>CM057137.1:10395410-11856344 GCA_029964075.1 Patiria pectinifera | reverse complement strand
TGATTTATTTCCCTTTCGTTGAGTTTGTGTGAACATATTTGGTTTTAACTTGGAAGAGGAGAAATGTTACTACAAAATGATGTCACTTGGACTAGGAAACTCCAACCAACCATTAACCATGGACGGGTTTACAGCATCAGCAGTTTGTTTAACAAGTGATCCAGAACTGTTGCACTGACTGTACAAAAAAAACATCTTTGAATAGTCCTCAGTAATTTGGGGTAAGCTGGTTTATCTACTGGGAAAGAATGTTGCAACCTGACACTACTTTGGCGGCTGTGTACAAAGTCTATGGAGAGTCAAGAAAATTTTCCAAGTATTTCCTAACAACATTGGAAATATTTCTCAGTCACAGATTCAAGTATTATCATCATTTTTGCAATGGCTTATCTTCATTAAGATGATATGAAGAAAAAAGCAGTGTCAGGTTGCACTTCTACTTCTACAGCGGTACTCAGCAATGTCCATAATGTCCATCAATATATATTTTTTACATTAAATGATTCTTTTTTTAACATATTTGGGGGGTTTTTATATGCAATAAATTCAGAATATGAGTTAAACAAACTTTGGCATATTTCTCTTCTGGACAGACTGTTTCGTACCATAAGGCACTCATCAACAGAATGACGAAAAAAAGAATACAAGTAGCATTTTACCTTATTTCGAATCAAGCGTGCGCACACGTTACGCGCATTACGTCATTGAAGTTAGTACGCGTTTACGTCACTGAAGTAAGAACACACCTGTCTCGATGCCTGCACTTAGAGACGATTTTGCTTCTCTTATTCAGTGTACCTAGATCTGCCTACATATGATTATGTACTTCTCTGCTATACACAAACTGCATCTCTTGTTTACGTTTGAGTATGGCAGTGCTTTCTGAACAATGTCCCATTTGATTTCATAGTCTTTACCCTTGTCCTTTAAGTCCCATATATGTTTACTTTAATAGCTTATGTTTTTTTCGTCATTCTGCTGATGAGTGCCTTATGGTACGAAACAGTCTGTCCAGAGAGAGATATGCCAAAGTTTGTTTAACTCATATTCTGAATTTATTGCATGGTTATAGCTCTACAGAGATGTATCGAGCACTGTAAATTGGAGAAAATGTCCATATTCGATCGCCACTTTAACTGCCGCCAAACATATCAATTTTCACCTCACCTTGTGACTTCAACCAAGAGGAATCCAGGAAGCTGTGTAAATGCGAAAAAAAATTAGGCAAAATGTGTTTTTAGAGCACATTTTGGATGCACACGTCGTGCAGAGCTAACTTGAAGCAGCCGGTCAAAACTGATTGTATTGGCTGAAAGACAGCGGCACGTTATACACGTGACATCAACAACCATGACGTCGCATGAGCCTGCCAATGATAGTGCAATACGTCATTATGAATATTTATTTTCTCATGAATATTTAGTTTATTTCAATGGATACTTCAAATACGTCCAAAGATTGATTATTGCAACAGCGATCGTGCGCGGCCTAGCGGTTAAGAGTCTCGTGTATCAAGCAAGCGTCAGAGGTTCGAATATCGATGAAGTAAGTGACTGATTAATAAATAGAAATTAAGGAAAGGAGAGGGTGAGAGTAGAGGAGGGACAGTGGAGGAATAACCATAAAAGATGTAACTTTTGGCGCTAGAAAATTAATTGAAAAAAGTGGCGATCGAGTACGGAACTTTTTCCGTAAATTGTGATAAAAGACTATTTCATATGTTTTAATAATTTTATAATATTTTTAACCCAGTCCTGTAATTGGCGGGGTTTTTTTCTGCTGTTGGACGTGGTTAATGAATAAATAAATAAATAAATAAGTTTGGATGTAGTACCAAGGACATTCTTTCCATCTAGGCCTACTGTCTTAAATATTTCATGAAAACAAAACAAGGCTAGGCCTAGTTATTTACCCTTTTCCTGCCATCTTGATGTGCCCTCTTGTATGGTGATTCTATAAGCTGATAAACAAAAACAATGGTTTATTAAATCAAATTTAGTCACCGTATTTCTCGAAATTCCAATGAGCAACTATAGTGTTTTAAGCCCCACTAGCTACTGCCCAAGAAGCAAGATGGTGGTACTGGAGGGAGCCACGGAGACGGAATGGGGCTATGTTTTTATTCGAGTGACTTCGTTCACCCAAGACCCTAGCCCCACTAGTGTGGCCGTCGGTATGCTGCGCTGAACCTCTGGCCACACACCGCGGTACCGCGTGCTACTGAGGACGAAGTTTCATAAAATCTGCGGTCCGTTTCTTACATTCTCAGTTTCTATACTTTCTTATGGTTGTATTCTATGATGTCTCACCTATCACTTCTGGGATGCTTAGGTCTAATGATATTCCATTTTCCGAGATATTCTTCAATCTTTCTGGAGCCCATATCAATTTGCACTCGTGAAACGTCTGGTGGTGGTGGCAGCCATTTTGAGTGACAAAAGATGACCTCAAGCTGTGATGTCGCGTTTATGCAAATTGCTTGTCGAGGGCGCGAGTTGCAAATGCGACGGCTGTTTTCTGTACCATGCATTTATCGTCAGGGGGCCACGTGCACTGATCTCTATTCAGGATCTACGGCACAGGAAACAGCCGTCGCATTTGCAACTCGCGCCCTCGCGCGCTCGACAAGCAATTTGCATAAACGCGACGTCACAGCTTGAGGTCATCTCTTGTCACATTCAAAATGGCTGCCATCACCACCAGACGTTTCACGAGTGCAAATTGATATGGGCTCCAGAAAGATTGAAGAATATCTCGGAAAATGGAATATTATTAGACCTAAGCACCCCAGAAGTGATAGGTGAGACATCATAGAATACAACCATAAGAAAGTAAGAAACTGAGAATGTAAGAAACGGACCGCAGATTTTATGAAACTTCGTCCTCAGTAGCACGCGGTACCGCGGTGTGTGGCCAGAGGTTCAGCGCAGCATACCGACGGCCACACTAGTGGGGCTACCAAGACCCATGGCATGGAGGATTCCTCATGAATGATGGAGGTAGTTCACCGCATAATTAGTTGACTTATTCGTCGTAGTGAAACGAAACAAAGAAAAAGAATCCCCCCCCCCCCCGTACTCGGACAAAAAACCCCTAATATGTAACCTCGTTGGAGTGAAACCTTGGTTCACAAATGATTCATCAGCTGTGGTGCCGAACCGCGCCCACTGTCATCACAACTAGACTGCCAGTACAGTACAGTACGTACGTGCAGGTTCACGCAAACCGGCAGTATCAGGGTGACCGTAAGGTCATGGCCAAATTCTTCTAAATGCACTTCAAAAATCTGTCAGATTTATCAAAAGTCTGCCAAATTCCCCGGAAAAAATACCATCACTATAAACACTTAAAATCACATGCAGATGTTGTAGTATTGCCTTAATTAAGGCTCAAATTACATTTATAAACAATCTATAGTCACATAAAGATGTCATGAACGACGACGTCCGGTTCCCAGTGAACCTCAGCACCTAGACCAGCCAACCTGTCCCATTATGCAAGGTTTGTTTGGAAAGGTTTCTAAACAAATGAACTTTTAAATGTACCACTTTCTTCAAATATGTGATGTTTTCCTGTCAAATAACCATTTTTGCAGAATTCTTCCAGAAATCTGCCAAAAAAATTCATTCTGTCAAATTTGGTCGAACACGTTTTTTTTTACCGAAAAATCTGTCAAAGTAGCCGAAAATCGGCTAAAACGGTCACCACGGGCCGTATAGCTAGTACTCGTGTACACGTGTAGCTGCATCAATGGTACAGTAGCGCCCTCTATACGTAAGTGAAAAGGGGGAGATCGGGCCCGTTATCACAAACTTCTTTGAAGTTTGATACACTTGCTTTGTCTTTCCATGCAGATTTTATGACTGAGGAAAACAAGTGCGCAGTGTGATTGGATCATCCATATGGGGATCATCCTAGGCCAAGTTTTATTTTAATTTCAAACGAAATTGTCCAAATCCGAACAACTTCCTCCACTTTTATATCTTCCAAAGTCTAGTCTGTCTTGTCATTTTTTTGGCAAACAAAAATTGTACCACAGAGCTTGGGACTATATAGAATGCATGGAATTTCTCCTGGAAAGATTCAAATATCTGGCCATCACAAATTTTTTTCCCTTCAGTAACCTATCATCCATCAGAAAGTGATCATATGTCCTATTTAGCAGGGAAAATATTGAAGTATTTACTGAGAAAACACTTAGAAATTTTCAGACCAGTCTCATAGGGTTTGTGCACAGGGTGACATTAAGTGATGGCCAGATATGGGAATCGTTCCTTTCTCCTAACTATATAATGCTTCTTTGTAGTGCTTTTATGTACCACCACTGAAACTCACGGATCCTAGACACCAGGATAAACGACTGTTCTGAGCTCTGGTACAAAATGCACTGAGCGGACTTGTCTTAACGTTCGACGCGTGATAACGGGCATTAATACCCGTTGGCGCGTAATCGCGTTGGGTTTTTGCACGACATCTAAAACGGAAATATTCATAAAACTGTAAGTAAACTACTTCTTATTTAAGATATAATTGTTCCAAATTATTTTACAAATAAATACTCCAGGATATAACAGATGGTGAAGTATTTACCCGGGAAATAAACGTCAAATTTCGAGAACACCGTTTACCCAAATTTCTTTTTTAATTAGGCTTTCATTAAAAAGTTTAGAGAGATAGGATGCCGAACCGATGAAACAAAAGCGACATTTCATTGTTCATCTTAAGCTAAAGATATTGTGCTCGGCATTACCATGGTTATGTAGTTATCACTTATCAGAATTCAATAATAAAGACCAAAAACGTAGAATTATGAATATTCAAAAATATAATTCGCTGGCTTGACAGACTTCGAGGCCAGATCGGGCGAAGAGCCATGCAAATCTGAAAGCCACCGCGCGCAGTGGTCTTTGTTGAAAAGTATTCATGGTATTTGCCACCAGTACTGGTATTGGGGAACATAGGTATATGCACCCAGCCCACACCACGTAACACAAGCCAATGAAAAACACAGAACAAATTAGTCTAACAAAGTAAAACTGTTACTGATCATCATGATTTATTTCAAAACACCTGAAGATTTTACAGAATTGTTTCATTTATCAGTTCCCATATGTAACTTGCCTATTAATATGGTCAGTGTAGTGTTCAGATTCATACATATAGGCCTACTTCATTGTCTAAAGCTACACGCAAGAAAATGTGCTGTAAATAGGGTACAAAGCTGCAAAACACATGAGGCTATGAAGCAAAGGCTACAGAACAGCATCATATTTAGCATGTTTGGACATGGAGAACAGGTTAATACTTACATGCATACACGGAGAGCAGTTAAACTTCTCTTGATAATGAAGAAGTTATGTATTAAAGGACCTTACTTATGATTTTCTAACAATATATCTGGTCACATTTGCCACATTTAGTAAGCATATATTATAGAGCAGTTAATATGTTACAATCTTTTGAGTTGTAATACTGTCGATCATGATTATGTACAAATGAACTCTTTTTTTCTTTTCTTTTTTACATATTATACAGACTTACAGCATATATAAACTCCGAAATATCTTTGGCAGCAACATTTTGCAACATAGATGTTGAATGGCGCAGACAGGAAGACAATAAGGGGAATGCTTTTAAACAGTGGCTTCTTAATGAAATGCCTAATATTACAAAAATGTTCGTAAAATGAACACATGGAACATTTTGGGACTAACGTGTTCCCAAAGAATTAGTGAATCAGAACTTCAAAGCGGTGTTTGTGTTTAAATTCTGTAACTTGAAAAGTACATGAGTGATTTGAATGATTCTTGTACTAAAAGAAAGCTTATGAATTGGGCTTTCATATCCTAGATTTTGACAGTGCTACATGCAGAACTGCACTGAAAAAAAAAGGTCCAAACATTTTGGTTGCGTTTTTTGTTACTCACCGTGTATTGCATTAAAACGAAACATATTATTTCTGTAATGACAAAATGAAGAACAACAATTTCTCTTCAAGAAACTGAACACAAAATAAGGAAAATTATTAGATGGACCCTGAATCAAAAGTTCACAATGACAATGCCGTATTATTGACATTGTATAAAATATAAAACAAATATAAAATATGGCAGTTTCTAACAGTTAATATCTATAAACAAAAGCCAACAAATATACAGGGTGACCCCCAAAAAATGCAATCCCAAAACATTAGCCTTTAAAAAAAGAAAAAGGGATCGGTGGATTGTTTTGTTTTTGGTATCAGATTAAAGCTGAGAGCTTTTCTTTCGAAAACTGAAAAAAAAATCATGAAAATAGCACTTTGGGTTGCTGAGAAAATGCCAATTATGTAAAAGTAGTCATTTTTCATCCTGTACACAAAAAATTACCACAGTAAGGGATTTTCACTGTACCTATTTGTGCATGTCCTAATCCTTACAAACAACATGGCACATAATATGACAAGAGTACAAATGAATTTGATGGAAATACCTTTTATTTTCCACCTGAACAGGTATCTCATCCTTTTTAGTCCTATTTTAAACCCTTTCAGCATCATAAATATGTCAAAATACTAAAGAAATTGCACAAATGAAGGATAATTGCACAGTAGGCTTACAGTAAAATGTTTCACTGTTTGAAGTACTTGTGTACAGGATGAAAAATGACTACTTTTACATAATTGGCATTTTCTCAGCAACCCAAAGTGCTATTTTCATGATTTTTTTTCAGTACTTGAAAGAAAAACCTCAGTTTTAATCTGATACCCAAAACATAAAAATCCACCGATCCTTTTTTTTTAAAAAGGCAAATGTTTTAGGGTTGCATTTTTTGGGGGCCACCCTGTATATATATGTATATATAAATATGCCTGATTATATCAACTCTTTGTGTTAAAATACAAATATCCTAATGAGGCCGGTGACGTAGTGGTGATCAACTGCAACACTACACAGTATGTGGCCACTATTTTGATCAAAAGCAAAGTCTTCATTTATTCAAATGTATCTCTACATAGCTTTTGTGTCATTTGTAGCAGTAGCAGTCAGACCACGGTGTGCAAAGTAGTCCTACATTTACATTTATCTTCAGGCAAACTTGAATCCTCGATCTTAATTGGTCGATCCATGGCAACAAGCCGCGCTACATATAACTATGTCGCACGGCCACGGTCCATACCGCACTCCGTTTATTGCTCTATTCTAAGATGCGCGCGCCATTCCGTACAACACGCACGTGTAATATAATAGGATAATAAGAAAAATTTGTGTACAGCGTGCGTGTTCCATCTTTACTGTGCGTCAAGTTTGCTTGAAGATAATTTTGAACTATCAAACCTTCGGACTAATGATCCTTTAGACTATCGAACCTTCGGCCTATCGAGCGGTAAGCGTTTGGGCACTATAGAACTTTTCCTGTAGCCATTTCACGCAGATTATGTTACATTTTAAGCACACATTGCTGAAAACATTTGCACAAATAATTGACATGCAAACAGATACATTCATATGCCATACTCTTTATATGGCTCTCGTGAGGAGGCAACATTTCAGCAGTCTAAATACACAGGTGGTATGAGATTTAATAAACTGGCAGAATTTGGGCTCTTGCTGGACGTCCACCAGCCATGTGGGGCCTGGGTCATGTCAGCTGGGCGATGTGTCAGCACAACACTCTCAGGTAGGTGTAGACTGAACTCTAGCGCCACCAAGATAGGGAACTCTAGGGGGCCTGGGTCATGTCAGCTGGGCGATGCGTCTGTAGTGGGGCAGCACAACACTCTCAGGTAGGTGTAGACTGAACTCTAGCGCCACCAAGATAGGGAACTCTAGGGGGCCTGGGTCATGTCAGCTGGGCGATGCGTCTGTAGTGGGGCAGCACAACACTCTCAGGTAGGTGCAGACTGAACTCTAGCGCCACCAAGATGGGGAACTCTAGGGGGCCTGGGTCATGTCAGCTGGGCGATGTGTCTGTAGTGGGGCAGCACAACACTCTCAGGTAGGTGTAGACTGAACTCTAGCGCCACCAAGATGGGGAACTCTAGGGGGCCTGGGTCATGTCAGCTGGGCGATGCGTCTGTAGTGGGGCAGCACAACACTCTCAGGTAGGTGTAGACTGAACTCTAGCGCCACCAAGATGGGGAACTCTAGCTGCAGGAATTCCTTACGGTTTTCTCGGAATGTGTCCTCAATCTCCTACAGGAAAGAAATCATTGGAGAAAACAATTGCAGTGGATCAAACCAACAGAGATTGTTATATAACTGACATACAGATTTTTGTCATTTGATTGGCGGAACTCACATCACGTGACATTCATTTTTGCTCCCATTCATGCCGGAGCTCAAAAAGTCCCATTCGTCCATGGGAATGGGATTTACAATTCAACAGTTAGGATCATGCTTGTTCCATGGTGCGGTATTTGTGTGCAAATGCATACTGGTGTGCTCGTTGAGCGTAGCGCGTATTGTTCCCAAGAGCCAGTAGATACAGAGTTGAGTTCAAACATTTTGTGAAAGGGTGGTTTGGAAGAGAGAAATACATTTCCCACCAATTTTGTATTAAATTGGAGTTCATTTTAACTGTAAATCAAATGACAAGGATCTATATGTCAGTTGTATAAAATAAATATTGAATGGCTTTAAATTGTGAAATGGGAGGAATATTATCACTCGGTGAAACCTGGACTTTTCCATTTTTCGCCTAGTGAAATAGAAAAGTCCAGATTTTATCTCGTGATAATATTCCTCCCATTCCACTTTGAGCCAGTCAATATTTGTATATTATTCAACACCAAATCTGACAGGATAAAGTCAGGACAGTCACTATAATCAAGAGATATTGATATCAGAAAACAGACTTAAAAAGGGCTTTTTGTTGTGTACTACTCAGTTTGTAAGGGAATAAATATGTGTTTGGCCAGTTTTAAACAACTACTTGGGGCCTGGTCACGCCATTATTCACGACCAGGACCCTAGCCGGGTTTAAACATACTTGTTTAAAAGTAGAGTACATCATTTGTCAGTTGTGCATCATGTTCGTTTGAAGCAACAAAAGTGACCAAAATCTAAAGAAGGGTGCTTAACATCTAACCTGGGAAGTTTTAGCTCAGTGAATGCTGTATACTCTGAAAAAAACAATATTCTAGGATCTTGATTTCAAATCAAAAGTTGCCGAGTCATGTTTTGAATTTCGCCCGAATTCAGCATCTGGGACTCGTTCTCATTCAGTCGACTGCAGCTTCGCGATGTCGCGCACTGAACCGACAATTATAGCAACTGCGCGCACGTGTGTGTCATGTCAACGTTTGAGCGTACTCATGAAAAACACACTACTAACGGAAATCTCCAAAAATGTTTCTTTAGACCCATCATTGGAAATGGCCTTCTTTCATTGTTTTCTTCAAAATGACAGCTTGCCAGAGAGAATAATTTTCCTATTACCATCTTTAGACCAAGTATGATTTTCAACAATATTTTCGTCATAAATAAATAAATAAATAAGGACGGACAATTTCCCTTTCTGTTCTGGTTGAAGCCAATATGACCTACAATAAACCAGCTTGGTATATCAACTGCGCATGTGCACAATGATATGGGTCATTCAGGATAATCGAACGTTTCAAAGGCGCATGAACCCGGGCGCACGACACTTGCGTGTAATTACCAGCAAAATAAGCGTGTGCGTAACATCGCGTAACATCACGTCAGCGATGTTATCCCGAATGACCTCAGGTCATTGAAATGTCAAACTGGCTTATTGGACTTGATCTCAAATCTTTCCCTGATTTTGATTTGTTCATAATATGTGTCCTAATTTCGGTCAATCAACAACACCACCTTGTCATACCTTGATGAGATTCTGCAAATCGGCACCTTTTGTGTCGTTCAGTTTGGCTGCCAAGGTCAAACAAGCACCTATCAATGGAATAGGGACATAACAAAATGAAGTCATTATCATAAACACATGACGATTAAAACCCATAAAATCAAGAAAAGAGTGACCACACTTGATCCGTGTTTGTAGGCGATATAAACTACAGGGTGGTCAAAAAAAACCCAAAAAAAACGGAACGGCATACTTCCGCTACCTTGAGACTCAAACCACCTGTACCAATTGATGGAGAATCCTTTTAGAAGAATTATGATCCCAAAATCTTCCAATTTGGTCCTGTAGTTTTTGCTGCAGAGCCTATTTTGTGAAGCACACTTCTTTCATGTGTGTATTATTACATAACAATCCCTCTGTTAATTACAATGTAAGTCAAATTCCTGGGAGCAGTTTAGTAATTCATCAGGTCAAAAATGACCCCACCTTGCTTCACAAAATAGGCTCTAGAACAAGAACTACTGAGCCGAATCGGGCGATCTTGGTTTCATTTTTCTTCTAAAAAAAATCTCCCTGCATTGGTATATGTGGTTTGAGTATCAGGGTAGTGGAAGTTTGCCATTCCGTTTTTTTTACCACCCTGTATAGTGGAGTTCCCTAATGTGGCGCATGTTAACGTTTCCCTCGACTTTCCCCATGCAGTGTTGCCAAATCTCTTTGTTCAAATCCATTCAGTTAAATAATGGTACTTTTACCTTATTAATGCTTGCTTTTGAACCCATGTGACAAATTTCAGCGAGTACTTCTATTTCCAAATACGGCCATGCGGCAAATGGTTCATTGTGCGTAATTGGCCCAGGCCCAGTCAGACCGATATACAGACCCACTCACGGCTAGCTGTTAAATGTGTTTGTCTGGACATGCACAGAGGAAAATCAGGAAACTTTGATTTCTCTACAAGCCAATCAACCATTTCAAACTGAAAGTATCGATGGTAAGTCAAGCTATACCATTTTTTTTTAGTATTGCTATTCGAGTACGAGTACTTTGATGATCGAGTACAATTTTGACATGTCCAGCACGAGTACTTAGTTACCCAAGTGCGAGTACCATCGTTCGAGTACGGGTACTCCAACATTCGAGTACGACTACTCTAAAAAAAGGACTTGAGTAGTACTCAAGTACGAGTACCGAGTACGAGTACTACAACACTGTATTCAATGCATATGTCCTATCATCATGATTGTTTTTGGCACTCACCTGCACACAACTTTCTGTTTTCCTTATTGATTTTGCCATACAGGACTAGTTTCTCATAGTACACATAGGCATGGGCAAGGGTCAGCATCTCCATAGTGCCTGCGTCAACAGCTATCTTCTTCATTTCTCGCTTGATACTGCAAATACAACGATATTTAATGAACAAATGTGCAAGAATTTACAAACAGTTAAACCCTGAAACCAAAACTGCAGCATAACCAATGCCATAACCAAGGCCAAAAAAAAATAAATAGTTCTGCTTCTGATTACATGGCATTCAAAAATAGGGTAGGTAGGTAGGAAATTTTTTGTTTTGCCAATTTTGTTTGTGTACGATCATAAGGAGGCGTCTGCATGTAGTCAAGGGTAAAAGGTAGAAATTGATGGTTTTGGGTGTTTTTATCTCATTTTTCCTCTAAAAAAATAAGGTAGGGGCTGTCAGAATAGGGTGGGTAGTGAAACCAGAAGCAGAAGTATTTTTTTGGGTCCCAATGACATGGCCTGCAAGTCTATGCATGCGGAGAGATCATTAGGGCAATTCTAGCATTACGCAATGTCCATGGCAGAACTTTCAAGAGCTCACTGAATAAACCTGAAAATGCACTTTTCAAATCTTGCACATTCATTATCTAGTAAAGGTCAAGGAGACATTGACATTGTCACAGCATTGCAAACATCAGAGAAACAATGCAAATGTACAGCACGTGGACAACTTATAAATGACAATAGTGCATGCACGTCTTAAGTTATGTTTATGATGTGAATCATTATGCATATTTTATCATGACCTAAGTACTGTGATACATAGCGTGTCACAGAAATTGGTAATGTTACACCTCTACAGGGTGACTACAACGGATAACAATGAGCAATTTTGTTCTCCCTAGTCACAGCCTACCTTCGTAGTTTGCTGAGAGACAGGTCTATGTGTGGGAACTTGTCCTTGAACTTCTGATTGATGTCTTTCTTCAGCTCTGAGGGTTTGGTGTAATCTAAAATGGACACCTTGCCAAAAAAATAAATAACAAAGATGTAAAGTCTTGACTGCTTTCTCTGATTTACATCACTATAGCTGAGGTACAAGGGCAAACATTGATTTTATTTGAATTATTACATTCATTACACAATTAATTTTACAATTATTCCCCGGTTCATCAGGCCACGGGACCACGCGGCAGTGGATATCAGCGCACGTTCGGTCCTCTACCCTCACTGGTACCCATATCATACTCCTGGGTGGAGAGAAGCAATTGTAGTTAAGTGTCTTGCCCAAGGGCACAAACACCATGTTCCTGGCAGGGTTCGAACTCATGCACCATCATACATGAGTCAAACACCGTAACCATTTGATATCTAGGGTATGCCCAAAAAGTTAAAAGTGGTTTCCATTGGGGCCTTGCATACATTTAAACATTTTTGTAAATCTGATGTAAAAATAAAACTTTGCTGCAAGAAATTAGTATACAGTGGATTGCCATAGAAATCATGGGATCCATAGAAATTGTTCATAATAGCGATCGGTCGGTATAGCGATTTTAAGCTGCCGGTGCTCCGGTACTCACTTTTCAATATTAAAATAGCGCCCTTCAGAACTTCACCCTGCATGCCCTGGTAGTTACCCAAAGATGACTTTGAACACGTGCCGACTATTGAATCATGTAATTACATAGTTTTGAGCTTACTACCTACAGCAATGGGTGGCTTTCCCCTTCTATTCCTTGGGGAAATAATAGCCACTTCTCGCTCTTCTGTTGACATTTTTCAACGACAATGTTTGATACGTTTCCTACACAAAAATCGGGAGCCAAGGATGATGATCCTTATGGCCGAATGTTCGGTACAGCGGTGTTCGGTATAGCGACGTTCCACTGTAGTGCTTATTACCACAAAGAAAATAACAATACTGAAGTTTTACAGGAACAGAAATAGGAAAAAATCTACAATTGGTCCTGAAACAACAATGGCTACATGGACACTAACTCCTAATTCTTGAAAAATGATATATCTTTTTTTGTCCAACACAGCTTTCCATACCCACTGTGTATGTTCAAGGCATACAGTACAGCATCCTGCATCAAGACTTGATTGGTAAATTTGTGTACATTTCAGGCCTCTCAAGATGGCAACCAAGTGACTGCTGTCTATGTTCTCAACAAACTATCTAGAGATCAGTGCTTACCATATATGATGTAAAGGTCATGACCTTGCTGTGCTTCCCAGCATGCAATCCAGGGTCATCTAGCTCCATGGGGTCATAGGGCAAGACGTTTGTGGTGTGTTCTAGAAGTGAGTTATCAGAGTCACCTGACAAATATAGTCAGCAAAAATAAACATAAATACCGGTAGCTACTAAGAAGGGGTCTTCAAATTTTTGCTCAATTTTAAACAATTCACCATTGAAGTTGTGTGTAAAACTAAACTCCCTGTGAAATTATTCTTTCTGGCAAGCTGTCATTTTGAAGAAATCAATGAAAGAAGGCCTTTTGTTGGAAATTTCCGTCAGTTATTCGTTTTTCTTATTCAGCGAAGTGTGCGCAAGCGTTGACACGACGTGCATGTGTGCGCGACATCGCCTGGCTGCAATCGGCTCAGTATTAACAACGTGTCTCGGACTCTGAATGCAGGCCCAATTGAAAACATGACTCAGCAACTTTTGATTTGAAATCGAGATCTTAGAATATTGTTTACTCGGAATATACAGCATTCACTGAGCTAAAACTTCATCAGGTTAGTTGTTCAGCACCCTTCTTTAGATTTTGAGCACTTTTGTTACTTCAAACGAACATAATGCACAAATTGCAAATGATGGACGCTACCTTTAAACATCCACTGCACACCTTTCAAATTTTACCGGTTCATCCGATCATCGGGCCACCAGACGTACAGATTGGAGAGGTGTGCGCTGAAAAATCAGACTGATCTGACCGTACACCGCGTGACCAGATGAAATCAAATATACATGATTTTTTGGCATCCCATTTCACCGGATCCGATGTCACTGGAGAGGTGTGCAAGCAGCACTCCGATTTCACCAGACATGATACCGTATTTATGTTAACCAATCAAATTCACAAAGGAAGCCACTCACATGATTCAAGATTGACGGCTGCCATTTTATCATCGTGTGACTGATCAGCATGTGGCTAACTATAGAACGGAATCAGCATTGTGTGCAAGTAACGTTGGCAACGGTGAGGAAAAAAGTCCCGTTGATCCGGTGAATCGGTAAAATCGGAAAGGTGTGCGGCAGACTTTAGATATTTGTAATTATTGCTTTTGAACAATTGTAACATGGCAATGAGTAGCAGCCATCTTTGCTGGTGCATTGAAATGCCGACATCGTTCACTGCTTTTATGTCAAATAGTCGCAACACTTTTAGATGATACACATTCTTTACCTCAAACAGAGATGCCCAGCCTTAATTTTGGTGGAGACAACGTCAAGGCTTAGAATCCCCCCACTATTTACCTCTGTCCCACTGTATGGATAGTGGGTGGCCTGGAATCTTTCTCACTGCAGGGGAATGTGGGGAGCCAAGGAGCTCTAGATTGAGCTGTCTGCGGTATGCAATCTGGTCCTTAGTTGGAACAAGAAGGTGACGGTACGAAATCTCCTATTTGAAGGGAAAAACAGGAATGGTAAGACAATTAGGCATTTTGAGGTATAGTGGAAACAATACGAGAGCGTTATTTGGTTTGAGAAACTCTTTTGAAGCGCCCAATACAGGTTCACAAATACCGAAACCAAACAGTACAACGATTGTGTGCAAATGGTGATTCCTACATCACAACTTGTTATCTCATTATTAATTCAAAGAAAAATTTGTTTCTGAGGTAAGCATGGCTTTTACAGTGCTTACGGTCCCTGTGAAATAGACATAAGCTCTGCTAACAGAAAATCGGTCCCAGGTGTTGATAGCCCAAAGCAACAGGGTCTCACAGACATTTACACCTGCTGCAGTATTTTGCATCTGGCAGTACAAAAAAAGTAAAGTCTGTCACGAGCCAATGTGGCCCATCAGGCCGGCGTTTAGCTCCGGTTTCAGTAGCATGAAACGACTGAGAATATTTCTATTCCCCCTGGATGGGATGCTAGTCCATCGCTAGCCTTGGCACCAGACAGCACGCACGTGCTATGGCGCGTGCTGTTGCTGCTGTAACCGCAAACCACCATTAGATGATTAAATAAATTAATAAGTGATTAGTTCCACCATTAGTCCATTATCTCGCGGCTCTTCTTTTTTTTTACAGCATCCGGTGGTGCGCGTGCGGTCCGGATGGTCCGGGTATAGGAGTGGGACTTAACTTGACTAAAGGCTAGTTCATCGCAGGTTACTCCCCAGCTAATGCCGGTACCCATTTATACTCCTAGGTAGAGAGGGGCAAGTAGGGGTGAAGTGGTTTGTCCAAGGACACAACAAATGACCAGTCGCTGGATTCAAACCCCTGACCCTCTGATCATGAGTCACGAACCCTAACCACTAGACCACACTCCCCACTTGCATCTGGCAGGGTTAGGGTTAAAATGACAACCTAAGCAGCTCAGGTTCCAGTCATAGCCAGTGTCATACCTTTCCTCCATCACCAAGCTCTATGCCAGTGAGACCGAACATGGTATCGCTCCCCACGCCTCTGGTTCCAGAACTCTTCCTGGTGCGGCCAGAGGCAACAGTATCAGAGTCATTCCTGAAAAATAGCATGCAAAAAACAAACATTTTAAGGGCATTTTGTAAATGTCAATAATGAAGTGATTGGTCAGAGTTCTCCTCAGGTTCCAAGTGGTGCTTATATAGCACTTTTTACCAAAGGTCTCAAACTGCGCTTTACAATTATTACCCCTGTTCATCAGGCCACGAGACCAGTTTTTGCAGCAGCTCCAGATAAGCGCTTTCTGGTCTCTACCTTCACAGGTACCCATGTATACTCCTGGGTGGAGAGAGAGGCAATTGTAGTAAAGTGTCTTGCCAAAGAATACAAGCACCATGTTCCACGTACCATGGCATGTGAGTCTAACGCAGTAACCTTTGGATCACGGCACTCAACAGTAGGCTCACGCCAGTTCCAAAAGAAATGTTCACAAATTTGAACAGTCTGTTTTGGGTCTATGTGCCGAGGAAGAACTAGTGCACATGCACTGCAATATACCTAATGTAAGATACTAAATATTGTTAGAACTATAAAAAAAAGATTCATGCTTATTGTAGCGGGGGTTCCAATTTGGCCAAGAGCCCTTTCCTCACCTTTCGCCTCTATGCCCTGGTTCAAATCCCACCAAGACCCACATGTGGATTGGGTTTTCAGTCCCAACCTGGGTCTGTGTGTTTCACCCAAATATTTATCTGGGGTTTCTAAAACTTCTAAAACTGTAACTTCTTCTCATTGTCTCCTCTCTACAGGTTTCTTCAAGCTTGCAAGCTACAGTACCTGGGGCGCTTTTGAGAATTCTTTGGTTTCAATACCAGATATAAAAATATTACTAACAATAATTGAGTAATGGGCGGCCATTCAGGCATAAACTCACTTCCACTAGGGCTGTCTACTTTCGAATAATTTAGAATTGGAATACTTGAAACTGCGTTTGACCAAATATTCAGATATCGAAACTGCCAGCTGCAACTGCGTGCTGTGCCAGTAAAAAGGTGCACAAAGCGTGTACCAGTTAAAATGGCGTGCGTCGATCAATATGCTAGAGTATTTTGCAGTAAGTATTTGGTAATTGTAAAAGGGCTGTAAACTGCTAAAAGGATGTGAACAACGAACCGCCATCGACAAAAAGTTACCGCCAACAAAAAAGTGGCACCTGACAATAAAGTGCCGCAACTTTAAGATAAAATAACATCACAGTCGTGTGTATGTGCGTAATTTTCCTTTTTTAAAACTATATTCAAACTAGCAAGAAGCTATTTGAATATTCGGTTGATGATTGAATATTTGAGTATTCGATAAATCGGGACAGCCCTACCTTCCACTACTCTGAGTATCCAATGAGTGGGATTATGTCGTCGTGTGACAACAAAAAGGACGTAAGCATCCCAGGCACTTAAAAAAGCACTTTTGGAGATAATCGAGTTGAAAGGTTTTGTGCTGCCATTTCTAGATTAAAAACCACATAAGGTTGAAATTTTGACTAATGAAATTTGTTAATAATTAAAATAATATTGTGCATTTTTTTGGTCAAAATATTACTTAATTGTGAAGTTATTTCAACCTTTTACCGGGAACTTCCCAAGCCTTAAACGTACGCTAAAGTGCCATGTTAAATCCTTAAGACTTTTTGCTGCGAACAAAATTGGCTTTGCATACCCACTTGAGTGGGACGTTAGGGCGCTTGGAACATTTTTTGTTACATTAGAATTACATGTTTACGACTTTTTGCCGGGCAAAAATAATGAAAAACGTCCTTCCGTCTATTGTTTACTGTTAATTACGTCAGAATGACGTAGCCCCTTGAGACAATATGTATATCAAATGACAGGCATGCAACTGGGAATTTAGAAAACAACGAGGAAACTCCAAAACAAACTAGAGTTTGTACAGTGTTTTGCAACTTGTAATGGCATTCATGAGAAGTAAAAAAAACGAGGAAATCAGCGGATCCGAGGAAAAGTTGCACGCCTGAAATGAAAGATATTTCCAAGCTCTATCGATTACCCGAAAAATCTGAATTTGACCTTTTGACACATGTTTCGCCCTTATGACCTTCTTCCAGGCACCCGACGCCATATTACCTGAGTAATCCATGTTGACTGCGTCGATTGTACGGCAAGACTGAGTACAGGGAGAATGGAACCTTCCGTGCAGACACCAAGAGAACTCTATAGGTGATGAAAACATACAGATTGATAAGAGGTCAATACTCAATAAATGTACCATCTTTGATACTAGGACAGGTACAAAGTGCACACCCGGGTATAGTGAACATGATTATCAGATATACAGGGCGAGTAAAAAAAACCAGAAACCCAAATGTCGGGACTATTGTTTTAGTGAAGTTCTGCATGTAGCACTTTCAAAATCTAGGATATGAAAGCCCAATTCAAAAGATTTCTTTAAGTACAAGAATCACTCAAATCACTCATGTACTTTTCAAGATACAGAATTTTAAACACAACCACTGTTTTAAAGTTCTATCCATGGATCACAAAAAAGGTGTGCATTCTTTAAGCAAAACAAAAACAATTCACACACATCCTATGTGTTTTGTTTTCGTTTTTCTGAAAGAACACTTACCATTCTGTGATCCTTGGACAGAACTTTAAAACGATGGTTGCGTTAAAAATTCCATAACTTGAAAATTACATGAGTGATTTGAATGATTCTTGTACTAAAAGAAAGATTATGAATTGGGCTTTCATATCCGAGATTTTGAAAGTGCTTCAAGCAGAACTTTGAATACTAAAACAATAGTCCCGACATTTGGGTTTCGTTATTTTTGACTCAGCCTGTATTGGCCTACTTCACTCTACCATCTTTGTTGACCCTTGTTAAAACAACACGAGTCCAACATGAATGGATCCGGACATACTAAAATATATTCCAAAAAGAGTCCGTCTGAAATTTTTTGAAATAACTACAAAACCATGAAGTCAATTTTGAAAATGTTTTATTGTGCAGATACTCCTAAGCATTGGCCTCAACCCCTATGAGTTTCACTTAATTTCCATCACGCCTCTCTGCACAATGGTTGACTGATCACATCAACATTTTTTGGACACTGTGACCAAGTTCCTTGCCTTAATCAATTTCAGTGCTGTGTTATGTAAGCTGTGTAAAATCCTGCATGTTGTGAAAAAAAAGGCTGATGTGGTTTGGGATTGGAATCATTTGCCCTTGAGCATTAAACTGAGGTCTTGCCATGATGACTGATAGCCAGGCAAATGATTCCAATCCCAACTGCAGCCCTTTTCACAACATGCAGGATTTTACACAGCTTACATAACACAGCACTGAAATTGAATAAGGCAAGGAACTTGGTCACAGTGTCCAAAAATGTTGTGATCAATTGACAATTGTGTAGTGATACGTGAATGAAAATAAATGAAACTCATAGGGATTTACACCAAGGATAAGGAGTTTCTGCACGATCAACCAATTTCAAAATTGACTGCATGGTTTTGTAGTTATTTCAAAAATAGTCAGACAGACACTTTTTTAGGGACATACTGCATATTATGCATGCTGGTTGGCACACAAGTCAGCCATAGTTTTCTATTCTCGTCATGGGTAGAGCTTTTAAACCTTGGTCCCTGGCTGAACGTTACCTATTGAGGGCGCCAGATCAATATTGGATTCTTGCCAGTGTGAAAGCAGTTGCCAAAGTCTAGGGGTTTCGCCCAGATCCAGAGAGATTTAGAGTACGAAAGAGCCTTATAACATGTATAATAATTTAAGCCACATCAAGATCAACATATTTTCAAGCATGACAAGAGATATAATGTATGTTGAACACAATGTACTTAAGTCAATGGGGTACTGGTCACTGCAACTACATTTTTTTCATGCAAAAAAAAAAGAAAAGAAAAGAAGAGTTGTTCACACTTTATATATAAAGTTTAAGTACAACCAGAAGTCCTGTCCCAAACTTGATGCCCCCTATTGTTTTGCATGCATGTAGCTGAATGTTAAACATGATGTGCTGACAGCCCTGTGCATACAACGTTACACATCCTCCGTTCCACACCCCCGACTTCACACATACATATTCCTATTCCTAACCCTAACCCTAACCCTCACCCTAACCGGGAGTAACGCAATCTAGGTTGTCGGAACAAAGGGGTGTCAGAACATAGAGCAATCACCGTGCCATGTACAGTCAGTGCAGCTGTATACAATTTGTACTTCTGATGTGGCTTATTTATTAGATCTCCACACCTTTATTAGATCCACGAACCATTCAGACAATCTGCAAAATGCAAAATTGCACTGAGATGGTACAAACAATTTGAAACACCCCCCCCCCCAAAAAGAAGCCAAAAATGCATACATACATACAATTACAATCCAACAAACACACAAAACATGGGATAGTGAAAGTCAACGTACACTGCATGTGCCATAAATTATACAGTCCTTGTTTAAAACCCTCCTGTACAAACATACATTCTGTGCGAAGTTGTCCTCGCATTCAAAACCAATCAAGTGACTGTTTTCAACAGTTAAGAGCTCCCAGCCTACATAAAGCAGGATTGACTGGCTGTGACTGTTTATGTAACTTGATACAGCTATGCTTTGACTGTAGGTGATTGATAAGCCAGCTGTGCCTACCACTTGCTGGTTTGGTCTGTTGACTCAATTTGACTAGTCACAGTGCTTGCTTGAATTTTGAAATATGATCTGACTGTTGGTGACTACCCTGTATAAAAGGCATGTCAGGGGAAGAGGATTGATTTTTCTGACTGTCTGTGACTGTTCTGATAGCAGGAGGGTTAAACATTCTATATCTAGATAATAGTACTATCTGAAAAACAAACCTTCCCCAGACTTTTGCTGGAAATCAAGGGTGCATTTTTGTGCTTTGACTTCTATGGGGCATAGAGTTCAGTTCATACTCGGTTCAATACAAAACTTACTCATGGTAAGTTTTTGTCCTTCCCAAAAGTTGGACAAATGAATGAGCTCTGGTGGATTTCGCAGCGAATGTTTCGTGACATCAAATTCGCTTTGCATCCACATTCACATGAACGGGCCTCAAAGCTGTCTTAAAGGTAGATCTTCTGTAGCTTTCCAAAATGTAACTGACGAAATACTGCTGAAAAGCTTACTTAGTTTAAAGATAGTAATGGCACTATTCCTCCCTGTTATTCATTCCTTCTGACACTAAAACACTAAAAGAAGGCCATTTCCAAAGATGCTTCAATGGACACATCTTTTAAAATATCTGTTAGTAGTTGGTTTGTAATTCGGTGAATCCGTAAATGGGTGCATGCAAGCGTTGACACGACCACATGCATGCGGTTGCTATCATTCGTCGGTTCAGTGCATGACATCGCGTAGGTCTGCAATCGGCTGTTTGAGAACGTGTCCCGGACGCTGATTTCGGGTGCAATTCAAAACATGACTCGAGATCTTAGAAAATGGTTATCTCGGAATATATACAGCATTCAATTCACTGAACTAAAACGTTATCAGGTTATATATTAGTTGTTAAGCACACTTCTTTAGATTTTGACCACTTTTGTTGCTTCAAACAAAAATAATGCACAAAGTATCAATGATGTACCCTACCTCTAAAGCTAACTTATACAAATCCTCCAAAACCTGATAGATTATGAAAGATCTAGAAGGGTACAAGGGCGAATCCAGAACACAATTTTTTTGGGGGCCAACAACAATTTTGGTCCCCCAAAAAGTGGGTCCAAAAAATTACGGCGAGGGATTCGAGGCGTTCGGGGCCCCGAATATTTTTTGGATTGTAAATGCTCTGTGGTGCGATCCGAGGCAATTTCTGACCATTTTTGTTGTTGAAGAAACGATGGTGGTGTGAGCAGTGCCTGCCTTTACTGCGACGTCACTTCAAAAAAAAAATAAAAAAATTGTGGGTTTTTTTTGGGGGGGGGGGAGCCATGGCTCCCATTGTCCCCCCTGGATCCGCCCTTGAAAGGGTAAGGGTTAATGTGCATTGCTAGCATTACAAGTAAGTGGTTGATTTAGCTTGAAGTGGATCATGTCTTGTTTCGAACTTCTTCTGGCACACTTGCTATGGATTTTGTTAGTCATGCTGTTAAATTTTATTGAAACAAATTTCTAACAGAAGTGATGTACATATAAATTATCATGTCTTAAACATTTATTTCACTGGTTTTAAACCATGTGTGAAGTTCAGGCAAGACTACGTTATGAAGTTACATGGACTCCAGGCACAAGTACAGTGGAACTCTTGCGCTCACACGTTTTCAAAAAGGGTAGGCCTACACATTTCGCACGGGCTTTAACCAATGTGTGAAAACAGTGCATCCTGCAGATGGACTGATGGAGGTCTGATCAGAAAGGGCTACACGAACCGTTCATGCAAGGAATGGCAACACTGTTGGATAGGTGCTCACAAATAACATCAGGTCAACTGCATATACCCAGGCTGCCAGGCACCAAAAGACACCAAGATATGAACGATACTCAAGTATACAGGCTGAACAATGCAAGGAGTAGGCTAAACATGCAACGGTACATGGTATGGAAGTCATATGTATTGACCGATACAAACAAATTGGATGCGGCGAATAAAATTAAAGTTTCATGCTGGTACAAACAAATCACAAACAAGGGCGGATCCAGAACACAATTTTTTGGGGGGCCCAAAAAATTGGTCACCCAAAAAGTGGGTCCGAAAAATTACAGCGTGGGGTTCGGGGCCCGCTCAAGGGCCCGAAATGTTTTTGGATTCTAGATGCTCTGTGGTGCGATCTGAGGCTATTTTTGACCACTTTAACCAAATCTACCAGTTTCATGCTGGTACAGACAAATCACAAACAAGGGCGGATCTAGAACACAATTTTTGGGGCGACCCCAAAAAATTGGTCCCCCCAAAAGTGGGTCCGAAAAATTACAGCGTGGGGTTCGGGGCCCGCTCAAGGGGCCCAAATGTTTTTTGGATTCTAAAAGCTCTGTGGTGCGATCTGAGGCTATTTCTGACCACTTTAACCAAATCTTTTGTGGAAAAGATGGTGGTGTAAGCAAAAACAACAATTGGTATTGTTGTGTGTTTTTTTTTTTTGGGGGGGGGAGGCATGGATCCGCTCTTAATCACAAACTACATGTAGGACATTTCAGACTATTTAAACAAACCACATGAGGTCAGTGTGCAGATGACTTTGGAAATAAAAAAAAATTCAGATACATGTTTGCTCTTTTTATGAACAATGCACTTGAATTCATTTAGGCATTTGTACACTCTGAATCCAACTAAATCTTATGACAGGAAATTAACGTTACAACCAAAATGTCAAACAAAATCTATGTTGTCCACTGCTGAAGAGCAACTGATGGGTTCAGAAAGAATGGCACATTTTGATTGAACACGCTGAATGGGAACAAAGGATTCATGTACACTAAAAGTACTGTGCCATTTGAATTGCATGAATTTATGACAAGGACAAGTATCATTGATGTTTTATACTTTTCCTTAAGCCCGGTTCATACTTCACGCAAAAAAGCAAGCGCGAAGAAAAATTCACGTCATCAAAAATGGCGGACGCGCTTCAACCGTATAGGTCTCGTTCAAATGACGTCATTTCCTACAGACCATCCATGTGCATCGGCATTTTGAGCGTCAACTTGCATAACGCGCATCGGCTGCGTCGTATTTCGAGCAACAAGTGCGCATGTTTAGAACATTGTCAACACTGCGTAATGCGTGCTTGATTGCATAAAATACGCAGTTGCAGTTCTCCTACAGCGATGACCGTCATTGAGCAAGCCCTATTGTTATGTCACAAATTTCGCTGCGCTTTTGCTTTCTCTGCAGTATGAACCAGGCTTTACACTGCACTTTGACCTCAGAGGTGAACAATCAACAATTTTTCAATCATGAGAAAACTTAAGCCACATTTACTGCGTCAACATGCAGTGCATTCCTTTCATATTCAAAAGGACATTGTGTGGACCGACTTTTGTAAAAGTGCATGTGTCGTGCATGTGCCCTCAATCATACTAATAGCTCTAAGAAAGCGTCCCCTACATAAGCACAGTTCCCGAATGCAGCAAAGACAGAAACAGACATAACAGATGCAAAGATGCATGCAAGGTCGCTCTACAACAATGCAACTATCGCTATTGATCACTGACGTCTTGGGCCAAGTGTGTGGTTGATTGTGATTAAAACAAACAATGACAGTGCAGTGTAATGATCCAAGCTCAGTCAGGTGCAAGAAGTCAGGTGCAGAAGATAAGATGACCAGCTGGAGGAGGGTGTAGCAATACCTGCTTAGTTTGTGCCAATGCTGCGGCAGCGGCTGCGTGGTATGCACCACGCCGGTGCATGTTGGTCTGTCTTTCAAGGCGCTGACAAGCTGTGCGGCATCCGTGTCGGCACTCAGGATTTGAGAGCTCAACACACCATGATGAGGATGATGGTGATGATGGTGATGGTGATGGTAGGGCGCTGGCTTGGGAGCAACAGCGCCCTCAACCACAGCGCAATCAATGGCCAGCCCTGGGTGATGAGGGCGGCGTTTAATCTGCTCAGCTGCGGAGATCTGTGTTTGAGCTCTGGGGGGCAAAACAAACTATGTTGTCTGGTTCTCTTTCAGATTGGATATTTGTCATGATCACAACTGTTCTTAAAGGGATACTGCGTCCTGGAATACGCCCAATCGGGCTACAAAACGCATTTTAATCAAAATGATGTTAATCGGAAAGAACATTTAAAAGTAGGATATAAACATCCACACAACTACCCTTTAAAAACTGGGCACTTTTGTTCTATTCTTGTGTTATTCTTGCGAGAACAACTTTCAGGGTCTATTTTTGCGACCCTAAAAAGTCGAGCAGTTTGTGCTGGTTGTGATTCCAGCTGTAAGGGTTTGCCTTTTGCGGACTTGTAAGAAATCACATTTTGTGCATTGGAGATTGGTCACCGCTGATCGTGAGCATGGTGCTACATGTATACGTGTGTAATACCAGACACACAACGTGTATCGTACATTGTACGAAAACGATGTACAATCGGTTTTTTTGTTGGTCTTTTCTTGGGAACAGTAAGACATTAGGTTAGTTTCCTTTCAACCAGATGTTTGAAATAGGATTTATATTAGTAAACAATCCAAAACGTGACATTTTCAGAGATTTCAGGACGCAGTGACCCTTTAATGAATCTGTTGATGTTGCCTTCATTTTGTACTGGGGTATTTATTAATAAGCAAGAAAATATCTACCAGGCGTTAGTTTGTAAAGCTGCGTATCAAACTATAATTATAAAAAGGGACACATTGTCACATTCCCTTTACTATTCTCAATACTGTTCAGAATTTTTTCTATGGCATGTATGGGAATAAAATCTGAAAATCCATCTCCGAAATTCAGATACTTTGCATAAAAAAAGCTTTTAGTAGGCTCTATAAAATGCACTAACACAGTTTGTTTCTTGACAAGATGCTATAGTTCATAATTCCTCACTATAACAAGCCCACATAAGAAAACAAACAAGAATACTGAAATACGCAAACTGCAAATGTGCAAAAGACAGATGCCAAAAAATGTATCCATATGCAAAAAGGTGAAATCTATGCAAAAGAGACATCTAGCAGACCATGCAATTTTTTTATAATTTATCTTGTTGTTAAAAGGATCAGCGGAAACAAGTTGTTTAAAAAAAATTGTTTTAATATCACACATGTACGCCTTTGTACGGTATGTTTCAAGTTTGTGAGTGTAAATAAAAATTCATTGGACAGGTAAATAACAACACATAAACAGTAGACTCACTTTTAAACCGATTATTGTATTTTTTCCCTATAACCCATACATGTAGCCTAATCAATCTGAAGGGGAAAAGCTGAGACAACATAGAATACAAGCAAGTGCAGTTTCGTGCGCCGGAAAATGACACTTTCCTCAGTACTCAGTAGGTTGGGCGGCATGCTGTGTGGCCGACCAAACGCATAGCGCAGCAATACCATGAATACCGAGGCCACAGATACTGTTTGTATTGAGCCATGCACATCATGAACAAAACAATGAAATACCATTAGTAGCTAGATCATGTGATTTATTTATAGATCCTTTTGATTTTTTTATTAAAATTACTAGGCCTAAATTAGGCCTAGGCCAATATTTCTTTTTTTAGGCCTCACTGTAGTGTTACTTTTGTGTAGTAATAATCGAAACAGCGATATAGACTATCATGCCGCACGGTGACTTGCCTCGGTCTTGATCCTGGATCGAATTTACTCGGAAGAAGCGGCGACCCTTTATCACTGGAGAACGACTTGACGCGTAAACCTCCATAGGATGCTCCGATAACTGCCTTGGCGACTGAGCGTGTGCGGCCGCGGGCCTCGCCGGGGGAAAAGCTCTCAGTCGCCCGGGGCTTTAACATTATCTCGCTGGTCGAAGTGTCCGACTCTGTCGTGTCCCGTACTTTTGGAACGTACAAAGTCGAGTCCGACGTCTGCTTCTCTTGTTGTTCCGCGACAATTCTTGCTGTTCCCTTCTCCCCACGAGATTCATTTTTATCCTCTGCCTTGACTGGACTGTCTTCTGGCTGTGAAAAACTACCGTCAAGCGAAATGTTGGCTAGAAAATTTATTGCATCGGATCTTCTTTTCGCACTTTTTTGGTATCTTCGCCTGCCCACCTCCGCCATCGTTTTAGAATGATAGCGCCACCATGAGTTTCAATTGTAGTCACGTTTACGGACAGATGGCATGGCATTGAGGGTCGCAGACCAGTAAATACATTTCCATAGACCCTGGGCAATGATGAATGCCCCCACTTGAGAAATTCAAGAAAAATACTCACAACTCTCTGAGATGTTCAAGACGTACTTCAAATTTAAGCTTATTTCACCATCTTTCATTTTCTGTCAGTTTTCTGGGGGTTAACCGATGACTTTTGGGAAAAAATCCATCCAAAAAAGATCACCCCTTAAAGCAGTCATGAAGCCCATTGCCATTTTGAAAATGGACGCCTACGTTCCATTGCAAAATAGAGCCATTTAAGGGCCAAACCATGATCCACATTTCATAGAAATACGAGATCGCAGTCCTCTGCACGGCTTCCAACCTTCCTTTTTTACAAATCATCAAGTTCACGGCCTTCGAAATGCTCTAATGCATGCAAATCGTGACTTGCCGGCGTAGGCAATTTCGGACCGATTTACTGGCCTGCACCATTTATGAGCAATGTGCATTTTTTGTCGTCATAGATGAAGTATTTACCCGGGAAATAAACGACAAATGTGACACCGTTTACCCAAGTCTCGTTTTTAATTAGGTATCAGTCATCAAAATGTTTTAGAGAGATGTGTTCGAGCCGATAAAACAAATGCAACATTTCAAAGTTCGTATTGTGTGGCGGCTTCATAACATTATAGTTATGAAGTTATCATAGGCCTAGTTACCAGAGGGGTCAAAATGGGTTAGGATATGCTGGGGTGAGATGGAGAATTTGAGTAGCTCCATCTCCACTGAAATGCCCCCATTGTATAGCTTGGCGTCTCAACATTACTAGCCTCTCCGCCCTAACCCAATCCTACTGTCATGGCTTCTCGTGCCGACCCGGCCTGTTTCTACTGCATGGCAGAGGATGTCAGTCCACCTATAGGAGAAGGACAACTCTGATCGCAAACCCGGGCAGGTTGAACTCGTTAGCTGTTGGCAGTCTACCTAGTGATCGATGGGCAGCAGCAACAGTATCTCGTCTGTGAGACCTTAGGAGACAGATCCTTAATTTGCCTGGAAGGACCGTGTGACAAACATTGAGGTACGGGTCCGAGTTCAACGGTGCCAACATGCCAAGTGTTGAGTCTATGCTTCTTACTGCCCGGTTGAGATGGGCTGGGCATCTAGTATGGATGGATGAGTCCAGAATCCCTTGGGCTGTCACTACGGCGAACTTTCTGAAGGAAAGCGGCGAGTTGGAGGCCTGAAACTGCGGTATAAGACGTCCTTAAACGTCATCTTAAGGCAGCCAAGATACCATTGGATGACTGGGAAGCCACAGCGCTAAATCGTTCAGAGTGGAGGGCTTCGATCCATCAGGAGAGGAGCTCAAACAGTCGAACTGACAAGATCGGACATACATTATGAGAGGCAACGCGCCAGGCGTCATAATCCTCACTCATCTGTCTTCTGCCACTTGAGGCTTTGTCAACAGACTTGGTCGTCTTCACACACTTGTTCAAAGCACTACATGTACTACTCCCCACTAAGTCACTTGTCATCAGGGTGACTGTAAGGTCATAACCAAATTCTGCTAAATGCACTTCAAAAATCTTTCAGATTTATCAAAAATCTGCCAAATTCACCAGAATTACTCGAAATACACTATAAACACTTAAAATCATATGCAGATATATAGTTTTGCCTTAATTAAGGTTCAAATTTCATTATAAACAATCTATAGTCACATAAAGATGTTATGAAAAGTGCGTAAATTTCAGACAAAATGCAATTGTATCACAACGAAGTTCGGTTCGCAGTGAACATCAGCACCTACCTAGACCAGCCAACCTGTCCCATTATGCAAGGGTTTCTTTGAAAAAAAATCAAGCATTTATTACGAAATGTACCATTTGTTTTTCAACTTTGCTATGTTTTCTGTCAAATTAACATTTTGCAGAATTCTGTCAGAAATCTGCCAAAAAAACCCATTCTGTCAAATTTTCTGTCAAACTCGTTTTCCAGCAAAATATCTGTCAAAGTTAGCCGAAAATCGGCTAAAACGGTCACCATGCTTGTCATCGTCGATTCGACGGACAGCCAGAGAAAGAGCTACCAGATTCTTATGTACACAGTGTGTAAAAAAATGCAAACAAAATAACACGGAATGCCAACAAAATAACACGGAATGCCAAACGAAGAATAATATGAAGAAGGTAGCCTAATGGGCGGCAGTTTGTAAACATTTTTAGCTTGAGGTGATGGCAAGAAGGTGTTTAGGCCAGGCAGATATCCTACCTACGCACCTTTGTCCCAATGCCTAGAATTGAAAACCTGGTCCCATCTCGGAAAATTACTCATAAGGGGTCATTCAGAAAGAAAGATAGATCTTTTGACTGTCTGAACAACGCGCAAGCGTTCTGTATGTACTGTACGTACATTGTACGTCATTTACGTGTATATGGACCCTCTTTGACATGAGAGGGAGTTGTTTTTTTTAGTAGTCTTTGAAACCGGGCGTTTCTAGCGGTTAGGCCGTGCAAAAGCAGCAGGGTACCCTGATGTTTCTTTCTTTGTACCCCCGTACCTGCCCTGGGGCAGGGGCAGGGGATTTTTCAATGTTTTCTCTCCTAGGCACCGACAGGCACGTCCTCATGTCACACATCATCCACCTCATCCAGAAATAGCCCCAATAATGTGGCCTTTACTGGGAATGCCCCGTAACATAGACGGGGAGGGGGGGGGTGTCAGCTAGCTGGAAAGTTAACCAATTTTCATGTATGCAGCAATGTGGTGGAAAAGCCCCCAGACATGAAAAAAAAAAAGGAGGGGAGGAGGGGCCAACGCCCCTCCCATTCCTTTTCGCCGATAAAGTAGCAACGCATCGATATAAAAAATATAAAACCAGTTTGTATATGTGCTATAACTTTTAGATCAAATTCTCAATTTCACATTTTCCTTTAGTTTATTTTTGCTTTTAGAGACAATACCACTCCTCCTTAGGCTTATTGGAGTAGTGCTGCCTTTTTCAGATGTCTATTTTCGTAAAATTTCATGTTGAAATTTTGATACGCAAACGTGTGCAAATGAATCAAAAGGGCACTTGATCTAGCCTATAAAAAGAAGATGGATGCTTTTCTAAAGCAAATAGTGACTAAAAATAAGCCTAATGTGAAAATCAAAATTTGACAAAGTTCGACATGTTTTTGTACATGCAGCTGGTAAAACACAAGAAAACTGAAGGCCACCACTGCAAAGTCGAAATTTTAAAACATTGAAAATTCTGAATGGCGCCTAACTCTCTCAAAGTCAGATTTGGACGTAATTTGATGTGTCATTTTAAAGTGGAAAGGCGTATCTTTCAAATCACAGCTATATTATCTATGTTGGTTACACATTCTACGTCTGGCATTCCGTTGTATTTTGCTTGCAAATTGTTGATTCACACTGTAAAGGCCAAAAACGTAGGATCAAAAACCTCCACACCAGCTGCAGATCGTGACGCGTGCAGAGCCTTGCAAAATAATTTGAGGGCCGTCGCGCGCAGTGAAGCGGTAAGTGGCCTAGGTCTTTGTTGACACAAGTATTCATGGTATCACGCGTGTAACCTTGACCGTATTCCTTTACTACGGAAGTGTATTTAGGACATGACCAAAACATTTTTTTCCGGCCCTCTATTTCGCCCGGGCGGATTACTATTTCGCCCGGGCGGATTACTAATTCGCCCGGGCGAATTACTATTTCGCCCGGGCGAATTACTATTTCGCCCGGGCGGATTACTAATTCGCCCGGGCGAATTAGTAGTCTGCCCGGCCGGGAGAATTTGTAATCCGCCCTGGCGAATTAGTTATCCGCCCGGGCGGAATAGTAATCTGCCTGGGCGAAATTCTAATCCGCCGGGGCGAAATAGTAATCCGCCCGGGCGAAATGCTAATCCGCCCGGGCGAAATAGTAATCCGCCCGAGCGAAATGCTAATCCGCCCGGGCGAAAAAGTAATCCGCCCGGGCGAAATAGCAGTCCGGAATTTTTTTTTCGTCATGTCCTAAATACGCTTCCGTACTTTACCGGGTCGTTCATCCATAGATATCCGTGGACCAACTCACCATAAAGAATTGTGTAACATTAATGTGTATAGCTGAGTAAAAATATCTGCCCAGTCGTTCCAACTTAAATTTGAATTGTTGATTTATTTCTCACTTTGCAACCAAGACTTTAGTTTGAACACTTCAGGTAGGTCATTTCTTATGTATTGAATGGAATAAACAACATTTGCTTTTGCTGTAATTTTCAGAAACGGATGGATTTGGGGGATGCATGTTCATGTAGTCTGATTCCCTGACCCCACTTAAATTGAAATAGAGCAATTTACAAGCGTTGATTGTAAGGTCAGGGAACCAGTCTATAGCTGGCCTGTACCCGTTCATAAGTGTAGTCGATTCAGACAACATTCAGACCAACTAAATTTGGTAAATCGGGATCAATGAGTATCTGAAGCCGTTTTTTTCCAACGGCGGGCGGCCGACTGGCGTTGGAAATTGACAAAAAATATCACTTTTCTTGAAAATATCAGCACACTAGCCACAGGTGCCATAATTATACAGGGTACCCTTACCAAAATTTCCAATTCATTCCAATTGGAAATCCAATTGGAACGAATTGGGTTTAATTGGTACTGCATGAGTTGGTTTTAATTGGTTTGAGTTGGAGCGCTCATTTCCAATTGGAAAAAACGTCATGGACCGACTCAATTTGTCTGAAAACCCAACTGATATGTACGATGGTCTTAATTGGTGTTCAATTGGTTTCAATTGGAAACTATTGGAATTGGGTTTTCCCAATTGGAATCCTATCTAACAATGTCATTCCCAATTGGAATCCCATTGAACGTTCCATTCCAAATTGGAATCCCGTCAAATCTCTTCATTCCCAATTGGAATCCAGTCCAATCGTTTCATTTCCAATTGGAATCCTTTCCGATCGTTTCATTTCCAATTGGAATCCCGTCTCTTGTTTCATTCCCAACTGGAATCCCGTCAAATCTTTGCATTTCCAATTGGAATCCAGTCCAATCGTTTCGTTTCCAATTGGAATCCCATCGATCATTTCATTTCCAATTAGAATCCCGTCTATCGTTTCATTCCCAATTGGAATCCAGTCCAATCGTTTCATTTCCAATTGGAATTCCATTTGTAATTTCATTCCCAATTGGAGTCCATGAGTCCAATCATTTCATTCCCAATTGGAATCACGTCCAGTCATTTCATTCGATGAGAGTGTGAATGAAAAATAAACTTCCATCTGCATTTTTATTGCAAAAAAAAAAACATTCAAAAGTGACAATACATGTATACATATATCATGTAAACTTTATTGACCTCCATGTCTGCACCTGGGCCCTAGCAGTAAATCATTTTCAGAGCATTCCTTTGCCAGGATACCCCTCTACAAGGCTCCATGCAGCTAGTGCCAGCATGGGGCACATCACCAAAGCACAAGTTAGGAGTTAGAATAAACAGAAGGCCTACAAGTCACATGCACAGAATCAAATTACATGTACATACATACACATAGCACTTGGGCCAGCCGGCGGGGCAGTGACCCCCTGCTGTGATGTGCTACACACACACACACAGGCTGTCTTAATTGCCATCCGCTGGTAACCAATCTCACCCAACGTGTGTTATACAAATGTAGCTCAACCTTGCATACCAGTCAGTGCAAACTGCCTAAGTGGCAAATTTGAATTATGTCAGTTGGATTACACCATGACTGAGCTAGGATCGTGGTGGGCTTGCAGTTGCAAGTTCAAGAGAACAAAAAACTGTACCTGTTGTAGTAGAACATGAACTTTAAGGCTGTATCTTTGCCCAAATCATAAATGTTGGCAGGAAGGTGCATGCCTTGCTGTGGAAACTTCCAGGACTTAATTGCTGTTCATGGAAACACATTTTGATGGAGATGGTTACTGCATGTGTACGTGTGCAGATTTTGTTCCTTCAACTTCACACATGTACATGACATGCATGAAGCTGTGCTGTGGTTACATGTATACAATTTAAAAGAATAATGGACATGATGAAGGCCTTGGAGGATGAAAATAGATGGTGAGTAGAGTTGACTTTATTAAAAACCAAGTGTTTAGATACCAAAGTTGCAGAATAGAACACGCTGTACGCATACAAGATTGAGGCCTACATGATCAAGTTGAAAGAGAACATAATTTAAGAGCTACCATGACTACTCGTAACTTATTTTCTCAGCTATAAAACCACTTCTTTTTAAGATTTAGTATCAGTATCATTCACTAACAATCCAACAACTTGGTATTTCATTTTCATAAAAATTTGGTAGTTTTGTTTTTTGATGTAATTTGTGCAAATGTTGTATATTCCCTTTAACTTAAGCTCTTATGTTATTTTGGGACTCAAAGTCTGTGTATGAGATCGTGCAACACAACAAAATAGACTGGTACATGAAACCAGTCCAACAACCCTTATCCTTAGCTTCAACTTGAAACTTGAACCCTTGGCTTTACTGTCATGTGCAGAAGAAAAGTCTCCTTTGAAAATTGAATTGAGAACTCAAACTTGGCTGGTGAAATACTGAGGACCTTGTCTTTGCCCCATGAAAAAGTTTGAGATTGCTTTTGGCTAAATAGTGACTACGTTGGTCTAATCTTGTTTTACATGCTTTTCTGCACTCGATCGAGGTCCCAGTCTACACTAGTACTAGCCAAAGTACTGAGCCAAGTAAATTTACTTGAAATACATGTACTTTTTTTTTTAGTTGTAACCAACTTATCTGGGATTTGAGGTTATTTAAAAAACTATTCACTATTCTAACATAATTATGCGCTTGCTCAGAATAATTTGGATACACGACTGTGAGTTAGACCACTGTGTACCTACTCGGTTGAATAAGGGTTTAGCAAGGTGCTGCGGCGCATTGCAGCCACTGCCAGAAACACCGGGGTAAACCCCTTCTCTTCGCGATAAGTGTTTAACGTGCATTACAACACACGGGACCTACGGCTTTACGTCCTATCCGAAGGACAAAGCAATAATGGTGAAGTGCCTTGCTCAAGAGCACAAGCACCATGTTCCCACGGTCAGGATTCGAATTAACCCGTGTACCACACCGCTTCCATCTGCTAGAGGAATTAAGAGGAGGATCCGACAGTGAGGTACGAGCGTTTCGTTGTAGTGAATAATGAGGCAAAGATTGAGGTTCCCCGAAGAAACCGCGAGTTAGGGGGTCCTTGTGGTCACAACACCCCGACGAAGTGAAGGCAAGACGTGCTGTCATTGAATCACGTCAAGCTCTCAACAACGCACCGACTGCGGAGAACACCAATACGTGGAAAGAGGCTCAGCAGGAGTTCTTCTCTGTTATATACGACACTTTGAATGAGGATGAGCTGAGGGAAAAGGTACAGAGGACTGAGACAAAGCACGGCGGCAAAAGGTATGGCGATGCCTGGAAAGTCATCAATGAGATCACAGGGCGTAAAAGGACGAAAGAGGGGCAATTGTCTGGAGCAAGTCCAATAGAGCGGGTAGTAACCTGGTTCACTCTTTTCCGTAACCTGCTTGGTACCACACCTGAAGTGGATGATCCATGCAGATGAGGACATTCCAAGCGTCCTTGAAAACCTGAACATCGATGATGGTCCTTTTACCTCTGCCGAGTACACCACAGTCAAGTTTTTGTTGAAGCAAGGGACGGTCCAGGCAACATTCCACGCACCGGAAGTTCTCAAAAACTGCGACCTGGATGACATCGTGCTCCAAATGTGTAATGATGCTCTCACGAAGAATGAGAAACCGGATCAGTGGTTATGCGCAAGCATCGTCCCCGTACCGAAATCTGGCAACCTGTCCAAGACCGACAATAATTACAGAGGAATCCGCCTTTCTTGTATATTGTTGCAAAGATGTACAACCGCATAATTTTGAACCGTTTGAGAGGAGCTATTAAATTATTTTATTTTATTTCTTTCTGGTAATGAAACCAAGGATCTCTCAAAAGTGCCCTAGGCACTGTAGCCCGAAAGCCTGAAGAAACCTGTAGAGAGAAGACAATGAGAAGAAATTACAGTTTTAGAGGTGGGAGGAAAAGCCCAGAGGAATATTCTGAGGAAAACCCACGGTATCAGGTAGGGACAGAAAACCCAATCCACAAATTGGCCCGGGCGGGATTGGAACCCAGGTCACAGCGGTGGAAGGCGAGGAAAGTACCACTTCGCCAGCCTGACTCCCCTTCGGGGACCCTCACCGACCCTCACCTCCGGGACAATCAGAAGGGATTCCGGGCTAATCGCACCACGATCGCCCAGATGCTGACACTACGACGAATCATCGAGGAGCTTAAATCGAATAACCTTTCAGCAGTGTTAACATTCATCGACTTTAAAAAGGCTTTCGCCGTCCATCGTGGGAAGATGATCAGGATCCTCAAAGCATATGGAGTGCCCCCAAGACTTTATATCCGTGCCATAGAGTCGATGTATATGCGAACACCCGAGCCAAGGTGGTAACTCCGGACAGAGAGACTCGACTGGTTCAGTATCACAGCAGGAGTGCTACAAGGAGATACTCTCGCACCTTTTCTGTTCATCATCGTCCTTAATTTTGCTCTTCACAGAGCTATAGTTGGGCGGGAAACTTAATTGGGTTTACCATCACTTCAAGACAGTCAAGGCGCCACCCTGCTGTTACAGAAACTGATCTAGACTTCGTAGATGACATCGCACTGGAGCAAGTGGAGCAAGCACAAGAACTTCTTCTCTGGTCGAATCAGAGTGTCATAAGGTTGGTCGTTGCTTGAATGCTAAGAAGACTGAGGTGATTTGCATAAATACACCAGAGCACGAACCACTCAAGATACTTGAGGGGAGAGTGCTAAAAGAATTAGCCAGTCGCTTCAAGTACCTGGGGTTCTGGGTCAACTCGATGGAGGGCGACATCAGGATCATGAAAGCCAAAGTTTGGAAGGCCCTGAACGACATGAGAAAGATCTGGAGTTCAACGATGTGTATAGGGAAGTCAAGATCTTCTTTCTTGCCACTGTCGAATCGGTCCTCCTCTAAGGGTCCTCCTCTATGGTCGCTCACCTCTGAGTGGCTGTTACACCCGCATGCTGCGGTCAGCTTTCGGCATCTCCTGGCCGGAGAAAGTGACCAACGTCGTCCTTTACGGCGACCTCCCGAGGGTGGGTGACAAAATAGCGGCACGCCGGATGCGACTTGCAGGGCATTGTCAGCGCCACCCTGAGCTCAAGGCCCACCAGGTGGTTCTGCAGGAGCCAAAACATGGCAGGAAGAGGCGGGGTAGACAAGCTTTGTTCTATGTGGGGGTGCTGAAGAAAGACATGGAGTGGAGACGGCCGGCGAGCTTGCCACCTTTACGCCGGGCGGACCGGAGGGAGTGGGGCAGTCGAATCGAAGCCCGGCTTGATGATGATGATGATGATGATTATTATTAAACGAACTTAAGTTACCCGTTGGCTAGTCTATACCACGGCGAACAGGAGACTTGTTCCGTGGATAACGGGTGATACTCAGACTACCCGTTGGCATGTTAATCGCGAATGTTCCAGGTGTGCCATTTTGCATTCTAAAACGGAAAATTCATAAAACTTTAAGCAAAACCACTCCTTATGAAAAATACACTTGTTCCAAAATTGTCAAAAAATATATACTTCAGGATAATTTTAGAACCATAGAGCAATGAACAGAGTAGAAGGCATTATGCAGTTTTTGTCGTCATAGATGAAGTATTTACCCGGGAAATAAACGTCAACTTTGACATCTTTATTCGAGGAGAACACCCAAATCTCGTTTTAAATTAAGCTTTCATCAAAAAGTTTTAGAAAGATGTGTTCCCGAACCGATAAAACAAATGCGACATTTCATAGTTCATTTTAAAGCTAAAGATAATGAGTCGTATGATTAAAAACTATCAAATGCTGGGAAGTTTAAGCAAAAAGTTAAAACATACTTTGGATTGAAAACATTCAGGAAAAGCAAATGCTTGATTCCGTATGAATAAAAGTTTTCATATACTGTTCAGCATTTACTACACTCAACCGAAAAAGAAAGTCCCCCCTTAATACTTTTTTTGGTCTAACTAAAAAAATACTGTGCACATCTTGCTGAAATTTTGACTGATTAGTACACAAATTCCTTAGCAATCCAGCCATACTCTTTGTTTGGCCCAAAACGGTGATAATGTGTATCAATTATTCAATTTAAGACAAATGCATGCGCCTACCGAAATATACAAAAGTGCAACTGTTTTCGGTATCAGTTTGTCATAAATTACATAATTTCGTACACATCATCACTGTTTTGGGCTAAATAGCTGGATTGCTAAGGAATTTGTGTACTGATTCTACCTCACCATTACCTCCATTCCGACTCACGTACTGATTAGTCGTTATTTGAGCGAGAGGTGCTGAATTGTTTTTGAGTTAGACAAAAAAGCATCGAAGGGGGGGGGGGACTTTCTTTTTTGGTTGAGTGTAATGAGTGCGTTCGATTACTTCCCCAAGCTCTCGCGTCTGCTCCTCGCGTCATGACAGACATGCGCAGTGGAGCTAAATAAACGAACGGTTCGGGTAAAGTTTCGTGCAAGAGCTGGAAAGTTGAACTTTGACATGACACTGAGGCCTGCATCCGAATCAAATGTCTAGAGCTAGGTCTAGGCACTGATCTCTATTATACTGACATTATAATAGAGATCAGAAGGTCTAGGTCTAGAGCTAGGTCTAGGTCCGCACCCATTGAAAAACGCAGGGACGGGCCGCAATAGACTGCAGCTGTAGCTCTGGAAGCACACGGCATGAGGCGCCCGCCGGACGTCACGTTGGCAGCCACGTTTATTGCATGGCCTTATGGGATCAACCTCGTCACCAGGGTGTCGAGCAGTACGCGCCCATCACTACCTGCTCTCTCACCCTGGTATTGGATCATTTGCATGTGCAAGATTTTTGAACACGTATGCAAATGAGGAATAGTCTGGTGCCTGCATGTGCGTTACATTAGCGTTTGTTTTTATATGCGGTGTCTGGGGTAAAAACAGAGTCAATTCGTCGCAGCGCGAGCATGGCGTGAGTTACGAAAACACGATTTTTAAAAAAATTAAACTGTTACGATCTTATCGAGACAACATGCAGTTTCACTTTTCATATTATTATGAACAAATTGGGAAGGAAATGAGTATTTTCGAGAAGGCGTGGACGATTGATCGCGAAAACACTTAATGCACCATGTGAATAACAACATCAAGTACACGATATAAATCCATTTCTAGCAAATTGCGGTATCGAATCGGGATACAAGAAGAAAGTTTCCTATCCAGGGCTTACTATTGGAAACGTGGTTGGAATAAAGTAAGCACTGGGGACGAGGTTGTTATGGGATACTTACCCAACTAACCGGCTCGGCGAGTCGGTTACTTGGGCCAGGCTCGAGTAAGCGCGAGAAGTCACGTGAGAGGTAAATCGAACGCTGTCGCGCTTGCACGAGTAAGCGCGGGGGAAGTAATCGAACGCACTCGGTGACGGATCCTATAGACACCAGGTTATCACGCGTCTAACCAGGAGTTGGGCCGAGTCGTTAATCCTTGTGTGTAGGATCCGTGGGTATGCGAACTGCCACACACACGTAGGGTTTCACCCATTCCAAAATGTGTATCCTTGTGGAGACATTTCTTTGTTCTCGTGTAGTAAAGTGTTCAATTTTGAAAGTGAATTTTCAAAATGCTCTTATTTTAACCAGAATTAGTTTCCTTGGCTGAAATTTGGAATTAATATCCCTTTTCTAAAACTCTTCCATTTGCGACTGATCAACCCACCTTGGAATTTCCTAGTTTTTGAGTAAAACCCATATATCTATTTCGTGAAAACCTTGTGGAGACCTATTCATCTATAGAAATTGCCCTGTGGAGACCTTCAGGCCTACAATGTTTTGTTCCGTATTGTGTGTGAGTCTCCACAAGGATACAAATTTGTGGTCAAGTAGGATAAAACCATAGTCCAATTCAAGGTGATGCATACAGTACGTGTACATGTAGTTGGTATCCAGCAGAAATGATGAAGACACTGTTCGCCAGTTGCAGACACTGTAGTTGCCACCTGTACGGGCCGCTATAACGCTGACAAGGAGTTGGCCGAGTCGTTCATCCTTCAGCGTAGGATGCGTGGACCAACTGACCTTTAGCGTGCATCATATCAAAATTACATGTAGGAAGAATTGTGTACAAACTATAATAATATTTTTTAGCCTATAGCCGAGTGAAAATATCTGCCCAGTCGTTCCAACTTTGATTTGTTGATTTATTTCTCACTTCGCCACTAGGACTTGAGTTTGAACATGTCAGGTAGGTCATATTGCTGATGTATTATAGCTCCATGGTATTTGGGACTCTCATATTAGTACTGTGTATGAGAACATGCAACACAAGAAAATAGACTGGCACTGCACATGAAACCAGTCCAACAACCTCTCAGTTGAAATCCCATGGCTTTCAGGTGCAAAATGTGAAAGAAAAGTCTCCTTTCAAAATTGAATTGAGACCTCAAACTTGGCTGGTGAAATACTGAGGACCTTGTCGGCTTTGCCCCATGAACATGGTGGCTACGTTGGTCTGATCTTGTTTTACATGCTTTTCTGCACTCAAGGTCCCAGTCTGTATAGCCAAAGTACTGAGCCAAGTAAACTTACTTGAAATACTTGTACTTTTTTGTAATCGTATAGGCCCTAACCAAACATTTAACCAATGTGCAACAGGCTGGCTCGGCGCGCGCAAACATTACCGTTGTGATTTAGATATCACGAGGCGAGGCGGGTTCCAGACCTACATACGTCGTGCATATCACCCGGAATTCCGGGCAGTGTATACCAGATTCACCACAAGTTACCGGACCCAATTTTTGAAGTCCACTATTAAAGAATGGGGTCAGTGAGCCAGACTAATACCCGCCCCCCAATGACTTTGGATCGTTCGACTCAGTGCGCAGTGGATGGACCGGGAACCAGTCTAGGTTTCCCAAACTCTCCTTTCTGGCCGTTATGCGAAAAAGAGGAGTGCATGCAAACGGAGCCCATAGGGCTGGGTACATGGAATAACCACCTTGGTACTGCAGAAGGGTGTCATATTTTTCATCTAGCTAACACCGGTTAATGCTAAATATTCGATTAGCTGAATTTGAGATCATGTGTTTTTTTCCGATTCCACATCAGGTTCTGAGGCAGATATGGGGGAAACCTTTAAAGTAAGTGAACCAATTACTTTGGAATCTGAGGAAGGCCAGCGGCGTCTGGATGAAGCTGAAGTTCGTCAAGACATCTTAATGGACGTCTTTGATTTCCAGCAGCACTATTCGCACTGTGGCATACAGAGTGCAGCGCTTCTTCTTGCATCCTTTGAATGTGGAAAAGCGTGTCGTGAAGCAGGGCACCGCAACTTCAGACACTGTAAGGACATTAAGGCGCAGTACCATGGATTTGCTATGTTCGCATTCAAGGAGACCGAGGAGATCATTACCCATGATGTCGTCCAGAAAAAAGGCACCTCATTGATGGATGTAGGCCAGTTACTCGTCAGCCACAAACACCACGCTACGATGTACTTTGGTCAGGAGTCCTCCGTGGATGAATTCCGCTGTCTAGCCGTGGAAGCCCTGCGCCATGAAGATTCCAGCGCTGGAGTTATTCTGAACTTCCAGCGATACCTTTTGGGTCAGATCGGGAAGGCTTCCAAGTTTGGACATCACAGTCCCTTTTGCGCGTATCATAAAGCCTCTGACCGCTTTCTAATGCTTGATACTAATGGTATTGTCATGAATGCTGGCAAACCCAAAGTGTGGTTAAAGACCGAAGATTTGTTTCAGGCAACGCAAGATGTTGATGTAGCTACTGGAAAGTCGCGAGGATTTGTGATCATGGGTGGTGTTATCTGAACATACTTTCAGGCATTTTATTAACTTGGAGCATCCCGTGTTTATTTAGAGTATTGTAGCATGTATAATGGTTCAATTTTATTTAAAAGGATAGACTTAATCTGAGGCCAGTGTTTTCCTAATATAAAATACTTTATTACATACATATATTTTATTACATACATGTTTTTTCAACTATATTTTACTATTTTGTTAAGCTAATGTTCCAGTCTTCCAGATAAAAATGACAGGCAAAGAAAACCAAAGAAAGTCTGCTAGTTTTCTGTTCAAACAGTCTGACAAATGGTTGAGATTTAAAATTTAAAGGGGTACACTGTTACAACATTTGAATTCATTAAAAACAATTTTAGCCTGTTTTTTGTAATAAATATTTATTTCTCATTAATATATATGCTAATTAGTCTAAGGTCTCGGTCTCGGTCTCGCCCATAAGATCTCGGTCTCCGAGTCTCGGCTTTGGACCCTTCGGTCTCGGTGTCGGTCCTAAGGTCTTGGTTTCGGTCTCGGTCTCGAGCTTTCAGGTCTCGACTACAACACTGGGTTTTATTATTCATGCCGTGCACTGACATGGTGCCATTTTGAAGAGTATTTTACACACTAGAAGAATGTTGTCTTTATTATCTAATGCAATAACATATGGACAATTCAATGTGAGCAGCATTGATGAATATAGGAATGACTCATAATTGTTTAATTCATTAATAGAAATAAGCAGTTGTCCACAACCATTACGGTAATTAAAATGGACAGACTTTGATATTTTGTATTTTTATCCATGTAATATGAGTGTAGTGTTATTGTGTGGATTAATTGATTTTGTTATAGTGGTTGCTGGGCCTGGGCGAGTAGTGGATTTTCCTACTCGAGTACTCGCAGAGAAACTACTCACCAGTAGTCGAGTACTCGCGAGTAGTTTACTAAATCCCCATCAAAACAAAAAAATGGCATAAACATCACGAAGAAGGAAGTTACTACGAATAAAAAGCGTTGGAGGCACACTACATTTTTTAGCACTGAGATATCCTTACTATATGCACAATTTTGGCACATTTTACTTGAACGTTTATTTATTGAGAGTGAGTAGTGGAATTCCAAGGCAACAGATGGAGGTAGCGATTCCTTTACTGCAGGGGATGCATTAAGATAAAATACTAGTTTGGCGCAGAAACCGCAAAATGGTTACTTTTTTTTCTAAGTCAGCACTTGTGCAAAAAAAATAATGCTACTCGCGAGTACATGTACCTATTTCTACTTGCGCCAGGACAAGTACTCGAGTAGCTGAAAAACCAAACCACGAGTAGTACAACGAGTAGCAAACACTACTCGTGAGTACTCGAGTACTCGGGATACTCGCCCAGCACTAGTGGTTGCCACCATTAGGACTTGCATATGATCATCGCCTTCTCGAGCATTCATCTCGTGCTTGAGTAGCAGCAAGATGAACATTGTGAGTAGGGTATGGTTATGTTTGTCTTAATTATTAAATATCATTGGACAACTAGAACAACCTTAATTCTGGATAAGTGAATTTTGATTTACTAAGTGATCATTTGACAGACTGTTTAGTCTGTTACAAAGTTTTGTGATCATGCGTTTGGTGTAAGTTGTGGAGAATAAGGATCTTTTAGATTTCAGAAATTAGAACCAAGTATGAACTTTGTGCATGTTAATATGGCAATGTTGAAGACTCGATCTCTCTTCCTTATTCCAGATGGGATTTTATATCAATATTCGAGTCAAGAAATGTTTTTATTCACTTTAACTGTAACTATATGAACTCATGAAATATGGCCAGTGCTGGTTCACTTTATAATGTATTTGTATTTGTGATAAAGGCGGATTGCCTTTCCACATTGACTGGTGTTTTTTTTTTTAGTACCGACTGTTGTTTTTCGTCACCATGGTAAATGTAATTTTATTTCGACCCAGTAGACAATTTGCAATTTGAATTAAATCTATCACTATATTTTTGTAAATTGATGCTTCTTTGAATTTCCTTTTTTTAGGCTGCAATCTTTGTTTCCTTAATTATTTGGGATTTAGGTACACTATACCCACTCGGTAACACACCATTTTGAGCCGACATGTTTGCTAGACTTAATTGGATGTCATTTTCTGAAAGAGTCGAGTATCGGACAATGCTGGCAGAACACATTTTTTGTTGGCCGGTGGTGTATTTTTGTTCTCGATTAAACCAAAAATTCCGCCCAAATTTTACTATGAAAAGCTAGAAGGGTTCCAATGTATTGCTTTTGAGTTTTGTAAGTGGGTGTACGCATTGTAAATATTCAAGAATAAACTCGTTTCCCGACCCACAAAGAATGCCGAACTGCCGATAACGTCATTATAACAGCGATTAAACAGCGATATCCGACTGACGCGATTAGAACGACAGAGGACGCAATTAATTCGCGTTTGATTGTGCACAGTGAGACTTAAAAAGCGAGCTCATTAGCATGAAAAGTGCCCCACAACTTTTTTTGTAAAAGGAGACCGTTTGGCTCAAAAAATAAGGTGGAATTGTGTAAATATAGCCGAGGATCTACTCCCTGGTTTTGGGCTTACATCTTATGGCAGAATTGAGAAAAATTACGGTTGAAAAATGGGTCCTATTTGCCTGAGAAATTGAAGGGATGTCATGGCTGCGCGCAGGCTTGGGTCTTGGCCGACCATTACTAACACATTGTAGTAAAAGTTGGTATCTAAAAATTTCTACGCAAAACCCCCTACACCGGGGGTTGTGTAAAAAAATTCAGACGGTTACTCCCAATCACGTTCAATTTTCCTCGGCAGCCCCCCGCAAGCCCTATTTTAAAGAATAAGTTAAGACAGGTTTAAGGTACCAACTTTTACGACAACGTGGTAGTAATGAAAAAGGCTTTTCTTGTTTACAGAATGTACAAACAAAATTACTCCTTTGTATATAACAAATCTCTTTACACCACTTAATTATTCAGATTCGTAAAACACAAACGAGACAATCCACTGACAAGGCACTGAAGATTCCTTTTACGAAAAAAATATGTTGCCTCCAGCGTTGCTGTTACTGGTACAATCATATGGAATAATTTTAAGAACCATGACTTCTCTAACCTCATTCAAATCCGGCTGAATACTGTGCCCCAGTCTGGTGTGCAAGCTCGCATATGCCGAAGTTGGACACGGAACTTAAACGACTCCATGAGACTAGGCAGTGGGGCAGATAAATCGACCCTATAGTCCGAAAATTTGGGACTCTATTATCTCAATACTGTGTTTGAGAGTCCCAAAACTTAAGGTATTGAAAAGCTGCAACACAAGAAAATAGACTGGCACCTGAAACGTCCAAAACAACCCATCGGTACTGTATCATTTAACTGTGCCATCTGGCGTGTCAGAAACTAGTCTCTATTTCTACACATTTCTCCATAGTCGGCCACCAGACTATAAATGACAATGAATGCAGAGGTCAGCCTTTTCAAACAGTTGGGCCATTTTGACTTCCCTCTCCTGAACAAAATATTGAAGAAAAGTCTCCACTGAGTCTTCAAAATTGGTTGGTGAAATACTGAGGACCTTTTCTTTGCCCAATGAAAATTTTGGAGATTTTTGCTGGCTGAAGAGTGAATAAAGTTGGCCTGATTACTGTTGACGTAGTACTATCGCAAGCTCTGTAGTACGGCCAGACGACCAGTTCTCCCCTAAACGCTAAATAATATTATGTAGCGATTTTGCAACCGATTTTGATCGAGATTATCTTCTCATCCACAGTTTAAAATAATTAATTCTTTACAATGTATGTATGTGTAAAGTCCCATGTAATGTATTATTTTTAATGCAATCCTTGAAAATGCACCTTTGTGTCCCATGTATCTCTATTTTCAATCCCTTTTTGCCATTTTCAAGGATATTTTGATGCATTTTGAGTGGTAATGCTAATGCGAATTCCCTTATTAATGAGCAAAAGTTTCGCTCGTACCCCCCCCCCCCCCACACACACACACCCTGCAAACAGGACGCTGGGAAGGGCTGATGAATTTACGCTCCGATGATGGATAGATTTTGTGTGGCGCTTTAAAGCAGTAGGCCTATCCGCTCCGTTCACAAGTACCTTCTCACCGGCAAAGAAAGTACAGTTAGGGTGACCGACCGACGCCATCTTGCCTGACTGCAATTTTTGCCGCGACGCTCGGCCGTACCACTGCGTGTAGTACACATCCCAGTGGTGTACGTGCGTCACACACAAGGATCGGTGCGCGTCAACCAGCTAAATGTCCCCGCCCATGGGTCGTCGTTGCTAGGCAAAAGGGCGCCCTCTTCTTGGCGCACGGAGCCCATACAAGCCAAAAGACAAATGCATGCAATATACAAGCAAAATACAAGCAACCAAATATGGTTTACTCACCTACTAAGTATATATTTAATACGTTGGTTTTAAATTTACGTTTGAACAGGGAAATGCTATGTTCATTTTTGAAGACATGTCTAAAAAACAACACCTTCAATTGACAGCAATATAGTCTGCGGAAAAACGTACTTGAGTCTATATTTCTAGAGATAATTTCAGTGTTTGTATTTTCGATAAACATATTAGGAAGATTATGACATATCTTATTACTTAAAAAACATAAAATTAGTCTGTGTGATATTAAGAGACAATTGATTGCTTTAATCCATCTTTCTTATTTCACTGTTAACTGCAGGTTAATGTCCTAATTATGACTAAAGAGGAGATGACTGTCATCAGCAAATAAGATACACGAAAGTTTATTTGAAGATTGATTAAGTTCGTTAATGTACAGAGAAAATAGAAGGGTTCCCAAAATACAGCCTCGACGAACTCCATGAGAAATTTCGCAAAGAGATGATTGGCAGTCATTTATGAACTGCTTACGATGTGAGATATACATGTAGTTCCTAAACCACGTAGTGCAACCCTTATACCATACTATTTAAGTTTAAACAAAGGTATGTCATAATTAACTGTGTTAAATGACTTGGAGAAGTCTAGAAAAATACCACCTTAAGTTAGCTAAAGAGGCATCCAAGTCATTTATAACTTTTGTCATGGAATTGAATAATATAATAGCATGTGATGTTGAGTAATTCCATTGTAACCCAAACTGAGTATCAGAGAAAATCATGTTATTTTCTGCAAAGAAACCCAAACGTTTGGTTCAGATATTTTTCAGAAAGAAGTGAGGACAGAAATTTTTCTATAATTGTTGACGCGGTTAGGATTGCCATTTTTAAATATAGAAGTGATCCTTGCAATCTTCATGCCTTCTGGCAAACCAGAGTTGTAATGACTCGAGTCGATGACTCGACTCGAGTCCCTAAGGGCAAATGACTCGACTCGACTCGAGTCACTGCGAGCAAATGACTCGACTCGAGTCCCTCATCAAAATGAGGCTAATAAGACTCGAGTCCCAAAAATAAGAGCAAAACTTTGCGAAAAACATTTGCAATCTCTTACGCCGGTGCCGGTTTTTGTTCACGTCACGTTAGAATGTTCGCGAATAATGTATGCATGTACATACGTGGTTTGATCAGTGTCCCTATTAGTTAAATGGCGATCAGCTGGCACCTCCGTTTTATTTTCATTAAGAGTCAAATGTGGTGTCACCACATGTAGTAGCCCGAATGTAAAATTAAAAAAGCCAAAAATGAGTTCTCTCGTGTGTTTATTTATTGCATAGTGTTGAAATATTTGTGACTCGAATTGATTCGAGCTATTACCTGACTCGACTTGACTCGACTACACAATTGTGACTCGACTCGACCTTCTTGACCTAATGGCTCGACTCGACTCGAGTCACTTCGTTAAAATGACTCGACTCGACTCGAGTCTCAAAGATCAGTGACTCGTTACAACTCTGGGCACAACACCAGTATAAACACATTTATATAATAGAGGTCAGAGATTGTTTGGATCACTTCCTTGATTAGAGGACAAACTAACCTACACTCTTTTTAAATTACAAATATGAACCACTTCCTCTTCTGTGACTGAGAGAGTGAAATAAAATTAAGGTGTAGGGCGTAACAAATACTGATCGAAGTTATGATCACAGCATGGCCTAAAAATATTAATTCCAATTACACATATTTATTTTCCAAAGTGGATTTACTTATAACATTAAATGGTACCCCAGGTAGATACTTTGCAGTAAATTATTTTATATTTAGGGAGACACTGTTATCAGGGAAACATTTTATGGTCATCGCCTCAGATTCAGTCTGTCCCTTTAAATAAAATTGAACTCTGTACACATGCTACAATTGATATTCTAAATAGACATGGGATACTTTAAGTTAATATACTGCCTGGGAGTATGTTCAGATAACACCACCCATGATCACAAATCCTCGCGACTTTCCAGTAGCTACATCAACATCTTGCATTGCCTGAAACAAGTCCTCAGTCTTTAACCACAATTTGGGCTTGCCAACATTAGTATCGAGCATCAGAAAGCGGTCAGTGGCTTTGTGATATGCACAAAGGGGACTGTGATGTCCATACTTGGAAGCCTTCCCGATTTGACCCAAAAGGTATCGCTGGAAGTTCAGAATAACTCCAGCGCTGGAATCTTCATGGCGCAGGGCTTCCACGGCTAGACAGCGGAATTCATCCACGGAGGACTCCTGACCAAAGTACATCGTAGCTTGGTGTTTGTGGCTGACGAGTAACTGGCCTACATCCACCAACGTGGTGCCTGTTTTCTGGATGACATCATGGGTAATGATCTCCTCGGTCTCCTTGAAGGCGAACATAGCAAATCCGTGGTACTGCTCCTTAATGTCCTCACAGTGTCTGAAGTTGCAGTGCCCTGCTTCACGACACGCTTTTCCACATTCAAAGGATGCAAGTAGGAGCGCTGCACTCTGTATGCCACAGTGCGAATAGTGCTGCTGGAAGTCAAACATGTCCATTAAGATGTCTTGACGAGCTTCAGCTTCATCCAGAAGACGCTTGCCTTCCTCAGATTCCAAAGGAATCGGGTCGCTTACTTTAATGGTTTCCTCCATATCTGTCTCAGATCCTGATGGAGTCAAGAAAACTAAATGTCAAGTTTGGTAGGCCTATACATGTGTATATCAACATGGTTTAACATTCAGCTAGATGATATTTTTGCAGCCTATAGTGGTTGTTACTGTGCCCAGCCCTAGTAGTTTCTTGTCCTGCATGCGCTAGAACAAGAGTAGAACCCGTAAACGTGGCGTCAACATTTACACCGTTTCAAACAGGGGCCCAGTCTCTCAGTAACTGGGACACTAGAGAACTCCATTTCTTTTCGAATTTTGATTGTAGTCGGTTGGTTTAACCGTCTAACAGTACAACAGAGGCCTAACTATTCGCAGTGCGTATGTCCACTACAAATTATCCCGAGAAAGAGCCATAGGGGCTATATGCCAATGATACTGACAAAAAAGCTCAAATCTCAGATACACTTTTTGCTTCAACATGTAGGCCTACGATCAAATACATCAGAAATGACCTACCTGATAAAAAATATATAGTCCTATAGTGGTAGTGGCAAAGAGAAAAATAGATCAACAATTCGCAGTTGGAACTATTGTGGGCATTATACTCTCAGCTAGGCTTACAATGTACATGTACATACGAAATTCTTTCTACATGAACACGCAATTTCGATATGATCATGTACGTCATGCATGATACAGCATTTTTGTCAGAGTTCAATGTTGCCAGACTTTGACCTACTCGACCTAAACGATGACAACAAACGTGACTAAAGCTCAAACGCATGCTGGCGATAGCAATCATTTTTATGATGACGACCTGTTGACGATGTGTGTTGATGGCTCCGCTATAGATAAGGTGAGACCGTCTAGTGTGGTGTCCTGTGTACTCTCTTAAAACCAAATGGTTATGATAACCAATATCATCAGATTTTTAAACAAAACTTATTGGTCAATAATGTGTCCAACTTACTTTTTGTCCAAATGACCAACGGACATTTGATTAGCTTTTAACCGTTTTTTTTATTGATAACAAATCCAACCAACTTTTAGGTTATGACAGCACATGTTTCTAGATGAAACCGTGTGCAAATACAAAATGGCAACATACGACCAATAGCGGTGGGTCGATCGCAACCAAAGATTTTGTTTTCATCGTAAAGCTAACCAATTCTGATTGGTTGCTGGAATAACATATTTCCCTGGCAAACGTTAACCAATTTGTGGTTGGTAATAATGGTCCTGCCACAATGGGCATTAGTTGAACCCTATCCCCCGCCCCCCTTTTGATAAATAAATTTAACCATTGCGACTGCCCTATAACCTAGCAGTTCTGTTTGTCCTTGTCGAAGCGAAACACACGAAGACGCGAATGGACTATGAAAACCCGTGTACCGGGTGAGTAAATAAAACTAAACCCAATGTCGGGACTATTGTTTTAGTAAAGTTCTCCATGTAGCACTTTCAAGATCTAGGATATGAAAACCCAATTCATAAGCTTCCTTTTAGTACAAGTATGATTCAAATCACTCATGTACTTTTCAAGTTACGGAATTTTAAACACGTTGTTTCAAAGTTCTGTCCACGGATCACAAGAATGCAAGTGTTCTTTCAGCAAAACGAAAACAAATCACATAGGATGTGTTTGAATTGTTTTCGTTTTGGTGAAAAAACACACACCTTTTTGTGATCAGAACTTTAAAACGGTGGTTGTGTTTAAATTCCGTAACTTGATAAGGTGTCTTGTCTGAGGAGCCTTCTGATGATCCAAAAAAGCAGTGGAATGCTTCAAGGATAAGATCCACACTCTCTTAGAACACAAAAAGGTCCGCTTTACAGTGTTATCCTGCGAGGTCGACGAAATTAGCTTGTCTAGCTGCGTTAGGTCCTGAAGACTTGGTAAGGTCCTCAAGTGGCACTACATGTAGTTACTCTGGACCTTCTTCAGAGGCAAGAGGCAAATGCCTCTGAAAAGATCTTAAGATCGGAACGTGGGTCACGTTATCTAAAAGTGAATAGCCGTCGTGTTTTTAGAAAAAAAATTAAAGAGAAATTTTTCTCTGGGTGAACTTAAGAAAAGAACAGGCAGGACGTCATTAACACAAGTGAATTCTAATGGTGTTTTTTAAAACTATTATATTGTCTTTCTTCAAATTTATTCACCTTTTTTGCGCAGCAATACTTGTTCCAAAGAAGTACATTGTGTAATTGATATGTAATTTGATACGTAATATTTAAAACATACATTACACAGACTATTATCTAGGTGTTTTTTTTCTAAATTGATATTTTGATACACCATGACGTTACATTCGTAAATACCAAATCAGTTTACCAATTCAAATTAATTGAGGGCCTGTCACGTGGGTGGATTTAAACCGCTGATAAAACACCGCTGCGTTCTGCGCCACATCTCGCAGTACGCGCTGTGCGCAAGGCGCATACCATAGACATGGCGAGAAGGGTGTTTCACAAAACATGAAGTAATACTGTTGAACAACATCGCTGGAAATGCTTCAATTTTGACTTTTGACCGAAAAGTTATTTTATGAAAGGGAACAAATGTGCTTGGCCGGTATTGAACAAGTACATGTACGTTTAAAACATGGACGTAGATAATGACCCTCGCCTTTGGCTCGAGCTAAGCCCGGTTCATACTTCATACGATGCGAATGCGAAGCAAATTTTACATCATGAAACATTCGCTGCGAAATTCGCTCGAGTTGAAATGTTGACTTTTACGAATTTGCATTGCGAATACTCTCCATGACGTCACAAATTCGCGTTCACTTTCGCGCCGAGTATAGATCGGGCTTTACCCAGGCCTCTTGTAGGTTTTGAACGTACTTGTTTAAAACCGGCGCAGCACATATTCATTCCCTTATTATGAGAATGGTACAGATGGTTACATCATTAGGGAAACGGCCAAGGTAGATAACCATCAATGGATTTGATTTGTATGATTTAGTCATGTTAGTGCACAACTAAAGTAGATCGGCTTACAAAGTTAACTGGAACATAGATTGGCTGACAAAATTAAATGGTACTTTTGGGAGACATTTTGCAGTAAAATATTTAATATTTAGGGAGACACTGGTTATGGCAATGGTCCTTTTTAAATAGAATTGACCCCTGTACACAAGCTACAATTAGTACTCTAAATAGACATGGGATACTTTAAGTTAATATACTGCCTGGGAGTATGTTCAGATAACACCACCCATGATCACAAATCCTCGCGACTTTCCAGTAGCTACATCAACATCTTGCATTGCCTGAAACAAGTCCTCAGTCTTTAACCACAATTTGGGCTTGCCAACATTAGTATCAAGCATCAGAAAGCGGTCAGTGGCTTTGTGATATGCACAAAGGGGACTGTGATGTCCATACCGGGAAGCCTTCCCGATTTGACCCAAAAGATATCGCTGGAAGTTTAGAATAACTCCAGCGCTGGAATCTTCATGGCGCAGGGCTTCCACGGCTAGACAGCGGAATTCATCCACGGAGGACTCCTGACCAAAGTACATCGTAGCTTGGTGTTTGTGGCTGACGAGTAACTGGCCTACATCCACCAACGTGGTGCCTGTTTTCTGGATGACATCATGGGTAATGATCTCCTCGGTCTCCTTGAAGGCGAACATAGCAAATCCGTGGTACTGCTCCTTAACGTCCTCACAGTGTCTGAAGTTGCAGTGCCCTGCTTCACGACACGCTTTTCCACATTCAAAAGATGCAAGTAGGAGCGCTGCACTCTGTATGCCACAGTGCGAACGGTGCTGCTGGAAGTCAAACATGTCCATTAAGATGTCTTGACGAGCTTCAGCTTCATCCAGAAGCCGCTGGCCTTCCTCAGATTCCAAAGGAATCGGGTCGCTTACTTTAATGGTTCCCTCCATATCCACCTCGGAACCTGATATTGAGTCAAGAAAAACAAATTTCACGTTCAGTATATTGATTATGTATAATATAATATTAACATGGTGTTAGGAAAAATGTTGGCACCCTACCAAAGAAGCATTGTTACTTTACCCAGCCCTAGTATTGTCTTGTCATAAAGATTGCATTATCCCCACAAGTGTGGCAACGATATTACTGTGCTGTACCAAGACTGGGACCTGGACTACTCTAAAATGTGCAAAACTAAAATCAGGCCAACTTTACTCATTTTTAGCCAGCAAATTTCTCCAAAAATTCAATTGGGCAAAGAAAAGGTCCTCAGTATTTCACCAACCAAGTTTTGCAGACTAAATCCGATTTTTAAAGGAGACTGTTCTTCAATATTTTGCACATGAGAGAGAAGTCAAGTGATTTCAAAATGAGGCCAAAGACTAGACTGGTACATGTCCAACCATGGTCCAACTATTTGAAAAGACTGACCTCTTATTTCAGTGTCATTAGTCTGGTGGCTGACTATGGAGAAATGTGCAGTAAAAAGAGACTAGTTTCCAGTTCATATATCTGCCACATGTGTCTTTTCGCACAGTTGATTGATGCAGTACTGATGTGGTGTTGGACTGGTTGTTTCAGGTGCCAGTCTATTTTGTTGCATTGCAAGTTTTCAATATCTTAAGTTTTGGGACTCTCATACACAGTTTTGAGAGTCCCGTATTTTTTGAGTATGCTGTACCTTCTGCCGCACAGCCACTATTCCAACGGTCTGAAGAAATTGTTTACCAACTCACGCACAGAACTTTACATACGGTTGTATTCTATGATGTCACAACTTTTGAGCCCCAGGTATAATTTTTTTGAGAAATATAGGCATCTTTCTGGAGTCTGTATGCACTCATACAAATTAATGTCCGTTGATGGCAGCCATTTTGAAAGTCAGAAGCGTTGACCTTAAAGCTGTGACGTCGTCAGAGTTGTAACAAGTCACTAATTGTTGTGACTCGAGTCGAGTCATTATAAAGAAGTGACTCGAGTCATGTCGAGTCATTTTAAAGAAGTGACTCATGTCGAGTCGAGTCATTAGGTCAAGAAGGTTGAGTCGAGTAGAATCGAGTCAAATATTTAGCTCGAGTCCATTCGAGTAACGAATATTTGAACACTATTTACCAAAATTTATAAAACTGAGAAGGGCATAAATTTTATTAGACAGCGTACGAATCTAAGAGCTTTATAAGAAATCAACCAAAGCCAAAGATGAAACAACGAATTGGCAAATGTGTTTAAAATCTGGTTCCTGGATAGTATTTTGTATGTTCTAGAACCATGAGGTGGGAGTCTATGACACATTGTATGTTTGTAAATGAACATAAAATTTGCATCATAAGTCATTGCAAATACTTTTCGCAAAATTTTACTTTTATTTTTGGGACTCGAGTCTTATTAACCTTCCCTCGAGTCGAGTCGAGTCTTTTGATGAGGGACTCGAGTCAAGTCCAGTCATTTGCTCGCAGTGACTCGAGTTGAGTCGAGTCATTTACCCATAGGGACTCGAGTCAAGTCGAGTCACCAAACATTTTGACTCAAGTCGGACTCGAGTTGAGTCACTGACTTGAGTCAATACAATTCTGGACGTTGTGTTATGCAAATCAATCTTGTTGCTCCAGCTGCGCGAGTTGCGATGGCTGTTTCATGTACATGTACAACAGATTCACCCAGACAGTATGGGCCGTTTGCACAATACATTGTTCTATCAGTTGAGAAGTAAACAGCCGTCCATCGCCACTCGCACACCCGGAGCAACAAGATCGATTTGCCTTAACACGGCGTCCCAGCTTTGGAGTCATCGCTTTGGAGACATTCAAAATTGTCCATGGCAGCCATTTTGCTTCCACTGTTAAGGAAATTTCCTGAAATTTTATCATCCTCAGGAAATTTCATGAAATCTCTAGAAAAAACATATGCCAATCTGACTATGGACATTCCATTTTGGAGAGTGGAAGCACCACCGCAGAAAGATTGTAAGTGATGATCGAAGAGCTCATACAAATAAAGTTCAATCCCCAGAAAACAATTGTTGATTACATCAGAAATGACCTACCTGGCAAAAACTAAAGTCTAGTGTGGTAGTGGCAAAGACTCGAGAGAGAGATAAATTCACAATTCGTATGTGCCGTTATAACGATTGTTGGCAAATGTAAAACGAAAATCTTCCTACATACACGGTGCGTCGTGACACAGCATTTTTATCATCAGACTAGAGTTCAAATTACCTGTTGCCAGACTTTTAAGCTCAACAGTCTGGCAACATGTAATTCGAACTCGGATGATAAAAATGCTGTGTCATGACGCGCCGTGACCCGGGTAGGAAGATTTTCGTAGGTTTTTCGTATCGCACTTTCGCAGACAACAACAAAATAGTCTGGCTCCCTGACCCCATCCTTCGGACTCATTGATCTCCATAGACTTTGTACATGTTCATCACTGCACTTTAAAAACATAACAAAGTCGTGTTACAATAAAACGTAACTCATGTAAAGACCCCATAATGAACTCGTGTCCCAAAGAGTGACGTATGAGAGTCTGTATGTAACCAGGTCGGGTTTCAGTACTTACTTTTACCCGACAGGTTCCTTACTCCAGCATTCATTTAATAACTTTTGTAATTTCGTGAGTGTGTCATTTCACACGACATGCGAGCAGCCATTGCGATCATGCTTTTTGCCTAGCGCCCTCTCGCGGCCAACTAAACTTTTTTTTCACAGCGCGCGCCACCTAGAATTTTGCCCGCTACTTTTAAAACTATGCAATGGGCGTAGCGAGCAGGCGCGTTTTGCATTCCACCGCGCTTTGTTTAAGAGAAATAGCTGACATTCCGGGCGTTTCGGTTAGTTTTCTTGTAGGGCTAGCTGCGAAATAACTTTGATTTCGATCCAACACCTTGTTGCGTTCAGACCATCATTTTGCGAGCTCTTACACTCTCCACTTATATCTGCAAATTTTGAGTGAGGCTCCCTGATACTTGTGATAGCAGTAACATATTTTCATCTATTTTAACTGCTGATCTTCGATTTTGACATCGGACACGGAGAACGCATGAACGTAGACCATCCCAAGTGGTGAGTAAATTCCTTGTCTGATATTTCACTTTTTATGCCTAAAACATTTTTATGCCTGAATCATTTATGCAACATTCTGGTCTTTTGTATGCTTTGTTAATTGCCATTTAAATAATTCTTCTGTTTGGGCAACAATCATTTTATGCCACATTTGTTCCTTTACTGATGCATGTATAAAAAAAGTGTTTTGATTTACAAATAAGGAAACCAGTTTTTCCCAAATTTCTTTGAATTAAATATCGTTAATAATGTATTTGGATCTGGAAGTTATTCCCATAATTCATTAGTCATTTATTGTTTTTATGCATTTCAGATACCATCCTTGGAGCGACTTCATTAGCCTATTTTCCCTTTTTGATTGTCGTTTTTATAGACCCAACAAAGTTCGTTTGATATACCTAAAGTTTATATATATATACTGTAATTCTTTTGTAACTACCTAATCATTTGTATATATATTGTCTCATACTTTGTGCTGTAAATAAAACATTTGATATTATTGAGACAACAGAAAACTTCGCTCTACCCAAATCATTTTTTAGTGGAACCACTCGGTTGTAAGGAGAGTGCCACATTTTAAAACTAATAAATCCCACTCTCCCCGGTTACATGTATATATGGAGATCAATGTTCGGACCATAGAGCTATATTAAATTACGGACTCAACAATGATGCACTTACCGGTCACATTGGACGGGAAACAGTCTAAACAACAAAGTGACTTAAATTGAAACGCATGGTGGCGCCATCACTCGAAACATCGTGATGGGTGGGTGCAACCATGGGCCAATTTCACGGCGCTGCTAAGCACAAAAATTTGCTTAGCACAAAAAAAGTCTGGTTTATAACCAGTGGCGTAGCCACCGGGGCGACGGCCCCCATGAAATCTTGTCGCCCGCCCCCAGTCGCCCCCCCCCCACTGAGATTTTGAGTTTTTAAATTTTTTTATCATTGATATATCTAAATAGTCGCGAATGATCCACATGATGACCACTGAGAAAAGACCCTTCGACCGGCAATCGCGGACCAGTAAGCTGACAACCGGCGTGACATAGCGCATAATGATAATCTAAAATGCGTATGAACACCCACTGCACTGCTCGCTCACACCACGGAACACGTATTATACACCGTCACACAGTTTCAGTCAGCGATATCACGCGAATCGGCCACGCACAAACTTTTTCCTCCATTCATATAAGCTAAATAATAATAATAGACCAATTAAAATTCCTTGAAATCAGTGGCGTAACCGGGGGGAGGGGGGGGGGGCGACAGTCCCCCCATGAAACCTTGTCGCCCCCCCCCCCAGTCACCCCCCACTGAGATTTTGAGTTTCTAAAAAAATTATCATTGATCTACATGACGCCATGGGCGTCAATCCTGGGGGACAGGGGGACTGGACACAATATCAAATGTCCCCCCCCGCAGATTTTTGTCTCATTTACAGGGCCCTATTATGTACTACAATGTATCTTTTGCTTAGAAAATATTGGTTAAAGTGGTCAGAAATTGCCTCAGATAGCACCACAGAGCATTTAGAATCCAACATTTTTCGGGAACCCCACGCCTATAGCTCAGAATTCTGGTAGCTATTTCAATGACTCCAACCTGGAAAACGATGTTAAAATAATTATCTTTCGCTAAGAAAATATTAGGGAGGAAAGTGGTAAGAAATTGCTACAGATCACACTACAGAACATCTAGAATCAAATGTTTTCGGGGCCCTTAAGCGGGCCCCGAACCCCCACGCCGTAAGGGCTTCGCTCGATCAAGGTATTTCCCCCCCCCCCCCCCCACTTTTGAGAAGCGATTGACGCCTCTACATGACGCCCCCATGAAATGTTCCAGCCCCCAGCGCCCCACACTGAAAAATTCCTGGCTACGACGCTGTTCATAACAGTAAGTTACCTGCCAAAACTCCATGAGATGTATGTTGCTCTTGATTAGTATTCAGCTGTTGTTTGCTATAGCATGAAAATCACATGGAGTTTTGGCTGGTAAAATGCTTTTATAAGCCAGGCTTTTTTTGTGCTAAGCAGTTTTTTTTGCTGAGCAGCGCCGTAAAGTTTGGCCCATGGTGCAACCCTGCAATAAAATTCCCATAGACACTAGTGCTAAATGCGCATACTTCAAAATTCTTTTAAAAATACTCAGAACTCTCACAGGTATTCAAGCTGCAAAAAAAAAAAAAAAATGATGATCAATGTGTCATCTTTCATTTTCTTTTCTTTTTTTGGTGGGTTGACCATTGACTTTTCGCGATATTCTCACCCAAAGAAGACGACCCCTACTTTCCTCAGAGCGGAAAAGTAGCCATCTTGAAAAACGATCCCTCCACAACATGGCAAAAATAGCGCCACTTTCGAGCCCAATAGCATCCAAAATGCTCAGAATTGGAGCCCCCAAACTCTCAGAACTCTCTAATATAGAATTTTTTGAGGGTATCACTTTTATTCACGACTCAGCCGACGGATAGTTGGCCTTTTTACAGGCGTACGTCCACCCTGATGACAACGCTGGCTACCCGTGTTGCGTTATTTCTCCATGGATAGAGCATGCAAGGAACGTGGATCAAGTGTTATTGTCCAGTGAAGTAAATCGTCGCTTTGCTCACGAAGTGACAAAAACCTAACAATAATTTGACAAAAGTTCATTCTGAGATAATCGCATTTGAAGTTATTCATTTTCCACCACTTTGCAGTAACAGAATTCGGAAATTTTTGCATTGTCCGATAGGATATGATTTGCTCTTTGTTAATTCATAGTTGTTTGTTAAAAATAGTTCGTAATTAAACAGTAATTCATTAATAAAACTTTTTTGCACTTCGTGAAAACATCAAAACTTTGGGTCCCATATTTTGCCAATTACTTTGTACACAGTTTTTGTCACTTCGTGGGAGTTTTTTCGACGCAACAAACTTGTTACTTTTGCGCGTCACGGCACTTGAGCGCGCGCGTCTGTTCTTTTTCAACATCGTTCGCGCGCGCGTGAATGCTCCCATCCTTCCGCGTGTAGACCATTGTATAATTTCTGGCCGTGCTTACGAAGTGACTTTTTGTCACTTCGTGAGAACATTTTACACATTTTTACACTTGGTGAAAATGAAAATCACCGATTTCAGGCTTTTTGTCAATTGTTTGTTTACAATAATTAAGAAAGTAAACAATATTTTGCCTTGAAACTTGGTCAAATTGTTCCTTGAGACAACTATAATAAAATGGCTAGTAAAACTCAAAATCGAATAATTATCGATTTTCGAGGTTTTTGTCACTTCGTGAGCAAAGCGACGAAATAATAGCGTATACATGTATAACCGGGGGAGGGGGAGGGGAGGGGGGAGGGGGGGGGGCGGACGGGGCCCACAGCCGAGTGCGAACGGCCGCCGGTGTGCCTCTTTCAATTCGACAAATTTGGGGTGTTTAAAATGTTGGGAAATTTCGCTTTCAAGTCTTAATTTTAAAGGAAGCATATATGTAATACTATAACCCGTGAGGTTATATAGACAAAGCAAGACAGTAAGAGACGATGTGGTACTTGGGATGATGTGGTTTATTCGGTTGGCTGTGACGCTCTCTGACTGATTCCTAAATTCTACTGGGTTTTTATACAGTAAATGAATATTCCAATCTTACAGCTATCTTACAGGTTTCTTGCCTTATTAGGAATCGTTCACTAACTATTGAATATTAATAATACAGAATTGAAGGTGTTTGGTCAACTTGTATCTGGGGGCAGGGCTAGGCAAATTAGTAGAACAATCGGATTTCCTTATAAGTCTGTGGGCTGAATCACTGTGGCCGTCCGGTGCAGCCCAGCATCCACCCACGCGGACCTTGTGGCTAAACTGGACATTCCTTAGATGTGTCTCATTACCAGGAAAGTGGTCCTGTTCCTTGAAGGTCAATGTATACAACTTAAACAGTAAATATAAAACATGAAATTTTATCATGGTGATATGTGCCCTCCCCTCGAAGCTTAAGTCTCCAGGCTTAAAATGGAACTTTCGGAACTTTAAAAATAAGGCATATTAGAAATCAACGATAACACTTATACATGACCTGAAGATGAGAAAAAGAAAAAGACAATTATTCAATGGAAATGTATCGAAATGAATACAAGAAAACAAAATTGCCAATCAAACAAGTTAATAAATGAGAATGAGTGCACAGGTAATGCAATCATGTCCATGGCCGGCACTAAAAGCATGAGGCAAAGAAAGGGAATTGAGGCATACAATAAAAATAATACGAACTACAGAGTACAAATGGAATAATTGTAAGTACAGGAAAACTTTACACTAAATGACACATACTAGAAGTTAAAACACTTTAACTACAGATAGCGGATAATAGCAATTTACAGTGAGAGAGAGCTAAATAATTAGGACATATGCCTATCGTCTGCGCTTATTCTGATATGTTTTGGACCGTTTGGTCTTACGGATGTGAAAGTCTTGGATTAACTCATCAGGAATATTGTCTTCAGGCTCCCAGGTTGTTTTAGTATATCCTTTCCACTTGACTTGATAATGCCGCTTACCATCTATGATGGCAGAGCGTCTGAGACTGTGTACAATAAACCAATCGCCACGACCTTGGTCATCAGTGTCTGGTGATTTTGTGTCAGAGGGACGTTTGGGACTGCCCAAGACAACAGATGGGGGTTGTGGCACGTGTTCGTTGGCAGATTGATTAGATTTAGAGTGGGGTGTATCCCTGACAGTGTCACTGATAGTGTCACTGTCCTCAAATTGGTCTGGACCGACCTCAGTGTGGATGTCTAAGCTATCAGGAATGTGCACTGGTCTGTCTTGAGGGTCATGGTATTGCTTCAGCCGATTCGCGTGGACTGGGGACAACATAAGTTTGTTATCACTACACCGCCAAAGTTTGTAGGTGAAGTTATCGCGAGCCTCACAGATATAGTACGGACCTAGCCATTTGTGGCACATTTTGGGTGACAAGCCAACTTGACGTTTGGCACAGTAAAGCCATACTTTCTGTCCTTCTTGATAACTTGGGGTTTTGGATTTGTTATCAAACTGTTCTTTGTATTTGACTTGGGCCGCATTGATGTTGTCTGCTGCAATTTTGCGCGTGGTGTCAAAGTTCTGCATGATACGCTCAAGCGTTCGATTAGTCGTTGCACTGGGCTGCGTTTGGGGTAACAATGCGGTATCGATGGGTAGGTGACATTCACGACCAAATAAAATCATGAATGGGCTAAGTTGAGTAGACTCAGTGGCTGGGGTGCTTCGATAAGCGAACATGACACTGGGAAGTAACTCTACCCAGTTAGATTGATCTGGTTTGCAGTAAGCACGGAGGGTTTGCCAAATGAAACTGTTCATGCGCTCACACGTTGCATTCGTTTGTGGGTGATAGCTACTGGTCTGAACTTTGGTGATCTGAAAGATGTTGCACAGCTGCTTGATAAGTTTAGACATGAACTGAGTTCCCCTGTCAGAAAGTAGGGAGGAGGGAGCCCCATATCGGCAGATTATTTCATTGTACAGTATTTTAGCTACTTCATCTGCCTCTTGTGTCTTGAGTGGGAAAGCTTCGCACCATTTTGAAAATGAGTCGACGATCAAAAGTACATATTTGTACCCTTCAGGTGACGTTTTCAGTGGGCCAAGTATGTCGATATGTAACCTGGAGAATATTTCACCAACCGGCAGTGGTTGGAGGGGTGCGCGCTGAGCATGGCGGTTAAGCTTAACGCGTTGACAGGTTGTACATGACTTAACATAGGCTTCAATGCGTGAAAACATTCGGGACCAAAAATACTTCTGGCGAATACTGTTGTATGTACGATCAATACCTTGGTGTCCACCCAGGACAGAGTCATGATATGCAAGGAGAATGTCATTGTGTAAGCAAGTAGGAACAACCAACTGTTTGATTTGTCGATCAACTTGGTGGCCTTTGCCGCGTGGATAATAGTAATGGTACAATATACCGTCCTGTATGACATAATCTTGAACTTCGGCGACTATGCGTCTAGCAGCGTTCCCATCGGATGGCAAACTACCATTTTCTAAGTACTCAATGTACTGATTCAGGGAACTATCGCGTCGCTGGCGAGCTTGGATATCAACGGATTGATCTGTCAAACTGTCAGGGTTATCGATAGAACAGACTGTTTCTTTATCCGTGGCATAAGTCAATTTGTACTCGTACGTTTCACCCAGTGTTACCGAGTGACTGTTTTCCTGATGATGCACAGTCTCAACTGGAATCGTGTCCTTATTCGCGGCTTGAACTTGAGAGGCATTGTCGTCATATTGTCGACGTGAAAGGGCATCAGCATTACCATGGGACGTGCCAGATTTATGAACAATATCAAAATCATACCCCTGAAGTAAGATAGACCATCGTCCCAATCGACCTACAGCATTGCGTATAGATCTGAGCCATTGCAAAGAAACGTGATCTGTGTGGACGCGAAACTTTCTGTTAGCAAGATACACCCGGTAAAACTGAATTCCTTGTACAACAGCTAGACCTTCTCTTTCGGTTATGGACCATTTTTTGCTCGGCCTTTGTGAGCGCTCTCCCATCGTATTGAATGACAACCTCTTTACCGTTTTCGTCGGTTTATGAGAGGATGTAACTGATGGCAAACCCACTAGCATCTGTAGCCAGAATAAACTCGCGATCAAAATTAGGATAGCCTAAGATCGGTGGAGAGACGAGCGCTTGCTTTAACTGGAGGAAAGCATTGTTGCAATCTTCTGTCCACACAAATGGCACGTCTTTCTGCAGGAGTTTGTTTAGGGGGGCTGCTATGTTGGCATAATCTTTCACAAATCTACGGTAATAGTTACATATCCCTAGAAATGCTCGAACTTCAGACGGGTCCTTAGGAACGGGGAAGGAGGTCATTACTGACGTTTTGGCTGGTGTATGGGTTGTTGGCTGAGCACACGAGAGCATTAATTTCTATTTTATTTGCTTGATTTCTATGATTTTTGTTATTATTTGAATATTTACTTCCTTTTTGCGGGGTGGGCGTGGTTATCTTAAAAAGCAAATCTCTAAGGGTGGGGAGGACATGTTTCATTGTCATTGAAGGTTTTATTTAGCAGGCTCATGTCTTCAATACTTTTATTCATGAGCTCGGCGGACGGATTTTTGGCCTATTTACAGGTGTGCACCCATCTGCACTCTTTGTGGGTTGGCCAAACGAGTTTTATTTTTGAATAATTTGGCCGCCGAAAAATGCCCCCCCCCTCCGAGAACCCTTTACCTAGTATTTCTACCGATGTGGATGCCGGATACTATAATGTGCTCAACATGCACGGCAGCCGGTAATCGTTCTTGTCGGTAAAACCGTGTGTCCGATACTTTCCGTAATAGCCCGTTTGAACATGCAGCGCCCCAAAGATACTAGAAGCGATACAACAGCGTCCAGATATTGGAGCGCCGAACTTTATATCTTTGGTTGAAGTTGTGATACTCGGAGCCAAAGGAAATACCCCAGTAAATAGGCCAAAAATCCGCCCGCCAAGCTCATGAATAAAAGTTATACACTCAAATTATTCTATATTACAGAGTTCTGAGAGCCATGGGATTGCGGAATTGAAGGCATTATGGCACTGTACCTCTGGCCTGGATTTGGGGCTTCCAATTCTGAGTATTTCGGATGCAGTTGGGTCAAAAAGTGGCGCTATTTAGCCATGTTGAGGAGGGATCCTTTTTCAAAATGACTCCTTCAGTCGCTTTTTGTGTGGTCTTCTTTGGGTAAGAATTTTTCAGAAATGTCATTGATCAACCCACCAAACATTTAAAAGAAACTGAAAGATGAAAATGTTGATAATCATTTTTCTGTGTAGCCTGAACACCTGTGAGAGTTCTGAGTATAGGATTTAACACTGGTGTCTGGGGGGGGGGGGGCGCTAATCTCTTTCAGTTGAAAAGATTCATTTAATGGAGGTGTCGCAAGGTACTGTGGGTAGGCACTTTCGTGAGCAAACGGAAGTGGTGACCTCGGGCCAGTGGCTATATAAAATATACATGTATAGCCTATCAAATGGCAACCTCGTCCCTGGTGCGTCGAGCAGTACGCTCCACTATAGCTGTTCTCTCAGCTCACCCATAGCATTCGATCATTATTTTACATGTCAAAAATGTTTGACATTTATGTGCGAAATAGTCGGGTCCCTTATTCAACTTGCGAGTTATTTGTATTTTTTGTTTATTCGTTTCTATGATACAAAGCATTTCAGTTCTTATCAACCTAATGTGATTATCTTAACTACCCATCCAATTAAGTATTATACACTAAATATGACAGTAAGCAAATTGGTAGAAAAAAGGAGAATAGGTTTTTGAGGAGGATTGGACGTAATAATTCACAATGAACGTAAATGCACGTCGGAAATAAAATCATCAAGTACAAGATATATATCCATTAATTGCTGTTGCGGTATCCAATCAGAATACTGGAAGCAAGTTACCCTTCCAGGGTCTACAAATTATTGTCTCGAGGTTAAAAGTAGACACTGGGAATGAAGCTAATCCCCTCCAGCGTCCTTGGTAGTCTAAGGATCAGACGTTCACAAAGACCCACACTGCAAACGTCGGTTAAGGCGTTTTGGCCAAAAACAGGTTTTGGATCCGATGTTCACCTCTTTTTCAAAGGCTTTCAACTTGATATTCTGATATTCTGTATTTTTTTTCTCAAAATAAACAAAGAAATTTACTGGAGCGGGGTTTGAACCTGCTATATCACCACAATGCACGATATTTTCCACAATTGGATCAAACCACTCATATACACCACACCCTTTACACATTAAGGCCACGCACACAAAATGGGTGAAAAATAACAGGTGTAAAAATGCAAGAATGATTTATATTACGTCTAAGTTTATTTCAAAGCATAAAAAACAAGGAAAACGAATTTTTAATACAGTTCTGAGTTTTTATTTTGTTGCACCCCCTTTTTTAAATCAAGCTCCGCCCCCAAATGGGCAAGATTCAAGGTGGGTCCACCTCTTAAAATGATTCCCAGCCTATTTCAGCCCTGCATGCCATATTTCATGCTTTTACCACAAAGTGCACAATTTGGGCAAAAATAATGGGTCTAAGCAGGTCCACTATTACCCAGGATATATATCTACGTGTACATGGATTATGAAATACATTGTACATTACATAAATAGCCCATAAACTTTAAATCGTTCTTAAGCAGATTTAACCGACTGTTTTTCACTCTTAAGTATCATTTTTGGCATCAGAGGGTCAATCTTAACACTTAAATCCAAAAAACGGCACTTGTACGAGACATGTTAATTAATCTCGAACATTTTGACATTTGACCTAGGTCGCCTGACCCACATCCGACCCAGAAGGGCCATTCCAGCACTACCCCCGACAGACAATGACGTGGTACAATCAAACATTTTGTGCTCAACTCAAATTGGAAATTAAACTCCGCCTAGCTTCTAATTGAGATACACGTCGTGATGCTTTCTTTCTTGTCCAGCTCCAAATTCACGGCTCCTATAATACACAGAAATCTTTCATTCGCGACCAACTAATTACCGAAACGTGTCCCTTTTATCTTGTACTTTGTGTTGTTGCGCAAATATATTAGCATGCAAAACTGTGCGACTATGCATGCATCCTAGGTTATCAGGGACAGAGGAACGATTTTCAAACTGGGGGGGGGGGGACATCAAAATGGGACACTTGCTCAGAAAAAAGGACACCTTCCGTCGGTGTGATAGTAGAGAAAAAGAATATGGTCCCGTTCATTTCGCTATAACCTACATGACGACGAACAACTTGTGAATACGTTGTCCATCTTGCTCTTTGCGTTTCTTTTACCTTTCTTTTATTATCGCGAGAGGCACAGCACGAGCGTGAATCATCATTAGCCTAAATCGATCCAATGCTGGATGAAGGCCTCTCCACTAACTTTCCATGCTTTTCGGTCCCTTGCCAGTTGTTTCCATTTCTTTTCATGAAATCAGCGATTTCATCTCGCCATCTCTTAGGCTGTCTTCCTCTTCGCCTCTTCACGATAATGGCGTCCAATCTGTTACTTTCAGGGTCCATCATGGTTGTCTCTTCCCATGACATGTCCTGCCATACTCCACTTTTTCCTTTTGATCTCAACTATTTCTTGCACCCCTGTCTTTCTTCTAAGATCTTCGTTCCTAATTCTGTCTCTCTTTGTGACTCCAATTATTATCCATATTGCCCGTTACAGTGACTCGCAATTTTTGCTCTGATTTCTTTGAAGGTGCCGAAGTCTCAGCACCATATGCTAGACCTGGAATGATGCACTGGTTGAAGAGTTGACCCTCATCTTTTGTAGTATTTCTCTATCCTTGAATGTATATCTCAACTTGCCAACAATTTACTCGCGTGAATAAGCACTGTTATTTTTTTAAAGGCCAGTTTTCCATCTTGAGAGGGGGCACAATAATATTGCGAGCGTGGCACTTATTGTGCTGTCGAGGGGCAGTTTTCCATCTCGATAAGTTATCGCGAGAGAAGCACTATTGTTTTTGATGGCCAATTTTCCATCTCGAGAGAGGTAAAATTTTATTATTGCGAGAGGGGTATTTGTGCTTTCGAGGGGTAGTTTTCCATCTCGAGAAGGTGCACAATCTTGTTAATGCGAGAGGAGTACTTGTGTTTTTGAGGGGCAGTTTTGCATTACAAGAGAGGAAACAATTTTATTTGTAGCGCGATCATATGCTTTCATACGTGTGCCTTTGAGGGGCAGTTTTGTTTTCATCTCGAGGGTGCACAGTTATTATTGCGAGAGGCCAGGGGCACTTTTGTTGGCCTGGGAAATTGGGGGGGGGGGGGGGGGGCAAGTGCCCCCCGTTCCCCCGGTTCCGCCGCCCCTGACATCATTTGTAATTTGTGCATTATGTTCGTTTGAGGCAACAAAAGTGCTCAAAATCTAAAGAAGGGTCAGTGCTGAACAACTAACCTGATGAAGTTTTAGCTCAGTGAATGCTGTATATTCCGAGAAAACAATATTCTAGGATCTCGATTTCAAATCAAAAGTTGCAGAGTCATTTCTTCCGAATTCAGCGTCCGGGACACGTTCTAATTCAGCCGATTGTAGCTACGCGATGTCGCGCACTGAACCGAGGAATTATAGGAACCGCGCGAATTATAGCAACTTGTGCGCGCTTCGCCGAATTAAAAACGAATTACTAACGGAAATTCCAAAGAATGCGTCTTTAGACGCATCGTTTGAAATGGCCTTCATTCATTGATTTCTTTAAAATGACAGCTTGCCAGAAAGAATAATTTCACAGGGATTTTAGTTCCATTACTATCTTTAAACTAAGTATGCTTTTCAACAATAATTACGTCAGTTATTGTTATTATAGCTGCAAATTCAAAAATGAAACTGTCAGAACATCATGAAGGATCAAGCATCCTGTGAAATCATTGCGCCTAGTATGCTATCATTTTCGAGATGAGGGGAATTACAGTATTTCCTCGCAATGGTATAGGACCAAACCATCGCGCTTTGAACGGAAACTGAAGATTCATTTTCACAGTTTTTTTTTAAGTATGATGTGTACTGTGCTGAAATTTTTCGACAGCTCAGTTTTCAATAACCCACTTCAGATTTATGGTATTGTTGTTCCTTAAAATGGCAAAACACCTTTTTTTTCAAACAGTGTACGTTACCTTTAAACACCACTGAGTGCGATCCTGTAATATCGTTTCCACGGTTGCTAAACCGTTTGTAAAATGTGTTGCAAGCTTCTCCTTTTGGCAAAATAATGAAGATTATGGAGCTAAAATTATTTGAACAATAACTGAAAAAAATTCTCTCAAATCACTTTTATTTAACTGAATATTTTCTAAGAAATATCGTAAATCAGCATTTCTCAATTGTTGACTTCGCTCGTGCATCAGCTTACATTTATACTTAAACTCGTCAAAGTGGCATCTTTCTATAGTACTTCCGGCTTGCTACTGTGACTTGCAAAATTATTACAAATCAGTTTTAATTTACTGAACATTTTCCAAGAAATATCATGAATCAGCACATCTGAACTGTAGACTTGGTTCGTGCATGAGCTTACATTTGTACTGAAACTCGTCGAAATGGCACTTTCCATATTACTGCCGGCTTGCTACTGTGGCTTGCAAAAAATAATAGCAAATCACTTTTAATTAACCGAACATTTTCTAAGACATGCCGTGAATCAGCATTTCTGAAGTGTTGACTTGGGTCGTGCATCAGCTTATTTTATACTTAAACTCGTAAAAATGACATCGTTTAATAAGTCTCCAAACATGCCCTCCTCTTTAACGGGTTTACGTCCGGTCAGTCAATTAGCAAACGAGCTGGAAAGACCTAGGTTTTTAATTACTGTGTGAGAGACTGTAATGGAAATCCGGTCTGATTGGAGGTTGCTTAGGATATCCATTAGAGAAAGGACAGGGTAACTACTCAGAGGTGGATGTACGTCACACGTCGTGCACGGTTTATCATTAATTTGTCAATTTATTAAGCCCGCCGTTAATGGACAAACAAAATGCGCTACAGGTAGCATCCAAGGCTTTTTGTCACTATACAAACAGCCTCGCCCGCCCAAATCCTCACTCTGAAAAGTGATTGGATATTGCTTTGGCTGCACCAAACAAAAAAAATTGTTTGACAGACATCGCTTGAATAGCTCTCAGGAGTTCACGTCGATTTTTTCAATATCGGAGAAAGGTATCGAACTGGAATCTGTATCTCTGTACCCATGTTGGGCCTAAATTGATATACAAAATATGGCGCGCGCATAAGTGAAATAATGAAAATAATCAAAAGCTACCGCTTGAACTTGAATAAAATATTCAAGTTCAAGCGGTAGCTTTTGATTATTTCAAGATATCTCTTATTATTTCAAGATATCTCTTATCATTCCAAGACATCAATTTTGACTGATTATTTTGAGATATCTTGAAATCTAATTCAGGAAATATATATATGTTTTCAAAATATATCTAAATGATTAAAGATATCTCTTAAATGATTTCAAGATATCTCTAAATTCATTTCAAGATATCTCTCAAATCATTTCAAGATCCCTTAATTTATTTCAAGATATCTTTACATTTATTTCAAGATATCTAGCACTCATTTTAATATCTGGAAATCCAATTCAAAGATATCTCGAAATTCATTTCAAGATATCTCTAATTCCTTTTCAAGAATCTCGAACATCGTTTTCGCTTCAGTGTCACATCAATATTTTGTGCGTATACAATATGACACTGGCGGAAGTGGAAACGATTCCAAGATATCTTGAAACCATTTCGAGATATCTTTAAATCGATTTCAAAATATTTCTGAAACATTTCGAGATGCCTTGAAATCGATTTCAAGATATCTCGAAATCCATTGCGAGATATTTCGAAATCGATTTAGAAATATCTTTAAATACATTTCCAAATATCTTAAAACAAATTTCAGATATCTTAAAAATAATATAGAGATATCTTTAAAATCATATTAGAGATATTTAAAATTGCATTTACAGATATCTCTTACTAGGTTGAACGACATCTATGATGTGAATAAATGTCACTTATGTGCGCCATGATAAAAAAGAATCCCAGCGTACCTTAAACAAACTTAAAAAGAAACGCCCACCACTTTTAAACACTTTAAAGTTTATTCAGAATGGTTCGAGGATGGTAAAAAAGGAAGAAAATCGAACATCGGTAAAAACGAACGGTAGCCACTTAGTCCAGACACAATATTTAACCATAAAACAACGTCGAAATGTAATCGGACATAATGCTGAAAAACTAATGGGCAAAGTAAACATAGGTAAAAGGTGAAGCAAACATTGCACTGTTTACTTTACCTACCGCAGAAGCACAAGAAAGCAAAAGTGCAATATGAAAGACAACCTAATGAATATGGTAACGATTATTCGAAATGCTTAGGCCGTATGCATTAAGCATGCGTAACTGCCTTGTGTAATCATAACTGACAGAACCTCGATATAAAAGGAGCATGAAATCCATCTCGGCATGAAGTTGCCCGGCATAATAAGCATTATCGCTAAAGGAACATTTCAACCGGATTTTGTGCTGAAGTATAACACTATCATTACACCATCAATACATAGAGACGACTGAACAACATCAGACCGCAGTAACGAGAAACGCTTTTTTTTCGTTCCGAAGCTAATTTTCCGGACAGCGTTTAGTGGTGTTCTAGCCGGTACGAGCCAAAAGCCGACCAGCGATTATAGACAATGAGGAACACGCGTAAATTCACGGAGCGCTGGATCAAGGTTGCGAATATCAGCAAAGACCAGGAGCGCATCTCGCTGGAGGATAGGGGGTCATCCGCAGGGTCTGTCCGCTCAACGAAGACCATGAAGACAGTGGTGAGTGAAGGCGGCCGAAATGGACGCGACATGGGTAGCAGCATGGGTTGGAACAGCCCTGGGGGATCCTCGGGTATCGCGGTAAGTCTCCTGGCATCAATTTCATGGAGTTGGTGAACAGTACATATTGCAATGCACTTATATACAGGGTGGTTAAAAATTAAAAAAAGTCCACTTTTTTAAGCAATGTTCACTTATTTATATTTTTTTTTTTAAAACTTTTGATCACTGGCATTTAAGCCAAAAGTGATGAAAAATTCATTGCAATTGCATATTTTGTCTCTGAGCTATGGTAGTTTGAACCTTTTTATGTGCGAACCCTGTTTGTGTCCGTGGAGGTATACATTCTATCCGCTTGATGCGAAACTTGCTTTAAAAATTTACCTGCAAGTGAGCCCAAAATAACGTTTGAAAATAGTGTCGTAGTAAAATGTAAATTTCGATCTCGATTTCGAACTAAGAAAAAGAAGATTGTAAATTAAACATTCGCATATTTCGTCGAAGGGTTGTTAAACATCTAACTAAATGTCTTTTCTCCCAAACGAAAAAAAAGGCTTTAATTTATAAGCAGACTCCATACGCGTTAATTTGCCCATATTGGTTATTATTGTTTACAATCGAGAGCAAAACAAATCAGAAGTATCACATGATGTAAGCCTCCTTTCTACAAACAAATTTTCAGTCCTATTAGAATATGTACCGTAAACAAATGAATCTTGTAAAATTTACTGAATTTATTTTGCAACCATGGGTATGAACAAAAAATTGCATCAAACTTTACGGCCAATTGTTTTTTTGAACAAAATTCGCGCCAACGATATCGAGTTCACGAACTGACACCCGGTATTGCGCGCACATCGGACACTCATGCGAAATAGAATGATTTTCGTTTTCAAGAACTGACACCCAAGCATGTTGGGTAAAGAGAAAAACGTTTTTAAAGCTTGACATGAATTTAATGCATCCGTATACATGTTGGCTTACAAATGTAATTAAATAACGTTTTAACTGGTGTAATCAAGATCAGTGTCAGTTCGTGAAAACGAAAATGTACCGAGTGCGCGTTTGAAATGGCGCACTGTGCAGGGTGTCAGTTCGTGAAAACGAAAATAACCCGGTTCTGCAAAAAGGTGCTTTAAAGTTCCAATCGATAGTCTGATTTCTAACTTTTCTCCATACACATTTAGATTTAGATTATACCTTGAAAGGTGCAAGGCCTGATTTCATCAAATACTGTTCAAGTTCCATCCTGTATGAAGGACAATCAATGAAATATTCCTTCTACAAGTTTAACGAGGATTGGTGTTGTCATTTTGAATTTAAAAGCATTTTGTAATGAAATACACATACCTAGGGAGAACTGTACGTCAAGTTTATAGTTTTTGGTATATTTTATTTTCAAAATATATCGACGGTATACAAATCAGGCCATGCACCTTTAAAAATTAAAGTGTCGTCAGTGTTTATGTACCCTTGTAACAATGAGATGGACAAAATGTTCATGAAATCAGTGATTATATTAAACTCATTGATCCAATTAAAACATTTCAAAGGCATTTTTCAATGTAAAATTTTTGTCTGGAAATTATTTGAATACTAAAATGAGTTTTGTGGATGATGGTTATTATGGGAGCCTGAAAACTCTTTGTTGGTGGGTGTAAGGGTGTGTTGGAAGATTCATACACATTTGTTTTGTAGACAATGGATATTTTGAAATAAAAAGAAAAGAAAAGAAATAAATAGATAAAGCAAAGGCGATTCAAATTAATCAAAACCAATCAGATTTGTTTCTTCAAATAGTAAAAAATCGCCAACCCTCTTCTTGAAATAGGCACTCTGTAACTTTGAATATTAATTCTACCTTTGGGTTCATAATTTAACAAAAAACCTTGAACCTTAACAGTGTCTTCCTGAAATGACATCACAGCAACAGCGCCCTCATTAGTCAAGGAAAACCATGGAACATTTTAAAATGTTTAAAGAAGTGCACTTATCAATACGATTCGCCAAAAAGGGATGTCAAAATATTTTTCATACATTTAAAAGAAATAGAAAGTTGCACAAAATACTTATGTAAAAATGCAAGTCATGGGCCCTTTAAAGTCTCGTATGGTCTTTTTTTCTTCAAAGCGCTATACTTATATAAGTTTTCATTATTTTTTTTTTATTCTTTGAGCCCCTCCCCCGCTTTTTGATTTTACGGAGGTGTCCGGATAAAAAATCCCTACATTTCGGCGCGGTTGCCCCCTAAATAAAATCTTTATACGCCACTGCTTAGTCTACCTATTGCGAAATTTGTAATTCACACTGTGAATAATACACACGGCTTAGCAACGGAATCCCAGTTAAGAGGCCCCAAAATTGTGCATTTATGTTTTCTCAAAGTGTATCCATTAAATTGAAACTTCAATGGTTAATCCCCTTACTTAATATTTTGAGCAAATGGTTTTGACTCAAACGAAAAAAAAATCACAAAGAGCAATCCAATATACCTTTAAGGCTGAAAGGGCGGAATTATAAAAAGTATTGGGTTGTTTATTTGTATATATAGATGCCCCACCAAAGTAAAACCAAGGCAACAAGTGATTTAATTTTGAGGAGAAACTGATGGTTTGTCATGTCTTACCCGCTCTTTAGGAAATGGCCAAGTTTTCTTTGGATGATTTCATTGATGCGGTACGAGAGAACTCGGCTTGCCTCCATGAGACCGATAGAAAGGGAGGCACAGTGCTGCACTACGCCGCTTACGCGGGCCGTAAAGATCTGATTGAACACGCCATTAACTGCGGTGGAGGTAATTGCCACATCATTATTCTTGTCTTTTTTTCCTGTCTTGCGTTGTGTTTCATCCTGATTCTTTACAATCTGACAGGCACTTATCTTTAAAGTTGGTGTTGGCCTGCACGTGCTTTTTGGTTGTGGCACCTTGGAAAATAGATTTAATATTGAATTAAAACTTTTGTAGCATTACATTAGTTATGAGCTTTCCATTCAGACATCGCACGAAAAAAATCGGCTCATGGCAAGAATCAATCAATAAATTTCAATATTTTGAAGTTTTCAATCTTTTTTTAATTAAGAGCGGGACTCTCCTCATTTGTTCTGAATAGTGTGCGCAATTCTTGAACTGGAGCGCCGTTTAAAACCAATTTTTAAAACTGTATGAAGGCCTGCAAAAATATACAAGCAAATGTATTTGTTATAGGACATTATATTCCTTTAAATTTGGTTAGGAAAAGAAAATCGTAATTTTTAAAAAGCATGTATATTCCAACTTTAAGTATTAAGTCACTGTCTGTTAAATTACAGCTGAGCTGTCTGTTAAATTACAACCCTCTTAATGTGGCCTCTTAATGTGGCCACTTCTGCTGTTCAGCGAGAGCATTCTGAACCTGTTCCCCTGAAAGGATGATTAATTATTCAAGTACATAATTGATAATCGGAGATTATGTGTGCAATGCTTTCGAGAGTCGGTTTACAACGTATAACTCCGGATGTAATTCATCGCACACTATACAGCAGCGTAGTCAATCGTGTTTGATGTAGTTGGTTGTTTCCCCTATCAACCAGGTCGTAGGCGAACCATTACAGTTATGTAAATAAAGTTGTATGGAAACGCAATTATGAACATGCTTTCATGCACATTTCGCCTTTTACTGACGGTATTGATTGCATGCTTGGACTGGACAAAAACTGAAGCATTATTATTTTCTTGCATGCCTGGTAAAGTTGGATTTTTGGATTTAATTATCTGAAATCTTAAACCGTCCGCAAACTTACGAAGAGTCAGGAATCACATGCTCGGCGTATTGTAATTATGTTTATAACACCTCACCCACGGATTCTGAATCTTGATTGGCTGAGAGTGAGTCACATGGTATTTGCTGTTTTTGCTATCCTGCTGTGCACGGCCAAAAAGACTATACACATAGCAACCAACGTATAAGCATAGCAACCGGTATTGTGTGCAAACGCACACGGCTGTATGCGCGTATTGGTCCCAAGCGCTAGCGCTACAGAGCTGGGTTCGAACATTTTGTGAAGGGGTGGTTTGGAAAAGTTCAAGTAGATTTTAATCTAGTTTCGTATTGAACTAAATTGTACATGTATTTTGAAGCAGAATCTGTGGGTGAGGTGCGAAAAACAACTTATTGGCTGCTTTAACTCGACAGTCGTGGAATAGTATAAAACCAACCTCCTTCTGATCAATGAAGCATTCTATTTTCCCTCGGCTTCACCTCGGGAAAACAGAATGCTTCATGGATCACCTTGAGAGGCTAGTTTCACTGCACCACTCGAAGCAGTCAATATTTGAATAATATACGCATAATTATATTAATGCTGGTATATACGTGCTTTTTCAAAATTTCGATTTTCTTTTCCGAACGAATTTTAAGGGAATCTACTAATGTCCTGTACAAATACATTTGCTTGTTTGTATTTGCAGTCCTTCATACTGTTTTAAAAAGTGGTTTTAAATGGCGCGCTCCAGTTCAAAAAGTTTTGAGCGAAATACTATAAATATTGATATCTGTTGACGAATCAGCTCATGTATTAACACGCGTTTGTATTCATCTAGTCCGATCCTAGCCACGCGATGATCGCGGCCGGTTCGCGACACATGCTTCGCGATCAAAGATTCAAAGATTCAATTCAGTTATTGAAGTGGTAAATACGATATTATTACCGAAAAGATCATATTAATGAAGTCTGCTTTTCCTTTCCCTTGTTATTACAAATCAACATTTGTTTTTGTTGTTATTCACTTTATGATCAGTTGATTGTTGATTGATCACTCATGATCTAGAAAATCCCAAAGAGCGAAACTATAGGGACTAAACCATTTAGAGCTAAAATCACTCTCATTTTCGATTGACATACTCTGAAAAAAAAGAACCACTTCAGACCAAAGTTGAGTGAAAACTCGATCTTTTCGATGGAATGAATTTCACTCTAAAACGTCTAGTCCCTAATGTCAGTCTGTTGGAGTGAATTTTCGCTCGAATGGAGTGGATTTTCACGCCATGGAATTTCAATTGATCGGAAGTTGACACCTCATCTCACCCCAGAATCAGCTCAACCTGCCAATCAAAAGGGTATAGATTTTGTTCAGAAACCAGAGGGTCTCAATATTCGTGAATGAATAGGTACCTTTAGTCGTCAATTGAAAGCTGATGAAAAGACCTGTCTGATGCACCTGTACCAAATGTTGCTATGACAACCCGTTATTTTCGGATGACCCTAGTCGCAGGTCACAGAGGGCCATTCTAGTGCCCTCTTTGCACCAATGTCACCGACTGACTGACTGATTCACCGACTATCACTTGGTAGCCGGCAGTGTTGTAGTCGTGTCACCAACGTCGAGTCGAGTCCGAGTCCCGAGTCACAAGCCTCGAGTCCGAGTCCGAGTCACTTGTCATTTATAAGTTGTTCACCAAGCCGATCATTTTTTTTAAAATTATTTTTCCATCATCCATTCTGTTGTTTAAGTAAATCCCAGTGTATATAGTTAACCTTGTGTATGTCCATGTTGTTTAGACCCAAAATGTCTTTTCCTTTGAATTCCCCAGCGTACAGTGCCAAGAATGATCTACTTTCTTCCCCATACTGCATGAATATTTCCTGATTACAAAGTCTTAACTTGAAAGGTTGTGTCGGTATTCTGAACACCTTGTTATAGTTTTGACTGATTTTGGTGGGGGCATTTAATAAAGTAAAATCCTAAAATTTTAAACTTCGTATTGGCGACACTTATTTTTTAGTTTCCCCATGGTTTCCCAAAATAACGCGATATGTACATGCACTAGGCCTATCCGGTGAAATGCAAAGTAGTGTCCGCCTAGTTTTAGCATTGTCGAGAATATCGCACTATGGACCATAGTGTGCGTCCGGTGTGCGCCGTAAGCAAACACTCTTTGGTACCGGACACTTTTTGGAATGACACCGGGCCCTGGTGCTCTTCGTGCAGGCGCTATAGGCGTGTGTGCGCGGCCCCTGGATACGATTTTCCGTGGCGCCGTGTGTTGTCTTTCGAGTAAAAAAGAATGCTACGTTCGTCGGACAAAATACGTAACGTTCTGTTTTTTCTTTTGATGAAAATACGTGACTTGAGTCACGAGTAAAAAAAGCTCGAGTCCGAGTCATCATGGTCGAGTCCGAGTCCGAGTCCGAGTCCGAGTCATTTTCTAATGTGACTCGAGTCGAATCCGAGTCACGAAGAATGTGACTCGAGTCCAACTCGAGTCCGAGTCCTGGACTCGAGTCCTACAATGCTGGCAGCCGGGCAGTGCTATCGCATAGGATGACCCCGGTCCGTCCGAACCATTGTGTAGACCAGATACATAAAAAGGCTTCAATTGAATCATAGCTATTTTGAATCAATTGATAAGAATTGTGCATGCTTTGTGACCAGCGTTATAGGCTTGCCTGCTCATGCTTTAGCCTGTATAGCGATGTTCGGTGTTCTTCGTTCTTCATTTGCTACTTTGAGGCCGTTACAACAGTTAATGTACTAACCAACGGATAAAGAATCACAGTAACAACACTTTGTCACCGTTTTCAGGAAGAGCCACATGTGGATTTTAAAGAAAAGGCGTTTCGTTGAGATAATCGCAAAAGAAGTTTCTCCTATTTTAAAACTGCAAAAAATACTACTTTGCAACAACTTTGTGCAGTAAGAAAACCTTCACATGAATCTATGAGAGCTGATTTTTTTTACGTGAACCCAGTAATAAGAGTTAATACAGTAGATAATTAGTTAAAATTAATTAGTAAATATATATGTGTCTGTTCGTGAAAACGAAAGTTCAAGTTTCCTTCATTTTGGCCCTTTCTGTTCAACGTTTTTTTTTTCCATAGGCGCTCGTGCGTACGCGCGCAGCTAAGAATGCAACAGATATGCTCTTCGTGAAAACGAACATTTTAGCTGACCTACTTTTTCGCCTTTCCCGGCAATAGGTTTTGTATGCGTTTAAGGGCCCAACATGTATGTGGCTCTTCGTGAAAACGCAAAATGCAATTATCGAGATTTCTGCCCCTTGCATCATTAATGTAATTTGGAAATTAATGATGTTTTGCTTACAGAAACATGTAAAAATGGTTAAGTACAATGTTTTAAAGCAAAATAGTGATAAAAATCGAAATCGAAAAAAAAAATGGTAATTTTTGATATTATGTGGCTCTTCGTGAAAACGGTGACGAATAATTGACCGATACTGTTTCACTAGCCGATAATGTAACAGAAATTAACCGATAGTAGTGCAGTACACGTTACTACACAATCAGTCAATTTTTGTTGCATAATCGGTTAGGACTGATAATGTAGCAACTATTGACTGATTGTCTAGTACATTCTGCATGTACTCAGGCGCGGTTCTAGGACCAATATTTTGGGGGGGGGGCTAGCACGGTGGATCAAGAATTGTTTTCAGGGAGGCGTGCTGAAATGTTGACCGGTTATTTTTTCCAGACGCCTCCGAAAATCAATAGGTGTTGGGGTGGGGGGGGGGGCTCATGCCATATTTTCAATGGGGAGCGCCAATAACATCCTAAAATCTTTCACAATATATTAACTAATGCACCCTTGTCACGGTTATTTCTTCTTTATGGGGAGACCGTTAACATGTTCATCACCATCCTTTTTGCTAATGCAATTTTTTTTTTTTTTACGGAATTTATTTTGGGGGGGCTAGACAAAATTTTTGAGGGGCTACAGCCCCCCTAGCCCCCCCCCCCCGTAGAACCGCGCCTGCATGTACTACAATAAAGTATCGGTCAATTGGTGTTACATTATCGGCTGGTGATGCGTTATCCTTTGGTTATCAGTTGTAACGAGGGCATCCCTGATTTTATTATTTGGTTCCGATTTCCGACCGAACCTATTTTGTGCTCCCGATCCAAGACTGAATTTCTTTTTTTAATTACCGTCGAGGCGTCGACCCTGTCTGGGAACCCACATTAACTTAAATTAATGACAAAAAAAGGAGTATCAAATTCAGGTAATCAGACCAGAAAATAATATCTGATTTCACTTTGAGCACGGATATTAGCAACCCTTAAGCCATCACAGAAGTGCATGTTGTCAGTCATCATAATTTACCTAAACGCTACGTTATGGCTGCCACTACAACCTAAACGTTATTGAGCTGAATGATAATATAAGTCAACTACATCTTGCTACAGATATACAGGGTGAGTAAAAACAGCGGAACCCAAACCCCCCAAAATGTATTTCATATTTAAAAAAAATGTAGCACCAAAAATAATAATGACTGGAAAGCCAATTTCAGAAACTACTTTTAGATGAGCAAATTACTGAAATTGCTCAATCCGTACAAAGAGTGTCACAATTAAAACGTAATGACTCTAAAACCTGTGCGTTCTGACTGTTTGGAACATCAAGGAAAATTACACAGATTTCTTGTTTAAACAACTGTAGTACACGATATCTTTATTAACAACCCTGCTTGGGCCAACAACATAATTTATAAAATCCACTTTTTCTTTCAAAAGACAGGCCTTCAAAATGATTTTGTTGAATTCTTCAAGCTTTAAGTTGAGGTTTTATCGCTGATGATTTTTGGAGACAATTGTGACGACGATTCTTGAAATCGCATTTTTGGACGAAAGAGAATTTAGGGTTGTGTTTAAATGGTAATCAACTTTGAACGGATGGAGCAATTTAAGTATTTTTTCATCTAAAAGTAGTTTATGAAATGGCTTTCCAGTCATTATGCTACATAGTTTTTTAAATATGAAATATATTTTTTGAGGTTTGTGTTCTTTTGTTTGACTCACCCTGTAGCTTTATTATTTTGTTCGGTGATATCAACCCATGATCATCTGATTGCAATAAGCAGAACAAGAGACAATATGCATTTGGCATCATTTAATGTAGCCATCTATACAGGTGCAACTGCAATTTTTTTTTTTAAGATTTCATTTTTTCCCGACCGACTGACTCTACTCAGAGGCTACAAAATATGAGAACCGACGAAACACAAAGGGACTCCTTAAGCTAACAACAAGTGTACCAAGTATAAGAATAGAAATCAGTTAATTATTAATGAATGAGGATAATATGGTTATATGAGTTACCTTGAAAATTTCATTGGCATAACACAGTACGTCAGTAACAAGACACCATTACTAGGGCTTTCTATAACAAGCTGTTGCCAATAAGTTGTCAATTAAAAACGACTTAGCTTCAAGGCATTTTGACGTCAATTAAGGGGTCAAAAATAAATTGCAGTGTCATGTCAAAGAGCATAGAGAGACCTGATCTTAAAGCAATAACAAAAATCGAAGTAGGGTTCGTGAGGTCGTTAATCATTATTGATTTATTTATAATGGAAATAGCAATTAGTTGCACGATGAATGAGGAATAATACTTTAAAGCACGCGAGGCTTTCAATTACGGCGGCCGTGGTAATTTGAAGTGGGTTCTTAAGAAAACACGGCAAGAATTGGCATACAATCCGCGGCACACATTTCCCCAGGTTTACACAATTTCTACGCAATTTTTTTTCAGGCTAACACACGACCCTGGATCTATGTTTACTTCACATAAAAAAAACTATTAATTCTGCATGAATGATTTTTAAAACATTTCTACAAATCCGGCAGACTTTTTTATAAGTTTCCGAAAATGAGGTTGAAGTTATGATCGTATATCATTCACTCTTCCGGGTCTTCCCCAAAAATGTCCAGCTCAATATTTGGTATCGAGCCATAAAAAAAGACTCATCGATTTTCTCGGAAAAGAATAACTGGTGAAATCGTTACTTAAAAGACTTGTTTCTCAAAAATGGCCCCTGACAAGTGGAATGCGGTGGCCTATAGTGGTCTAGAGCATTGAATTTGGGGTCTGCGGGTAATTCTGCAGGTTGTTGGTTCGAGTCCTGCCCGGGGTCATGGTGCGTGTGCCCTTGGGCAAGGTGCTTTGTGACTCATTGCTTCTCTCCACCCATGATTAGTTGGGTGCCTATGAGGGCAGAGTTAGTCCGAAGGTGCAATAGTCCGCAAGTTCGATAAATATCTATCATTAATGAACTGCACAATTATGTTACCTTTTTATATCATTTATTTTCTTACTAGACGTGAATGCTCGAGACATTAAGGGGGATACTCCACTACATTATGCTGTGAGAGGCAATTCCCAAGATACAGCCAACAGTCTCATATATGCTGGGGCAGACCTGACTGTGCTCAACGACGCTAAAATGGCTCCACTTCACCTGGTCTGTGACCTGGATATGCCGGATATGATTGAGGTTGGTCTAGATTAAACTACATACAAGCAACGTGAGGATCACAAAGTAAAAGCGATCTTTGGTGACTTTATATAGTCACGTACCAGCGCTAAAATTGTTGATTTGCCATACATTCTTCAACTATGCACTCAAGGCGATTTTTACATAAGCCATTCTAAGCAAATAAAACGTGCTGTTCAGAAGCTATGCCAACTTTCAAAATCGTCATAACAAGGATGACAACCAATGCATATATAGGCGTGGATCCAGGGGGCCGAGGGGGGACATGTACCCATGGTAAATTTGGTCAAAAACGGAAAGAGAAAGAAAGAGACAGGAGGTGGGGGAGGGTAACCACCACCACCTTAAGCTCGAAAAGATATCGGAAGCTGCGGCCCAAATGTAGACCTGCTGTAGCCTATATAAAGTCATTTACATAATGTAAAAGTCTGTTCTTATAATGCACAACTACTCACGTGGTCGTGACTGTCAATTGAAAAAGATTCCCATTATTTTGTTGAACGTCAGTTGGTGCATGGAGCGTTTTATAGCATGTAGAACACCCAATTTGTGCGCAGTACAATGCTAGCCCCAATGCGAAATGAGTGACTTCGTGACTGCGTAAACAAAATTTCCAAGACTGCAATAAATTAACCCTAATAGTCCTGAATCCTTCAATTTTAATACGATTTTGCACAACCCCTAGGGATTTAGGGTTACTGGCTGGTGGAGACCTGAAGCACGCGTTGCTGCGAGGGCCTAAGGAACAAGGTGATTGATTCCCGAAAAGGGCATGTGCTGACATTTGTTACAAACCAACCAACCAACGGAGAGACATGAGTCAATCTAGAGCTGCTCAGCCGCAGCTAAAAATGCACAGTGTGGCGCAAATTTTAACTTTTAAAATGGAACGGAAAACATAGTGAATACAAATATTGTTTTAAGTTTTGTGTATTTCCTATCTCGATTTAATATGCGATTACAATGACCTATGGGTTTAGTGTACGGTCGATCAAAGTACAGGCATTTGAATCCAGCTGAAGGCGGGCTGGTTTAATATCACTGTCTCATATAGAAATAGAAAGTTTTTGGAACAAATTTAATTTTCCTGTTGCACAGAAATAGTAAGTAAAAGTAGTAGTAAAGTCTGTCACGAGCCAATGTGGCCCATCAGGCTGGCGTTTATCTCCGGTCTCAGTAGCATGAAACGACTGAGAATATTTCTATTCCCCCTGGATGGGATGCCAGTCCATCGCAGGTTACTCCCCAGCTAATGCTGGTACCCATTTATACTCCTGGGTGGAGAGAGGCATGTGGGGTGAAATGGCTTGCCCAAGGACACAACATATGACCAGCAGCTGGATTCGAACTCCTGACCCTCTGATCACGAGTCACGAACCCTAACCACTAGGCCACACTCTCCCACAGAAATAGTAATTTGTCATTTAAATGTTTTTTTTTTAAATGACATTAAATCTGTTGTTGGATTAGTGTTTCATCATACAGTAAAATGATATTCTGTTTTATTTTTGAGGTAAGCGTGTTGTTAGAATATGATCTTTTTCTTTTTCGTTCATGATACCTTGTATCTAGTATCGTTATTGGACATGGCAGATTGGTTATGAAAATTAAACACTGATTCATCGTATTAGAACCTGGGGTCATGTGTGTTTATCTGATTAATTGTACCACCAATTCTAATACTCGGGTCCATTGACATGTTCAAGTGTTCCGAAATGAGGTGGTCTTGTTTGAATTGTAATATATTGCTACTGCGCTGACGTATGGTTCTCAATACCAGCAAAAAAAAATGTAATTTCGCAAAGTCATCATCAACAATTTTTTTTTTCTGTATTTGTTTACGTACAAAATGACGAAACCACTTTTAAAATGTGTCGTACCGTGAGGAAATTACAATCGTCGAAAGGCCCGATGACTTATTTTGTTAGTATTAGAGACCAGTCGCATACAGTCAGGTACAAAAACTACGACGATTGGGGTCTACCCGATGTTCCTCAATACCTATGTTTCCCCAAATCCTTAGGGTTAGGGTTAGGGCTTGGGTTAGGGTTAGATGGCTAGGGGTAGGGTTGGGGAACATAGGTATTGGGGAACATACGTATGTACCCCGATGATTGTATATGTATTATGCAATATGTCTTGCCGCGCCGCCGATCTGCCGATGGTTTTATTACAAATATACATGTAACTCTGAACTAGCCTACAGTAGGCCTACTAACTAGTACTTTAGCACGACTAGGCCCTATTCTTGAAATTGAAACTAGACTAAAAACCAAGAACGTTTCTGTGAAAGTTAGGGAAAAGAACCTGCAAATTACATTGTGCAAAAAAAGTAGGGAGAAACTTAGAGGACCGTATGATTAAATTTCTGAAGTCATGAGATAAAACATAGCCGTGAAGTTACAATGTACATGAAGGCCAAATTGCTCCTCTGTTTTTGATAGTTTAATTAAATTGCACTAAATTTTAATCATAAATTTATACGTGTAAAGCCAAATAAGGGTTCAAGCGGTTTTTGTCTGCTCGCACTTAAAAAGGGAATATACAACGTTTGCTTTTGCTGTATTTTTTTTTTAGAAATGGATGAATTTGAGGGGTTAGTATTTTATAGCGAATATTGTTACACTGACTTATTTGAAGTTTTGTGTTCGAAGATGCTTGGAAAACCAAGAAAAACAATCATGTTTCTGTAGTCTGGTTCCCTGACCCACTTAAGATGAAAAGGATCAATTTAAAGACGTCGGGGAATTGTAAGGTCAGGGAATCCGTCTAGCTGGCTTATACCCGTTCATATAGGTGTGTAATCGATTGCGAACAAAATGTTGACTAATTAATATGGTAAATATGGGGCAGTATTTGGAAAAAAACCCAGTTTTTTCCAACAATGGTCGGCCAGCGTTGGAAAATGATACAAAAATACCACCTTTCTTGAAAATGACAGCACACCAGGTGCCATGATTTTACAGGATGCTTTAGACTATCATTCACTAACAGTTCAGTAAGGTATTTCATAATCATTTGGTAGTTTTGTTTTTTGATGTTTTCCAAATGTTGTGATATATTGTGGCCAGAAATCGCCTCAGATTGCACCACAGAGAATGTAGAATCTAATATGTTGTGTTGTGTTGTGTAATGACAGCCACCCAGAGTTCCTCAACCACATGTTCGGCAAAAACTGCAGCTGTAATGTAGTAAAAGAAAGGTCTATGTATATAAACACTGTCCCAAAGATAGTTGAGACAGTTACCGTATTCAACAAAACGTACTGCTTTAGACTTAGGGCCCTGTCACACTTCTGCGTACCCTAATTCCTTACGAGTTGCGCATTGACATTTTGTTTCATACGCAGTCGTACGCACAATACGCACCTCATATGCATCTCTATCGTTTTGTGTTGGTTTTATGTACGCACGCATGGCATGTGGTACGGAATAATATAGAGGTTTTTTGGCATGCACAAAAAACTACGCTGCGTACGCTGTTACGCAGGGTCATAAGTTATAAATACGCAGCGTCCCGCATCGGTCGAGTGCGTTGTTACGAGTACGCTATGTGTTCGTGACGCACCCCGTCAGCATGTGAGCGCCTGTATTGGACGTATACGTAGCGTACTTGCAGCGCAGATGCAACACGCTGAACGGGCGGCGGCGGCGCGGCGCGGGGGCACGCTCGCAAAGCGTCAAGCATGCGGGTCGCATGGTCGGGTGCGTCCGGAATACGCTCGGCATGCGCACTGCTACTGACCTACCTATTCGCCGAAAAAAAAATGTGCTGCTGCATACGCAACTCATACGCATCTCATACGCAATGGATGCGCTGAATTCGTTACTTGTACGCTAGATGTGCGTCGCACATAAGTCAAAGTGATCAAAACATTTCGACGTTAATTGAGCGTACGGCTGCGTATTGAAATTTTTGATAAGGAACTCATAAGGAATTAGGATACGCAAAGGTGTGACAGGGGCTTTACCCCTTGCAAATGTTGTCCGTGTTTTCTGTACAGGCCTTGTGTCAACACGAAGGTGTGGATGTCAACATACCAGGGGAATACGGGCAAACACCACTGCATTACTGCGCTATCAAAAACACTTTCGAAACAGCCAAGAAACTGGTAAGTTTTCAAAAGTTATCTGAAAATGTTGCAACCTTCCCCCTGCTCAGCCGCTGACTAATGTTACGAAACTAGTCAAACGGGGCCCAAAATAATGACTATGCTAAAGTTCCTAACTTTATTCTCAAATTGCCTTATACAGTGTGTATCAAAAAATGCAAACAAAATACAACGGAATGCCAGACGTAGAATGAGTAACCAACATAAAAATATATAGATATGGCTTAATAGATACGCCTTTCCACTTTAAAATGAGACATCAAATTTCCAAATCTGATAATTTTTGACAGAGTTATGAGTAATTTTCCAAGAGAGTTAAAATTGACCATGGGACCAAGTTTTCAATTTTAGGCATTGGGACGAAGGTGGCCTACAAAAAAATGTGTTTAGCAAATAAACACAATTCTAAACACTTTTTGCTATCAGTTTGTAAACATGTTTACATGCTGAACATGTCAACCTTCCCCCGTTTCCTGAAAGCTACTCATACTACTTTCATACATACTACTCATTCCTTTTGTAAAGTAATTTTGAAACTGTGCATATTTTATGAGACTGTAATTGGTTTGTTTTATGCGCAGATGTTTTACAAACCACGTTATTGCCATCGTGACGATAACGGCGTGTATGTTATCCACTGTGCTGCAACTCATGCATCGAGGGACGTGTTGAATATGCTCCTGGAAAAAGGTACGGTCATTCAGGTATATTGCTGACTGCACAGTATAGATTGGAACAACATTATCAGCGACAACCTGATTGCTTATTTTGTATACCCTCAAAATAATTGAAGGGTTGCCATCTATATTTTGGAGAATTTGTATTCATTAGTTCTAGGTTTCTAAAGATGAAGTGACGTAAGCAAGTCTATGTAACGGCAATACATTGGTTACATTATTTATACCAGATGATGCAGTGTACAAAAAAGATATTAGCCCTAAAATGTATGATTTTCATGGTGATATCTCTTTTTCCCCCCACCTGCCTTGATTGGCAACCATAGCCTTTCACTCTGTGACAAATGACACCACAAAAACCACAATTGAAAAGTGGCGCAATTCTCTAAATAGACCCTTTCATAAAATTGGTCACTGCTCAGTTGACCGTGAATGTAATGACATGATCAGGGTGTCATTTTAAAGAGGAGATTCAGCCCTAACAGAGGATATCTCCCTTTGATTCACAGGTGCCCTACTTCCGTTCCAATTGGCAATAATATCTCGGTTTCGGGGTTTTTTTATCCACCCTGTATACCCAAGGTTTGTACAATTATAAATAGCCTATGACTCAAATGTATGATTTGCAATCCAGAAAAATATCGGACAACTGGGTCCAAGACTGGGCTAGTAATAGTGGGTTGTCGTGCGACATAATGGCTAATAATCTAATAGGACAAGGAACCGACACAACGAAAATGAATTAGATAATGAACCAGTGGCAATGGGGCACCAACAGCAGATAAAGATATGCAACGGTAATATGCTATAATAACGGACCCAAGTAATAATGCGCTGTTGTAATAGGCTAAAAGAATAAATGAAACAGCCGTCGAGGCAATACAATACATGAAACAGTAGACGGGAAAACGTGAATCTCCCGTGATGGAACTTTCCACACATAACTTTCTCGACAGAAGTGCAGCAAGCAAAACTTGCCCAAAATGACAGCTTCTGAATGAAGTTGAGGTCCAAACCTGGTCAATATGCTCTACGAACCTTCAACACCATTGGGACAAAATGGTGTATTTCGGTGGAGAGGATGTGCAAAATACTGAGGATTTCAGGAGAAGAATGACATTTACGTCTGAGCGAAATTAACCCCTGCCGAGAGATTAACTGCTGCGAGAGAGGCGGTTTTTCACGTACGCCACGCACGCCGAATTACATCGCGTAAGCTTACAGTACTGAGCCTACGTTCAGTATAATACAACTATCTACAAACGTTGTCTCATGACATAAATAGTTAGACATAGTGGGCAAGATTATTATTAATCACCAGGATGTATTTCATGATTTGTATGAAGGAAAGTGTTTACATCTCGGAACTATATTTTATGTGAGCAAGGGTTGTGCAAGTACAGTCAGCGTGATGTGGTTAAAACAAACATAAGACTAGTTTAGGCTTACTTCAAGTCGGCTCACCACAATGCAAGGTTTCTACTGAATGTGTTCACGGTTGAATGGATCACATCAATAGATCTAAATTCAGCTATTATGTTTTCGTTATTGCCCATCTCCATTTTTGTACTAATTTTACTTCAATGGAATGGAAATGTTTGCGGAATCTTCGTATCACATTTGGGCTATCATTTTGCATGTGTCTAGTAATGTTGGTCCTGGCTCAATGCCAACTCCACAAAGGTCATGTATGTAATGTTTCACCGTTTCCGCAGGCCAATTTGCAACTCGCATGGATATGTTGGTAGCAAATTGGATGCGGATATGCCTACAATAAACAAAAAAGTGGTAGACAAAATGTTGCTTTTGAAAGGGTAAATGCCATATAAAAGCATCCTGACATTGTCTCGTGATGGCACTTTCCAATGTTCCAGCTCTTTAATACAGCCATGGTAATACTTCATGGTAACAGATAATGAAAAAAATTGTCCATTACGCACTCTAAATCTTTCCTTTCTGTGCAGTCAGGTCATTTTATAGGCTAAGTGCAGGATTTAATGCAGTTGAGTAAATGCACTTCCGTTCGTCAAACCAGATTTCGTTGACCCATTAGGCTTATTAGTGAAAGAGATAATTTCTTTTTTGAAAACGTGCCGTGGGCCTGAGCTCGCCATGTTGATGGTTTGGTTGGTGGATGGGTAGGTAGGTCTATTTGAGCTTTTAAAATCATCAAATGTTTTGGAGGGGTTACAATATGAACATCCGTTTCTTACGAAGATGTGCGGCATATCGCAGAATAGCTAAACAAACCACAACTTTAAGCGCGAATTAAAGTAATATATATACGACTCTGCGTTCTGCGATTTAATTTTTTTTTTTTTACATGACTCTCTCTCTTCGTGAAAACGAGGACAATTTTGTCATCGTTCCGGAAACGAGTCTTCCTCATTACTGTACTCAAAGAGAAAGAGTGACTGGCCCTCGAAGTGAAAACAGTTAGATTATACGTAATAGTTTATAACGAAACAAGATTATTACGTCAGATTCCATCTTTTAAGATTTTAGTAGCACACTAAAAATCAAATCACGCAACCTAAGGTTTATGTCGAGTTGTACATACAACGGACGAGTTGGTCAACAGACGAGTTGGTTCAACGGTAGGGTTGGTACGACGGTCGAGTTGGCAACCGGTCGAGTTGGCAAACGGTCGAATTGACTGTAATCCGACAGTTCACTCGGCCCATTTCACGCCAGAAATACCGGGGCCAACCCCTTCTCTTAGTGGTAAGTGTTGCTGGGTTCTTGAACGTGCATTACACAGCACACAAGACCTACGGCTTTGCGTCCCGAAGGACGAAGCAATGATGGTAAAGTGCCTTGCTAAAGAGCACAAGCACCATGTTCCCATGGTCAGGATTCGAACCCATGTGTCACGGCACATGAGTCGAACACCGTAACCATTGAACCACAGCACCCCACATGAAAACAATTCCTCTATCTCTTTTGACTGATCATAGGAAATCATTTACTTGATTTCTTCTAAATAACAGCAAGCCAGACGGAATAATTTCACGAGTGTTTAGTATCATCAGTACGATCTTTAATCCAAGTAAGCGTTTTTATAACAATTCGCTAGCTTTCTTTTGGGATAAATGCAAATTGATCAGTGCCTGCAACTGGCCCCTGCAAATGTTGCCAAATATAGGGCAGGATTAGTCGTAGGCCCTAGGCACAAGTGTTTTGTACCAGCACCAATAACATGTTAAGGCTAAGCTGTAATATGCAAGCCAGGCCACACTGTGGCATTTTTGTAGGCCCTCAAATTGTTCGTAGGCCCCCAAATGGTTCGTGGGCCCTAGGCACAGTGTGCCTATTGGATAATACGGGACGAGCCACATACTCCCCCAGATTAGTTTGTGAAGTATAGAGACTAAGTTTATCGTTACAAATAAAACAGTGGACCTCTACAAAAATAGGGAAAAAAATAACTCGGGCCCTTTTTCAAACGACAAAAATAATGAAATTACCCGGAAAACCAGAGTTAATTTGATGCTGCTCCTTGTGCTACTCTGTTTTGTTCTGGGAATCACCAACGGGGTCGGGGCAATAATGCGGCCATAAGTGCAGGGTTATAAAGGGAGATGATATATGTTGCTCTGTAAGTGCTTTTTCGTGTTTCACCCCGAAAAAATGGATCATGCTTTTAAATTGATGTTTTTCTAACAATACATTTACTTTGAAAGAAATTTAATTGCGCCCCGACAATAATGTAGGCGTATCTTTTTGTGCGTTATGGGCGCAAAGCAGCCATGAAAGTAGACTTTCATAGGGTTTAAAACGTCCAAAATAGAAAGGCAAAAACAGGTTAAATTTTTTCGTTTAAATACGACAAACATATTGAAACTTCATTAGGAGAATGTGGGTACTATGGTTCAATGGTTACGGTGTTCGAATCCTTACCATGGGAACATGGTGCTCTTGAGCAAGGCACTTTACCATTATTGTTTCGTCCGTCGGATGGGACGTAAAGCCGTAGGTCCCGTCTGTAATGCGCGTTAAAGAACCCAGTAACACTTATCGCTAAGGAGAGGGGTTTGCCCCGGTGTTTCTGGCAGTGGCGGAAATATGCGCCGCAGCACCTTGTAAACCCTTACAAAGGTGCTAAATAATGGGTCTCATATTTCTCTAAAACTTCATTTACCTGTCTTTAATAAAAGACATAATTTCCAGAGCCTTGAGTACGTAATTATTGGTAGGTACGTATACGTATAACGGTATTAGAATAAAATCGAATAGTTGAAGAGCAACGCGGTGGAAAAACTTTGATGTGTCAGGCTGTCATAGTGCCTTCCGCTTACCAGCAGGTGGGCTATCAGAGATCGCCAGCCTTGTCTATTCTGCGCTGCTCTAACATATCCGTATGTCTTGCCCCTCCACTCAAAGATGCCTGTTAATTGACCACTTGCGTCTAAGACGTCCTCTCTTCCGCTCTCCTTCCACCTTTCCCTCTATGAACTGCCTCTGAAGCCTGTCGGCTCGGATTTTGTGACCAAAATATTGTAGCTTTCTTTGTTTCATGTCATTCATTAGTGTTCTTTTCCTGTTTACTTTGTCCAGAAACTCATTTGTGATTTTACCTTGTAGGAGATTTTCAGCATTTTTCTGTACAACCACATTTACCGCTTCCAGTCTTATATGTAGCCCTACAGTCCTGAATCTTCCCAATTTTAATACGATTTTGCATATATCTGGGGAGTATTAAAGGGTTAATGGCTTATTGATGTATAGTCCAGGTTTCTGCCGCATACATCAGTGTTGAAATGATGTAGCGTCTCAACATGCGTAGCCTTAATTTGAGGTTTAACTTTCTAGCTAAAAGTAAAACTTGCATATTCAGAAAGTTTGTTTGGCTATGTCAATTCTCTTCCATATTCTGTTTCACAACGCCCATCCTGTGTGATTGAATGGCCAAGATAAATGTATTTGTCCACTTGCTCGATAATGCAACCGTTGATTTGCACTCTAGTTTGAGGAGTTTGCGTGTCTCTACTTACTACCAAAACTTTCGTCTTTTTCGGGTTCGTGTCGAGACCATAGGCTAATAGTCAGCTATACGTGATTAACGACAGTTCCCCCGACACGTTAATGGGAAACTGTACACAGGCGCTGAACCTTAATGTGACTGTGGGAATGTTGTAAGTCAAGGTTGTGTAATGCTCGCCTGTTGTGTAATGCTCGCCTGATGTAACCAAGACAGACTAATTAGCCTTAGGCTACACCATCATCATTTTGTCAGTTTAGTTATTGACATGTCCGGTGGTGCAGTCGCGTTGAATGATGCGAGTCAATTAATTATCTCAGCCAGGAACTGAATGTAAAACGTAATAAAAAGTGACGCCGAAACATTGTCCATTAACGTGAATCAAAACCGAAACCCTGACATTACACATGATTTCGCATTTCGATGTCTGTGACCAATAGGTGGGTGCGGGCATCCGGGAATTGTTTACGTTGACTCGTCTAGCTCCCATACTTATGTTCTTGAAACTCAATGGTTCTTGAGTTTGGAGTGCTGAATGTTGTCACATATAGCAACCCAAAAAAACCCTGGTGTGCAAGGGAACATATGTTTTCATCAGATGACGTAATCGATCCCGCCCGCGCCTATAGTTTTCTTTTTTCTCACGTGATCGTATAAGTCCGTTTTTTTTATTCATAAATATTTAGAAAGTAAGATGATAATGAAATTACACGTATAGTCTTTGATGATTTCGAATTTCCAAAACTTGTTCCTGTCATTGTACCCCATATAATGTGGCACAATTCATTACTGCAGAACATAGCAAACTGAATTTGATCAGTGAAATCCGAAAAATTTACTGTAGAAAAAAAAGATTGGTCATTAAACTGAATGAAGAAGGCTTAATTTATAAAACCAATTTATAAAAACCAAATCTAAAAAATTAAGATCTTAACAAGATCTGCTTCAGAGGCAAAATGACAGAGGTACAAGAAACAAACACGTAGGGACTCACTCACAACACATGCAGGGTTGGGAAGAGAAACACAAAAGAGGTATTAATTATGATACACCAATGTGGTTGAAGATCAAAGGGGAATGAGAAGATATATTCTGGTCCCTTGTCTGCTTTATCTTGTGCTCAAGCCAGTAACGCGTTCTCAATCAAGATCTAATGAACGTTACCAACTGGGGTAATAACTGGCTTGTCACCTTCAACCAAATTAACACTTAATTGCTGTCTGTGTGCAGGTCAAGATAGATTAATCTTTCAGATTTGTCAACGAATTCTACAGCTCTTCAGGAAGTTACTGACATCTGGGTACTGGGACTTGGCATCACCAGTGAACTCTCCTGAGACAAGTACATTTGTGATATTGCCAAAAAGGCCTCCCAGCGCCTTGGTTGCTTAATTGTACCGTGCATGGCAATACCCACCTCATGTCAATTTGTACTTGTATAAGTCCACTATATGTGACGTGTCCTGTCAATTATCAAACCAGACAGATCCGGAAAGACCCTGAAATTTAGAAACAGGCAACAATTGGACTCGGGGCTTAATTTTGGCCATTTTGATAATTTGATTATTTGTTATTCCTCATAACCTCATGAAAATCCTGCTGTGCTGTACTTTTAGATCGAAATTTCATCAATAAAATATATTTGTGATGATTTTTTAGGCTTGTCGCTTCAAAGAATTCGCTAGTTTTCCGATTTTGTTGCACAACGAGCCCCAAAATATACCTACTTTGTCGCTGCTCAAAAGACAACAAAGGCGCGTCGCCCCTATACAATTTTGCTATCGACGGAAACGGCAGGCTTTCATCTTGCTAAAATGTTACTTTGAAATCAAGACTGTATAATTTGTATCTAAAATAAAGCCCCAACTATAAAGCATGATTTCTCATTTGCTTAAGATAAGTAGATTTGAGATATGAAGAAAACTTCAAATTTGATTTTCGTCCTGTTACGGAATACTGTTGTCATATCTAGGCAGGTGCCCCGGCTTGTCACCTGAGTCTCCTTTATTAAATTCAGCGGCGAGTTCTCAATCTTGTAGTCCATGAGATAGCTGTCTCTTTGACCACTGGAAAATACTCTGACAACATTGTGCTCATGCAGCTAGAAACTCATGCCTCAATGATTCCACCCGAAGACTATTTAAACTTGGCCTACTGCAAATAAAAGTCAATGAGACACACGGGTACCTTGCATTTTTTTCTTTGAAAATAATCAATTTTATTGGCCCATTAAATACATTCTGAAAGTATGCTAGCCGTCACTTAGTTACACCCTTTCCATCGATTCACGTCTCTACAGAACGGATTTCCGCAGAAAAAAAACACAGAAGGTCACTTCAAGCCTTTTTGCCTGAAGGTTGATCGATCGTCCCGAGCAAAAAGGCAATTATTGCAGGGTTCCATGCGGCATGTTACCTTAACTGCGGCGCGGGGTAGTTAAAACGCTTTGATGATGTTTCGGTAAAGACAATCTTATGACCGAATGCAGGTTATTAAGGTATTAATGTGTTTGCCGAGTTCTATCCAAAACCTGCCGACCGGATGGCTAGTGATGAGGGGAATGATGCAGTGTCAGTGATAGATGGACAGGTCAAGAGGAAAACAAACAAGACCCACACGCGATTGCTGATGAAGAGAAAGTCAGCTTAATTACTATATACCTTTTACTGTTAATTTTTTTTTATATACCGAATAACGATCCCTTATGTAAATATTCGAAAAAGACTAACTCCCGACACGAAGCGGAGGGAGTAATGTTGCACTTCTTTCCTAACTAAACCAAGCTGTATTTGGTTTATTACACCTAATACATATTAGTTTCATTATTAAAAGTTGAAAAAAAAAATATAGTGCGTGGTCAAGGTTTTATGGTACCATCAACAAACGCCACTTGCCCAAAGCGCAACAAGTGCCATACTGACACGCGTACCGTGTACCAACGTTTGTTTATGGTGTAAATCAAGGATTTTATTTTGTTCTTCTTCCCTTTTCCTTTATTTGTACTAACTTTTTCGCAACAGCTCTCATTGGCTTTGTACTCGTTTTTTAATCGAGGTCGTCCGCAATTTAGTTCCTGTCCTTGATTCACCGATGATGTTGCACGTGTGTGTCCTCGATTTACACCATAAACAAACGCCACTTTAGTATGTACATGTATGGCTTTGCGATAAAGGACAAACACAAAGGAGAACAAAAGATCCTTTCAGTCCTCGAGCGTTGGGTCTTTTGTTGAAAACGGTCCTATGCTGAGTGGACCAAGGGCAGGACCTGACTTTGGCGGTCTAAATTCACTCGAGCGTGAAACAAGAGCAACATACAAAGCTCTTTTTGTTTTTAAAGGAACCATCGCCTTTAAATGCTAAAAAATCCCAGTTTATTCGTGTAAGGACATCTTATTCTTTGAAAAGTCGTTCGGAAATTTGAAACATTGAAATATTAAATGTAACACTGTTTGTTAATGTTTAGTGGACCATACTCACGTCAATTAAGGGGGAAGGTAGGAGGAACGTCTTCTAGTTATTAAGCGGACGAGTATTCAATCAACATGTACGATAAACATCTGATCTCCTCAACTTAAACTTATTCCTTAAAAAACAAAAGTAAGCAGTAAACGTAGTACCGTACAATAAAATGTCACAGTAAATACATGTGTGAATGTCAGAGTTCAACACATGTCTGGCTTTGAACGCACGCTAGAGACTACAGTACAATACAATAATGAATCATGCCTGTCACGAAAATACCACAATTTCTCTCACAACACGATTATAAACCAGAGCAATACTCCCTGGGAAGTTTCTAGGCAATTACCCTTCCACATGGTTTACATTTAACCCCGTGGGCCCGGGAAGCGGTCACGGCCGCGGCCGCTAATCCTCATTGGAATGCAGTTGCCGGCTGTGGTATGCCGTGGCACACAGCTAGTGGGTAGTTCCACAGCTGCTGCGTTTGCGCAGTCCCGCTACCACACAAAGGCTGTGCAGTCATGCAGGCCACTTGCTCTATGTGTGGAGGAATGTCCCCATTATAAACCGTGCTTAAGGGGTTAAGAAGCATGGCCGGATCTATCGAGCCATGCTCCCTATAAAGTCGAGAGAATTCACAGCGAAAATTAGTATCGGTCTTCTCTGCTCGAAACCCACAGGAGAAGACTGGATACAAGTTGCCACTATGCAAATCAAAGTGTTTAATGAAAACATGCAAATCTCTTGCAAAACTTTTTGGCGTACAGAAACTGAGGGCGCACTTGGTCCCCTTACATTAATTATCCTAAAAGAAAAACCCAAGATCAAACACTCCGCACTGATAGGAAAATAGCTTCTCTTTGGCTTATAATGGCAACTCTTGGAGGATAAATGTCTGATAGCAAACATGTAATGCGTTCACCATTTGGGTTCGGGCTCGTGAAACAAAGCAAGTCCCGCGTCCCACTCGGAACAAGAAGACAACTCATTAAGTCCAATAGATTAAGACAAAGCGATGGGTTGACGTAGGTACAATGCTGATTACTCCGACCAATCCGTCTCTTTTCATTGACATGAGAGTACAATGGACTGACTTGGATGGATTTTAATTAAACTCCGGTTATTTACTTTGATCTCATGCAGCTGAAGAGGCGGGGTACCCAAGGGACTACGTGCTGCGACAGAAGGATAAGGAAAACAACACGGCACTTCACTCTGCTGTCAATAGCGGCAGCGAAGAAGCTGTACGTGTCTGCATTGAATTCGGCTCGCCCCTCGACGTGCTTCAGGTAAAGGATTCTTGGGATGTCTTGGGGTAAATATTTGGGAAGTAAAACAGGCGTATTTTGCTGAATGTGTGCAGGGGAGGAAAATAACCAGCTCCTTCATCCTTCATGGACCATATTCACGAGGAAGCCATTTTGGTCGTGTCCCCTGAATGCATTTTATAATTTGTGAAATGTTGAATGGGACGGTGCCGGACTATTTATGCATTCTAGCCTCAATTTTTTTTTTTTTTAATTTTTTAAATGTTCAATCACAAATTTTACATTATTCAATCAGAGCAGACTGGTATTAATTTGTGATTAACTTTGTGTCATTGCTTTCATTTCTCTTCGCAAGTTCCAAAAATGAATATTTTGCCTCGCTTTCAATTGTATATGGCCGAATTGTGAATTAAGCCCATAATGCATATTTTTCTGCTGGTTGATCGAAGTGATGCGGATAAGGAATGGGAAAATCTTGACCCGAAATATCACCAATTGACCCCTTCAATGTCCACTTTAATAGCTACGGTCACCCACCCCGAAAAACAGGGATGGACAAGTAGTACTTCTCCTCAGCATGGACGTCATTGGAGTGGGAGCAAGGGGCAGGGCGCATCCCGTGGAGGGCTCCCCCGGCGCCCTGTAAAATTCTGATCAGAATCTGCCAGAGCAGGGGATATAGTACAGTGCATGCAATCATAATGCATCGTCCATTTCGTTAGATTGGTTTCACGCTCCGTCCGCTTGTCATTTGCAGCGGTCAGTAAAAGAAATTATTAGTGAGCCCTGCAAAGACATATCTTGCGTGCGCCATTGGCAAAAGGTGGATGGGACTTGTATATTTAAACTGCTGAAAGGGGCCTAAAACGGGGTAATATATGCATAAGATGTATTCAGAACACCAAAGCAACCATCGATCTATCCAACGATTAATGGAAACAGTTCAATAGATCCGTAACTCCTCTGAAGAGGTACAAATGCCCGAAAGCTCGGCAAGACAGCTTCATGAGCTACCAAGCTATCAGTGGCATAGCATTTCATGGGAGGCGTCATGTAGATCAATGATAATTTTTTTAGAAACTCAAAATCTCATCAGGGCGACTGGGGGGGGGTGACAGGTCCCCCGTGGCTACGCCACTGCAAGCTATACATGTTTATTTATATTCCTTCATCCTACGGATTGTTCTACGCATAATCTACGCTCCTGTATTGTTAAATAACCCGCCTTTGTGCCTTCCTTTAGGAGGATGATTCCACTCCTCTGCATCTCGCGGCATCTCAAGGCTCTCTTCCCATTGTTAAGCTGCTTCTTAGTCCACCAGGAAGCGAGAAAACGCTGACTATGTGTGATGTCGAGATGATGACACCACTACATAGGTACGCCCAGCTATAAACATACAATCAAATAGTGCGGAAATTATTCTTAAGATTCTTGTTGTGATGTATTCAAGGGCTCCGCTGCACGGGGTCCGAATGACTGTTTTGGTCTTAACAAATTGTATCCGGCAAAGTCGTGTCACTATTTAGCGCCACCTGGTGCTCAATAGTGTTCAATCCAACTTCTCTGAATTCTCATTTGATACATTCCGTACAGTCAGTGATTAGCACACCGTAATGCGCGCAATCCACTCACATGAAATGCACGTACAAGCCTTGTGGTACCTACGTACAATGCGATACCCGTGTGTCCTCTGCGAGTTTTTCGAAAAGGGATTAGAGCACGAGGCATGGATATGGCGATGGGGACGATTGAGCGGTCCTCGATCGCCTTGAACAGCACCCCCAAGCGTTTTCCAGCCTCTTTTTGTCTAAACTTACAATGCAGCTCTGGGTCCATAATGTAGTCTTCTGCTTACTGCCCAATATATTCCTATTATTTTTTACGCAATTTGTCTGACTTGAGGGTAAATTTTAATATTCTCCCGGCTTAAAGTTTCAAGACGACTTTTCATTTGCAGGGCGGCTATGTTTGATCACGTTGATGTCGTTGACTTCTTGATAGCGCAGGTAAATACAGAATACAAGTATGTCCCGTTCTAGTTTCAAACTAAATTCATCTTGAGTGGCGTAGCGGGGGGTGGGGGTGTAAGAGGGTATTTGCCCCCCTCCCCAATATTTTGTAACGAGTGCCCTTTTTTACAAGTGCCCATTTTTAAACGCCTGTAATATTATTGTGCCGCCATGAAAAGTGGAATCTCCTTTGATGGGGGGGGGGGGGGATGTAAGGGGGTATTAAACCCCCCAAATAGTTTGTAACGAGTGCCCTTTTTTCACGAGTGTCCTTTTTTCACGAGTGCCTTTTTTTTGAACGCCTGTAATTGTGCCGCCATGAAAGTGGAATCTCCGTTGATGAGGTAAACAACAATAATCTGCTCAAACGATTCGAATCCAAAAACCATTTTTTAAAAGAGGAAATTGTGACAGGATATTCTCCACACCATTTCTCCACGCGTAGGGTGCTGACATGGACGTTGTTGACAAGCATGGTTGCAGCCCGTTACTCCGCGCAGTGTCTCGGGGAAGTTTCCGCTCAGTTTCGCTTCTCAATGAGAACGGGGCGGACTGTAGTCTGCGTGATTGCCAAAACAGGAACATCCTTCATCTGGCTGTCTTAAGCGGCAAAAATATCACGACGTACGGACTGACGTGTACAAAGGTAGGTACAGTAAAACCTAGTGTTTAACTCATAAACGCTTTTGGCAATTCGTGTTTAAGTTATAAACGCTTCGTGAACGGTTCTGTTTAGGCACACTAAACATCGTGTTTAACTAATATAAACGCTTTATGAACTTTTTTTGGCACACTAAACATCGTTTTTAACTTATGAACGCTTCATGAACAATTCTGTTTAGACACGTCAAACATCGTTTAAACACTGTAAAACAAAAATAGCCGTTTATAAACAGGTTAAACACGAAGCGTTTGCAACATAATCGGAATGTTTGTAATTCGTTTTTCTGGAAGTCAAATTACAGTTATAAGGCAGCTGTAACACTTTAACCGGCTGTTTGAGGCTTTGTTTTTGATTCATGAATACATTATACCTACATAATGAATCCGCCTTAAAAATTCAGCACATAGGCCTTTTGCTGCGTCTTTCCCCCAAAACGCGTTACAATGATTACAAAGCGTTGCCAAAAAGCGTTTGTAATGTGTTACATTTGGTTTTACAACCCAGTTCTTCATCCAGTGGGGCATCTTGAAGGATACGTGGGTAGAACAAATGACCGGTTGATTTCCGTGAAACTCAAAAGAAGCCTTGGTGACTTCGTACATTTTGTTAGGTTGAAGAACTTTCATTATACTTCTCAATGATGACAGTTCATGTGAACGCCTTTTAAATTCAATTCTATCATTATTCCATTTATGATCTGTTCACGTCGTAGTGGCCTTTTGTGTGATGCATTGGGCAGGTGTACTTTTTACCTACTAGGCGATAATTACTTTATGTACAGATAGAGAATGCCTTTTGTCAAACAGTCCAGCTTCACACAGCAATGTATCTTCTTAGCTCATAAAAAGACAAACACCTTTGTTCTCATAATAAAAGGATTAATACCAAAGCGGACTGCACGTTTGTTTTCCACAGTCAAATATGCACGTTCTCTTGAACGACATGGACAATTCTGGCTGTACGCCTATCCACTACGCAACGCGGGACGGTAACATTAAATCCCTGCAGCGTCTGATCGAACTCGGAGCTACGGTTAATCTCAAAGACTGCCAGAAACAGTCACCGCTACACTTCGCCGCCAAGTAAGTTGGGTAAATGCCACTCAGTTAGGGGCTGTCTAACCGCACAAGGGGATTGTGTTCGTAAGCAATTTTGAGATTGTGTTCTTGAGCAGGCTTTTTGCCGTAATAGCGTCTGTCAACCTTACGGTAACAAATAAATACCAAAAAGCCAGCGTGAGAATACATTAGAATTGGTATAGAATAGGGCCTATATTCCCCAAATACCTGCGTCTGAAGTTTGAACGAAGGCTCGTCGATTGTAATCATTGTATAAATTCCGTTCTCTTATATGAACGGAAATACAGGGAGAGTTAAAAAAAAACCTGCAATGCTGCAAAGGAGCCATTTTTTCAAAACTACGTGGTTTTAAACTTTTAAAACGTTGTAAGAATGACATATTCATTAGTAAGCTTGTGTGATTGCATTTGCCGTTTGCCTTTTGTGAACATTTTTACTGCGGTACCCGATAAACATTTTTGTCCACGAGGTATCAGAAGTTGGCATAAGAGCGGGAACAGAAAATATATTATAGATAACACAGATTTAAAACTGACTGAACCTTAGCTCAAGCTTTATTTTTCAGTTTCACTTCTTTATGTTAATGCAAAGTTTCTCTGGGCTATACTATAGTTACTGTGTCATTGGCAACCCCGCAAGGGAATGCATGTCTGCCCTCTAGACCTCATGGAAAGAACGGTCTGGGAGGACACTTTTTGTGCTTTTGTACAATTGTTAGATGCCTCGTGTAGACAAAAACGTAAATCAGGCACCGCAGTAAAAAGGTTCACAAAAGACCAACGGTAAATGCGATTAACTTCATGTATAATAATCGATCTAGATGTTCCCCCTTTTCTCAAACTTGACTTTCCCTCATTGCTGTTTTCGCTTTTAAAACTCCCCCGTAACCACCCCGTACTTTTTCTCCATATTCCATATATCTCCATCTAGGTATGGTCGATTCAATTCCTGCAAGCGTCTGTTGGATAGTTCCATCGGGCCCAACATCATCAATGACATTGATGGTGAAGGAATGACTGCCCTGCATATCGCTGCACTCAATGGCCACGCTAAAGTTATCAAGCTACTGCTACTCCGAGGGGCGCTGCTACACAGGTGAGACACTAGTGGCCAGGATATTGAACAGACTTGACAAATGAAGTTAGGAACACCCATTGGCGGATCTTGGGGGCTACGGGGGCCATGTCCCTCCCAAAACCATGTCCCTCCCATAAAAAATAGAGGTTTTGTCTTTTTGTCTAAAATTGTCAGGAAACAAATTATAATCAGCTATCGCTACATCCATCAACTACACGTACCTTTTAGTTTTAATATTACAATGGGGAAATAGCACACGATACTATTACACTATATCATAATCAAATCAGTTACAAAGCGCTGCATATTAGAGCTTGCTGTCAAATACAAAAGAATAGTAAACCTAATTAAAAAGATCACACTGAATTAACAAAAATATCCAGCTGCTGCTACTCCAATAATAAAAGTGGATATTTACAAAGCGCTCGTATCCACCATGACTGGCGCTCAAGGTGCTAAATCATTATTACCCCCGCTTATTGGTCCATGAAACAATCCAAAATACCATCTCAGCTCCCTGGGGAGTATGCAGCTCGATGCTGCCTGTTAGGCGCAAGGAAGCTAATTCAATCACAATAACCATCTCTGCCCTCACAGGTACCCATTTACTCTTGGGTGGAGAGAAGCAATGAGTAACGAAGTGCCTTGCCCAAGGGCACACGCACCATGACCCCAGGGTGGACTTGAACCCACAACCTGCAGCTTTACCCACAGACCACGAATTCAATGCCCTTAACCACGATGCCACAACACTGTTCTATCTGTTATTTGTTCTTTGAGTTATCATTTTATGCAGTTGCCGTTTCACTACTGATTTTTATGAGCTCGGCAGGATGTAACAATTTGAACATTCCTTCCAATTTCAGGGATTACAAAGGACGTACGCCACTTCACCTGGCGGCCATGGCTGGATATGTTGATAGTATGAAGACTCTGCTCACTACACACAGTTACCTACTTGATCAAGCCGATGACAATCGAGTATGTACAAGTGTATTCTGAAAGAGGAGGGGTTTTGAGAGAGCGTCCGTCGCCATTCCAATCTCGTCCCCAGTGCTTACTTTATTTCCAACCTCATTTCCAATAGTAATGACAGGAAACTTTCTTCCTGTTTCCTGATTCGGTACCGCAATTGGCTGGTAATGGATTTATATCGTGTAGTTGGTGTTGTTTTTTCCAACGTGCGTTACGTGTTTTTACGATCATTGTAATTATATCGTCCACGCCTTCTCAAAAATACTCGTTATTTGCTCATATTAATATGATATGTGTTACTGCATATTGGCAGGATAAGCTTGTAACATTTTAACTTCGAACAATCGTGTTTTCGTAACTCACGACCCGACGAATTGATTCTGTTTTTACCCCAGACGCTGCGTACAAAAACAAACGCTTATGTAACTTACAGGCATGCACCAAACTATTCCTCATTGGCATACGTGTTCAAAAATTGTGCACATGCAAATGATCCAATACCAGGGTGAGGGAGCAGGTATAGTTGTGAGCGCGTACTGCTCGAAACCCTGGGGACGAGGTCATCGCCATGCTGTCTTCAAAAATGCAATGAGCGATTGTTATGAAATTTCGTAAACTAATGAAGACTTTTTTATGCTTAGCAGATAGGTTTTAGTGTAACAGGACAAAGCGTTTTGTAGTTATGATATTGAATAAAATTATTCAATGGTTTCGTTCGTGAATGAGTTTTCCCTGTACACGGTCAATGGAAAACAAAGATTGTTGGTATACCTCGCATCAGAAATTGGACACATTGTGCGAAAGCTACGTCCGATCGGTGTGAACGTATGGGTGGCGAAATAACCGTAAGATTTGACTCTACGGACTGACAAAGGCGATGCTATATACTTGAAAAAAATGTATAGGGGTGCGGCGAATTGACAGAAAAACACGTAATAACACTCAGCAGATTTTTAAAATGCACTATTTAATTTCATGTTTTCTAAACGTTTATCGTCGGAACAATGTCACTCCGATACCTTTTGTATCGGTTGGTTCGTGTTTTCGCATCACAGAGATGAACTTTCAAAGAGGTATTAATCGAATGGTTTAATCTCTATAATTGAATGCGTGTTCATTTTCCCCAAATACTCTTAAATAATGAGCGACATTTTATATCCAATAACACTGCTGTTTGCCTCATTTTACACATTTATATTTTTACAATCATGTTTTATCCAAGGTTTTAATGGTCCGGGTCATGTACGATTTGGACATGCGTTGACAATGAATTCGATCTTCGATTCCCAGGATACTGCTCTACTCCTGGCTGCCAAGGAGGGTAAGCCGGCTTCGGTGAATTTCCTGCTTACAGCCCATGCATCTCTGCTAAGCAACAGTGACAAACACGGCCTATTGGCGGCTTCTCTGGCAGCTAACAAAGTGGAAGTGGCTCAGACAATCGTGGCTCACGATAGGTAATTACATCAAGTTGATATTAGACCGATCCATTACGCTCCGCCCACTGCGCACTTTGGCATTAGGCTCCGCCCACTGCGCACTTTGGCATTATGCCCCGCCCACTGCGCACTTTGGCATTATGCTCCACCCACTACGCACTTTGGCATTAGGCCCCGCCCACTGCGCACTTTGGCATTAGGCCCCGCCCACTGCGCACTTTGGCATTAGGCCCCGCCCACTGACAACTTTGGCATTAGGCGCCGCCCACTGCGCACTTTGACATTAATACGTGTACCTCTTCAATGTTCCAGTGTGATTTTAGTCGAGGGCGGTGATTGGTCAAACATCTTGAGGCGGTTTAATCCTAAAAGGGCCGGGTTATTTTTACTATCTCTCAGCCGGGGGGGGGGGGGCGGATCCCCCTAAGATCTCGGCCATCGAGTGATGAAAAATTTTGAAACTCAGTACATGCATAGAGCGACTCTTCCTCAACATACCCACGAAATTTCATGACTATAGGTCGAAGGGTTTTGAAATATGGCTTTTTAATTATTCATATGTACAAATTGCAATTCTACTCTGTATACACGACGTATTTTGGTAAATTCAGTTTTCACGGCGCGTAGCGCCGGAAAATGTTTCGCTACACGGCAACCCGTGGTCCGATTTTTATGTTTTTGGTATCAAAAGATGCGCAAAGCTCTAGGCTAGAAAGTCATAACAGCTCGGGTCGAGATTTTTTTTTTAGAGGCTATCGCGGGAAATGTTGAGGGGTGGGAGGGGGGTGGATCCCGCCCCCGGCCCTTTAGGTTTAAATCCACTGATCTATAAAGACCCGGTTCGTTAGTGGCTTCGTTATACACGCACTGATTACCAGCGCCCATTGGGTATAACACTCAAATTGCGTTAACTTTCGGTTCCAATGGTTCCAGTGGATGCAGGTTGGGTGGTTTAAACTGAAGTGAAGTCACACTAACGAACCGGGTGGATGGATCTATACATATCCGACAACATCTTGTTACTACGCATGTTTTTGACGGTTATTATTATAATTTTTAAAAATTGATTGCAGGTGGCAAGACGTTCTTGATTCATTCTTCGCCGAGGCGGGGGACGAGGGTGCTCGAAACCTTATCAGTAAAATGCCGGAAGTGTACCAAGTGAGTGTTTCTCCTTGTCTTGTGCACATCCAGATGGGGCGTCATCTCGACAAGTTGTTTTGTTAATATATAGCTATAGCAGAATAACGTCAAATAAAAAGCATTAGACACTATAGACCATTATCATGTTGCAGCCATTTTATTTTTTCCCATTCAGATCAATGTAACCAAAGCGAGGCTGGAAGGAAAAATAGTCTGGTCCTTTTTGTACAAAAACATTATTATTCATGTTATTGGATGCAGGGAACATGACTAAAATGGTGGAAGCATGATAGTTAAAGGTCTATTATGGCGTCGGATGCATGTGTGTCCATTCATTTATGCACAGGATAATGTTTGGTATAGTATTAATTTTCCAAAATGGCGCGAGTATATTTGAATATCGTCGTGTCCGTGCAACCAGGTCGTATCTCCAAAAATACCTGAAACGCGAGTTTCAGAAATGATGCTAAAAGGTCCCATCTCACTTAAAATAACCTGTATCTATACACAAACAAAGTCAATGGACGTCGAGATACGACCTTGTTGCGCGGAGCGTATTCGCGGTGGATGCGACTGATGCAGAATGGAGTTACGTATATCTTCATTTAATAATTGGAGAAATAAATTACTTCTGCGTTTTGTCTTTTCGTATTGTAACGGGAACTTATTGGGCCCTTGTCCTCCGGAGTCCGGCCAAACTTGTGATGACCCCGGCATCTTGCTAAACCTTTCCGCGTCCCCCAACAAAAGAAACCCACCTAACCCCATGCGCACGGGAAGCGGTCATGGCTGCGGCCGCTAATCCTCATTGGAATGCAGTTGCCAGCTGTGGTATGCCGTGGCACACGGCTAGTGGGTAGTTCCACAGCTGCTGCTTTTGTGCAGTCCCGCTACCACACAAAGGCTGTGCAGTCATGCGGGCCACTTGCTCTATGTGTAGAGGAATGTCCCCATTATAACCCGTCCTTAAGGGGTTAAATTAAACAACCTATTTATAGATCCCATTTCCGGAGTGCGCGCCAGCCCGACCAAAAACCAGGTCAGGTGTGCGCCGGCAGAGCCCCTCCGCCGGAGCACTAGTGCAAGAAAGCAATGACAACAAAAGTGCTGCACTGTCCGTTACAGTGTCATCTGGCAGTCGGTATTTCAAAAGCGATTATTTTCCTCCCTTATATTTGAATTCAACAGAACGTCCTAGACCGTTGTGTAACGAGATCAGTCCAACCTTCAGTCAGCTCCGACTTTTGGGTGAAGTATGACTTCAATTACTTGCAGCCAGGTCTGGAAGAACGGATCGAGAAAAGGAATCAGGGTTCGCCCTTCCCACCTCTGCACACGCTCAACGTGAGTATAATCATCACCCTGTAAAAACCTATAACTTAAATTTCCATATCATCATATCCCTTAATTAATAAGGGAATAAATGTGTGCTTGGCCGGTGTCACGGTCTCACTTCTCCGGCGTGCTAGCTTCTCCGAAAGGGAAATTTTGCTTCAACACGCTTGTACAAAATTGCGCAGTAGTGTACATTTTCGTCATCTTTATTAATGTGTGCTGAGTCATTCGGGGTTGTACTAGTGCACGTAAAGATCTTAGGATATTTGCATACCAGTCGAATGCAGAATTTTCGTGGCGCGCACAATTCCCAATAACCAAAAAGACTTGAAATGCACATTTATTTTAAGCCGTGGTTGCAAAAATAAAGACAAAATGGACCACGAACGAGAAGAAACTCGACGAAGGAGTTCGTCAATTCTTAATTATTCCTCCATGAACACACATACATGCATGACGCTGGGATCAGAATGCTTGCAAGACCGTGGAATGACTTGATCCACAGGAAGTGTTACATAACACAATACATCCCGAGGAAAAGTAAGCACAGCGGACACATGAGCATGTATCGTACTCATGTAACGTGCACTGTAACGTGTTTAATTATCAGCCGAATCCACCCGGAGAAGCTAGCACGCCGGAAAAATGAGACCGTGACACCGGTTTTAAACACTATGTTAAGACCGGTTTGGAGTCTGGACGCTGATAATGACCTGAGCTGAAGCACATATTTATTCCTTTTCATAAAACCTTTTCGGTCAAAAAGTAAAACAACTATATATTAATGTATTAATATATATTAATAATAAAATTAAAAATATATTTTAATGTATTAATATATATTCATAAATACCTAAGACAGTTTACGCATTCCTATTGGTCGAGAGCCCGTCACGTGGCCGGTCTTAAACGGATGATAAAGACATGGCTAGCTGGTCTTAAACACTTTTCCAGTGTCACATAAAATGTGGACTCCTAAAAATCCAGTGCCTCTCATCGTTTCATTGGTTGAACGTTCACAATCCTCACGTAGGCATGCGCAACACTACCAGGGAGTCAGAATTTTATAGTTCTAAATTCAAAACGCAACGCGCCAGGTGCGTTCTGCGCGACATCGCGCAGAACATGATACGCGCGCGTCAATCTCCATAAAAGGGTTGTTTACATCTTACTCGCCAGCTGAACACTCCATTATTTTGCAAGAGGGATGTTTAAAAAAACATAAAGTGAATTTGTTGAACAAAATCGGATGTTTTGAACGAATTATATGATTTTCTTTTACCGAAAAGGTATTTATGAATGGGAATAAATATGTGCTCCGTCGGTATTTATCACTCTGTTTAAGACCACTTAGAGTCTGGGTGCTGATAATTACCCTCGCCTCCGGCTCGGGTAATTATCAGCACCCAGACTCTAAGTGGTCTTAAACAGAGTGATAAAAACCTCCGGATCACACATTTTATTCCCTTATTAATATATTAACAAGTAAAACAAATATATATTAGTTTCAAACGATTTCGTTCAACAGTTCTCTTTCATGTTTTTTTTAAACACCCCTCTAACTGTGTTATGTACGTGCCTCTTGCGAGAAGTCGTAAACAACTCCTTATAATAGATTGGCGTGCACGTGACGCGTATAGCGCGAGTGGCGTAGAACGCAGCTGTCTGGTGTAGTGTAAATTTAGGACTATGAAATACTGACTGATTGATAGCATTGCGCATGCCTAAGTGAGGATTGTGAACGGTCAGCCAATAAAAGGGTAAAAGGAACCACATTTCAAAGGAGTCCAAATTTCATGTGACACTGGAAAAGTGTTTAAGACCAGCCGGCCGGTGTTTTATCAACTGTGTAAGACCGGCCAAGAAACGGGCTCTCGACCAAGACACCGTAAAAAATGTTGGGTAAAACACTGTTGGGCAATGTAATTTTACCCAACATTGGTTTGAAATTACCTCATTGTGGGTTGATTTGGGTAAAAATTGTCCAGTATTGGGAAGAATTTGCCCATGAGTTTAACCTGTTAATTATGTTGACCAGCACTGGTCTACATTTCACCCCATTCTACCCAACGTTTTTACAGTGTGGGAATGGGTAAACTGTCTGTGAGGTATTTATGAATGATTTCTAAAAAGCGACATGTATTCATACTGTAGCCTACGTATTGCAATGGGAACATCAATGTCCTATGAAATTATGTAAAGAAACAAGAAACACAAGTTGCATGATGGATCGATATTGATGATAGTGATTAGCTGGACCGAATGTCGTGGAGCAGCTAAGCAGGATATTTTGCTTGTGAGTTTGTGTGCTAATCAGGAATGCTGAAGAAAACCAGTCAGATAATTAGGGTGACATTTTGGCTGACTACCTGTTTGTTTTAAGCACAAAATGTGTGCTTATAAAATTTATGTGCTTAGCAGATTAATGAAATTGGCCCTTACAGTCAGCAACCTTCCTAAAAACGTGTGTTCTGTGTGGAGTGCTGTGGTCTCGTGGTTAAGGGCATTGGATTCGGTCTGCGGGTAAAGCTGCAGGTTGTGGATTCGAGTCCAGCCTGGGGTCATGGTGCGTGTGCCCTTGGGCAAGGCAACATTGCCACTCATTGCTTCTCTCCGCCCAGGAGTAAAATGGGTACGTGTGAGGGCTGAGATATATGATTGAATTAGCTTCCTTGCGCCTAACAGGCTGCATCGAGCTGTATACTCCCCAGGGAGCTGAGATGGTATTTGGAATGTTTAATTGGCCCAATGATCAGGGGTGATAATAATGTAAAGTGCTTTGATCTGAGTTAAAAGCGCTATATAAGAACCCGTTATTATTATTATTACGGTCTTCATCGACACCCAATTGAAAACAGTCGTCGACATTTTGCACCATACCTATTATTACATGTTCAGCTTTGTTGGAACCATAACGGCTGTTTTATGTGATTATCTACAGCTCATGGTAGAGAATAATCACATGGATCTGTTGTCGCATCCGATCTGTGTGGAGTACCTTAACATGAAATGGTAAGGATCTGGATTGTGTTCATTGATCACGATTGATATGAAAAGCAATTGGACCTAATTAAGCAGAGACCAATTGTTATTGATTTATGTATTTATTTATTACATTTCTTTACCCAGGTTATGCTCAAATAGTTTAAAACTGGTTCCATTTGGGCCCTGCAGACACTACAAATGACTTCACACATGTACAAATACAATGCATTACAAATACAATACAACACAATAAAATATAACAAACATATGGGATTACCGCATGATTGTAAAGCAACTATCATAATATATTATATTATTGTACAACTATTACAAAGAAACATGTACAGTTTGAAACAACATCGCTAACAGACTTTCCTAAAAGCTTAAGGTGAATTAAGTGAATACGAAGTATTTAAACATTTCTTGTGAGTTGTGACATCGGGAAAATATATTTCTATTCATTCGCTGATTACGCGAGGGGCGAACAAAATACTATTATAGAGGGGCATATTATTATGGCAGCCAAGTTTGTTAATTCCGTAAGTCAGCACAGATTTATTTTTGTATAATCAGAGAAGGCAGCGACAAAAAAAATTCACATAAATGCAGAAATATTACTGACTGAATGTTTATCAGGGGTTTCACATTGGAAAACTTTTTTTCGGACCTGGTGAACAAGAAGAGGTCTGACAGTATGCAGATGGCTGTTCCTTGTATCCGTGTTTTACGTCCGTTCCCTGCAGATTGTGTATTAAGTTTGTGTACTGAGGTACTTGCCTACACTCTAAACTGTCCCATGTCGGATTTGACCCGGAACTCGGATCCCTGATACAGGTCGGATTTGACCCGGAATTCGGATCCCTGATACAGGTTGGATTTGACCCGGAATTCGGATCCCTGATACAGGTTGGATTTGACCCGAAATCCGGATCCCTGATACAGGTCGGATTTGACCCGAAATCCGGATCCCTGATACAGGTCGGATTTGACCCGGAATTCGGATCCCTGATACAGGTCGGATCCCTGATACAGGTCCGATTTGACCCGTAATTTGGATCTCTGATACATGTCGGATTAGACCTGGAATTCGGATCCCTAAATAAGGTCGGATTTGACGCGGAATGCGGATCTCTGATATAGGTCGGATTTGACCTGGAATTTGGATCCCTGATACAAGTCGGATTTGACCCAGAATTTAGGCATCGTTATGCAATATAAATACATGTACTGGATGTAATTTGTGTTCCTATTATTTTTTCTGTGTGTGTGTGTTTGAAATCAGGCGATCTTACGGCTTTGGGATCCACTGTGTTGCCATGATGTTTCACATTTTCTTCGTTGTTTGCATGACGACCATCATCGTCTGCTCTTCAGAATACTACAACAAGCACACCAACAAAGACGCATCAGCCACGAACCTTTCCGAAGCCAACTCCACCACCGCTCCAAATGGAACGGATTCACAAAAGAAATGGGAGTTGTCTACAGTATGTAACAAAGTACATTTCTGCCCAAGTTCTTAAAGCCCTACTCACTGTTGGGAATCTCGAAAACCAGAAAAGTTCACAGATTTACACATAAATTACACGGTATAAACATGATGATGGAAAATTCGCATACAAATAGTTTTGCCTGAATTGCTATAGTCGTTGAGAAATGAGTAAAACAATTAGTTAGTGTTTAATAACAGGGACGGCGGAACGCTTCTCTAAACTGGGGGGCAACACCAAATAGGGGCAGTCATCCAGTAAAAATAGGGCACCTTCCGTCGGTATGGTATGGTGGGTCCACTAGTTTACGGCGTGCGTGGGGTTTTGGGCCAGCTTAAGGGCACGCGGGGAAAAAGGATTCTAGATGCTCTGTGGTGCGATCTAAGGCAAATTCTGACCACTTAAACCATTTAATTTAAAGGAATATATAGTGGTGTACGTAGTGACTGCCTTTTTGTGACGTGGGGTCCCCGTTGCCCGGGCCCCTTGGACCCGCCCTTGGGCCTCCGGCACACCGCGCACACTCCGCCCCCGGCAGTTACCTCTCTGGGTCCGCCCATAAATTTGACTAGTTACCTAGAGAGACCATTTTTTTTTATCGCGAGAGGGGCACTGTGGCTTTTGATGGCCAATTTTTGGCCATCTCGAGAGGGGCACAATGTATTATTTGGAGAGGGGTATTTGTGCTTTCGAGGGGCAGTTTTCCATTACAAGAGAGGAGACAATTGTATTTGAAGCGCGATCATAATGCTTTCATAATTTATGTGCGTTTGAGGGCAGTTTTGTTTTCATCTCGACGGGGCACATTCTAACCGCGAGAGGGGCACTTTTGTTGGCCTGTGAAAATCGGGGAGGGGGCAAGTGCGCCGCCCCTGTTTAATAATGAAAATGAGCATGGCGGTAAACTGAGCAAGAACCTCTAACGCATGGAGTGACATGACGTTGGTTTCGAAATGTGTGACAGTAAACGCACAAGACATGTATAAGTTTGGGGTTTAATTTGGTATAATTCTATGCAATGTATAATAAAGGTGAGTGCACGTACAGCGTTAGGTCGGTTCATACTCGGTTCAAAAGCAAACGCGACCGCGAATTTGTGACGTCATTTGTGACGTGCTGCGAATTTGCAAAGGGAATGTTTCATCAAGTATGATTTTTAGCCGGTGTAGAGTGAATTTATGTATCTATGAAATACAGACTGCGCATGCATGAGTAGGATAATTAGGAGAGTAAGTGGTCACGTGAGAGGGTTTAACCAATAATAGGGTAACCGAGTCCAATTTTCTAACCGGTTCTTCAGTAAAAACGTCATACACGCGCGCGCACAACTGATAACTAGCGCCCATTGAATAAACGCTCTAGTTGCGTTAACTTCCGGTTCCATTTGTGCTACACTACACCATGTGACGTAAGCATGGTTAAATTGAGATGACGTCGCACTAACGAACCCGATAGGAGTCTGCTTTTGAAATGACAATGTTTTTTTACACGTGATAATTGTGTTGCTGGGTGTCAATAACAAACAACATGGCAGCTTCCTATATAACGTTTAGTACCAAAGCGAGCGGTTTCCTTTTTCATTCATAAACCTTTTTTATTGTTGCAGTGGCTGCTTACCGTCATATGGACCATGGCTATATACTCGGTTGGGAACATCTTGAAGGAGATTGGACAGATATATCAACAGGTAACATTACCTCCATCAAGGAGGTTATGTTTTCATCGCATTTGGTTTGTTTGTTGGTTGGTTGGTCGGTTTGTCTGTTAACAAGGTAACTCAAAAAGTTATGGACGGATTTGCATGAGTATTTTGTAGGGGTGGTCCTTGGTACAAGTACAAATCGATTAGATTTCGGAAGTGATCCGGATCTGGGTCTGCATCCAGGATTTTATTATAAGGATTCTTCACCATTTATGCGAGTATTTTTTTGGGGTGTACTGACAATCATGGCGGGGAACTGTTTAGCCTTGGGCGGAGGTTTGCGCTCTCTGAAGGCTTCTAGTTTAACCAATATGCACGTTCAAGTTTGTTTCCATTTGGAAGACATCATGCAAAACGAAGATATACCACAACAAAATATTTGCATATGCTCTTTTCCTTCAGCAATTTTGCGATATTCTATTGCAACTGCCAACCTAAGTTCTTTATCCCACGTAGATTTGTCTGCTCATTGGTTTAAAGGAAGTATACGAGTGTCTTCTATGATACAGTACATATTGCTAAAGTTTCGAACCTGCCAGCCGACCCCGGAAATCTCGGTGGTCGAGTGGTTATAGAAACGTCTGCACTATAAGCACGAAGTCGTTGGTTCGACTCCCATATGAGCAAACTTTTGTTGATTTGTTTTCTCTCACAGTTCTTGGATAACACTGAGTGAACAGTGCACTTCTCCGATAAGTAGGAACAGTTAGGGCAAGATCCATAATTTTGTTACCACACGATACTTATGTTTTATCGGGGTTCACCCGATAGTCCGTAGGTTCGATGGTCCGAACTACCGAAGGTTTTTCAGTTGGAAGGTTTGATAGTCCGAATGCACAAAATGTCCATAAGAGGGGGTTCGTTAGTCCGAAAATGAAACAGAGTTCGTTCATCCAAACATTTGAAGGAATAGTCCGAAGGTTCATTAGTCCGAAAGTAGTCCGAAGGTTCGGTAGTCCAAATTTAGAATAAGGTTAATTAGTCCGAATCGACAATAAGGTCTGATAGTCCGAATCGACAATAAGGTCATATTGTCAGTTCGGACTATCGAACCTTATTGTCGATTCGGACTATCGAACCCTATCGTTTATTCGGACTATCGAACCTTCGGACTATTTAACCTTCTTCTGTTTTCGGACAAATGGGCAGTTCGCACTATCGAATCTTCGGACTATCGAGCCTTCGGACTATTGAATATTCGGACTAACGAACCTTCGGACTATCGAACCTATCGTCTATTCGGACTATCGAACCTTCGGACTATTTAACCTTCTTCTGTTTTCGGACAAATGGGCAGTTCGCACTATCGAATCTTCGGACTATCGAGCCTTCGGACTTTTGAATATTCGGACTAACGAACCTTCGGACTAACGAACCTTCGAACTAATGACCATTCGGACTAAAAAACCTTTGAACTATCGAACCTACGGACTACCGGGCTGTAACCGTTTATCAGGGTGTATACATTTTGGTATAAACGGGACATCCAGGCGTGAATGACAAAAATGGTTAACGTATTTTGTAAGGAATATTGGCAGGGTTAAAGATGAGTTAGATGACATGTAGTTTTAAGCATTAACCTAAGTGCTTTTGATGTTCTCTTTTCTTGTCCAACCTGAAGCCTGGCAAGTATTTTAGGGACTACATTAATCTTTTGGAGTGGACCCTTTACGTGTGCACGTTAGTCTTCATTTCGCCCTTCATACTTGGCATGTTTCAATGCAAAGAGAATGCATTTTGCGATGTCCAGTGGCAGTGTGGTGCTGTGGCAGCGTTCCTATCCTGGTTCATCTTGCTTCTGTATCAGCAAAGGTAATGGTTTGGGTATTTCTCTATGGCCTCTAGCATTTGGGTATAGGTGTTTAAAGCGATACATTACCGCGGCTGTGTTAGGTTTTGTCCTCCACCTTCCTGATTTCAAATCTATCAAATTTTGTATAATATCATGTCCAGGGTCGTGTGTGCACGGACGTTTGTGCAATGCGAGATATTAGCCATGAAGTATCAGTCAGATGTTTTTGTAGGAGATGAACCTGTTCGAAGGGAGGGCTTTTAACGTTAACATTGCTTTGCGTCGAGAAAAATCATTATGCATTTTCACAGTTTTCTTAAAAAGTATGCTATTGAGTTTTCAAAAATACATTTTTTTTGACAAACGGTGTATTACCTTCAAATCTCGATAAAGTACCGGAATATAAAACTTTATTAAAACATTTACGTATTTGGCAAGCTTCTGCAAATCTTTAACAAAATACTCATAAACATCTGTGGCACTCTCTTATTTTTGTACCCATTTATAAAAACTCATATTCACGCTCCAATCATGACCAACCATAAAATATTCTTTTTAAGGACAAAAGATGCTCCGAATTTTTCCTAGTCAAAGCAGTGATAGAGTTGAGCTTTTCCTAAAACAAAGGTATACACATGTAATAATAATAACAAAACATTTGTAAGGCGCACAGTATCTGAAAATAATAGTCAATCAAAGGCGCCGGTCAGTGAAAAGTCAGTGTGTGTGAAGGTAGAGGTCATTATGTGTGAGAGAGAAACTGATTGAAGAGGTGGGTCTTTAGTTGGCGTGTGAAGAGAGATAATTGATGTATTGCCCTCAACTCGTCTGGTAACGAGTTCCACAAACGCGGTGCAGAGCTGGAAAATGCTCGGTCTCCGTAGGTCGCCAAACGAGTCTTCGGGACAAACAGTATATTGGATGACGACCTGAGACCTGGACTTGGTTGACGATGTTGAACCATTTCCTTCAGATACAGTGGGGCTTAGTCATGAAGAGCTTTGAATGTAAGAAAGAGAACTTTGTAATGGATGCGGTACTGGATTGGTAGCCAATGAAGTTTGCGCAAGATGGGTGTTATGTGGCAAGATGATTTCGTTCTAGTGCGTGTGCGAGCGGCAGATTTATGGACAAGTTGGAGACGTTTTATCGTATGTCGTGGTAGACCTACAAGTATAGGCTATTGCAAAAATCTAATCTGGATGATATGAAAGCATGAATGAGTTGTTCTGCGGCAGAAGATGTAGGTGAGTTTCTTACTGCTGCTACGTCGTAGATGCATGTATTTTGCAGTTGTGTAAACAAACACAATGCAATAGTTGAAAGAACGGATCTCACATACAAGAACAATTATTTCATCACATCACTTGTTATTTTTGTAATAGGATCAATGCGGTTGGCATCTACGTGGTGATGTTCCAGGTGATTTTGAAGACGCTGGTTCGCGTGCTGATAATCTTCATTACCCTCATCGTTGCATTCAGTATGTCTTTGTTCATGCTCATGAAGGACGAGGTAGGTGAAATCCAATCACTTGATTTCAGCAGTTAAAGGGAAATTACAACATTTGCAAACATCATAAAACGAAATGGTCAAATCATCTCGAAATACCTGACTGGATTGTTAGGGAACGACAGTCTAAAGCATCCTGGAAAATCGTGGGTCCTGGTGTGCTGACGCTTTCCAGCTTCAAAAAAAACTGCTCCTAATATTTCATATTTACTTTTTCCGCATTTTCTTTGCAATTGATTACACACCTTTGAAGGAGTACAAGCCTTCTAGACTGATTCTCTATACCTATCAATTTCCCAAAGTCTATAAATCGCTCCGTTTCATCTTAAGTGGGGTCAGGGAACCAGACTACAAGAAAAAGATTGGTTTTTTTTGGTTGGTTTTTCCAGCATCTACAAGCCAAAAAAGTGAAACAAGTCAGTTTGACAATATTTGCTTTAACATACTAATCCTCCAAATCCATTTATTTCTGAAAATTGCAGCAAAGGCAAATGTTGTACATTCCCTTTAAACCTTCATGATAGAAATTCACCCTTAATTTATAGGATCAGACTAAAAAAAAATTGAATGCCGACTAGATTGGAATTCTGCAAATTGACAATGGAAAAAAATCAAAGTCAAAGAAACTTTTAGCAAGATAAGAAAACTGACAAACAATGTGTGGGCAGAGTATTTTCAAATTGAAGTGTTCTCTAAAACTTTGCGTTATACACGTAAACGTCTTTTCAAACGAGTTTCACAACCAACCGGTTCTTTTCAGAACTAAATATCTTCTCAACAGAGATTGTTCAACATGGTGTTACCGCAAACCCTAACTAGTAAACGTCTTTGGTATCAAAATTGACTTGTTCTGTGCTATATACCGATACCTAATTATTATCTTTAGCATGGTATGTCGCCAAAGCATGCATAGGTTTTCGGTTCGCCGTGGTAAAACCGGTCTTTTTATGAATCGTGATCACAATATTTGTAGTTTGTAAATAATGAACGGCTAAAGCGAGTAAGATTACTAACCACTACTGATTGTAAGGTGTCGGTGCTAAAATTTCCTTAAAAGGACGAGTGTCACAAATGACCGGTTTCTCCCAATCGGTGTACACGCCTCTTCACGGCTTCTTGTCTCTGTTAAAAAAGAGTCACTCTTTAGGAAGATCGATGGAGATAAGGAATGGGTCACCAACGAGTGATATACTTTCCCCAAAAGGGAGTGCTATATTCCAAGTTTGATTCTTAATAATATTCTAACCCTCTGGCCATAAGTGCATGTGAATTACTAAAATACAAAATTAAGATGTCGTGCTTGACTTCCCGCCTGAACTTCATTATCAATTGGGATTATCTGTGACTCTCTAGTTTACCGTAAGAGAGACATGACAATAATATGATTCTCACACCTTTATTATGCTCCACCATTTCAGTCATGTACCTTGTATCCAATATCGGTACTGAATGATGATGTTTTTGTTGTGCGAAAAGGAACCAGACCATTTCAGTCATGTTCCCTGTATCCAATATCGGTCCTGAATGGTAATTTTTGTTGTGTTAAAAGGAACCAGACTAATGTGCACTACGCTGACTTAAGAAATATTTGTGTAATGTATAATTACACAATATTTTGTACTGTATTATTGATTCATTTTTAGTGAGTTACAGTGATCTGTGTACATTATACTGTACATTGGTTTAGTGGTTTTATGTGATGTCAATGTTCAGAAAAGCCAGTGGAAGGGAAATTTCTTTACTTTTTAGTGCGTGGATAATAAACTTGAATTTGAATTTGAATTTGAATTTGAATCAGCCTCGCTGTGGTTTTGTGATTTGGATGGGAACAAATCAAGACGGCCGCAACATGATAATGGTCTATTCCTGTGGTATATGTTATGACTTTCTTTACTAAATTTTTTATCACCCAGCAAAACAACGCTTTCCAGTCGATCCCGATTGCCATTTTCCGCGTCTACACCATGATGATGGCAGAGATTGATTTCATCAACTCTTTCGTTGCGCCCTCCACGGATGATGAGATAGGAACCATGCCCTTCAATCACCTGTCATTTTTGTTCCTGGCGTTGCTCATCTTGTTCCTGCCCATCATTCTCATGAATCTTTTGGTGAGAATCTTGGTTTTTTATAGATTGATTAGCCGCGGTTACTGGTTGTCCCACACAAAAAACTAACAGTCGAAAACCAATTAATATAGTGCATGTGAGTTTTGGAATATTTTCAAATTACCCCATAAAGCCAGATAATCAATCTACCATACAAACTTTACTTCACTCAAATCGATGCATTGGAACAAACGCTATGCTTTATCGAACTTAAGGGTTCAAAATAGTCTTGGGCCACTTTCCCTGAAAAGAGCGCAGTTATATCCTTTGTTCAAGAGTAACGTGCGACTTATTCTTATAAGTTATTAACCAAACGAAAGTCTTCTTTCGAAAGTTTTTAGTGTTATACTGTACACCAAACGTCAAAAGGTAAGAGCGCAATGCCGTTGTTTTCACTGATTTTTGATCAGGTATCGATAACTAATTTGTCGTATCGATCCTCAACCTTAGATCGGTCTGGCCGTCGGCGATATCGCTAAGGTTCAACAAGACGCTAAACTCCAGCGACTGGCCATGCAGGTGGAGATGTACACGGAGATGGAACAGAAGATTCCCTCCAAAATCTTGGAATGGGTCGACATGGATTACGTCATCATCTTTCCCAATAAGAAGCCTTGCCAACGGGAACGCTATGTAGGTCATCTTCTACCCATAGAGGGCGCTTTATACCTTCCCAACATGGGTTGTCGTCATTACAAACAAATCGAATTATCCAAGGCTGCGTTCGAATACACACATAATGGTTGCAGACCAGTAGCTAGCCACCGTAGACCCCAGTGGTCAATCCCACCTCACTTCCAAAATTCAGGAAAAATAGTCCGAACTCTCTGAGGTGTTTGAGACACACTCCAATTAAAGCTTATTTCATCATCTTTCATTTTCTGTTCAATTTTTTTGAGGTTAACCGGTGACTTTTGGGAGAAACTTCCACCCGAAGATGATCACCCTTGAACGTAGCCCTGAATCTCATCGCCATTATGAATAATGATACACTCTATTGCGAAAAAGAGCAATTTTAGGGCCAAATTTCATCCGAATTTCACTCAAACACAGTTCGCAGTCATGTTCACGCAGCTTCCACCTTTTTTAAATTTACAAAACCCTTGAGTTCAAAATTTCCTAATAGCAAACATCTTGAGGGCATGCAAATGGTGATTTGGCCGGCGTAGGGAGTTTCGGGTCTAATTTATACTGGCCTGAATCCTTTATGGGAAAGGGCTTCCGCCACCTTGCGTGTGTAATTTGCAAAACGTAGCCACGTAATAATGACGCACCCTTGACATAAAACATGACATGATGAAATAACTGTTTGCAGAACTTGTACCGACCATTCTTGTAACGCTTTTTGCATATGCAGTGTTTATTTTTATTAGTTTGAATTTAATTTTTTTAATTTGCGTTTTGAATTTCAATTTCCGCTAGGATTCATTAAATAGGCCCGCTTTCTTCTCATTTTTTTCCAGACATGTTTGTTTTTTCGAAATTTATTTTTAAATACTTTTTTGTTTACTTTCTGCATTTTGTTCTATGTAGTCTCATAAGAAAGGAGGCTCGGTAAGATTTTAAGAACCCTTCCCCATCTCAGTGTGTCTGCCTTAATATCCATTTCATGTGTGGTTCACCATATTGTGCTTTTCATCTCTAACAAAGAACTATTTTCCCCGGTTCCATACTAATACATTATTTTTGTATTACAAATCATTGCAAAACAATTTTGTTCGGGGGGAGTAAATTTGCTAGACACTTCAAAAAGAAGTATACACTTGGAAAAATGTTTCTCAAATGAAAACTTTTAATATTTTTGGAATATCGCTGCATGGGCAAATAAACCTTTCAGGCTTTAAATAACACCATGCTCATTTTCACACAGTTTGCAAATCTAGGCCCTATCTGTCACGCATGAAAGAGCCAAAATGATCATGTGTGTCATTTAAAATCTGACAGGTGTATCTACCTATTATGTATGAAGCGATATTCAAAATATTGAATTTCAATTTTCTGGATTTTTCCTGAGTGTATACTTCTTTTTGATTCACCCTGTATTTGCCACTGCTATATTCTTATTTGATTACATGCAGGGAAGCAAACTATGGAGAAAAATTAAAAAGTCGGTGTACGGGGAAAGCAACCTTGAGAAGGTGGAGGCAACCATGCAAAGCTGCCAGCTCTTCACAGGCTCTCGGGAGAGCCGGGAGTGTAGCTCAGAGATGAACATCTTCAAGAAAAAGTATGATTGAATAATTAGTTTATTCATTATCACCAAAGTGCTGAAATGTCACATTAAGTCGGTTCACGATTCGGGCGATTCGCAATGCAGTACGCCACCAAGAGGTTGCCACGGAGAGCTCATATCCCAGTGCATTGTGGGAAATGGTCGACAAATTCGCAGCGCGGGACATTTGAATTTGTTAGTTTTTCGAGTTAGTAGTTTCGTAATCGTATGATTCAAGGATTTGTTTGCCCTTTTTCTTTTCTTGTTAATCTATAACAACTTAGCTCAAGTTGTCTACTGACGCTCATTTAAATGGGTCATGTTTTGGACTCTCCATGGCAAACTCTTGGTGGTGCACTTAATTGTGAATCACCCGAATTCGGGCAAATTTAACCTTGTGCCAGCGTATAAAGTTGTGTAGGGCTATTAACTTTTTTACGAATTCGCAGCGCCAGTAACTGCTAAATGCCGGTTCATACTCCAGCTGCGAAATCGATAAAAAAAATACTTGAATACATTGTCAATTCCGGTAAATTTCACACCAAATGTTCAGTGACGTCAAATTCGCCTTATGACGTCACAGATTCGAACATGCATTTGCAGTGACATCGATCATGAACCAGTCCTTTAATGCGCGCGTGTATGCGCGCGTTCAAAAATGAAAAAAATTTTTTTTCATTGAAAGATGATGTCTCAAAACCACCAAAACTCACTGGTTTGACTGGTCCTGCTGCGCTGCTGCTGCTTTGTTTTAGATTTAGTTGGGGTGAGCGCATATTTCTCAAGACTTTGTGTACTCTCACCTATTATATATTTGCACTAAGTTTAGTCGGGCACCATTTGCAGTCATCAGCCGACATTTGAAGCAAAAAAGTCAGGTAAAAAAAAAAAAAAAAGCCGCGTCGCCGCACCACTTTTTGGTCAAGCTCCATACCAGAAACCGGAGACTTTTTTTGTTTTGGCCTTAAGCAATATTTGCAATGCATCTTGGGTGTGGATAAAAACATACCAAACAAATTGTGCACAAATCTATGGGGCTGTGAACCAGTTTACACTGCCTGTCATGTGATTTCTCATTATAAATCAATAATAATAGTGACCATTGTTTCATACATTGTTTCATTGGTAAATTGAAATGTAATTTAATATCACTCTTCTTTACAGCTTGTCAGATAAATGGTTTCTGGGGAATCCCTTTTTAGATACCAGTTTAATGACTCATGGGTATTTCCATGCCAATAATGGCCAATCAGAATCAAGATTTTTAGCGCACGCCTGCAACACTGACCAATCACAATCGTTCCTCTGGGTCTGATGACTGATATACCTTGAAAGAAATTCGAAGATTCTTTCTTCTTTCACTTCATAAGTTTAAAAACTGAATTCTATCAGTATCAGGTGAATTGATCAATGGATTTGGGAAAAATACTGAAAAAAATTATTTAAATTTTGACTGGCTCACTGCCCCATAGGTTTGTGCATAAATTGCACTGCTTGTTTGTCATCATACCCATGATGCAATGCGAATGTCAAAAGGTTTGCCACTCACATTTTTATTTTTTTCAAACTAGAAAGTTCCATGTTTATTTATTTTGATGATAATGAAAGCATGCACTATGAGATAATTATATACAAGGTGAGCGTGGATGGGGACCAACAATTGTACACTTGGTCAGCTGCTCTTAAGAAGCATACAATTTTTCAAAAAATCGTGGAGCTCAAATTCTGTAGTGTTTTGAACATTTTATTAGTGTTTCAAATTGGGTTTGCTGAAAAGAAAATGTCACTAAATTTAAAAAAGCATTTGTGACTAGTGATCGGTTATTGGTTGTCAAATAAATTATGTATTACGTATAAACAGAGGCGTGGCCAGTGGGGGGGGGGGTATTTACCCCCACCCCAATGTTTTGTAAAGACTGCCCTTTTCCATTCACGTTCCTTTTTTTCAACAGCGTTCCCCCTCCCCCAAATATTTTTGAAGAGTGCCCCTTTTTTTTCAAACAAGTGCCCTTTTAAAATTTCGCGCGATCGTCGGCAATATTGTCCCGCCCTGAAAAGCGCCATGTATTGTCCGACAGTGTGCATGATCTTCAGGTTTAAACAGCGCCCCCATTGGAAGATTGTACCTGCCCACCACCCCCATCTCCCCAACCCCCCAAAAAAAAACCCCCAAAAAACCACTGTTTGAATTTACCGAGGTCAAGTGTCCGGAGTAAATCCTGTGTACATTTCAGCACTTTTTACCACCCCCCAATATAAATAAACTTGCTTCGCCTCTGATAAACCTGTTTTTCTCGACAGGTGTCCTCGGATTTGCGCCGTAAAATCCTTGGTTGAATGAGCTATTCCTCGGAGACTGTATACCTGAGAAGTGATTTGCTCCAATTGTCCTATTGTTTTTCTCTGCTTAAAGGTTGAAATCACTCTCAAGCCAGATGGATAAGCAACACGACCTCTTGCGTCTCATTGTGCAGAAGATGGAGATAAGTACTGAGGCAGATGATCAGGACGAGGGAATATCGCCCCCTGCGGAATGCGGACGCCTCAGGTGAGCTGAGGGGTTCGCTTGTACCTACCGCCCTTAATTATGGGAAGGGCTTATTTCTTCAGGATGCATGACGTAATTTTCTTCCAGCCCTGATTGGACAGAATTTGTTTGGACAATAACACAGGTCAACACTTCCGTGAGCGTGTGACACGTACGCGCTGAATCTTTTCGACGTCTGTGCTTCCTTCACATTTTTTTATGAAAGAGAATAGCCCTTCCCGGCGCCCCGTTTGGGCGGTGGGTACGAGCGAAGCTGAGGGGCTTAGAAAGTCTCGTTACCAGACCAAAAGATTCTGACTACTTCTGACGTCAGATAGCCTCCACGGCTACAAGTAGACTCGGCCAAAAACGGGCAATATCCTGCCGGTAACATGCCAACGTACAAATTATACCTGAAATGCATGCTTGTTATAAATGTTGAATTTATATTTTCATTGCTTTCATTTGATAAGTTCAATGTCAGGGGTATTACCGGGCGTCTGTATTTAACTCTGCGAGGCGTCATCGTTTCATTTTAGTTGTAATCCTCTAGAGCTGAACTTTTAAGAAGGATGGTGCATGGGTGTGACGGTCTAACAAAACCCCTTCAGTAGCCATGTTTGTGAACATAATCCCTTCTCGAAGTGTATAAATAGATGGATAGAGACCCTCTTCGCTCAAGAAAATAATTTCAAGCCAAAAAGTGTATACATGCCCAGATAACTCTGTATTTGTTCAGTACCCGTGCAAAAAAAGTTCGAGTTTTATCTCCCTAGTTTTTGCCTGAACACACCCCCAACCATAACAGCCTGAAGCTACATGTATGTAGCTCAATTCAAAAAGGATGGGAATTACCATCCATGGAGTATGACTTTTTTTGAGTAATTATGAGTAATTAAACATTATCTAAAAATGTACTGACAATGTCAATACTGTCGCACACAAGCAGTTTCATATTGCCTAATGGTCACATGAGCAAGAAAAATAGTTATTCAGCCATCACCCAGATTTTGTTTTGGATTGCGTTATTTGCAACACCTGATACTTGAAAATGGTGAGAAATTAACATGTAGCTTTTTGTTGCGTATTGCAGAGGTATATTAAGTGTGTGAAATTAACAGTAAAATTATAGATTAATTGGGTGACGCAATTAACTTAAAATTTCTCGGGATTCCATCGCCTACTCTCGCTTCAGTACTTGTCAAAAAGTTCATTACAATTTATTGACGCCATCATTGGGAACCAACAGTTCGAAAATTTACCCACCCATGAATAGACTTTGTCTACCGCCCTCTATCGCTAAGAAGAAGCCAGTAAAGGCAGGTTTTTGTCGCCCTCTCTTCCTCTCACTGTATAAAACATTCAAATTCACAATCAATGATAGAGGAACTAGGAACCAGTCTAATTCTGTTCAGCTGAAAAAGAAATTTTTGTCCCCTTTAGTTGCAGTAAGCACTATAATACAAGAACTTCCAACTGGTTATCTAGGGGGCGCCAAGGAGGTAGGGGGAACATCTAGAGGAGTGAAGACCACCGTAAGATTGATGCTGTACTATACTCATCCTATTTCTCTCCATTCATGAACTATTAAAAGAATGACTGAGAAGAAAGGGGAATTAGGGTTTTAAGATTAAATGAAGTTGAGCGCCCTCAACCCCTGGAAAATGAGAGGCTAAAGTTCATTTGAGCGATTGATGGGAAAAATATTCTCTCAATCAGTATTCAAAGCTGGATATTTTCATTAACATGTGTATTCATTTTTATTATTTGAAATCACGGACGCAACTTAGTTACAGAAATTTACCATTATTCTCATTTTCAAATCGTTTTGCTCTGAATTAATAAGATTGAAAAGAAGTAACCGAATCTAAACATTGTCATTATCAAATATTTGCTTCAAAAGTCAACCTCAAGAGGTCACTACTGAACCTATCACATGTAATATTCAAAATGTCTCGGTACCCTTGAAATTAACTTGAGTATCAACTCTTTAAACAATTAGGCTAGTTACGAATTGACAGTGCAGATAATTTCTAACGAATAAATCCCTAGTCATTCACTTTTTCATTTCCAATAAACCATATTTAACAATTTACAAAATGCGAATTGACAAAGCAAATGCTCTTACCCTAAAACGGCCGGGTTATTTTGACCATCTCTCAGCTGGGAAGCGGGAGGGGGGGGGGGGGTCCCCGGGGGATTCCTCCCCCTTAGATATCGGTCATCGAGTAACGAACAATTATGAAACTCGGTACATGCGTAGAACAACTTATCATGAACATCCCCGGAAATTGTATGACTATAAGTCAAAGGTTTTTGGAATTATGGCTTATCAATTATTCATATGTGCACGAATGGTAATTCTGCGTTGTGTACACAACGAATATAATAATACATGTAATACTAATAATAATAATAACGGAAATTTATACCGCGCCAGTATCAGCCATAAATGACGTTCATGGCGGAAATTCAGTTTTCACGGCGTGTAGCGCTGGTCCGAATGTTATGTTTTTGGTATCAACAGATGCGCTCGGGTCGAGAATCTTTTTTTTTTCAAGGCTATCGCGGATTCCGCCCCGGCCCTTTTAGGGTTAAAGCGGTGAAGTATCTCTATGGCAACTGCAAATGACACGAATAAAACTTGTATCGATACCACGGAAACTCAATCTAAAACACTGATTTTAAAATTCGCTCTGCCTGAAAGAATGCAATTCTTTCTAATTTATTACAAACACTATTTTTTTGGTACGATACAATTTGTTTTGAATTCTTTTCTAACATTAAGAACATAAAGTATTTACATTACCTTTATTGTTGAAAGGGTATCTCTTCTTTCTCCTGTCATGTTAAGCAAACAAAGTATAGGAGTCATTAAACAGCTATTTTAACGATGTCTACAATTAGCAGTTTTTGATATGATGGAAACACAAAGTTTGCCGAAGCTGCTGATTTTGTTCACAAATTAGCGTCCAGTCCCAAGTGTTTTGTAATCCAAACAATAGTGTCTTTTTCACCTAAAGGTTGAATTTGTACTCTATTAACAAAATCTCCATTATTTCCACTGTGAACGTAGTTAGCCGAAACACACTTCTGAGTACATACAGAAATAATCAGTCTTCTGAAACTTGTCCTTATCTTCGGAGCTTGTGCTGTTGTTCAGTTGACATATTTTCTTCCCGTCTTCGGTTTTCTTGATGTTGAAGGACCAACATCTGGGCTCCTTGGCGCAGGCTGAGCCACAGGTGGCCACGCCCTGGGTGGTAAACTCCCGGATGCTGTGGTTGAGGAGGCAGGTTGAGTTGAGAATGCGGCCGTGGGTGTCGGTAGAGACGCAGTATTGACGGGGTTGGGTTGGGAGATGAGTGCAAGCTGCCTGACGAACACAAAAAGCCCTCAACTGAGCTGCACAGCGTGCATCATCCATCCTGTCATTATGACGTGCCGATATGAGAGCACAATCTTGATTGCCTGCATTATCTGGTTGATGTGTATTCCATACAAGAAAGGGCTCTCTTCCTTCCTGACCATCACACTCCCACGTTCCTTCAACCTCCATGTCATTACAAGCAATCCATGCCACGTAATCCCTGTCAACCTTTCGTGCCATTTCCACTATGAACTTCAATTCCTTGATTGAGCGGGGAGCGGCCATCTTGCCTTCCATGTCTTTGCAAGCTTTCTTGGCGTCATCCCAAGAATGCGGTGAAGGAGTCAGGCAAAAACACCCGTTCTGCCACAATTGCCACTGAAGTGGGCAAGAACATTTGACAGCGGGTTCAGACGGCCAGATGTGAGATCCTAACACTGTGATGACATAAGTGATGGCCAAAACAGCAAAACATTTCAGCGAATACATGATTCGTTTGGCTCTATGACAAGCAACAGATCAAAGTAATTCAGTAGAAATGAGAGATATCGCTAGTTCATCCAGAGCGTGCGCACAGAGTGGAGAATGATCGCCGCAGCGAAAATTTGACGTCGCGAGCAGAACACAACAACCAATTCCCAGTCACCCGAAAAGCTAGTTGGCATGGTTACACTTTTGAATGGTAGATGTTGAACAACTGTTATTGTCTGGGTTTTTTTTTTTAAATTAAAAATGCGTAGCCAAACCACCGGAAAGGCAAGTTACTGCGACAACACTTTTGAATGGTAGCTTAAAACCCAGGATTGTCCTGGCATTTTTAATTAAAAAGTCGCCAAGCAAAAAAGGTGTTCAGCCATGACCCAGAATATTTTTTTGTATCGCATTGTTTGCAAAATCAACAGCAGTGTGGTGAGTTATTAACGTTCAAACATGACCTTTACGTACGTTTCATTGAGTTTTGCAGAGCTATATTAGGTGTGTGAAATTAACCATAAAATTGATGAATTGGCAGACGCTATTAAGTTGAAATTCCTTGAGATGCCATCGCCTATTCTCGCTTCTCTTCTTGCTAGAAAAATTATATTATAATGGATGCCATCATTGGGAACCGACAGCTCCAAAATATAACACCCCATGACTAGACTTTGTCTACCGCCCTCTATCGCTAAGCTAAAGAAGAATTCGTTAATGGTGGGTTATTTTCCGCCCTCTCTAGTCTCACTGTGTAAACATTCGAAGTCAGAATAGATGATTTAGGTAGTGGGAACCAGTCTAACTCTGTAGCTAAAAAAAAAGCTTTATGATTTTCCTTTTTGTAGCAGTTAGTATTCATAATGCAAAAAAAAAAAACCATAGAGGTGATCCAATCAATGGCCGTAAAGGGAACTAGCTACCGGTACGGTTCGCGATATTTTTTTTACACAACAGCCCTATCAGGGGTACTTTATGCGCTTTCCTATGGAGCATGGTTTATATAACCAGGCTTGAGTGGAGGCTACTATTTTTTTTAACTTGGTACGGATTTCGGACTTCATTTCCCTTTTTAAAAAATCCTCCAGAGCCTCGGATCAGAAAAGAAAAAGAAAATTGCTGCTATACAAGTAGTATCCCACTGAAAAATAAAGTTTCTAAGATAAAACTTTAAATTGTTGAAAAAAAAGCAAAATCTAAAGCGGTGAGAGCGCAGAGCAAGGAATCGAACTCGGGACCCCTTATCAATGGCCAGCATGCCTAACCATTAGGCAACGGCGATGCTCGGCCAAATTTAGCAATTCATAATTATATACTTTCACACATGTGGAGGGAGTATACGCGCACGCGCGTAGGTAAAAGGTTACAGGATTAGAGTCGAGTGCTGCTATGCTACGCGGCGCTCTACAATCCTATAACCTTGATTCAAGTCGTCTGAAAAATGGGTACCCTGTACTATTGTGTAAATAAGAAATTCGCGTACGGTTCCCATATTATGGGAACGGGAACCAGACTATTACCTGGGATTACATATTTTGTCAGAATGGTTTGAATCCTTTGGTCTGTGAACCAGACGTTAGTTCGAGCGCGCAGTGGTTCGAGCAGTGGTGTCGTGCACTAACCGGTGGAATTTCAGTTTATAATTACGATTGATTTGTAGGAATGTAATGTTGGCCGACCCTGGTGATTCAGTTTCACTTGTACCTTTATTTCTCCAGAGTGGACTTCGGTCAAGTGGTGACAGCTGCTGCCATGATGCGAGGAGGGGCCAAAGAACGTCTCAAGTTATACCAGCTCCAAGCTGATCGGTCGCCAGGCAACAAACCTCCTGAACCATCTGTGTGAGCCAAGAAACCACGTGCCCAATTCGCCTCCGTGAATAACAGTTGGTAAAACGCGGGAATTTCCCCAAATGCGGATATTATTGTGCAATATTCTGGATCATGCACGACTGTCTTTAATATACACAAAGGTAAACCTTTCAAAGTTTTCATGATCTAAATGTAAATAAGAGTTCTATATCTTGTAGTAAACCAAAAACATTTACTGAGTCTGAACAATCATTAAAATAATTGTATATACCTTTATTCTTGTATTAAAGGGAATGTACATCATTGGCTTTTGCTGTAATTTTCAAAAATGAACTATTTGAGGGGTTAGTATATAGATCAAATATTGTTACACTGACATTTTTGAAGTTTTGTGTTCGAAAAGGTTGGAAAAACCAAGAAAAACAAAAATGTTCAAGTAGTCTGGTTCCCTGACTCCACAAAAGATAAAAGGGATCAGTTTATAGATGATGGAAAATTGTAAGGCAATGGAACCAGTCTAGCTGGCCTGCACCCGTTCATGAACATGTAACCAATAGCAAACAAAATTTGGACTGAAAAAAAATGGTCAATTTGGAGCAGTAGTTCAAAAATAGTTAGGTTTTTCCAACGCTGATCGGCCGACCACCGTTGGAAATGTATACAAAAATACCATTTTCTTGAAAATGACTTCACACCAGGTGCCATAATTTCACAAGATGCTTGAGACTGTCATTAACCAACATCCTAGTAAGGTATTTCGTTAAAACTTGGTAGTTTTATTTTTCGATGTTTGCAAATGTTGTATATTCCCTTTAATAAGGGAATAAATGTGTGCTCCGGAGGTTTTTATCACTCTGTTTAATACCACTTAGAGTCTGGGTGCTGATAATTACCCGAGCCGGAGGCGAGGCCGGCAAGCTCGCAGTGGTGTATTAAACAGAGTGATAAATACCGACCGAGCACACATTTATTCCCATTCATAAATACCTTTTCGGTAAAAAAAGATCAAACAATTCATTCAAAAATCCTGATTTTGTTCAGCAAGTTCACTTCATGCTTTTTGAAACATCCCTCTAGCAAAATAATGGAATTTTCAGCTGGCGAGTAAGATGTAAACAACACTTTTATGGAGATTGACGCGCGCGTAGCATGTTCTGCGCGACATGGACGCGATGTCGCGCAGAACGCACCGGCACCCGATTTCACGAAGCGCTGCGACGCGTCGCAACTCGAGTTGCGACGTGTTACACGTCGCAACTCGCGACGCGTCGTATCTTCCATTTCACGAAAGTTGCGATGTGTTGAACGCGTCGTAAGTTCCTTGACAACGGCTTAAAACACGTCGCAAGTTAAGACGTGTCTATTGGTCGTCGCAAAATAAGAAGAGTCATTTCTAAGCCAGTTTTATGCCACAAACATTACATTAACGAGATTATAATACCGAGGCAATGTGTGTTAAGTTGTAAATAAAAAATTCATAGAATAATTGATAATTATGAATTAGACCGATTATGAAATTTCAAAAAGAAAAGAAGAAGCTATAGCCAATGAGTTTGTTTTCAAACTTGCATTGCACGGCCGCCGGCGCCATTTTTGTTTTACGTTTTAACGAGCTGAGATCCGACGACTCTCTTGTTTGAATATCACGACAGACGACTATACGCTGACTAAAGACATAAAAAAAACAGTCACCGAGTTGCTATATATACACCTACGACGCGTCGCACTTACGACGTGTTTAGTGAAATGGATCGCAGGACGCGTCGCAGCTGCGACGCATCGTAGAGATACGATGCGTCGCAGCGCTGCGATGCATCGTAAGTTACGAAGAGTTTGATGAAATCGGGTGCTGGGGCGTTGCGTTTTGAATTTAGAACTATAAAATTCTGACTCGCTGGTAGTGTTGCGCATGCCTACGTGAGGACTGTGATTGTTCAGCGTGAAATTCCCAGCCAGGCAACGTAGGAAAGGTCATTTTTTTTGGAGTCCACATTTTATGTGACACTGGAAAGGTTAAAGACACGCTTCTTAAATCTTTACTTTCTGTCCATGTCTTTATCATCCGTTTAATACCGGCCACGTGACGGGCTCTCGACCAATAGGAATTAGGTATTTATGAATGTGTATTTATGAATGTGTATTCATAAATAGCAATATACTATTTATTGAGAACCCGTCACGTGGCCGTATCACTCTGATGAAAAAAGACATGCTGCTAAGTCTTAAACACTTTTCCAGTGTCACATAAAATGTGGACTCCTAAAAATCCAGTGCCTCTTTTTTGAATTTTGTTTTGAACGTTCTGTTGACTCTTCTGAGCCCAGCCCTACCAACAGTATAAGTTCTAAATTCAAAACAAAACATAAAATGCGATCTGCGCGCGACATCGCGTCCATGTCGCGCAGAACATGCTACGCGCGCGTCAATCTCCATAAAAGGGTTGTTTACATATTACTCGCCAGCTGAATATTCCATTATTTTCTAGAGGGATGTTTCAAAAGCATGAAGTGAACTTGCTGAACAAAATCAGATTGTTTGATCTTTTTTTGTTGATCTTTTTACCGAAAAGGTATTTTATGTTTATGTGTCGGTATTTATGTACATCACTCTGTTTAATATAGAGTCTGGGTGCTGATAATTACCCCTCGCCGCGGCTCCCAGGTAATTATCGCACCCAGGCAAGTAATGATAATAAGGTGATAAAAACCTCCAGAGCACACATTTATTCCCTTATTAAAAAATCGTCATCGTTGTCACGAACTGACACGCACGCGCTGTGTGCGCGCACTTCGTGAAGTTGCGCGAACGATTTTTTTTTCTTTCTGTGCGTACGATTATTTTAGTTTTCACGAACTGACTCGCCAGCACAGCACTGTGGCGGAAACACAATAGGCTTTGAAAGAATTGACACGATTATACTCTATCCTCGCACTTGTGGGGTTACAGAATCATTTTACGTCAAAACCTGTTAACTGGTGAATTGCAATCTCGACTTTAACATATGTTTACTTAATTCTTAGTTACTTGTAATTAACTTTTTTCTAAATTCAATAACTAACTTTTAATTTCGATAATTCACATGGGTTTCGGTTAGTGGGAAAAAAGAAACTTTTTTTTAAAGTGGCGTCGCAATAAAGGCAGACACTGCGTATACCACCATCTTTTCCTCCAAAATATTTAGCTAAAGTGGTCAGAAATAGCCTCAGATCGCACCACAGAGCATCTAGAATCCAAAAACAAATCCCGGGTCCTAAGCGGGCCCCGTACCCCGCGCCAACATTTTTGGGACCTACTTTTTGGGAGACCAAAAAACTGTTTGCCCCCTCCCAAATTATGTTCTGACTCCACCCTTGAACCCTACTTGTATCATTATAACTTCAAGCGGCCAATCACGTTGCCCCCTGCTTGGTTGTGAATCATCGGGACTATAGAGGGCGCTCGTTAATGAGGCATTAATCGTTTGATAGAAGTAAGCAGATTTCAGACAAAATGTTTAAAATAATTCAGTCCAGCTTTACTTGCATTTATGGCCTATGTTTGAAAACTGGCAATCCAACGATGAAGTCGCTATAGTCTCCAGCCTTGTGGGAGCTCGTCTGTATTCCAGTTTGTGCAGCATTCAAATTAAAGGGAGATTACGGCCTGGAATGCGCCAAATTGGGCTACAAAATGCATTTTAAACGAAATGAACTGAAATTGAAAGAGCATTTAAAAGTAGAACATAAAGGTCCACACAACCGTCCTTTAAAAACTGGGCGTTTTGTGTTATTCTTGCGAGAGCCATGCAAGAACGAATGTCGGGGTCACAATTTTGTCCCCGAAAAATCGAGTTGTGAATCCTGCCGCACAGTTTAAGAAACAACATCCGTGCATTTGTAATGTGTGTATTATGTACCACACTCACAACGTGTATGCTGCAGTGAATAAACACGACTTGAAATGCGTATGCCACCTAATAGGCCAGCAGCCTGGGGGTTTGGCCAGTTTTAATTTCCCTCCTGAGGGATAATAAAGTTAATTCTTGTCTTATCTTATCTTATCAAGTAAGGGCATAAATGATTATAGTGCGCATGCGCAAGGCATACCGCCCCTAGAGTGGTAAACAAGCATTTTGATGGACATTTTGGAAAAAAGGGTGATAACACCCAAAAAGCTGCCACCGCTGCAATGCTTTCACATATTTTCCAACGCTGGAGGTGTATACCTTGCCAAAAATCGCTATGACGATTATTCCCCTCATTTGATACCGGTGGCCAAAATGTTGGACCGAGGCTGACGGCCTATAATGTCCGTCGCGTCCGATGTAAACTCCGGTGTTTTTCGTCTTTTCTCGGGAACGGTTAGACATTAGGTTTGTTTTCTTTCAACGAGCCGTTTGAAATAGTATAAGTAAACAATCCAAAACATGAAATTCTCGGAGATTTCAGGCCGTAATGCCCCTTTAATTGATTGCGAGCAAAACAGCGCCCTCAAAGGTCAAAATGCAAAAGTTACTATAGGGGCCATTGTTGCACACTTTTAGCGTAGTCTTGGACTAAGAATGGATTAAAACCAATTTAAGCGTCATTTGGGGAACAGTTACATTGTTGTTCTTCATATATTTTTAATTGCCGAATCGCTTAAATATTAAAAAGGAGGTATTTATGACGGGGACAAGCATTTCATTTTTTTAATCTTTGGATCAATTTTGTACAACCACCATCAAAGCTTGCGTAAGGGCATTAGGCCTATAAGTGCCGACTTGTTGATTTTGTAAAAACTAATGATTAATTCATAAGTGTGAGTATGGACAGTATAAGTAAAAATCATGTGATGTCTAAATTCTTTTTATTACCATTAAACGATTAGGGTAGATTGTGTTTGCCAGGCATATGTAGCGAATGAAAGTTGTATGTTTAGTTTGAAATTAACGTATGAAAATCATTGAAGAAAATCATGACAAGAATTCTTTGTAAACCCGTTTCTAGTAAATCCATTTTCATATTGGTTATAAGAATGCCCAAGAAGTGTATATATATATATCTCAGTTCATCCACATGTCTAATGTAACTGATTTTTTGTGTGTCGCTTTCAATACTTTTAACTTAGACTCGATAGCCATGCATTAGATCCATATGTATTTAAAACGAAACACAATTGTCAAATATAATCCTTATATCAAAAATGTAGTGAAAAGAATAAAATTATTCCATGGAAAGTAGAAAAATAACATCTCGTTGTCTTCGTTTACTTATTTAGTTTATGGATGGTAGCAGGAATGCATTGAAACACAGGGCGAGTAAACAAAAAGGAAACCCAAATGGCGCCCCCATTTTTTTTTAAGACGTTCTCCGTAAAGCACTTATAATTATCAGATCTTGAAAGCACAATTAAAGCTTTATTTTGCATTTTTGAAAGCACAATTAAAGCTTTATTTTAATATAATATATAATAAACAGGGGAGTGTGGCCTAGTGGTTAGGGTTCGTGACTCATGAGATGAGAAGGTCAGGGGTTCGAATCCAGCTGCTGGACATAATTGTGTCCTTGGGCGAGCCACTTCACCCCACTTGCCTCTCTCCACCCAGGAGTATAAATGGGTACCGGCATTAGCTGGGGAGTAACCTGCGATGGACTGGCATCCCATTCAGGGGGAATAGAAATATTCTCAGTCGTCATGCTACTAAAACCGGAGATAAACGCCAGCCTGATGGGCCACATTGGCGCGTGACAGACTTTACTTCTATTTGTTTTTTCCTTTATAAAAGAATCATTCAAATCACATGTACTTTTCTAGTTTCTAGTTCCCACTACGCGGGACCAGAGACTTATACCTCAGCGACCGCTAAATTCTTTATGTCATCGTGAATCTCAGCGGGGCAATAACCTCTCGTTCATTTACCTTTGCAGCCACGATTCATTCAACTAAGCAAATATTGCTTTTTGTAACAAAACATTTTTCTCGTGCGGGCATCTACTTGTGCGTGCAGTTACTCAGAACAAAGAAAAACCAGCCGTGGAGGTGAGTGACCGTCGAACACCCATTTCTTTATTTATTTTTTTACTTAAACATCAATTGCAACAGTTTAATTTCGGAAAGAAAGGATTTCTATTAATAGCCGAAGGCTTGATTTAGGAAAGGTTTTCCAACGTGTATGGACCTAGCATGGGAAACGCGTTCAGCGCCCCCAAACGGCACATTCTACAGTTTGGCTTACATATCTGACGCTATACCGGACAGCAGACATAACCAAGTACAGGCCAAAATGATGAAAGGAATATTGTCACCTCAGGGGCGGATCCAGGAATATTTGCGGTGGAGGGGGGGGGGGGGGCTCGTTAGCAAATGAATGCTGAAAAGAAGACAGATTTTTTTCTCCGGACACTTGGCCTACGTAAATTCAATAGTTGGGGTGGGTGGGTGGGTGAGTGGGTGGGTGCGCTGTTCAAATCTGACCATTATTGGGTGCGTTCGTTTAGCTTACCCGGGTCAAAATGGTTGAAGGCAAACGGGTCAGCCACGACAGCCGGGCTAATCGAACGCCATGGACGTAGCCACTGACAAACCGCCCATTTCGAATAGGTTCTTTAGTTTGAGATTTACTGCAGCAAAACCAAACTTGGAAATCTTGGAAACTTGGAAATCACAATCAACCTTGGTTTGATAAGAATCGTGAAAAGTTAAGATCTGATTATTTCAAAGCCAAGAGCAAATTCAAGAAATTCAAAACTTAGGATTACAAGAACATTTTTCAACGACGATATAAGCGAACGGTATAAGAAAAGCAAAGAAACAATATTTAATAAGGATTTTCACAAAAGAAACGCGTAATTTGAAGTGCTCCATACCAAAAGAGTATTGGAAGATCCAAAACAATGTTACTTGCAGTCAGAATAAAAAGCCAGGTGACATTGATATTCATACCTTCATGAAGCACTTCAGTAAACTCAACCAAGAAATGGATTCAAACTTGTCAGTACAAAGTTTGCACCCACGTACAATCAATCATTCTATTAAAGAGTTAGTCAATTGAATCTCTGGGAGGAAGATATCAATTGACTCAAATCAAAAAGCTAAAAAACAATAAAGCAAGTGGAAATGATGGCATCATTAATGAGTTTCTTAATAAAAAACAGCCCTATCGTGACCCTAATTGTGAAGCTGTCCTAAACTATTGTCCTAAAATCCGGTATTGTTCCATCAGAGTTGACTATTGTACCAATCAAACCAATCTTTAAGAAAAAGAGTTCTACATCTGATCCTGATAACTACAGGGGGATCACCTTGCTTAGTTGTATAGGTAAATTGTTCACTTTGGTCATTAATGACCGGCTTTTTAGAAAACAAAGAACCTTGAAGGTTATTCGACCATGGATCATAGTTTTGTTTTACACTCAATTATTGATCTTTATCTGAACAATACAAAGCGTATCTTGTGTGCCTTTATTGAGTATAGAAAGGCTTTTGACTCTATTAGCACAACCCATCTCTGGTCAAAGCTATAAATTGCTAAATCGATTACACGCATGAACAAGCAAAATCTTGGGTCATTAACTATCATGAAAAGTCAACATTTTTTGACTGCAATGTAGGGGTAAGGCAAGGCGAAAATTCCTCCCCCCCCCCATTGTTACCTGCTATGTATTTGAATGACTTTGAGCAATACATCAGTAAGCATTACAACGGGTTACAAAGTTTATTCAATGTTATTTATTGTCACCTAATTGATGATAAGGTTGAAGTTTTTCTTAAGTTATTTACATTATTGTATGCTGATGATACGATCATAATGGCAGAGACTGCTGCTGATCTCCAGAAAGCCTTGAAGGCTGTTCAGGAATATTGTCATCTTTGGAGACTCACTGTAAATACATGTATAAGACACATGTGGTTATTTTCTAACGAGGGGAAAGTAACAAAGCACCCTGTATTTGAATTTAACGGGGCTAACATTGATGTAGTAGATGATTATGTTTACTTGGGAACTTGTTTTAACTATAATAATAGGTGTAATAAGCCTAAAGCTAAACAGGTTGACCAGGCTAGGAAAGCAATATACAGGCTCATGACCAAATCCAGGAAACTTAGTCTGCCAACCCTAACCCCCTATCCCTTTTTGCTAGGAACCATCCGCAATCCTCCCAAATTTTGCAACAGCACCTAAATCCTTCAAAATCGCTAGTATAGACAGTCCTCCCTCGAAATGCATTCATCCTCAATGCTCGAAAAACTTCCTCATCCCAAAATGTTTCACTTATGTTCAAATGAAGGACAGCCCCCAATCCGTAATCATCAGACAGTCCTGCCTCAAATGCATTCATCCTCAATCCTCCATAATCCTCATCTTCAAACACCATTCATCCTCAATCCTCCAAAATGCTCACGTGCTTAAACACCATTCGTTCCCAATCCTCTAAAATCCTCCTCTTCTTCAAAAACCATTTTATCCTCAATCCTCCAAAATGCTCCTGTTTCTCGAACAACACCATTCATCCTCAATCCTTCAAAATCTTCCTAAACCCCAATGAGGAATTTGGAGGATTGAGGTGGGTTATGTAACTGGAACTGTTGGATCAGCTGGTCACCCCAGTGTTGCTTTTTGAATGTGAAATATGGGGTTTTGAAGATCTTAGCCACATCGAAACATTCTATTTGAAGTTCGGTAAATGTTTGCTCATACTGAATAAATGCACAGCAAATTAAATGGTGTATGGGGAACTAGGCAGAACTACTCTTAGCAGGATCGTTGACAATAGGATGGTTAATTTCTGGTGAAATATTGCTAATAGTAAAACATGTAAGTTGACCAATGTCATCTACAGGCTACTTAAGTCACTTTACGATAAGGATGTCTATCGTTCACCTTGGATGAAGAAGATTAAGTACTCTTAACCTTTTTCATCGAAGGCGAACGATAGTTTAGGAATATCAAACCTTTGGGACAATAGTACTGTTATCAATAGGACTTGGTTGAAAAAATGCCATCAGCCTGGGCTCATCCGATATCGGTTCGCAAACTCTGAATGCCCAAATCCATCAAAATATCCAATGTGTTAATTGTAAAAAAAATTAAAGAAGATCTTGGATTTGAAACTTACTTGGTAACACTAGATGCGCGTGAGCGTATTAGCTTTTGTAAATTCAAATGTGGTAACCACAGGCTGCCTACGCTCGTGGTAGGTTCCAAAATATAAGAATGGATTGTAGACTGCCACAAGTAAGACTCTGAAGCACAGTAGTTTCTCTTGATGAATGAGAATGTTGCAAAGACTCGAAGACTTTACGGAACAATTCAAGAGTTTCTTGCCAGCAAATTGTTTTCATTTGACGAAGACAGAGTTGTAACGAGTCACTGATTTTTGTGACTCGAGTAGAGGCGAGTCATTTTAAAGAAGTGACTCGAGTCGAGTCGAGTCATTAGGTCAACAAGGTCGAGTCAGTCAATTATTTAGCTCGAGTCAATTCGAGTCACGAATTTACTATTTACCAAAATAAATTAAAGGAGGGCATACATTTAGCCGGCGTTCGAATCCAAGAGGCTTCATAAGAAATCGCCCAAAGCCAATGATGAAACAACGAATTGGAAAATGTGTTTAAAATCCGGTTCCTGAATAGTATTTTGTGCGTTCCAGTACCATAAGGTGGGAGTCTGTGACACGTTGTATGTTTGTAAATGAACATAAAATTCGCACCGTAAGTCATTGCAAATACTTTTCGCAGAAATTTGCTTTTATTTTTGGGACTCGAGTCTTATTAGCATTCGCTCGAGTCGAGTCGAGTCTTTTGATGAGGGACTCGAGTCGAGTCGAGTCATTTGCTTGCAGTGACTCGAGTTGAGTCGAGTCATTTACCCAAAAGGACTCGAGTCGAGTCGAGTCACCAAAACGTTTGACTCGATTCGGACTCGAGTCGAGTCATTGACTCAAGTCATTACAACTCTGGACGAAGAATAATAGTCTTGAAGGAGAAAGAACAGTGTTTTTGTTGTTTAAAAAAAATCACATAATCTGAACATTCTGTGATGTTTTATCCTAAGATGAAGAGGTTAAAATGGAAGGAGATTCATTGTCGAGCATATCAGCTGCAAATGACATTTTATACTTCACTCCTTTTGTTGACTGCCACGGTTACGTTTTTGACATGTATTTTTTTGCTCTTGATGACCACGTGGGCATCTGTCAATATTTGAGAGCGTTGATTGCAACCCCAACAAAAGAATAAACTATGAGCGAAAACGTGGCGTATTTACAACATAACTTGGCCCACTTCAATTCAAAAACAGGTGCGACAAGTGTATTCACGTGCCGACTTACGAGATGAAGAATTTGAATGATTACGGCATAGCATTCTACAGTTGAAAGGTCAAACAATGTGCATACTGCGGCCCAGGGGCCCAGTCGACATTGTTGTGTCTTAAACACATTGTTGTTAAATAATTCACAGGTGTTATTGTTTCTCATGTAGATTTTGCAATTCACTACAGGAAATACCTCACGGAGAAAAAAAAAATCAATGCAAGCGCATGAATCTCCCTTACACTTTAACTCCGAGCCTATAATTAAAACGGTTACATCTCTATGTTCCGACACCCCTATGTTCCAACTGCACATATTCCTATTCCTAACCCTAACCCTTACCGGGAGTAACACAATCTAGGTTGTCGGAACATAGGGGTGTCGGAACATAGAGCAGTCACCATTAAAACACATTGGGTCAAACAGCAAGCAATTCGTACAACTTACAGGGTACAGATTCGGGCCTGAACCAAAAACCAAACCAAAACCAAAAACAGGCATTTTGGCATGAACATCATTAAATAATTAAGTCCTGGAAATAATAGTATAGAAGTGTATATCTTTAGTTATTACAGAGCAAATACTAGTCTGAGTATCACCCGTTATCCACGGAGCTAAGTCCTGTATAACGTCTGATAGACATGCAGATATATGCAAGCCCCGCGCCAGTCAATCGGAGTCGACTTTACTAAATCGTGACGTCATGTCACTCCTAAATCAGGACTAAATGGTTTGATTGGTCAATTCGTATGTAGTGTTTTGTAATACAACAACAGCCGCGCTCGATATAGATTGTATCAGCAAATACAGGGCAAGTTAAGGAATGTTTCACTTATGTTCAAATGAAGGACAGCCCCCAATCCGTAATCATCAGACAGTCCTGCCTCAAATGCATTCATCCTCAATCCTCCATAATCCTCATCTTCAAACACCATTCATCCTCAATCCTCCAAAATGCTCATGTGCTTAAACACCATTCATTCCCAATCCTCTAAAATCCTCCTCTTCTTCAAACACCATTTTATCCTCAATCCTCCAAAATGCTCCTGTTTCTCGAACAACACCATTCATCCTCAATCCTTCAAAATCCTCCTAAACCCCAATGAGGAATTTGGAGGATTGAGGTGGGTTATGCAACTGGAACTGTTGGATCAGCTGGTCACCCCAGTGTTGCTTTTTGAATGTGAAATATGGGGTTTGAAGATCTTAGCCACATCGAAACATTCTATTTGAAGTTCTGTAAACGTTTGCTCATACCATGCACAGCAAATTAAATGGTGTATGGGGAACTAGGCAGAACTACTCTTAGCAGGATCGTTGACAATAGGATGGTTAATTTCCAGTGTAACATTGCTAATAGTTAAACATGTAAGTTGACCAATGTCATTAACAGGCTACTTAAGTCACTTTACGATAAGGATGTCTATCGTTCACCTTGGATGAAGAAAATGAAGTATTCTTAATCTTCTTCATCCAAGGTGAACGATGGTTAAGGAATGTCAAACCTTTGGGACAATAGAACTATTATCAATAGGACTTGGTTGAAAAATGCCATCCGCCTAATGAGGACATCCGATATCGGTTCACAAACTCTGAATGCCCAAATCCATCAAAACAGCCATTATGTTAATTGTAATTTTTTTTAAAGAAGATCTTGGATTTGAAACTTTCTTGGTAACACTACATGCGCGTGAGCGCACTTATGTAAATTCAGATGTGGTAACCACAGGCTGCCTACGCTAGTGGTAGGTTCCAAAACATAAGCAGGGATTGAAGACTGCCACAAGTAAGACTCTGAAGCACAGTAGTTTCTCTTGATGAATGAGAATATTGCAAAGACTCGAAAACTTTACAGCACAATTCAAGAGTTTCTTGCCAGCAAATTGTTTTCATTTGACGAAGACAGAGTTGTAACGAGTCACTGATTTTTGTGACTCGAGTAGAGGCGAGTCATCATTAAAGTGACTGCCTGAGCCGTGATCGAGTCATTAGGTCAACAAGGTCGAGTCAGTCAATTATTTAGCTCGAGTCAATTCGAGTCACGAATTTACTATACCAAAAAAAAATAAATTAAGGGAGGCACATTTAGGCCGCGTTCAATCCAAGAGGCTTCATAAAGAAATCGCCCAAAGCCAATGATGAACAAACGAATTGGAAAATGTGTTTAAAATCCGGTTCCTGAATAGTATTTTTGTGCACCGTTCCACCATGTTGTGGAGTCTTTGTATGTTTGTATGTTTGTAAATGAACATAAAATTCGCACCGTGCCATGGCAAATACTTTTCGCAGAAATTTGCTTTTATTTTTGGGACTCGAGTCTTATTTCTCTCTGCTCGTCGTCGAGCTCGAGTCTTTGATGACTCGAGTCGACTCGAGTCGAGTCAGTGCTTGCACTGCAGTGGAGAGTCGTGAGTCATCAAAAGAAAAGGATTCGGTCGAGTCGATCCGCAAAAACGTTTGACTCGATTCGACTCGAGTCCAGTCATTGACTCAAGTCATTACAACTCTGGACGAAGAATAATCGTCTTGAAGGAGAAAGAGCAGTGTCTGTGCTGTTAAAAAAAATCACATAATCTGAACAGTCTGTGATGTTATCCTTAGATGAAGAGGTTAAACCGGAAGGAGATTCGTTGTCGATCTTGTCAGCTGCAAATGGCATTTCATACTTCACTCCCTTTGTTGACTACTACGGTTACGTTTTTGACATGTATTTTTTTGCTTTTAATGACCACGTGGGCATCTGTCAATATTCGAGAGCGTTGATTGCAAACCCAACAAAGGAATGAACTATGAGCGAAAACTTGGCGTACTTCCCACATAACTTGGCCCACTTCAATTCAAAAACAGGTGCGACAAGTGTATTCACGTGCCGACTACGAGATGAAGAATTTGAATGATTACGGCATAGCATTCAGTTGAAAGGTCAAACAGTGTGTATACTGCGGCCCAGGGGCCCAGTCTACATTGTTGTGTCTCAAACACATTGTTGATAAAGAATTCACAGGTGTTATTGTTTCTCATGTAGATTTTGCAATTCACTACAGGAAATACCTCAGGGAGAAAAAAAATCAATACATGTACATGAATCTCCCTTACACTTTAACTCCGAGCCTAATTAAAACACATTGGGTCAAACAGCAAGCAATTCGTACAACTTACAGGGTAAAGATTCGGGCCTGAATGTCCAACCAAAAGCAGCCATTTCGGCATTAACATCATTAAATAACTAAGTCCTGGAAATAATGGTATAGAAGTGTACATCTTTGCATCATTTGCAACAGTTTTTTAGTTATTACAGAGCTAATACTAGTCTGAGTATCACCCGTTATCCACCGAGCTAAGTCCTGTACAACGTCTGATATGTGTAGACATGCAGATATATATGCAAGCCCCGCGCCAGCCAATCGGAGTCGACTTTACTAAATCGTGACGTCATGTCATTCCTAAATCAGGACTAAATGGTTTGATTGGTCAATTCGTATGTAGTGTTTTGTAATACAACAACAGCCGCGCTCGATATAGATTGTATCAGCAAATACAGGGCAAGTTAAAAAAAACGGAACGCGAACCCCCAAAATATATTTCATATTTAAAAAAATTGTAGCACCAAAAATAATAATGACTGGAAAGCCAATTTCATAAACTACTTTTAGATGAAAAAAATTACTGAAATTGCTCAATCCGTTCAAAGAATATCTCCATTTAAACGCAATGACCCTAAACCCTGTTTCCTCAAAAAAAAAAGGCAATATATTGTGTGTTCTGACTGTTTGGAACAACAAAGAAAATAACACAGAATACTTGTTTCAACAACTGTCAACGGCTGTAGTACACAATATATTTATTAAATACAGGGCAAACGCAAACATTATGATGTGTATAATCAACTTTTTTAAAAAGACAGGCCTTCAAAAGGACTTTGTTTAATATTTTTAACTTTTAAACTGAATGTTTGAAGACAATTGTGACGACGATTCTTGAAATCGCATTTTTGGACGAGAGAGGTTTCATTTTAGGGTCATTGCGTTTAAATGGTGATATACTTTGAACGGATTGAGCAATTTCAGTATTTTTTTCATCTAAAACTGGTTTATGAAATTGGCTTTCCAGTCATTATTATTTTTGGTGCTACATATTTTGTTAAATATGAAATGTATTTTTTTGTTTTGGGTTCCGCTTTTTTTGACTCACCCTGTATGTATAGGATACTATTTTTTTCCAGTCACCTTCGAAATATGTTTTGACTTACCAATCTTGACTTGTAATCTTGATCTGTAAACACAAACCATCACCACACTAAGATCCATCGACAAACTCCACAATAATATTCCACAGAAAAAAGTTGTAGTTCCAATCGTTTGAGTTCATGTTTCAATTCTTGTTTTCATGTAATTCTGTGGCAAATTCTAGTTCGGTTCTTGAAGTGTCCATCACTGTCTTGACTTCTTTTCTTGATCTTTATAAAGCACAAACCTTCATCACTAAGATCCATCGACACATTCCACGATAATATTCCACAGACAAAAGTTGAAGTTCCAATATTTCGAGTTCATGTTTCAATTCTTGTGTTCATTTAATTGTCTGGCAAATTGAAGTTCGGTTCTTGAAGAGTTCACCACTGTCAACATAAAAGCAGAACTACTGTTCGGAGTTTAACGTTTTTTGGCAGGCAAACGGCTTCTAACCAGTTTTAGAGATTATGGCAGTTTTGTTATGTCCTTTACAAGTTCGCCGACAGTCCTATAGAACGTTGTACAGTTTGGTGCAATGTACAGAAAGGTAGCTCAAATTTCGGCTCAGTTCCAGAATAGTTTTACTTTTTCGAGAGAAGTCCGTGAACGAGTAGCAGTAGCAGAGCTTGAAGCGCAGGGAGTCAGCGGTTGGTTCCCAACGGGCTGCAGTGGACGGAGACTCGGCCGCCATGACAGTGACCCGCATAGCGGCCCGTCTCTCCCGAAGACACGTTGGAAGCTCGTCTCTCTCAGAAATACTCAGCATATATCCACGAGTCCCCGTTGAAGAATTAACCACACAGCCCGGTCACTTTGGATGGAATGTTAACCACTGTGCAGTCAAAGAAAATGCTGCAAAACATATTCTTCTTTTTTGTAATCAGGGCTTAGCGCATTCCTTTCTTCCCAAGATATGTAACTTATAGTGCAGAGATCAACGCGCGTTATCAAGAAAACAGCAGACGAGTGCGTGATTAGGCTAACTATGCATTTTTACACGTAATGCCGACTCTGAAGTAGTGTCCCTCCACGGCATGGTTGGTCAACCACTTTGTACAATAACTGAGAATTTTCAAGACTTTTTTTAGCTCAAAAAATCTTTTTCAATATTCAGACCAGAAAAAAAACAGGAAGATTTTGTTTCATTTTCATTTTTAGAGGGAATTATTTAGAAGACAAACTTTTACATGGCGTTAAAGAGAGGAAGAATTAAGGAACATTAAATGGGATATAAGCATGTTACCTTGCGTTCTATCTTGTGGGAAGCGGTCCGTCGTGAACAAAGGCCGGAGTGTGTACTAAATAACATTCATTGCTTGCATTTAAAAAAACCTTGAAATTCAAGGACGACTTTGTGCCCGTGTTGTTGTACTCGTACTCGAGTACTACTCGAGTATTTTCTTTTTAAAGTACTCGTATTCGTACTGGAATGTCAAAGTACTCGTACTCAAAATGAAGGTACTCGTACTCGGGCATCAAAGTACTCGTACTCGCCATGTCGAAACTGTACTCTATCATCAGAGTCTTCGACGTACTCGAATAGCAGGCGTCGTTTCCATTTCGGCTTCACCTGCTACTTGGGTCCCTAACTTTGAAGATTCCAGCTCAACATTAGTCAATGTTTTCTTACATTAATATCAAACTGTATGGTATATTATGAAGCGAGGGGATTTTTAAAAAATTGATCGGAACATTAATAGCTTTTGGGTCATTCCATGTCAGACCAACGCACTTTTTTACCTCATGTCTTCCGATTTTAATAAAAATTGCTGTGCTTGTAGGTCCTGATGAGCAATGAATGCACACCAATTTTTAGCCCGATCCGACCTACCATATGGTCAGGGCAGAAACCACAAAAAACGGACATTTTTTGAGTAAAATACCACCCTTTTGGTAGAAATATGTCTAAACCATGTCAATTTTCATAAAATATATGCGAATTTGGTATCAAAATAATAAGAATTGCATGCTCAAATCAACTCTTTTGTCAAAAGTAAATTTTGTGAAAAGGAGGCGCGTGACCTTTAATATGTTATCGTGACCTTTGACCCCATTTATGTAATAATGTATCACTCCGAAAATCAACGAAATGAAAATGACTTGATAGAACATGTCTTCTTCTATTAGAATCTACTAAAAATCAATTGGGGTCTTTAAAATTTACAACTTTATGACTATTTTTGTACAGTTGGTGGGATACAAATGAGTCAATTTATAGACTTTACATTAGAAATCCACCCACACAACTTACCATTCTGTTTCTAAAGGTGGTTTGGGAATTTCTCATGTTAAGGGCTGATGAGGTATAACCAGCAGTGGCGCACCCAGGATTTTGCTCGGGGGCTCATAGCTTTTTGTTGTCCAATTTCTGTAGAAGATTGAAAAAAAATCAAACAAACAAATTGACAACCTTGGAGGGGGTGGGTAGGTTCCAGCCCCTCGAGCACCCCTCCCCCCGGTTCCACTGATAATTAGTTATCCCATGAGTGCGCTTTGAACTGAGGACACCCCTCCCACCCCGGGGTGCCACTGATAATTAGTTATCCCACAAGCACGCTTGGAATATGAAACAATGCAATGCTGCTGTGACCCATACGCCACTCGACGCACTACATTATTCCGTGTTCCACGAGCACAAGTGGGCTAACGAATTTATCTTCAAGTAAACTTGACGTCGAATACTTGAGAGTCTATTGTCATCAGCAAATACTGTTTAGGGTACGCAACAGCTCTATTCTTTCTACCCGGACCCAGTACAGCGGACACACATCCAGGTGAAATTTATCTCGAAGGAAATAAATGCCAAGTCTGTGAGACTCATAAAATTTCAAGAAGCGTAGTGATGATTGAGTAAGGCAACTTTGATTGCGATATTGAGTATTATCTTCAAGCAACCTTGAATCCTAGACCCTGATTAGTCCATCTATAGCAACAACATTCTGATTTGATATAATACTGCACAGCTATATTGTGCCCCAGATATCGAATGTACATACATGTATGTATTGTGTTCTTTTTATTTGCTGGTGAACGGTCCGATACACTATGCACCTACATCCCTCGCCACTTACAATTTACGCATTCGACGTCAAGTTTGCTTGAAGAAAAATTCGTTATGGCCCGTGGAACATGGAATAATGTAGTGCGTCGGGTGGCATATGGGTCACAGCAGCATTGCATTGTTTCATATTCCAATATTCCAAGCGTGCTAGTGGGATAACTAATTATCAGTGGCACCGGGGTCGGGGGATCGAGGGGCTTGAACCGCACCCCCCTCCAAGGTTGTCAATTTGTTTGTTTGATTTTTTTTCAATCTTCTACAGAAATTTGACAACAAAAAGCTATGAGCCCCCCCCCCCCGAGCAAAATCCTGGGTGCGCCACTGCTGATAATTTATATTATGAGTCTGGTTATACCTCATCAGCCCTAAACATGAGAAATTCCCAAACACAGATTAATTTAAGTACCTTTAGAAACAGAATAGTAAGTTGTGTGGGTGAATTTCTAATGTAAAGTCCATAAATTGACTCATTTGTAACCCACCAACTGTACAAAATAGTCATAAAGTTGTAAATTTTAAGGACCCCAATTGATTTTTAGTAGATTCTGATAGAGGAAGACATGCTCTATCAAGTCATTTTCATTTCGTTGATTTTCGGAATGATACATTATTACACAAATTGGGTCAAAGGTCACGATAACATATTAAAGGTCACGTGACCTCCTTTTCACAAAATTTAATTTTGACAAAAGAGTTGATTTGAACATGCAATTCTTATTATTTTGATACCAAATTCGCATATATATCATGGAAATTGACATGGTTTTGACATATTTCTTCCAAAAGGGTGGTATTTTACTCTAAAAATGTCCGTTTTTGTGGTTTCTGCCCTGACCACATGGTAGGTCGGATCGGGCTAAAATTTGGTGTGCATTCATTGCTCATCAGGACCTACAAGCACAGCAATTTTTATTAAAATCGAAAAACATGAGGTAAAAAAGTGCGTTGGTCTGACATGGAATGACCCTTTTACTGATTAAGCCAAACAAGAAACGGGACCGAGCTTTAAATAAGGTTCAGTATGTTTAATGTTTTAGCCAGATGGAACATGCCTGACCTACAATTTATAGAGGTCAGGGCGTCGGGAATTTTTGGTCAGGCAGCCAGACTATGGTTGAAACTGACGCTTCATGATCCAAACCAAATTTATAGTCATTGTCAGACAAAAGGAACATTAATAGGCGCATTACACTGCCGTACAAAAAATAAATCAGAAAATGAGTTACGTAGTTTACCGGTTGGAGAATTAGGTAAATTTAGTGAATTCCTACTCAGTTTGATGTCCTGAATCCAAACACTGATGTTGCCAGTGGAACACAACGGAACACGACCAACTTTTAGGGTCCGTTCCATTCAGATGTGTAAAGAATAGGCGCGTTTCCCGGGGGCGTTACCGATAGTGTTAAGCCCCTGTCACCCAGTCCCGTTGTGACATCCCGATTGTGTCACTACCATAGAACGTGACAAAACTTGACGAGGACTTGACGGCAACTGCTCTGAACAGGGAGCTCGTGTTGGGGACCTGTGGGGGACTGCATAGGTCGTGATAGACACTGGAAGGTCCTGACAGAACGGCAAAGTGCCCTGACTGTTTTGAGCATGTTCAAAACAAACGGGAGACTCTCCCGTCCTATTCACAACAGGGTAAGGACGCTGCAAGGTCGGGCGTGGAGTTAACTCGAACGGCCTTGGCGTGGATGGGGCCGACGGAAAAGCAGCCGGGAGCATCGTTGTGAGAACTGCATGCACGGAGCTGCATCGGGACTGTCTTTCACTCCGACGAGTCTCCTATGTCTATGCCGAGCTTATACAATGTGCCTACCCAGACCTCCGCCCATTGATAGCACGCGGGATAAGCACGTGTACTGATAGACTTGATGCCAACGGCTTGGACGGGACTACGACGGGGTGGGGACGGGAGTGTGAGCCACATTTTGTCTGAAATAGAAACTGCCTGAGAACGGCTTGAACGGGACGAGGACGGGGCACACACTGATTATGGTCTGGGATCCACGGTTGGAGCCATAATTTGTTTAATTTCCCGCGTCCTAGCCACGTTTCAATACAAACATTTGGTTGTGACCATCGTATCACGCACGGGGCCACTGTATGACAGGGGCTTTATTTAGGCGATTGTGGTGGAAAAGGGTGATTTTTTTCCCCGTGGAATTAGTTCCGCATAGGCGCATACAATATTTTTACTGACTAATCCGTAGAGAAAAGGGGCTTAAAATGACAAAAAGCAGATGATCACCTGCAGGGTGTAATACTAATTTGAGCAGACGTGGGCTGATCAGTGGACGAGTTCGCAGTCCTGTATCCGCTCCGTTCGCAAGTACCCCCTCACCGGCAAAGAGGGAACAGGTGAGGGGTGGCCGACCGACGCCATCTTGCCCGACTGCAATTTTGCCGCGACGCGCGGCCGTACCACTGCTTGTACATAGTATAGTGTGCGTCAACCAGCTAAATGTCCTGCCCATGGGACGTCGTTGCTAGGTAAAAGGGCACCCTCTTTCGTTGGCGCACGTAGCCCATACGGCTTCCAACCATCTTTTTGACAAAAGTTCATGGCCCACATGCTCTTAACAAAACTGAGGGCATACAAATCGTGATTTTGCCGGTGTAGGCAATTAAGTGGCCTGCACCGGGGCCCATATGACCTCCGTGATGCAGACCCAGAGGCCACAATATTGTTTTCATGCTAGCGCCACCAATTTTCGTTGATACCAGTGTTGGAGCAAAGGCTTTGACCCTCAAGGCCAAGGCCAAGGCCAAGGCTTTAACCCTCAAGGCCAAGGCCAAGGCCAAGGCTTTGACCCTCAAGCCTCGAGGCCAAGGCCAAGGCTTAACCCTCAAGGCCAAGGCCAAGGCCAAGGCCCTGTTTTATGAAATGACCACTGATATAGAACTAATTATAGTCACATGAGTGACACATCATCACGTAACGGCGGACCCAGAACACAAATTTTTTTTTGGGGGGGGGTAAAGAAATTTTGCTCCCCCCCCAAAAAAAAGTGGGTCAACAAATTACGGCTTGGGCTTCAGGGCCCGCTTAAGGGCCCCGAAAACAATTTTGGATTCGAGATGCTCTGTGGTGCGATTTGAGGCAATTTCTGACCATTTTAACCAATGTTTTTTGAGGAAAAGATGGTGGTGTACTCATTGCCTGCCTTTATTACGACGTCACATAAAAAAATGGGTTTTTTTGGGGGGGGGGCATGGCCCCTTTTGGCCCCCCTGGATCCGCCCTTATCATCACGAATTGCTCGTTACGAAGAACAACATTTCTTTAATTGCAATCAACATGCTCGCATAGGCCTACACCGTTTTATGACTGCACTGTATCTATTAAAGTATAAGTTCAGGTCTTCAATATGGTTTAACTAAACAAAATAATGATTTACTTCTATATTGACACACAATTCTCCCAAGTGTAACAAAAGGGGGATCCAAGAAACTGATTTAGGAAATTTTTATTTGCTGGCCCAACATGGTCAGAAATATCAGCATTATCTAAAACAGATACATGCAAATCTTTAGCACTTATCAGGGAGACATTTACAACCAATCAGATCTATTCCATAGTTATATGCAATTAAAGTGATCATCTCATTAGCCCCACAAGTGTACGGAATATTTTTGCAGCAAATATATTACAATGGTAACAAAATGTGATGCTATAAAAGTGGAAGTGTGCCCAAAGCAAAAATCTATAGGGTGCTTCCCTCCTCCATGGTAATATGATTAAAATGGTAACAGCAAAATTTCGAACAGATTTATCTGGAAAATGCAAAAATCTATGGGCCTTGAAGAGCCTTGACTCAAAATTGCAAGGCCCTGAACCCTCAAGGCCAAGGCCAAGGCCAAGTTTTTGCTCTCAAGCCTCGAGGCCAAGGCCAAGGCCCTAAAATCCAGCCTTAAGGCAGCCTTAAGGCCAAGGCCCAGCATCAAGGCACTACATCACTGGTTGATACACTTTTTTAAGCCAAATCTTCCAGAATTAAAGCGGTGGATTGGCTTATAAATAGTAAAGTAACCTAACTATCACATGCATAGGCCATTACTCGTTTCCTTTTAAATTGTACCCTTTTCAGAACCAAAACAAATGTGGGATTTCATATTCATTTGTCAAAGACTCATTGTCATACAGTTTGGGGTTTTATTGTTCTGACGGCTGTTCGTACTGGCCAACCGCACGAAGACGAAACGGTCAGCATAAATGCAGCAATTTTTGTGCTGAAGTATTTGCTTTATCTGTTCAAGGTAGCCCCTACCCAACCTTGGAAAATGGCCAGAAAAATTCTTGAAATCTGAAGCATTTACTCCTTTTCATTCATACGAAATGAAGCAAGCTCGTGTAGTGTTGCAAAAGCTAAAAAAAAACATAAAAGAGTAAATCCTCTCCGTTTTAGCAACTAATTTCAAGTAAAAGCGTGTGCTTCATTTCGTCACCGGTTAAAATTGACAATTTTTTTCGATTTCGAGTTTTTTTTCTCACTATTTTGCTTTAAAACATGGTACTCAAGCATTCTGACGTGTTTCCGTAAGCAAACCATCATTAATTCCTGAATATCATTAATGACGCCAGGGGCAGGCATCTCGATAATTGCATTTTGCGATTTCACGAAGAGACGCGAACATGCCTGCCCCTTGAACACGTACAAAACGTATTGCACGGAGAGGCGTAAAAGTAGGTCAACAGGAGATTTTCGATTTCACGAAGGGACGGACATCTTTGTTACATTCTCAGCTGCGCACGCGTAATCGAACACGCGCGCCCTTCCCTATGCAAAACAAAAGGACATAAAACAAGAAGGGCGTAAATGTGAAACAGTGCGATTTTCGATTTCACGAAGGGACGGGCATCTTTACTAATTAATTTTGGCTTATTAAACACTTTATTAATTATAATTAATGGGTTCAAATTAAAGTTTACCTATCAAAGAATTACGTCACGGTTTTCTTATTGCATAAAGTTGTTGCAAAGTAGTAGTTTTTGAAGTTTTAAAAACGGAGAAACGTCTGTTGCGATTATCTCGAAAAGGGTATTTCTTCAAAACCCACGCTTTTTATTCATACAGATGCGAGTAAATGTTCAAAAATGTAGGAAAACAAATGCTAGTTTTGGCAGCCAAACATTCATTCGATTTGTCTGAAGAAAATAATCCAATAACGAAGAGCTAATATTATTCCCAATTGCTCTCAACTGAAAACTGCGTAATATACTCTTTGTCCTTTCCCATCTACTAACTCCATTATATCAAAGTATTATCATTTTAATAATACATGCAACGTCATTAATACTCATAATGTGCAGCTCTTTTAATTTGCCGTTTTTGTAATAAACACACATTTCACAACATGGACCATTGCAAACTTGAAGTGTCCCATTCGTCTCCTTACTTGGACTGGAATGAATACAATTCTATTTTAATAATGTTGATAATACCGCACTCTACAACCAGCTAACCCTATTGAACTCTAAATCTATACCATGCCCTCAACACTGCTCAATATATATATATATAAAAAAAAGCTCGGATTGTTTTTTTAGGTTTAACATTACCCTCCAATACACTATTGTAATCTAATAACGTGCCAATCTATGCCAATCATGAGATTAAATAGGATTACGTTTAGACATACATGTAATGAGTGCACACGAACAAATATACATGACCAATCGGCATGCAAAAGTCTCCTAGCGATTGCCTGTCGGCATAACATTACATGGCCAACGGTCTATTAAAAATTGTTTTCCATAAACTCAAGAGGCTTTCAAATCCTTATAAGGCTGGTTAATAACTGGCTAACAACCAGTTTACATACGTACAATAAGGTTGATGACCATATCAGTTAGGACGAAAGTATCTTGGAGTATGACAGAAAGTCATACGGAACAGTTGAAGCACTCATTTGACGCATCGGAAGTATTTGAGAGCAAGCAGCAGTTTCACAGGGACAAACTGCACACAGCCTAAGAAAACAAATGCAGCGTTGTAACTTCCAGATGTGTCGTAAATCCAACCTGGGAAAGCGCAGAACAAATGAATATGAAAAGAAAACGAGTAACTGGGAAACATTCATCGTCTATCGAAAGGAAAGAGAGTGAGTGTGCCTTAAAACCAAATGAAATATCAACACAGAAAAACGCTAAACGGTCACTCAGGTTTTATAAGAAAACTACTTCGGATCCTCAAAATGTGCACTGAAGGTTTGTTTTGTCTCCATCGTTTGTACACAAAATAACAACAGCGACCGGAGAGTAAATCTTGATAACTAAATGATTGAGTTAAGTTACCTTGGGAAAGACTCGACATTTTGTAACAGATGGTAAATCCTACGCATATATAAATGGGTTGGTCCCAACTATATTCTGTGGACAATATTTATTGCTACAGTTGGGATATGACAGACTGTCTTTGAACCTCAAGGTGCAAAGGTTCATCGACACATTTGTTTACTTATTTACCAGGAATGAAGCCTAAGGTGAACCTCATCATAGTAGTTTTAATGTCCATCCATCCATAGGCATCAGCCAGTAACTCTACTCCAAGTACCTGCTTGGTGAGGATATCATGCAGACAGGACAGGAGACCATCGCAAATGACCACCAGCGATGCCGTCAACATCATTGTCCAATACCCTGCCAGCCAAGGCGTTACAAAGAACGCACACGAGCTAACGATGCTGCATATGACCATTAGGCTCCAGCAGGGTAGTATCCCTGCGTCTATGATGAAGCCCTGCAACAGTTTGGCTAGCAGGTTCCCCACGCCCGCTACGGTGATGAAAACTGCTGCGTCCTCTAAGGAAAACCCCTTTGATTGGGCTTGTGACACAAAATAGATCAGCCACATGTCGTAAGCAAAGCTGGAACAAACGCATACGATAGCTATTGACCAATACTGAAAACTTCGAAACAGGGACAAATCAAAGTTTTTGAAGACTGTCATCCAAAATGAGGCACATGTGGAGGGAGAAGATATATCTTCCGAGACTGGCTCGTTCTGTGGAAGTTCCCGATAACTGTTGCTCGGTGTTGTTCTAATTTTCCTCATGAGGGCGCCACAAGGGATAAGATGCATTGATATACCGCCTATCAGTAGCATGGTTCCCCTCCACCCGTACTTATCGAGAGATATCTGGATGAGAGGCGCGGCCACGACCAGTCCAATGGAAGTACCCGTCCGCGCGATACCGGTAGCCTTTGCAAGGTTCTTGTCATAGCATCGGCCAATAGCCTCTTTAGCAAGCACTACAGGCACTCGTAGTGACAAACCTATTCAAATAAAAAAAAAATTACGGCAGATTGTGAGATTTTTTCAAAATAAAATGTTGAAATTTGATTACCCTTTATTGTATCAAAGCAAAAGTAGTTCTGTTTTTTACCTGCTAACAGTATTAGAATAAACGACAGTTGAGTCGCTCTTGATGCAAAGGATGCAGCAATGAAAGCAATGCCAATCATCGTACCGCATACCATGATAACGTTTCCTGATCCAAATCGTCTACCAAGAAAACCTGACAAAGGAGCTGTCAAGAAAGCAGTATGAGTAGGAATTCATTTAAAGACAGAGTAAGTCATATTTTGGGGAAATGAGGGCGCTGTGACATGGAAAATAGTTTCCGCATCATGACAATAGTTTCAGGTCACAAAAGAAAACAAGGTGACTTTTGTATCTGAAGGTGAGGAAAATACCATTTTAAGGCGGCTATGAGACAAAGACTAATTTTATGGTTTAAAGTCTGGGGAGATATAGTGGGCAACCGTTACCACGAAAGGAAATAGTCTAGAACGAAAAAGTAACCTCGAAAAAAGTATACGATCAGCAAAAGAAAGGTAAAATCAGAAAGGTAAAATCAGAAAAGATCCAGACGTCTTACACTGATTGAGTCGAGTGGTAAGATGGGGTTGAGTGGCCGGTTCGAGTCTGATGAAGCAGTGGGTACTGCAACCAAACATTTTATAAGATGCATGGAAGAGATAATAAGTTTTATACTGTGCAAGTAGGTTTTTGCCCTTCGCCGACGTATTTTATAAACGCCCGAAGTTGTTTACAAGGTTCTCTGGGTAAAGTAGTTTCCAAGGTAAAAGCACCAAGATTCTACTGAAGACAAATACAGTGTAGCAGTAACCGTTTTGAAGCCTAAATCATAAAAGAAACCACTGAAAGCGTCACCCTGATTCCCAAGGAAAAATACATCAAGTTACCAACTAGACCTCCCATGCCGACCATGAGTGACGTCATCCAACCAATGGCCCACGTCGTTGTGCCAAACTGATCTTGTAGTGTTGGTAGCATCATTCCTAGTCCCTTGAGTATCGCCATTCGAGTAACACCTCGAGTCCACATTGTCAACAATGAAACCCATCCCGCCCGACCTCCGTCTGGTTCGGGTGACCTGACCGGTGATGTCTTCTCTAGATTATCGCTCCATTCACTCTGACTAGCTTCAGTATCACTCATGTTTGCTCTAAAAAAAACCTAAACGTTTTGCATCCATACATTCAGGATTAGGCATGAAGTGCGTGAAAATTACAGCCAATGACTGTCCTTTTCGCCCGGGTATACGTTTGTTCACACCAGCTTGCAAAATCGCGAATGAGGTTGACAGCAAGCCCTTTAGTTCAAGTATAAAAAAGTCCTCATCACTACAGCACTATTGCACCCATTTGGTTGTATTCTAAAATTATAAAATATTGACCTTCTTTCTTACATGGCCACAGTGGCGTAGCCAGGAATTTTTATTTAACTAATAGTGGATTTTCGATGCTCTGTGGTGTGATCTGAGGCAATTTCTTACCACTTTAACCAATAATTATGTATTATTAAGATAAAAATTTAAACATAATTTTTGAGGTTTTCTCATCTAAAGGCATAAGAAAATTTTGTGAACATTGTTTTCGAGGTTGGAGTCATTGAATCAGCTACCAGAATTCTGAGCTATAGGCGTGGGGCTCGGGGCCCGCTTAAGGGCCCCGAAAAATGTTGGATTCTAAATGCTCTGTTGTGCTATCTGAGGCAATTTCTGACCACTTTAACCAATATTTTCTAAGCAAAAGATACATTGTAGTACATAATAGGGCCCATGGCGTCATGTAGATCAATGATAATTTTTTTTAAAAACTCAAAATCTCAGGTGGGGGCGATAAGGTTTCATGGGGGGCGGTCGCCCCCCCCACGCCCCCCCGGTGGCTACGCCACTGCATGGCCATCTACTCTCTTGCCTTTTGTGCCCAAGGTTGTATTTGTGGTATCCATGACTTTAAACTTTGGTCTCCGCATTGCAAAATGGTTGTGGACAAATGTACTCGGGTTAAAAAGGACGATTGTTGCATATTATTGAGGGTATCTGCCCCATTTGTAGTCCATACACTCAGGCTTTAAACCGTTTATTCTGCTGCGCCTTGTCGCATAATAACGGAAGTTGTAGGTTTACTCTGTACTTTTATGTTGTGTTCCCGCGCCTGTATAGGTAACTAATTCTTGCAACTTTTGTAAGGACAATATATACTTCTGCACTTTTGGGTGGGGATAACTATATAGCACCATTTTACAGATTATATTGAATCTTTTTTCTATTGATTCGATGACAAACTCACCTTAGTTAAGTGATGACTATTTGTACGTTTTAACGGGCATTGGTTTGTAATGTAGTCTACCGTGTTGTTTGGTTCCACGTTGTCTGTCCTTTATTTTCCGTTTGGGACGAATGAAAATGCGTCGGTGACACACTGAACTTTGCCAGAAATCACACGATTACAGAATTCTGAGGGTTCATCCAGGCCTCATCAGCCAAAGCGAATTGCTATTCACCCCTAGGTGTTCGGGTGAGTCAAATTAGAGTGTAATTTGAGTGTCTTAGTGACTGTATTTTGCGTATTTCGCTGCTACTTTGTGTACAGGCATCATTTTCCACATTCACGTAACGTGTGTGTGTGGCTTCCCTGGTGCCTGTAGTTATTACACTGAAAATTGTATTTAGTCAGTTGACTCAAAAAAAAAATGGTCACGCGCAGTGTCTTATTTGACTAATTGATAGGTTGTCATGTATGGGTCATTTTGACTAATTATAATTAATCCTGAAAAAGTGTCTTATTTTGACTAATTTCTGAAATGATTAGTAATGTAAGAAAATTAATTAGTAATGCGAGAAAATTAATAAGTAATGCGGGAAAATTAATTAGTAATGCAAGAAATTCAATTAGTAATGCAAGAAATGTAATTCGTAATGCAATAAATGTAATTAGTAATGCAATAAATGTATTTAGTCATACCAGAATATTAATTTGTCATGCATTAACAGTGCCTCGCAGTGTATTAGCTCTATTTTCGTGTTGTGTTTTGTTGTCTTCATCGTCGCTCACCCTAACATTTCCTTAAAATTAACTGCCCTCATAAGTCCAATCTACAACATTCCGGTTCGTTTAAATATCACTATAGTAGTTGGGCGAGTATAACCTTTTTGGGAACGGTGCACGGTGAATACACAATCGCATTTAGCACAGAATTTACTCCAGTGCGTAGCCATAGAACACTGGTGTGACCGTGTATACTTTACATAGCGGTCTGTTTAGGCCTAGTCCTAACCTTTCTTGAGAGCACATTAAATATTCATTCGAGTCTAGGTATAGACTTTTATACTGGCTAGTAAAATCACAGTGATTCAGACGACATTTCTCATCTGCAAATATAAAGTAATATTTTGATTATGCTTACCTATAATCGAAAATCAGCTGCGCACGGACATGTACGTCGAGTGGCGATACAATAACGGCTAGAAAATGGTGTCGGTGCAGCGTCACGTACAAACACACACCGAACGTAATTAGTCAAACAATTTGTCGGCATATTTTGGCGGGCTCACTCTGTAATTAGTCGGGTTGTCACGTCAAAAAATACTTCGTCAAATCTGATTTACATGACCATGCAGATTAGTCATTTGACGTTCGGAGTATTAGTCCGTCAATGAAATTAGTCTTTCACTGATTTTAATTTGTCCAGCAATTGATACGATTCGTATTGCATGGACTTAGATTGGTCATGCCCCTTAAATAATTCATGCCCCTAAAATTGTCATCTGACTAATCACTTGCATTACTAATTCTTTTCCCGGTATTTAACGACTTTTTCACAGCGAGTGCATTATTATTAAGGTATGGGAGAGCAAACGTTTTCGGATTCCTACATTAAAAGGACACTAGGTCCTGGAACAGCCCAATGGACCGATCCAGTAAGCACCGCCCCATGGTAGTCTGACTAATCAGAGCCGTGATTTATGTCCGACGTGCGTGCACAAAAGTCCGACATGCGTGCACGCGCGTATGATGCGCGCGGCAGGAAGATGCAGTGTGGCATTGGAGGCCGGAGCACGTGTTAAAGCTATAGTCCATCAGTTGCAGCTATCCGAAAAGTAGCTGGCGTAATTATTGTTGAAAAACATACTTGGTTGAAAGATGGTAAGGGTACTAAACTCCCTGTGAAATTATTCTTTCTGGCAAGCTGTCATTTTGAAGTAATCAACAAAAGAAGGCCTTTCCAACAGTGCTTCTTAAGACGCACTGTAGGAAAATTTAAATAAGTAGTTCGTTTTGTCATTCGTCGAAGCGCGCGCAATCATTGGCACGACGCACACGCGCGCGCGGCTGCTATAATTCGTCGGATCGCTGCGCAACATCGCGTAGCTGCAATCGGCTCAGCGAGAACGTGTCTCGGACGCTGAATTCAGGCGCAATTCAAAACATGATTCAGCAACTTTTGATTTGAAATTGAGATCCTAGAATGCTGTTTTTCTTGGAATATACAGCTGAAGCTGAGCTGAAACTTCATTAGGTTAGTTGTTCTGTACCCTTCTTTAGATTTTGAGCACTTTTGTTGCTTCAAACGAGCAAAATGCACAAATTACAAAATAATGTGAACCATAGCTTTAATTTGCCCACGCGCGCAGTGGGCGGGGCTTACTGGATCGGTCCATTGGGCTACAAAACGCGCTTTGAACGAGATGATGTTAATCGGAAATAACATTTAAAAGTAGGATATAAACATCCACACAACTATCCTTTCAAAACTGGACGTTTTTGTGTTATTCCTGTATTGTGCGTGCGAGAACGAATTTCGGGGTCCACTTTTGCGACTCTATAAATTCGAGCTGTTTGGAAGGTAGTTGTGATTTCATTCGTAATGTGTTCGCCTTTGCGGTCGTTGAAGAAACCACTTTTTTTGCATTGGTGATTGGTCACCGCGCGCTGTTCCCGAGACACCCAACGTGTATACCGTTAGCCTTGACCAAGGCTATCAGCTTGTTCCCATTATGAGCTTGTTCCCGCTACCGCACACCGCGCGCGCAGCAACACAATGTTGTACCATAGAGCAAGGACCCAAGGAGTCAGAACTCTTGGGCGATTTACATTTTGACCATTAACATATCAATCCCTCGGGAATAGGGAGGTTTAGATGCACGTTACGTGCATGCATACGTGAACGCGAACGCGAAAAGTGTGTGTATTTTTGCTGACGTCATCACTTCCTGCGTATTGTTACTCACGTACGAGGGATTCGCACGGACGTCCAATACGTGTAAAATGGTAAGTTCACGTCGGGTCAAAGCGTGAGTATTTGCAACATTTTTGAAACGTTTTTGGACAGTGCAATGGAAATATTTCTCTCTAGAATGGAAGTTCGCTGATTATAGACCACTAATGACGTACTTATTGGTCAAACTTCAGTCCACTTCGATGCATTTCTGATGTGCAAAAAGACCCTTGCTTGTGAAGTTTTCGTGTTGGAAAGCACCGTGCACGTGCATGCTATACGTTGTATGTAGCATGTACTGATGTAGCATGATGTAGCATGTAGGCCTACATGTAGGCCTAGGCCTATGCCCTAGGCTATGCAGCTCAGGCCTAACCATGTCGTGCTAACGTGTTTACATGAGCACCGTTATACGTCTATACACGAGTAGAATATCCAGTTGTTTTGTCGTTGCTGTTGCTGTTATTCTCTTGTAATTTCTGATGGAGACGTACGTCCAAAACTAGTAGCCTAATAGAAAATACGAGGAGCAATATAGGCCTACTGCAATGAAAATAGCGCGGGGAGGATACAGAGGGAGTCCAGTCGATTTTGTTTTAGCATAGGCCTTAGCCCAGGTCTTTCTGTTTAGCAACGTATTAAGATTATTACTAAGAATATAGAAAAAGATCATGATAATGATTCGCAGATTTCGTTCCAAGAAAGCCAAGGACAAAAATAGGATTCATCAACAGCTGCTTACATATTAGGGACTCTTTATTTTTTTCCGTCATAATTTGTTCTTTGAAACTGGAATAAAACAAAATTATCTTTTTACCAAATGACATCCTTGGAAATGATACACATTATTAGAGAGTCAAAAATCTCTCTACCTTCAGTTTAAATGGACAAAAGTCAATAAATATACATGTATGGCAATAACAAAAGGCAATGTCTTGTGATGATTAAGTCAAGGTTTAGCTTGATATTGCACATGTTGATCTAAAAACAGTCTAGACCTGGCCTAGTCTAGGGTCAGGCCTAGTTTAGTCTAGGGCCAGGTGTGAATGTGAGGATAAGATGGAGTTTTCAGATTGGAGGCCTATCGTGTCATTTAAATAAATGATTTGTATTTGTTTTGGCAGGCAACGGTAAAGGAAAGTGGCACCGGTGCACTCCGATTCACACCTGCACTTGACATACTTCTCTTTAAGGAAGTTGTTGCACAAAATCCCTTCAACTGTGGTATGTAATAAGTGGCATATACTCTACTAAGTTTAATTGATGGTAGCCGTAACACATTTCCAATTTACAGAGTATCCTATAAGAATACATATATGTGTTTTCTGGTGTTCATTTCAGATGACCCAAATGAAGCGTGGGAGAAAGTGGCACAGGAATGCACGAAAGCATTCAACAAGAGAGTGATGCCACGTTCGGCTAGAGAACGCTGTCTGCGACAACTGTCGTTCTTTATTAAAGAGGACAAAATAAACTTGAAGAGGTAAAGATTGACAATAAACACACTGTTAAAAGGGGTGATTAGATTGCGTTTGCATATTTGGGTGATGGAATGCATACCAGAATGAAATATTCTAATCTTTAATTGATTTCAATTTCAAATCAGAGTTAATGACCTTTTAGATATGTTAAATAATTCTATTGGCTGTATGCAATTTTGAAAGAATTTTGTAGTTGAAATACTTTGATGCTTTGGTTCGCTGAATGACTGAAAGGATACCCACACACACACAAAATGAATGGTGTCAGAAAGTTTTGGAATTGTCATGTTTATTTTTTTTAAAATAATGATAAATACATTTAAGATTTCATATTCAATAAAAAGTAACTTACCCAGGCAGTAGTTATAAAATTAACTAATTTCAGATCAGGCACTGATGAACAATATGGAGAGAAGAAAGAACTTCTGCAAGAGATCACAAGTCTGAAAGAGACTGGAGAGGATCAAAAGAAGGACAAGATAAAGAAGGTGGAAAAGAGAAAGCTGCTGACCACGCCAGGAGGCACTGACATCAGGTTGGCTGCCATGAGGGGGCTCAATGGTAAGATCTTTGTGAAGTGAAATCAGTGGTGCACCCGAGGCAGTCAGTGGCTCAGGGGGGTTGAGTTCCCTCCAAGAGGTTATCAATTTTGTTATTTTTGAGTTCCCTCCAAGAGGTTGTCAGTTTTAATGTTTTTGAGTTCCTCCAAGAGGTTATCAGTTTTTGCTATTTTTGAGCTCCCTCCAAGAGATTGTCAGTTTTTGTTCTTTTTAAGTTCCCTCCAAAAGGTTGTCAGTTTTGTTATTTTTGAGTTCCCTCCAAGAGGTTATCAGTTTTTCTTATTTTTGAGTTCCCTCCAAAAGAGGTTGTCAGTTGTGTTGTTTGAGCCACCAAATGCAAGGTCATCAATAGCTGACCACCCCGCCACTACCAAACCCTAATGCTGCATGTAAGAGGTTTCGGGGAGATCATTTTGTGTGTATATTCAAATACATTGTACATTTTTTAAATAAGGAGTTCACACCAAGATTAAGGTTCCAATTATAATATTCTATATTTCTTCTTCGCAAGACAATTTGTATTCTGTCAAGTTTTGTGGCAATACTTTAATCTTTGAATTCTATTTTCTTTATTTGAAACAGCCACTGGCGATCAAGAAGGGACGACCAGCGAGGGAATTAAGAGTAAGTTTTTGTACACTGGAAGGCCTCAGGTTGATAGCATGTTCCTTAATTCAGGTTTGTTGCCGAAGAATACCTGATAGCCTTTTAACAAAATGTCAAACACTATTATTAGCTCCTGACCACTGACCAATACATTCGTATCGTTACTAAGATAATTATAGCAGGGTTAAATGTCACAGATGTTTAAAGTAATACCTAAGTAAATATGAATACAAATCTCAATGAAGGCACATTTCACTTCATATGCATCTTTGACATAAAGCATGGAAAAAAATAATGATAGTGGTTTATGTAGGCTACACTTGGTCTCAAATTGTTGTCAATTAACCTCAATCACAACCCACCATATATACATTAAGCGGCCTCTAAATATTTTCCTAATAAAGTTGATGTTCATATGCATATGAACATCAACTTTATTAGGAAAATATTTAGAGGCCGCTTAATGTATTTCATGAAGGTACATGGACTAGCATGAACTAGCATCACAAGGGATCTTAAGACTGTGTTGTTAGTTTTGCAGAGGGCAATATTGTCCAGTGGCAATAAGAGCAAACATGGAAGATAATAATACATGGTATTTTTAAACAGCACAGTGTCTTGAAGTGAAACAATATCCCATCAAATCAAGAAGAAATGACATTGTTGCGTGTTTTCATATTACATTTCAGGACAAAGGATCTCAAGTAGTAGCAAACAGCTTGCAATTATAGAGATTCTTGGGAAGAAACAGCAGGCGGAAGAAAGATTGAAGGAAAAGCAACTGCAACTGGAAGAGAGGAGGCTGGCTCTAGAGGAGAGGAAAGTGGCGCTAGAGGAACAAAAAATGCAGCTAATGAGGCAAGGGAGAACAGGGCAAGCAGAATACTAAATGGTGGCATGGTTAACACATTTTACAATTGTAAACATCACTTTTCGTCTTTTTAAGCCTATGTGCTGTTAAATTGTGTATCTAAAAAATGAATAAGTTAGTGTGTGTATTTATCGATTGTGAACTGTTTTCAATGAGGCAGCCTCCTTTCTTCCAGTTCCAGTTTATTACCCTTGGGCCTCCGCCTGTTGTTTCCTTTCAAGAATTGATCACTTTGCCCGATATTTCCTGTACAATCAAAAGCTGTTATAGTGTCCCTCACGATATAAACAAAGTCAGGTATTTAATAAATTAAAGGGTCATTTTATAAAGTGTAATGTGCATATTAAACAGGGACAGCCAGGATGAACAGGAAAGTGAAAATATAATAAATGAAAGTTTAACTATTTTTTAAAATAAATTTACAACTCAACACTTAATACTGACTGTAGGTCAAGCAAAACGTCAGTAATTTTTTGTGTAATATTCCTGATGCAAAATTGTATGAAGTGAACAATATCTTTCTTGTGATCAAGAGGGTGGATCTGGTTGAAATGAAAAACAAATTATTCTCCATGGGAGCTCATGTTATGTAATTGTTCTTGCTGTTACTAAATACAGGGTGAGTTAAACAAAATTGCAACGATGCAAATATGTCATTCTTATAAAGTTCAAAAATTCAACTTGGTTTTGAAAAAAAATGGCTCCTTTGTATCATTGAATTTTTTGTACTCACCCTGTATTATTATAACCAATCATCAACTGGGATCATAGAGTTAGACAGGAGTGAAGTACTCCTCAAGGCTTGGAGGATCTAGCTTGAAATACTTGGACACTTGGGAACCATAAGCACATGTGTGGGCATTTGCTAGCAGAGTACTGACCAAGTAATATTTGGCTATTGGCTGTAGATAGATTTTTTGATTTTTGTGGTAGTCCACAAAGGCAAACAGTGTACACACTTTACTGAAACCCCACTCTACACTTTCTCTTACTGTTGACATCATGTAATTGAAATCATGCATCTCCTGAGTCAAAGCAGCCCCCTTGAAACTAGTAATTAAGTATTCTCTGGATGCATATGCTGTATCTCCAAATATAGCCATTGTTGTGCCATTTTCAGCATGAACATTACTGATTAGGTTGTCCAAGCCTGATTGGTAATACATTGCACTATCATGACGCCTGCCCTCAACAGGACCATAACAATGACCTACAATTCCATTTGGGTAGATCAGATTCTGGTATTTTAAGCCATGTCTACGTTTATGCCCACTGAATACCTGTTCCTGGTGAACTTTGGGCCGGCAATTTGCTCTAAGAGTGCCATCTATAAATGCCCAGATGTTGTGAAGGGGACAACCTTTAGCTGTTATAGCATCTGCAAATACCTCTGGTCTTACAAAACCTTGGTTGATATTCTGCAGTAAATGGGCTGATGATCGATATTTCTGTTGGATGCCGACCAAAAATGTGTACGCAGTCAACCAATCGGTTTTGATATGAGAGCCGCCCTTAACATGATGCATAATCCTTCCAACGCTCTCCATGTGGTCCCATTGGAAGCCTTGTACTCTGGTGCCAACCTCAAGACAACTACAAGTTTTTGTAGAGTTGCCTTATCAAACCGAAACTGCTGAATACATTCGTTGTCGGTCATCGCCTACAGATAAAATTTAAAAAGAAAAACTCGAAAAAAATGTAGAAGAAAAGAGAAATGCAAAAATTCATTTCGGAATTAAATTTTCTAAAAAATAAATAAACAAACAATTTCAGATCCTTTTTGGCTTTGCAATGAGGGAATGTGTGATTTTGTTTTTAAGCCTTTCGTTTAATACAAGGTGTATCCAAATAAAGTGAATCCAAAAACAATGGGCCCATATGTAGAAGTGGGGGAATTCACAGGCTACTGATACTTGTCTTGGGGGGGGGGGAGGTCTCAGAAATTATCATAAAAAGTTCCCACACGCATATGAGATATATTTGTATATAACGTTGGTTCTATTTGGTCTGGCAATGTAAATATAATAATGTTAATACTTTAAGAATAAATACAGCTTTGAGATGATTGATGTTTACAAAGAAATACGTCTGAAATGCTTACTATGTGTTTGCAATGTTTAATTTTATTAAAGGTCTACAATTAAATTTTCATGGCCATTAAACCTGGCCAAACTCGGTATGTCAATTTTTAATCCAACCAATAAAGTTGGACTTGGAAGTTTTCACTTACATTCATATTGAAGCGACCATACTTCAAATGTTGCGCCTTCTCCTGTGCCTCTTCATTGGCCAACAACAAAAGTAGAATATCCTCATCATCCAGCAGAGGATCTTCATCATCCTGTGTCAGCATGATCGATGCCAAATCGTCCAGATCCATCCTGAAACTATAAGGAAACTTTGTTTTGCTACAATTGCTTTGATGTTAAATTCTGATGGGGCTCTTAATTGTGTAGCATCATTGGAATAATGTTTTATGAACATACTTTTTGTATGCCTACATATTGGGCATTATTAAAAAGAGCGAAAACGAAGGGAAACTGACGTGGTAAATTTATTGTTCAACCAGCAAGGTTTTATGGTGCAAAACTTCCTGTGAACAGGTAAAAAATACATATTTAAAATGCGGGTTTTTTTCTCGAGACTTTTCGAGTTTATAACCTCGAATAAAGTATATGTTTTCCCCTCCAGTAGGGCTAATTGCTATTTTCCTAAAAAGCGATATAAATGAGACATTGAACAAACAAGAATATTTTCAGGCTAATTTTTTTGCGAAAAGTAGCAGACGCTAAAAAAGAGAAAAAAAGTATGCACAAAACATTGAACATTCGTTACAAATTGAACATTCGTTACAAATAAATCCATTTTTGTGGAGAGCATGGTGTGCAACTTCAATTTATTCTTACCTGGGTTAACGATGACCGGTCACTCTTCTCTTGACAGGTTGATCTTGTTGATGCGTAATTGATTGATTTGTGGATAACAATGACGGACGAACGTCTGTGCGTGACGTGCATCTAAAAGTTTAAACAAAGTACTTGACGCCCGCGTAGTCGAGACGCAACGCCCGCGAAGAATCTCCCACACGCTCGCGTTCGCGTTCACGTAATACGTGCATCTAAACCTCTCTAATGTCTATAGCTACAGCACTGTGACCGCAAGCCTCGACCATTCAAAGCGTGAATGCCAGCGGCCTTTGAACACGATGATCATCGCCGCCTTTTTAGTTGGTAACCAACAACCTCCCTATATGCTGCATAATAAGTCATGTCACGTCGCTGCTCTTTTTTGAAAAATATATTTTACGACAAGATAGGTTTTTACAACTGCGCAGTTGTTAGATGTAAGTTATGAACTCAAGTTAGCAATGTGCAGTTGTTGGTGCTTAAAAGCGTCATCTGTCCCTGTAATTTGGAGATAAATTGGATTTCTTTCAGATAAGTTTTCATGTATTTTCTGGCATTTTAATTGGCAATATATCATTGATGAAATGTGTTTTTTGGAAAATTTCACAAGTTTTCACACTAAAGGTACAGAGCATGTTGTTCTTCATGAAATGATTGTTTCAGTGATGTTGACCACATTGTTAGCCAGTATTAGCCAACTCCGAACAAACACTTCAAAATCATTCATTTTTAGCGATGTATGACAACTGCGCATGCGTATTTACCATGGTACTGTCTACGAAGCCATGCAAACTCCTTTTTTGGCATTAGTGAGCGCGGATCTCTATTGTGTCGAGATTAGCGTAGTGAGCAACTGAGCAAGCTGGCGCCAGGTGCTTTCTATTGTAGCTTTCGAGCGCGGCGATGATCATTTTACTTTTGAAGTCTTGGAGTACGAACTCCTTGGGTCCTTGCTCTATGGTTGTACTATACCGTTAGCCCCAACGACCCTTGCGTGTGCTTTGTGTGCATGTACGTACGCCCCACACTCACTTCCGCAAACAGCCGTACAGTAAGTCGAGGCGTAAGATAGCCTTGACGCAACCTCGTCCCCAGTGCTTACTTTATTTCCAACCGCGTTTCCAATAGTAAACCCTGGATAGGAAACTTTCTTCCTGTATCCTGATTGGATACCGCAATTGGCTAGTAATGGATTTTTATCGTGTACTTGGTGCTATATATTCACAACGTGCAGTACGTGTTTTCGCGATCATTCGTCCACGCCTTCTCGAAAATACTAATTTCCTTTTCAATTTGCTCATATTAATATGAAATATGATACTGCATGTTGTCTTGATAAGATCGTAACAGTTTGATTTCAAAAATCGTGTTTTCGTAACTCACGCCGTGCTCGCGCTGCTACGAATTCACTCTGTTTTTACGCCAGACCCCGCATACAAAAACAAACGCTAATGTGTAACGCATATCCAGACACCAGACTGTTCCTCATTTGCATACGTCTGCAAAAATCTTGCACATGCAAATGATCCAATACCAGGGTGAGAGAGCAGGTAGTGGTGGGCGCGTACTGCTCGACACCCTGGGGACGAGGTTGAGCCTTGACGCAACCGTGTATGCTGAATATGATAATTAGTACGCGCTATGGTAAATAGTCTTCTCTCATTGGATAACGGCTGACAAAAAAATGAATATTTATTAAATTGCATAATACGACCAAAGGTTTATAAACCAGACGGCCTGTGGTAACAATAATTATTGTAAAACACCCCCTTAAAATCTTAAATAATAGTAGAATAATATTTATAAAGTTACACATAGTTTGGGTCGAAAATGAAATGAAAAAGGATGAAAAATTAGACCTTCAAAAAACGGCAAATGGTACAAAACCGCACGCCGGCAAAAACGATGTCACCATGCACAGAGGCCACGTTGGGGCCAGGGGGGGGGGGGCGGAAGGGGTCAGGGTTTCAGACCAAAAATTCGCTGACTATTCTCTTTGGATACATTCCATTTTTAAAAGAGGTGAGCGTTGTTTTAAAAAAAAAGGAAACCATTTTTAACGTTGAAATGCTCTCTCTATCAGCATTGAAAACATGACAGCATAGGTTCAACGAGTAAGTCCAATTGATACGATTGCTAAATTTATATAAAAATGCGTAAAAACATTAGTGAACATTTGTCATTGATTTATGCCAGGATCAACGTGCTTAACTGCTTTGAATGTGTCTAGGTGGGAAATTCATTACAAAATGTCTCCCCTGAAACGGGTACAAATATCGACATAATTTGAAAAATTGTATCGTTCATCCTCTGATTTTTTTCTCTGATCGTAATTTTTAAGGATCGATCTTTTGTTCCTGGAAGTTTCACAAAAATCGCTCCGTACATCCTCTAGATATTTGACAGTTTTTTCCAGGGTTTGTTTGAGAAAATGGTTTCTGCCATTTACTCAGCGCTGCACCGGCACGCGCACAAGATGTTGATGTATACGTACGTGACCCCTCGCGAGCACTCGGTTCCGTGTAACAATACGTGGAGCCCCACGGAATCGTCTGCGCTGCACACGTACACAAGTATTGGTTGGTTTGTGCACGGAGCTACGTGCGTTAACGACGGAGCTTCGAACTGCCAACGTCGCGAGGGGTAGATGAGATTAATTTCAACGTAGAGGGCGTTACCCCTTCCGCCCCCTGGTTGGGGCCGTCCACTGTAGGCACCGGCCCGGCTGGCGCCATGCAGTGAGACACGCTGCGCTTTCACGTTCAGCGGCAAAAAAACCGCTCACACTATTGAGTATATCTACCGCTGACTTTTTTTTGGGGGGGGGGGTTATTTCTCCTTAGCTGTCAAGGGGATATGGGAAAAAAAATCTCTCCTTCAGCAAACTTATTCTGTAAGACTGATTTTAACTTGTATGAACAACTTATAAGTTATATGTCGTATGTACCACTAATATCATCGACAGGGTACGACATAATTCGACAGGGTACGACTAATATCATCGACAGGGTACGACATATATGTCGACAGGGTATGACATATCAAACATATGACATAATGTCGACAGGTGCCGGTACGACATATATGTCGTGCATAAGTCGAGTCGACAGGGTACGATATATGTCGCATACGACAAAGTCGTATATAAGTACGACTTAATATCGCGTGTGTACAAAATATGAATTGTAACTCGTATGTTCGACTTGTTTGTCGATTATGTCGTACACAACATATTTTGTGAGAACGACTTGTATCTCGTGCGATTTACATCTACGACTTACATGTCGTACGTATGTTGTAGGTACGACATACGATTTATTCATACGTACGCATTAAAATACATGTGTCGTACGTATGAGATGTATGTTGCACATGGTACGAATTCAGGGAGAGTTTTTTTTCACCATGTACCTGACAGTTTCGTATATTTCCATCCCAAAGTCAATAGCTCGTTTCTTGCAGTTAATTCATACAGGTGCTTATAGATACGAGTTAACCTGCATTCGATTACATGGGTACGATTTGACCTGGGTCCGAGTTGACCTGTTCCCTACATTCGCTGTCAGAATAGCACGGGCAGGTAGCGGCGTGATAATGTACGCTGTTGCACCGACAAAACGTTGGCGGACTGTCTTGAACTGTCCAATTCGCAATACATTGGAAATAGTATCATTTTGAACAATTCACTCATATAGCGGCATATTTCATTTGTTTGTAATAAAACTGGAGAAATGGTTTAAAATAGGATTGAAATACCTAGACATACCACGGTTTGAGTGAACATACATGTACGTGGTGCATACAGTAATTTGCGGGATCATGAATATGTATGTCGCGGGTCAAAGTTTACGGGCTTTGATTGGATATCGTGTAATATATGCGCATCAGAAATTTTCGACCGATTCCGGTCGAAACTATAAAGAAACACATAAGAATTCGCCACGGTTGCGTCAAGGCTATCTTCCTCCTCGACTTAATACTTTACGGCTGTTTGCGGAAGTGTGTGTGGGGCGTACGTACATGCACACAAAGCACACGCAAGGGTCGTTGAGGCTAACGGTATAGTACAACTAGTGATTGTGTCGCGGCGCGCGCGGTGTGCGGTAGCGGGAACAAGCTCGTATGGGAACAAGCTGATAGCCTTGGTCAAGGCTAGTATATCGTGCGCTGTATGAGAACGACACGAAAAACGTATTCTTACTCCGTCGTGTCCGATGTAAACAAGCGGGGTTTTTTTCGTCTTTTCTCGGGAACGGTAAGACATGAGGTGGGTTTCCTTTCAACCAGATGTTTGAAATGGGCTAAGTTAACATTCCAAAACATAACCATTTTCGGGGATTTCAGAACCTAGTGCCCCTTTAATAGCAGCCACACACTGTGCAGTAGTGCTATTGTGAAGATTACTCGGTTTTTATACGAACGCCATGCATTCGTGATTTTGCTAGTTGATGTGCATACACGTACCCGGTACCCGCGTTTGGCGCTAATGCCTAATCCTTAAGTTTTTAGAGCAAACATGAGTGATACTGAAGCTAGTCAGAGTGAATCGAGCGATATTCAAGAGCAGACATCACCGGCCAGGTCACCCGAACCGGTCGGAGGTCGGGCGGGATGGGTTGCATTGTTGACAATGTGGACTAGAAGTCTTACCCGAATGGCGATAGCCAAGGGACTAGGAATGATGCTACCAACACTACAAGATCAATTTGGGACAGCGACGTGGGTCATCGGTTGGATGGCGTCACTCATGGTCGGCATGGGAGGTCTAGTTGGTAACTATGTATTTTTTTCCTGGGAATCAGGCTGACACTTTCTTAATGAATTGATAGAGAATTGATAGAGTAAATTCAAGCCCGCGGGAACGGGGATGCTACCTGATTTGACGCTCTACATTTTGCTGGCTCTAAAAATATCTTCAGTTTTGTTCGTTTTAGCTTTGCCGCGGTTACAAGCGCAGCGCTTCGAACGTCTAGCACAAACACTGTAAAATATACAGAGGAGGTTTTTTTTAAAAATATTCAGGCAGTGCAGAATCGGTATTTCTCTCAAACTATCTAAAATCATGACATGTCAATGATATTATGAACTTGCGCAATATTATGGTACCAGTAGAGTAATGATGCTTGATCCAAAAGCAATGACCTCGGCCATGACCCGACAATGGTGGCAAAGTTGTTTATGCTTGTCAGGAATTGTATAAGCACTTTTCCATTCTATTTTACAATAAGGACGACATTAGCCAGTGGAGTTACGCATGATGGATGCTTAACACAAGCGCAATAACCTCGGTCATGACAATGGTGGTAAAGTTGTTTAAAGCCAGAGTCCATCATTTGCAGCTATCCAAAAAGTAAAAACATACTTAATTGGTTGAAAAATATTAAGGGGACCAAACTCCCTGTGAAATTATTCTTTCTGACAAGCTGTCATTCTGAAGAAATCAACAAAAGAAGGCCTTTCCAACAGTGCGTCTTAAGAAGCACCGTTGGAAATTTCCGTTAGTAGTTCGTTATTTTATTCGGCGAAGCGCGCGCATGCGTTGATACGACGCACACGCGCGCGCGGTTGCTATAATTCGTCCGATCAGTGCGCGACATTGCGTAGCTGCAATGGGCTCAGTGAGAACGTGTCTCGGACGCTGAATTCAGGGCCAATTCAAAACATGATTCAGCAACTTTTGATTTGAAATTGAGATCCTAGAATGCTGTTTTTCTCGAAATATACAGCTGAAGCTGAGCTGAAACTTCATCAGGTCAGTTGTTCAGCACCCTTCTTTAGATTTTGAGCACTTTTGTTGCTTCAAACGAACAAAATGCAGAAATTACAAATGATGGACTATACCTTTAAACTATAGTCATGCTTTATCCCAACTCAAGTGAATTATCGTTTTCATAAAAAAAAAAAATATTCATACTTGGCAAAGTTATTTATATGCTTGCCAGGAATTGTACGCACTTTTTCATTCCATCTTTCAATAGGGGCATAAGTTCATACCTTTCCCCTGAAGGTTTTTTTTTATTTAAAAGTTTCAATGACGTTGCTAGCATTCTGAACTCAACGTTAACACATAGCAAGGTTCATGCCGCGGTTACACACACACACATCCCCAACCTAAAAGGAATGGAACCGGCTTGCATTGAAACTAGTCATGATGCTTTACGCCAATTCTAGTGTAGTTTCGTTTTGATATAAGAGCTATTCATGCTTTACCCTCTACAAGTTTTTCCCTCATAAAAATAATATTAATAATAACCGGCATTTAAGAACGCTCTTATTAGTAAACTAAATCACAGCACTTACAGTATTATTATTGACCCTGAACACAGGGCCAATTAAACATTCCAAATACCATCTCAGCTCCCTGGGGAGTATACAGCTCCATGCTGCCTGTTAGGCGCAAGGAAGCTAATTTAATCACAAAAACCATCTCTGCCCTCACAGGTACCCATTTACTCCTGGGTTGGGAGAAGCAATGAGTGACAAAGTGCCTTGTTGAAGGGCACACGCACCATAACCCCGGGCTGGACTCGAACCCACAACCCGCAGAATTACCCGCAGACAGCGAATCCAATGCCCCAGACCACGAGGCCACGGTAGTATCCTCGTCTCGCCCCAAACTTGTCATCTACCGATCATAAAGATGCATTTGGTCCTTCAGTCTTTTATATTTGCCATTCCATGTATCAATTAAATAACACTGCAATTATAACTGAAGCTACATCGTTTGTTGAGTTAGAACCATTTTATTGGCCAGTTAAATTCTGAATATTTTATGAACAGAAAAACATCCGTTTCCATTGGAAACATTTGTTTGAGTTGAAAGAAAAGCTCCTTTTGGGTTGTATAAGTTTCAGTATACCTTTCATTTACAATGATGAGGTCATCAGTTAAAATGTCAAAACTTAATATTGATTTAGTTCAGACAGGATAAACGTTCGTCATACGGTGCAAACAACTTTTGAAAATATGGAAATTATAAAGAATATTTCAGTGTGTGTTTTCATAAGACTTACAAAGGGCATTTATGGGTAATTTGGTAAAACTGTGAGGAATGCTTTTTAAATCAAAGTTTCCTCTATCTTTGACGTCCTTTCAAGTAATGACGTCATCGTGGCACTTTTGTGCTTGACATTCCTCACTGATCATTTATATAAAAAATGCTTCTAGTTTCAAGTAAAATTCAATTTTCACTTCTGATAAAACCGGAAGTAAAGGTCAAACGACTAAGTGCCTGGCAAGTCAAAATATTGCTATAGACACTGTCTAACTGATCACATAACAGTCAGTTGCCGTGTCACGCGTAGCTGCTCTATTTTCTCGTCGACACAACTGACAGCAACGCGAGGCTAGCGAACGATGGCCGTAAAAAGGGCTTCAAAAATTCGCAATTGTCATGCCAAACCACAACCAATCCACACCAACAAAGCTGTTTTAGGTAGTTAAAGACCTAACACATACATCTATCAAGGTCTTCCCCCCCCCCCCCCCCAAAAAAGAGGATTTTGATGCATTCTGACGATATTATTTCACGGACAAATCGACTAAAGAATTACGTTATGAAATTTCCGGTTTTTTCCGACGAAAGTCTCCCAAATGTTGAGGTTATCAAAGGAAAGAATAAACTCTTCATCTACAAAATATCTCGTGAACGTAATGTTTATAATTTAAGAATTCGATGTACACCTAATGTTTCCAACAACTTCCATTTTTCACAAAGCGAAAAGATCGTCGCCATTGTGAAAGCATAGAGCAAGGAACCCAGACACGGTATGACCTTGTGACCCCATACGCCCACTGATTGGTCGAGCTCCAGATGGCCTACTTAATATTCATAATCAATCACCGCGCGTGCTATTCACATTTTTTCAGGCCTACGTACGCCCGTACATTTACACGCTGTAAGTTTTGAGTTTTCTTTGACAATTAACATTAAAATCAGAAATTGAACTTTCACAATATGCTCTTTGCTTAGCATATGAAAATTAAGCATTAAGATCAAACACCTTTGTAATGTTGCTCTTTGATTTATGTATATGAATAAAACAACAGATTGAAATAAGGTTTGTCTATCAAAGAACAACAAGGTCTTTGAACTTAATGCTTAGTGTCCATGTCATAAGTGGATATTGTGAAATGTCAATTCCTGACTCTAATGTAAATTGTGAAACACAGAAATAAAAATTCATACCTTACAGCTAACTACATTTATTTATACATAAGGAAATATATGTCGAATTATCATTGTTTTAATGCGCATAGTTCTTCAAATAAGTCTAAATATTGGGCGCATTTTCTAATCGTATACGATTTAAGTCACCGGGACGAATTGTAATGACAGCAACATGAAAACGAATGACAAAAAACGAATTTGCTTTGTCAATTCAACGCCGATGCCTTTACGAGACGAATTTGAAAGATTTTGGACGAATCGGAATGCTAACAATTTGAATTATACTGAACCTTAAATGAAATCTAGTGGTGGCTTTCTGAAATTAAAATTGAGGAGTGAGCTTTGCGAGGATCGGGGACGAAATTAAAGTATCGATATAGGGAATTCGTGTGATACAAGCAGGCCTTCATTTTTAGAAATTCGTGGAGCTCAGTTAATCGCTCTCCTGGGAAATCCGAGGAGCTCAATTTGAGCACCCAAAATTGCTCTCTTGGGAAGTCCGAGGAGCTCGATTTGCATGTTTTGTGCTCAAAGTAAAAAATGAATCCAAATCATTTCCTGATGCCTTTCATATCATGCACACACACTTGCATCAGAACTGAGAAACAGATGCGACTGTTCACTACAAATTGAGTGCTTAATTCGTGTCAATTTAATAGGTTTAAGTTTTACTAATTGTTTGTGAATCATCCTGATGTGGAATTGGAAATAAAAATGAAAAACAAATTGGAGTTGACTTGTGGTTCTTTAAGTGTTTCTCTTTTGTTCTATTTTACTTCGTTTTTATTATATTCACTTTATTTTGTTTTTATTTTTTGTTTTATTTACTGTTTATTTCAGTTTTTATTTATTGAATTTTTTTATGAAATAGTTTGTTTTGGTTTACTAACTTTACTAAAAACCTGTTTTTGTTTAAATTTGCATATGTATCATGTGGTGTAACCGTGTTTTTGAGGGGTTCTAAATTTATATCCAAATTGATGAATAGAGCCCAGAGCCCCCTCCCCCCCAAAAAAATCCAACTAAGTAATTTAAGTCCGGTCATACATCTGTCAAAGAAATACTTTTTTGTCACATAAATCCTCAAAATTAGTAAAATAGAAAAGGAAAATAATTATATGAATATTTGGTTTTGGGTACAAAAAAATAAAAGGATCGAAAGTAAGGTCACAGAAATGTACAAGTATTAAACGCCATTACAAAATGTCGAATGGTACTACGCACAAACAATGTCACCGTGCACGGGTGGCCTGTTGACCGGCCGCGCTTGCGGGCATAGCCCGGTAGTCGACACACGGAAAATCGCTCTGCACTCTATCGTTGTGGGACAAATGAGCTCAACCTTTCGTAAGGTATTTCCAACCCAAACTTGTCAAAAATGAACGCTAGTTTCTTGTAGATGTACCGGAGATCATTCAAAATGCCGTTCAAAAACTCTGACTCCCTTTGGAACATCACAACTTCCAGAAAAACGGTGTAATTTATAGGCCTACCCACTGTCATGACTGTTAATTGTCTGGCTGCACAGTATTAGATCGCGCACAAGTGGGCCTACGTGTTATGCGCGCGTGGGATCGGGACGGGAAACCGTCGCGATCGCCCGGCACCACACTCAACACGTGTGCTTGGGCCACGTCCATTTTATCGAAAAATAGGGGTGTTGGTATTACAAAGTAGGTGGTTTTAATTGCTCAGCCCATCCATTTCATAATTGTTTTGTGTTTTCACTTCATCGGAGGTTTATTTATTTAGTTTTACATTATAAATATTTATAAACTAATGTATAAACTGATCTCAACCGAAATTATTATTTCACTTTATTCACTTAATGGCGGTGCACGTCTGAATGACGATCCTGCCAGTACCCTTGATCATAATGGAACGTGCTACATGTCGTTGATGAAAAGAAAATGGCTAATGTGTCCATGTACGTGATGGTAGCAGACCAGTAAATAAACTTCCATTGACCCCAATGGTAAATGCTCCCACTTCAAAAATTCGGGAAAAATACTCACAACTCTCCAAGGTGTTCGAGACACACATCAAATTAAAGCTTATTTCATCATCTTTCATTTTCTTTTCAATTTTCGGGGGGTCAACTGATGACTTTTAGGAGAAATTTCCATCTGAAGATGATCACCCCTGAAAATAGTCCTGAAGCCCATCGCCATTTTGAAAAACGATGCCTACACTCCATTGCAAAGTAGAGCGCTTTTAGGGTCCAAATTACATCAAAATTACACAGAACTGCAAGCTCCAAGTCCTGTGCACGGTTTCCACCCATATTTTTTACAAACCCTCAAGTTCATGGCCCACAGCATGCTCAAATACCGAAGATTTTGAGGGCATGCAAATCGTGATTTGGCCGGCGCAGGCAATTTCGGACCGATTTACTGGTCTGCACCCTGATGGCTCGAGTAACTGCGATGTTTACAAAATCCTTGCGATGATTATGAGTGGATTTTACTTAGGTAGGCCTATTCGACTTACTTAAATTGTTGATATTTTTTGCAACGAAATCGTTCAAACATCGGGATGACAAGTTAAGAAATCAAGTATATAAAATTTGGATTGACAAGATTTTACTGCTGGCTTTATGTAGACAAAAACTGGAGTCGACAATTAATAAGCTTACAAATTTACCCAGGAGCGCTATTATTCGCGCGCCAGAAACCGTGTTAAGGAGCGCGAAGGAGCGCGATCGCGCTCCTTAAAAATGAAGGCCTGTACAAGTGTTAAAATAGCCGGGAAAACCTTTATATATTTGGCGCATTTTTTAATCGTATACGATTTAAGTCACCAGGGACGAAATGTAATGACAACAACATGAAAACGAGTGACAAAAAACGTTTTTGCAACGCCGACGGCTTTACGAGACGAATTTCAAAGATTTTGGACGAATTGGAATGCTAACAATTTGAATCCAAATTATACTGAACCTTAAATGAAATCTAGTGGTGGCTTTCTGAAATTTAAATTGAAAGTGAGCTCGGCGATGATCGGGGACGAAATTAAAGTATCGACATAGGGAATTCGTGTGATACAAGTGTTAAAATAGCCGGGAAAACCTATACATGCCCACTTAAATTTCTTTAAAGAATCCGAAACAGTTTTGTATATAAACGCAGTTTGGTTTCGATGCCATCGGTCATCCATGCAGCAGAAAAATAGACCCGAAGCCAAACCAGATAGCGTATGATAGAAGCTTCACTTCTTGTTAACTATATTGATACAAATGTCTTTCTAACTTATTTGTTATATAGTGTACAAATATTCGTGAGTCGAATTGACTCGAGCTAAATATTTGACTCGACTCGACTCGACCTGACCTTCTTGACCTAATGACTTGAGTTACGTCTTTAAAATGACTCGACTGAGTCACTCCTTCAAAATGACTCGACTCGACTCGAGTCACAAAAAACAGTGCCTCGTTTCAACTCAGCCAATCCCGATCAGGAAATACTGCTGCACAAGCCACACGAGCCTTATGTCCCCAATCACTCATTTCAACCCACAACCACCTAGGCTAACTGTCCCTTTGCAATAAAAGGTGTAGCTTGCTGATTGTCACTCAAAAAGCTCACCATTGGCCCTTCAACAGCACGCCCCGTTGGCGGCGTTGCCCACATTTTGAGTCGCTGAAGCGTTCCAGCACGAGGTTAAGACTAAACCGCACTAATCGCTGTCTGATGCTCTCTCCACTGTGCGTCTGACAATGACAATGACAATGACAATGAATTTTATTTCCCTGTACGGCCTCTGCTGAGGCAAAAGAGAACTTAAAAATTACAATTTAAAAGGATATTTAACAAAATTACGATACACAGTTACAAAAATAAAAATAATTTCTGCAGACAAACTAACAGAACATAGGACTAACGGGATAAGGTAAACTCGGGATAAGGTAAACTCGCACCAGTCCACCAACTATTTGACATAGTAGTCAAAGATGACGTTGCGAGCTTTAAAATGCCTTTTGCCTTTTTTTTCGAGGTAACTCTTTCGTTCCAGATTGGATATGCATGACTTTAAAGACCAACTATTAAGGGACTTGCATTTCCTTTCGTGGTAACAACTGACAGGGTTACCCACTATATCCCCAGAGTGTAAACCATAAAATACTCGTTGTCTTAGTTCAATATAGCCACCTTAAAATTGACTTTTTCCAACCCTCAGATACAAAATTCCATTGCTTTCTTTTGTGCTCTGAAACTTTTTCCATGATGCGGAAACTATTTTCCATATTACAGCACCCTCATTTCCTCAAACTTATGACCTTTAGTTCTTTAAATGTAAATTTCTTCCTGCTTTTCTTGACAGCTCCTTTGGCAGGTTTTCTTGGTAGACGATTTGGATCGGGAAACGTTATCATGGTATGCGGTACGATGATTGGCTTTGCTTTCATTGCTGCATCCTTTGCATCAAGAGCGATTCAACTGTCCTTGATTCTTATACTGTTAGCAGGTAGGAAAACAGAGCTATTTTTTTTTCTTTGATACAACAAAGGGTCATCAAATTTCAACATTTTTATTGTTTAGAAATCTTACAATTTGCCTTTATATTTTTATTTGTAAAGGTTCACCACTACGAGTGCCTGTGGTGCTTGCTAAAGAGGCTATTGGCCGATGCTATGACAAGAACCTTGCAAAGGCTACCGGTATCGCGCGGACGGGTACTTCCATTGGACTGGTCGTGGCCGCGCCTCTCGGGTGGAGGGGAACCATGATGCTGATAGGCGGCATCTCAATGCAAGTCGTTCCTTGTGGCGCCCTCATGAGGAAAATTAGAACAACACCGAGCAACAGTTATCGGGAACTTCCACAGAACGAGCCAACCTCGGAAGATATATCTCCTCCCTCCACATGTACCTCACGTTGGATGAAAGTCTTTAAGAACTTTGATTTGTCCCTGTTTCGAAGTTTTCAGTATTGGTCAGTGGCTATCGTATACGTTTCTTTCTGTTTTTGCTACGACATGTGGCTGATCTATTTCGTGTCACAAGCTCAATCAAAGGGGTTTTCCTTAGAGGACGCAGCAGTTTTCGTCACCGTAGCGGGCGTGGGGGAGCTGCTAGCCAAACTGTTGCAGGGCTTCATCATAGACGCAGGGATACTACCCTGCTGGAGCCTAATGGTCATATGCAGCATCGTTAGCTCGTTTGCGTTCTGTGTAACGCCATGGCTGGCCGGGTATTGGACAATGATGTTGACGGCATCGCTGGTGGTCATTTTCAATGGTCTCCTGACCTGTCTGCATGATATCCTCACCAAACAGGTACTTGGAGTAGAGTCACTGGCTGATGCCTATGGATGGATGGATATCAAAGCTACTATGACGGGGCTCGCCTTAGGCTTCATTCCTGGTAAATAAATCAGCAAATAATGCTGTCGATTAACCATTTGCACAGTGAGGTTAATAAATTTACGGTAATAAATAGTGACCACACTTAAGTTGAGACCGCGCCAATTATACGTATAGGATGGAATATCTGCACCTGCAAATGTTCCTGTTTGCGTTTCACATTGCATTTCTTTACTTCGATTTGCCAGGGAAACTAGGCTTGAATCATTTAGCTATCAAGCTTCCCCAAGATTTACTCTCCGATCGCTGTTGTTATGTTGTGAACAAAAGATAGAGACCAAACAAACCTTCAGTGCACATTTTGAGGAAGCAGTTTGCATATAAAACCGGAGTGACCGTTTAACACTTTTCTTGTGTTAATTGATTCATCTCTGTCGTATTTCATGTGGTTTTAAGGCACATTCACTCTCTTTCCTTTCGATAGACGATGAATGTTTCCCAGTTACTCGTTTTCTTTTCATATTTATTTGTTCTGTGTTTTCCCAGGTTGGATTTATGACACATCTGGAAGTTACAACGCTGCATTTGTTTTCTTAGGCTGTGTGCAGTTTGCCCCTGTGATCCCGCTGGTTGTTCTCAACTACTTCCGATGCGTCAAATGAGTGTTTCAACTGATGCTCCTTTCATTTACTGTCATACTCCAAGAAGATCCTTTCGTCCTTACTAGAGACGTTCGGCAAACGGGAAAAATTCACGTATCCGTATACGTATCCGCATGACGTCACACGTATACGCATACGTTACGGGAATGCAAAATGCAGTTGCGGCATCGCGCAGCCGGCCACGTACACGTATTATTTAGGGCCTACCGTATCTTATAAATTATTTTTTTGTTTTATTAATTACCTTCTCTCAGAAGTAGAGAGAGCTGACCACTTCTTATTAGGACTTTCACTAAGAGAACTTCTGAGGACACGCAAACATGTCTACATACTAAAAGCCTGAGGCACCGTCTAGTGTCTGTATCGAACTCCCAAACACAAACATAGGCCTAGTAGGTACGTTTCTTAATTCCCGAACGAAAACCTAAAATGACCCTAAGGCTACGTTCAGCGCTGTAACCGTGGATCTGATTGGTTATGCCGGAGTATGCCACCATGTGCAGCACTGATCTGGGGACGTAGGACGAGAGCAGCGAACCTAACGCTTGCGGCCTCCCTGTGATTGGCTGTGACTATGCACCGTATAAGCCATTAACATGATAATGATCCCAGTTCACTGAGCGACTCGTGATTGACGTGCGTGCCTTTTGGCTGAGACGTGATGGTATGGTTGACCAGACATCGCGTCTACATGGCATACATTGATTTTTCACGTGATGGCTGGAAGCTTCGGCAGGGGCGTATCCAGCTTTTTTTGATGTTGGGGGGGGGGGGAACTGCACATCGGCGCCGAAATGTAGACATGTTTTTTTTTTCGCCCAACACTTGCCCTGACACTGACCATTGGTCATTTTTATTGGGGGTAATTTTTTTGAAAAGGGCACTTGCACATCCGTTGTGAAATGTAGACAGGTTTTTTTCTCCGGACACTTGGCCTCCGTCAAATCAAAAAGCGTGGAGGAGGGCGGGGCTGGTCCCATCTGTCGATGGGGGCACTGTTCAAAACCGACAATTATGCATACAAAGGGCCAATATATGGTGTTTTCAGGGCGAAACAATGCGAAATTCTGAAAAAGGCATCCAAAACGGCAGATGCCACAAAAAAAGGGAACCACTTTTTTTTTTAAAGACACTTTAAAAAAAAAAAGGGCACTTGTTCAGAAAAAAGGGCACTTCGCAAAAAAAGGGCACTCTTTACAAATCAAAACTAATAAACCACGCGGGGTGATTTCAGTACCAAAAGGGGTGGTCCTCAGAGGATGTTTGATGTTTAGGCCGAAACTAGATTACAACCGTCGTTTTGTTGTTTATCATTGGAACACGCTTTTAAATACGATACTAAGTTTAATTATATTGAGAAACAGGCCATATCATGTCTTCGTCATGCTAGGTTGAGCTATGTCATGACGTAAACAAACTGTCCTAAATTCCCCCATTTACAACCCTTCCAAATACGAGTATGGCAGGTGAAGATCCAGGGGGGGGGTGCCGATATACCCCCCCCCTGCGAAAAATGCTGGATCCACCCCTGTATGGGTATTGTGTTTTTTGTGTGGCCCTTGTTGATGTAAGGTGTTGCACACGAACATGATGGTATGGTTTGTAAAATGTTCAAGTCCACCCATACTCGTATTTTTGTCCGACAGTAGTCGGTGGTCGGCGTTTCGTTGTGATTGACATTAATTATGCATTTTGTGGTATAACTCATCCCTGGATTAATTCAAAAACGTTGTATGGCCTGTGTATCAACATAATGAAGCTAAGTATTCCAAACAGCTGCGTCTTAAAATACAAATTTACCTTAAAACCACTACTTTTGGAATTTGTGTTTTTTTTAATTCCCCCCCCCCTACGGTTTTCGGGTGGGGTGATCCTGTGTGCTCTACGTATTACATAATGATCATGCATCTATCAACTTCAAGCCAAATACCAATGTAAGATATCAAAACTGTCATCGGTAAACATGCGTTTTTAATATATTTTTTTTTCCTTTGAAAGGTATATTCCAAAATTTGGTTATTTTTGAATGGTGTATTCTATTTTCATGTTTGTTTTGGTTGATTGACGTTTTACATAATTGTAGACATTATCTGCGTAGAGGGTTCAATACCTGAACGAAATGCTGCGCTTTTCAAATGCGGTAAACCAACAGGTGCGAACGAAACTATCATTGCTTTAATGCTGCGAGATATTTCTATAGAATTAGGGTGGAGCGGTGGGCCTTCCTTCTATTGTCCGTGTTGTGACACTGTGCCCCGGCCAATGAATTGAAAAGGCCGTGGCGTAAGTTATTCATTCAAGGTATTAGGCTCTTTATAATGTGCCCGCCTCCTACTCATAACCCGAACGTAAAAGTAACTTATAGCTATGCCACGTGACAGGGAATTGGGCAATCACTGAGAAGATAAGAAACGTGTATGGACGTAAATGTTACGTACTTAGGGGCACTTTAAGAAACGTACCTAACAGTACAGTACGTTGTACACGTACATAACATCGCTGGCCTCAAGCTTCCATTTGATTAACGCACAAACGATATGCATAAACCAGACCACTTTCATGCCTCAAAAATTTACGAAAATCCCTACATTTCCCGCAACATTTATCCTCAAAATCACTCCCAAAGCAATGACAGATGTATTACGCGTCATGTGATTTCAGGTAAGAGGTAATTAGAGACAAGTTGGCACAAGTTTGGTGTAAAATCGAGAAACTTTCATACGTGCCGCTCCCATATCAGATGGCTTTCACACGTGCTTTTCGTATCACATTTCCCGCATCACGTATTATGAAAGGGCACAAAAAGTGATGACGTCATACGCACAATCCATACGGATACGTGGATAGGGGCTTGACTTTTGAGCTTGCCAAACCTCTCCGACATGGTCATCAGCCTTAATGTACGTATGTAAAGTGGTTGTTATTAACCAGCCAATTATTAGGAGTTGAAAGCCTCTTGCGTGATAGGCCTAGATAGTTTATGGAGAACATTTCTTAATAGACCGTTGGCCCTGTAATGTCATGCCAACACGCAACCGCTGGGAGACTTTTGCATGTGGTTTGTTCCTTTATATTTGTTTGTGTGCACTCATTACATGTAGTTCTAAATGTAATCTCATTTTAATCTTATGAGTTGGTTTAAAGATGGAATTTTGTTACGGGGATTTAAAAAATATATATATTTAGCAGTGGTTGATGCCATGGTACACAAATTAAGAGTTAAATAGGGTTAACGGGTTTTAGAGTGATGTATTATCAACATTATTAAAATAGAATTGTAGTCATTGCAGTCAAAGAAAGAACACAAAAGGGAGACTTCAAATTTGAACAGCAAATGTTGTGAACTGTGTGTTTATAACAAAATGGCAAACTAAAAGAGCTGCACATTATGAGTAATAATGATGTTGCATGTATTATAAAAATGGTAGTACTTTGATATAATGGAGTTAATAGATGAGAAAAGACAGATTTATTATGAAGTTTCCAGTTGAGAGCATTGGGAATGATATTGGCCCTTTGTTATTGAGTAAAATGTTTGGCTGCCAGACAATAAGTCAAAAACGACCGTTTGTTTTCATATAACATTTACTCGCATCTGTATGAATGAAAATGAAGCAAACGCTTTTACTTAAAATTAGTTGATAAAAAATGAAAGTATTTACTTTTTTGGCTAAAAATGAAAGTATTTCTATTTTTTTCTATTTTTTGCAAGACTACACGCGTTTGCTTCATTTCGTATGAATAAAAAGGAGTGAATGCTTCAGATTTCAAATATTTACTGGTCGATTTTCAAGATTAGGTAGGGGCTACCTTGAACAGATAAGGCAAATACTTCTGCGCAACTCGGTACATACACAAACAAGATTACACAGGTTGTGTAATTTTTTTACACGTTTTCAATGTGCTATACAAATCTGCTAACAGTTGGGTAAAATTTTACACAACAGGTGTTGGCTAAGGTTTTTCACAAATGTTTGGTAAAATTTTACTTTGAAAATAGGAAATGTAATTTACCTTATATCGTGGTAAATATAATTTGGTATAATTTCACTTTGGAAATCGGTAAAATATCTTACATAATGTCTTGGTAAAAATACTGTTACTGAATACTTGGTAACATTACTTCGTTTTTATGAAGACTAAAATTTATCCTTCAATTTGGTAAAGTTTAAATACATTTTTCAGTAAATGTTTTGTTTGCCCTGTATTCTTGTGCCGAACTGTCTTTGATTACATAGTTAAATTTTCTTTATAGAAAATTAAGGGACGCCCGCTCCAAAGATCTCCTCTCTGTGATCTAAAACGGCCGTCATGCATGCGAGACTCCCCGTTGAATTACTGTTGGTTAGATCTTAGTTCTCCTGTGAAAACTAAAAAAGAGAATACTCCACTTAGGCCCTAGTCCGAGAGTCGTCTTCTTTGTTATGTTGCAACAAACAAAAATTAGGACTTTAAAGGATTCTTGGAAATTTATTCAGAAAACATGGCAATAGCTAAATATAATGCCAACCCTGAGTGCACAAATCAACACGACCGGTTTGAATTATATGATACATGAGTACGTGCATAGTAACTCACGTACATTGCGGCATGATATACGGTCAAATAGCCAACATGATGGTCACTCGTCACTGGCAATTTGTTCATCTTCGGTCCACTATTCGTATCTATTTGCAAAACAAAGTGGTAAGTAAATTATAGGCTTTGGTTAATTTCTTACCTTTTAACGACTCGATTCCTAGGCCGACGACGTATGAACTCTGTCGCTTTTATTCATTGTTCGAAAAGTACGAAGAAGCTTCACGCGTTTGTCCTTTTAGTCTGGTGGCTTAGACCCAATTTTTGACAAGATCGTGACCGACTGGTCCAAAGCACCAAACTTGGCAGATATATTGTCATAGCCTTAGAGAAGATATTTAGAAGGGGGTGACACCTGAAATTCTTTTGGGAAAGCTGCCTAATTTGCATAAATCGTTAATACCTACCGTGTAATATATTTATTCCCATATTTGAGTATATTTTTAATTGTTTTACTTTTTGAAAAGTATATTTTGGTGATTCCACTTACACATCCTTACTTCAATAACATTTTCTAAAGCATTTAAGACTGACTGGATAATTATGAGGACAAAGTAACGATCCAAAATGGCTACTATTATACTCTAAAGTTGCGCGCATTAACCTTGTCTCCAGATATCGTCAAGTAGTCTTGCCAAACCTTAGTATTGATGAGCTCCAAATTCACCAAGTTGCTTACTGGCACAGTTACTCGATTAAAACGTCATGGCAAATCATGTGAACAATGATTACATTGTGATATTTAGCCCAGAAAACAAAAACGGGGAACTTGATCAAGTCCCCCACGTTAGGCAGGTTTCGCCTATTTTTTTGCCCAATTTTCGGACACCTCATTTTCCCCCTTTTTGTTTTTGTGGGCTAAATATCAAGATGATATAATTTTTCACATGATTTCCTATTTACTTTTGTTAGGATAACTGTGTCAGTAAGTAACTGTGAATGTGAAGCTCATCAATACTGAGGTTTGGCAAAACTACTTGATGATATCTGAGGGAAAAGGAAATGCGCGCAACTTTAGGGTATAATGGTAGCCATTTTGGATCTTTATTATGTCTTCATAATCTTCAAGTCTCTGATATGCTTTAGAAAATGTTATTTAAGTAAGGGTATGTAAGTAAAATCCCCAAAATAAACTTTTCAAAAAACAAACAAATAAACATTCACCAAGATATGGGAATAAATATATTACACGGCAGGGATTAACGCTTTATGCAAATTAGGCACCCTTCCCCCAAAAAATTCAGGTGTCACCCCTTCTAAATATCTTCTCTGAGGCCATAAGAATCTATCTGCCAAGTTTAGTGTTTTGGACCAGTCGGTCACGATTCCAACCGTATGCCACCTGATTATTTGCGAATAGCACTCTGCAAACTCATGGCAACCGGTATGGCGGGCTTTACCTTCGAATCGGTACACTGTAAAAACAGTGTTTAGCATTTAAACACATCAGACGGTGTTTAGAGTTTAATACGTTTAGGAATGTGTTTCAATTCTAAACGTTTACCACTTTTTAATGTTGTGAATGTAAAAAACTTTACGTTTTTGGACATTGCTTAGGATTGTATATCTAAATGCGCTGCGGAAGGTGTTTATTTAAATACATATTATATTATTCATTGCACATGTCAAACGGATAATGCGTGTCACAGAAAAAGGACATCTAAACATGTCATGATGCTAAACGTGTGGAAAAAGTGGGTACAGAATTAGTGTTTAGAAATGTGTTTAAATCCTAAGCACCATTTTTACAGTGTAATCTTTACACAATGGATTTCACTGCAACTCTGTAAAGTTTACCATTGGAAAAGTAAAACATCGGACGTGTTTACGCAACTCGTGTAAACATACATATTTACATTTTTAAATGTTTTTTTTTCAATCTACATTATAATTCTGTAAATTCTTTCCGTCAATTTTTAATTGAAACTGTGTATTTGCTTATACAACTTTCTTTACCTATTATTTTTTTTTACTATTTAGTAACGCAACTTTAGGGTATAATAGTAGCCATTTTGGATCTTTACTATGTCCTCATGATTATCCAGTCGTACTTATATGCTTTAGAAAATGGTATTCAAGTAAAGCTTTGTCAGTATGATCCCCCTCCAAAAAAAATAACTTTTAAAAAATAAGTACAATAAAAATATACCCAAAATATGGGAACAAATATATTACACGGCAGGTATTTACGATTTATGCGAATTAAGCACCCTTCCCAAAAGAATTTTAGGTGTCACCCCTTCTAAACATCTTCTCTATAGGCTATAAGAAGCTATCTGCCAAGTTTGGTGATTTGGACCAGTCGGTCACAATCTTGTCAAAAACCAGATCCAATCCACAAGACTAAATGTTAAAGGGACGCTAAGTCCTGAAATCCCTGAAAATGTCATGTTTTGGATTGTTTACTTATATTTAAAAGGTCCAGTTGAAAGAAAACTAATGTCTTACCGTTCCCGAGAAAAGACGAAAAAAAAAAACCCTGGTCGTTTACATCGGACCTGACGGAATACACATACGTTTTTTTCTGTCGTTTTCATTCAATGTACGATACAATTGTCACATTGATTACACACAGCACCAATGCACAAATGTGGTAACACAAGTAAAAGGCGAAAATTGTACGGCTGGAATCACAACTAGCATAAACAGCCCGATTTTTTTTTGGGGGGGGGGGGTTGCAAAATTAGTTCTCGCACAAGAATAACACAAAAAACGCCCAGTTTTAAAGGATAGTTGCGTGGATGCTTGTATCCTACTATTCAATGTTCTTTCCCATTAACATTATGTTCAAAACGCGTTTTGTAGCCCAATTGGGCATATTCCAGGAGTCGTATAGTATCCCTTTAAGCTACTGCCTTTTATCGGCGTATCAAAAGCACATGAAATAAAAAAGAAACTTATTTGAATATCCCATTAACATTGGAAATAGATAGTCGGGCTCATCTAGTGCGATAACCCAAAGGTTGGTATAGCGCCCCCTACGTCCATTCTCATCCCTCACCACTAACAGATATTTTCTATGCGAGCATAACAAACTGGTTTGCAACCAGTCGAAGCTTTCACAGGCAAAGTAATACAATAAGAATCTAGTTCATCTGGACCAAAGGGACTGGCTGAACGGGGAATGTTACGTTTTCATCGGATTTGGTTAGTTATGTGGTTGGTTGGTTGGTTTGTCTGTTAAATTGAAGATAAGTCCAAAAGTTATGGACGGATTTGCATGAAAAAGTGTTTTAGGGGTGGTCCTAGGTACAAGTACAAATCGATTAGAATCTGAAAGTGATCTGGATCTGGGTCTGGATCCAGGATTTTTGCGAGTATTGCTTTTGGGTGTACTGACAATATGGCGGGGAATTGTTTAGCCTTGGCGGAGGTTTGCGCTCTCTGAGTGCTTTCTAGTTTACTATGCGTTTTGGTTGTATGTTGGGGGTAACAATACGCCACACTGGCGGTACATCGTGATCATGCCTACTCAATAAACTTATTCGTAAGACGACTTCAATTCCTCATTATGTAGCGAGATATATGACACAGGGACCCCTCTTTTGTGTTGGTCATTGTGTTACCAGAATCTCGGGAATTCTTTTGAGATATGGGGGGGGGTGCTAGGTGACAATAGTCCAGGGTGTGTATTATGGGTAAAGGGACATGGGGGGTACCCCTCTGTCGCATATTGTGCTGGGTATATCAATTCCCTTTACGACTTAACAGTTCGGTGCTGCAATTTTGGCACAAGCTATTTCAAACAAAACCAATTTGTGTGTTCTCACGTGTTGAACCCTATTTCTGAGTGGGAAATAGCAGTCAATGACAAAGAACGCCAAACCTTGATTTTTCCCCCAGCTGTTAATGGAATGTACTATTCAGACAGGAGCGTGGAGACCGGGGCCGGGGTTGGGTGGATTGGGTTCGACTGAACAAGCACCGCAAAAACCCCTCCCTTCGAAAAAAGACGGGAATATTAACATTTAAATTTTAGTAATAGTTTTCATTTGACTGCTGTGATGTGTGATATGACATTTTTAACACTCGAGGGGCGCGTGGCACCCGTGGCGAAGATGAAGGTTTTGATGTCCTGCTGGACATGAGACTGAGCGTTTGACGATGCAGTTCTCATTGCGCAAAGCTAGCGCGCCGGCTGGTTCCACACGCGCGTACTAATGTCCAGACACGTGGCCGTCCTAGACCAATGAAATTACAGTATCCAAGCACATGGTAACATGTTAACATGTATACTTGTTATAAAATTCGCCCCAAGCATCGCCGATGATGCCACCTGCCACCACCTACCTAGTCCAGATTCTGGACTTTTTTGTCACAGGCCCAGTAGGGCGCCCTCTCGTAGCTAGCCCGGATCGGGCGCATGGGGGCGCGCGCTCGATTGATCGCACGAAAACAGTCCAGGCAGTGGACTACCACCTACCCCGCTCGTCGAGGTGTCCAAGCCAGGTCGGATCGTTTTTGCATAAGATGTATGTGCATTGTCAATAACAATATTAACCTTGACTTGCGCTTCCTTCAAAGAAATCGTGAAACGGATATAAGCCCCACCCGTCCGCGCCATCGAATATGGGTGCAGACCGGCAAATCGACTTCGACCTCAGTGATAATTACGCGTACTTCCGAAAATTATTAAAATACTCACAACTCTCCAAGGTGTTTGACACACCCATCAAATTAAAGCTTATTTCATCATCTTTAATTTTCTGTTCAAATTTTGGTCAATTATCTGATGACTTTTGGAGAAAATTCAATCCAGAGATGATCACCCCGAAAAGTAGTCATGTGGCCCATCGCCATTTTAAAATGATGTCTGTGCTCCATTGCAAAAAAGAGCAATTTCAGGGCCCAATCCCCGTGTACAGCTTCCACTTCTTTTTTTTAATAATCCTTCAAGTTCATGGCCCACAAAATGCTCTAATAGTAAAGAATGTGGGTTTTTTTTGGGGGGGGGGGTGGCGTCAAACATGACCTGCCAGTTTCATGATGAGCTTAAAAGGATATTACGACCATGAATGAAACCAAGTGGGCTACAAAACGCGTTTGAAACGAAATGACACTGATTGATAAAGACCATTTAAAAGTAGAATATATTGGGGGTCACATAAAATTTTGTCTCAGAAAAATCGAGATGTTGAGTGTTAGTTGTGATTCAAGCCGCACAGTTTCGCCTTCTGCGGAAGTGTAAGAAACTGCCATGGGCGTCGCCAGGATTTTTTCTAGAGGGGGGCAAAAAAAAAAATTTGACCAAAAATGCTTGTATTTTTGACCAAAAATCCATTTATCATTTTATTTTTTGTAGTTTTTTTTTTTGGCCTATTTATTTTTTAGGATTAAATTTACACCACTTTGTCTTCCTTTTTTTTTTTTTTTTTTTTTTTCCTTTTTTTTGCTTCTTTTTTTTTTTTTTTTTTTTTTTTTTTTTTTTCAGGGGGGGGGGGAAATGCCCCCCCCTTCCCCCCCCCCCCCCCTCGCGACGCCCATGGAAACTGCATTTGTGTATTGGTGCCGTGCATGGGCGTCGATCGCGAGGGGAAGGGGGAGGGGGACCACCTTGTCCTTTCCCCCCGGACAAGCAGAAAAAAAGAGGAGAAAAAAGGGGAAAAATAAGCGCGGAGTCATATTGTTGTTAATTTAATGAGTTTGGGGGGGGGGGGCAAATGTCCCTGCCACCTCGAAAAAATGATAAAGCGGGAAAATGCTGGAAATTATAGGGAATTGTTTTTTTTTTTGGGGGGGGGATATGCTTTGGCCCCTCTACCCCCTTTGGCCCCCCTTGGCCCCTCCATGGTACTGTGTGTAATTTATGTGACACACACAACGTGTTCTTACATTGCTTAAAAACGACCAAAAATACGTAGGCGCGGCCTATGCGTACTCTGTGGCGTTCGATGTAAACAACTGTTTTTTCTCGGGAACGGTAAGACTTTAGGTTAGTTTCCTTTCAAACAGACCTTTGAAATAGTATAAGTAAACAATCCAAAACATGATATTTTTGGGGATTTCATGCCAGAATGATCCTTTAACAGCACAAAAGTTGTGCTGACCTTAAAGATGTACTACATGTATCTTTCACTCCGACTAATAGTTTTTTTGATTGATATATGGAGGTTCCCCTGCAAAGAGGGTAGTCCCAGCATCAGTGTTATGTTGGTCTTTCATGGCCAAAAACCAAAGTTCCCTATACTTCATCGATTATAAATGGGGATGGGAATCAGTCTGTCCAAGAACTCAATTATTTTTGGCCACAAATAATTTCCAAATTTGTAACGAAATTACTCCATAATTTGACGTGAGCCGTTTTATGCCGTTCGAAGTCTCTCTTTCAAAGGTGAATAATTATCAGAAAAATAACAGTTCAAAATACATCTGTCTTCTGGCGAATCTCGAAAAGTACAGACAGTACATCAGGAAATTCAGTGAGTGTGCATGGGCACAAGAACCAACCCCGCTAATCAAATCTTGGCAATTATGTGAAGCAAACTCAAAAAGAAAGTGCCGTTGGTTTACTTTGCAAACAAAATGTTGACGCTAAATAGCTCACGAAACTGCCATCGTAATCACTCAGGGTAGAAAGGTAAAAAGTAGTAACAGAATTCCCGAAAAGAAAAAAATACAACATGTTAATATCTATATTTAATCTTTTCTCTTTTTCAATTAATATTATTATTATTATTTTTTTTTTAAAGAAGTGATTTATTTTAACAGTATAGACAAATTGAGACCTATTTGGAGACGTAATGCTTAGCTAACATTACGTCTCCAAATAGGTCTCAATTTGTCTATACTGTTAAAATAAATCACATCTTAAAAAAAAATAAAAAAAAAATAATATTAATTGAAAAAGAGAAAAGATTAAATATAGATATTAACAAAACGCTCCTATAACCATACCCACAGGGAAATAAGTTGAGTTTAGATTTGAATAAAACAATAAGAACATTAAGCATGCTATAATCCGTATTAATAACGATACAATTTTCATTGATGCAAAAAACGAGTGTACAAAGCATTGTTTTTATTTATAAATGTGATGCCTGAGACTGACTACCGACCTAGTGGCGATGAGACACCCCTTACTGTAAAAAATAATTAACCTTTATTGAAATGAACAGAACATTATGTCGTATTTTTTTTGTCCGCCGTAGTTTTTCTGTACATGATAAGTAATTTATCAACTTCAAATACGGAACGATCTTTGCCACACCAGCCATTCCTTATCACTCAGTTTGGCCCTGCCTTGGCGGCTACGGACTCTAAATTATAGCGGTACTCTCTCATCACCGCTAATTGACTTGTATTTGATTTCCAAATCACTTAGGTGGCAAAGTGCTAGGAGGGGGTGGTGCGGCTAACCACAACGTATATGCTGTTACTTGATGACTGACATTTCATTCATGGCCGATACAAGGCAACAGTGTCGATAGCAAGCTTTCCATATTAGCATCGGTGATAGGAGACGCTGGCCTTAACATTCGGACAAGGTTACCTCTGAAATAATGTTAAAAACGCTACCCTGCTTGGAGACGTACGTCCGACCGCAACCGATCCTTGTGTAATAAATGTTCTCTATTCTCTAATTTCCAGTTACTAAATATGTTTACAATAAAATAATGTAGGTTTTCAATAATATTTACAATAATTAATGCGTTTTGTGGTCACGTGAAACTTGGGCGAAAGCAAAACAATCAATAGTTTATCAATTGAAACATCGGTCTTGTTAGACAAATGAAACGACTGCGTACAATACAGAGAAGAAAACACGAGAAAAGGTCTCGGTGACTGTGTGGCCTGTCAGGAACAACATAATTTCTGTACCTTTCTTATGTTGTTTTCAGTTCATTCGTAGTAATTGTTTAAATTCTAATAAATTGGTTTCGGCTACCTTTGTCCTTGTAAAAAGACACATATGTTAACGCATAGCGGGAAAGGAAAGGAAAGTCTGTTACGAGCCAGTGTGGCCCATCAGGCCGGTGTTGATCTCCGGTTTCAGTAGCATGAAACGACTGACAATATTTCTACTCCCCTGAATGGGATGCTAGTCCATCCCAGGTTACTCCCCAGCTAATAAATGCCCGTACCCATTTATACTCCTGGGTGGAGAGAGGCAAGTGGGGGTGCAGTGGCTTGCCCAAGGACACAACATATGGCAAGCAGCTGGATTCGAACCTCTGACCATCCGATCATGAGTCACGAACCCTAACCACTAGGTCACACTCCATACCAAGTAGCGGGAAACAAAAAGAAAGAAAGAAAACACAAATTCTCTCAAAAGCAACATTATGCTAAAAAGAAAGGAGGGGGACAGAGAGACAGACGGACAGACAGACCATCCGACCGACCGATCGACCGCCCAGTGTGATATTGTACACATTTTGACGAAAATTAACCACCAGAGCAGGCAGGATTCAGGAGCAACAGACTGTTCTTCAATCGACCACCTATAATACAAGCAATGAACCAAAAAAACAGGTAAATCCAGAGAATACCAGCTTCCTTTGTGCTTAGCAGTTGTTTACTATGCGAGGAAGCCTGGGACACTACACAACTGTTGTGAGTTATGCCTTACAAAATCAGGACACAGATTCTCCATTCATCAGAATCATCAAAGAAATGTACACTATGACAAAAGCCAAATAGTAGCTTCACCAAGACAATGAACCATCAACATAAGAAGAGGAGTTCGACAAGGAGAAATATCCCCAAAGCTATTTGTAGCAGCCCACGAAGAAATATTCAAGAAGACAATGTGGGAAGGAACTTGGGGATAAACGTCGATAAAAAAAAAACCAAATCACTTGAGATTCTCCGACGAAGTGTAACCATACAGGAGTAGAGCGAATTGAGGTGAAACATCTGGGGGCACCTGGGGCGCACACATTTTTTTCAAATTGAACTGCGGCTTGCCTTTTTCCTTTTTGGACTGATAAAGGCATGTAAATGGACATAAATGCTATAGACGTTATACTTCTTGAAACACAGACCACAAAGATTTAAGCTCCCGTTGTTAACAAATCTTTAAAATAAAAATTAGCTGCATTTTTCTGTTGTTGTGCTTTCCGGCAAAGGTTTTTGTGGAGTCCATTTTTTGTTAGGAGTTACGGACTCCGCCATTTTGAACCTACGGATACAACATAGTTTGCACTCCAGCGTTAGAATTGTCGAATTCCCGATGAGATATGCGCTGGAGCTACTGAAGTTATCTCTAACTAGCACACTCCCAAGAATGAATGTATAAATGAAAGTTTGAACAGCTACAAAACTCAGTTTATAAACTTATGAAGAACATACTCACGGTGCAGGAATTTCTTGCAAATACCCGCTCAGTAGTACGGCATTCACTGTTTCAAACTTACAACAGATCAACTCAGGCCTTCCTACTATACTAACAGCGAAATCGATGTGTTCGTGAAATTCACAGTGCATGCACTCGACATTATGCAACCATGCGTAAATATTGCGGACGTAGTTTGCCCAACAGTTTTCGGCATGACAAAAGTGTAAATACATTGGCGTACGCGTACGTAATAATACAGGTTGATATATTAATTGCCTTTAGATATGAACACCAGTCCAAGCGCTCATTTCGACAGCGCTGTGCATAATTTTTTTTCATTTCAAGATTTCAAATGGGGGGGGGGGCACCTGGGGGCACGGACATCCGCTGGGGGACACGTGCCCCACTTGCCCCCCCCCCCAAGTAACGCCACTGTAACCATATCCGCAAAAGCAACAGTAGGTCTGACATGAACATGTCAGAAACAAAGTTTGGGGCCCTGACAACAAATATGCAGAATAGAGAAAAAACAAAGTAGATGATGAATTGCTATAGAAGTAACTTACATTGATCTTGGACAACAATTGTTTCCGGATAAGAATTAAGTAGGCACTGTACGGAAAACCAAGAGAAGAACTAGTAGCGGGATGGGTAACTTTTAGTAGGCATATATAGAGACATTTTGACAGAAAAATCCATCCCAAACCAGGCGCGGTTCTAGAGCCAATATTTTTTTTGGGGGGGGGGGGATTGCAGGGTGGATCCAGAATTTATTTTCAGGTAGACGTGCTGAAATGTAGACCGGTTATTTTTTCTGGACACTTAGGCCTCCGAAAATCAACAGGTGGGCGGGGGATGATAAAAACGCTGATAGAATCCTACAATCAGGCACACTATATTAACTAAAAGTGTACAAATGCACCCTTCTCACGACTTTTTATCTAGGGGGAGACCGTTCGCATGTATGTCACATTCCTACATTTTGCTAGTGCAATTTTTTTATATGAATTTTTTTTGAGGGGGAGGGCTAGACAAAATTGGGGGGAAGCCCCCCCAGCCCCCGAACCGCCACTGTCCCAAACTACTTAAAAAAGGAATTCTTCAACCAGTGCATATTGCCAGCTATGGAAGCGACACTTGGACTTTGAGCAAAGAAATGGAGAGGAAATTTCAAACTCCTTACAGATGTGGAGAGGATGATGACTGGTTACAGGGATCGGCAAACAAATGGATGGATCAGAGACCTGACAAAAGTAAATGATGTGATTGTAACAGCAAGAAGAAATGAAGTGAGATGGGCAGGACCGTGACGCCTGGCAAGAAAAGAGGATGAACGATGGAGCCGACTTGCAACAGAATAGCAACCACTAAGGCACAAGGAAGAGAGGGAGACTCCGTCTAGACAGAGAGATGAGCAGGTGGTGGAAACAGTGACAACAGCCTGGAATTAAGAGACTTACCATGAACAGAGAGAAATGGTGTGATAATGAGAGAGGCTTTTGCCAAGCAGTGGGACGAAACAAGCTAATGATGATGATGATAATGACGGAAAAGTACAGCAAATACTTCATCATTGTAGCCTGTCATGCGATAGTATAAGTATTTGTAACGTTTGAGCAGATTGGATGATTAATTATGCAAGACAACCGCATCTTGACCTCTAGATTTTGACCAATCATCCGTGCCTCATAGACACGGATAACAAAAAATACCCTAGACACAGCATCAAAGGCTGTGGTCACGCGCTCTGTGTTATGTTACGTGATACGCGCCTGGCTGTTGTTTTATTACAAAACACTGCACTGGAATTCACCAACCACACGTTTAGTCCTGATTTGGTAATGAAATGACGTCATGATTTAGTAAAGTCGACTCCGATTGGCTGAGGTGCGAGATCGCATAAATCTGCATGCTTTGACAAATCAGATGCTATACAGGAGACTTGGCTCCGTGGATAACGGGTGATGCTCAGACTAGTCATGCGAGGGCGCACTATATGAAAATCGGCCGTGCAGCAGCAGCCCATTATCATCATTAAATGCTTGGATCAAGACTAATGAGGATACCTTTGTCTGCAGCTTTTGTCAAGGTGCACGGTGATCTTTTGTCAAAGATCACTAAGATCAAGAAATGAAAGCATCAAACTCAAACAGTTGAACAATAACATGGCGAGTGTAATTATCAACCATTCAGACAATGTGTCAACATTGGTTTTCTTTGTAAAGACGTTCGACGCCATGGACACGCGTCTATGGGCCTATGGGTTCATTTCGATAATTGTCGTTTTACGCAAGAACTGATAGTTCAGCTTTGAATTAGCAGAATTCAAGTTGAAAGCCTACAGCAGTGGCGTTGCCAGGATTTTTTTCAGTGGGGGTTGGGGGGAAGGGGAGGTTGGGGGAGGTGGCACCAGCATGTTATGAGGGGGTACCAAGGGCGAACCCAACAATAACATTTTCCCCAAATTTCCAGGTCACTGACTGGCCAGGCAAGTGCTGTATATTCGAACATTGTGTGGGAGGCACCAGGGAGGGGGGGGGGGGACACCCGTAATGTGCAAGGGGGGAGGGCACGTACCCACTGTTTGAAAGCCAGGGAAGGAGCATGATGCCTATAGACATCATATCTCAAACGAGACAAACAATGATATTGTAACACACTGAGTATACAGTGTTTAAACGTCGGTAAAGGGCAAAAGCTAATTTGATTGAGAAAAAAAATCCATCTTATGATATTGTTTTTGTCTCAAAGTATGTGACAGCACAGGAATTATGGTATTCAAGGATATTCAATGCCGTTATAGCTTGAAAAGTGTTTCCCTCAATTATCGTGTTCAGATTTCGTTTAATAGAAGGGGCCCGGTAAAACAGTTTCATTAAGCGTATATGGACTTGGAAATTTGTGTCCAATAGGTTCGATTGCTTAGCTGTGGATTAACACTGGGTATAAAAACCTGTTATATATTTTGCGAAATTGCAAATGCTAGCTATGTCAACTTAACACTGACATCTTGAGTCGAGTTTCGTGTTTAGGGAATGAGGTTTTGAAAAGGGAACATTAAACAACAACTTAGCGATATAGTGGCGGTTTGGGATATACATTTCTCGCAAAGATACGTGGCCCACGGGCGTCGTTAGACCATGTTGAAGGGGGGGGGGTGGCATCATGAAATTTGCCATTTTGAACCAACGGATAAATAGTTTGCACGAGTCCAGCGTTATAATTGTTGAATTCCCGATGAGCCGCGCTGGAGTTACTCAAGCTATCTCTTACTAACGTTATGTTACTTTTGTATGACTGAAAGTCTGAAACATAGGTTTTTGTTCTCAATATACTTTACTTGGAACAGGGCCAGTAACTAATATAGTGACCTCAAACAGCACACTCCCAAGAATGAATGTATAAATGAAAGTATGAACAGCTGTAAGATGAAGAACATACTCACGGGGAAGAAATTCCATGCGAATATCCGCTCAGTAGTTCGGCATTCACTGTTTCAAAACTTAACAACAACACATCCGATGCCTACCTACTATCCTAACGGCGAAATCAACGTGTTCGTGAAATTCACAGTGCATGCACTCGACATTATACAACCATACGTAATTATTGCGGATGTAGTTTGCCCAATAGTTTTGGCATGACAAAAGTGCAAATACATTGGCGTACGCGTACGTAATGATACAAGTTGATACATTAATTGCCTTTATTGGATATGAACACAAGTCCAAGCGCTCATTTCGATAGCGCGGTGTATATTTTTTTTTTCATTGCAAGATTTCAAATGGGGGCACCCGGGGGGGGGGGGGGGCACGGACATCCCCTGGCCGGGGTGGAAATCCCCCCTTGCCCCCCCCCCCCCGTAGTTACGCTACTGGGTGTGACACCCCCGAAACCCCCTGTAGCGACGCCCGTGGATACGCCACATCGTTCTGACTTGCAAAAGTTGTGAGTCTATCTAAATCTTAGGATGTATGCCTAAACGCAAACGAATTTCAGAGATTTGGGGTAGACTGAGATTACTATATAGTTTACTAATAGTTTAATTAAGAGAATAGTCTGAGAACTATTGGCCCGTGTTTCCGTGCATGAAGAGACTGAATTTGCCTTTAGCACGAATCTAGAGTTCTAGTGTTCATTGGGCTTCGACCTCGGTCCGCTCTCTCGCATAAATGACGCACACCTTGGGCATTATCCTTTGCCGAAATTGGGCAAAATACATATTTACATCCTCGATTCCAAGAACCCCAATAATCAAAGCAAGGTAAGAGCCGTTCTATGAACGGCAGGGGCAGTTGCGCATCCACAGGGTTTCATCTGAAAACTTGACTCCAACCTAATTTGAACCTCCACCCCACCCACGCACAAGGGGGGGGGGGCAAAAAGGAAAATTAAAACACGAGGCCCTTAGCCACTGTACCAACATAGGGGTGTCTGAACATAGGGGTGTCGGAACATAGAGCAGTCACCATAATATTATTATTTTATTTCTGGTAATGAAGCGAAGGAATCCTCAAGAGCGCCCTAGGCACTGTACCTCGCAAGCCTGAAGAAACCTGTAGAGAGAAGACGATAAGAAGCAATTACAGTTTTTAGAGGTGGGAGGAGAAGCCTGGAGGGATATTCTGGGGAAAACCCACGGAATCAGGTAGGGACTGAAAACCCAATCCACATATTGGCCCAGGCGGGATTCGAACCCGGGTCACAGCGGTGGAAGGCGAGGAAAGTACCGCTACGCCAATCTGACTCCTATTGTATGACATATGAAATACTAAAACTGAGCACCACTTCCAACTCTTTTCGAATCTGCCATTGGTGTTCGAAATATAATGGTGAGCCCTTTCCTCTCCCAATATGACAAACAAATCCCGGATGGAGTGGGTGCGCTCATGAGTACAGCGGTGGCAAAACCTGGCAAACTCACGAATAGCATTTCTCAACATAGTGCATCTACAGAAATATTTGTGACAATCTTCACAACATGCTCGCCCCGTTTCTGAATATGCTGCACCTGTGTGACACTCTAGTCTCACTTCCAACCAATCTTCACGTATTGAAACAGTCCAAAAAGGGCATTTAGAATCATCCTGGACCATGATCATTTCACCAACAATCATGCACTGTCTAAATTTAATGTTTAAAGATCATGGCTCACAGGAGGGAAGACCTATGTTTAGAATTTGCCACATCTTGTGTTGTCTCTGAGCGTTTTAAGAGCTGGATTTCCAAAAATTATTATGATCACTAGGAACCTATGGAACTGCGGCTAAAACGGCATTTTATTGAGCCTATAAAGCCAGGGTTGAAAGGTATGGCAAAAGTACATGTACTATCCCATATCTTACTAAATGACCTAACATACTAATAATAGGCTACTTGATCTTTGACAGTGTTTGGGGTTAGTAATCGAGACAAACATGGTTGTCTAACTTATCTCCATGTGTATATGATTTTTTTTTAATTTGTTAAAAGCTTTTAGTATGACATACTTTTAATTACCTCCGCGTTGGTTGTCTGCGAACAAGATAACTCAAAAAGTTATGGACGGATTTTCACGAAACCTTTTAGGGTGGTCCTTGGTACAAGTACAAATCCATTTGGTTTTGGAAGTGATCCGGATCTGCGTCTGGATGCAGGATTTTTAAAGAAACTTTTTCACCTATTACTATAGAAAACTTTCAGCCTGTGTGACCAGCTTCGTGTGCGTGGCACAGACCCGGTGTCCCTGTTTACCTTATCACCCACCTAATCTAACCACACAGGTCAACGGACTAGACCATTTTATACAACGGGGTAGTAGAAAGGTAGACCAACACAGGCATATACATGTAAACAACAACATGATTGTGTTTAAGGATTTGTTTTAGAGACCACATTTGTGCATTGATGCTGTGTGTAATGGCGGGAAATAGTTAAGCCTTGGCGGAGGTGTGCGCTCTCCGAATGCTTTCTAGTTTCACCTGTTACATTTTTATGGAGGAGTAGGGCTTGGCTAGATGGTCCAGGGGTTGGTCTTACCGCTGTATATCATTGTTGCTTTTCAACTATTAGTGTAATTCTTAGATGTAATACATTTAATATATTTTAGTTTTTTGGTGACTGAAGTGAAATGGCCTTTTTACTTTTTTTAAATTAATGAATTGTACATTGAACCACAATACGGCCTTTTGGCGGTGAGAGTTTAATAATAAAAAATTATGCTAAAACATAAATAAGAAAACAAAATATGGCATCGTGTATAGGTAATAGTAGTCAAAAGTATAGGGGAAAAATAAGACCATGATTCCAAGACTAAGCCCCGTCACAACCACGGAAGAACAACGTGAATTGGCCAAAAGCAAATGTTGACTATGTTGGGACGCTAGTTTTCGGGAACTCACGCCTCTCATTCGTTCTCAAAATGTCCCAAGGTTTTGCTTTTGTGAACTGAAGGCAACCTGAGATTTATCATTTGGACCGTGTGCCAACGACGGATGCCAGAACACAATTTTGGGGGGCCAAAAAAATGTGTGGTCCCGCAAAAAGTGGGTCCGTAAAATTACGGCGTTCGGTTTGGGGCCCGCTCAAGTGCCCCGATTTTTCTCCTTTTTGGATTCTAGATGCTGTGGTACGATGATCTGAGGCAATTTCTAACCACTTTAACTATTTTTTAAGGAGATGATGGCGGTGTACACATTGCCTGCCTTTATTGCGACGTCACTTGAAAACAAAAACAAATTGGGTTCGTTTGGGGGGGGGGGTATGGCCCCAGTTGAAAACCCCCCACCCCCGGATCCGCCCTAGCCGTGTGCATCCCTACCCCTGGCGTGTAGCTTCACTTAGTTAATTCTCACAGGTGTCGTATACACGCAATATGGGGGTATTGGTTTTTACATTGATAATTGAAACTTGTGTATAATACTGAAGTTGTTCACCATGGAGCGTTTGGAGTAATGTTCCAGATAAAAGGGGAATATCACTTTACGCATGCAAATAAATCCTTACTTTGCCCTGGGTAAATTTTCATTTTGTCCCGAATGCCACTTCACACAGTTTATTATCTTGGTATTGGTTCTGACAATATATTCCTTTGGGTTTCACTTCACGATTCTCAAAAAGTACACACAGTGACGGGGTGACCCCAGATGTACTTTTGGGGTCCCGTGGCGCGTGTGCCAGGCGGGCAGGCTACACCGGTGGATGGAGACAGTTAACAGCACTACACACGGCGCCGACCTACACAGGTGAGTCCGCCCAGAACTAATTGGTCGCTCACAGTGAATAGACTCCGCCAAAAATCCTCTTGTGATCAAGGACAATTGATATAACATGGTTACACTTCTTTTCAGCGAAATAATTTGTGACGCAAGAAGCGTTAAACTTTGTTGTAACTCTAAGGTCGACATTGCAATGCACCTTTATATCACCTGTATACCAAGGCAGACAATTATATTCTCTGAACAACTCTGAGTTGGTGACACGGTACAATAATACCATTACCATGCAAATTCTGATTTAAATTCATTGGCGCCTAAAACGGTTTGCTGATGTATCATAGTCGGTACAGAGACACAGCTCATGAGCTTTGAAGACACAAGATGATATTACATGTACCTCTGACGTTCCGTGGGTTGAAAATGAGTTGAGTTGAAGAAGTTGAAGAATTATCTTCTGACGAATTTTACTAATACGTCAGATGCTTATTATTTCCAGTATTTTTTAAGGTCTAATAGGGAAACTATAGTAAAATAGTCAACTTTATATCGTTTCACAAATGTAAGAATCTGATGTAAAAACGTTTTACCAATGTTCTGACTGTTATGTTGCCTTTAAGTTTAAACAACTGCTCTGTAACAAGAAAATATAGGTCACTAGTCTCATTCAGCTTTTAAGTACAGACGCTCAAGGCGAAAATAAAACTTGTTTTTGTTTAGAGGTACTGGAAAGTTCATGAAATTGTGCCGGCGTGTGAGTTCACGTAAAGCTGAGCCCAATACGAGACGGAATAATCTACATGAGAATCCGAGTATTCTTATTATCGCTAAGCTATCAAAGTACAGTGACTCCGGTATGGTTCCGGTATGTCGAACCCCTTGGAGGGCCCAGAACGCATGACAGAAAACAAGCTGCACTATCTCATCTACAATGTTTGTACCGTGAAGGGTGCAGGTTGGTGATAATAACTGCCCTTAAGAAGAGGAGACGTGTAGGGCCTCCAAAAGTGCAACCTGGGTTCACTGTACTTTATTTGGGTTTGATGGGAGTCGGTTTGCATTGGGTTAGTATGTGGGACGGACGGGCTGCTAGCGCGTGGTTGGACCAACTTGAGGTAAATTAATTCAGACATGTACACCAATTTACGCGCATTATGGGTCATAAACCACTGCGTGATGCCCCGACATTGTGCCCTCTTCTATAAAGTGTAATCATACAACAACCTCTTCAAGACGGTTTGGTTAACATCTTAAAAACGGACAATTTTAAATGAATTATGTCAATCAAACTAAGTGTGCAGGTGGTGACAGAGGCTCAATGGAACAGTTGCGTTTGGAATGAATTGGAAATACAGTGAATATACAGTTAGTTACGAGCAAAATCAACAAAAATGAGCTTTTGACTTTGTTTTGCTTTCCTACAAAGATGTCCGAGAGTGATCCAACCCTTTTAAGTTGACCGTATAGTCAGCTTTTTGGAGGTGATTCATGTTCTCATCTGGAGGGTAGATGTTTCTTGGATCAGTTACTGCCTACCCGTGCAACGGGCAAGATAAGCTGATACGTGTACAGGAAATTTCCTATACTGTAAAGGGATTCAGTAAATTGACGTCGTTGTAATAGCATCTCAGGCATTCAGAAATAGCAAGGATAATTTAAACCGAAGCAGAGAACAAAATACAGAACCCCTGACCCAGATTTATATATATATTTTTTTTTGGGGGGGGGGGTTTGGGGTGGGGGTGAGGGTGAGGGGGTGGGGGTGGCGGGGGGGGGTGGATTGGACACGGTACCGCACCTAGGATTTATCATTAGATAGGATAGGGATGGCTAAATGCAAGGGCATTGCGAGGGAGGCAAGGTGGGGGTAAGGGGGGGGGGACAACAGCCCCCCTGTTCCCCCCCCCCCCTGTGAAAAGCACCCCAAAAAAAGGAGCGAAAAAGAAAAAAAGGAGACGAGGTGCGAAGTCATACCGCTGTTAATTTAATGCACATTTAACAACATGAGCGTCCGCAGGGGTGTCAGTGGGGGAGGGGTGGGCAAATATCCCCCGCCCCGTGACCCTCGAAAAATGATAAATTGAGAATATGCTATAGAGAAAATAGGATGTTGAGAGCTTTGCCCCCCCCCCCAACCCTCTGGAAAATAATCCAGGCGACGCCGATGGCCAAGAGTCCATCTTTTAATACTTCAAGAATCCTTGGGGAAAGGATGAGTATACAGCATCGATTTAAAAACTGTCATCTACACTAAATTCAACCAAATATATCATACATTTGTATTCGTTTACTTCAGCCTTCTGTTTAAAAAGTCAGAGCTATAGGCTAAACTGCCGACAACTGAATGCATCTCTCATTTATTTTTCTGCAATTAAAGTGTGGACAAAGTCCCCTCAAACCACACTTGTATTTGACTGTTTAAAAAAATCTTGTCATGTTTGACCGTGTTTCAATATGGCATTACACGAAACAATGAAAATGTTTCCTTGATGCTATAATTATTATAATTAATATGATACTATAATTTGTTTATTGTGCGGTTACAACATATTGATCGTCACTGAATCATTGATTGAGTATCTGTAATAATAATGTGGAATTACTCAAGGCCAACATGGACCCACGCTGACGCAGCGTGCATGTGATTAATTAACACAAAAATACAGGGGGCACTTGATCACTGGGCAATAATTTGTGACATCGGATGACAAAATAAAACACGATACGACTATGAGTTATGATCCCATGAACCAACAATCTCTGGATCGGTGGGTTTCATTGTATTTAAACACTTTGCCAACTTTCTTCTTCAAAATGACTATACTCTCTCATTTGTAGCACAATCATTAACATCATTGACAACATACGAAGCCAAAAGAGTGGGAAAAAGGAGAAAAAGACATTCCTTTTTCGTTGCAGATGAAAAACAAAATCGCCCATATGAAAACAAAATCATATTTGAAAAGACTTTGAAAGTACTGTGATCAACATGGGCTCTGATGTTTCATTTTTTTGGGTATGTGTGTTTGCTTTTATATTTTATGTTAATTTCACTTCATATATAATAATCACAAAAAGGAACTTTTTGGCTCAAAGGTTTGACGTGTGGCCATCACCGTTGCGAAGCTTCACGTGTGCACTGCACAACGTGTTGGTCATATTTTCAAAACTTAATATTTATGACATTGCTCATATTAAAAACCGGTCCTGATACCCGTACGTCAAGCCAGCCGGAGGTTGATAGAGGAACGTCCACAGGATCTGTGGCGTTCGTCGCGGTATGATCACCCGGCCTGCCCTGCTGCGCTACCACGGGCATGAATACTCCGACCATTCAATCTTTGCGAACTCCTTCTCTGTCTGTCTGTCATTTATAATGCCAATGGGGTTCTTCGATTGATTTCATTTTTTGTTTTAATAAGAATTACTAATTTTCATTCTGTTGCTCTAAGTAAGACCTATTAAGAGTGACAGATCAGAGAAGAATATTTCCTGAGATTTCGAGACGACATATTTTTAACCTTTTTTTAAAAGTTACCCAAAGGTGCATTTGCATTTCATATACATGCTAGCATTGCGTCTGCTAGGCACGTAGCCAATCTCTGTGTTTCCTCTTCAGAACATCCGCCTGTTGGCAAGATTTATTAAATGAATGTAGTGTTGAAACAGAGAAACTACCTAGTACTGAAGCATAAAATGTTTGTCTATCAAAGACGGCCCTGAAATGGCTGGGACAAACTCCGTATAACAATGAAACATTCGGCCAGGCCCGTAAATTCGAAAAATACAAAATGTGTTAATATTTTAGGAGCCGCTCGCTAAAATTGGGGCTACGTACATCGAACTCAGAAAACGGGAATCTTCAAAGAGCATTGTAAACTTTAAGGACTCAAGCTCATAACATGAAGTAGCTTTTTTGAGATTTTTTGGGTGAAATGTTTTCATACTTGACTATTAAGTTTACTTGATGCCGACACACCCCAACCTATTCCTGACAGTTAGTTTGATAGAACTTTGATATTTGATATTTCTAATATTGATGGAGGCATTAGGGCCAGCCCTGCTGATGATTGTTCGTGACATGCATGAGGCGTTTAATAACCACTCCTTTTTTAGGTCAAGAATTCGAAGGGGAACATTTCATTCTGGGTATTAACGGCGAGAAATCACCTGCCGTGAATAAGCACTTCCAATAATTCCTTGGCAGAAACATGTTCATAATTACTGCAACTTCCTCAGCCTAGGGCCCCTTCCGAACTTCTTGCTAATGCCGTACCGTTGAATTCAGCGCATTCATTCCGCACAGCTAAAGCACCAGAGTGGTTCCAAACGCATGACCTAAAATTACTGCTTCTATATAGCTGAAATCAACTGTGTAGTTGACTATCGGACTGCACAGTACAGCGAAAAAGTGACAGTCTTTCGACCTTTTTAGTGCAGAAAGAGTAGGCTTGCGACTTTTGCTGCAAGATTTTATGTGACTATTTTGTCATGTCATTTTTCTTTTGTTTTATGAACGGGCAGAACCACAACGAACTATGTAAAGCGCAATATGGCCGCCAGTCAAGGCAAGGCGGCTGCTCGGCAGGTTCACACCGGCCTACGCCGGACTCGATCGAGCGGCAAAGCTGCACATTTTGGGGGCTTCGTTTTAGGTTTTTTCGACCCAGGTTTGCTGGTTAGTTATGATACATCGTGAGCATGAAATAATGATGATAAAACATAGATATATATATATTATACCATGGAGATACCTTGATGATTCAAATTTAATTTGAAAAGTCAAATTCTTACAAGCATTGTTCTTTTTTTTTTAAATCCACGACAAATTTAAAATTTGACAATTTGAAAAGAACAGGTCAGAACACTCTCAGTAATTCGGCACAAATCGATCACCTAGGCTTGCTCTCTTTGCTGTAATCTTTTAAAACGAATTCAGCTGTTTCATTGTTGGTTGCGCATCTTTTACAGGTTTGATCCCCTATCTCCTTGACAAGTGATTTATCTGCAGTTTTACGAGCTCAGGTCGGTTTGGTTTTACTCAGAGTGCTTCTTGCAAGTCATTGATTGTCATTAAGAGGAGAATTTAATCCTTCTCCTTTGAGGAAACTGAATTGACGTCAGATTAAACCAGACACACCTTTTTGACACTTTCTTTATATGTGAAAACTGTCAATTGAAGACTATAATAACACCGAAGCAATCCTGTTTTTACATTACATGTAATTGCACTCTTGGTAAAAGTCCCCATTATAAACGAGCAGGTGTAATTGTGATTGCATTCCCGGCATATATTCCTGTGCGGCCTGCCAGTTTCTCTAGAATACCATTGGATTTGGCATTGGATTTCTTGAATACTATTCTCAGGAGAAAGCGGCCAAGTACAGAATGCATCAAGCTATCATGTTGGAAGTTGTTTTTTCCCAGCTGCCGATCGTTATATATTTGTTTCGCTTGGATCATCCGCCCATGAAACAATTGCCACTGAAAAGACTGCGTCGTCTGCTATATTGGCTCACAATGAAAAACAAATAACCAACACAATGAGAACAGGCTGCTGTCTAAGCAAGGGGAAAATCTATAATTTGCATGTCATTCAGAGTTCATTTTCACAGATGAGCTCGTCATAATTTCGTGTGATTTCATTATTTGGATATGACGACAGATCGGTTCTCGCTGTGTACTAGCGTGTGTTGTAACCAGAGTGGCGTGAGTTCATTGTCAAGCACGGTGCATTCCAGCCGTGTTGGCGCCTTACTATTGACTTTCCTATTGCTCAACTCAGGTCCATCGTACTATCGTCTAGAAATTTACCCACAGAACTTTCTAAGCGATCGTGAACTTCAAAAGAACTAGGAATAAAAACTGTGTCTGACCGAAGCCATCAGATCTGACCCGTCTTCTGTACACATCCGGACCTTCACTTTATACTGAATACAAACATGTTTGTTTGATGTACCCGGACAAATATTTAACTGTTTCACAAACGCTTTTTGTTGAAGAAATATTTGAGAAAACAGAGTTCCTTTGAAATATGATTTCGACGTGCTCTTGCATACTTCGGGTACAAACACAGCTGTTTTCGAAGGTGAGGTTTCGGTTGTTGATCAAACTCTGTTTTTCCACATACAATGAAAATTCATCCAACGCTGTAAATATGAATACACCCTTCACATTTCTGGAGACAAATGGAATAGTTTACTTTACCCCTTTTGGACGAGACGTCAAAGAAATTCCCTGTTGTGCCAGGGATGAGCGAACTTCCAAGTGGGGCCTGCTGAAGTTGTTTTGGAGGGCGTGGTGTCGATGGACTGACGAATGAACAACAAAAGACCTTCACAGTAAGGATATGTCACGCCATATAGTACACATAAACCTCACTGCATTTATCCTTGAATATGGAATACAGAGTTTGCAAAAGCAAATGCCTTTAACAAGGCATGTCTTAAAACAGTAATGGCCCTCGCCATGGCAAATATTTTGGCTATGTTGAAAAAAAAATTATCTCACTTTATTTTGGCAGAAATCCAGTCTAGAAAACATTTTTCTCAGCTGTATCCTGACAAATAATCCCATTTCCTTACATTTTAATATGTTATTTAATTAGGGTGTCTCTTATTTGAAAATGATTACATGATGCCAGCATCACGGAAAGAAGCCATGCCCCATGCCTCCTCCACCAACGCCCATGCGCCCCAAGCTAAACGTGTATACGAAAAAATGGTAATGATAAAATTTTGAACAAAACAAATGACCGACAACACAATTTTAATAACAGCAGATCAGACCAAAAGCAAGTAAATAACACAGGTAGCATCATTTATCAGGTTGATTTTGAGTTTTTCTGTAAATATTGCGGCATACCAACAACATTTTGCAAGAACATGATGTTTAAGGTAGAAACCAAAGGTTCAATTATTAGATATTTTTGAAGAACCTCTGGTTGGATAGGACTGAACATCAAAATATGACATCATGAACAAACAACATGTAAATCATAATGTTTAAACATTCATTTCCCAAAATTTGAGATTCTCAAAAGTTCTCGTGAAACATGTTAATCAACAGAGGTTTCGGATTTAAAGCAAACAGATTGCTTCCTATTACAAGACAAAAACATTTAAACCACTCAAAGCAATTCCACGAATGACATGGTGTACATAATATTTCTGAAAAAGAAGAGTACAGTTTAACTGTATCTAAGGCTTTTTGACAAGTTGTTTGGTTTTACCGCGTCCAGTATTTTACCTACACCACGGTATACTCTAAAAACGCCTGGATCAGAATTGACCCAGAATCTGAGTTTGTATCTGCACAGTCCTATTCGGGGTCAAAATGGCACTTCTCTGGTCAAAATGACACTATTCCGTGTCACAAATGGCATTTTTCTATTATCATTTTGATCCAGAAAAGTGTCATTTTTGACCCGGAAAAGGACTGTGCAGATATGACTCAGATCGGGGTCAATGTGGCCTAGGGATTTTATGCAGCCATCTCTGTAGACCTATTTTGTAAAACTCAAATTGACAATCTAAGAAGATCAACGATCTGCGAGTGCCACTATAACTACATTATACCATGGCATTGGGGCAGTAAGCATATGAGCAAGGTGATACAACGATGCATGGTGCGCTAAAAGTTGCGTCTATAGCACGTTCTATATATTACTGTGCGGAACTGCCCAGCCAACCTGACATATTTGTTTGAAACTGTGATGTAGTGTTCTGAAGAGGACCTGTCTTCTTTTAGTGATATTTCAGAGAACTGACGATTTAAGTTGATTGTCTATATAGAAGATTTAGAAATGCGGGAAGTAAATGGGTGTGCATCTGTTAATTCACGTGAGTAACTCTACCACCGACTTTATTGATCTAGGAAGTAATAGCAGTATCATCCATTTTGAGGTATAAATATCACTAGACTGTATAATCGATTGTGTTGCGTGCGGTACGGTACCAACATTTAATAGTTGGTTGGGTTTCTGAGCATAACATGCCTGAAGCGTTCGACCTCGTTCGTTTGTTGACATTGTTTATTTATGTATTTTGTACCGTGTTTGTTTCTGTATACTGTAAATGAAGCTGCACGTTCGCCAATCCACTGTCCAAGGACCAACTCAGTTTCTTTAACACCCAGCTCGGTTGCTGTACTATAGGCAGGGAGTTGGAACAGTTTCGTAATTTCGGTTCAGGCCTCCTGGTGCACGCCCTAAAACGTTGTTTCCTCCAGTTCCCCGTGAGGTTTCAGAAGTCTGTGTGCCCGCAGTGGGCGCGTGTGTCATGTCCGTTCATGTACACCTTGTACTTTTTGCGTGTTATTGGCCCCCTTCTTCGGTCGCCATAACAAAAGGTGTGTCTAAATAAGAATCGTTATTTCTGCGGGGGCTTTTATTTTCTTGTAAGGATATATCTTTCTTCTTCAGAAATGCAAGGTCATACAGAATTAATGGAATGAGGAAATTGATAAGAGAAGTGGAGGAGGAAAGAGAGAAAGGTAGAGGAAACGAGATAAGACCCCAACGATATCTTTCAAGTATTTGTAATTACTGGAGAAACGTCACACAAAAAAACAAGAAAGGGAAGAATAAGAAAACTTAGAATGATATGAACCACAAAAATCCATCGAGCAGGACTATTGTTGAAGTGCATTGGTATTTTGTGTTCTTTCTCGAAGTTACTTCAACACAATCTAATATCTGTACGTTATGCCGCCCCCATGCGAGCCAAACTGAAATAATTTGACATAACTTTTTTGCTCTCGAGATTGTGTCCCAAAATCTAGATGAGCATTAAGTCAATTTGTTCCTTTAATGATGTCATTTGAAATTTGACAGGTTTTTTTTTCTCCAGACTCTAATGAACTTGTGTCTGCTGTTATTTTATACCTGACAGCAACTCAAAGAGTGGCGACATAAGAAGTGTTATTACTCATAAGCCATGGTGATGAAGAACACGCCCAAAAACTCCGGGCAGATCTTTGAAGGTGATCTCGCCAAGTTGTAGCCACAAATTACGAAGCAGACAGCCAGCCTGGTTTATTACTAGAACCCTGACCAGAAGTCAGACATGTCTAACTTAGCTCAGTTAATTAACCAAATGATTATGGACTCGCGTGGCAGTTTGAACCTGCACCGCCTTGTAGGTCAACTGATTACAGAGGGAATGTAGCTGTACTTTGAAGTCATTGCGGAGAGGTCTGGATGTGATTTTAATTGGCGGGCAACAGCTCCTTAAAGCGTGCTCCGGGGACCTAGGCCAGATTTCCTGTCTCTCCTTGGAGAAACACGGGGTCCTTGCTATAACCGTCTGAATTCCATTCTTGTGGCAAGATTCAATGGAACAGAAACTGGGTAACAGCATAAAAAGGCCAGTGTCTGCTGTATGTAGTTTGGAAGATTAGCAACACATCTCAAAATGAAGTGCTCTTTCATACTATATACAGAACAGAGTATTGTTTTGAAGTAGGCCTTCAGAAAAATAATGTACAGGCCAGTGATTGTTTCATGATAACGCAATTTGCTTCGTTTAGTGAGAATGGAAATTGTTGTCAAACCACACCTGCATACCAAGAAACCATACCGTAAGAGTTTCGGAAACAAAGAAATAAATCATCGCTATTACTCTGTCAGTGAAATGCCCTGTAGAATATTAAATCTTCCGAGGCTGTGATGACTCAAATCTTGAAGCAAAAGTTCATTTGTATAGTTCACAATACTCTCAACAAGTGGTCGTTTGAGGTTTTATTTCTATGTATAACAGAAGAAAAGGACGAAGGCGGGGAAAGAAAGGTAAAAAGTACTCGTCTCTTTAGGCCTGACGGGGTGCCACAGGTACTTAAATAGTGTTACCTTATTGACCGAGCATCTATAGTACGTACGGTGCCAGTATGGTGGGCAATAGTACAGTTTGGGGTACGCGATGGGTACAGTTAGCAATAGTACAGTTTGGGGTGAGTGTACTTTATTTGGTGTTTGCACGGTTTGTGAGACGAGATGAAGGCCACGTACATGTACTTACCTGCCTGCCGCAACTACACCGCGGCACATGTGCGTGTGTGTACACGGTCATATTCAACGCAGTGATCCTACGAGTCACTACCGACACAAGAAAGGGTTTGCGCACTGACCCACCTCAGCTGCGTTAGCTGTGCTCTGATTGGTCGTCTTTGTAGCTGGTTTGCATAAGCGATTGTTCCAATGGACTACTCATGAGCCAATCATGTGCGAGGCAGCAAAGACAGTCAGATTGATAATAACAGCATACTACTGGGATCAACGTTAGCATCGCAAGTGAGAGGTCTCCGCCGGTATAAAAACTGCTGAAATTTTCGGAATTAACAGAAACTGTTTTGTCAAAATCAGCAACAAATTCTCAGTTAGAGGGTAGTCGTATTTTTGTTAAATATCGCCAAGATTAATTTGGGTAGTTGTCAAATTTGCCAGCAGCAGACATCTCAAAGTGCACTCTACCTACCGCGTAGCTCAACATTATCGCCAGCTTCGGATCAGCCGTATTTGACGAGTGGCCCCGAGGTTGATTTGTATCAACCGACACGCATATTGCAACGCTAACAGACTAGCACAAATTCCGTGTTTCACATAGAAACCAGTTCTGTCAAATAGCAGACATGGTGCTGGTTGATCTCCTCGTGTTTTTGGTTGTTCTCCTTGCTGCTTACAACTTCATGAACTGGAGAGCAAGGAGGCATCTCAAGCTACCCCCTGGACCGCCATCTATCCCTCTTCTTGGCAATTTCAATGTCTTCATGAGCAACCGGCCAATCTACAAAGTCCTCAAAGATCTGGCTGATAAGTATGGAAGCATTTTCTCGCTCAAGCTACCGATGGGTCGCTTTGTTGTCCTGTCTGAGGTAGATGTCATACGGGAGGCCTTTTTGCATCGTTCTGAAGATTTCTCGGGTCGACCCTACGTGTATTCAGTCAGCCTACTGACTCGCAATAACTGTGGCATAGCTTTCAGCGACTACAGTCCGTCTTGGCGCATGCACCGACGCACGGCAGCACTTGCGATCCGCAGGAGCGTGAAGGGCGACAACTGCATGCCGTGCTCCGCTAGGATTGAAGAAGAAGTGGTACATCTGAATAAGTTACTGTCTAAGAAAGACGGCATGTACACTGACATTAGCGTCGAGTTGAATCTGTCTGTCCTGAATGTGATATGTGACATGACATTCGGACAGCGGTATGAAATCACGGACACTGACTATCAACAGATGCTGGATAGCAACGAGAAGTTTGCTGCAGTCTTAGAGCCCGGAGATCCCATCGACATCATCCCTGCGCTCAAGGTAAATATCTTATCTTATTGACTTTCTTACTTCATTTGTTTGATCATAGTCAGGATGCTTGACCAGAAGAGTCTAAAATATCTAGATTTTCGGGATTACATCCCATGAAGATGCCATTGCATCTGAATCCGTTCAACGTCGAAAGACTCTTTTGTGCGATTTAATAATACAATTCAAATAGAAATTTGGCTCTTGTCAATCCCAGCAAGAGATAAACGAGAACACACTTTCTAGTTTCTAATGAAAGTATTCAAAGCTTGTAATACATGCCGTAAATTTTGTCCTTTGAATTTGACTTGAATTCAGGGAGTGAATAGACTATCACTCACCGAATAGGTCAACAATACAATTGGAAAGACCCTATGCTACTATTATATGCAGTAATATGTCAAAGGATACAGAGCAGATGACAGGTGTGATTGTTCAGCGTGTGTGTGAAAAACGATGTGTAGTATCATGCTTGTATCAATAGCACAATAGATGCCCATAAAAGGCACACTGCAACACAGTCTCTTCACAGAGTCGGACAATACACCATACTTCATGGCACTCAAAACCTGACAATATTAAAAGTGCAGTGCATCTCACTTCATCACCTGCGTATTGACGGCCAACAATGCAAATTGTGTTAAGAACAGCCTTCCTATATTTTGCACACGACAAAGTTTGGGAACGTTTGCCGTTGTAATTTGGAATTCATAAGGTGTGATGAACTGCATTGAAATGATATGATTTTCAATTTATTCTGGATAACCTGTCAGGCTATAGCCTAAAGATCAATCCACAATTCAGCAATACATGCACGAATTCAGTTGCCGGTCGTTTTAAATTTTAGACTTTAAGGACATTTTTATTTTTATTGCCATTCTTTACCAACACAGTCTACTCGTTCTGATTTTTTTTCTTGACTGATATGATGACATTTACGACCATGCTGTTAGGTAAGCCCCAGCCCTCCCCTGTATACAGGGAACTCTTAACTAGGCTTTACATTCAGACAAGTACATTATCTCCAACGACTACATGTCCCTTGATTGGGTTTGTACACACCGAGAAAAACGTACCTCCTTGAACTTTACCCTTGACTCTTCATGGCCAATATTGACTATAACACCAAAATCTCTTCAAAACCCGGTCACACACTTGATTTCTCAAAAGCTGGTTTGCAGACGAGTGTGTAGGTCAACTTGTCGACTGGAGATAGTCGGCTATTCTGATAGCTTTGCACTTACAGCTTGCCTGCCATGCCTTCCAAGTCATGGCCAATACGAGTAGACGTAATTCAGGGTTTTCATGGCTAGGTTTGTTTTGTAGGTGAGTCAAACGGTGGCATTCATTCAGTCATCTTTGCTCAGGTGTTTTTGGTAAAATTCCACTCAATTGCATTTATTTACCGTGGGAACACGGCGCAAGTAACACAACTATAAATGAAAAAAAACTGGTCATGTTATCACTCGTTTGTAAATGCAAGTAAAAGTACCATTGATTTTATAAAAGAAATGAAATCACCATGCTATATCATGTGATATAAATTCTGAGTCCCCTCAAAAACAAAATTTGGGTTTACAAAACCACGAATCAAAAGTTTGTTGTACATTAGAGCGAGACTATAAAATTAAACCCATAATTAGTTCTACATACGTATAATTTGTTCCTAATCTCCGTTGTTTCGTGTAACTTGTTGGATTTTTGGTTTTGGTATTTTTATTTGTATTTTTATTAAAGAAGGATGAGCCATAATTACGATTCATATCCCTCCATTTAGGCCGTCATTTCTATGCCAGTGATCCCTTACAAATTGTCTTTGAACCTCACAAATCGCACAATTTTGCCAATTGTTGAGGTTTCAGTAGCAGTTTCTTCCCTTAATGTCTTCTATTTCTATTTTGGATGCGTCAAGACTAAGTTCAACGACATGCAGTCCATTCATCTAATGATGGCTCCAATCTGAAGTCGCTACAGTAAAGAATAACCATGCCATCAAAAGGAACATTTAGGATTAACCTCGACCCACATAACAACAATAAGGGCTTAAAGCATGATCGCAGGCAAAGCCATAGAGGATGGCAGGCTGTTTTTGTGATTGTGTAAAGTGCAAGTGGGGCTAATCTCCTTACAGGACTAGAGGTTGAAGGAGGGCATTGCAAGTAACTCGTGCATTGCTTGTGTAGGACAAACCATGGAGCTCTTGACATGTCAAATTTTCCTGATGTAAAACGGGGCCTACCCGATGTTTCTCAAGTGTTCCCCAACAAATACTTAGGGTTAGGGTTAGGGTTTGGGGAACATATAGTATTGAGGAACATAGGTATTGGGAACATAGGAATGTACCATGTCAAAAGAGAAAAGTCTCATGTACACTGAAACTGTAGCCCGATTCACAAATAATGGCAATAACTTACTAGGTTTGTTAATGTATATGCTGATTGACGATCGTAACGTTTTAAACTCTAAGGTAATGTCTAAGGACATTACGACTGTGATCTTAATTGTTTTGAAGTAATTACATTTTCCAAAATACAGTATCGTAACGTTGGGTCATGGAAAATGCAATGTTTTTCTTATTTATAAAACTTTGAACAAAAGTTTTAAAATAAATGTACGATGTTGCCAACAACATTTTTAGAATTTTTTTTACGATTTTGACCTTCCTTAACTTTATGCAAATAAATTACGGAAATTGGTTCTGGTTTAATTTGTACTTTTTGACACTTATTGTGTAATACACAGTTAATAATAACCTTATACACAAAACTTTGGGTTTTTTACCAGAAAGGATAATAACCGATGGAATTGATGTGAAATCAAAAGAAATATCGCGACAGGAAATTATGATCGTAATAAGTGTTTTGACAGTAGGTGTCTTTTAGGAAACGTACAATTCTCGTTTTTTTTGATCATGGCGTTTCTCTTAACTATAGCAACATTTCAGGAAAATAAACTCGGAGTTTAGGTTGGAATTGTTTTGTAAAGGTTGTCAAAAGTTCTGTTTATTTGTTAGCATGTCTAAATGTTGGCGTTTCAAATATGGATTCAAGTTGTCATCTGAATATCATTTTTTGTAACTTTCTTGGTAGATCTTCCCAAGCAAGAAACTGCGAATGGTTCAAGAGATCATCCAGGCGCGTGACTCCATACTGCAGAAGAAATACGATGAGCACTTCCGCACGTTTGACCCCAATAACATCCGGGACCTGACCGATGCCTTCATAGCAACCATGCTGGAGAGTAACAAGGAAGAAGATGGCAGAGGCGTGCTGACCGAAGATCACGTTGTCATGGCTATGTGGGAGCTCTTTGTTGGAGGCTACGAAGCCACGTACAAATCACTGGTGTGGTCATTAATCTACGTGTTAAACAACCCAGAGGTAAGCTTTCATTCCAAAAGTTTGTAAACGTTATCTCCAAGGTTTCAATTCTGTACCCATGCAGCACTGGCACCATTTACAGACTCAAGTTGAATGCACTGAACTATTTATTCTGATGGGGTCGTTAATCTACTTTTGACGATAGCATCCCTGGTATCCAATCAATGCTAGTACTGCCACATGGTTGTCATTGGATTTATAGCAAACAGTCTGATGTCAAAAAGCTGTATGACAATCTCTTATGAGTGACCTTGTTTAAGACATAGCGATTGACTCAAGATGAAATCTATCAGCTCATTCAACATTCCAACGGGAAATCTAAAGCTCCTTTAATCTGGTGGTGCATTGCATATCTATATTCTCCTGGATCTGAAACTCATGTTTTAACGGAATTTTCAAAGATTTTTTGAAGGTTATTTTTGAAATCCATATAATTTGTTTTCCTTGGTCATATTATTAGGTGCAAGATAAGATCCAGCAGGAATTAGCAGACAAGATAGGAACTCGACTGCCTGTGTGGGATGACCGTTATGAGCTACCGTACCTGGAGGCAACAGTGTTGGAGACACTACGTCGTAGTTCCTTCTCCTCAATGAATGGCCCAAGACGGACCCGATGCGATACCAAGTAAGTCCACCTGCTCCAATGTGTGCACCCTTGTGTGTCTTGTCAGTCATGATCAGCCTTTCTATCAAAGTCAAATGTCGTAGTCAAAATAACTCAACCTTCTGACGTGAGCTAGAAGGGACAGATTGAACATAAAGGGGGCGTGGCTCATGTAAGCCTTCTTAGTCAGGCGCCTTCAAGGGATGCATTTGAAAATCGCTAAGCATACAGTGCCGATGAAGGTTACAAGCTTATTGTCTTATCTGATTGTCAATGTATCTATTTATGACAGAGTGCAGGGATATGACATACCGAAGGACACAACCGTTTTTTGCAATCTGTGGTGGGTTCATCATAATCCCAAGTATTGGAAAGAGCCATTCAGCTTCCGGCCAGGTGAGTCTAAGTTTGGATAGGGAAAACAGAAGTCATTGATATTTATAGGTCTTGATATTTGCAGACACTTGACGTGATATAATTACCCCGATGATCCCCGATCGATAGGATTTAAATCCTTGTTTTATCCAGTGTGCGAACTACATGCGCCTGTGGCTTAATGCATCGCATATCAGCACCAGTGTTTCCTGTTGAGATTCGAAACCTCGTTCTCTGCTTTCTTTCTATCATTTCCCTGTGTTTGTCAAGCCATATAGATACTGTCTTGTACATGGGATGTATCATTGTCGTTCCCAGTACATGTAGATGCGAGGTGAATGACCTCTCTTTGGCATCAACTATTTGTTTCAAATTCATTACATGTATTGAATTCTCACTTCACCTGTGTCCCGAAGTCGTCCTATCATTTTTTTTTCAAATTTCAAGATTTTTCTCCATCTGTAACATACGGCGACTGTTTGATTACTGCCACTGTATACCACAAGAGATTCCTAACAGGTTATTGGACTACATCTTTTCATTTTCCTTCTAGAGCGATTCCTGGACAAAGATGGAAAGGTTTTCACTCCCACGAGTTTCATGGCATTTTCCGTCGGTCGCCGGGTTTGCCTTGGCAAGAATCTGGCTATGATGGAGCTGTTCATGTTCCTGGGGGGCATCTTGCAGCGTTTTACACTGAAGACACCCCCTGGAGAGAAACTCCCCAACACGGAGCCCCAGCCAGACATGATGAGGTCACCTGACTTCTTCAGAGTTCAAATTGATAGCCGTTGAAGAAGCAACGATGTGTGACTATGTATCTGACACCATAATTGATGGTTTGACTGTTGTGTAGATATTGTGGAATTGCGCAGAATGGTCATTCGTGCAAGTGATTATGATTCTTGCTGATTTTATATTGTTCTACGTAATATTGAACCAGAGAAGCAGATCTTACACTTATTTGCGAAACAGAAACAAAGCAATATGAACAAAATGTATTATACGATGAGTGTATTGGGCGAAAGCGGATATTGCTGTGTGAATAGATTTGAAGAGGTTTAACACGAATACGGACTATAACGTTTTGTATAACCTGAAACACGATGTTACACGATGTTACATGATGTAAACGAATCACATTGTGATCCAGATTTTGCAATATATGCTCGTAATATTTATCTAACACCCTTTGCTAAATCAACACTTATAACTTTTATTTTATACCCCGTTCACACACAAGTATTGGCACTTAAAATGGAAAATAATGAATAACATACTTTATTCAAAATAAATGTAATTTCATGGATAAGAAATGTTTATGTTATAGGCTTTTTGATTGACCAATTTTTTTTCCTTCATTTTTTTTGCGCTTAGACTGAAAGTATTTTTTTGTAAATAGTAGATCGCATTTATTCAGGTATAATATTTTTTATAAAGAATGTAAATGCAAGCGTGTAAAATATTTATGTGATTGTAATAGTTATATTGACGTAGACATTTTCGGGAGCTGAAAAAGGATGCTAAAGCAGGCGACATTTTCTTTCTGCGCAATAATCAAACATGGTTTCCCACCTTTGATAATATGGAGTGATTGTATTTACTCCATATTATCAAAGAATCATCAACATTCTTGGATTAAGCCCTGATATGAATATTCTTTTATTAAAACAACTGCTGAGCGAAAACAAGTCAGGCGCAAGTTGGGACAAGTAAATCCTACTTTCTTCTCAAAATAAAAAACTAAAAAAAAATAATGTCGAATCAAAAACAATTTCCATCCAAGAAGAAGTCCTTCTGTGGATAAAAAAAAAGATCTTTATGGATTAAGAAAGTCAAATTTCATAGGCTGGTACATTTTATGCGGAAACTTCACTTAAATTAAAAATTGTAACAAATGATGTTTGCAAGGGCTTGATTGACTGAATTTCGAATTTTGAGTGTTAACATAATGAAGATACCGTTTTGATAAGTATCACAATTTTCATGTAATGTGTTGTCAAACATCATGTTTCAGAACTTCACCGGTGTTTTTCGAGGGCTGTTGATTTAAAGTGTTAAGAGGACTTGGATAATCCGGTCGGTTCGATTCCAGCCTTGGCCACAGGAAAGGCACTTATTAACTATTTACTCGGGGTTCAGCGCCCTTGGAGTATCTTGACTGAACAATTCCTTTGATGGGAATATAATCTATTGATACTTTCACTTATAACGTTGACAGCAATAATAGTTGCCATGCATGTAAACTGATAATACGAAACTCCTTCATTTTACAGTAAATCTTCGAAAGGTCAGTTGCAAATACCCTTTTCTGTAAATTTATAGATAAATGGATTTTTAAATCTTTTGTATATTATTATTAATAAGTGAGGATAACAGTCAAGAATAAATGCAGTGTGATTAGCTAAAGCTGGTGCTACTTTTCCTGTCCATTACAACGTCATGTATATCAAACTGCTGAACTTGTCGAAACCCTTAGAGTGTGTAATTGTTGAAAAGGATGCTGGTATAGCATGATGAACTAGAAAGCACTCAGAGAGCGCAAACCTCCGCCAAGGCTCCCGCCATATTGCCAGTACACCCAAAAGAAATACTCGCATAAATGGTGAAGAGTCCTTTTTAAAAATCCTTGATACACACCCAGATCCGGATCACTTCCAAAATATAAACGATTCGTACTTGTAGAAAGGACCACTTCTAAAAAAAAAATCATGAAAATCCGTCCATAACTTTTAGAGTTATCTTGTTAATAGACAAACAAACCAACCAACAAGATGAAAACATTACCTCCGTGGCGGAGGTAATAGCACGGAGGGTATTTATGATTGATTGACACGTGAGTGGCGCACCATTTTCCAACCACAGCCTGAATTATAAAACAATACCTTTGGCGATCAAACTAATGAAATAATGTTAGTACAGTCATGCATGATCGTCTGTTTTCGGCTTAACAGGCCCTGCAAACAGCATCGAAAAGTAACATTGAACCCCCAACAGGATTATGTCCGTTTTTGAACAGTTGTTTTCTTTTATGTGAAAAGTAGTAATATTCTTCCAAACGTTAAACTAGAAATAGGAAGTTATGGACATTTTGCTTCCGTCCGAAAATATTTACAGTTCCTTAACGAGAATTGCAGGTTTTTTTAACACAAATTACGCCAGAGAAATCTGTTTTTAATTTGCTATATTCAACTGAGCTAAATAGTGTCTCATAATGTGCAATCATGTATCTGTTTTCCTAAGTTTCACTCATTTCGGAGAGCGATTTCATTCCAACTTTACCTTGACATAGAAAAAATCAAATTATACGTTGGCCTACATTCCCTATAGGAATCGGATCCCCCCATTCTATTCCACGTGGGTGTTGATTACAGGACACTGTCTTTATTGTAGATTTAGTCTATTCTAATCATAATAACGATATTACAAAATCGCAAATTAACCATTTATACTTTCATTTTATGGAAATGGTTGAGTTTCATCTTATAATGTAGAAATAAGTTCTGAACCATAATGTACTGGCTTAATCTGCAATTCATTTTGAACGGTCAAGTCATGAACAAATTCACTAGAAATATATACAAAACAAGCTGCTCATTTTGAATGGAGGAAAAAAAAGCTTAGTGAATGCCCGCATGTAACCCTTTGCAACATAGCCTAAGACGGTAGACGACCTCTTCAGAATATCGGTTGACCTATCGGTACAGATGTATTGGGGAGTCCCCTAGGTACCAGCATCGCTTGACTAACAGTCTCAATCCTGCTTTCTTGTCCTTTATCTTATGCCCCAATTCTATAGAATAAGCTTCTGATTTTCCACATGTGCAAACCCTGCGAAGCGCGCGCCGCGGCAAGACTTGTATTTGGCTGCTTTCTTTGGCTGTTTCTTGGAGTTATTGAGGTGGAGCGTGTGGCTGGGCCGGGGAGACCCTAGGGCAGCTATTGGCGGGTGTTGACCCCACATTCACAATCACACCTGTACTATGTAGAGTAGTGTGTTACACTCATTGAGGGGTGAACGTACGTGCAGGGAGTAAAGTGCCCAACTGATTGATTTAGAAAACACATTGAATTAAAAAAACAACCGATATGCATAAGAACTAGGAGTTGACATCGTTTCATTACAACACATTGACTTGGGATTTGGAGCTGTCTTAAATCACCAACTATATTTGAAACGATTATTGGTGAAAACTTTTAAACTACATTTTGGCAATATTTTATAAGCGCACATTTACACACATATTTACGTTTTTAGTTTCAAGCTCGCAACGACACAGCTTTGTCCACCTGCATGGAATCAATTATAGTAATGATATGATATTTCAAGCCGTTCCAAGAACGTTTACTCCTGGTGATATACTACACGAGAAGCACTTTTCTCGAAAAATGTCCCATTCTTTGCTATTCTGAAATCACATTCTCTTGAGTTTTTACATTTCTTGTATTTCGTTTTCTTTTCACCCCAAATCCTGATCAAACCCCTCATTTTTAAGGGTTTGTTAACAGCGGCAAGTTGAGGAAATAAGCTTCAGCAAGGCCGAGGCACCTACGCTGCCCATTGGAACTATAAGTACTTCAACACGGACAAACAATCTGTGGAATTTTACCTTGGCATCGTGCATGTGTCATGGACACATAAAAACTCTATTAAAATATACATACCATCATTTACGAGCCTGGAAGGAGACTAAAGGTCATCGAGTTCTTATCGTTGGAGAACGTTAAAAGGCTGTTAAACCTCAGGAACTCGATTGATTTATGGCGATATTTGTTACTTGACTATTAAAAGCCGCAGCAATCCCTTACCTGGGGTATTTGTAAAGGAACGCTCGGCTTGTAGGCAAACCATAATTAATTCCTATACTCAAGGATATGATGACAAACAAGGCAGACTTAACACTTCGAACCCAAATTATTATATTGATTTATAAGGCCAAAATATGTGTATAACAAAATAATGATGCTTAATGGTGTTTTATACAATTCCTGAATAAATCCCTGTCATCTGATCGGTGGGTCGCTGATCACATATGTCATTGAAATATTATTCGTTCCAACCCACAGCCTGGTCGCACAGCAAAATAGATCGAAGTTCTATTACACGGTAAATAGAAGTTCCATTCCACGGTAAGTAGGAGTTCCACGGTCAAACTATTGATGGCTCTGACCATTTAATGGGATAACGAGGATTTATTCAGGTGTTGTATAAAACAAATAATGAATGTTTCACCTTCGTGCAATTGAAGAATAATTTCATTCGGTGAAGATGGAATGTTCCATGCCACTTGGGTTCCGCATCGCGGAATGAAACATCCATCCGTCACCTCATGAAATTATTCTCACCATTGCACTATTTCATTATTTGTAATTTTGTATACTAACAGAAATGGTTGAACCACCCTCTCTGCTAACATCTTACGGGGTAGCTATTTCTGCCTTTGTACACGTATTCCAGCAATACACGAGCCAAAGCTGTCAAAATCAGTGACGCTGGCACAACATTAAATGCATATGAGAGTGACAATTCACTGTGGGCAATCAGGTCCCACAATAAGGAACATTTTCGAAAAGTATCGCGAGTGATTGAATCAAGACTAACACGTAAACGACTCCATTTTGATGACCAAACTTTTTGGTTCCTTTTCCCCCTTTTTGCTGTGTGTACTAGTTATATTTTACTATTTAAATTAATGGTCTTGATCTTTATAACTATTATCGTTTAAAACCTTTATTGAACAACAGCGTTTTGATCGGAGCCCAAAACGAAACATTCCGGACGAAAGGATTCATTTAAAGGTGCATTACGGCCTGAAATCCCCGAACATTCTGTTTTGGATTGTTTAATTTACTTATCCCATTTCAAAGGTCTGGTTCGAAATGAAAGCTTATGTCTCACCGTTCCCGATTAACGACGAGAAAAAAAAACCACTCGGTTGTTTACATCGGAAGTTGTGGACATTTTGTGACATACGCATGCATATTTCCAGCCGTGTCCATTCAATACACGTTGTGTGCTTGTCACATAATGCGTCGTCGTCGTAGTCCTGAGAGTCATGACTGACTCATTGCGACCCTTTGGATGATAGAGTTCCACCTCTGCTTGTCCAAAGCTGACCGGTAAGCTGAGGTCAGAGACACGCCTGTCAGCTTGGCCCAGCAGAGTTTCTGTCTGCCACGTGAACGATTGCCTTCAACATTTCCTTCAATTGAACAATAATCTTCTCCAGAATATCCCCTCTTCTTGAGAATCAGCCCCAATCATCTTTCTGGCTGTCATAATCATTTGTTTCCCGCTCCTTCCATGATATTCTCAACATCCTCCTCCAGCACCACATCTCGAAAGCATTAATTGTTTCTGTCTGCCCTTCCAACTGCCCATGTAACAGACCCATAGGTGCATGGCAATCGGGAAAACAAGAACATTCATGACTTATGAGGTAAAGATTTTCATATACACGGCACCAATAAACAATTATAGTTTCTCGCACGTCTGCAAAATGCGATGCACTGATGGAACATGTGCCTCAGGATTCACGACTAGCACTCAACAGCTCAATTTTGGAGAGTGAAAATTTTGACCCCCAAAATTCGTTCACGCAGGAACACAAAAACGCCCAGTTTTTAAAAGATGGTTGTGTGGATGTCTATATCCTACTTTTAGACGCTAGCTCTTCCCAATTAATATCATTTCGTTTAAAACGAGTTTTGTAGCCCAATTGGGCGCATTCCAGGACGTAATGTCCCTTTAAGTTTAGCAACTTTCCTGTAATGTTATGAGGTAAGAATGTTCATGGCATTGGCAGTTTCAGTACTCTAGTCACGCGTCATTCATTATGGCCGTAATTGACTGCAGTACCACGATTCGTTGACGCAGCACTCTTTGTTGATTTCACTGCATCTGATGGACTAGATGATGGTTGAATCTGACTGCTTAAAGCGGGTGCTCCCTTTCCAGGGCGTAACTGGGGTGAAACATCTCGGGGGGGGGGACATGTTTTTTTCAAGTGGGCACTGAAAGTAAATGAACTGCGGCTTGCCTTTTTCGTGTTTTGACTGATAAAGGCCTACTTGCATGTATATGGACTATGCTATAGCTTTTATATTTTTTTGAAACACAAACCACAGGGAGTTAATTAAACTGAGTACCAAATCTCATCAATAATAGTTAAAACAACTGGATTTCTCTGTTGTTGTGGTTTCCTGAAAAGATGGAGTCCGGGGTTTTTTAGGAGTTGTAGGGACTCCGCCATTTTGAATCTACTGATCACAACATAGTTTGCACTCCAGCGTTAGAATATGTCAAATTCCCGATGAGCCGCGCTGGACTTACTCAAGCTATCTCTAACTAACGTTATATATTAGTTCAGTGCATTTTGTTCTCAATAGGGGCCTTTAGGCTATACTTGGAGCAGGGCCAGTAACTACCTCAAATAGTACACAGTACTCCCAAGAATGAAAGTATTAATGAAATTATGAACAGCTACAAAAATCAGCTTATAAACTTACGAAGAACATACTCACGGGGAAGAAATTTCTTGCGAATGCCCGCTCAGTATGGCATTTAATGTTTCAAAACTTACAAAACATCAACTACTACTATCTAAACGGCGAAATCGACGGATGTGTGTTCGTGAAATTCACAGTGCATGCACTCGACATTATACAACCATGCGTGATCATTGCAGACGTAGTTTACCCAACAGTTTTGGCATGACAAAAGTGTAATATAATTTTGGCGTACGTCCGCGTACCTAATAATACAGGCCGATACATTAATTGCCGTTAGATATGAACACCAGTCGAAGCGCTCATTTAGACAGCGCAGTATTGTTTGCTCATTTCAAGATTGCCCCCCTCCCCGTAGTTACGCCACTGTCCCTCCCCCTCCCCCTTCTTGACTTTCCGACTAGCTGGTTTGCATAACCAGCTATCAGCCAGCCTGACAGCCCCGACCAATTGACTGCATGAGGTTGACTTATTAACACTAGATGAACCATAAGTCCCATTTTTCAAGTGATAAGAGAATTTTAGTTGAACACTGTCTTTATTTTTTTTTTAATTAAATCATTTGCACAAACACGTCCATCAAAAACACGCTACACAAAGAATTCAAGATGTGCTGTCCGGTACGCTCTTCAACAAATGCGATTTCAAAAATGAGTAACTTTATTTTTTGCTAGAGAAATTATTCGATGTAAAACTCGTCATTTCTAAAGCTAAAAAAACACACACACAAAACAGAGCCATCTTTTTTTCTCCATTTTGTATTTTGAGAGAGCTATATTCTGATTAAAAATCATACTTAGAAGTGACACTGTGTATTTTTAAAACACATTTGTACAAGTTCGGAATGAAACCACTCGACGAGGAGTCCATGGAAATCAATCCCAACAGCCAGCCACCGCGCCAGGCGCGTGTGTGCATGACGAAATTGGATACTGGGCCACCGTATTACAGGTTATAACCGCAACCCCTAAACTACGCGGAGCGCTGAGATATTGATAGGGTAATGGCCCATTAGCCCACATAGCGCGGAGTTCAGTCAACTGCCGCACGTACAGACCCTGATGTGAGAAGTGTCAGCCTCCATGGGTGATTGTACTATTTCTTCACAGACTCTAGCATTTCACTGATTTAGGGTATTTTTTATTACTGACTTCTGACCTCTTATTTGCAATTTCATAAACACACGGTCGATCGTGATGAAATCTTAATCTGATTTTGCGCATTCTGCCGCCCGGCTGTTTATTGTCAAGTAAGTCAAGGACCTATGGTACAGGCAAGATGCATAAATTCATTCTCTGGAGTAACTTCTAGAATCCATAGGCCTTTACCGAATTTATCTTCAAACCAATTCATCCCTGAACAATGTAACAAACAATATTGTGATCTTCCATAAGATGGAATTTTTAAAGATGGAATTAGTGCGTCGGTTAATATTGTAGTTTTGCCCTTACTTCGACGTATAAACACTTGTATACTCAGTGTGTTACCTCCCAAGTTAAAGTTGAAAAAAAAAACACTCGGGGTGGGACTCGAAGTCTCTTTTGTTCTCGGCCGCTTATTGCAAACAATATTTGGAAAAAAGGCTATGTACTTTGTACCTAAGCCACTATAGCTATAGGATGACTTGTTTCTTTGACTCGACAGATTCATTGAATTGCTTTGTTTGCCAGTGTATTTGGTCATCTTGTACTTCCTGTTTGTCAGATACTCTGTTTGTTCGTGTGACCCTTTTTCTACTCTGTGGTGCGAAAAAAAATGTAGTTATCATTCGTTATTTTGTTGCAGTTTTGTTTGATTTTCGAATTGGCCAGCTTCTACAATTATACCAACACCCATTCACCAACACAAAACTGTGTTCATAGAAGAAACTTTGGAATATTCAATTAGTGTTTACACTCAAGCAATCTAACACTGGGCACAGTGCAGAACAGACAGGGCACGATGTTGTTGAGTGAGTGGCAAAGGACATATTTACGGTATGATGATACCGCCTTACAGGAGCGAGCTATAATTATCCAGGGCAAATGATAAAGTACATACTGTCTCCTAGGTCTCGTTAAACTCGTATCATCTGCCGCCAGACCAAAGCACACCAGAGTAGAGTTCTTGGGAAACATAAGCAGAAATATTTACACAACAATCCATGCTACGTGAAGACTGTCAGAATGTGGACGTCCGTTGCTGTAAATAATTCCTTCTCAGGTCAGCCGACTTCCTTTGGATATTCCACTCATTGCACAGTGACGCCGAAGGAAGTGCTCATCGATCATTCTTTTATACACGTAATTATTCCCAGATATGGAGAACAAAAATTGAACTACGTGTGGAATTTGATGCCGGCCGCTCACTACTGTGATAAATATAGGGTGTCTCAAAAAACCTCAAAATAAAGGGATAATATTAACAAACTATGAACTTAATGACCATTATTACAGTTTGGTCATACACTACGGGCAGTGAGCTTTCCTTCTTGGATGCATTCCTCAGGTCATCAATCAATCAATCAATGTTACTTTATTTACCACATGACAATACAGAACAATATGCCAAGAAAATTATGACAATAATACAAGAAGCTTCAAGGGGTATGCAAGAAAACATGAGCAAAACAGGATTTCCATCAATCGGTGATTGGTGATGCAGCGCGGGTTGCATTTCGATCATCAAGGAATCTAGGGCCTATGTATCTTCCAACATCATTGGCGGGAACAAGACGGTGCCTCAGACTCAGTGCTGTCAGTAAATCGCTTTCATGAAGGTGAAACATGCAAGGTGTTAAATCCTTAATGATTAAGATTATCAATTGGCAGAAATTCTGTTTTGTTCATGTTGTCATAAAGTTAAATTTCCCTTGAGCCTGCTTGTCTTATGTCTGGATGTGCTCTCAATACCCCCAACTGTCCGAAGTGGGTTTTTCACATACCATTTTCAAAACAATGGAACTCAGTTATTCATTAAAATTATTCATCCAAGAGATCAATGATAAAACCATAATAATGGTCATATCCTTTTGTCTGTGAGTTACTTTTTTTAGAGGACACCCTGTATAACATTAAACTTAACCGTCCCTCCGCAATTCGATTCTGTCCAATAGTTCGTCTGTTTACTGATTGTTTTGTCGGTTTGGTTAGTCAGGCCGTGAGTCGGTCGGATGACGCTTGTTGATTGGTTTGTTGTGAAGTTATTAATAACGATCTGCATACTTATACGATCCGCTAGTATTCAAGACGATATCAGAGGCCTTCAAGAAAGCGCCCATAAATCAATGAATTACGGCTGTAAAAGCCAGTGAACGGAAACTGGAATCTTTCGACTTGTGCTGTCTTCTAATGGACGAGTACAATCTGCTACTGTTAAGATCTTGGGCATCAAAATGGAGTAACTATCTTCAGAAACGAAGCCGTTTGAGCGAAGACTGTACTACGTATTTGCATCACGTCATAATGACCTCCCAGGCTTGTAAACCAAGTATTCAGGATATCAAAAGGGAGTAGCCTGAGTAAGGGGAGGGGAGCCAGGATGAACTTGGCAGCAGACCGTCCTGCAGGATTGACAGAGAGTCAACAGTATAGCTGGAGCGAAGTCAGACAAATGAAAGGAATCGATGGAATATGCACTGACTGCATCCTCCGTCGGACGACGCTTGGGTATCCGGTAGTTAGAAAGACTGCTCGAACTTTATCATCAGACACTTGGGATTCGGGATTGTTCGAGGACAATGCTGTTGAAAATCTTGTCCTTCCATCCAGGAGATCCCGAGAATGCGCCTGATGCAAGCCTGATTCATTGCGTGTGGAAGACATTGAGCCTCTTCTCCTGACGTGGGTACACAGTCCAGGTCTGACTCCCGTAAAGGATCGGAGGGTATCGAGGACGCATGCTTTATAGACTTGCATTTTTGTGTACAGTCTCAGCTTACATTATCATGTCGCCCGCAGGCGGGATCCCCTATGGCGTCTCCAATCTTCCCTATCCTTTATGCAGGCAGCCAACTCTGTTGTGGTCTCCGTCCCGGCATCTCTCCTCAGGACACCGACATAGCTCGTCCTCTGTCTTCCCCTTTTTTTCACCCCATGAGTCGGTTCCCACAGCACCAGACGGCTTGCAGGTAGCTCAGGGTGTCTGCAGCATTGCCCTGCCATGCCTATCCGCCTGTATGCGATATTTTATGAGATCCGAGGTAGCATGCCGAAAAGGGTGTAATTAGGCACATGGTCTCTCCAGTCGATGTTGAGCACCATCCTCAACATTCTGGTGTAACACCCGTCGAGGGACTTCTGAAGGGTCGTGGTTAAGGTCCAGCACTCACATCCATATAGCAGGATGGACTCCACCGTGGCCTGGAAGAAACTGATCTTGACATCCCTTGACATGTTAGAGCTCCATACGGTTTTCATCCCATGAAGAGCCTTCCAGTCAAGCGCTTTCCTAATGCGAATGTCGTGCTCGGAGGAGTCAATCTATGACCCCAGATACTTGAAGTCGCTGACTTCCTTGCTGTTACTCCATACTCTTTTGGTGGGTCGGAAGAGAGTTGTTGCAGCCTTTCCAATCCTTATGAGTAAGTTCTGCCTCAAGTGAGAGATTGTCGTCGAGGGAGGAGCCAACGTAGGTGAACTCATTGACGACCTCCAGTATATACAGGTATACATGTATGTAGTGATTGCAGTCGTTAATGTTGATTGATGTGGGCGGCTCCACAACGTCTTATCGAAGTAAAATTTTTTTTTTCGGGCTAATAGTAAGTCCAACCAAACGTCCAGGCATGCTTAGGAAAAGCGGTCGATCAATCTATGGAGATGTCCTTCCGTAAATGATAATAGCTCCATGCTCTGATACTCTCACCTTGGTTCTGGCTGTGAGTCTAGCGAGGTTAAACAACCTCCCAGCTGAAGCGCAAAGAGGAGTCGGGGCGGCCAGTCTATTCTGTCCAGCATCTCGAACTCTCCCCTATCTCTGTTTACCAAATTAAATGTACAAGGTCGATAAAGGCTTCTTTTGGTCTCTGCACTGTTCCTTCGGTTGCCTGAACGCGAAGACCATGTCGTTGGTATAGCTAGACTGCTTAAATAGACTATTTGTTTTAATTACAAAAAGTAATGCCCCAATAATTTGTTAACTCAAATACGAAGCAATAGTTCTCAATTGTCCACGTTCTCCAGCTCTGATCACACCAAAGCAGCTTGTTATTTGGCAGTTAACTCAATTGGTACTCAACACGGACTCTACATTGCTGACAATAACGTTTAGTGTTGATTGCTTTTTATTTCATCGCGTGAACCGAGAGCACACTGCTTCACTTTAATTTCTTGTTAACTTTTTATCCAGCAGAAGCCTTCAATTCAATTGACTCGCTCAACATTTCCAGAAGCCCTTTATTATTTCTGTTTTAGGTTTTTTAGTCTGATGAGTGCATGACTTTTCGGGCTAATGCATTATGCCTCAGCTTTGGTTTCCTTAGGAAATAATCAAGATTCGGAAACAGAATTGATCATCCTGTATCCGAACAAGGGAGCATATTTTGTATAAAATGGGCCAAGCTGTTATGAAATCGGTGCACAGCCAAAGTACAATAACCTTTATGGATGCATACAACAAACCACAACTAACCTCGACAGGTCGTTCCCCTGTTATTCAGTCCCAGGGGTTTCCCTTGAGCTAACACTGTTTCTATTGCTTGCTTTGCTAATCGTTTATCAATGCCAACATACTTAACAAGAGGAGAAAAGAAACACTTCAATAACCAACAGTGCCGTACCTGGAATCGGCCTAATGCGGCCCAGCTACCCAGAAGTACACTCACCCAAAAACACAAGATATGCAGTAAATAACGTACACTTGAGGTAGGTAGTGCGCACTCTGGAGTACACTGTTATCAAATTAATGGACGAATATGGTCACGACTAGATTTACCTTTGGATCTGGTGTCATGTCATGTCGCAATCGGATTTTACAGGGTAATCAGCAATGTACAACTGCGTATGCCAGTTTTTCTTTTTATGCTCCGTGGTATGCCCAATGAAATTCCCAATGCTTGTATCAAAATGTACATTGAATAGAATAAAAGAAAATTGTTACTAGTGGAGTCTAGTATTCATATGCAACAATAATGGTTTAGTTGTAATTGGGCTATGATCACTACTCGACCTAGCAATTTCTGGATATTTTGGTAGGTCATCGACCAATGTACTTTAGTCGAGTTCACGTACTACCGTGCGCGTGTAGTCAGAGTTTTTAGATCCATCTGGGATAGCGCGTGCCGCAGGGCTTACCCAGCACAAGTCCAGGTCCCACACAACATGCAAGATGTGGCAGAGTAGTATGCCTTTTGTATCCAGGAGAGAAAACCTTGCCAGTTGCTTCGGGGTCGCATCCCTTTGTTTTTCTTTTTGTCAGCGATGGAAGGGCAAACTCTCACATTGTGACACAGTCTTTGATTGTGCCCTTTTCAAGTTAATTTACCTGTGGCTGTTTTGTGAGTTTTTATAAGGTCTATTTTCTGGGCGAAATCTGGAACAGCCAGATAACTATTTGGTTGAAAGGGTGATTGATCGGAAGGTGTGGAAGGACAATAGGGCTTATAACAATTTGAGCTAACTAAAGTGAATGAATGAGTGTATAACCACACGTGTGAATGGCTGGTCAAGGGCCATTGCCCCAGAACTTCTCATGCGTGATTTTCGCGCCGCGCGCTGCCAGCATGTCTTGCTACAGTCTGTGCTTGTGTCCCATTTCGTCATATTGCATCGACTGTTTTTGGTACCAATGACAGGTGTAAAATTCTAAATGGTAAAAGAACGCTTCTTGCATATAGGACACCAGACCCAGTTGCACCCAGCCAAGGAATTTTGTTAAGTGCATCGGTAGAGCAGAGGCCTGGGTCTTTTGTCTTGCACAATATCATGTTCGGACCATGATCTAGAGGGGAAAAACTGATGCGTCTTGGATGTTCTTTTGCGACGGTTTAGTCCTTACGCACAGCGATACATTATTGGGGTACATTGCTTTTATTCGGGGACTTCGGAAGCATTGGGGACCCAATAAAAAACACCCGAGCTAATATTTGTACTTCTTAAAGCCAGTAGGGTATTTTTTTTCGCGACGGTTACAAAACAAGTTTTAGTTTTAGCCGTGGTTTGAAATATCATTGTCAAAACTTGGTACAATCACAACGAGCTCAAATACAGGCGAATGCCACGCAAACCAGGCATGACCTTTGCAACTTGCAGTGCACTATATGCTCTAAGCCCAATTCTCAAAAGAAAAGTACAAGTACATCTATCAAGTGGCCAATCATAATAGCCCGCGTCACGTCTTTGTTTCAGACTACCAAAGCTTTTTCTTTGGTTTAACAAAGAAAGCAAACACTTTGGGCTGAAATATAGTCAATACCAAGGCAATGAATAAAAGATCAGTTCTGGTCTATATGCGTTGGATTTTGGTTGAACAATCTGGATGTTTGAAGGCCTTTGACGCAGCTTCTTGCACGAGTGACTACGGTAGAATACAAGCTGACTGCCGGAGGGGAGCTACGGGCCATTCTCTATACATGTACTGTCTCCGTACTGTCGTTACTTTGGTGTAACTATAGTTAGCTTTTCAATGCACATGCGGTCTGTACAGTACAGCTTTACAACGTTAGAGTAATTGAAGATGGATTTGTGGGCCAGATTGACAGGATTCTAAAGCCGAACCGTGCATTGATTCACGTCAAATTAAACAATTTGGTAAATGTATACCCCATACGCCACTTACAGCACTTTAAAGTTTTCAAACCACAATGGGAACCTGGTTTGATGAAAAGGAGAAATATTGATGCAGCTTCCTAAGATGTACAAGTTCACTGAAACGAAGTCGAAATGGAACAATTCCTCATCGCAAGAAACTCTTTTGGCATTGGATTGTCTGGACTGTCTAAATTAAACTCCGTGATTTCTTCAAACCACGCACTTCATCACTGTATTGGTCCTGGGGCGTCACGGATTTGCCGTAGGGCCTATGCAAACGTCAATTCGCTCCGTTACAGGAACCAACTCTACTAGAAATTCACAAGATTGGCAACGGGTATATTCGTATTAATATTTTATTCCATAGTCTGGTAACTAGGACGTACGTGATGTGGTCCATGATCACCACTTCATGCACGCATCTGCTGAAGTTTGGGGGGGGGGAAATCGCTGGGCTTGACAGGGTGAAAGTACTTTGCCACTACCAAATATGGACTCACAATGCATATGCTTCATTATACAAATGTACATGTACTTCCCTTTACAAATCCGCTAGAGCCACAAGTCAAAGTCTTTGACTCAAAGATAAAGAGAGAGTTGAATGCAGAAAATTAAAGAAAGAGAAACGAACCTTTAAGAACAACTTGCAATCATCCCCTGGACAACCGGATTAACCGTCATTTTTACCCAGAAAAGTTTTATTTTGACACTAAATAGGATCACACTAAAAAGAATCATGTCAAAAAAAACCCCGGATTCCAGGTCCATTCTGACCCGGACGCAACTATTTTTTTTTTATGCAACCAAGTATAGTCAATGTCCTTAATGCGCATGCATCAGTATTAAGGAATGGTTCTCGGACTTAACTTCCATAAAATAAAAAAAAATCCGTGAATGAAAAGAACAGGCTGACCTTCATTTTATCGATCATCAGGAGTTGATTAGACACAATTTAGGGAACCAACTTCACTTTGGGGGGAAAAAAATGAAAATGTAAAATCAGGGAATAGGCTGGAACCTCCAGCATTCAGATCAGCGAGTTAACGCACAAGCCACAGTGAGACTGTCGTGGAATGTAAGTTAACTATACCGAATCAGGTGACATATTTAGTTGTTCACGTGATATGTTTCACGCATGCGCATTACGGTAATTGACTATACTTGGTTGCAGAAAAAATAGTTGCTACGCGGACTTTTGAGGGTGAGGTGTGTCAATCATTAACCTGGGTGTGAGCATTCACCATGGGCTGAGTAAAAATGATCGACAGAGGGCAGCATTTCCCTTAATGCTGTTTGTTATACAGGTGGCTTTTCTACAACTTACAAGTCGTTCTGAAAACGAAGGTCACATAATTTCTACAACATGAATCGACATTGGGTGCAAAAATGGTAATGTTTCAAAACAAAATAATCCACGTAATAATTTTATTCTACTCAGCTACCTCGAATTGAACTCTTAGAATGGGTAAATATCTACAATGTTGCTTTAATAAGTTAAGGAACCGGAATTGTTGAAATTGTTCGATAGTTTCAGATGCTTTAGAAGTACATTTGTTTTGTTTGTTCGTTTGACTTTTTGACGGAGACGTGTCACGTTTCACAGTTGTCAAAAAATATTTTCAGCCGAACTCAAATTTCAGACGAAGAAACCAGCATGCCTGTCTACTGATGCTATGCTTCGTGTCGTCTCTTTGGTTCCATTCTTTGTATTTCATCTGCATATACTAACAATGCTGGGAGTTGGTGCCTTTTATCATTCCTCTTCCCTTTCCACTCAATGAATGTCTGATCTCATCTCTCAGCCAGTCAGTCTGGCCATAGCCCCATGGTCCCACATATTTACAAGGAACTTATTTACAAAATTCGAAGTTTACAGTTAGCGTACAAAGAAAAGTACACCTCAACTCAGAGTTCATTATCTCAACTCTTGAAAAGTACCACACCAATAAAAGATAAGAACCACATTTGCCTGTCGATGCCTAACAGGGGATTGTGTTTACTTTGACCACGGTTCACCCATTGCTGTTCACCTCTTATCTACTCTCAAGAGGTACGTACTTTCTGACCTAAAATCTATATCGTATAAATGTAGGCCCTATCATGCGACCCGCCGAACTCAAATTCATTCGCCGCATCGGTCTCCAATATTGCTTACATCAGTACTAGACCCCAATGATAAATACCCCCACTTCGAAAAGTCAGGAAAAATACTCACAACTCTCCACCGGGTGTTCCAGACACACATCAAATCAGTAAAGCTAATTCATCATCTTTCATTTTCTGTTCAAGTTTTGGGGGTCTGATGACTTTTAGGAGAAATTGCCATCCGAAGATGATCAACCCTTAAAATAGTCCTGAAGCCCAACGCCACTTTGAAAAACGGTGCCTTCGCTCCATTGCAAAATAGAGCACTTTTAGGGCCCCAATTTCATCGGAATTTCACTGAAACGCAAACTCACAGTACCGTGCACAGCCTTCCAGCTTATTATTTACAAACCCTCAAGTTATGATGGCCCACAATATATGCTCAAATACTGAGTGCATGCAAATCGTGATTTTGGCCGGCGTAGGCAATTTCGGACCGATTTATCGGTCTGCAACCTATACCATGGGCCGTTCCTGCATCGCAGAATGACCATTTCTTTCGCAAAACAGACAGGAACAAAACAGATCCAGAGGATGTATGGGAAAACAGACAGACACTCCCTCTGCAGTGTGGAATAAACTAAGAACCGACCTGTCTTTTTAAACTCTGTGCCGAGTACAACCACAGTTATATCTCATGATACTTATGAAAGTACAAGTGACCTCTTGAGAGAGTGCAGCAGTACCGTGGCTGTTGTACTTCTGCCAAGCTCCGTTCAACTAATTGAACTTGTATAAAATTGTAAAACGACCAGAACTGACACTGATATGATTCGCGAATTCTTATAGATAGATATAACCAGTCACAGACCTTCTCCACCTTACAGCTATTCTAAACTGCAAGGTTGAAGCATTCCTGGCCCAGATTGCACGCGTCTGTTCATTGCATGATAATCCCTAACTGGTCAAAAGTGATAGTCATCGAATTTATCGTACATTCGCAAAACGTACATGTATGTCTGAATTGGTATTTTGCATATCTTTGGATATTTTTAAATCTGTAAGAATATTTATTTGATACGTCAAACTGTTGCAGTAGCTGGTGGCTTTGCCAGGGTTTGAAAGAATTGATTAGTCATTTTTTTGTCCCTGTATGTAGCCTTCAATATGTTAAAATATGCCCAAAGACAAGCAACCGATCACCATATTATAATTCATGGTCTTTTCCCCAAATTGCAGTTTCATTAAAAACTACTTTGCTGCAAAGATCAAAACTATTTATAGACTTAACTGTAAATAACCTTACTCTAGCTATATCGAACCATAAGACGTAATACGCAAATTGATTACTTGCGATGCCAAAAACTGGATATCTTTCATTCCTGTTTGAGTCCACAGTATTGTTATTGACAATGCAATTAGGCCTATGTGGCGTCCTGGTGTCTAGTTTTTGAGGCTGATTTCTGTGCGAGTTTGGTATTTGAAACTGATAGCAAATATATGAATGCTCATTAAGCTACACTTAAAGTCCTTATATTGAGATATCGATGTTGTCATGGATAACCCCACTGATCGCAAGAAATAAAATGCCACCCGGTGCGTCAAAGTTTACCGCCCTCTTGCGTCATGCCAATTCCCCATGGTAACATATATAAGGATTTTCAAACGTTGGGTCGTAAATATTTCATTGTAGATAATTCTGAAAAATAATAAAACTGAAAAAAAAATAAAACTGCTGCAAACTGCTCACTGACTGGATTGACCTGAAATATACAAATCAAAAAGTTAGAGAGGCCCGATAATTATTTATATATTTGGATATAAATAATTCTGACAAGAAAATAATAAAACTCGGGGCATCAGAACGAAAGTAATATGATAATACACATAATAGCAGCAGTGTAAATTCTATTGGGCTTTAGTAATTTCCAGGTGAATTATAAGCCCTATAATGTACCCCGGCCCAGTGCAAAGATGTAGTTTGAGTAATGCGTTCAGTTCACAGAGACAACTTCCGAAATTATTATGAACATGTTTGTCTGTTTCAGAATGCATTTCCGATAAATAAACAACAATTAACTTTATATTTGGATATTATATGTTTCCCTACAGTTATCCGCGAAACAGACGATTCAAAGAAAAGGAATGGTTACCGAGGTTGATCACAAGCGCCCTCGTGGTTTGCAGTGACGTCTGCGCACAGTGAATGATTGCCAGGTCGTTTTTATTGTATTAGGTCATTCACCTTCAATCTGGAGTATTTTTTTCTCGAAGGATTCCGTTTAGTGTTGATCAACCTGTATCATCATGACGTGCTTATCAGCGGTTTTATATTGTGTGGCTAGTATGGCGGACTTGTCACAAACGCCAGACCCTATTGTGAGGAGGAGGTATTCCATCTTCCTTGCTTGTATGGCTTCACTTCGTTCCCACTTTTGTAGTTTCTTCAGAATTTCTGTCTGTCCAGCAGCGGCGTAGCTGGGTTCTCATCCTGGGAGCGAGGGGGGCGGGGCTGGATGTTACAATGGAGGGGCACCCAATTTCATCACAGTAAAAGGTAGACAGGTTTTTTTTTTCACCGGACACCCGACCTTCGTAAATTCAAATAGTGAGGGGGAGGGGAGGGTCTGGACGCGTATTTTTTTTCTAGGAGGGTTGGGGCCAAGTCAAGTCATGCATAATTCACTTTTTCCTTTGAATCATTGCTATTTAGGTTCTCGTCTGTTTTTCCCTTAAATTAAAATTATCTAAAAGATAAATTTAGAGAAGAAAAATAGTCGATGAAAATGACTAGCAACGACGACGTGGATTCGAACCAGGGATTTTTGTATCCATAGCTCATCACGCTATCCACTAAGCTGTGTGGTAACTGGTTGATGACTTAATGACAACAATGTTGTTAATATCATTGTTCTGTTCTCATGAATAAACATATATACTGGCCCGATCGAAACTACTGAATTATTCATGACTTGGCCCCTACTGCACGTCCTGCGTTTAACAATAATTACGCGGGCTGGACACCATTTTCCCAAGGGGGCGCTGTTCAGAACCGATATCATGATAGCTAGCTACCGATATTCGCTTTCAACGTTAAAATAGGTCAGTCGGGAAATTCGGGGTTTTGCGGGAAAATACACAAATATCGTGGAAACAGGCACTTTATGTTCAAGCCGAAAAATCATGGTAACTTGCTATTCTCCGTTTGCCGAATTTTCAGAGGGTGGGAGGGGGGGGGGAGCCGAGTGTTTTGTTTTTTTTAATGGGGGGCGTGCGTCCCCATATCCCTCCCTCCAGCTACGCCGCTGATGTACAGGGTACCTCATTATTCTTGGTATTCGGAATGGCTTCTGTGCCTCTATTCGTAATGGTCCATGTTTGAGCACTTGAGGGTTCGTTTTCGTGTTTCAAGAAAGATGCTTTGTTGGCAAGGGTAAAATGGAAGTTCTCGTCATAAACCCCAATTCAGCCTGATGAATAGGAAAATGCGTGACAAATTCTGACATTTGCGATTAGTTTAATAGGCACATATTGATTTCTTTTTAAAAAAAATCACCCTCGAAAAAGGCCTTTGTAAAATTGTTACTAGCAGCGATTTATGGAAACTGATAAATTGCCTGACACACAGAAATATCGTGCCAAAGATTGACCTCTCACTTCCGATAATCTAAAATACATGTGGACTAGTGGAACTCGGTTACACTCGTACAAAGAGAATATTTATAACGTACGGAAGCCCATTCGTGCCAGGTTTAAAAAGTGGGGGGAAATAATACACAATAGTAAAAATACAATACATGTACATGTTTAGTGTCCCCAATCCTGACAGAGTTAATGAAAATGTCAATTCAACTTTGTCCTTATTTAGTAGTTACATTTACATCAGTTTCCATAGCAACACAGTAACACACTGGTATCAATGACCACTGGTATCAATGAACAAACAAAATTTAGTATTTTGCATAAGTGAGATTCTCATATAAGAAATAACCGATGAAATAAACACAACAGCACACTTTGTTAATGAGTATTGGCAATTGGCAATTTTATTTTGATTACTCATTTAAAACTCAGTTTACATAACAGAAAGTAGTAAACAAATTTATCATAATTTGGAATATACCGAGTGTGTAATAGTTTCACTGAAGTCTTAATATGTAACATTTTTTAACACAACCCTGTAATACAAACTTTACTTATCAAATGAAAAGTGCCTGCTCCATGGTTTTCTAATATTGTTATTTATTGCTGTTTCCATGTATTAACAAGTGATCACAATCACAAAGTGCCCACTTCGATATCTTATCATTTGAACAAGGGCATATCTCAGGCTTTGTGTCCCAATTTCAGACTGCCTGAATCCAATTTTTACACCTAAACAGGGGTCTGTACCAGGTGCACATGTTTAAGCGAGATCGCCGCCAATAGCAATTCTTGAGTAAAAATCGGGCAATGGTTCTTGGCTGCTTCGGGATGATTCTGTTAGTTCCATGAAAGATTGTTACAGATCGGGAAGCGCCCCGACAATTTTGGACATGTTCAAAATTCTCAAGGTGATTCGGGAACCAATTTCAATTCTTGGTTTATTCTTGTTGTGTTCAAACCTACTATAATTCTGGATATTCTTACAGTATTCTTACAAGTTTATTGGAGTTACTGTTATTCTTTGTGATTCCAAAATCATGCCGAGTCATTACGAATGTTTCAAGAAATGTACAAATATTATAAGAATAGCTTACGAATACACTACATCGGCATAATTCTGGGTCATTCTTGATGATTCTGGAGTTTTTTGTGTCTTATTTTGGACAAAATCGCACTAAATAAATTTATTCTGCACTAAATCGCAATAATTTGGCTTATTCGGTCTGATTCGGCTTCCAATTCGTACCTAGTTCTTGATTATTTTTGTTTCATTCGTACGTTATTCTTACAAACAGCGAATTGGGGATAATTTCTCCTGATATCATCAAGAATGTTTATTCGGGATAGATCGGGTATTCCTGGCAATAAAAAAAGTCAAAGCCACCCCAATTTTTGTCTAAGTTTTCCCACACAAAGGTGATCCAAAGGTACCTTTGGAAAGAACCTTCAAAACAATATCTCATCAACCCCTTGTCCGTTTCCAAAATTCAAACAGCCATGAGCTTTAAGATTTACTTCTACTTTCAATTGAAACACAACAGGTTTCAAGGTTTTTTTTTAATGATGTAGGGTCCCTAGTATTTTTACTTCAAAATCACAATGAAATCAACCCTTAAATATAATGTGTGGCATTGAATGTATTAAACCAGTGACTAATGATTTGAAGAATTGACACCACTGAGCCTTCAGTGCCTCTGTGCCTCAACTTTTTGTCATCAGGGTGTAAAAGGTGTAATAAAAAATGGCTGAATAAGAAGACAGAAAAAAAGAGAAGTACATTGTACTCAATAAGAGATGATGCCAACATAAGATGCCCAGAGTTACAAGAAGGTTGCTGATGCTGCGTCTAGAGACACAGTATCAAGCACTGGTCTTGAAGAGACTAGACAATCAGGACCAGACAACAGTTGAGCAACAAACGCTGGCAGAAAGGAAACAATTTACACAGGGATTCTTGTTCACTATAGATCATGTTACCCTCAGATTAAAATCTCAGAGAATTCATGGTCTCGAGTTAAACTTTGACTTCTTTTTAAATTTCTCATTGTCAAATCAAGTCACTAAGATTGTACATTTTGATGCCCATTTTGTTTGCAGTGTGAAACCTGTGTCTGTTATCTATGTTTTTTTTTAATCATTTGCAAAGTCAGGACTCACTGTAAGACTATAAAAGGCTTATCCAGTACCAGATATTGGGCACAATGTGAGAAAGTTAACCGATATCTGGTACATCAAAGCAACTAACAACACGGCATGCGGCCTAGGGTACACATGTCCTCCTCAATGCATCGAGTTGTGGTGAGGCAGCAGCCATTGAGTACCTGAGGGCCTGATTGATTGAGAATCCGAAGACATGTTTGTTTCAGTTAAGCAGAAGGGACTAAAGACTTTTTAGAGACAACCCAAGCAAAGTAGAATATTTAAGCACTTCTTCACAGCAAGATTTTAAAATGACTGCTGAAATTTCCAAATTCAACATCAACAGGAAAACGGTGTGGGACAGTGGCCTCCCCGGGTTCCACAGACCATCATACAAGGCAACAAACAAGATGTCTGTAAAGTTCATAGAAGACATTGGCACAACGGAAGTAAATCTAAGACTGGTACCCACTTAAGACTACCAGGCAAACAATTCCACAGATGCAAGAGCATTTAAGAGCTGTAGGCATCACTGCATCACACATCCAAGATACCGGCAACTTACTGATTCCAGTTTGTACTTCGTAAATATAAGAAATTGTCCTGTATGAAGTGTTTGAAACACAGTATCTATTAAAAATGCATCTATAAAGTTAATTAAGTTCGATAATTTACAGTCTCATTTCCATTAGAAGTATGTCTTACATGTACATCACAATATCTGGGTTTGTGTTTAGACACTTCATGAAGACAACAAATGCGGCAGATGCCTTCATCCTGCCATACTTCATTGGGCAGCTTTTGCAACCTAACAGCTGGCTATATACTACCGGATCACCAAGCTGTCACAAGGATGAAGGAACATCTACGTGCAGTAGGCATCACTGCCTCACGGATCCAACACACTGGCAACCTACTTTAACCAGTTTATACTTCGTAAGTAGGGCCTACCACTTGTGAGAAAAACCTATAAATATAAAAAAATTGTCCTGTATGAAGTGCTTGTAACAATGATCTATCACAAATGCGTCTTTAATTAAGTTTGATAATTAATATTTTCATTTCAATTAGAAGTATGTCTTACATCACAAATTCTGTGTTTGTGTTTCAGACACTTCATGAACACTAAAAATGCCGATGCCTGTGTACTGCCACACTTCATTGGGCAGCTCTTGCAACCAAACAGCTGGCTGCAAACACTTCCACATCACCAAGCTGTCCCAAGGATGAAGGAACATCTGCGTGCAGTAGGCATCACTGCCTCAAGAATCCAAGAGACTGGCAACCTGCTATTACCAGTTTGTACTTCGTAAGTACCACTTGTGATAAGAAATGCTGTATTTTGAATATTTCAGTATTTTAATTTCTGTATTATTATTTCTATGTTTTGTAAACCGACAATGACTTGTATGGAAACACGTTAGCTTAATTGCTTTTAAATATTTGCTTGATGTTCACTTGATTTGTCCACTTAATCCCTACATTTTGTGATGCAAATTGCTAGCTTGCTGGCTTGCATGCTGGACTGTCTACATATACTTTTGATTGTGTATACTGTTTCAAACATCCATCTGTAATGCATGTATTCTCTTGGACGCAGTTCGTATGTTTCCTGATGTTTTTCCTACATTGTTGAAAAATGACTGTATAGATCTAGTGTTAAAGTAAGTTGTCAACTGCATCTGAACATTAACAGTACAACTGTGCCGCTTCTTTTTTTTTCCCACAGAAATCACTGGGTTGGCATTATAGTCCAATGAGAAGTGAAATCGTGAGTTAGATAGTCTTTTATTGTTCATTTCACTTATTACATTTTCATACCACATGAATCAATGAAACCAACAATAACATACATTGCATGAAGATGTAAGCTGACCAACCCTAAAATATATCAACATGTTCTCTCTTTTATAGAGATTGCTTATTCTGGACTCGCTTGATGGATTTCTCTCCAATACCTGGTACATCAAAGCAACCAAAAACACCACATGTGACCTAAGGGACACATGACCGCCTGAATGCATCGAGTTGTGATGAGGCAGCAGCCATTGAGTACCTGAGGGCCTGATTGATTGAGAACTCTTAAGACACTTTGCTTCAATTATTCCCAGAAGAGACTGAAGACTTTGTAGAGACAACAGCCCAAGTCAAAAGAAGATAGGGACAGAGGTCATCAATATGTACGTCAATTGGTACAATTTTTACTTCCAAACTTTTTTTGTTGCCACAACATGTGGCCTAAGGTACACATGACCTCTTGAATACATCAAGTTGTGGTGAGTACATGTACCTGACGAGGGCCTGATTTATTGAGATCCGTGAATATACATTTGCTTCAGTTAAGCAGAAGAGACTGAAAACATTTATGCAATGTACATGTATAGCGTTGTTGTTTCATTGCTTTATTTATGAGGAATTTTATAGGGTATGTAAGAAATACAATCAAACTATGAAGCATGAACACTGCAAACACCAGTGGCTGAAATCAGCCATAAATTGCAATTATTTTTTTTAGAAAGACACAACCATTGTCCATAAAACGGCGATGAACATTAGGCTGACAGACATCATCGCAAAGAAACGGATGGTACCATTGGTCGAGCAACACAAAGCAAGAAAAAGATCTGCGTCATACTACGATCAGCCTTCAACATCAACCAAGATCATCAAATTTGAGTGCATCATAAACAGCCAAAAAAGGAGGATAAAAGAGCTCGAGAGGGACAAGAGACTGCAGAAGCTCCTCTCTTCAAAAATGCAGGGTACAATTTTCATTATACTCCCCAAAGATTTGTTGTTGGGTAAATGTCCTTCAGCAATAGAATATGCACAAAGTAAGCGCAGATTATTTTGGTTAAATAAAGTGGCATTTATTTGCTAGGTCATAATGGGGGGGGGGGGGTTAGAGGAATGTGAAGAGGTTAGAGAAATGTGAAGGGTTTTCTTCCAAGACATTTGATCATGCCTCTTCTTTTTTTTTTTTAAGTCTTGTCAGATATTGCAAATTAACAGCTAAAAGAAGTCGCTGACTCATGTTAATTGATAACTTCCGTTACAGAAAAATTTATTTTATTGTATTTTCTTGCAACTTTTTTATTAATGAGGTTCTTGTACAAAATTTGGATGCGTGCCGACTGTATTTCCATGGAGATATGAACAGAAGGGAACAGAAGGAAACAGAACTCTTGGGCGATTCACATTTCGACCACTGAAATTATAAATTTTGCATTTTGACCACTAAAATCAATAAATTTGAAATGAAAGAAATGAAATACATGTAGTTGATTTTTTAAGGAAGGCCCATCAATCTATCATTTAACAACTTTGTGGAAAAGCCAGTTGTGTTGTCCACTGAGGACAATCAGCAAATTTTAGTTCACCATTGTGACCTTGTACATGGAGTGTTCAACCCTTCCCTTTTGAAATGTACGTAGGGAACCTCAGAAAGTTTAAGAGACTTGCGAATATATTACCCTTGAATAATATTTTATCAAGAACAGTCCTAGCGAATATCCTCAAAGGAACTATTCACACACAAGATTCATGGTGTTCAATAAAGAAGATGTCATTGAATATCGGACCACGTCAATAAATTTTACGCTGATGAACCTGAAAATGCCAAGGGCTTCTTGAAAGGATTACATCCTCAAACCTTCTATCTGATTTGGCAAAGAGTCCTATGCTACTTCAGCTGATGTGCTTACTAAGAAAGAACGAAGCTACATGTGTACACGACAACAGGTAGTTATGTACAGATGAGCCCATGGATTTTGTTTTGTTCCCCACATCGCTGCTGATACATGTAGATGTGAAGGAGAATAAAGCTACATGTACACAAGTACAGCTTTGTGCAGATAAGGCAGTGGGTTTCTTCTCCTCAACCATCTGTATAATTTGGCAAAGAGTCCAATGCTACTTCTTCTGAAGATAAAAAACCCAAAGCTACATGTATACGACTACAGGTACCATGGCTCTGTTCAGATGAGCAGACGTAGGTTTCTTTTGTTCTGCATGTTGCTGCTGATAGATGTGAAGAATTGAAGCTACATGTACACAATTACAAGGAGCTTTGTGCTCATATAGATGAGCACATGGATTTCTTTTGCTCGCCATGTTGCTGCTGATATGAAGAAGACATGTACACGACTACGGGTAGTTATGTGCATGGGTTTTGTTTTGCTTCCCCAAATATTGTTAGTGGAAGAGAAAGTCATTTAAGAGGCCATCCATGAAGACACCGCCGGTACTGACTCCATTATGAGTGACGACACAAGCACTGACGATAACCGTTGAACTAATTACCGCCAGATCGCCAAGACAATAACAGCCTGAAAGATGGCTTTTTGGTAGCGTTGTTGATACAAAATGCCATAGATGCGGTACAATCAGAAATGCCATGGCCCCCAACAACGGAGCACCTGACCACGAACAGCTGAAGAAATGATACCTCCCTGTCTAATCAACTTCCTCGCTTGGATAGTTGGCGCTTCTGAGGATCCTGAGACCGATGCGTTTGTGAAGGTACCAGATGCAATTCACAGTGTTTAAATAGAAAATATCATGGAGTTTGTGACTTTGTGAAAACATTTTTCTTTGATGAACCTGATATGGAAAACGCTGCGTGATTTTGCTAAAAATCCAATGCTGCTTCCTCTAACGTACTTATTACGGAGAGAAGATGGTATTCTTTGAGACTGAATGTCACATTTATCATGATGGAGTTTCATACATCTTCAAAAGAAAAGGAGAGGGCCAAGAAGAAACGTCCAAAACTGTGACTGAAATCATGATGGTTGTAATCAAGTTGTTTACAGACTTTGTATGAAAACTCTTGCCTGAGAAACGACTAGAAGATTGGCCATAGACACTCATGGTTCACAAAAACCTCAAGATGTCCTTTGCTATTTAAAAGAGTATGTCCTTCCTCTGCCAGGGTTGTGGTAAATGCCACAGCCTTTTATTGTGAACCAACATAGACTATCACTGGCCTGGTGCACGGATGGCTAAGTGGGGTGAAGGGATCAAGCCAGCATTGTACAGCAAAGGGTAGCAATGTTGGGACCGGGGGATACGTTCTCAAGCTGTCGGTGGCAATAATGCATGGAGAAGGTGTGATAATATGCGAACCATACAATGTACAAAATGATGAATGGGGCCCATTTTGCTGAGTTCATCACCCAAAAGTTTGAGGCTATGATTTCACAGAGGAACTCGGCTGTTTATATACAAGATGGTGACCCTAGTCAAAACTGCGAGGCTGCCCGGGATACGATAGCAAAAGCGAATGCAGAACTAATACAATTCCTCTGAGGAGCCCGGACTTGAATCCCATCGAAAACATTTTCAAACTTGTTGGAGACAAACTGAAGAATATATGGCCTACCCAAGGAGCAGTTGCTTAGTGTGGCTGACCACTTGAAGATTAGTGACGGAATGGGCGAGAAGGAGTGACACGGTCTCATCAAGCACATCATGATAGTTGGATGGAGAGGATGTGGAGAAATGTGATGACCATGGACTTGAAATTCTTCAGGGACTCAAGGAACACATGGACAGGTTGGTCAGCCCCTCAAGTACAACCAGCACTGATGACCAGGGGAAAGTGGCTCAAGTAGCTACATGAACAACCTTTGAAGTTACAGGTGCGCCAGCAGTCTTTGCCAGGCAACACTGAAAATCTAAGGGCAGTTAGCTCTCCGGGATAAGCCAAGAAGTTGTCCGCCAACAGTCTAGCCAGACAGATTGAACATTCTCTTCAGAAAGGCTATAAGTTGAGAGAAATTATCTCAGCTGTGATGGGAGCAGTAAGTCCAGGCTTACCACTAGGTAGCTACTTAGAAGGGAGACCAGATATAACTCTTCCTCGACTTCGCCTTCTCTTGAGGGCGCACTACAAAGAACGGGATGCAATTGATCTATATCAAGAATTAATGGCTGCAACAGAAGGAGTCACCCCTTGATTTTTTTCATGCAGCAGATGAGTCTCCGTCAGAGGGTAATATTTGGCTGCAATCAGGCTAACTTCGCTGTGGCTTAAGATTGCACGCGAGTTTAATGGGAAGTGGCTGCTGCTTATACCATAGTCTCATGTAATACATTGCCTTCGTTGCGGTTTTGGCTGGTAACCATGGGACTTTATATGGGTTGCGCCATGCACTAGCCCTGCATGCCCACAGCCAGGGAACGCATATAAAGTACAATCTATGGACATACAATTATACATGTGTAGTGCAGTGTGTCATTGGTGCAGTAGTGGATAAACAAATTTCTCTTATTGATGATCGGTAACGCACATGCACATTGTACGCCTAGTGTGGAGATTTTGGGCAAGGAAATGCAGTTGTCCATTACCAGGTTTTTACAGCAAAAAGAGAAGGACAAAGTGGAAGAGCAGGATGGATGCTTGAAGTTAGCGAACACTAAAGCTAGCGTAAGTACTGAAACAGCTTTTAGTAGTCATGCCCGTAGTAGTACAACTACTTGCATGACTAGTACTACCATTGACTTCTGGGCCAAGACCCGTGAACGTGGCGTCGATAACAACGCCACACGTAAATATATTATGAAACCCTTTGACGTGTTCAAATTTTCAACCTGAACTTCACTTGTCCCATGTATGAAGTACTTACATATGAAGAATACAGTATATATTCCAATCATCGTATCAATCGGCATGTCCAACAAATTTCACTTTTGGGAGAGAGAGTAATGGAGGCTTGTCCGAATGCTTGCATCTTTTCATGATCACCTGGGTCGCTGGTACCCCGTTTAGCTGTACGTGCAAAATGATAGGAGCCTGCCGGGTACCTGTTAGCTCTGCAGATCGATCCATAATAAGGAGATTGTACTGTCATGTACTGTCTTGCTTTGAATTGTTTTGCGTTTATACCAACAGAAGCACTACATACAAATTTAAAACCTGAAAAAGAGACGCATTTTTGCCAGAATAGCATTTGCCTCAGCTTTGTACAAAATTAGAAAAATCCTCCCAACCAAGATGGTAAGTCTCCTCCGTAAATCCCTTCTCAAAATATCCTCCGGGCCAAGATGGTTAGTATCATCCGTAATTCCCTCCTGGAAATATGCTCCCAGCCAAGATGGTCTGTTTCCGCCATAATTCCCTTCTAACACAAAAAAATCCACCTGATCAACAAGATCGTCTTCTCATTAAAATGAATAAATCAATAAAACATAATAGTAACTTAATTTAAAAAAAAAAAATATTAAGGGTTTTCGCGTGACTTTGTACACACACACCTATGCACAAGAAGCAGGTACAATGTAGGTCTTATCCACTAGAAAAAAGTTAAAGCACATTTCAGCTTCATAATAATGGAAGGATCAGTATAAAGGTAGGGCTTGAAAAGTTGGCTGAGTATTTCTCTGGTATGAGTAACTGCAAAATGGCGAGGCAGCTTAGATCAGGTTGGACCAAGAAGAAGTGAAATCCAGTATGGATGTATTACGGCATTGAGCTACGTAATGCAGATGCTCCAGTGCCTGTAGAAACACATATACGGTACCTAAAAGCAGGGGACAACCTCCTCGGGTAGAAAGTTCTACGATACTGCATGGGATCGATCGTCTCGTCCGTCAAATCAACACTTCAACCCAAGTGACAGATCGTGAGGAGAAAATAAAATCGCTGGAGGAGGAGCTGGTGAAGGAGAAAGATAGACGGGAGGCACTCAAGAAAAGGTTAGATGTGTTTGTGAAACGTCAAAAACAATTTGATCTCACGCCAGCTGTCCCTCCTTGCATGCATCTCACCCCAGAGCAGCTCCCCGCCGGCGGATGCTCGGATGCAGTCCTTGGGCGGAGGTCTTCAAGCAAGTCGCAGAGGGCCTTGATGCTGTCCATTGCAGTGGCATTTTTTACAATGATTTGAAAGGGAATATGCTTTTTCTATGTTTATATTAAAACTGCTTTAAACACCGACTCAGTGGTGTGCTGGTCTATAAACCAAACTGTTTTTACATAGAATAAAATGTCAATCTGTCACGGAACTGTATTCAACATTTATATGAATACAGTTTGGGCACCCCGAGGGTTTAACCAATAACAGGGCATAGGAGTCCGGTTTTCACAGGAGCCTGATTTTCATATGACACCTATCCTATCATTTCAGGATGCAATGTTGGCAGCTCCAGGGTTCACTTCCTCGCAGAAGTCTGAAGAAGATGCAGCCAGCTACAGTTTGTGCTGGGATAACATCCAATGGGAGACAACGACAACATCAAACCAAGCATGAAGACAGCAAATTCTGCAAGAGTCATATTTGAATATTGTAGAGTCCGAGACGACCGGCCAACTGGGGGCGCTTTGCAACTTCGTCCATATGTTGACCGGAGCCCCTGCTACACGGACCAGGAAACCCATCACAGGGACGCTTTATCTGTGTGTGGAGGTTTCCATTACAGAGAGACATCACATGTTTGAGAGTTGTTGTGAGCATGTATTTTGTTGTTTTGTAAAGTTTGTGAACTGAAGGAGTATTTTCAAGGAAATATCATTGCCTGGTTGTCTATTCATTGTGTTGCGATTACCCCAAATCGACATGCTACAATATGCTGCAAATACAGTTATGCAAAAGATAAGGACTGATCATTGACAATTTTCACCTGTATGTCCATTTATCGAATACATGTACATGTACTTTAAGCTTGTACACAACTACAGGTAGCTATGTGCAGATGAGCCCATGGCTTTGGTTTTGTTTCCTGCACACACAGTGAGGTCGGAGAAAAACCCTCCTTCGCCCTTGCAGCATTCAGTTTAAAACTTGCGCCATGCTGACCAAAAGATCGAACATTGTGGTTCGCCCGAGTCAAGGTACAGTTTTGGGCAAAAACTACATTGTACAAAACACAGAAAATGTACTCTCCAACTGGAGATTGCACAAGAGAGTCATGGTGTTAAATAAAGAAGATATCGTGGAGTTTGAGACTATGTGAAAACATTTTTCTTCGAGAAACCTGACCAGGCGAAGGGGTTTCTTCTGCATAATTTTGCTAAAACTCCAATGCTGTTGTATTTGATGTGTACTACTTGGCTTCTTAGAAAAGACTTTATCTTCAAACACTGTGTCTAATTTAGCTAAAAGTCCAATGCTGCCTCTGATGTGTTTACTACTTGGCCTTTAGGAAAAGACTATCTCTCTTCAAACGCTGCATGATTTTGCTACAAATCCAATGCTGCTCCTTCAAATGTGTTTACTACTTGGCTTCTTGGAAAAGACTTTATCTTCAAACACTGTGTAATTTTGCTACAAATCCAATGTTTCTGCTTCTAATGTGTTCACCACTGGGCTTAATGGAAAAGACTACATGTATATCTTAGAACACTCTGTCTGATTTAGCTAAAAGTCCAATGCTGCCTCTGATGTGTTTACTACTTGGCTTCTTGGAAAAGACTTTATCTTCAAACACTGTGTAATTTTGCTACAAATCCAATGTTTCTGCTTCTAATGTGTTCACCACTGGGCTTAATGGAAAAGACTACATGTACATGTATATCTTAGAACACTCTGTCTGATTTAGCTAAAAATCCAATGCTGCCTCTGATGTGTTTACTGCTTGGCTTCTTGGAAAAGACTTTATCTTCAAACACTGTGTAATTTTGCTACAAATCCAATGTTTCTGCTTCTAATGTGTTCACCACTGGGCTTAATGGAAAAGACTACATGTATCTTAGAACACTCTGTCTGATTTAGCTAAAAATCCAATGCTGCCTCTGATGTGTTTACTACCTGACTTTTTGGAAAAGACTATCTCTTCAAACACTGTGTAATTTTGCTACAAATCCAATGTTTCTGCTTCTTATGTGTTCACCACTGGGCTTAATGGAAAAGACTACATGTATATCTTAGAAAACCCTGCCTAATTTATCTAAAAATCCAATGCTGCCTCTGATGTGTTTACTACTTGACTTCTTGGAAAAGACTATATCTTCAAACACTGTGTAATTTTGCTACAAATCCAATGTTCTGCTTCTAATGTGTTCACCACTGGGCTTTGTGGAAAAGACTACATGTATATCTTAGAACACTCTGTCTGATTTAGCTAAAAGTCCAATGCTGCCTCTGATGTGTTTACTCCTTGGCCTTTTGGAAAAGACTATCTCTCTTCAAACGCTGCATGATTTTACTACAAATCCAATGCTGCTCCTTCAAATGTGTTTACTACGGAGAGAAGATGGTATTTTTCAAGACTGAATGTCACATTTATCATGATGGAGTTCCATACATCTTCAAAAGAAAAAGAGAGGGCCAAAACAAGATCTTCCTAAAGCTGTGATTGAAATTGGGATGGCTGTAATCCAATTGTTTACAGACTTTGTATGAAAACTCTGGCTTGAGGAAATGACTAGAAGATTGGCCATAGGCACTCCTAGTTCAGACAAACCTCAAGATCAAGAATGTCCTTTGCTATTTAAAAGAGTCCGGGTTGTGTAAACGCTACAGCGTTTTATTGTGAGACCAACACACGATATCCCTGTCCGCTGCTTGAATACCTAATAAGATACCCTCAAGATACCCTTCGCTATTCCGGGAGTGCTTCCCTCTTCCGCCAGGGATGTGACAAACCCGAATTAGCTACCACGATACCGACCACTTGATACCAACCAGTAGTCTTTTCTTAAGAGAACAACACAAGAACCATTTTCCCATGGCTGGGGGCTATGTTGTACTGCGACCCCCGGCATATAAGAGATGGGCTAGCTGGATCAGGCCATCTCTCAATACCTTTCACAAAGTTAAGTGGATATCGGTATGCCTCTGACAACCAAATGCTAAGCTGCTTTATTATATGTTGCTCGATGCTTGTATAACTGTTGGACAATTACAGATAGAGAAATGCACCAAACGGACAGCTCATGTATCCAAAATCTACGCCGTATGCTTCAAGATGGCTGCAAATGCCGAAATTCCCCAAAATGACTCAGTAAACTCGGTGGAAAATGAATCCTGGGCATACATTATGTACAAGCTGACAATGAAGTAGACGTTGTTAACAGTGACTATGTCAATGACCTTAGCACAGACTACTATGCTCAAATCACGTGTACATGTATCATGCCAAATAGTGCGGCCCAAAAGTGGCAACATTTCTCAAATACAAATTTAAAAAAACACAATGTGTAGAAACACTCGGAGATGAAATGAAGAAATTGCACTGCATAAAGTCCGTAAACAAATCGGAAAGTCAATACTTAAATGAATATTTCAAACGAGAATGGTAGAGTTGGATATTGTAGATTAATAATTCGAGTCTACACCAGAATAAAAATTTCCCGCAGTTCATAGTAAAGCGGGAAATTATTGTCTTAGGAATTTGAAGAATGAATAGAGAGCCAGTAATCCATAGCAAGTGTGTTACGTAAGAGGGATTAGAAAAGAGGTTTAAATAAGAAGGCGTGAGCATTGTATAGTTAGTTCTAGCGAGCGCACCCACAGAGACGCACGTTATCCAATTATTTGGTATAAGTTAGAGGGTTATTATGATTTTTGTTTAGGGTGAGGTCCAACACCCAGCACAGAGGACGCTGAATGTTTTTGGGCACAGGTTTCCAGAGCATTTTTTCCTGGACGTCGTGCTCTCCAATGAAGTGTCATCAAGCACTAGACAACAGTTATTTCCTCATAAAGATAAAGGTTAAAACAATATGTAGCATAAAACTGGATAAAATAATCACTGTAATTTGTATAGAAAGACAATTGGAGTTCAAAATGTAAAAGATAAATCAAAATAATGTTGACAATGTCGTAAGCATCAAAAAATAAAAGGCGGACTAAACGAGCGTCACTCCTGTGCTTCGCTATCGCCAAAGCAAGAAAGTTGAGTTTGGTTGTTCGTGAGTGTGAGAAAAGATAACACTGACGATGATCATCATCGATTGGCAAGTTCAATGAATGAATGAATGAATACATAATGATGATGATGATGATGACTGAAATTGGCAAGGTTTTATTATGTGGTTTTCGAAAGTTACTTCGAGCCCAGCATGCTTGACAAAGAGACTAAAGACAACAGTTTCCAGTTGATTAATATGAACTTTTGTGCAGCTGCATACATTGCACTTTTAAAGCTTGTCAAAATTGACTTGGAGGGATTTCAGATTTGGAATGTACATGTAAATGTAATATGTGTAGGGATCTGAATATCTTCCGCCCTTGTTGTCTTGAAAATAAGGCACATACATGTATATTTGGGATTCTGATGGTATTCTGGGTAGTGTCATAGGCTATCAGCCTGGGGCTTTGGTCGGTATCAAGTGTTATGAGGGGAATAATGGTCAAAGTAATTTTTGGCAAGGATATGCACCCACGTAGCACTGCAGAGGTGGCAGCTTTCTGGGTGCTATCACTGTTTTAAAAGAATGGCGGCCAAAACGTGTTGTTACCACATATAATTAATCCGGTAACAAACATATTGGCGGCCATTTTGAAGAAAAAAATTAAAGTGATAACACCAAAAAACCTGTCACCATTCACACTGCAAAGCACACATTTTCCAACTCGCTATTCATATGAGCATTGCTCTTTTCGATACCGCTGGCCCAACTTTCGGACCAAAGCTGATAGCTTATCAGGAAAGTCATCATTAATGGGTAGGCTGGCACTTCATTGAAACTTTGTCGTTCCAAACGTTTTCCTGTAAATGGTTACGGTTAGGGTTTAAACTGCAATTTAAGAGCCAAGTCACTAAGTCGGGTTGACCACAAAAATGACAGTTGCAACGCTTACCTTGCTCAAGTAAAAGGAATGCTTGTTTCTCAATGTGACTTGACAAGATGTAAAATGCTCGTTTCTCAATGTGACTTGACAAGGTGTTGAGGTTTAAGGTTTCACCATGTCTGCAATAAAAAAATCTCCACATTGTTGGTTTGACATCTTGTTTACTAACTGGTGAATGCATTGAACAAATTGCTAAGTCACTCGGATATCTACTAGTGGTGGGAGAAAATGGATTTTAAAATCCAGTTATCCTAAAAAAAAAATTCAAACCCAATAACGATTATCCGATTTTCCCATTCAGGTCAAAGTCATGCCAACAAAAAGTGTGACGTGTGAGGTGCCACAGTGTATGCCGTTCACAATTTGGTATGGTTTGCAGGATTGAATGACAACTAGGCCTTTTACAAAAATACTCCAGAGCTTTAATGTTGAAAAATGGATGGGAACTCTCTGATAAGTCGGATGGGCAGGCTATTCATATACCAAGAAGACTGCTAGCGAGTGAATGTATCTACAATCAGAGACCATGGAGCAAATTGGGGGATGTTCTAGTTGTTTTCTTTAGCTTGTTTTACAAAAAAAAATGGAATGCCTGATTATTGAAAGGTTGGTTTCAAATATCCGGTCCCAAAAATAAAAAAGTGGAATTCAAACCGAATTTTTAAAAATCCAGATTTCAATCCCATCACTAAAATCTACCCAACTTGGTTGAATGGAACCTCTCTGATATAACCTGGATGGTACAGCGTTATGGTGCATGAAGGCAAAGCCACTGAAGTCCATGAAGAAGCTGTTCTTGAGTTGCTCCTCTTGTGTTGCTGCTCCTTGAATCACTCTGTTGATGACCTGGGTTATGGTGCATGCAGTAAGTCAGCTGCTGAAAACATCAGAGGCTGGTCTTCAAGTAGTGTTGCCTTATTGTGGAAAGCAAGGTTGATGAGTCATTATTTGACTTTAAAGAAGAACGGAGTAATAGTTATTCCCAAGATGGAATTTGCGTTGGGGTGATGTACATGTAAATTTAATATTGGGTCAATACAGGGTGATTAAAAAAAAAAGGAACCTGAATGTCAGGACAATTGTTTTATTGAAGTTCTGCATGCAGCACTTTCAAAATCTAGGATATGAAAGCCTAATTCATAAGCTTTCTTTTCATACCAGAATCATGCAAATCACTCATGTACTTTTCAAGTTACGGAATTTTAAACACAATCATCATTTAAGGTTCTGTCCACGGATCACAAAAAAATTAAGTGTTCTATAAGCAAAACGAAAACAAATCACATAGGGATGTGTGCGAATTGTTTTTGTTTTGCTGAAAGAACTCACACCTTTTTTTGTGATCCGTGGACAGAACTTTTAAATGGTGATTGTGTTTAAAAAGTCAGTAACTTGAAAAGTACATTAGTGATTTGAATGATTCTTGTGCTAAAAGAAAGCTTTCATATTCTAGATTTTATAAGTGCTACATGCAGAACTTCACTAAAACAATAGTTCCGACATTTGATTTTCGTTTTTTTTACTCACCCTGTATTGAATTTACATCATCCCGACACAAATGCCATCTTATAAATACCGATAGTTTGGTTGTGGTACCCGCTGCTTTATAAGATTCGAACCAACCAGCCAACCCCTGCAAGCTCGGTTGTCGAGTGGTAAGATGTCTGCACTAGTCAGCAGAAGGTCATGGGTTCGAGTCCCACCTGAGTTATTTTTCCTCACTGTCACTCTGACCCAGGACAACACTGAGTATACAATGTTTCTAAAACAATGTGGTAAAGGGCAAAATCCACAAAGAAGTTCTGCCACATCTGATGGCAAATGATTTCTTGATTAGATAGTTTTATTACACCATGCACAGTGTAACTGTGAGCCACCAAAAACAATGCTAAAATACATCCAAAATGTCCAAATCCGTAGTTTTAAGACCGAGGATGGTGTACAAAGGATCAAAGAGGGAGATGGCTGCATTGTATTGCTATGTATCTGTTATCTGCCTAAAGAAATCCCCCCCAAAGAAAAAAGGGCTTTCCTGTTATTTAAAAAAAAAATTAAGAGGGTCTAAGCCAAGAAATGGGGAAAAAATGCAGATACAGCTGTATGTAAATGTACAGGTACATATGTGAGGATGCTGCGTAGCACTGAAGAGCATAGAAAATGCAAATAGCAAAAGTGAAACAGTGCTCACCGGATATTTGTACCCGAGCTTTCAGTGCGATGCACCTTCATCAGGGGAATTATGGCTTGTTGTGATGTACCGCTGATGGAACAAAAGGGGGAAGCTTCATCCCATCATGGTGGAGCGTGCCCAGTTGGAACATCACATGCCGGTCACTAAGATCGGCGCTGCGTATCTGGTGATGCCGTGGTGACAACGCAGACGCTCATGTCCTGAGTGGAGTGTGATGGTGCGCTGAAGTGATGGGTGACAGCCAGGCCGGGTTGTTTCAGCCGAACGCTTCAGAGATGCTTCGTAGAGTGATCAGCCAGTGGGCGCTTGGTTTCACCAATGTAGAGCATGTCACAGCGTGTACACGTGATGCAATAGACAAGATTAGTAGGGGTGCATTTGAAGGGGCCGCAGATGTTGAAATGGCCACTGGGACCAATGATGGAAGATGTCCCATCAATGTGTATGAAGTTTTGCTTCGGGGACGCTTGCCGGGACACCTTTGAAGTGGCCGTAGTTGTCTATGGTGCTAGCGGTGCTGGGAAGTGTTTATTGCACATATGGTTGCTGATGGAGCGGTCACATTTGAATGAATAGATTGGGTGAAGATGGCGCTGGTCGCTGCATCGTCTTGCAGCGTCTTGAAGTGCTTGAGGAAAATATCCCTGGCAGCCACGTTGAGTGGGTATCCTACTGGTATGCAGATGGAATGTAGCCACCCCATTGCATATTGTACAACCATTCTTTTTGTCTGATGAGGTCCTTCGCAATGTACGGTAGTGGAATGGTCTGCGTTCTCCTTCGAAGCCTCTGAGTAGCCCTGTTTGTACCCCCATGCTACACAGCTTCAAGGCATGTTGCACCAAATCCTGCAAAAAAAAGACACAACAATTCACAACGTTTGTTAACAATTATGGAATGAACAAAATTTAGCATCAAATTACACGGTTAAATTTAGACCCACAAACCATTTCTCTCAAATAAACCTACACTGTGAGGCCTGAAGACATGAAAAGCTTTTGTAAACTTTGTAAACTGGTTCCCAGTCCCTCCATCATTGGTATTGACTTTGAGGGGTGCAGGAACTATATACACAAAATGGTAAAATAAATAACCAGCTACAAGCTCTTTTATTTGGTGAAACTGAAAGGATCAATTTCGGTTTGTTTTAATCTGCGAATAGTTGTAAAAAAATTAATTTAATCATGGATTAGTGTTAATGTACATGTACTACATGTATTTCCAAGCCACATATGTATCCTGGTGTAGTATACAAATATAACATGGTTTGAGGGTGGACAGTCGATATTCGCTCCCCGAGGTATTGGAAGTTGACAAACTAGTTCCCGAGGCGAAGCCGAGGGAACTAGTTTGTCAACTTCCAATACCGAGGGGAGCTAATATCGACTGTCCACCCGAAATAAACCATGTTATATTTGTTTTACTATACCTCATACATATTCAGTTGCCGAATTTTGTTTTATTATTATGCACCTAAAACAAAATTCGGGGAAACTTGTACAGCTCACCAAAAGATTCAACTTCAATTACTAGTTCGGTTCGTTTGCAATATAATACAGTTACTACAGTTGTAAATACAGTTGTTTGCAATGTGTACAACTTTCTTTTGTACAGGAGACATCTTTACACGGTCTATACATTTTCTCCAGTACGGCATCATTGAGCTCTGGAAATTAACATTTACGCGAACCGTGCAACCATGCATCTCTCCTGTGCGATGTTCGCGCGTGCGTACTGCACCCGTGCGACAGTTCCTCGATTGCTCTGCAAAGCGCATGCGTAGTAGACTGTCGCACGGGTAACCCATGCGACAGTCTACTACGCATGCGTATTTACAATGTGCGTGAATCCTCGCGCGCGCGTTTGGTAAACAGCAAGAATAACATCTGGCACGTGATGGTGAATTGACCGGGGGCAATTCCACAGTAACGGAAGGACGTTTTCACTCATTAAACTAAATTTCAAATGTGTGTATCACAGACACTGTTCAAAGTTACAGCAAACAAATGTCACAATTGTATTGCTATAATGCTTCTTTCATTTTCCACACTTTTGGGGGGCATGAATGCCTCCCGTTTATGAATTATGAATATTAATGAGGTCGGTAACGGAAGGACGGTAAAACGGACAAGGGTTTTCCAACTTACTCGCGTTTTGCAAAAACTCTGTGAATTTTATGGGGCAATTATATTTTAAAGGTAGGAAATGGAATCCCTGAAGCTTTATCTATACTATACCGCCTTTCATTTGACTTTAAGTGTTTCGGTTATATAATTACAACGTTTTAAGCAGATTATAATTTGGTAACGGAAGGACGGTAACGGAAGGACAAAAGGTTTACTCAATTATAGCATGAACAAAATGTGAATTTATACTAATTATACAAGTGCAACAAATTGCTTAAATGTGTAACTGAATGTGAAATCAACAATATGCAGACCTGGCATAAATAATTATACCCAAGAAACTATTGAGATAAAGATAGAAGCCTAGTAATTAATGATAACAAAAGAAAAACGAAAACAACCCAAAACACATAATTCACGAACACAAGACTACTACAGAAATAGACTTCAAACCCATCACCTCAATCCTTAAAAGTTTAAATACACAGTATTTGAACTCTTGAGTATATTGGTTACATGTTCACCAACAACTTTTAATAATAATACCGGTAGGTTCAAAGGTTTACCTAAAGGGTGGGGGGGGGGGGCGACCAGCCTACATGTACATTTAAGGTCAAAACATCTACCGGTAGAACTGATGGCTTCAGTTAGGTGTTGCTTTTAATTGAACTCTAAAATCAATGTTTGAAATCAAATTACAATGATTTAGAGTAGTAACAATTAATTTATAAACATCCAAACTGAAGTTGTTAAGTTGGGCATAATTTGTCAAAGACTGCACCTCACATGTCTTGCACATGTAAATTGAATGAAAGTGCCCCAAAGTACCGTAACTTTCTGCCATCTCATTTTTGACTTAATTTGCTTCTGGAATGGCTTCACAGAATTCATATCTTTCTCTATTGTCCATGAATGCTGATGGCAGCAACTTTATGATTTGATTTTCTGCAACAACTCCATACATGTACAAGTACTGGTACATCGGCATATATGTACATGTATGTACATTGTACATGTTGTACATGCCTGTGCCTTCAAATTGTAATAAACACCTTGCCCTGCTTATCCCGCTTTTGTGAAGGTGGGTCACATGAATGTCCTTTCAATGCTCATTATACATGCATGTATTTGCAGTGATTTTCATTTTTCAAACATAAGCGCAAATGTCGTAACATTTGATAAAAATACGATTTGTTCTTCCGTTACCGTCCTTCCGTTACCAATTTGGTAACGGAAGGACGTGATTTAATTAATTGTAATTAAAAAACGAGAAGTACAGCAGTGTCAGTTATAATGTCATATTGAAGGCCTACCTAAACTTGCTTTGCACAATAAGTTTCAATGCATTCATACTGCAAGTTTTAAAAATAAATTAAAAATATGTATTTTTTCGGTAACGGAAGGACATTTTTGAAGGCTGAAATATTAGAAGTCACTGAAGCGAAACAAATTACGTAAAATGTTCAAAACAAGTTTTAGTCGGTTTTTCAAGACCAATACTTTCTCATGACAGAAACTGATGGCATTAGTACATATTTTTGTGTGTCTATTGGTAGAATACTTTCATATCACTATTAATCACATTTTTAGGATTAAAACAGGATTGTTACATAATCCTAGTTTTTGGTACCGAAATGTATAAAAAATTAAATTCCGACTTCAAATCTTGAAAATATAGGCTTTTAGCTTTCATTTGATGCCAAATTTGTTCACATGTATTTGAATTTTTTGGTGTCATGTCCACTTTGGTGTGGAATTGCCCCCAGTGAACGTTCGGCTCTCGATCATGAATATGTATGAGGTATAGTAATATGAACTTTGAACCCTACCCTATCAATGCAGACTCATTGGTTGCATTGTGAAGTGAAGATTATTACATACATTGTAGAACTGGTGACAGAACACCGAGGGTTAAAGTCCACATGAGATAAAAGATACCACATTTCGTAAGAGTCCAAATGTCATGTGACACCGTATCCGCACCATTTCTAATGGGTCTTATAAAATGTAATGTCAACACCTTGCCTACAGATTTTGTATCTTGATTTGTCAAGTGTAGATCACATGATATACATCTGCTATTTCCACTACATGTACCGGTATCTTGTTATGCACAGCAACAACAATAAAAACACCTACATGTAAGGCCAAAAAAAAAAAATATTCGGGTTCTGGTCAGACCAAAGTTCCGGAATTGACGCGGCGACGCAGCTTTTTTTTTTTTTTTTTTGGCTTTTTTTTTTCTTCTTCAAGCTTGGTTTGTACAGACAAGGTGGGGTACAATTTTGCTTTTTTGGTGTCCTCATGTACGTTGGTGTCCTCCATAATTTGCCTTGGTGCTTTCGATCATTTTCCTTGGTGCAATTTCCCTCTCCTTGGTGCTCTTTGGTAAAACAAATTGAGGAGGTGCAGAAATAGAGGGCGCTGTTGGAGCTACCGCAGAACATTTTGGGGAAAAAAAAGATCGACGCGCATGAATAAAATCGACGCGCGCGCTGACCAGAGACCGACTTATTTTTTTTTTTTTGGCCTAACAACAGCTTACTCGGTCTGAGAAATTACGTTTACGATGGGGGATTCCGCCCCCCCCCTAAGATCTCGGCCATCGAGTGACGAAAAATTTTGAAACTCAGCACATGCATAGAGCAACTCTTCCTAAACATACCCAAGAAATTTCATGACTATAGGTCAAAGGGTTTTGGAATTATGGCTAATTAAATATTCATATGTACGAATGGCAATTCTGCTCTGTGTACACGACGTATATGCGAAAATTCAGTTTTCACGGCGCGTAGCGCCGGAAAATTTTTCGCTACGCGGCAACCCTTGGTCCGATTTTTATGTTTTTGGTATCAAAAGATACGCAAAGCCCGAGGCTAAAAAGTCATAAAAGCTCGGGTCGCGAAAAAATTTTTTTTAGAGGCTATCACGGAAAATGTTGAGGGGGGGGTGGATTCCGCCCCCCCCCCCGGCCCTTTTAGGGTTAAAGGCTAATCAGGAAGTACTGCCTTCGAGCATTTTTCGTTAGAATTTGTACGCCGGGCTAGTACTATTTCGAGGTCTGCAATACAACGCCATGTTCACGGGTACCCGGTACCCCAGTACCCCGCCCGCAAATATTTTATTTACACTATAGTACAGGGCACCCATTTCTTAGGCGACTTGAATCAAAGTTATAGAATTGTACACGCACGCGCCTATACTCTCTCCACATGTGTGAAAGTATATAGGGTAAAAGGGGGAGTATTCGACCGGATAAGGGAAACTTGGTCCATTTTATTTTAAAATAAGGCCAAAAAAAGAGAATAGTTCTGCTTCCGGTTACCCGACCGACCCTATTTTTAGGCTGTGACCCTAAAAATTGTATTGGCAATTCCAAAAACAAAAAAAAACAAAAAAAATTGAACAAATAAAAATAAAATCTTGTTGTTGTTCTGTCTGCACAAAATACCTCTCAACAACCTTTTGCATAAAAAAATGCTTGTATTTATTTGTTTTCTTACTTACATTCGTTTTTTTCCAAAAGAAACATCCGTTATTTTTACAAATTCGCTTCGCGATATAACTACTTCGCAATTCGATGTCACGGTGACTATAATCACGTGGCGACGACTGGTTCCCGCCGCGCCGCGCAGGGGCCAATTTAGAAGACATGAAAATGCGGTAACCAGTCCACAGCTATGCGACCGATAGCACGCTAGCAGTGCAGGCCACTGTCAACTGGTCGGATTCGACATCGTAAAAATGCCAAGAAAACACCGATGGAGAACGAACATTTTTGCAAGTTAATTTACAGAATTGATCTAGCTTGTCTGTGTATGTAGTTTCTGTGTTCAAGGGTTCATTTTGAGATCGCACTACTCGTATTTGGAGTGATACATGCCGCGTGTTTCCCGAAATGTTTGACCGTAAAAACAGGTCTGTCGGCCCATGGTGGGCCACTCGCCACACATGCACGCATCACACACCTCGGAGTTTTGGCCAGCTCCCCGTGTCTTGACTAGCGTTGTGCATATGGTGCGAACGACCTGAATTTTCCATTATTTTTTGAAGTTATCGAATGTATATATATTGACAATAATTAAAGGTAGGTTTTATTCACTTTTTGTTGCCATTTCGTGTATAACTTTCGTAGTGCAATGAAAGTAGTTCAGGCTAAAACTTCGCATATAATTGAATACCCCATTCAATCTGCATTTAAAAAAATGGCAAAAAAAATCAATTTTCCGACCGACCGACCCTATTTTTGAAAGGCATGTAATCGGAAGCAGAACTATTTTTTTGTTTGGCCTAAGGGGAAGAAACTCAAACTCCAGATGGATAACATAAGCACTCTTTTATCTTTATTTCAGAACTTACCTGGTCAGCGTTAGTCACAATGTATGACCTTTGACCTTTTGAACGAGCGGTCACTGTATGGGAGAATTCGACCAGCATGTAGCTGTTTTCGACCGGGCCAATGCCTATGGCCTGTTAATTGTTTTGTTTTTAACAGAAAGTTTTTTTTCCCCACCACTTTTACATTTCTTTACAATAAATTACATCATAAAAATAAATATTTCCAGGGAAAATAAGAATTAAACCCATAAATTACACAAATCAACCCTTAAAATCTCAAAGTGAATCTCCAGGCCCGATCCAATTCACCGCGCGCGCATGCCCCTGCGCCCCAATGTGCCAAGCCAATTCAATAAGCGCGGTGGTCAAAAACAGCCAGAGCAGCGCCCTCTGTTGGTCATAATTTGATCACCCCTATATCAGCCCTGCCCAATAAATATTGTCAGCCAATCATGCATCGACCTGATGACCTAACCATGGCAGGTTGGCTTGATTTGACGTCATCACCCCTGTAAAGTCTCAAAGAGCGCCACCAATGATACCCGTGTTCTTACGTGACCCAATAACATGGCCGGCACACCACACAACGGCTTACGCGAGTTCAATTTTGGACTGAATTACAAAGATTCCACGGAGCTGTTCTGACTTCTGAACAATGGACAATCAAGGGCAGGAACTGAACATCATGTGTAAAGTTTATTAATGACAACAGGATACCTCCTACGTATTTTATTGAGCGGTTAGTAACGGCAGCCGAATTCTCCCCCGGTCAAATACACCCGTGCTTACCCTAATTTATGAATTTCAAAGTTTGGTCGAGCACCGCCGTTGCCCAGTGGTTATGCAGGCTGGATAATGATCAGAGGTCCCGAGTTTGAATCCTTGCTCTGTCCCTTCAGCTTTTGCTCTTGTTTTAATTTCAACAAGTCAAAGTTTCATCTTAGAAACGTTATTTTTCTGTCGGACTTGTATAGCAGCAATTTTCTTTTTCTTTTCTCATCCGAGGCTCTGGAGGATTTTTTTAAAAAGGGAAAAAGTCCAAAATCCGTACCAAGTTGAAAAATAGTAGCCTCCACTCCAGCCTGTTTTTTTTTTCAGAATGCCCCACAGGAAAGCGCACAAGGTACCCCAGATAGTTGTGTAATATACAAATAATGAATGTTTGTGAGTGCAATGGTAAGAATAATTTCATGAGGTGACACATGTTCCATTTCACGAGGCGAAGCCGAGTGGAATGGAACATTGCATCTGTCACCGAATGCAATTATTCTTTCTATTGCACGAATGTGAAACATTCATTATTTGTTTTATATAACACCTGAATAAATCCTCGTCATCTGATTGGTTGACTTTTAATAGCTAATTTATTCAAGTTAAAAATCGTTTACAAGTTTGACAAGTTCAGACTCAGAGTTATCATATTTAATTTATGCAAACAGGTTGAGAACTATCATATTCAATCATGATTCAATTTATCAATTAAAACTTTTCCATAAGTTTAGAACGTAAACAGTTCAATAAGTCCAGAGCTTTTATTGCCATAATGCCAATTTAAACACCACCTGACCACAGCCCCACCTTCGGCAACATGTGCAGTGACAGTGCAATGGTACAGTGCAAAAGTACTTCCATTGCACTGTGCGCTGCGCGCCACGCGCGCGCCGTGCATTGGTACGAATAATTCAATGACATGTGATCAACAATCCACCAATCAGATGACGGGGATTTATTCAGGTGTTGTATAATAAAAAAATATTGCACCCCGCCCCCTAGTCTGGTTCCCCGACCTGACAATTTCCCCCGACGTCTACACGTCTAAATTGTAGGTCAGGCAGCCTCCGTGGCTAAAAATAAACATGACGACATTGACGGCCCTTTTTCAAAGCTCGACTTCGTTTCCGAATTCGCTTTATCACATAAAGCTTTTAATGTTCCGATAATTTTTTAAAAAATAAATCACTTGCTTCATATATCATTCAGTTATGATATACAGTTTAATACTTCTGTAAAAAAACATTGACTAATTTTAACCTGGAATCTTCAAAGTTGGACACCCAAACAGCACTGTTAGCAGGCGGAGCCGAATTGAGCACATACGAACTTGGCCTATGCATCGTGCGGAAATTTGCACGCCTGCGCACTTGCAGTCATTTTTAGAAAAAATATGTCGGTGACTTGCCTACGTCACAGACAACCCGAACGTTTGCGGGTCAATCTAGGTCAATTCCCGCGCGGACCCTCTATTTTTGAACCGATCGATATTGCGGTCGGCCGATATGTAATCTGATACGTTCCCACGCCACGGCCAGGCACACTATGCACTGCATGCATACTGCATACAAATGCGTTTGTACATGTATTGGATGATCCAGGGGATCGGGGGCTTCAAGTCAATTTTTTAAAACGGAGTTAAACTCGAAGCTTGCTTCATTTTATTTTTGACCAAAATGCAATTGGATTATATTCAAAGTTACATAATAATACAGCAAATATGAAAGATCGTATAGATTCCTACATCATTTGTTGTGAATTAGCCACTGGAAAACACAGTACAAAATAGCCTTATTTAAGTTTAATAACTTTTCAAAATCTGAACCTGTGGATTTTACGACGATGGAAAAAAAAAAACATTTTTAAAGTTCTTATCCTTTTTTCCCCGGCATATTTCTAAGTTATATTTTATTGTCACAGTGCTAGCCCGGGACGGATAAGCATCGTGTCTTTTTGCTGTCAGTCTTTTTGTTATCATTTTAAAATTTATTATGTTAGGCATATTTTATTCATAGGTTAATTTAAATGTAAGTTATACTATTGTCAGTTCTTGCATGCTGTTTTTACTTTTTTTTACTCTTTGATTTTACACCAGGACAAGAATGTGTTTGTTTTTAACTTAGATGACTAATAAAAGTACGAATATGAATGTTTACAACTTGTCAATAATGTAAGGAAAATAAAAGGAAATACACTTGATGCCAACTTCACGAAAGGGGTAGATCATGGGGGCAATTCAGAAGAGTCGTCAAAGAACAGACGCAAAACAAACAATCCAGATTATCATCTCCCCCAGGCTAATACATAGTCAAAAACTCGCTCTTTAAAAAATCGAATCAAAGTAAGTAAGCAGTAAGCATGACAAGTCTTCTAAAAAATAGTTTTGAAATTTTTTGAATCAAATTGCAAAAGTTTTTCAGCGTTTTTACGGAGGGACTAAATTATCAGTCCAAAAATCATACCTCTTTTCAAAATTCTTGTTCCGGCTGAAATTGGTAAATGCACGCAACGAACATTTTTTGGAAAGAAGTCTGGGTCAAAATCAGATAAAATCAACGAAATCATAACATCAATGTTGAGAAAACTTCACCTGAATGTCTTTTGACTTTTTACGAAGGGACAAATTCGTGCAAAGGGTGGGGAATGGGTATCGGCAATTTGCCAAAACAACAAGTGTGTGGGATTTAGTTTTCACGACCAGACAAACATCTATGGGGATTAGTTACGATACCGGTACCTCGCAATTGTTGTTCCATTATTCTGTAATTGGTACATCTTTGAAGTTTCATCTGTGTTTCAAAAGTTAGTCAGTAGTAGGCGAAATGTTTATTCCAAATCGTGACCAACTTAAAACCTCTTTTCTGACAACCACTGCAAGTTCAACGGGTGCATTATGTTATACCTGTTCCCCAAACCTAACCCTAACCATTAAACCCCAACACCTATTGCGGCAAATTCACCCCTTCGTGAAAACGCTGACAAATTGGAATAAGCGAAATCTGGATAAAGTCAACACTGATAACTCAAAACTTGAAATTCAAACCATCCCTCCATGGTCAAAGAAAACTGCATAGTACTACGAAATAAAACAATATATATACCCTGATTAACCGAAATTTCGAGTTGTTCCGTAGCTGCATGGGAGGCTATACTATCAAGGTTGGGGCCTTATATATCGCAAGTCCGACTCCTCCGATGATAAACCTGGACCCCCGCCACGCCTCGGAGGTCCGAAATTTCCAAGTTATTAGGCGTCGGAATGATGAGGTGTCGGACCTAGGCGTCGGAATTTTATAAGTTATGGGCCTTATATTAGATTTTGCCGGACTTGGGGCCTATATGCGTCTGACCTATATGAGGCTTAGCGGAGCCCTTAAGATTTCCCTTTAAGTCCAATGTTATTGAAAGGTCATTGGAAACGATGGAAAATGATGAATACTCCGAATACAAAATACTCTAAATAATTATGGAGAACTAGTGATCAAAGGCATCTTGTGAGCAAATAGTTCGTCAGTACTGATTGTTATTCTCCTCTGATGTTATTGTGTATCGTCTAAACATGAGAATGCAGTTTCTATTTTGTTGATTTCTGACAAAGGAAGGCATTTCAAATACATGTAGTTTGCTCCATTTTTTAGAGAAAATATTCTGAACTTGCGGAAAAAGGACCCACCAAGTCAGAACGTCGGCCAAAGAGGCGAAAAAAAGATATGTTTTTTTTTTTTGCATGCCTATAGAATGTATAAGGGAGGCGTTTGGTACGCCCACGGGGGTACGGACGTGCGGATCCAGATAATCCACCCTAAGAATTTCTGTGTAATAAGCCATGCTAGAGTAAACTTTTAAATAATGAAACATGAATCAATGAAGTTGGAGGCGCCCCCGGATGGGGTCCGCTCATAAGTCCGACGCCTCATAGGTCCGACGCCTCATAAGTCCGACAAAATCGCATCCCCTAACCAAATAAAGGCCCATTAGTCCGACGCCTCAAAGGTCCGACGCCTCATAAGTCCGACGCCTCATAGGTCCGACGCCTCATAAGTCCGACGCCTCATTAGTCCGACAACGTAAAAACGAGGCGTTTAATTTGTCGGACTTATGAGGCGTCGGACTTATGAGGCGTCGGATCTATGAAGCGGAATTAATCAATTGTATGCCTCATAAGTCCGACGCCTCATAAGTCAGAATATGAGGCGTCGGACCTATGAGGCGTCGGACTTATGATACGGCCCCACTCGGATGGCAGGTAAGGGAGCCGCTGGTACGTTCAAGTTTGACACCACCGAGGAGAAAGAGAAGGCTGCCAGCCAAGGCTAAGGCAGCTAAGGAGAAGGAGAGAATCAAGGCCAAGAAGGAACGAAAAATGAAAGCCAAGATTGCAGAAAAGCCAAGAAAGCCAAAATGGTGAATAAAGTCAAGAAACCCGCGCCGAAGAAGTCACCCAAGAAAGCTGCCAAGAAAACGCCATCCAAGTCAAATATACATCTGTCAAGAAATCCTCCACCAAGCCATGCCAGCCAAGTCAACCAAGCTCAAGCCAGCCAAGAAGCCAGCCAGCAAGAACACATCGAGCAAGCAGAAGAAAGTGTCGGCCAAGCCTTCGAAGAAATCATCGAATCAACAAACTAAAACCAAAACGGCTCTTTTCAGAGCCACAACATTTTCACAAAAGAGATATGAGATATTGGTTTCTGCAATTTGCACTTTTTTAAATTTTATATTTTTCATGATTACTGTTTTTAAGTTTTCGTATAAAGCCCCCCCCCCCTCTCCCCCCCAAAACCCCCAAAACATCATTGCATGAAAATAGGATATTTTCACCCCATAGTATATTCCATTCCGCGCCAGGGGACAGCGCAAAGGGTGAATAAAAAACACCATGATATTCCAACCTCCTGATTCGGAGTACTCTAAACCCCCACACACACACACACACACCCACACACGCTTAATTGCACAGGCGTAGAAGTGTTCTGGAATTTACTACCTTACGGAGACATGAACACAATAGGGAACAAAAGATTGTATACGTCTCAAGAAGAACATTTCTATAGATGAATACGTCTCCACAAGAATGTCACGAAATAGATGTATGGATTTTACTCAAAAACTAGGAATTTCCAAGGTAGGTTGATCTGTCGCAAATGGAAGAGTTTTAGAAAAGGGATATTTAGTCCAAATTTCAGCCCAGGAAATTAATTCTGGTTAAAATAAGAGCATTTTGAAACTTCAATTTCACACTCGAAAACTTTACTACACGAGAACAAAGAAATGTCTCCACAGGAATACAAATTCCAGAATGGGTGGGGACGCGGCCCCCATCCCCCATTTGCCCCATCCCCCATTCGCCCCTCCCCGCCCCTAACTCCCCTTCCCGGGTCTGGATAATGGTGCACGGAAAAAAAAGGAAAAATAGGAACAAAGGAAATGTTATCCCCGCCCCGCCCCAAGGGGTCGGGATAATGGGCAAGGCCAAAAGGGTCAATAAAAAATGTGCATGGAGTGTTCCCGGTGCACCGCCCCAACCTCCCCACCCTTCCAACCTGCACTCCAACCCGCGGGCCTCCCTCACCCCACCCACTCAACCCCGTCCCGTCGCTTTGGGATAGTAAGGGACGAAAAAAAAAGGCCACCAACAAACGGAATCCTTGCTTTGTAACGCTTCTTCCATAGCTCCTGCACGGGTGAATGTCTATGTTCCCCAATTCCGATGTTCCCCAATTCCGATGTTCCCCAATACCATGTTCCTCGAAATCCTTACCAATATAACCCTAACCCTAACCCTAACCCTAATCCTATGGATTTGGGGAACATTGGTATTGGGGAACATCGGGTAGATCCCCTGCTCTGCTGCACGTACGTACGTGTATACTGTATACTGATCATTCGCAATTTTTGGCAGTTCCTTCGAAAAATTTCCATGCATATTGCTCGCGACCATCGCACAATCAAACCGACCACCCACATGTGGCACACCATTCGACAGCTGAAAACCTCAACTATTCGGAATAAATTCATTTGAATTCGAACCAAATTTTGGAAAGAAGAAAAATAGGATTGAAGAGATGGACTCCCAGTGAGATTGGCCGAAGACGATGTCATGCGCGTAATAAAGCAAGAACTTGACAATGACGTCATCATGAGCGGAGCTGTTCGCCTAGTTGCATACGAAGGTTTCTGTGAATAGTTTGTCGGGGCCCCCACCCTCTGCCCCAAGGGTCGGGATTATAATGCAAGGACCAAATCATAAGAAGATTTAGAAATTCCAGGCCCTCCCCATCTGCGGCTCTCCCGGGGATATTCAACCCTCCTGGTTTAGAGTACTATAACCCCTCCACCTCTCTCTCCACCTCTCTCCCCCCCCCCTCTCCCCCACCCCCCAAGAGCAGCACGTCTTAAGATTAATCGCTGGAAGAACAGGAATGATATTCCATCCTCTTTGTTTTGGGAAAATCCAACCCGTCTCTCCCCCCCCCCCTCCACCCACAGGTATGCAGGTCTGAATAAAATCACTTGAAGAATATGCAATCCTTTGTTTGGTAAATCCACCAGCCCTGCCCACTCCCACACCCACCCACTGGGCATGCAGATCTGGAACTGCGAATCACTGGAAAAAAATCCCCCGACCCCCAACAACCCCTACCCCGCCTCCACCCCCCCCCCCCCACCCCAACCCAGTCCCATCTCGCAGTAAAAAAGAAAGTCTGGTCGGGAACGTAATTGCACCACCACCGTAAAAAACAAAAATCACTGTTGGAAAACAAATTTCAGCTTTCTTGGCATGGCTTGAACCGCACATCCCACCCCCGCCCCACCCCGGGGGTCTGAATATGATATCCAGGACAGGGGAAATGAAAAATGAAAGGGGTAGGCCTACTCCCAATAATATAATAAAGGTGCACCATTCATCAGAAAACAAAACATCTTGCTTTTTAGATTAATCTTGTTTTTTATTAGAATGCAAGAGGTGATGGCATGATCAATTGAAAATCATTTGCAATTTTTGGCTGTTCAATCGAAAAATGCCAATGCATATTGCTCACGACCATCGCACTATCAAACCGACCACCCACATGTGGCACACCATTCGACAGCTGAAAACCTCAACTATTCGGAATAAATTCATTTGAATTCGAACCAAATGTTAGAAAGATGAAAAATAGGATTGAAGAGATGGACTCCCAGGGACTTGGGCCGAAATTGGCCGAAGACGATGTCATGCGCGTATTAAAGCAAGAACTTGACGATGACGTCATCATGAGCAGAGCTGTTCACCTAATTTTCATTCGAAGGTTTCTGTGAATAGTTTGTCGGGGCCCCCATCCTCTGCCCCCAAGGGTCGGGATATAATGCAAGGACCAAACTCCGCTGGATAGACGGCCTCACCAGGTGGAGCGGCCTCAGCGTGGCTGAACTAACTGCGGCGACCCTTCAGGCGAAGGAAAGTCACCCCTGCACCAGTCACACAACCCAGAAGAAGTGGACGGTTGTTGCGTCAACGGGCAGTAGCCTACGACGTCTGATGATGATGATGATGATGATGATGATGATAATGATGATGATGAAAAAAAAAAGAAGATTGGGAAATTCCAGGCCCTCCCTTTCTGATGCTCCCCGGGATATTCAACCCTCCTGGTTTGGAGTACTCTAACCCCGCCCCCCCCCCCCGACTCATGCGGCCCCACCACCTCTCTCCCCCCAAGAGCAGCACGTCTTAATATTAATAACTAAAAGAACATAAACCCCTACCCGGCCTCAACGGGGTCCGCTCATAAGTCCGACGCCTCATAGGTCCGACGCCTCATAAGTCCGACAAAATCACATCCCCTAACCAAATAAAGGCCCATAAGTCCGACGCCTCATAGGTCCGACGCCTCATAAATCCGACGCCTCATAGGTCGACGCCTCATAGCTCCGACGCCTCGTAAGTCCGACACTCGTTTTTCCGTTGTCGGACTTTTGAGGCGTCGGACTTATGAGGCGTCGGATCTATGAGGTGGAATAAATAAAGTCCGACGCCTCATAAGTCCGAAATTTCGGACTTATGAGGCGTCGGACCTATGAGGCGTCGGACTTATGATACGGTCCCGCCTCAACCCCGGCCCGGTCCATGATATCGCAGTAAAAGAAAGTCTGGTGGGGAACGTCATTGCACCAAATTAAAAGACTAACTTCACTTGTTGGAAAACACAATTTCAGCCCTCTTGGCGTGGTTTGAACACCACGCTCCCCCCCCCCACCGCCTCATCCCCAGGGTCGGAATATGTTATCCAGGGCAGGGGAAAGGGAAAAAGAAAGTGGTATTCCCAATAATAAAGTCACATCATTTATCAGAAAACAAAACATCTTGATTATTTGGTGACTGCTCTATGTTCCGACACCCCTATGTTCCGACAACCTAGATTGTGTTACTCCCGGTTAGGGTTAGAGTTAGAGTTAGGGTTAGGGTTAGGAATAGGAATATGTGCAGTCGGAACATAGGGGTGTCGGAACATAGAGGTGTAACCGATTATTTTATTAATCTTGGGTTTTTATTAGAACGCGCGCGGTGCCGGCGGGCCGGATATAGCCGGCGTGATCAATTGACAATCATTCGCAATTTCTGGCAGTTCCAGTGATAAATTTCCATGCATTTTGCTCGCGACCATCGCACTATTAAACCGACCACCCACTTAGGCCACACCATTCGCCAGCTAAAAAACTCAACTACTCGGAATTAATTCATTTGATCTCAAACAAAATGTTGGAAGGAAGAAAAACAGGATTGAAAAGATGGACTCCCTTGGACAATACGAAGTTTGAGTTCCAAAAAGGAAAACGCTAAAACAATATTTTAATCATCAAAACTCACCCTTTCATTTAACAATTTTGACGCTGTCTTCGGCAAAAGGAAGCGGACATAATTCTGTTGCTTTCAGCATTAATTTCTGGCAGGTGCATCCTCCGATGTAGGCCTACAGTGATATTATTCATAAAACTGAAGGAGTCTGGCCGAAAATTGGCCGAAGTAGATGGCATGCGCGTCAGCAAGAATTTCATGATGATGCTATAATGAGCGGCGCTGTCTACCTAATTTGCATATCAAGATTTCTGTGTTGGTGGGGGCCCCCACCACCCACCGCCCACTAGGGTCGGGATATGTTGCAAGGACCGAAAAAAGAAAAGGAAATGTGAAATTGCACCCTCCTCCTTTTGAGCCCCCCCCCCCCCCCCGGATTTTCAGCTTCCTGGTTTTGAGTACTCTACCCCAAGGGCGGATCCAGAAGGCAATTTTTTTTTGGGGGGGGGGGCCAAAAAAAAATTTGTGGGGTTCGGGGCCCGCTTAAGGGCCCCGAAATTTTTTTGGATTCTAGATGCTCTGTGGTGCGATCTGAGGCAATTTCTGACCACTTTAACCAATTTTTTTTTGAGGAAAAGATGGTGTTGTACTCATTGCCTGCCTTTATTTCGATGTCACATTAAAAAAAAAAAAATTGGTTTCGTTTTTTTTTGGGGGGGGGGCATGGCCCCCTTTGGCCCCCCCCCGGATCCGCCCTTGCTCTACCCCCGGCCCCCCTCTACACTCACGAGACATCCTCCCCCACGCCCCCACCGGCAACCCCTTATGTGCACTCCCTTCCATGGGGTCCTGATATGGTGCAGGTGTAAGAAATGAAAGACAGGAATATTCCATTATCCTGGTTCTCAGTACCCCTCCCGTTCCTTTCCCCCACCCAGGGACCCACCCCACCCCTCAAGGTGTTGGGATATATGCAACGGCCATTCAACCGAAGAATGTGCATATTCCACCCACTGTGTCTTTGTTCCCCGCCCCCCCATCCCTCCCCTCCCCTCCCCACCCCACCTGTACCTCCCCCGCCCCACCCGCGGGCCATCCCCACCCCAACCCACCGCCCAACCCCGTCGCATCGGGATACAGGGTAAAAGGGACAGAAAAAAAGAGACACACACACATTTCATCAAACGGGATCCCTTTAATCAAACGGGATCCCTTTAATCTTCGTAACCGTCTTCCACTGAGCTATATATATCTCCTGCACGTTGCACGTGTTTATATCACGTGATTACTTCACTATCATTCGCAATTTTGGGCAGTTCTAGCGAGCGATTTTTATGCATATTGCTCGCGACCATCGCCGTATCAGACCGACCACCTACATGTGCCACACCATTACAAAGCTGAAAACCTGTTCTATATGGAACTAATTCCGGTTTTTCCCAACCAAATTCGAGAAGAAAGAAATTTAGGATTAAAAATATGGACTCCCTCGAAAAATAAGAAGTTTTGGTTCCTAAAAAAAAAAACGCTAAAAAATGTTTGAACTGTCAAAACTCAAGCAATAGCTCATCGATTTTTACGCTTTCTTCGGCAAAAGAAAGCAGATATCATGAGCTTTTCTACTGTAAATTTCGGGCATGTTCACTCTCCGATGCATAATGATTTCATTCATAAAACTGAAGCGAGTCGGGCTGAAATTGATGGCAAGAGCGCAAGCACGAACTCAACGTTGACGTCATAATGAGGGGCGTGTTGACCCCAATTTGCATAGGTGAATTTTCGCGATAAGTTTGTATGTGTTGAGACCACGCCGCGTTTTGGAAAATGCCGGTAACGGTCGTCAAATTCAAACTAGTGCATGACGCAGCAAAAAGTTCGCCCCTCGTATACGATCCGAGTGCAAAATCGTCGTTGAATTTCAAGTTTTCTAAATAAAAGCAATGGATATTATTAATTATCAACTAGTTTTTTAAAGTTTTTAATAAGCAATTAGCAGTTAATAAAACCTATATTATACTCGGAAATACTCGGACACTATCTGATTGTCGACGAAATGAATTCGGCAAACTTCGGACAGTTTCGGAAAAAGGAGGAATTCCTCCCGTTTTAGTCACGTGATGTAAATTGTAATACATTGTATTACCGGAGGCTACCTGACCTAAGATTCATCAGGAATAGTCGGAATCTTTTGGTCTGGGAACCAGACTACCCGCCCCCAGCCGGTATTGTGCAATCACGATTTCAACTTTCCAGCAAGATGGCGGTACCTACTCCTAGAACTATGAGGCTCCGCGTGCGCATACAACAAGTCATAGTTCTAGGAGTAGGCGGTACCTACCCGCGAAACGGCTTATGACTTTATGTCCAAATGTTAAAAAAAGCGATTCGTACAGTCCTTCTCGGACTACACTCGACCCAGTAAATTCCATATTTTATATGTTACTACCTACCAGTACTTGTGACGGTTTTTACCCCAGCTAAGACCGTCTTTTGCTCTGCAAACGAACAACTGACAAAGCACTCCACTGCCTCCAACCATTTTTTACTAGGGCATCATGCGTCATATTAATAGCAGGGTGACCGTAAGGTCAGAGCCAAATTCTGCTAAATGCACATCAAAAATCTGTCAGATTTATCAAAATTCTGCCAAATTCCCCAGAATTACTCGAAATACAACTATAAACACTTAAAATCGCATGCAGATCGGTAGTATTGCCTTCATTAAGGTTCAAATCACATTATAAACAATCTATTGTCACATAAAGATGTCATGAAATTATCGTAAATTTCGGGCAAAACAGCTGGATCCGGCCATGACGAAGTCCGTTTACCAGTGAACCTCAGCACCTAGACCAGCCAGGGTTTGTTTGACAGGATTGAAGCTTTTAAAAACAAAAGTACCGTTTTTGTTCAAATTTGCTGTTTTTCTGTCAAATAACCATTTTCGCAGAATTCTGCCAGAAATCTGCCAAAAAATCCGTTCTGTCAAATTTTCTGTCAAACTCGTTTTTTAACAAAAACTATTTCAAAGTTAGCCGAAAATCGGCTAAAACGGTCACCCGATCATCAGCGCGCGCATAGGAGTGCACGCCCGCCTGTAAATAGGCCAAAAATCCGTCCGCCGAGCTCATGAATAAAAGTTGTACCCTCAACATATTCTATATTAGAGAGCTTTGAATGCCATAACATTGGGGAATTGAAGAGATATGATAATGAACCTCTGGCCCGGACTTGCGGCTTCCAATTATACGCATTTTGGATGCTATTGGGCTCGAAAGTGGCGCTATTTTGCCGTGTTGTGGAGGAGTCGTTTTTCAAGATGGCTTCTTTTCCGTTTGGGGGAAAATAGGGGTCGTCTTCTTTGGGTGAGAATATCTCGAAAAGTCAATGGTCAACCCACCAAAAAATAAAAGAAAATGAAAGATTACACATTGATCATCATTTTTGTGTGTAGCTTGTATACCTGTGAGAGTTCTGAGTGTTTTAAAAAGAATTATGAAGTATGCGCATTTAGCATTAGTGTCTATGGGATTTTTTTTTATTGCAGGTTACGTTCGAGCGTATTACTCTTGCTACTCCCTAGTGCAAGTGCAGGAAAATGTTGCGTGCGCATTACTCTCGGTGCTGACTATTCGTGATGAATCTTAGGTCAGGCCAACCTCGTCCCCAGTGCTTACTTTATTTCCAACGTTTTTTCCAATAGTAAACACTGGATAGGAAACTTCTAGTCTGGTTCCCCGACCTGACAATTTCCCCCGACGTCTACACGTCTAAATTGTAGGTCAGGCCAACCTCGTCCCCAGGGTGTCGAGCAGTACGCGCCCACCACTACCTGCTCTCTCACCCTGGTATTGGATCATTTGCATGTGCAAGATTTTTGCAGACGTATGCAAATGAGGAACAGTCTGGTGCCTGGATATGCGTTACACATTAGCGTTTGTTTTTGTATGCGGTGTCTGGGGTAAAAACAGAGTCAATTCGTAGCAGCGCGAGCACGGCGTGAGTTACGAAAACATGATTTTTGAAATCAAACTGTTACGATCTTATCAAGACAACATGCAGTATCATATTTCATATTAATATGAGCAAATTGGAAAGGAAATTAGTATTTTCGAGAAGGCGTGGACGAATGATCGCGAAAACACGTACTGCACGTTGTGAATATATAGCACCAAGTACACGATAAAAATCCATTACTAGCCAATTGCGGTATCCAATCAGGATACAGGAAGAAAGTTTCCTATCCAGGGTTTACTATTGGAAACGCGGTTGGAAATAAAGTAAGCACTGGGGACGAGGTTGAGGTCAGGCAGCCTCCGTGGCTAAAAATAAACATGACGGCATTAATGGCCCTTTTTCAAAGCGCGGCTCCGTTTCCGAATTCGCTTTATCACTTGTAGCTTTTAATGTTCTGATCAAATTTTTAAATAAATCACTTGCTTCGTAATATCATATAATTATAATAATACAGTTTGATGTTTTCGTAAGATAACATTGAGTAATGTTGATCTGGAATCTTCAAAATTACGGAACCAAATAGCACTGTTAGCAGGCGGAGCCGAATGAAGACCGAGTTTTAGAAAATCTCGGTAACGGTCGTCAAATTCAAAATTGTACATGACGCAGCAAAAAGTTCGGCCGTACGATCCGAGTATATTTGATGCACAAAATCGTCGTTGAATTTCAAGTTTTCTAAATGAAAACAATGAATATTAATTATCAACTCATTTAAAATAAAATTAATAAGCAATTAGCAGTTAATTAACCCTATATTATATACTCGGAAATACTCGGGTGCTATCCGATTGTCGACGAAACGACTTCGGCAAACTTCGGAAATTTTCGGAAAAAGGAGGAATTCCTCCCGTTTTAGTCACGTGACGTAAATTGTAATACATTGTATTACCGGAGGCTACCGGACCTAAGATTCTAAGATTCATCAGGAATAGTCGGAATCTTTTGGTCTGGGAACCAGACTAAGGAAACTTCCTTCCTGCACCCTGATTCGATACCGCAATTCATTTGGCTAGAAATGGATTTATATCGTGTACTTGGTGTTGTTATTTTTACAACGTGCAGTACGTGTTTTCGCGATCATTCGTCCACGCCTTCTCGAAACTATTCATTTCCTTTCCAGTTTGTTAATATTAATATGAAATGTGATACTGGATGTTGTTTCGTTAAGATCGTAACAGTTTAATAAAAATTAAATCATGTTTTCGTAACTCACGCCATCTCGCGCTGCGACGAATTGATTCTGTTTTTACCCCAGACACCGCATACAAAAACAAACGCAAATGTAACGCACAGGCAGGAACCAGACTACTCCTAATTTGCATACCCGTTCAAAAATCTTGCATATGCAAATGATCCAATACCAGGGTGAGAGAGCAGGTAGTGGTGGGCGCGTACTGCTCGACACCCTGGGGACGAGGTTGAGGTCAGGCGGCCTCCGTGGCTAAAAATAAACATGACGACACATTGACGGCCCTTTTTAAAACTCGGCTTCGTTTCCGAATTCGATTTATCACTTTTAGCTTTTAATGTTCTGATCATTTTTTTTAATAAAACACTAAATAATCATACAGTTATGATAATACAGTTTCATGTTTCTGTAAGATAACATTGACTAATGTTGATCTGGAATCTTCAAAATTAGGCACCCAAATATATTTTTCCAAAACTCGGTCTTCATTCGGCTCCGCCTGCTAACAGTGCTATTTGGGTGCCTAATTTTGAAGATTCCAGATCAACATTAGTCAATGTTATCTTACAGAAACATCAAACTGTATTATCATAACTGTATGATATTACGAAGCAAGTGATTTACTTAAAAATTTGATCAGATCGAACATTAAAAGCTAAAAGTGATAAAGCGAAATCGGAAACGAAGCCGAGCTTTGAAGAAGGGCCATCAATGTCGTCATGTTTATTTTTAGCCACGGAGGCTGCCTGACCTAAGATTCATCAGAAATAGTCAGAAAAGTTTTGGTCTGGGAACCAGACTAGTCTGGCGCCAGATATGTGCACGCGCGCCATGGCGCGGGGGTGCTGTTGCTGGTAACCGCAAACCACCGTTAGATGATTGGTTTATATTGCTTGATTTATATTACGTGAATAAATGAATAAGTGATTAGTTCCACGAGTAAAGGCCCTCGCGGCTTCGCCGCTCGTGCTAGTCTTTTACGTGCCAGCATCCGGGGTGCGTTACGTGTCCGGATGGTCCGGGTATAGGGTAGCAGACCAGTAAATAAACTTCCATAGACCCCAATGGTAAATGCTCCCACTTCAGAAATTCGGGGAAAATACTCACAACTCTCCAAGGTGTTCGAGACACACATCAAATTAAAGCTTATTTCATCATCTTTCATTTTCTTTTCAATTTTTGGGGGGTCAACTAATGACTTTTAGGAGAAATTTCCATCTGAAGATGATCACCCCTGAAAATAGTCCTGAAGCCCATCGCCATTTTGAAAAACGATGCCTACACTCCATTGCAAAATAGAGCGGCTTCCACCCATATTTTTTTACAAACCCTCAAGTTCATGGAAGATTTTGAGGGCATGCAAATCGTGATTTGGCCGGCGTAGGCAATTTCGGACCCGCGATTTACTGGTCTGCACCCATAGGCGGGTGGGACTTGACTAAAGGCTACGATGGCCTGGGCGAAAGGCTACACGGATGCCTAGGTGACCGTAGGGTCATGGCCAGATTCTGCTAAATGTACTTCAAAAATCTGTCAGATGTATCGAAAATCTGCCAAATTCCCCAGAATTACTCGAAATACACTATAAACAAGTGCAGATCAGTGGCGGTTCTACGGGGGGGGGGGGGGGCTCTTTGCCCCCCAAAAGATTTAATTCCATAAAAGAATTAAATTTCACTAGCAAAATGTAAGAATGTGACGTACACGCGAACGGTCTCCCCCTAAATAAATAGTCGTGAGAAGGGTGCACTTTTATAATAGTGTGCCCATTGGCGTAGCCAGGAATTTTTCAGTGGGGGGGGGGGGCGCTGGGGGGGGGCTGGAACATTTCATGGGGGGCGTCATGTAGGGGCGTCAATCGCTTCTCAAAAGTGGACATACCTTGATCAGAACTGATGCGAGCGCGAAGCGCGAAGCCCTTACGGCGTAGGGGTTCGGGGCCCGCTTAAGGGCCCAAACAAATTGGATTCTAGATGTTCTGTGGTGTGATCTGAAGCAATTTCTTACCACTTTCCTCCATGCTTTAACTAATATTTTCTTAGCAAAAGATAATTATTTGAACATCGTTTTCGAGGTTGGAGTCATTGAATCAGCTATCGGTATTCTGAGCTATAGGTGTGGGGTTCGAAAAAAAATTGGATTCTCGATGCTCTGTGGTGTGATCTGAGGCAATTTCTTACCACTTTAACCAATAATTATCTTAGCACAAAAGTTAATAATTTAAACATAATTTTCGAGGTTTTCTCAGCTAAAGGCATAAGAAAAATTTTTGAACATTGTTTTCGAGGTTGGAGTCATTAATTCAGCTTATTCTGAGCTATAGGCGTGGGGTCCGCGGCCCGCTAAGGGCCCCGAAAAAATTTGGATTCTAAATGCTCTGTGGTGCTACCTGAGGCAATTTCTGACCACTTTAAATTTTCTAAGTAAAAGATACATTATAGTACATAATAGGGCCCTGTAAATGAGACCCGAGTTCAAAAATCTGGGGGGGGGGGATATTTGATATTGTATCCCCCACCCTTCAAAAAGTGGGGGGGGGGGGGGCCCAGTCCCCCTGTCCCCCCAAGATTAATATTGACGCCCATGGCGTCATGTAGATCAATGATAATTTTTTTAGAAACTCAAAATCTCAGTGGGGGGGGGGGGGGGCTACGCCACTGATTTCAAAGAATTTTAATTGGTCTATTATTATTATTTAGCTTATATGAATGGAGGAAAAAGTTTGTGCGTGGCTGATTCGCGTGATATCGCTGACTGAAACTGTATGACCCACGGACCACCTGTCTATAATACGTGTTCCGTGGTGTGAGCGAGCAGTGCAGTGGGTGTTAATACGCATTTTTAGATTATCAGTATGCGCTATGTCACGCCGGTTGTCAGCTTACTGGTCCGCGGTCGCCGGTCGAAGGGTCGTTTCTCAGTGGTCATCATTCGCGACTATTTAGATTTAGATCAATGATAATTTTTTTTTAAAACTCAAAAGCTCAGTGGGGGCGACTGGGGGCGACAAGGTTTCAATAGCGGTCGCCCCACGCCCCACGCCCCGGTGGCTACGACACTGAGTGTGCCTGATTGTAGGATTTTATCAGCGCTCCGTTAAAAAACAAAAAAAAATCTGTCACAGTTAGCCGAAAATCGGCCAAAACGGTCATTACATTTGTGTGGGCTGCGAACGCGCGGTGGCGCCCTCTGCCACGGCTGGAAATTTCGCAACGTGCATTAACGTGACGTGTGCATGTGTTGCAGAAAAAACATACATTCTTTAATAATCGAAACCTATTCTGCACAGCTGTCACATCAGCTGTCAGCGTTGACATCGAGATGAGCGCTACAATTTCAGTTTTAGGTAATTACTTGTTTGTTAATCCAGTGTCAAAGATGTTGACTAGTAACATATTTACTAGTTAGAATTAGATAGTCATGATACATGTGATAGTGTAGTGGATATTTTGCCGGAGGTAATGACGGGAAACTAAGGTTTGCCGGCGGCAATCCATATCAACAGAGGGCGCTGTACTCTTTAAGATAGGGCTGAATTATAAGATGTATTAAATTCCCACCAAAAGTTGTGTAGCATGTTTGGTGTAGTGGTTAAGCAAAAGCTTTAGTGAGCAGGAATCAGGATGACTCGGGTTCAGTCCCGATCCCCGCCACATTTTAAAGGTTTTTTTTCCCATCCCCAAATAAATAAGAATATTCTTCTTTTATTATTTTAACATGTCTCAAACATTTTATTGCAGAGTATTACATTTTCTTTTTCAGATTTGTGGCTCTGGAGGATTTTTTTTAAAGGGAAATAAAGTCCAAAATTATAAAATGGTCTGAATCCCATCTTGTGAATACGAGGTTACAACGATAATATTGGCATGGAGCCAGACTAAAATTTGTCACAGGAAAATGTTTAAGTACAAAAAAACAGTAACTGCGCCTGTTCAGTGCATATCCGGCAAACTAACGTTTACTAAAGGTTTGCCGTCTCCGGCAAAATATCCACTGCCTTTTAGTTAGGAAAGATATCCATAGGCCTATCTGCATCATCTGGCCATCGCTTGTCACCCTGTGCACAAACCCTATGAGTGACTGAGTATGAGACTGGTCTCAAAATTTCTAAGTGTTTTCTCAGTGAAAACTTCCATGTTTTCCCAGCTGAATTTGACTTTGTAGGACTCATTATCACTTTCTGATGGCTGATATAGTGATAGGTCACTGAAGTGGACTGGACACTTAGGGTGATCATGTAGTGTAGGGCCCCTGTTTTGTTTTGATCAAATTAGTGTCAAAAATGTTTTTTATTGCTCAAAAATCACCTTTACCATGTTAACAATCAGCACACTTTTCTCAATTCTAATAACACCTGTTTTGAAATTTTGAACAGTTTCTTTGGGTAGAATTTCACCATTTTCCTGCGCGTTTGTGCCTTGTGATTCACGGTACATCGCGTGGTGTTTCGCCATCTTTATTTTCGGGTTGCGTGTTGTTGCCGCGCTGTCATCGTCATTTTACCCGAAAATATCCCTTAAAAAATCAAAACCCTGCCCTCTGTCTGTGAAATACCTGTACCTGTTTATTGAGAATGTCACCAACAAGTTTGGTCAGTCAAATAATTTTAAAGTGGATTTTGTTCCCTTATAAGGAACCGGGCCCTACAAGCGCCAAAGTTAGTGATGGCTGTATGTGGCCTATTTACTGGACTACCTCCGTAAATAAAGGCCACACTATCAGATTTACTCACAATGGCAGCACTTGTTACCAAATTTATTTTCACATTCTGACTGCATACATGGTTAATTTATGCTTTAAAAAAACACTCACCTTGTTAATAACAATAAAAAAAAATGATGCACAAGTGTTCAACTCGCCAGTTTTCATGTCATTTCCAGATCCTTTTGGGCATCTGTTTGTGTGTAACTCAATTGCACCATGTTCCAACTGAACAATGGTCTCGCGCAATATACAGGGATCATTCACCTGTAATCTCGCGGTGCACCGCATGCCTGGTAGTCTTGGCCCAAGACCAGCTTTGTCTCACCGAAAGTGCCCTCTACCGTTGATGTCATTTAATTTGGTTAAGCTTGCCATGTTGCCAGTGTGCGTGTAAGTGCTATATATAATGTACCAACTGCACGTAGACGAAAACAATCCAAAGTCAGTCTTGGGCCAAGACTACCAGGCATGCGGCGCGCTGTGATTGGCTGGCTGTTCTGATCCTGACTGCGATTGTTTCCTTCTTGATGTGACTGGCAGGGCCCATATTTTGTACAACCACAAGTGGCTATTTGTTATGTTGGTAGCTAATTTGTTTACACAAAATTATTTCTTAAAAATTAAAGTGAGCTAGATGAATCTTTTCTTGTGTATACGTATTTTACCTTTATCATCTATGCAACTGGGTCATCATTAGTTGCAAATAATATAATTGATGTGATATGCAGATCAACACACACATTTATTATCCTGTCTGCAAATACCTTTCTTTCTGATATTCAGGTGCATCCATTTTAGCCCTACTGTTGGCTGGTTACCTTGGGCAGCAGTATCTACCACCTCCTAAGCCAAGGATCGTGGGCATAGATCTCGGCACAACCTATTCCTGCATTGGAGTGTATCACGCTGTAACTGGTGAAGTCCAGGTTAGAATGATTAAGAATTAGGGCTCAGCCTCGTCCCCAGGGTGTCGAGCAGTACGCGCCCACCACAACCTGCTCTCTCACCCTGGTATTGGATCATTTGCATGTGCAACATTTTTGAACACATATGGAAATGAGGAAGAGTCTGCTGCCTGCCTGTGCATTACATTAGCGCTTGTTCTTGAATGCGGTGTCTGGGTTAAAAACAGAATCAATTCGTCGTGCTGTGAGTTACGAAAACATGATTGCTTTCGAAGTTAACATGCTACAATGACAATCTTATCCCGTCAATGTGTAGTATCACATTTGATATAAATATGAGCAAATTGGAAAGGCAAAGGAACATTTTTGAGACGGCGTGGATGTTATAATTACAATGATCATGAAAACACGTAATACACATTGGAAATAACAACACCAAGTACACGATATATATCCATTACTAGCCGATTGCGGTACCGAATCAGGATACAGGAAGAAAGTTTCCTATCCAGGGCTTGCTATTGGAAACGAGGTTGGAAATGAAGTAAGCATTGGGGACGAGGTTGAGTAGGGCTGTGCATCGGAGCTGGGTACCCAAGTATCCGACCGTTGACGTCAGGAACCGGTTCCAGATTATTGGATCAAGTACCTGTAACCAACTTTACATACAGTCAGTGCGACAGTTCCAGATCATCAACAGTTCTGGATTACTTGATTAAATAAAAATTGATTCCAGTGTAACCAATCTTTTTTGCTGAGATTTTTTTCACCAATGTGAAGGTCTATCATTTCGCAATTGTCGGGGAAAAGAAATTTTGGAAATCTCTAAAACATAACCCACGATCCAGTTCGGCAAAATATCCGCGTGTTTTGTAACTGACCTGTGAAAGGAATTAAGTGTGTAAAAAGATTTGTATTCCCACGTGAGACAGTTGCGGATCACCCATGCACAAGATGCAGTTTTATGTGCAGTACATAATAATAATTGGTATGCATGATTTACATGACAACAGTAATAAGTCCACGCTGGACCAAATCCATCAGATGCCACCAGCACTGCTTCAGGCATCCCAGCCCAAGTTCATCATACTCCATCAAAATTTAGTCCAACCAGCAGAACCATGTCTGCCAAAATCCCCCCAAAATGGAGGGCCAGTGGATTTTGATGGAGTTGGTAAGGTTGATCGAGTTAACCCTACTAACTCCCTAGGCATTTTTGCTTGGATGCAACAACCTCAATCCTGCCATATCCTTCAACTGCCTCCATGAAAAAAGTTACATGCAGCCTCAATCCTGCAAAATCCTCCATTATTTCTTGAATGAGGTCCTTGGAGGGGTGACCACGGCCTCAATCGTGCAAAATCCTCCAGCAAGCACTATTAAAATGTTGAGACAGAGCCAGTGATATCTTGGAGCAGTGCGAAAGATTTCAAGTGTACTCCATTTTGCAAAGAGGATTCTGGAGGATTTGGGAAGGTTAACCCTAACTCCCTAGCATGATTTACTTGGAACCATACCCATCCTGGCAAATTCCAACACCATATGGGAAAGTGCACACACAGATTTCTGACTTTGATTCTGGAGATGTGCCAAGCCAAAGTAAAAACTGTCAGTTTAGGGGCACTGTAACCATCCTGACAGATTCCAACAAAACATGCCGTTGGGCTTTGATGGGTTGAGTTCTGTTTGGGTAAAGGTTATTAATGAATGATACTCAAAACAAGTTGCCTCTATACTATTGAATGACTGTAGGTGATTGGTGCAGACCAGCATGACACCATCCCGTCCATGGTGGCCATCACTCCAGAGGGAACTGACATCGTTGGCTATGATGCCTTATGCCAAGCAGAACAAAATGTTGTCAACACCATATATGATGCCAAACGGTTCATCGGTAAAAAGTTCAGCCCAGAAGGATTAAAGACGGAGGCTGCTAGATATCCCTTCAAGGTAATATTTCAAATTCTAAATTGAAAAGTCTGGATTGAAGGAACTTTGGGTTTTAGCATTGTACATGTATACTCGATGCGGTCCAAAAGCTTGCAAGAAAACCTTGAACCTACATTGTATATGACCTAACTAGAGCAGAGGTCTTCAAGGTAGAGTAGATCATTTGCAGCTATCCAAAAAGTAACTGACAAAATTACTGTTAAAAACTTACTTGGTTTAAAGATAGTGATGGCGCTAAGCTCCCTGTGAAATTGTTCTTTCTTGCATGCTGTCATTTTGAAGAAAACAATAAAAGATGGCCATTTCCAAAGATGCATCAAGTAACACATTTTTGGAAATTTCCGTCAGTAGTTGGTTTGTAATTTGGCGAATCCATGAATTGATGACTTAAAGATATACAATGTAGTCCATCATTTGTAATTTGTGCATTTTGTTCGTTTGAAGCAACAAAAGTGTTCAAAATCTAATGAAGGATACTGAACAACTAACCTGATGAAGTTTCAGCTCAGCTTCAGCTGTATATTCTGAGAAAAAAACAGCATTCTAGGATCTCAATTTGAAATCAAAAGTTGCTGAATCATGTTTTGAATTGTTTTGAATTGCAGCTATACGCGATGTCGCGCACTGATCCGACGAATTATAGTAACTGCGCGCGCCTATGCGTCGTGCCAATGCTTGCGCGCGCTGCGCCAAATAACAAAACGAACTACTAATTTAAATTTTCCTACGGTGCGTCTTAAGACGCACCATTGGAAAGGCCTTCTTTCGTTGATTACTTCAAAATGATAGCTTGCCAGAAAGATTAATTTTACAGGGAGTTTAGTCCACCTACTATCTTTCAACCAAGTATGTTTTTCAACAATAATACGCCAGTTACTTTTTCAGATGGCTGCAAATGATGGACTTTAGCTTTAATCATAATTGAACTGCACATTACCCCTCCCATTACCCTGCACCCATTACCCTGTGTTTTTTACAAAGAAAATCACACAACCTGCAGTTGAACTTGTTGCTTTACCTCGACACGACTTGTAGGCCTATCAGGAAGCGCACATCTGGTGCTGCATGGATGGCTACTCAAGCATACAACCAGTTGGGCCTATTAGTAGACTTGACGAAGCCTCTAACGTCATTGGAGTTTATGCAACATATGCTAATCATATCATAGAATGGCTTTTATGTTTTTTTTTTTCTTTTGCATGGGCATAATAAAATTCTGCCCTGACTTTACGACAGAAAAGTTTGTGGCTACACACTGTGGAAATATTAATTTTCAGCATTCAGATATGAGAGGAAAACTGGTGAGGCGCGATTTCAATCGGTTATGGAAAGAAATCTTGTTTTCCTTTAAATTGAGGCTAATTTCTATAATTTGAATTCACCTAACTGTGACCTTCCGGCAGCCCCGGAAGGAAAGGTCAAACGACTGTGACTTAAAAAAATTTAAAATGTTTATCAGTTCATGGTCTATCTGATTACAAGGTGTGAACATGATTGATCGTTTTGTTTAAGAGTTACAGGTGAGAGAAGATGGTCATTTTTTTTCAACGAAAGTCGCTTGTACTTTGATTCCAGATGACGTTATCATGACATCAGGGTAATATGCACCACTCGAGGGTCGATATATATTGAAAGTTACAAGTCCATATCATAAACCGTTTGGGAGAAAACCCGCGGAGAAGTATTGTACAAAAAAAAAAAAAAAAAAAAAGAAAGTAGAGATTCGTGTTTGTTGTTACAAACGCAGAGTGGTCGGGTAGAAAACTATTTTATGAAACACTGTCCAGTTAAGTCATGAATATTTTTGTGTAAGAGCAAAGGATCACGAAATTAAATCCTTTCCAGGACAATCAATTATTTTGTTTAAAAAATGCATCTTTAACGGTGTAATAAATTTCAGTAAACATTCTATGTACACATACAAGTTATTTCTGGCTTGATAACGTCCTTAGTCACAAGCGGAGAATGAACACTGATTTACTCCGGAGTGGATATTCATTGAGAGGTTAAATAACTTATGAAAATTTGGAAAATATAAGTGTATATATTCTTAACACCGAACTTCCGGTTTGATGACGTCACAGTATTTGGAAGCAAAGGTGAACATTGTAATGGTATGGTTATTTGGGCTAAGATATACGACATGGATCAAATGATAGAATTAAATTTAAAATATGATCGTTGGCAAATTCTCATAGAAGTAACTTCCTGTCTGATGACGTCATGAATTTGAAACCTTGCCAAGTTATCTGTGGTTCATCAAAGAATATCAAGGGGCGATTTGGTAAAATTTGAACGTATGGTTTTAAAATTAAAGAAAGCAAACACTATTTTATGTGCCGCTAGGGGGCACCCTGTCGGATGATGATGTCATCACACTGTTTTTGTGTCTGGCATTCCTCACTAAACACTTTCATAATATATATGTCTGTAGTAAAATGCTTCTGCTTTTGAGTTATATTCAGTTTTTATTGCACTTCCGGTATCACCGGAAGTAAAGGTGAAGCGGTTTTGTGTCCGGGAACACAAAATGTTTCGCACGGCATAGTCTACAACCTCACGAAAAAACGAACACGATACTCTATTTAGTTCAAAAGATATCACGCAAATTATTTTGTCAAAAATTGCCCTAAAATCGCTTGTAATTTGATACCTGATGACGTCATGATGACATAACAACATTTATAACATCTTCGTAACATGGTACAAGTTCACACAAGGTTTTTTGATCATACCGTAAACCCTTCGGAAGAAATAGTGCTTTGTTTTGATTTCAGGCTAATGTCTTCATTTTAAATTCACCTAACTAAGTAAAGGTCAAGCGAGTTTACGTACACAACAAAAATGTTTAGCAATTAATGGTCTATCTGATTACAGAGTACAACCATCATTGATTATTGGGTTCAAGAGTTATAGGTGAAAGTAATTGGTCACTTTTTCAGATAAAATCAGTTGTAATTTGACACCTGATGGCGTAATCATGACGTCAGAGTAATATGCACCACTTGGGATGAGGGTCGATATATATTTAAAGTTACAAGTTCATATCATAAACCGTTTATGAGAAAACCCGCGGAGATGTATTGTCCAGAAAAAAAGAAGAAGAAAGATTAATCGTAACAACTCCAAAGAGTGGTCGGGTTGTGCCCGACCACTCAATAATAAAAAGACGTGGTCAGAATGATGTAAATTCATGATATTGTGCATTTTCAGGTAATAACAATGTTGACAGAAGAACAGATGCCAAACGTGAAAAGCATGGCTTTTCAGTTCAAGTCTATGCAAAAAAATCAAATCTTGCAAATCTAGAAACTTGCTGTAAGCAAAAACACTTCACCCATTATCAATTGGTATATCCTTTTTTTCTAATACCCAAAGGTTATTTTAGAAAACGAAATGGCCAAATTTGAAGTCAACTCGCAGGCTCTTACCCCGGAGGACATAGGGTCACGCATCTTGTTATATCTCAAGAAAACAGCAGAGCAGCATCTTGGGTTCAGAGTGGACAAGGTGGTCATGTCCGTGCCAGCCGACTTTGATGAGCTTCAAAGGAACTACACCAGGGCAGCAGCTCGTCTGGCTGGTGAGTGGCCCTGGTATTTTAAGGGCCTTTAAACTATCCAAAATCTCTCAGTCGGACCTGGGTCCACCTGCAGTGGCGCACCCAGGATTTGGCTTGGGGGAGGGGGGCTAAAAAAAAACCCACCAAATTGTCTCATTTTTCAGTAGTTATAATTTTTGCAAAAAACTTTCCCACAATTTTTGGCCGCCGAAAAAAATTGTTTGGGCATGGTTAGGGGACGGACTATTTTGATGTTGGTGGCGCCACTTACACCCCTATTATACTATCGAAAAAAGGCCACATACATATCACCAAGGTCAAATCGTGGGACTAAAAAAACATGAAAACCTCTTGGGGGGAGGGGGCTCAAGCTGTGGTCAGGATCAACAAACAAACATTGTTATAAAGGTCAGGACATATTAACATGAAATAAAGCGCAAATATTTTGCGTGAATATGCTCCAGACTATAGCACATACTTTGGAGAGGGTTTAGTTTATGCCACTTTCCATCCTGTATGCATGCACAAGGGCATGACATCACAATAAAGGCAGGCACTGCGTACACCACCATCTTTTCCTAAAAACAAATTGGTGAAAGTGGTCAAAAATTGCCTCAGATCATACCACGGAGCATCTAGAATCCAAAAATTTTTGGAGCGCACAATTTTATTTGAAGTATGGTTTCTGTCTGACTACACATATACATGATCCATATGTATTTGGGAGGGAAGTCAGGAACCAGCCTAGTCATGGCTCAATTTTTTTATTTGGGTAGTACACCCACCTGGCTGGTTCATTAGTTAGTCGGGTACCGTTCTAGTGGGTGGGTAGGACATGTACCAGACTAGTGGACATGGTGGATGAATAAGACTGCTACCTGGCTGGTAGGTTGGTGAGACTGGTTGCTTGGTGGTATGTGGATAAGACTGCTACCTGGCTGGTAGGTTGGTGAGACTGGTTGCTTGGTGGTATGTGGATAAGACTGCTACCTGGCTGGTAGGTTGGTGAGACTGGTTGCTTGGTGGTATGTGGATAAGACTGCTACCTGGCTGGTAGGTTGGTGAGACTGGTACCTTGGTGGTACGTGGATAAGACTGCTACCTGGCTGGTAGGTTGGTGAGACTGGTACCTTGGTGGTACGTGGATAAGACTGCTACCTGGCTGGTAGGTTGGTGAGACTGGTTGCTTGGTGGTATGTGGATAAGATTGCTACCTGGCTGGTAGGTGAGAAGGACTTGTCCTACTAAAAATGCGTCAACAAGCGTCAACCCAGCGTTAACCCAGCGTCAACATATTTTGTATACGTTTTTGAACGTCAGAAGTAGCTTTATATGGTAGAACTAACGACAAAAAACATCTTCAGTATACAAATTAAAGTTAAAATTATTTAAGAAGTTGGTTGTTTGTTTTTTTCAACACGAAACCTATGAGTGTGTCGATTTAGTATTGGCCGCCATCTTGTTTAGATCTCGGCTTCTCGTGAACAAGATCGCCAACACTGAACTGACAAACTCGTCGTAGGTTTCGCGTTGAAAAAAACCCCAACTTTTTGAATAATTTTAACTATAATTGATATGCTGAAGATGTCTCTGTCGCTATTTCTACCATATAAAGCTACTTCTGATGTTTAAAAACCTATACAAAATATGCTGACGCTGGGTTGACGACCGTTGATGCTTGTTGATGCCAGTTGAAGCTTGACGACGCATATTAGTTGGACCGGTCCCTGGCTGGTCAGTGGTTAGGATTGGTATTAGCTGGTAATCGGGTTGTGTTTTCAAGAGCCCTCCTCCATCAACCAAACTTATTGCAAATGGAAAGGGAAGCCATTGCAGATTGAAATTTTAATTGATGCTATTTGTTGCTCATTGTAGGTCTTGAAGTCATGCGGATTATTAATGAACCAACAGCAGCAGCCATGGCATATGGGCTGCATAACCAGAAGGATGCCTCAGATATCATCGTGGTGGATATGGGAGGAGGAACATTGGACGTCTCTTTACTCAGTGTATATGGTGGAATGTTCCAGACATTAGCCATGGCAGGTAGGAGTTCATTTATCATAGATTTATTATTAGTGATCCCTCCAGTGTGAGAGGAACACGGAATAATGCAGGGATGTGATTTCTCCGGTTTTATCCGGAAATCCGTTTTTTGGGGCCTCAAAAGTCCACCAACGTGAATCGTGTGAATCCGTTGAGAAAATAGGGGGGTAGAATGTGCTAATTAATTATTCATAATGAGTTTTGCTTGCCGAAATATCCGAAATTTACTTACGGACATAAACTTCGTTGATCGATATGTATGCCGCACGCACATATTGAACACCCAATGTGAGAACGAAGTTGAAGACCATGCGGTTGCCATTAGTGCGATTATGTGATTTTTCGCTCGGGGCCGAGGTTGTGGTTATGTAGGTCTAGTTCCTGTGTCGGTACTTGAGATGCACGTGTTGCGCTGGTCAGGTGTGCAGACGAGTGCAGCATGGTACACTGGTACCCTTCGCGTGCTAACAGAATCAATGCTATGATGAAGGATCGGAACCAGTGACTACTGCAAGTACTCACATCACAGTTTCGTGTTCCGCGCGTTCGGAATCAATCGGCCGAAGTTGGATCGTAAAAATAGTAAAACAACCATCGATGGAAAAAGAGGAATTCTAAAAATTAATTCACAGAACGTGATCTTCATTTTCTGTGTATGTATTTTCCATTGAAATGACGAGATTGCAAAACTCGAACCTGTGGAGAAACATCGTAGCGTGTTTCTGCAGTCCGGCAGAATTTTCGGCCACACGGGATGGGCCGTTCATCACAGTGCAGCAATCCACACTGATACCGCGCGGGGCCGGCCGGGTGTACGGCGCTAGTACGGCCGGCCAGACTGAATGTTTGCGGCGCTAGCGGCCATGATGTACGTTAAGGATAATTGTGGCATGACCCACCTCAAATATATTTTTTTAAGTAGGTGAGGCAAGTTTTAATCACTTTTGATGGCTAGTCTTGATAATTTTTGTGGCGCAAATGAGAATAATCCAGGCACAAAATACATGAAATATAAACGATTCCTTGCTTTACTACAAATATAGAAATGGTGAAATAATTTTTTCCAACAATACTACCGACGCTATTTTGAAAGGCATGTTATCGGAAGCAGAAGTGATTTAAGTTTACAATTTTGATTTTTTTTTACAAAAAAATTACAAGATCTCCTCTGAAATGCTCTAAAATGCACCAGAAAGCTTCTAAAGTTCAAAAATTTTCGGGGCCCTTAAGCGGGCCCGAACCCACACCCTGGCTTCGCGGGTTGTATCACAACAAAAATTCCCCCACAGGTTTGAAAAAATCCTGGGGAAAACAGCATGGTTCTCAACTTTGAGTACAGAAAAAACTTTATTAGAACAAGAGTACATTTTAACAAATAAGGGAAAATTCTTCATAAAATTAAAACAAATTCTGCTTCAGAATTTCAGAGGAAAGTGCCCAGTAATTGCCTCAGATTGCACCACGGAGCATCTAAAATCAAAAATTTTCCGGGGCCCTTAAGCGGGCCCCGGACCCCACGCCGTAATGGCTTCGCGCTTCGCGCTCGCCGGGGTTTGCACTTCATGCATAAAATTTTCAGGTTTTTTTGTTACAGACCAATCACATCCCTGATAATGTAGTGCGTCTGTGTCCCACATACCACATATGGAATGTGAGATGCCGACGCACTACATTTTCTGTGTTCCAAGTGCGCAAGTGGGAAAATGAATTCATATTCAAGCAAACTTGACGCACAGTAAACATGAAACACGCACCTCTGTACACATGAACTTTTCATTGGTTATCCTAATGCACATGCCTGTTGTACCTGCCTGTTGGAATGGTGTGCATCTTAGAATAGCACAATTCACAGAGTGCGGTATGGACAGTGGACGTGCTACATGGGTATATGTAGCACAGCTTGTTGTCATGGATCGACCAATCAGGATCGAGGATTCAAGTTTATTTGAAGATAATCCAGTGAATAGGCTTCCAAGTGCAACGTGTTTGGCGATCTAAATATTATTAATAGTATTAAAGGTAGATATGTTTGTTATAACGTGCTTGGATACTGTAATTTCATTGGTCGAGAACGGCCTCGTGTCCAGTCTGTAAAAATGCATACACAAATACACAATAGTTAACCTCATATATGATGTGCATTGCATACGTGCGTGTAGAACCTGCACGCATGCGTGTCGGACCTGCGCAAGCGCTTGCGACTGAGCATTGTGAAACTGCTCAGTCTCATGTCGGGTAGGAAAGCTGTCAGTTGTCAAAGTTGCACCGCACTGAAATTATTTATTTCTTGCAAAGTAAATTTCAACAATTTATTGTTTTGACTTGCTGTGATGTGGGATATGCTGTTTTTAACCCAGAGTTGTAACGAGTCACTGATTTTTGTGACTCAAGTCGAGTCGAGTCATTTTAAAGAAGTGACTCGAGTCGAGTTGAGTCATATTAAAGAAGTGATCGAGTCGAGTCGAGTCATTAAGTCAAAAGGTCGAGTCGAGTCAAATATTTAGCTCGAGTCAATTCGAGTCACGAATATTTGAACACTATATTACCCAAATTTATACAAGGAGGCCATAAGTTTAGCCAGCGTTCGAACCCAGGAACTTTATAAGAAATCGCCCACAACCAATGATGAAGCAGCGAATTAGAAAATGTGTTAAAAAATCTGGTTCCTGGATAGTATTTTGTCCTTTCTAGAACCATGAGGTGGGAGTCTGTGACACGTTGTATATTTGTACATGACTGCTATTCGCAAAGTAAAGTGAGCATAAATTTTGCACCGTAAGTCATTGCAAATACTTTTCGCAAAGTTGCGCTTTTATTTTTTGGACTCGAGTCTTATTAGCCTTCGCTCGAGTCGAGTTGAGTCTTCTGATGAGGGACTCGAGTCGAGTCGAGTCATTTGCTCGCAGTGACTCGAGTCGAGTCCAGTCATTTACCCTTAGGGACTCGAGTCGAGTCGAGTCACCAAAAATTGTGACTTGAGTCGGACTCGAGTCGAGTCATTGACTCGAGTCATTACAACTCTGTTTTAACCCCCTGGAGGTGCCTAGCTTTGCCTTGGGTGCTATGCCCCTCTTGGGTGTTAAAAATGGCATATCCCATCCCACATAACAGCAGTCAACAATTATTAAATTCCTGATAAATAAGGATAAGGCGTTTGTATGCATAAGAGGGCATGAATCAAATGGCACAAGGGTATGAAAAAAAGCCATATATAAAAACCACCTTAAGTTATTTTCTTCTAAACAATACCATTTAAGGGGAATAATTACACATGGTACTTGGTCGTCCTTTTCTCAATAAATCAGTACGTACATTTCTAGGTAATTACCAATTATGTTCCTACCTGCTTTAAAAACGTCCCAACTCAAACCAACGCAAATTATTTACCATGCAGGTAACAATCATCTGGGAGGACAAGATATCAACTATCGCCTCATGCAGTACTTCTCAGATATCATTGCTAGGAGATATGGGCAACCGGAACTGAGTGCAACGGATTTGCAGCGATTACGACTTGCAGTTGAAGACGTCAAACTCAACCTGACAAGCCACAATTCCTCATTGCTGCAGTTACCGTTACCTTCCGTAGGAGATGATGTGATTTTCACAGAGAAACTCACCAGAAAGAAATTTGAAGTCTTAAACGAGGACCTTTTTCAGAAGGTGCTGCAACCAATTGGACTGGTTCTAGATGAGGTGGAGATGACTCCTGCCGATATAGATGAGGTAGTCCTCGTGGGTGGATCCACAAGGATTCCCCGAGTTCGCCAAGTTGTAGCGGATTTCTTCAGCAAGGCTCCCAATGTAGAAGTTGATCCGGAGTTAGCTGTAGTGTATGGGGTTGCAATTCAAGCGGGGATCATAGGTGGTATGTGGCCATTGCAAGTCAGTGCAATTGAGATACACAATCGTAAAATCAGAAAGATTCAGGTCAAATAGTGGACCTGATATCAAGTTCTCTGCCTACAGATTTTGGCACGGCATTGGATACTTTGTGCGTTCATCATAATAGACCCCTCTCAAAGACAGCCATCTTCGTAGGCATATTACAACTGCGTATTCAACGACATCAGGTGCGTATACACGCAGTGTGCAAAATGTTCTAAATGCGTGTATGTTGCTCGAAATTTCTTCAAATCACGGCGCAGCCGATGAGCGTCAAATTGGACTCCCAAAATGCTGATGGCAATGTGTATGCAGTGACGTCATTTGAGAGAGATCTATTACAGTAAGTTGCCTGATGGTCACATTATAAGGAAAAAGTGGAAAGGAATTTGTGCAAAGCCTATTGCCTACTACATGTACTTTTTAATAATGAAAATAGTGGATTTTTGAAGTGCAATATCATTCGTTGAAATTCTGTTGTGTATGAATATAAAGTCATATTTGGAGGAAAGGAACCGTTAGCTGTGTAGCTATGCAAGCCATAATACAGGCTGTTGAATCGTGCATGGAATCCATGTCTTTTTTGTGTGTTTTTTAGCCACCACGAGTGGTTAACCCTGCTTTGGCTAACAATAAAATTTATAAAATGCACCTTTTTTTTTTTTAAAGACGGGCCTTCAAAAGGACTTTGGTGAATAGTTTTAACTTTTGAAGTGAGGTTTTATCGCTGGTGATGTTCGAAGACAATTGTCAGTAACGGCAGTTCTTGAAATCACATTTTTGGAGGAACAGATTTTAGGCTCATTTCGTTTAAATGGTGATATAATTTGAACGGATTGAGCAATTGCAGTAATTTGTTCTTCTAAAAGTAGTTTATTAAATTGGATTACCAGTCATAATTATTTTTGGTGCTACATATTTTTTTTAAATATGAAATATACATTGTATTTCTTAGGGTTTGGGTTCCGCTTTTTTTGACTCGCCCGGTATTGCCTTCAAAGGTATAGAACAGTCTTCAATTTGTATCATCTTTACCTTGGCTTTCTCTGTGGCAACTGGCATGCCAGAGTTTTAAACAGAAGATCAGTTGATTACTATAATACAAGAAAATGATAGAAAATTGTAATCAATTTGGAATTAATATCGGGATGAATAGGGAAATTGACTATAGCAGGATTTAGTTCTAAAAACAGTGTATTGAAACAGAACATGTATTTTGGATGTCACAGGCGGAAGTCGTTGAAGCATCTCCAATCATGCTTGGATCCAGGTGCTTTGTTGAAAATAAATATGATGAAGTCACGGGAGTTATTACATATGTGTTTGTTTTCCCACACAAGACTAAAACCTCCGAGCATTCCAATCTGTCAAAGAGCAGAGTATTGCAATTTAACGGCCAAAAAAATTAAGAATAGGGAAATGTAGATTTCACCCTTGGAGGTTTTAATGCGTTCTTTGAAGACGAGTGAATAAACAACATTCTCCTCAGCCTTTGAAGGGCCCTACTTGCAAGTATCAGGGGACGGCCGATTTTGCCCAAAGTTTAAGTCCAATTGCTGTACATTTTCGTTACGTTGAATGTGGTCTGAGGTATCAAGTCATTTTGGTACTCTTATGAAATCTAAAGGAGAGTACACTTGGATGAAAACATTTTAAAAATTGCGTTTGCTTGTTTTGCAAAAAAAAATTGGAAAATGTTCATGCCTTGGCTGTAAGGCAAACATCCTTTTTGAATTTTCTCTGTATTCATCTCTATGAGTATCTGAAGATTGGCCCATTTTGTGGTGTCATCTCATAGGGAAAATCTTTTTGAAAGATATTTCACCAAACTTTATCATGTTTTACCAAAATGTTCTTGTTATACCACGGTATTAGATTTGAAATTTCATTGGTTTGGAACTGTTGAAGTGACGTCCTGCAAAAACTGAGGGGCATTTTGGATGAGGCACGGATTGGCGGTAAACGTCAATATTTCCCACCGCACCCAATTTACGCATAGAAAGAATAATCTGTTATACCGATGATGTAATAAATATCCTCGCTGTTTACTAGACGTACTTCGTTAAACCCCCTCCCTATAGTAGTCCACTGTGTCGCCCATCTACAGGGTGAGTAACAAAAAAGCGAAACCCAAATGTCGGGACCGTTGTTTTAGTGAAGTTATGCATGTAGCACTTTCAAAATCTATGATCGAAAGCCCAATTCATAAGCTTTCTTTTAGTACAAGAATCATTCAAATCACTCATGTACTTTTTTCAAGTTACGGCATTTTAAACACAACCACCGTTTTAAAGTTCTGTCAAAAGATCACAAGGAGGCAAGTGTTCTTTCAGCAAAACCAAAACAAAAATACATGGGGAAGGGTGTGAATTGTTTTCGCTTTTCTGAAAGAACGCACACCTTTTTTTGTGATCCGTGAACATTAACACGGTGGTTGTGTTAAAAATTCTGTAACTTGAAAGTACATGAGTGATTTGAATGCTTATTGTACTAAAGTAGGCTTATGAATTGGGCTTTAAATCCTAGATTTTCAGAGTGCTACATGCAGAATTTCACTAAAACAATAGTGCCGACATTTGCGTTTCCCTTTTTTTGACTCGCCCTGTATTGGCTGCATTGTCTGATCAATTCAGTCTCCAGCTGCTTTTATGGGTGCGTCTTGGGTTGGTCTGGCATCAAGAATTTGTGCTGTATCGATCATCGGTCGTAAATCATAGGTTGGTCCAAAATGAACGAGTTATACAGTTCTCATGGAAGTTGTTTTCCAGCGATAGACTCAATAGTGTTTGCTCTGAAACAACTTTCGAAAAACCATTGACAGATGTACATGTCTTGGAAAACCGAGATAAATGCTTACTACTGGCATCAACCGCTCTGTCATCACACACAAAAACATAGCGTAGCAAGGAAACCGTTTCATTGCAGTAAGCCTATTCGTTTTGTGGACGTTTATGGTTTGCGCAATAAAAAAGCAAATACCCAGTTTGTTTAACTTTTCTTTCAAAGTTAATGCAGTTTCCAACAAAATTAATTAAACAGGACGAAAAGTGTTCATCCCATTTTCTGCTCCTAAAGTGCAGATTGAACGTTATCACCTTGCCGGTGTCTCTTCTACAAGTACATTTGCACAAGAAAAGCAGATGGACTTTTTTGTTTTCAGCTTTTCCCAGCGGATGTTCGTCTTCCTCCTTTTGCATGCGGACGTAAAGTGGACAACCGCTTTTCCTGTCTCATACAGCAGCAAATAGTGGATAGAACTTATCCGAGGTTTCCATTTGTTTTATTTTTCTGCTTAGCAAATGTTATTCACGCGGAGAAAAAGTGCAGCCTTTCTCCTTTCAAAGAAACAGAAAACCAGAAAGACCAACTATTTGGACAGTCTGGACAGTTATGGTTGACACATTTACCAAAGAACAGCTTACCTTTTCAATGGCTTGAGAGACTTCCTCTGGTAGAGGGCCACTGTTGCCGATACATGTCATACAGCCATAGCCAACGATATCAGCGTTACTACGGAGGGGGGGGGGCACGTGACACCCCCCCCCCCCGCGGATGTCCGGTTCCCCCCCCCCCCCATTCAAATCTTGACATGAAGAAAAATTATACACCGCGCTATCGAAATAGCGCTATGCAATAATAATATCAACCTGTATTATACGCATGGTTCGCCACTGTATTACACTTTTGTCCTGCCAAAACTGTTAGGCAAACGACGTCCGCAATGATTACGCACGGTTGTATAATTAATGTCGAGTGCATGCACTACTTATTTCACGAGTACATTTTGTACATCGATGTGTTTATTATATAAGTTTTAAAACCAGTCAATGCCATATACAACTCGGAGCGGTTTAGGCCTATACAAAAACTTTCTTCCCCGTCAGTATGTTCTTCATAAGTTTGTAAGCTGATTGTTGCAGCTGTTTGTAATTTCATTTATACCTTCATTTTTGGAAGGGTGTTAATGCTATTTGTGGTAGGCCCTGCTCCAAGTAGGCCAATATTTTCAGCCATAACGTTAGTTATAGAGTTAGCTTGTGTGACTCCAGCGCATGCACTATAATACTCAACGGGAATTCGACATAATTCGCTGGATCAGCAAACTATGTTTTTAAGGAGTCCCTAACTAGTTCCTAAAAAACGGGCTCCACAAAAACATTTTCCAGGAAGCACAACTTACAACAGAAAAATCAAGTTTTTTTTATTTGTATCGGCAAGATTTGTTAACAACGGGAGCTTAACTCCCTGTGAATTGTGTTTCAAAAAGTATAACAGCTATATCATTACGTCCGGCCATATACATTCAGGCCCCTTCGAAAACAATTTGTGCACCCCCAGGTGCCCCCAGATGTTGCACCCAAGATACGCCCTTGTGAAAGACTGTTTTTGGTTTTGTGCTTTCAGCTAAATGTTGGCTGCTTTCTGAGAATATAAGCAGTTGCGTAGCTTGGGGGGGCGTGACCGGGGCGGGGGAGTCGTCGGGAAATTTGGCAACCCGAAAAAAAGCACAGTCCTATAATCAAAGTAATAAATGTTCACAGGGTATTACACGAATTGTGGTAGCATCGCACATAAATCATCATTCAACCAAAATCGTAGTTAACATTATAAGAAAATCCTACTCGATGTTGAGCTATATACGGGAGCGTTTCAGTCGGGTTGAAAGCGGTAGCATTGCTACTGACCAGTGTTATTCTTTGCGGTTCCGCACTCCAGCACACTCGCGTAAAAAGTGTCCGGCAACCATTCTACACAAAATCCCAAGCACCGTGGGGTTTTGTGCACAAACCTTATCAGTCGGCCGATCACACTCAATTGACTTCGGCAAAACCGCAAGCCTCATCATAAAGAATAAGTTAACCGCACCAACTTTCACGAGAGAGTGTTCCTAATGGTACGGTGGTCATCTCGCCATATAGTAGTGGGCTTTCAAAAAGAAATTTTCCAAATGGGAAAGACACTTTGGAAATATCCAATCAGTTTGGATATTTATGAGGCGCCATGTGTAAATAAATTATTTCACAAAATTATTTATATATAATTCATTATTTATTATATAATTCTTTTTTCCGGACAATTATATGTAAATAATTGTTTGGCAGTTTGCATTATATGTAAATAAATTTATTTCTCACTGCATTATTTATATATATTTTTTTTGGCAACCTAATTATTTACATATAATTTTGGGCAAACTAAAATTATTTATATATAATTTATTTGCAACCTCATTATTTATATATAATTTTATGCACCCTTTTTTTATTTATATATAATTTATTTGCAAACTGATTATTTATATATAATTTTTGCACACTTTTTTTTATTTATATATAATTTATTGGGAATCTTTTTATTTATATATAATGTTTGCACACTTTATTTATTTATATATAATTTATTTGGTACCTTATTATTTATATATAATTTTTTGCACACTTTATTTATTTACATATAATTTATTTGGTACCTCATTATTTATATATAATTTTGTGCACGCTTTAATTATATATTATATAATTTATTTGGTACCTTATTATATATATATAATTTTGTGCACGCTTTAATTATATATTATATAATTTATTTGGTACCTTATTATTTATATATAATTTTGTGCACGCTTTAATTATATATTATATAATTTATTTGGTACCTTATTATTTATATATAATTTTTTGCAGACTTTTATTATTTATTATATAATTCATTATTTATTATATAATTCATTATTTATTATATAATGCATTATTTATTATATAATGCATTATTTATTATATAATGCATTATTTATTATATAATGCATTATTTATTATATAATGCATTATTTATTATATAATGCATTATTTATTATATAATGCATTATTTATTATATAATTCATTATTTATTATATAATTGTGCGCCCGAAGCGAACGAGGCTATGATTTATAAATAATGGTTTTCAGCAAACCAGGGAACCAGACTACAGCAAAACCATTATATATTATATAATGGTTTTCTGAGCTAAATAATGAAACTCGCATGCAAATTAACTTCACTAGGACACGCCTATGTTTTAAATATTCATATCCCATAGCGCACCAAAACACCGCACTTGCTATAAAAACACGCAGTATTGTGTATTTTGGGTATTGTGGGTCTGAATGTTTCTAATTTGCGCCCCGAAAGTATTGGAAATGACTCTCAAATGCTGTAAACTAGCGTATTTCAGGTCAACGATTCTTAAAAATTACGGAGAAATTAGCTATGCACAACGCTCGCGCTAGCTAGCTACGATGGCCATCATGATCTATCCCGCGGCAGTGCTGTCATATTAACGCTGATATAAGCGCGCCTGAGCTGACACTGCGTGCACCGTGCCGAGGTGTAGCGGGTATCGGTAACGAACTGGATGCGCGCGGCAGAAAGTTTCGGGAAAGCAAGCTGCTGCAAGTACAAGCGGTACAATCAGTACGCCCCGAAAATAAACAATAAATACAAATGAATACATCAACACGGAAAAGGTAAACCACGGAAAATACATAATTACACATAATTGTGTAACCGAGACCGAGTTGACTAGGACCGAGTCTTTCGACTCAACTCGGTCCCAAGCCAACTCGGTCCCAACTCGGTCCCAGGTCAACTCGGTTTTATGTCAACTTGATTGGGAGAAATTGATCTAGCAATGAACCTTGGACAAAATTCAAATTGTGCCATAATAGGGGCTGTGCCTTGTTAGGGTACATCATTAATAAACCGTTAAAGTGGTTACGTCACACACCGCTAAGGTCATGCCTTACACGTTCCACACATACCTGGCCTTACGTAGCTTTAATGGTGCCCACTTGTTACTTATTTTTTTTATCCATTAAAAATGGTAACAAAAGACATCGGTTACTTAACAATGTCATACCTAGTTAAAGCATAGTGCCCACAAAATGACGGCAGATTGTATTCATGGCCTTACATAGCTATATAGCACTGTGGCGCATCAATCCATCACTGAAAATGATAAAAAAAATCACGGCATTTGTAACAATCTGCTATCATTTTGTGGGCACCATACTACTGATGGCTTTTTTTTAAAATCATTTTCAACAGATAAAAAAAAGTAACAAGTGGGCACCATGTTAAAGCTACGTAAGGCCAGGTAGGTGTGGAACGCGTGACCTCGGTAAGGCATGACCTCAGCGGTGTATGACGTAACCACTTTAATGGTGTATTAATGATGTACCCTAACAAGGCACAGCCCCTATTATGGCACAATTTGAATTTTGTCCAAGGTTCCTTGCTAGATCAATTTCTCCCAATCAAGTTGACATAGGACCGAGTTGACCTGGGACCGAGTTGAGCTGGGACCGAGTTGGGACCGAGTTGACCTGGGACCGTCGAGTTGACTCGAAAGCAACTCGGTCCTAGTCAACTCGGTCTCGGTTACACAATTATGTATAATTATGTATTTTCCCGTGGTTTACCTTTTCCGTTTTGATGTATTCATTTGTATTTATTGGGGTTTTTTTCGGGGCGTACTGATTGTACCGTTTGTACTTGCAGCAGCTTGTTTTCCCGAAACTTCCTGCCGCGCGCAGCCAGTTCGTTACCGATACCCGCTACACCTCCACGGTGCACGCAGTGTCAGCTCAGGCGCGCTTATATCAGCGTTAATATGACAGCACTGCCGCGGGATAGATCATGATGGCCATCGTAGCTAGCTAGCGCGAGCGTTGTGCATAGCTAATTTCTCCGTAATTTTTAAGAATCGTTGACCTGAAATACGCTAGTTTACAGCATTTGAGAGTCATTTCCAATACTTTCGGGGCGCAAATTAGAAACATTCAGACCCACAATACCCAAAATACACAATACTGCGTGTTTTTTATAGCAAGTGCGGTGTTTTGGTGCGCTATGGGATATGAATATTTAAAACATAGGCGTGTCCTAGTGAAGTTAATTTGCATGCGAGTTTCATTATTTAGCTCAGAAAACCATTATATAATATATAATGGTTTTGCTGTAGTCTGGTTCCCTGGTTTGCTGAAAACCATTATTTATAAATTCATAGCCTCGTTCGCTTCGGGCGCACAGTTATATAATAAATAATGAATTATATAATAAATAATGAATTATATAATAAATAATGAATTATTTAATAAATAATGAATTATATAATAAATAATGAATTATATAATAAATAATGAATTATTTAATAAATAATGAATTATATAATAAATAATGCATTATATAATAAATAATGCATTATATAATAAATAATGCATTATATAATAAATAATGCATTATATAATAAATAATGCATTATATAATAAATAATGCATTATTACCCCATGCGACAAGACAGCTGGTAAAGAAATCAGGCTTCGACAAGTAACAGAACTTTGTTTACGTTCGGCCAGAGCAGTTTATTGCCAGATCGATTATCAGCAAAAGTTTTCCGGTCGCTGCGATCCGCGAAAACTTGTTCATTTTGTTAAGTAAAACATCAAATTGTCTCCAATTGTTTGCGATCATAAGAATTGATAAACATTAACGCAAATATTAACAATGATTTTCCGGTCGTAGCGATCCCCGCGAAAATCTATAGCCCAATGTCAGGTTCCCGGTCGTAGCGATCCCCGCGAAACCCAATAACAGAGGTAAACAATAACTGTACAAGTATTATTTCCGGTCGTTGCGATCCCCGCGAAATAATAACGTATATCCAATATTCCAATTTGTTTCCGGTCGTAGCGATCCCCGCGAAACAGAAAACAAAGCAAAAACATAACTGTACAAGTATATTTCCGGTCGTTGCGATTCCCGCGAAATAATAACGTATAAACCAATAATCCCATTTGTTTCCGGTCGTAGCGATCCCCGCGAAACACGTTAACGAAACAATCACATTAACTGTACAAGTGTATTTCCGGTCGTTGCGATCCCCGCGAAATAACAAAATATATCATCACTATTCCAATTGGTTTCCGGTCGTAGCGATCCCCGCGAAACCCAATAGCCGCCTTAACTTACGGTTAATTGCGTGCCAAGCAAAACATTCCATCATAATTCTCCGTCCCCATTAATTTGCCAAACAACTGGCATGTTTCCCGAACGCCACTAATTTACACGGATTTATAATACATGAAAAACAAGGTCTGTTCAAAAATGTACAGTGAGGTTCAACACGAGTCCGTGATAAATCGGTGTAGTGATTGGCATTAAAAATGTTGCCCGACATGACTTTTATCAAATTTAATGATTTTAAAGGTGACTACAAAATTCGGGGATGTCAACCTTGAGTAAATTGCTAAGCCTTAGGCATATGCAGGCGTTCTGAATGAAATTCCGCCAAACGGTCATTTATGACCGCCGCCAAAATAGCCTAGAGGCTCAAATTTTATGATAGACTTGTAACTGGGAATTTGACAAGGAAATCGGAAATGGGACACGAGGCAATGGTGCAAGAATGAGTGATATTAAGGGGACACTAATAAATGTTGAAAGCAGTGACAAGTGCATCGTAAAAGTTGTGGATGATCAATCTAGAACCCTCGTCGGCAAGATGAACGCCATCCTGCCGAAACAGTAAATGATTGTCCCAAACGATCTGGGGGTGAGGGATCAAACCACCCGAGGCAAACCGCATCAAATGGCCTACCCAGCGATTAACGGCCACCCGGGCTCGCTCAACTTTGTTTGGGCGGTTTGCCCCGGGGTAGTGGACCCGCGGCAGAATAGCGGACCAAAACATAACTGTATGCGGCAACAGAGACCGCGTGACAGTGAGCACACTCTTTATTGCCTCCTGAGTAGCTTTCTTGGGGAGAATCCCCAGATCGTTGGAGCCGACATGTAATATGATAAAGTCGGGGTTGGTCTGCTCCGTTAACCAGCAGCGATGCAGAAAGTCATTAAAGTCCGCAAGGTGAAGGCCCCGCTTTCCCAACCAACGGATATTAGCCACATCATTCAGAGCCCCTCCAGCTGAAGCAACAGCAGCTCGGCCAGTCCAGTGGACGATGGAGTCCCCCACAACCCATACCAATGGCTTGTAGGCGGGTTGCACGGCTCATGAAAGTAAAATGACAATGAAAATAAAATGCCCACAATCAGTAACGTACAAATAAAATAACAAATTACCAAACAAGAGCAAGGTTCATTATGATAGAAGAGCAATTAGTGAACAAGATCTGGGGTAATACGAATATAACGGCGATACACTCCAGATTGCCAACGACCCATCCTTTGTATTTCGTGCTCTGGAATGCCAGCCATAGCCGCCGATGTGGCTGCACCAATACGAAAGGAATGGGAAGTGAATCGGGAATCGTGTATGCCAACGAAAGCAAGGGACCGTCTCAAAATCGCAGTGAATTGAGAGCGAGTCATGGGTGTACCATCAAAGTGGGCTAAAAAATGGGTAAGATGCTGGGGGCAGTCACGCAAATATTGCGTAGCGGCATGGACGGGGCACAATGAAATTTCACCGCCTGAAACAACAGCGGGAATGCCAATGACACAGCCACTCCCATACTGATCGGTCTTAGAGAAACGGACATTGAGCTCAACAACATTGCCAGAAGGGAGATGTCGAAGAGTAACGTCACAACGCCGTAAAGGTGAATTCGCATGACGAGTTGGCGCAGTAAGTTCGCCAACCCGCATGAAACCGAAAAAAGCCAGAAGGAAAGCAACACGAAACAGTAATACCTCAAACTGACTAACACAAACAGATTGTAAAGCCGGAACAATACGGCGGAGAATATCGATTGTAATGGGACGGCGTGTGTCACGGCTATTGTTTCGCCGCCGACAACCATCCAACAACCGTTTGACAATAAAATGCTGAGTTATGTCAGGCAAACTGTACAGACGTAATGTGGAAGCAATGCCAGAAACATAAGACGCTATCGTAGCAGGGGAGTAGTTGTTAATGGACATAAATGCAATAAATTGGACGAGTTGATGTAACGATGGATGAGAGTTAGAGGAAGTTAGGCCATGGCGTAAAATAAACCATCGGAAAAATTCCCAGGCACGCTGGTAAACTGAATGAGTACCGGGAGCAACAGAATCTACTAAAAGACCGTGCACTTCTAACTGAAGTTGCTCCAAAGGTCTGCTGGCAAGGGAGTAATAGTGGGGTCTGCCCCGGGCGCTAGCTGCCGAAATCTGGTCATCTGAAAGCGGGAGAGAGCATCAGCAATACCATTATCAATGCCGGGAACATGACGTGCTTTGAAATGAATATTCATCCCCAAACAACGGACAACCAGCATGCGGACCAATTTCATGATCTTGGGGCAGCGAGAAGATTGACGATTTATGATGTGCACAACTGCCTCGTTATCGGACCAGAAAACAACCCGTTTATTCTGCAATACACCGCCCCACAAACGCAGCGCAAGTACAATGGGGAAAAGCTCAAGAAAAGCAATGGACAACTGCATGGAACGAACTTGCAAAGGCCATCGGCCGTGTGTCCAACTACCCCCAAAGAATGCACCAAAACCTATCTCTGCTGAAGCATCAGTATACAAATGTAAGTTACCGTTAGAGTGCCAAACTTCTTCAGTGAATATGACTGAACCGTTAAAATGGCTCAAAAACTGCCGCCAGGCCAATAAGTCAGCTCGTGCCCCCGATGAAATACGGACACGGTGATGGGGCTTTTGAACGCCACAAGTTAAATCAAACAAGCGACGCAAAAACGCGCGGCCTGGGCGAACAGCCTTACAGATAAAACTCAAACTCCCCAACAAAGATTGAAGCTCCCGCAGGGTAAGTTTTTGCTTACTCAATGCAATGTCTAATTTGTCCATAATCGCAGCGACTTTGCCTGATGGAACTCGTATCTCCTGAGCAGTAGTGTCGATCGCTAAGCCTAGGAAAGTAATTCGAGTGGTTGGCCCCTCGGTTTTGTCCAAAGCCAAGGGAACCCCAAACTCCTTACAGACAACTGTAAAGGACCTAAGGGCGCGTGCGCAATCACTGGAATCTGCACTCCCAACGAAAAAGAAATCATCAAGATAGTGAAGAATATTGACAGATCCTGCTACCTTGCGGGCACAATACTCAAGAAAAGTACTGAACCTTTCGAATGTGACACAAGAAATTGAACAGCCCATGGGCATACATTTATCATAGTAGAATGACCCATTAAAGCAGAACCCTAACAAATTGAAGTCATCTGGGTGAACTGGTATTAAGCGGAAAGCTGACTTTATATCCGACTTAGCCATAAGGGCACCGGGACCTAAACTAGAAACCAAAGTTACTGCATCATCAAAGCTTGTGTAACTAACAGCCGTGATGGAGGGGTCAATGTGATCGTTAACTGAGTCCCCTATAGGAGATGAAAGATTGTGGATCAAACGAAATTGGCCTGGAGTTTGTTTTGGCACAAGGCCGATTGGGGAGCAGCGTAAATTAGGCAAAGGCGGGCTTGAAAATGGACCGGCAATGCGGCCCAACTGTACCTCGCGGTCAATTTTTTCCTGCAGTAATGTATGATTTTCACGAACGGATACAAAATTTCGTGCAGAGGAACTACAACGCGGCCCGGAATAACCCAAACGAAAACCAGAAGTAAAGCCATCTACCAATATTTGTGCATCTTGTCGGACTGGGTAAGTGTTGAGAAAAGGGAGCATACTAGTGAAGTTTACCGGGGTTGGCAGTTGTTGTCGGGTTGGCTGTGCCGCGTGCGGTGCGAGAACTGCCTCGGCAATTGTTGGCTGAGTGACCGAGGGACATGCATGCGGAGCACTTGTGTGCAAATCGACACGCAAGTCGGAAACACTGACCGCGGTTGAAGTCGAAACAAATACCGAGGGACGGGGCTCGCTGGTTAAGCTGGGAGGAGCGACCGGCTCCGGCGCCGGAAAATCCAAAGCCGCGCTGTTGCATAGGCTTATTGGGGAAGGGACGAAAATTAGCCTGAGTCGGGGCACCCACTAGTGTAAGCCACAATTCAGCATCAATGCTGGCCCAAGAACGGGCAGGCATGCGGGCTTGCCGCAATCGGAATTGTACGTCATAGTCGCGCCAGCCAAAACCCACGCGACGAAAAGCGGCCGAGCGGATCGTATCCGCGTACTTCAGTAACTGGCGAGCACGATCAGCATGAGGAATCAAATAAATGGACGCAAAAACCAGGAATGCAGAGGTCCACTGCTCGATGGACGTTATGCGAACATTTTGGGCAGCGTGAGGGCGAATTTGCCAAGCGGGTGACTCGTGCGTACCGACCATGAACACGCAGTCATTTTGAGGACCATTACTACTACGGGCTGGCCGTAAGAGGGAACCGAAGTCGACGAACTCCCCGTTCCAAATCTTATCCTGGATTGTTTTAGGCACCCCCATCCCCAGCTCATCGCAAACGCTAGTAAGCGCCGTGCAGTCAAGCGCAGCCGCGGCACTAACACTAGCAGTAGTAGTAACTGTCATAGGACATGTAGGAAGGGAAGTGACAGCCATTGAGGAAGTGGGACAACTGACGGAAATAACCTGAGGATTGGGGGCCGGGGAAATTGTTACAGGCAACTGAACACTATTACTATTCTGAACTCCGGACTCACCAAACCCCGGAGCTACAGGTGCAGCCGGACTTGGCAGGCCTCCCTGGACCGGTGGCAGTCCATCCAACGGTGCGGCAGGAACGGCGTATGTAGGAGCCGGCATCAGCGGAGTCTCAGAGACTGCAGCCCCCGATCGGCGTCGGCTGGGCCTTGAAGTAGACGAAGAACGAGGTCTTCCCCGTGGCCTCCTCGCTCCGGAAGCCTGCCCTGATGTAGCACTAGCAGCAGCGTTCTTCTTGGATTTCGGCATACTCCGTCCCACACAAATATACAGACGAAATTAAAAAGGACTAATCCCACACAAAAGGCGAGGAACGAAACTAAAATTACTATTGAATTCGAAGAAAAAAGGCAACAAAAATCAAATGAGCTGAGAACTTCAAGAATTAAAAACTGCAAAAGTAAATCTTTGAAAATTAATTGATAAGATTGGAGAACGAAATACACCACTATCCAGCAAAAACTGCTCTGACGAAATGTGACAAACACCAAGGATGTTCTGTTTATAAAGGAGGCACTGGCCTTGTTTCAATTATCCAGTGACCACACATGGGCGCATGGGCGTGAGAAAGGAGGTCTGTTCCGGGGACAGCATACCAAAAACTGTCTAGGGAGCAATAAATTCTTTGAAGCCGTATGCCGGCCTCAAATGAATTATATAATAAATAATGCATTATATAATAAATAATGCATTATATAATAAATAATGCATTATATAATAAATAATGAATTATATAATAAATAATGCATTATATAATAAATAATGCATTATATAATAAATTAATGCATTATATAATAAATAATGAATTATATAATAAATAATGCATTATATAATAAATTATGAATTGTATAATAAATAATGCATTATATAATAAATAATGCATTATATAATAAATAATGCATTATATAATAAATAATGAATTATATAATAATTAATAAATTATATAATAAATAATAAAAGTGTGCAAAAAATTATATGTAAATAATAAGTTACCAAATAAATTATATAATAAATAATTAAGGTGTGCAAAAATTATATATAAATAATAAGGTACCAAATAAATTATATAATATATAATTAAAGCGTGCACAAAATTATATATAAATAATAAGATACCAAATAAATTATATAATATATAATTAAAGCGTGCACAAAATTATATATAAATAATAAGGTACCAAATAAATTATATAATATATAATTAAAGCGTGCACAAAATTATATATAAATAATGAGGTACCAAATAAATTATATGTAAATAAATAAAGTGTGCAAAAAATTATATATAAATAATAAGGTACCAAATAAATTATATATAAATAAATAAAGTGTGCAAACATTATATATAAATAAAAAGATTCCCAATAAATTATATATAAATAAAAAAGTGTGCAAAAATTATATATAAATAATCAGTTTGCAAATAAATTATATATAAATAAAAAAAGGGTGCATAAAATTATATATAAATAATGAGGTTGCAAATAAATTATATATAAATAATTTTAGTTTGCCCAAAATTATATGTAAATAATTAGGTTGCCAAAAAAATTATATATAAATAATGCAGTGAATAATAAATTTATTTACATATAATGCAAACTGCCAAACAATTATTTACATATAATTGTCCGGAAAAAAGAATTATATAATAAATAATGAATTATATATAAATAATTTTGTTAAATAATTTATTTACACATGGCGCCTCATAGATATTATACTTCAATTTCTGATAAACGAGCACATTTTTTAAACTATTTAATTACTATAGGTTTTCTCGGTCATTCAAATTCATTTTTTGGCAGTTATTTCTGGAATTTGTGCAATCTAAAAAACGCTTTGTTAAATTTTTGTTTCCTTAAGAATGTTGAAGGCGTAAATACGGTTCACTTTTTGGCACTTGAGTCACTTTGCCGATGTACTTCGAAAACGAGCTTTCGCTACAATTTTACACGCATATTTCTAGAAATGGCTGCTCGTGGTCGCTACGCTAGAGTGGCCCAGGTAGATCGAGAAAGGTTGATTGAGGCCTTCGAGGGAAACGAGCAAGACTACCTTCAGCTTGCGGTCAATTTGAACATCAACAAGGCCACAGCCAGATACGGAAGCTTGAATTGCCTTCCGCGATACCGCGTTACTGCGATAATTTATCACAGAAATCCAGAAATCAGAGATAATTCCTTCCGCGATACCGCGTTACTGCGATAATTTATCTCAGAAATCCAGAAATCAGAGATACCTATTCCGCGATACCGCGTTACTGCGATAATTTATCACAGAAATCCAGAAATCAGAGATAATTCCTTCCGCGATACCGCGTTACTGCGATAATTTATCTCAGAAATCCAGAAATCAGAGATACCTATTCCGCGATACCGCGTTACTGCGATAATTTATCACAGAAATCCAGAAATCAAAGATACCTATTCCGCGATACTGCGTTACTGCGATAATTTATCACAGAAATCCAGAAATCAGAGATACCTATTCCGCGATACTGCGTTACTGCGATAATTTATCACAGAAATCCGGAAATCAGAGATAATTCCTTCCGCGATACCGCGTTACTGCGATAATTTATCTCAGAAATCCAGAAATCAGAGATACCTTTTCCTCGATACCGCGTGACCGTGATAATTTATCACGTGACACCGCGCACTCATCGATTGTAGAGAGGAGACACATCAACCTCGTCCCCAGGGTTTCGAGCAGGGCGCCCACCACTACCTGCTCTCTTACTATTGGAAACACGGTTGGAAATAAAGTAAGCACTGGGGACGAGGTTGGAGACACATATGAATTTAAAGCTCCGTATACGTGATAAATTATCGCAGTAACGCGGTATCGAGGAATAGGTATCTCTGATTTCTGGATTTCTGTGATAAATTATCGCAGTAACGCAGTATCGCGGAATAGGTATCTCTGATTTCTGGATTTCTGAGATAAATTATCGCAGTAACGCAGTATCGCGGAAGGAATTATCTCTGATTTCCGGATTTCTGTGATAAATTATCGCAGTAACGCAGTATCGCGGAATAGGTATCTCTGATTTCTGGATTTCTGAGATAAATTATCGCAGTAACGCAGTATCGCGGAAGGAATTATCTCTGATTTCCGGATTTCTGTGATAAATTATCGCAGTAACGCAGTATCGCGGAATAGGTATCTCTGATTTCTGGATTTCTGAGATAAATTATCACAGTAACGCGGTATCACGGAATAGGTATCTCTGATTTCTGGATTTCTGTGATAAATTATCACAGTAACGCGGTATCGCGGAAGGAATTATCTCTGATTTCTGGATTTCTGTGATAAATTATCGCAGTAACGCGGTATCACGGAAGGAATTATCTCTGATTTCTGGATTTCTGCGATAAATTATCGCGGTAACGCGGTAACGCGGAAGGCAATTCAAGCTTCCGTAGCCAGATCAATTGTTGCAACATATTTGAGGACTGGAAGGCGAGAGACGCTGGCAAGAGGGGGAGCAACCCACAGCAAGATGGATGATGACATGCGAAACCATCTGCAAGGCATCCTTGACGCTAATCCCGTCTTGACACTTCAACAAATGAAGGCTAGTTTGAGTAAGCATCTGCCAGAGAAGCCCCAGGTTTCTACTGCCACCATAGCCAGGGCCTTGGATGGGATGATGATTACACTGAAACTAGTGGAGGACGTCCCTGATGAAAGAAATTCCCCTGAAGTTCTTGATCAACGCGTCCAGTATGGTGAGTGGTTCCTGCAGCATGGTGTTCTGGCGCATCTAGTCTTCATTGACGAGACAGGTTATAACGTCTGGACTCGACGCTCCCAGGGTAGAGCTCCACGAGGGAGAAATTGCGATGTCACCGTCGCTGTTTCTAGTGAAGTAGGCTTGGTGCACCACCGAATCGCATTCGAAACTGTGACGCGAGAGTGTGATGCAGTTTTCCCAGACGACGAACCCATTTACCTCATATACGACAATGCGAGGCCTCACGTGCGAGCCCAACTCCCTGAAGGTGCCAACCCAATGATCCAGCTGAAGCGCCTCCCTCCCTACTCCCCAGTCCTGAACAGCACGGAGATGGCACACTCTCATTCAAGGCTGAAGTTAAACGCATCCTTGGGTTACCTGAGTGGCAACAACGTGTCGGAGACAGACAGGCTGCCCAGCCAGCAGGAATGAACATGCAGCAGTGGAGGTGCGATCTCCTTCAACAAGCAGCCATCCAGAGCGTTGATGTCATCACCGAAGTGAAGTGCATGCAGTGGTACAACCATACCCAAACATAAAAAAAATTATATGCCAAGATGTCTGGCACGCCAACAGATTGATGGTTGAGGAAGAAACAACATAAACAATAAAAAAAACCAGGAAAAACATAAAGAAACACCCCATTCAAACACAATACAAAATTAGGTCTTGATCAGTTAACCAATAAAGACCCCCCCCCCCAAAAAAAAAAAAAGAATGAAGAAGAAAATAAAGAAGAAGAAAAAACCTCATTGGCCCCATGTAAAGTCTACTGGAAGCATAAATAAAGAAAACAAGGTTTGCCTGAATTAAAGTGAAGATACGTAACAGTTGCCTAGTACAGTTTATCTGTTTATTCGTATTTCTTTAGTCGTAATTATTGGAATTCTCTTTAAGCGAAATTGATTGCCTCTCTACGAAATTGAAAAAAATTAAATCAGTAAAATCTCCAGTCGAACCAGCTTTGCTAAATTGAATGATGATTGTGTGTCACGAAAAAGAATGACGATATGCTCAATTGAACACAGTGCTAAAGGAATTTGAATGCCTCAAAACGAAATTGAATGGCCGAATTCTGAATTTGAAACGCAGTAACAACTGGAGAGGCAAAATAGCTTCAATTCGAACGCACGAAAATTAAATTGGCTGCTGATTTGCCGAAATTGACCGAGAAAACCTATATTTTTTTTCCGGTATGGTGAAAGGAGGGGTGGGGGTGGGGGGGGGGGGCTACGCAGACGATATATCCGAATGCCGCACGACAGCGGGCGCAATAGATTCGCGATTGATTAGGGTTCAGAAAATGTCTACGCGAGTCATTTGCATAAAGGTGCCCCCACATTTTTTTTGTAAAAAAAAGAAACTGTCTAGCCTAGGATCATCTCCCTAGCTTTTGGGCTATCTCAGGGCAGATTTGATCAAATTACGGTCGAAAATGGGTCCTATGTGCACGAGAAAATGTAAGGACGCAATTGGTAAATTTGGCTGCACGCAGGCTTAGCCATCACCATCGCTCGATACCATTATAGTGGCGCTGCTTAGGTCCATTTTTGGCCCAAATCGTGCACTTTGTGGTAAAAGCATGAAATTTGGCAAATGGTGTCAAAATGGGCTAGAATTCATTTTAAGATCGGTACCCATCCTGGATCTTGCCCATTTTGGGGGCGGAGCTTTATTTTTTTTTGAAAGGGGGTGCAAACAATACAAACTCATAAAAACTGTATTTAACATCCATTTTCCTTGTTTTTCTATGGTTTGAAATAAACTTAAACATAAAATATAACATTCTAGCATTCGAACACCAGTTAATTTCCACCCATTTTGTGGGCGTGGCCTAAATGTACAAAAGAGGCAGTATATATTAGCAGTTTGGTTCTAATATGGAAAACATTATTCGGTTTGGTAGTAAAATCCTGAAAATTGGCAGGTCCAGTTAAAATGGGCTGAAAATAATTTTAAGAGGTGAACACATCTTATACCTTGCAAAATTTTGGGGGGCGGAGCTTGATTTTTCAAAAAGGGGAGTGCAAAAAATAAAAAAACTCAGAAAAACTGTATTTAACATCCATTTTCCTTTGTTCTTCATGCTTGAAATAAACTTAGACGTGAGAAATAACTTTATGAGAAATAACACGTTAAAATTGTGCAGCAGCAGGATTCCAGTCGAACCAGTGAGTTTGGTGGTTTGAGACATCATCTTACATTGAAAGACATCACCTTACATTGCCGACGCGCATGGCTATGGCGACGCGCGCGCATACCAGAAACCAGAGCCTTTTTTTGGCCTAATAATCGTTTACTTCGTTTCGTATGAATAAAAAGGAGTAAATGCTTCAGATTTCAAATATGCACTTGTCATTTACAAGGCTGGGTTGGGGCAACCTTGAAATTATAAAGCAAAATAATTCTGCGCATAAACTACTGCATTTATTAAAGTTTATAAAGTACAAATGATACCATATGTTTGTATGAATAAAGCATGGCATTTGCTTTTTCTACCACTTTCGAAGCATTTACTCGCATCTGTATGAATGAAAATTAAGCAAACACTTTTACTAAAAACCATTTGCTCTTGAGTAAATGGCCTGCAAAATGTAAAGCTTAATACACGTTTATAAGTTTGCAGAAAATAAAACTATCGTAACCGAAACAGAAAGCGGCACAGGGGAGGGTCACGTGCTGGAGGACCGATACAAAAAAAGCGCATCAAACGTGACGAACGCAATGCCGTTTACGTGCACAATGCACTGTGCATCGGCACCCATGGTCTACACGTGGATTGGGTTTTCAGTCCCTACCTGATTCCGTGGGTTTTCCCCAGACTATTTTTCTGGGGTTTTCCTCCCACCTCTAAAACTGTAATTTCTTCTCATTGTCTTCTCTCTACGGTTTTTTTCCGGGATTTGCGAGCTACAGTGCCTGGGGCATGCACTTTTGAGGATTACTTCGTTTCGTATGAATATAAAGGAGTAAATGCTTCAGATTTTAAATATGCACTTGTCATTTACAAGGCTGGGTTGGGGCAACCTTGAAATTATAAAGTAAAATAATTCTGCGAAAAAATTACTGCATTTAATAAAAGTTCATAAAGTACAAATGATACCATGTTTGTATGAATAAAACATGGCATTTGCTTTTGCTACCACTTTGAAGCATTTACTCGCATTTACTCATCTGTATGAATGAAAATTAAGCAAACACTTTTACTATATAAAAACCGTTTGCTAAATTCTGAAAATAATTACTTTTTACCTTTAAGCTTTTGTAACACTATAAGCGTTTACTTCGTTTCTTATGAATAAAAAGGAGTAAATGCTTCAGATTTCCAATATTTACTTGTCATATTTCAAGGTTGGGTTGGGGCTACCTTGAAAATATAAAAGCACATAATTCTGCGCAAAAATTACTGCATTTATTAATGTTAATCGCGAAAAAGTACAAATAATACCATACGGTAGTTCGTATGAATAAAAACTGGCATTTGCATTACTCCCATCTGTATGAATAAAAATTAAGCGAAGGCTTTTACTGAAAACCATTTGCTCTTCAGTGAATGGCCTGCAAAATGTAAGCTTTACACGTTTATAGGTTTGCAGAAAATAAAACTATCGAAACCGAAACGGAAAGCGGCACTGGGGAGGGTCACGTGCTGGAGGACAGATACAAAAAAGCGCACCAAACGTGACGCACGTAATGCCGTTTACGCGCACAATGCGCTGTGCATAGGCACCCATGGTCTACATGTCGATTGGGTTTTCAGTCCCTACCTGATTCCGTGGGTTTTCCCCAGACTATTCTTCTGGGGTTTTCCTCCCACCTCTAAAACTGTAAATTTTTGCTGGTAAAAACACAACTTTTCCATCGGTTAACTATGTTTACCATACACTGCAAAGATAAGTTTAAACGGTTGCAAGACTAATTGTTGCCCTTTAGGGGTGGAGCTACATTTTAAGGTAGGCGGCTATAAAAAAAAATCATATCTAAATTGGTATGATTGTCTACAAGTAACTTACACAGGGTGAGTCAAAAAAAAGGAAACCCAAATGGCAGGACAAAATTTTTTTAATGAAGTTCTGCATGAAGCACTATCAAAATCAACATATGAAAGCCCAATTTATAAGCTTTGTTTTAGTACAAGAATCATTCAAATCACTTATGTACTTTTGAAGTTACAGAATTTTAAACACAAACACCGTCTTAAACGTTCTGTCAGCAAAACGAAAACACTTCACATATAGGGGGATGCGCTGGAATTGTTTTCGTTTTGCTAAAAGAACACACACCATTTTTTGTGATACGTGGACAGAACTTTAAAACAGTGGTTGTGTTTAAAATTCCATAACTTGAAAAGTACATATGAGTGATTTGGATGATACTTGTACTAAAAGAAAGCTTATGAATCGGCTTTCATATCCTAGATTTTGAAAGTACTACATGCAAAACGTTATTACAAAATAACATTTTGCACATTATATAAAAAATGAAGACCCTCGATAATTCTATCATATCCCAAGAAAATCATGTTCAGGTCTCTCACGGTTGATTTTATATTGATTTTTAAAGATCAAATCTATTAGTTTCTAACGAGACGTCACGTAACCCATTATGACGTCATCATGACGTCACTTCAATTTTCATCTATAACACATCCCGGTCTAGGTACATACCAACTTTCAACCCAATCGGACCAGTGGTTCTGTAGATATTGGCCTTCAAAATATGCAATTTTAATATGGCGTCACTTGTCACGTGACGTCATATTAAAAATAAAAAGATGAAATAAAAAAAAGACACCATGTCTGTTTGCAAACAGAACACAGGGCTTTTCGCATTTTACAAATGTTTATGTTTCGTTGGTCCTTTTGCAGTCACTTGTCATAGTGCTTCATGCAGTTAAAGGTTGTTCAAATGCTTAGAATAATTCCTAAAATATAATTTTATCACATGACGTCACATGCCCTGCAATGACGTCATCTTTAAAACCCTTCTCAATACACATTTTGTCATTGTGGTCTTGGTTTGAACCAAGTTTAATGTCAATCCGATGAAAGAAAGTGTGCAATTTTGGAAGCAGAATAAAATCATAAATATTTTTAAAATCATTAAAAAAATCAAACGATGACGTCATCGTGACGTCACTTCGAACTTTGCATACTAGTACCATTATCTACCTACCCAAGTTTTTCAAAAATGTTGTGCAAATACCTATTACCTAACAAACCAAATACAAAAAAGAATTTTTAAATTTGCATGTTGCGTTCGTGAGATATGGCTAAACGGTCCAAAAATTCAAATATTCATATAAAATCTCAGGATGGCGTCATCATGACGTCACTTCATTTTTTACCTATAACACATCCCGGTCTTGCCACATACCAAGTTTCAATCTAATCGGACTTACAGTTCTGTAAATAAAGGACTTCAGAAATATGACAAGTAAATATTTGAAATCTGAAGCATTTACTTCTTTTATATTCATACTAGTAAACGCTTTAAGTGTAGCAAAACCTAAAAGGTAAAAACTAATTATTTTCAGATTTTAGCAAATAGTTTTGAGTAAAAGTGTTTGCTTAATTTTCATTCATACAGATGCGAGTAAATGCTTCAAAATTGGAAGTAAAAGCTAATGCCATGTTTTATTCATACGAACATGGTATCTTTTGTACCCCATGAACCTATGTTATATTAATTTTACGCAATTAACATATAATTATTTGCTTTATAATTTCAAGGTTGCCCCAACCCAGCCTTGTGAATGACAAATGCATATTTGAAATCTGAAGCATTTACTCCTTTTTATTCATACGAAACGAAGTATAAACGATAAATAATTTTTTTCTGGTAATGAAACCAAGGATTTCTCAAAAGTGCATGCCCCAGGCACTGTAGCTCGCAAACCCCGAAAAAAAAAACATATAGAGAAGACAATGAGAAGAAAGATGATTTTCCCTCGTTTGAATGAAGCTGCTCTAATGTACCGCCTCTTTACATATTTAGGCCACGCCCGCAAAAGGGTGAAAATAACACGTGTTAGAATGTTAGAATTTACATCCACTTTGTTTCAAAGCATGAGAAACAAAGTGGATGTAAAATACAGTTTTCTGAGTTTATTTTTGCACTCCCCTTTTTGAAAAATCAAGCTCCGCCCCCCCCCCCCAAATGGGCAAGATCCAAGATGCGTTCACCTCTAAAAATTATGTTCAGCCCATTTCAATTGGACATGCCAATTTTCAGAATTTTACCACCAAACTGAATGATGTTTTCCATATTAGAACCAAACTGCTAAGATATACCGCCTCTTTTACCATTTAGACCACGCCCACAAAATGGGTGGAAAATAACAGGTGTTAGAATGCTAGAATGTTATATTTCATGTTTAAGTTTATTTCAAAGCGTAAAAAAACAAGGAAATTTGATGTTAAATACAGTTTTCATGAGCTTGTATTGTTTGCACCCCCTTTTTTGAAAAATCAAGCTCCGCCCCAAAAATGGGCAAGATCCAGGATGGGTCCCGATCTTAAAATGATTTTTAGCCCATTTTGACCCCACATGCCAAATTTCATGCTTTTACCACAAAGTGCACGATTTTTCGCTTAGCAGCTCCACTATTACTAGCACACTCCCGTAAAAAGTGGCCGGCAACCATTCTACGCCCCCAAGCACGACTTCGGCAAAACCGCAAGCCTCATCATAAAGAATAAGTTAACCGGACCAATTCTTACGAGAGTGCGTTCCTAATGTACCCCAAACCTGGCTGATGAATGGGGGGGGGGCTATCAGGCCTGAAAACTCGAACGTGGAGTGTGTAGCTCATTAAAAGCCCAGTCGGCTTGTCAAAGATTCCAAATTTGAATTGCCCATGAAGTGGCGATTAGACACGGGCCAACCGTGGTACAACCCGGCTTACAGGGGATTAACTGCGGAGCAATTAAGGGATTAGTGCTGCTGTAATTTGATCCCTTGTGAAGGACATATGCAAGCAGACTGCCAGCAGATCGCACACTCCTCATGAATATTGTTGGGACGAAACTGCCAGTGTGCACTAATCTGCATAATGAGCTCATTATCGCAGTCAGCTGGACTTAATCCTTGTACATTTGTACAGCAAAACAAACGCCGGTACCCAATGGGTACCGCTTTCGGCCAGACTGAAACGCTCCCCAAAATGCCAAAAGAATCGCAGAATAACCTATTAAATAAATCGAATATAATAACATTGTTACTACTTCTTTCTCAAGAATAATAAGAATCAATAAATTACGTCTTTGCATCCTTCCCTTTTTACAACAGTTTGTGGAGTGTAAAAAGAGCCAAAACCTCAAGCGATTATCGGAAGGTCTTAAAGAGGTTGTGGAATGCTCGAAGACATTTCCGTCATTTTCGGGTATATGCAGCCCATGGAGGAATAAGAACACATGTGTTCTTATTCCTCCATGTGCAGCCTAAGGTGTGATGAAATAAAAACGACTGTTGTGTCTGTCATGAAATGAGTACAAAAGGTACTTTTGAGAGCTGTTTTCAGGTCCTCGGTTTCGACCCGAACGTGCAATTTGTGTAAAAGTCGTCGTTGGGGGCAGCAATAGTAAATCGTGACGTAATAAACATGACTCCCGATGCAGCGCAGTATAAACGAGTCCTGTTTATACGTCACGATTTTTCTCATTTTACGAAGAACCCGACGACTGTTGATTTCAATTATGCGCTCGCCGACCAACAAAATAATTACTCGATGAATTTAATTTTTATAAATATATAAACGCACATTACAAAAGAATGGGACTTTGTCATTGTGATGTATATGGGTCTACTCTACAATCAAAAATATATAAAACAACACGACTTTCAGCATTCCACAACCTCTTTAAGATGTCTCCCATGAAGTGCTAATGAGTTTGTTTCTGCATTAGGGGACGTTGAACAATAAAGAGGACAAAAGCAGCGCCCCCCCCCCCCCTGAAAAATTCCTGGTTTCGCCACTGGACAAAAGGGTCCCCAATCTCCCGAAGGTCCCAAATTTGGCGATGCGTACAAAACATATGGGAGATCTTCCTAAAAAGTTAAGTACAAACAAAGAGGGACAATATGGGGTCCCCGATTGCGGGCAACACACTTGGGTGCATGGGCGCTATACACAAATGCAAACTTGTACACCATAACACAAGTTTGTTCAATTCCCTATTGTCCCTCAATTGCATCTCCAGCTTTTCACCAGAGCGGCGTCCGAACACACGCCAACACGCTTCTGGTAAGATTTCTCCCCTGCTTGTACCAATTATTTGACTTGATTTGCCGCTCTCATTTGATGTGATGTTTTGTTTTTTCATTTACCTGATTATCTTTTGCCCTTAAAGTTTTTCGTATGCTGTCTTTTCGGTTGGTTTTTTTTACTCTCAGGTCTCAGGTTGCGGGGGAGCCGTTGGGGTTAATTTGTGGTTTTCACGGAATTGATGGAGCAACAACAAAACATTAATCGATTCTTTGAAACAATATTCAAAATAATAAAAACGGTAAGACGGTTTCAGTACCCTTGCATTCACACCATCAACAAACTTCAGTTGTAATGCTGCCACTAATTAAAGGCTTCCTAGTTCCTACGAGAGAAATATAAATTAATGTTCTCTTCTTAAAAAGAGAAAGTGGGTCCTTCAACTTGATGAGACTTTGGCATGTTATACAATAATTACGTTATCCGGCTTTTTGAGTGGTCATATTGTAAACCTTATACACATGTATGTAATCCCTTTCTCCAATTCTTCCTCATTGATATTGAAAATGGGGAAACTCTGTTAACAATTTACCATTGTCTTTTCAATTAATTCCCCGGGAGGGGGGAGCAGAGATAAAAATTCCCAAAATAAACTTTTGTCCACATGGTCCGCAATGAAACAGAAATCACATCCGGTATGGAATGTGCGCAGTTCTATGGGAAGTTTTTGGATAGCGTTTGCGCACATTGTCTAACTGCGGTCTTGAACAGCTGCAGCCAGATGCTTTATATCTCGAAAACTAAAGCGTTTTCGGCCTCTCGTCCTCTGTTCCTAGTCTATCGCCATGGGTCTATGATATGTGAGCAGATTCGCTGATTAATTAGGCAAGACCCCGCCTCTTGACCTCCTAGATTTTGACCAATCAGCGGGCGCTTTGGTCTTCGGTCATTCACCCGTTGCGCGTTATAGACAATGGACTAAAAAAAGCCCTGCGTCACGCGCTCTGTATATCATGTTACGCGATAACGCACCCGGCTGTTGTTGCATTACAAACACTGCATTCGAATTGACCAACCAAACGTTTAGTCCTGATTTGGGAATGAAATGACGTCACGATTTAGTAAAGTCGACTCCGATTGGCTGAGGCGCGAGATCGCATAAATCTGCATGCTTTGATATATCAGACGTTAGACAGGAGTCTTGGCTCCGTGGATAACGGGTGATACTCAGACTACTCTGTTCCTTGCTCTATGGTTCAACGGACTATATTACTAACCAAACACCAACGACTTGGGCCTCATGGATATTCATGTCGATAATTAGTGGTCTATACTACCCTTGGAACGGAGGAGTATAAAGCTTGGGTTTACTGAGTTATGCTGCATTACAGTCTATTTTCCTAGTAGAAGCATAATGGTCGCAATGTATGCCAGTATCATTTTCGCGCAGTTACTCTTGTGTACAGTAGTCCATGCTACTGTCAATGTAAAAGTAGGCATGCTACACCTGTCGAATTTTAAGAAAGAGCCCCTGGTAAGCAAGTACTACCTCTTGCCGGCGGCTCAGATCGCCTTCGAAACCGTCGCAAAACGCCTGGAAAGGGGTGTGTACAACAACTTCAGCATGACGCACGTAAGCACTGATGAGTGTTGTACACGCCCAGTGCGGTCTACTGGGGCCCTAGCAGCTTCGATGTACCGCCATGACGGCGTGGATGCCTTCCTGGGGCCGGCTGTTAGCCCCGATACGGCTGCTGTAGCTGACATGGCCGCCTACTGGAATCTTCCGGTCTTGGCCGGGGCAGCTACTTCCACGCTCCTGGATGACAAGACGCGGTTCCCGACCCTGACTCGCACGGGTCCGAACGTGCAGCTCATGGTGTAGTTCATGACTGCCGTGCTCCGTCATCTCGGTTGGACCAGCTGTGCCATACTCCGTGGACTGCCGATAGATTTGGTGTACTACCGCCACGTTCTCCCGGACGCCGTGTTCGCAGGCCTGGAGAGGAATGGAATAACTGTGGTCGAGGTGTACGCTGATCAATTTGACACTTTGGATAAAGCTCTGGAGAAGGTTGCGTCCGTCTCTAAGGGTGAGTACAGTACAATGGGCAAGTAGCGGAGGACAACAAAATATATTCGGTTTATGGTATAGGCCTGCCTATGCCAAGATAATGAACCCCCCAAAACGTGAAAAACTAAACTGCGATAAAAAAAAAAAACCTTGACGTGTGGTTCCTATGGTTTTTGCTGCATGGACCCGTAAGGGCCGGAATAGGCCTCCCTTTCAATCACTAATATTGATTGATTGACTGACTTACCAGGCTCACTCACTCACTCATTCAATGTCGCACTGTCGCACTGACGCACTGGTATAATAATGTCATAAATTGCGACAAGCTCTAGATGAGTTAAGCTCTAGTTCACAGGCCTAGTCTTGTTTTTCAAAATAAAATATTAAAAAGGAAACAAAAACAGGAAAAGGTGCATCCTGATGATATTCATCTCCCTAGTTGTTTTTCCCCTACATGTAGTTATCTTCATCAGTGCTCCCCGGTACGTGACATAATGGTCCACGCTCATCGTCTGGGCCTCACTCTGGGCTCGCATGTGTTTCTAAACTTTATCCCGTTCGAGTACGCGCCATGGCAGACAAGCTCCCAGGTTAGTTTTCTTTTTAAGGATAAAAAGTTGCCCGAATCATTATTTGATACGATAAATGCCTTCCTTGGCAAGTGCCATATTGTAAAAATGTCTAGCTAGTTAAAGTGTAGGTGCGTTGTTTGTGTACGATCATGTATAGGGTTCCTTATGGGGTAGAAAACACAATGGAACGACAGACCCCAGAAGGAAGTCTTTAGAAATCTATAAGGGAAACGCTATGGAGTTTGATATTTCAACAGGATAAAGGAGAACAAAAGAACACAAGTGTGTCTGTGTTTATGGTGTAAATCTAGGACACTGCACGTGCAACACCATCGAAGAATCGAGGACAGAAACCGAATCGAGAACTCCTCGTTGGAAATCGTGTACAAAACCAATGGTAGCTGTTGCGAAAAAGTTAGGGTACAAACAAAGGAAAAGGGAAGAGGAACAATATTATAAAAAATCCTCGATTTACACCAAAAACAAACGTGTGTGTGCATGGGTGCGTCAGGGTGTTCTCGTGTAGTAAAGTTTTCGAGTGTGAAATTGAAGTTTCAAAATGCTCTTATTTTAACCAGAATTAATTTCCTGGGCTGAAATTTGGACTAAATATCCCTTTTCTAAAACTCTTCCATTTGCGACAGATCAACCTACCTTGGAAATTCCTAGTTTTTGAGTAAAATCCATATATCTATTTCGTGAAATTCTTGTGGAGACTTATTCATCTATAGAAATGTTCTTCTTGAGACGTATACAATCTTTTGTTCCCTATTGTGTTCATGTCTCCGTAAGGTAGTAAATTCCAGAACAAAGAAATGTCTCCACAGGAATACAAATTCCAGAATGTGGGAGTGGGTGTGTGTGTGTGTGTGTTCTGGCACCCCTCTATGAAAAAATGTGCCAACCCGTGACGGTTGGCACTTTTTGCCAATCACGGGTTGGCAAATTATAGAAGGTTAACCTTAGATAAATTAAGAATATTATCAATGTTTCCAATCATATATCGTTGGATTGATAAAAATTCAAAATGGCCACCAAAACCTACCAAAGACGTAATGAAAATGCAACCATGGTCATACCATGGTACCACAGTTCATGGTATGACAATTTACCACGGGATGCCCCATGGTATAGGTTTTCCCGGCCAATTTCCTAAAATGTTCATTCACTTCTGAAAAGAAGTCATTCATTTTCGTCTGAATTTGAGAATCGTTCTGAACACGCGTTCCATTTTCGCTACCAGAGCATTTGATACCATTTCAGTTCAATTAAGCAGCACCTTTCGTTATGAAACGTTTGAAACATTGACTATTCTATTTCACTTTTAGTTTAATGTTCTGTGATGTAATCTGCTATTTTGAATGAGAAAAACGTATTTTGATTGCACATTCACGAAATTGTATTCCAACACTCTACGCGAAAAGGTATGCTTGCGTAAATAAATGCACATCCTTACAGAAATCTTCCATGTAGTTCCCATGGGAAATTTCCCCATGGGAATTGCATAGTTGAACACCATGTAGCAAAGGATTTGCCCATGGGAGTTTTCTCATTGGCTTTTTCCCATGGAAAATTTTATATGGGTTTTTTCCCATGTATGGTTTGCTATCATTTCTCAAAAGATTCCAAATTGCTCCATGGTATTTTTTAATAACAACTTTCTTTATACATTTTAACTCTGTGTGTTTTGTGCTTTTCACCGAATCGGTAATAGTCCAGGCAAAATACTTCATTTTTTGAGTGAACCTCAAACAAATTGCAACAGAATTTTTTTCACCACAGTGCATTTCTATAAGGTCCCTAAATTGACATACTAAAAGTCCAAAAAAATCCAAGTGGTGGAAATATGCCTAATTTGCATAAATCCAAAATGGCCGAAAATTTTGGGACTTTTACATTGATTTGGTCATATTTCTTATATTCGTTAGCTTTTTCAGGTACTTAAAACGACAATTGTAGTCCGTTTACATTGATTTCATAATTATTCTAGTCCTACGTAACTTTCAAGATCCCCTTGTTTCCCAAATTTGCCATATGCCGTACAATAATTTGCATAAATGCAATATATTAATTTGCATAAATTAAAGTTAAAATTATGGCTGTCATGTGTGGACATGTCACAATTGAATTTTCCTGATAATCCAAGTTCAGTTATTTACTAAATATCACACCACAGTGCATTTCTATAAGGCCCCTAAAAAAGGTCCAAAAATCCAAGTGGTGGAAGTATGCCTAATTTGCATAAATTCAAAATGGCCACTTAAACCATGATTGAGTGGTCGGGCACAACCCGACCACTCTTTGGATTTGTTGCGATTAATCTTTCTTTCTTTCTTTCTTTCTTTCTTTTTTCCGGACAATACTTCTCCGCGGGTTTTCTCTTAAACGGTATATGGTATGAACTTGTAACTTTCAATATATATCGACCCTCATCCGAAGTGGTGCATATTACCCTGACGTCATGATTATGTCATCAGGTGTCAAATTACAAGTGATTTTAACTGAAAAAGTGACCAAATACTTTCACTTATAACTCTTGAACTAAACATTCAATGATGTTTGTATTCTGTAATCAGACCATTAATCGCTAAACATTTTTTGCCGTGTACGTGAACTCGCTTGACCTTTACTTCCGGGTCTACCGGAAGGTCAAAGTTAAATGAATTCAAAATGAAGACGTGAGCCTGAAATCAAAACAAAGCAACATTTCTTCCGAACGGTTCACAGTATGATCACAAAACCTTGTGTGAACTTGTACCTTGTTACGAAGATGTTATAGTTTTTGTTACGTCATCAGGTATCAAATTACAAGCGATTTAAGGGCAAATTTTGACAAAATAGTTTGCGCATATCTTTTGAACTAAATAGAGTATCGTGTTCGTTTTTTTCGTGAGGTTGTAGACTATGCCGTGAGGAACATTTCTTGTCCCCAGACACAAAACCGCTTGACCTTTACTTCCGGTGTTACCTGAATATAGCTCAAAAGCGGAAGCATTTTACTGCAGACACATAATTATATTGTAAAAGTGTTTAGTGAAGAATGCCAGACACAAAAACAGTGTGATGGCGTCATCATCCGGAAGTCAAAGTCGTTTGACCTTTCCTTCTGGGGCTGCCAGAAGGTCAAAGTTAGGTGAATTCAAAATATAGAAATTAGCCTCAAATAAAAGGAAAACAAGATTTCTTTCCATAACCGATTGAAATCACGCCTCACCAGTTTTCCTCTCATATCTGAATGCTGAAAATTAATATTTCCACAGCGTGTAGCCACAACCTTTTCTGTCGTAAAGTCAGTGCAGAATTTTATTATGCCCATGCAGAAGGAAAAAAAACCTAAAAAGCCATTTTATGTGATTAGCATATGTTGCATAAACTCCAACGACGTAAGAGGCTCCGGCAAGTCTACCAATAGTCCCAACTGGTTGTATGCTTGAGTAGCCATCCATGCAGCACCAGATGTGCGCTTCCTGATAGGCCTACAAGTCTTGTCGAGGTAGCAACAAGTTCAACTGCAGGTTGTGTGATTTTCTATGTGAAAAACACAGGGTAATGGATGCAGGGTAATGGGAGGGGTATTGTCCAGTTCAATTATGATTAAGTCATTGTAAACACAAGAAAATATGCCAGCCCGACCACTCTGCGTTTGTAACTCAACAAACGCGAACCTCTAGTTGGAGTTGTTACAATTAATCTTCTTTCTTTCATTCTTTCTTTCTTTTTTTCCGGACAATAAGTTTCCGCGGATTTTCTCATAAACAGTATATGGTATGAACTTGTAACTTTCAACATATATCGACCCTCGTCCCAATTGGTGCATATTTTTCTGACTTCATGATGACGTCATTGGGTGTCAAATTACAAGCGATTTTAGAGAAAAAATGGGCCAAATACTTTCACCTATAACTCTTAAACAAAGTGATCAATTACGTTTCAACTTTGCAATCAGATGGACCATTAGTTGATAAACATTTTTTGTCGTGTACGTGAACTCGCTTGACCTTTACTTCCGGGTCTACCGGAAGGTCAAAGTTACGTGAATTCAAAATGAAGACTTAAGCCTGAAATTAAAACAAAGCAAAATTTCTTCCGAACGGTTTACGGGATGATCATAAAACCTAGTGTGAATTTGTACCATGTTACGAAGATGTTATAAATTTGGTTACGTCATCATGACGTAATGTAAGGGCAAAGTGATGGAAGGGCAAATTTTGACAAAATAGTTTGAGCTATACTTTTGAACTCAGTAGAGTATCGTGTTCGTTTTTTCTTGAGGTTGTAGACTATGCCTTGAGTAACATTTCTTGTTCCCGGACACGAAACCGCTTGACCTTTACTTCCGGTGTTACCGGAAGTGCAATAAAAACTGAATATAACTAGGAAGCGGAAGTATTTTACTACGTTTTACTACGTTTTACTATATTTGTTGGAACAAATAAGAAAGCGGCTGCTTACAATAATAGTACTGCTACCACATAATTTCATCATATTTGTTCACCAGGGACTGCAAAATCACAGCTCTTATAAGAATAAACCCAGGGGAGGATCCAGAAATTTGTACAAAATCACACAAAGCATTCAAAACTAATATTTTTTTTCTGATTTCTTTCGGCGTAACTCGCATATCAACACTGATTCTTTAATTCGTACCTTTATGCAGAAATGTAATAGTTCGACAGTGTAGCCACAAACTTTTTTTTTGTTATCTCAGTGCAGAAATTTAGGAAGCCCATGCGTGCAAAAGACATAAGCCATTTTATTTTTGATATTGAGATAATCAAATGTTGCATATATTAAGCTCCAAACACTTCATAGAGGCTCCCTCAAGTCTACCGATTCCGATTCTGACCATGAATTCAATTCTAATATTCTCGTCCATTTTCTGATATTTTTCGCCATAACCGATTGAAATCGCACCTCGCCAGTTTTCCTCTCATATCTGAATGCTGAAAATTAATATTTCTACAGCGTGTAGCCACAAACTTTTCTGTCGTAAACTCAGTGCAGAATTTTATTATGCCCATGCAAAAGAAAAAACCCATAAAAGCCATTTTATTATGAAATTAGCATATGTTGCATAAACTCCAACGACGTTAGAGGCTCCGTCAAGTCTACCGTTGTCGTAAATTCAGCGCAGAATTTTATTATACCCATGCAAAAGACCAAGAAAACAAACAAAATAAAAGCAATTTTACCTTAAAATTAGCATAATTATGTTTCATAATCTTTAACGACGTGAGACGCTCTGTCAATTCTACCAATGTCGTATACTTTAGTGCAGAATTTTATTATGCCCATGCAAAAGACAAAAAAAACAAAAAAACAAACCAGCCATTTTATTTTAAGATTAGCATACTTCTGTTGCATAAACTCCAACCACGTTAGAGGCTTCGTTAACTTTACCAATAGTCCCAACTGGTTGTATGCTTGAGTAGCCATCCATGCAGCACCAGATGTGCGCTTCCTGATAGGCCTACAAGTCTTGCCCAGGTAGCAACAAGTTCAACTGCAGGTTGTGTGATTTTCTTTGTGAAAAACACAGGGTAATGGGTGCAGGGTAAAGGGAGGGGTAATGTGCAGTTCTGTTATGATTAAGTCACTGTAAACACAAGAAAATATGTCAGCCCGACCACTCTGCGTTTGTAACTCAACAAACGCGAACCTCTAGTTTTCATATTGATTTTGCCATAACTCTCGTCCTACATTGCTTTTTGGGGTACTTTAAACAACAATTTGTCCTTTTACATTGATTTTATCATTATGCTAGTCCTGGGTACCTTTCTAGGTCCCTATGTTTCCCATATTTGCCAAATGCCGTATAATAATCTTCCCATACGAACGAACAAACCGCCAGCACCACCATCACTACTTGAGGTCATCAGATGTGGGTGTAAGAAGCGTTCTTTCGTTTTGAACGGTTAGTCATGACGGTTCGTGACAGCTCGTCATGACGGTCGTCGTGGCAAATCACATTCCTCGCTAAAACGAAGGGGCGTGATCAATGGATCTTGGCCAATCAACTGGCTCCTCTGTACGGTAAACTTTGTTGTTCGGGAATAAAGACTTTAGATTATTATTCAAATAATTATGGAACGCACACCCACACACCTACCTGCCAGGGACTGCCACGTCGAATACCATGGGCGTCGCCAGGATTTTTCTAGAGGTGGGTAATGCACATTTCGCCCCCCCCCCCAAAAAAAAAACCCAACAACAACAAACAAATACCTGTACTTTTTCCAGCATATTCTCAATTTATCTTTTTTCGAGGGTGGGCATGGGGGCATTTACCCACCACTTTTTTGATGATAAAAAGTAGTAATTAAATAGTAAAGTCTGTCAGGAGCAAGTGTGGCCCATTGGGCCATGGGCAGCGCCGGCATTTATCTCCGGTTTTAGAGAATATTTCTATTCCCCCTGGATGGGATGCTAGTCCATCGCAGGTTACTCCACAGCTAATACCGGCACCCATTTATACTCCTGGTTGGAGAGAGGCAAGCGTGGATGAAGTCTGCCCTAGGACACAACATAATGGCCAGCACCTGAATTCGAACTCCTGACCCTTTGATCATGAGTCACAAACCCTAACCACACTACGGCACAAAAAGGAGTTTGATCACTGCTTGCTCAATTGGAAGTTGGTTGCTGCCTCGGCAAATAATATGGAAGACATAATCTAACTTTTGAAGCGCATTTCTGGTGCTGCACATGGCTACCCGAAAATAAAAACGTCAAACTTCAATTTGGAGATTGACGGATCCTCTAAAGTCCTTGGAGTTATTGTAAAACATGCCTGTCATCTAAAAATACACAAAATTATGGCTGTTTTGTCTTTGCACAGACGTAATAAAATTATATTCTGAATTATCGAAAGAACGGTTCGTGGCTAGACTGGACGAATCATAATTTTCTGCATAAGCAATAAAATATGCTCAATATTTTCTAAACAGAAGAAGAAAAAAAGGATTTTGTGGCTTTTTGGTTTTTGCAGGGCATAATAAAAGTTTGCTCTGTTATTTTTTGGTCCCATTTTAATAGTTTATAAAATTAGGCAGCTGCTGAACGGCAGAGAGGATTTGCAACCGCCCCCTCTAAATCTGATACTGTAGAAGGAGGCTTGTTGGAAATGAGAGGCTGCAATTATTGTCCATTTGTCTTTTGTTCTTCCTCGTTTCTACTCATGAATATTAATTTGTGAAGACAATTTATTTTAAAACCAGCCATCCAGTCAAAGTAATAGAAGCAGAAAAAAAGCTGCCTAATATGGGAGACGTGATCCACTTTTTTTGGTTCACATTATGACTACTCAAAAACATAAGCAGTGTCGGTAGACTTCAATTTGGAATTTGACAGAGCCTCTGAGTCCCTGGAGTTTATGTAACATATGCTTATCATCTAAAAATACATGTTTTTTATTACGTTATGTTGAAACTAAACTGGTGAGGTACCATTGCAATCAGTTATGGCGAAAAAAAGAGAAGTGTATGAAATAAAATAATTCTTGTTATTTCGCCCTGGGGTTGTGGTGCGTGTGCCCTTGGGCAAAGCACTTAATTTGCCACTCATTTGGCCCACCCAGGATTTTTTTTTTGTAGTGGGGCAAAGCAAATTAATTGTCCCCCAAAATCCTTGTATTCTCTCTAGCATATTTTCAATTGATCATTTTGTTTTTGGGTGGGCGGGGGACATTTGCCCACCCCACCCCCAGTGACACCCCTGCAGACGCCCATTTTGTTAAATGTGTATTAAATTAATAGCAAATATGACTTAAACTAGGCAGGAGGCACATGTCATGCAATGTTTAGAATTCTGAAAGAAAAGAATTGAGAAAAAACCTCTTCCATGCAGGCACAGATGAAGTCGCACAGAAAAATGAAGGATTATGGGGTATATTGCAAAAGTGGCATTTTAGTGTTTGAATCCACATGTACATAGTATATATAAACACATGCACTGGGTTCAAAACTACATGTAGTGATGAAAGTTTGCCAATTTATTCTCGCAATAAACAAATGAACCCTGTAATCCATCATGTTTTTGTACGAGTTCATCGGCGCCCTAAGACAGTCCCTGCATGAAAGAGATTTCTTCCTGCTCCTTTTCTTTAAGAACATCGCGTGGTAAATAAATGTAGGGCCTATGGCCTTGTACCCCTTTTGAAACTCCCGCACTAATCCTATTCAAAGTGAGCAACTGCATGGGCTGGCTTTCAATTTCCATTGTTGTTGCATTCGATTTCAATTTGCATTGTTGTTGCATTCTAAAGTCTTTAATTCGAATGACAAAGTTTACCGTACAGAGGAGCCAGTTGATTGGCCAAGATCCATTGATCACGCCCCTTCGTTTCAGCAAGGAATGTGATTGGACAGGACGACCGTTATGACGAGCTGTCATAAAGAACCGTCATGACTAACCGTCCAAAAACGAAAGGAGAAAGACTTGTGCGAATAGAAACTGCACGTGCAGAAAGTATGGTCTCTCTTGTTCAACTGCTTGCACTGAAACCGTGGCACTAGTTGTGCCAACTCGCCACCACCAGACATTGATCCTAGGCTGCTGAAGATTATAGTCTGCCACATAAGTGTTCATTCTAAGATACAATGATGTACGTGTAGATGATAACAATCAGACTAACATTGCATGCAAGCCAATATGGATGATAGGCCGCCAATATGAATCTTTGTGATATTTCTGTATTCATAACTGAACTTGGATTATCAGGAAAAGTACAATTGTTTTCTCCCTTCACAGTAATCATATAATGATAAGAAGTTAAGCTACGCTTTCATTTCATTTACTATTCCGTATTTTGTATTTTGAGTTGCATATTCGAAAGTGATATTGTTAAGTGATTTAGCGAGAACCACTTAAATAATTGCGACTTTAACTATGATTGTGTTTTTATTTAATTGACTTGCTACTTGTTCCTTTTTAGTTGTTAAGAATTAGTATTTAACTTTGTCATTCTGTTCTTAGATGAAGATTACTCAATATGTATCTTGCGCCTCTTAAATCAGACTCAATAAAAGTGCAAAACCTGATGAATAGTTACCCCCGCAACCCATTTTCCATGGCCTAAGTCCCAACATGGGTCCTAAATTATTGTGCTGTAACTTCAACTTTACTTTACTTTATTTGAATTCATGCAAATTAATATAAGGCATTTATGCAAATTATTATACGGCATTTGGCAAAGTTGGGAAACATAGGGATCTCGAAAGGTACCCAGGACTAGAATAATGATGAAATCAACGTAAAAGGAAAAATTTTTGTTTAAAGTACCCCAAAAAGTAATGTAGGACGAGAGTTATGGCCAAATCAGTACGAAAATCATATAATTAGTGGCCATTTTGAATTTATGCAAATTAGGCATATTTCCACCACTTGGATTTTTTTTTACTTTTTTTTCGGGACCATATAAAGATGCTCTGTGGTGTGATACATAACTGAACTAGAAGTTATTAGGGAAAATTCAATTGTGGCATGTCCACACATGACAGCCATAATTTTAATTTTAATTTATATGCAAATTAATATACGGCATTTATGCAAATTACTATACGGCATTTGGCAAAGTTGGGAAACATAGGGATCTAGAAGGGTACCCAGGACTAGAATAATGATGAAATCAATGTAAAAGGACAAATTGTTGTTTAAAGTACCCCAAAAAGCAATGTAGGACGAGAGGTATGGCCAAATCAATATGAAAATCATATAATTAGTGGCTATTTTGAATTCATGCAAATCAAGCATATTTCCACCACTTGGATTTTTTTGTACTTTTTTTCGGGACCATATAGAGATGCTCTGTGGTGTGATATTTATGTATACATACATGTAACTGAACTAGAAGTTATTAGGGAAAATTCAATTGTGATGTCAACACATGACAACCATAATTTTCACTTTAATTTATGCAAATTAATATACGGCATTTATGCAAATTATTATACCGCATTTGGCAAATTTGGGAAACATAGGGATCTTGAAATTTACCTAGGACTAGAGTAATGATGAAATCAATGTAAATTAAAGGACTAAAATTGTTGTTTAAAGTTCCTCAAGAAGCTAATAGTATGAGAAATATGACCAAATCATTGTGAAAGTCCTAAAATATGCGGCAATTTTGGATTTATGCTAATTAGGCATATTTCCACCACTTGGATTTTTTTGGACTTTTAGTATGTCATTTTAGGGACCTTAAAGAAATGCACTGTGGTAAAAAAAAATCTGTTGCAATTTGTTTGAGGTCAAACCTTATATTGCCTGGACTATAAGGCATATCACGGAACTCCGATGGGGATTGTTCCACGTATTACGAGTGGCTCATGCACTCTATTACCAATGTCCTCATTATCGCTCCCACACCACTTGTCAAGTTGTACCATATTATCACAGTTTGCCCAATTTATTTTCTCATTAATGTTTCCAACCATAATAACAAATGAATCAATATTATCCAAAGTTGTTTGATCGACACATTTTCCACATAAAAAATACTGTATGCCTCATTTGACTTCACTTATCAACAGAAAAATTCAAAAATGTGCAATTACAACACTCGTTATTGAAGCGATTCTCACAAAAATGTCCCATGGTGTCCCATGGTGTTTATCCCATTGAGTTCAATTGGTAAAAATCCACAGGAGTTTCCCATGGTCAACATAAAAAATATAATTCTTGATAACATCTATGACCACAAGGGAAACGTTTTTAATTGAATTCAAATTTACAGGCGAATAAGTAATTAAATTACGGAAAGCTTTGCCTATAACTTGGGAGTGCAATTGGGTCTATGATGGTTCCAATGGCATGTGCATGTTCTCCAGTATAATCCGGCGGTGTCCCCGTGCTGCCTTTTAAATCTCCATGGTGTTCCCATTGTGTCCATAATTTATATCACCCACATTTACGTGTTCCCATGGCGTCCGAATCCTCATGGTGTACCCATGTGTCTAAAATCCCCATGATGTTCCCTGGTATCCAGTAAATCCCCATGGTGTTCCCATGGTGACATAAAATCCCCATGGTGTTCCCATGGTGACATAAAATCCCCATGGTGTTCCCATGGTGTCCATAAAATCACCATGGTGTTCCCATGGTGTCCGTAAAATCGCCATGGTGTCCATAAAATCCCCATGGTGTTCCCATGGTGTTCATAAATTCCACATGGTGTTCCCATGACGTCCATAAAATTCCCATGGTGTTCCCATGGTGTCCATAAAATCCTATGGTGTTCCCATGGAGCTCATAATATCCTCATGGTGTTCCCATGTTGTCCATGCAATCTCCATGGTGTTCCCATGGGTTTCCCAGGATGAGTATACAATCTCCCATGGTGATCATTTTAACTTACATGGTGTTCTTGTTGACCCTATGGGAATCCCATGGGACCCCATGGGAATCCCATGCGATGCTCATGGGACATTTCTGTAAGGTAACGTAATTGGTCGTCTATTTCACAAAACTGAATGCACGGACAATGAAAACGATTGAACTTTCGTTGAATTGAAATGGGATTAAAGACGTGCATTCAAATTCAGAGGAAAACGAATGACCAATATTCAGAAGTGAATAAACATTTCATGAAATTGACCGGGAAAACGGGTACAAGGAGACGTGTTAAACAGCACTCCGTTAATTCCATGCCAACGTCTTTCAGTTCGAAAACAACGATGCCGAGACAGTTGAAGCACTGAAGGTGTTGTGGATGATGCGGTACCATGTTCCTGATATCCCAGTGTACCATGCGTTCCAGAGTGAGCTGAAAAATCGCCAGCTGACCTTATACGGACGTGAAGGCAGTGGGGTATGTGACCTTTCACCTTCGAGACTATATAGTGACCTCTTGGTGGCAGCAGACATTCAGTCTCTTTCCATTTCAAAACAGCTACGTCTAGGATTTTTCACTGGAAAATATATTGTGCAATATATTCACTTATCTCAATTTTACAATCACGACGGCACACGCATTCTTCAGTTTAAATATCCATAGCAATCATAGAGCAAATGCCACATGTCTGATCCTGTACCAAATATGAAGCCACGTCACAGCGCCAGCAATTATATATTTTTCATTATTATTATTTTCTTTTTTTTTTTGCAAGGAAAATCTGTATGCTGCTGCAACCCACGATGCTGTTCTGATTTACGCCGATGTGATCAATGAAATCGTGGCCGAGGGTGGCGACGTTAGGGATGGACGAGCAGTGACAAAGAAAATGTGGGACCGAACATTCCAGGGTAAGTATCGAAAGTTGGGTAGATCAGCTGATGTTCGATATTTATTATTGATAGACCTAGTAATGGGTTGCAAAGGGAAGTGAAGGGAAGTTAGCTGAATTGTCATGACTCTTAAACGATTTCAATTAATAATTTTATTATTATTTTGCTTCTTACGAGTAGACCGGATCCTTGTCGCTACATTATCGATACTGAAGGGGTTGGGAATAAATCATTTCCTAAGCTGCCTAAACCTATAACAACAAAACAACAACACCCCTCAAAAATGGTTTCAGCTTACTACGTTGACAAGCTTAAATATAGATTCCCGTGAAAATTGTTGCATTTTTAAAGTTTAAAGTAATAAACACGTACTGTCCTGTGATTTTGCCTCCAATTTGGTGACAGGTGTAACCGGCGCAGTTCGCATCAGCGCCAATGGGGATCGCCTCGGGGTGTGTGAACTACTGGATATGACGGACACCAAGAAGGGAACGTTCGATGTGAGTATGAAGTCTTCAGTAAGGTACCTATTTTATTTTAAAGTAAGAATCATCTATTGTAACACGAAATCATTGTCAAGACATATCCGGGATAGGTTATGGAGAAAGTTTGTCCACAATAGTCCAATAATACTGTACAGTATTGGATATTTGTTGCAGTCAAGATATGAGTTTGAAAATAACTTGTACCTGGTTGGGTCTTTTTTGATTGAGATTCCGCAGTTTTCCTCCCACCTCTAAAACGTATACAGGGTGGCTAAAAAATCTATCTCAAGATAGTGGAAGTATAGCCGTTCCGTTTTGGGGGCCACCCTATATATCGGCCAATTCACACGAGGCATTTCATAGGCAATTGGAGGCAACCATAATGCGCTGAAAGCTACCGAGCCTCGGATGAACAAAGTACTTATGGAAATTCCTCAGAGCATTACAGGGACGTATGTGCCATTTTCTTTTTGCCTGGAACAAGTTGCCTGTACGTTGCCTCGCGTATGACTCGTCACGCTGTCCCAGTTCCTCATACACCCTCTTCCGATAGATCCCACATGAATAAGCCATGGCCAAATGTTGGATAATGTTAAATACAATTGAATTAAATATAAAGATACTTTAATGACCGGACTTTTTTCTCCTGGTAGGTTATTGGTACGTTCGACGAGGCCACTGGATCCATCATCATTCATGATGAGCCGATCAAATGGCCTGGAGGAAAGGCACCCATGGGCTAACTGACTGACCAAACACCAACGACTTGGGCCTCTTGAATATTCATGTACAGTGATCACGTGACCTTGAAAACAAGCGATTGTCTTTAAGATTCCCGGCGTCACTGATTCGCGTCAAAACTTTAAAATGCACAATGTTTTGAAAATCTGGCAGCCAGAATTTAGTTTAGAACCATCCATATGCGCACTGTCACTATTTTGTGCCGAATAGGCCCAGTTGGAAGGACAAAAGCTTTTAAATAACCGCTGAGATACAAAACATTACGGCATATACTAGGCTGTTCTTGTATTAAACTTGAATTGTCTTCATTTGGTGAAGGTTTTGGTTTTTTTCAGGTGGTTTCTCTTATAATTTATACTCTGATAAGTCTACTGAGAACAGCACTAAATCAATTATCAGTTGGATGTTTTAAGTAATTTAGGTTTAAGTTTGATAATAAAGCCTCTTAAAAATACTTATAGGCGACACAAAAGTAACATTTCAGCAGATTACAAGCACGCTTTCCAGCCATTTATGAGAATAGACCTCATGGGTAGCGGCCATCTTGAAAGGCATCTTTTGTTATTATAATTCAGTATTACAATGCACAAAGTTTCACTCATGCATATCCCAGCAAAACAGAGGCATTGCCCTCTACGATGCATACGGTCTATGCTCACCGAGCGTGGCAGCCAAATGAGTATACAGGCAACCTGTAGACTGGTTCCTGACCTCTCCATTATACCATAGACTTTCACATTTTTTTCACCACTGAGGGGTTTATTGTATACAGTGCTTTTTTAAGTAAACGTTTTGCTTCAGACGGCAAACATTTGAGAATACATGTATATCAGATCTGTTGTTTATGGACTCCGTGCGCCACCTAAAGAGGGCGCGTTTTTACCACTTTTGAGAGCCCCTTGGATGCGTCGACGGGACACACAGCGTGTGCGTACGGAACTGTACTGGTTCGCGCACAAAATGTGCCAAAGCTATATAGCCAAAAGTGTCTTCGAACTTGCAATTCGTCTCCCAGACTTATCCCCGCCTCCAATCGCTTTGGATGATTCGAAAAACGCAGTGAATGGACCGGGAACCAGTCCAGGTCTCCCCCAAGTCTCCTTTCTCTGGTAGTCAGGTTCCATGTCCCCATTGGCATTCGGACTCATGGGGACAGGTAGCTAGCAGTGAACCCGACTACATCAGGAGGCATTCCTCCTGATGTATGCAAATTATATACATGACGTGTATAGGTCTGAATCCAGCCTCGTGAATTCTAAATCGCAACGGTAATGGTTGCGCGCAACCAGCCTATGGCAAAATGGCAATGGGCCGCGCCACAAAATTTGTGTCGCTGGAAAATGTCAATGAAGAAAGGGAAATTACTGTTCAGTATTTAAAACCTATGCAGTTGAAATGCTTGACCGTTGCCCGGTCATGGAGACACTGACGATTTTGTGTTCTTTTTGTGGTAATTAAGACAAGAGTGATTTTTTTTTTTGACAATCGTGTGTTCAATCACCGTCCATGATTCAAATGAACAACCATGATGCGCGTGCGCAAGGGTGATCTAATCAATGGCTTTAAAAGGGAGCTAGCTACCGGTCCCATGTTTTTAGGGGGCCGGGAAACAGTCTAGTAACATTTCTGGCCTTTAAAGGGGTACTTTTCACGGAGCCTCAACCTTATACAGGTGGAAATTTACTGACGTTTCATGTTATATTGGTGATTGGTCAAACATGTTTATTTAGGCGTATAAGATTAATTAACAAGCAAGATACATTAAATTCTCCAATGCAGCATTTTAGTATGAATATTTCAAGGTAATTCGTCACCACAATGCCTGCAATATTCCATAAATTAATATTGTAATAACGTTATGGTGCGCATTTAATTTGCAACCACTTCAATGGTTGTTTCTGATAACGTATTCAAAATAAGAAGTAGAAATCATTGTTTCACTGCTAAGTTATGTATTTTCATGGGTAATTGTCATAAATTGTTTTAAAACATCGCAATTCGTCTTTCCAGTGTCACCATTTTTTGCCGATAATGTCTAATCGACTCTGTTATTGTCAAAGATGGTACATGTCGAAGGTAAGTCAGAATGATCTGGACCTAAGATCAGGTTTTTGTGTTGCAAATAGAGTGTAGTGAGAAAAAAATGATTGTATTTTTATGATGAATGGTTATTACCTTGTCTTCCACATGAATTTTTGAAATTTTCAAATTAGTGGCTGCACACGGAATTGGTTTTGCCTTTTTTTAATGTGCAAATAACTTCAAGTGAGTCAGTCAGCATGGAACCATGCAGCCATATGGTTGCAAAATGCGATTTTTAAAGGTTACGTAACACTTTATTTTGAATGACACTACATGTACACAGACATGTTCACATTGGTGGGTGAAATCTTTGAAATTTAATTTCTCCAGTTTGGAAGACCGTATCTTTATGCAACTTTCAGGATTTATTTCCCCTATAGTGATCCAAGTGTGTGCTAAAAGTCGTTGTGATATGTTCATTACTTTTCGTTGAAATTGGAAAAAAAGCCCTTGCTACCTGCAATTTTGAAAATTGTAACACTGGCGTGCGCAATATTTATCAATCTTTTCAAGCCTCACGAATATTAATGAGGTCCCTATCCATTACGGTGTGCAGTAAACAATTGCATAAAAGCCTCCTTCACGAGTTGTTAATTAACAAATATCACCTTTTTACCGGCTTTAATTGATCGATACCGAGACCCACGCCATGTCACGCCGAGTGATGCTAATGAATATGTTAATATGCCCTTCATCATTGTGTGCTGGGCCAAAATCGGTCAGCCGTAGCGCCTACGGCGCTTTTGCTGAACAATGCCCATGGGTTTGGTCGGCAAATAATGTATCCTCTTCGAAATTTTCCATGGAGTTGGTTCCAGGTGTAACACTAGCGTCCGCAACAACATATTAATCTGAAATTCGGACTATACTTAGATGATATAAGTGTTCAACTACTCGTGAAATAACAACTTGGGTAAATTCCTAGAAATTGGGATAAATACATTTTGGAGAAGTTTTCGAACGATTTCTTCCAGATTTGTAGGTCTGCTTTACTAGTTACCAGTATTGACGTTTCGGCATCGATGACGGCGATTTTTTCACTGACATGAAGTTTAGAATTTCTTCTTCCGTTATATTTTAACATTTCAATTATACTTAGCATATTTTCTGAGAAACACAACGTTCAAAATGCGCGTATGGCTTCTGAATTCTGAAAGTAGGATATTACTTAGCCCTCTTCGTCCCTATGGACATAAAATCGCAATAAATTGACGCCACGCAGTCGGGGGAGCGTCATGTCTTTGTACATGATTTTTGTAACATCCACTTTCTTTGTTATACATCTTCAAGTTAGCATAGGCACAGTCCCTATAGTAACGTTGTGTCCCGAAGAGTGAAGTCGTCATGACGTCACCATGGGTCACGTGACGTCATCTTACATGTGCATAATTAAAAGCCCTACATCTAGAGAACTGTATCGGGTTGAAACTCGGTAAGTATAAAGGCCGGGATGTGTTATCGGTCAAAATTAAAGTGACGTCATCACTTATCAAATTTTAAGCAATTGAAGATTAAAAGATTTAATTTTTGAAAATCAATAATCAACCTTGAGAGATCTGAACTTGACTTTTGCGTGAATTGAAAGAATAATCCGAGATCTTCATTTTATCTTCTGTGTGTAAAATCTCGTGACCCTTCACGTGCCTTATAATTCGAAAGTGGAAAAGTTGTGAACTTGCTTACAACGATGTTAGTCTCTGGCCAGGTTCTGCTTTCCAAAATAAATTACCGGTGTTGTCATAAAAATGTTAAAGCGCCCTCTAGCGGCAGGTTGAACATTGTTTAAATGAATAATCAGTTGATGTGTGTGGCGAAGTTTGCTGAAATCACTTTATAATTGATGTATATAATCTGCTTCATGCTAAGAACAAGTTGAGGGGGGGAAGATTGATGACGTCACCAGACCGGAAGTAAACATGAGACGACCTTTAACCCTCACGAAATTGCTGAAAAATCAACCGTGAGAGATATAATCCAGATGTATGCTTCAAATAGCACAGTTTTCATAAAGGTACGTGTGAGCCCGGTGTGCGTCCGCACAGTGTGCGAAGGTCCAGAAAAAAAAACATCATAATTTTGTTTGTTGTTAGTGATAAAAGGCTAAACTTCAAACTTGGCCATTTAAGTTGTTATACCTCCGAAATGCAAACACAATATTCAGCTGATTTATTCAATGATACAAAAATTGTGTCAGATTTCTTTGAAAAATAACATTCTGTGGATTCCCTATAATAATATAAATTGAGAGTCCCAAATATTCGGCCTCACTCCCTATAAGTATTACTCAGTTTTACTAATTAAAAAAAAAGGGAACGTATGTCCAAGTTAGGCAACCCTTCACCTAATTGAAGCCCATTTTATGGACAGCCAGCTCGTTTTTGTTATCAATGTTCATATGATTTTCCATAAGGTTGTAATAGGGTAACTGTGCCAGTAAGCATCTTGGTGAATTTAGAGCTCATCAATACTGAGGTTTGGCAAGACTAGTTGATGATAGCTGGAGACAAGGTATACTAGTAGCCATTTGGGATCGTTACTATGTCCTCATAATTATTCAGTCACTTATATGCTTAAGAAAATATTATTTAACTAAGCATGTGTAAGTAGAAGCACCAAAATAAACTTTACCAAAAAAATAAACAAAGCATATTACATGGCAGGGATTAACAATTTATGCAAATTAGATATTTTGTGGTCAAAATTAAGGGTTACTTCTACCTACATTTTCTACTCCATCCTTTAACTGATTGATTTGACATAGTTGCCTGCCATTCCCCTAAATTGCCGTTCAAAGAGTAATATTCCATTTTGGCTTGTCCACTATCTCCTATTGTAATCTCAGTGCAATGAGAAATTTGAGTTTAATTTAAAACTAAGGCAGGTTTGTAAATTAAGCGGACGGATCATTGCCAAAAAAAAACACAATAAGTTACCACAAACATCGAAAATAATTCCTACCGAACGTTTTTCTGAAAAAGAAATTTCTCAGAAAGTTGAGAAAATTTCCTACCCAACTAATGGGCAAAGCAAAGGCCTGAAAATGGTTGGATGTTTATAACATTTCTACTCGACGTGAATCAGAGGTCACATGTGCACTCATTCACTTGTGCTATTAACACATTGCTTGAACACACCTTTGTTCTATGCATGCTTTACATATGTTTTAATAAGGGCTCTCAGTGCATTTATCCCACTTCCTAGCCTTTTTTTTTGAGGGAGGGGGTGCGATTTGGCTACCTGAAGTTATTCAATTATTAAGGGATTTATTTAATTTTAATATTTTGTCTTTGTTTGACTTCTCTTTTCATGAAGGACATACAAATGCCAACACTATGTGGACGTCATTGATGAGACAAATCAGCCCTATGAGTTTACTTGTACAGCAAATCTGTGCTAGAGCCAACAGACGTGTTTGTGATAATCGAGAAACGGGCTTTACCACAGCAGTCTCTGATGAAGGCCATCGATGACTAACAAAAAGCAATCATCGTTAGTTGATTTCTTCTTTTCTTTTTTCCTTCTTTTTTTGAATATGCTGTCTTGATTTAAATTATATTTAATTCTGTAGTAATCGACACACCAAGTTATCAATATTTATTATTGTCAGTTGATCAAGGGAAACTTTGCGGATTTAATTTTAAACATCTCTTTTATAATCGTATTTTTTTAAAATCAGCCAACAAATGAATATATCTTTCACAAATGTAGAGTGCGAAATACATTAGGTAAATGCTATATATGATCGGAAGACATGTTTAATAACAGTAATAGACGAATACAAACTCAAAGCCAAAACTAATGGGGGTGCACCCATGTTAGCCTGATACGCATACAGACGAACACCTTTATTACAAGGTAGTTATTGGGACTTTACAAATTACCTTGTTATAACAGGTACCTTGCATTAACAGTATTGGAAAACGAAGAAAAACAAAGACTTGGGACCTGAAACTGTGCTTGTTATAAGCATGACGTTTTATTTACAGTGCTCTTATTATCAGGGTTCGACTGTATATCAAACGTAATTTTGAACAGTTTGAATTGTAACAGAATGCAATCATCGTTAGTTCGACTTCTTTTCAGAACGTGCTTGTTTGAGTTATATTGAATTATGTAGTAATTGAATACCAAGTCATCAACATATGCTTTAGTCTTGATTGGAGTTATATCGAATTCTAAAATAATTATATACTAAGTCATCAACGTATGTTTTTTAGAGCAGGTGGTCTTGATTTGATTTATATTTAATTCTGAAATAATGGAACACCAAGTCATCAACGTTTTTATTTTAGAACATGCTGTCTTGACTGGCGTTATATTTAATTACGTAGTAATTAAAAACTAAGTCATCAACATATGTTTTAGGGCATGTTGCCTGGACTCGAGTTACATTTAATTCCGAAATAATTGACAACCAAGTCATAACACATATTTTTTGAACATGTTATCTAGACTTTAGTTATATTTAATTCTGAAATAATTGAAAACCAAAACATTAACATATATTTTTTAACATGTTGTCTAGACTCGAAGTATTTTTAATTCCAAAATTATTGAAGACCAAGCCATTATTAAAAGTATTATTGTCGGGTGATCAAGGACAACTTTGTAAATTTAATTTGAATCATTTCTTTGAAAATCGTATTTTAACAAGATCAAAAAAGTATGTAGCGTGATCAACTCCCCTTTTAAATGCTTTAAAGGGTTTTGCTGCAAGTTTTAAGTTTAAAAGTGTTCAGGTTTGCTGTTTGATGATGTTGTTTGTAAAAAAAAAAAAAACAAGCCTCGCTTCAAAGGTATCTCTGATTTACGCTTTAAAGATATGCCATATTTAAGCATTTCGCAAACACAAACTAATTGTCAATAAATTGCCTTAAAATTCAGCAAATCTATAAAATATACAGGTAGTACCCAACATTATTATGACTGTTTTTAGTAACCAATAATTGAGAAAACACTAACCAACAACTTGTCAACAATTATTGACCACTTTTCAGTTTACAGGAGCAATATTATTGTCATTAAAAGTTACACATGTACAATGCAATCCAAGTAATTTGTTCTCATCCCAAAAATTGTACATCCCATTGTACATGTGTAACTTTTAATGACAATAATATTTCTCCTGAAAACCGTTTTCAGAACGAAATGAAATTACATGGTGAGATTCTTGCACCTTCTTGAAGATTGTCAAATGCTGGATACGCCACAAGAGATCCAGAGCAAAATAACACAAATTTTTTTGTTCTATTTTTTTTTTAATTTTAGTGAAGGGCTGGGGGAGGGGCGTGCATCCCCGCCCCCAGTATCCAACAGTACAAAACTGCATCTGATATACGGCATATGTCATACCCTGAGGAGGGACAATGGAGAAGAAAATGTTCTGGGTGTTGTCCCTTAAAAGCTACCGTGAATTTAAATTAATAAATACCTTGGAGAGTTGATGGTTTCTGATTGGTCGAGACTCGATCACGCGGCCGGGCATTAACGGTGATAATGGACCGGCTTCAAAGAACAAGCGAAAAAATAGCCCCTGGAACCAGCATTGATCCAGCCCCATGGAAGGCAATGATTGGCCAAATTTACAACAGTCATACGGCAGCTTGTAACAATACAGCACAGCACTATGTATGCGCTCAACCACCTTCGCGTGAGACTGACGCGCGCGTAGGCAACACAGTTGCTATGGGTGCGCGCGCGCGTAAGGAAGTTTTAAAACGACTCACGTATGTTTCAGCCGCTCATTTAGTTTGCGCGCATGCGCACTCAAAATATGAAATTCTGATAATTAGCAAACATGGATGTTTGCAGTCGCAGTTTGACCCACTGAAGTATCGGTCAACATCACGCTCGAAGTACTTTGAAATTTTTTTCTTTCCACGTGGACAGGAATTTCAGGCAATCAAAGTCACTTTTGCAAACCTTAGCGCAAAAAAAACAGAGAGTATTTGATGCATTTTTTTTTTGTTTTTTCGTGCCGTGTAGTACGAAAGTATTGGGTCACAAATTCAAAACAGGCGACAGTTTAGGGGATAATTTTTCAGTTTTGCCGAGTAATTGTAAACTGTCTTCACTGCAAAATGGTAAAGGATGCCACGGAAAGTGCGATGTATAAATATCATTTAAGTCAGAAACCGTTTCAATGAGAAAAGTAAGGTCTCACGTTATACGTTTTTTTCGTTGAATGTAACGTTAGTGTGCACGTACCTGTACACAGACCCTGGAATCTGGCCCGTAAACATATGGCTAGCCACGCGCCACGCGCCGCTCCGTTTGTAATCTTTTGACGCGTTGGAAATGTATACATTTAACTGAAACGATTTACAACTGACTGGTTCCCGGCCCTGAAATGCAGTTAAGTACGATCATAGAGGGCACTGGGACCAGTGTATTTGTGCACGAAGCTTTCAAAATGGGTATACTCGAAAATGACGATTTTTATAAGCTAGGCCTACAGGTTTCCTTCTTACATCAAATCACCTGTAAAATGAAAATGATCTATCATCCTTTCCGATGGTACTACGGCTGATCTGAGGTAAACCCGGCAAATTTACCAAATGTGTAAACCAAACTCAAAAGCGAACGATGTTTTTCCTTTTCATTTTGTACGTTTTTTGTCCATAATTATTGCTTTTTTTTTATATATATTTGAAAACATTTTAGCGCCGTTACCACACTGTAGAGACAATTTATATCTTTGTTCACTTGGTCTACTAATAATTTTTGGTTTGAATCATCTTTTAAGTACGTTTGAGAAGGATACATTTTAAGACATGAAAACCAGACAATCGTTCAGTGCGTCGTCTGCTACCGCTGTTTGCAAGCCGACGACGCGGAGGAAACCATTGCGCATGCGTGAGAAGACAACTAAATGCACGCACGGTCTATGGGGCTGAAACATACATGGACTGGACATCGTACATGCAGCAGTGCAGTATACTGAGGATGTTTACGACGAAAGCGTAGATCTACGATTTATTTTCTTTAAACACTTCGCCCAACGACATATTTACCTTTCCTAAACCAAGCATCTTTGTAATGGACCGACCCAGTAAGCTCCGCGCAGTGCGCACGTGGGCAAATTAACACGTGCTCCTCTCCAATGCCACGCTGCATTTTCTTTCCGCGCGCATCATACGCGCGTGCACGCATGTCGGACTTTAGTGCACGCACGTCGGACCTAAATCACGGCTGTGATTGGTCTGAACACCATGGGGCGGTGCTTACTGGATCGGTCCATTCTGGACACAAGGAGTGTGTAAACGAAATTTCAGCTTCCTCCATCAGGTAAAAATATGAAAACATCCAAACGTCCAAACCCTGGACGTCGTACGCGTACGCAATGAAGACGTTGTCCAGCAATGTACAGCACAGCTTGGGCCCGGCTGTGGTGTATATAACAACGCTTATCGAAGAGATAGGGTAACACGCATAAGTTAAAATATGGCCCATGAACATGAACACAAAAAAGTCTGGAAATATCGCCGAAAAGAAAGTCACAAAATTGGAGCATTTTAACTGTTTATTTCGTTAAAAAGGTATTTATTAATGGGAATAACAGTGTTAGGAGCCGGTCTTCACTGCGTGATAATAACTGGGTTTGGGGGTGAGACGAAGTCGAGGTCCATTAACAGCGGTCACCCCCAAACCCGGTCATTATCACGCAGTGAAGACCGGCTCCTCACACTGTTATTCCCTTATTTATGTTTCAAAGCGTTTCCGTGCGCTAGAATGAGGAGCCTAGTAATATACAAATCCAACATGGTCTGTCGGGAAATAGTATACAAATATTAAATGCTTCGTCTCGGTCCATTAACAGCGGTCACCCCCAAACCCAGTCATTATCACGCAGTGAAGACCGGCTCCTCACACTGTTATTCCCTTATTTATGTTTCAAAGCGTTTCCGTGCGCTAGAATGAGGAGCATAGTAATATACAAATCCAACATGGTTTGTCGGGAAATAGTATACAAATATTGAATGCTTCGTCTCGGTCCATTAACAGCGGTCACCCCCAAACCCGGTCATTATCACGCAGTGAAGACCGGCTCCTCACACTGTTATTCCCTTATTTATGTTTCAAAGCGTTTCCGTGCGCTAGAATGAGGAGCATAGTAATATACAAATCCAACATGGTTTGTCGGGAAATAATATACAAATATTGAATGCTTCGAATGGTGTAGTAAAACTAGACTCCCGAGGTGATCCCTGAACATTCTATTTTTCCGAGGCGAAGCCGAGGGAAAATAGAATGCTCCACGAATTTCGGAGCGAATGTTTCATGACGTCAACTTCGCTTCGCATTCACTTTTGCATGAACCGGACTTAACCCTTCGCGAAATGTTTGAACCCAACTCTGCGGCGCGCTCTCTTTGGAACAAAACGCGCTACGCGCAACGCGCACACACGCATGCATTTGGGTACGATCATGCGCATGGGTACGATCTTGCAGCGCCATGTTGTTTCCCATCATGCCTTGCGCGATCGTAACCCCTGGAATTGTGTAATTTAAATGTTATAATTAGGGCTGCAGTATAATTAGGGCTGCAGTTTATCTGTTTTACGTGCCGACGCCATCTTTAAAATGTTATGATATTGAAGAATCAATCCTTTCAAACACAACGTTTGGACGTTGTGTTAATTAGCAAAGATTTGTATTAAATGTACGTACCCGTTTCGTGCCTTTGTAACCACAGATACAGGGGGTTTTTTTAGTGAAAAATGCGGCTGACATAATCCATATCGTACAGGCATCGCGACTTTTTGAATCATATTTTTTTTTTTCGTACGTGACGTTACGTGCAAAGCACGCAAGCGCATTATGGGCGCGCCCGGCATGCAATCTTCGAAATGCGTGCACAGTACGCTGTGAATAGCCATCCAGCGTCATTTACATCATCACCACAGCCAGGGGTTAGTGTAAGGAACGAGCACGCGCCCCTGGAGTCGAGGCTTGTACGGTAGGTGCGGAATGATGGTATGCGCATGCGTACAAGTGCAAGCACGTACCCCTCGCGGCGCACACGCTCCGAGCGGTCGAACCGAAAATGACCGCGATCATTCTGTGTGCACGTTTCGTCTGGTGCATTGCCGTGGAGGGCATTCTCGTTGTTTTGCTTTCCACGACAATGAACCAGACGAAAATTGAACTCACGTGCGGCGCTAGAAAGCGGTGTGGTACCCACACACATCGCGCGCGCAGATTTTTTTTTATGTCATCACGTGATGCATACATTTACATAATTAGTAAAACAAAATGGAAGACAGCCATTGGAACTGGCGTATTTTTACGGACAAGCCACCAAAATCGTCAAGATTTTTCACTTTTTTTGTGTGTGGTCTGTTTCAAGTCGATCATTAGGCTTCGTAAATGACTGCTGAATGTATGAGGTATGTAAATGAACTCTGGGGTGGGATATTAGAGGTGAAAATGTACAATTTTTGAGAGGCCATTTTTTTAGGGTCTCCTGATACATGTACCACATTCTAACGAACAGGTTTTGCCTCCAGCGTTACATGTGAATGAATATGGAGCATGTCAGCTGGAGTTACTCAAGCTAGTTTTGGGGGTAAAATCTGAAGATTTTGATTGGGGTACGAGTGAAAATGGTCCAAAGAAATTGGTAGTAACCGCAATAGGGCCATCGATCTCGGACTCTACTATCGCCCGACCTACTCCTAGAACTATGAGGCTCCACTACTAGGAGTACGCCCGACCATGTCCAAATGTTAAAAAAGCGATCCGTAGAGTCCTAGTTACTCTGACTAATAATATCGCCAGACCATGTCCGATGTTAAAAAGGCAATAAGTTGGGTCCAAGTTACTCGGACTTGAGTTACTCAAGCTATAGCAATAGCATGACTAGGCTTTTTTTAGTCCAAAAGCATAAACACGGTTGCCACTAAGGTCCCAAGGAATACCTGGTTAGGGTGGGTGGGTACTAAGGTTAACGCCTTCGCTTCGGGCAGTTAAGTTGCTGTCTCTGCCGATTGAAGTATATCATCAAGTGACCCGACATGAGTGATTGTGGTGGACCACTGCATGCTGCATGCTGCCTGCATTAAAGATCTAGGGCCTAACGCCGTACGCGTAGGCGCCTAGCCTGCACGTTTACGTTTATGATTGATGTGCGGTGCTGCTTATCAATTGTAGAGGGCGCTATTGTTCTTTCTACGGCATTATTTGGGAAAACGCAACAAAACCAAAACAGTAGTTATTGTAGTAGTTCTGTGTAACAGTTAAGTTTGTGTAGCAACAGTTCGTATAAAGCATCCGATTCCGAGAGGAACATCACACCAACTAATTGTGCATCTCGTGTTGGACACTTGGACTACATACAACCCCACCAGTTCAACTTAGTTCCAGTAGGGGGATACGGTAGCAACTTCGTGCCCCGTGGGTAAGATCTTGGAGCGCCATGTTGTTTCCCATCTTGCCTTGCGCGATCGTAACCCCTGGAATTGTGTAATTTAAATATACCAAAATACGGTACATTAATATTAGGGCTGCAGTTTATCCGTTTTACGTGCCGACGCCATCTTTAAAATGTAAAAGTTGTGATTTGAAGAATCAATCCTTTCAAATACAACGTTTGGATGTTGTGTTAATTAGCAAAGATTTGTATAAAATGTACGTACCCCTTTCGTGCCTTTACAACCACAGATACAAGGGGGGGTTGGCGAAAAACGCGGCTGACATAATCCATATCGTACAGGCATCGCGACTTTTGAATCATAATTTTTTTTTTCGTACGTGACGTTACGTGCAAAGCTAAGCACGCGAGCGCATTATGGGCGCGCCCGGCGTGCAATCTTCGAAATGCCCGCGCAGTACGCTGTGAATAGCCATTCAGCGTCATTTAAGTCATCATCACAGCCAGGGGTTAGTGTAAGGAACGAGCACGCGCCCCTGGAGTCGAGGCTGAGTACTTTTGACCGTGCGCAGAAAGATAGCAAAAATAGACAGCATCACGTCACTCGCTCTCGGCTAATCAAGACACAGAATCTGTGGGTGAGGTGTTATAAGGCCAAAAAAAAAATTATTCGGTCTCTGGTCAGACCAAAGTTCCGGAATTGACGCAGCCACGCGGCTTTTTTTTTTTTTTTTTTTGCTTTTTTTTTCTTCAAGCTTGGATTGTACGGACTAGGTGGGTACTATTTTGCTTTTTTGGTGTCCTCATGTACATTGGTGTCCTCCATAATTTGCCTTGGTGCTTTCGATCATTTGCCTTGGTGCAATTTCCCATTCCTTGTTGCTCTTTGGTAAAAAAATTGAGGTGCGGAAATAGAGGGCGCTGTTGGAGCTACCGCGGAACATTTTGGGGAAAAAAAGATCGACGCGCATGATTAAAATCGAAAGTTGAGTTAATTAATTGGTTACTTGTCATGGGCCGATTTTTTTTTCGTGCGATGTCTCATTGGATAACTCATAACTGATGTAATGTTAGAACATTATCAACTCAATTTGAAAATCTGCTTTTCAAGGTGCCACACCCAAAAACCTTATACATGTATATACCAATTTTAAGTTAACGATGGAGCACTTTCAACTGACAATGGACCCATCTTGATGTAAGCTCAGAAACAAAAAACACAAACACTGCAGTCTTTCCCTGGAATTAACCTTTCCGACCGAATTCATTTTTTTTTTCACTTTTCGATTTCATTGACGTATTAATGGCCACAATGTTCGTTGGTTATGCAAACGTTATATTTCTACATCAAACTATGTCGTTAATCGTTCATTTTCATTTCAATGTAACGATTTCGTCACTGCTCTCTTATTTCTTCTATTCCGTTTCGCAATTCTTTTCAAATCTTCAATTTTCGATTTCATGGACGTTAATGGCCACAATTTTCACTGGTTATGCTTACGTTTAGATTTCTACACCCAACTATTTCGTTAACGTTCACTTTTATTTGAATGTAACGATTTCGTCACTGCTCTCTTATTTCTTCTATTTCGTTTCGCAATTCAATGAGCCGCATAATAACGTGAATGAAAGCGTTGAAAATGACCGAGCCATCTTTTTTTATCTTTTTGAGAAAACTGATAAAATTAATATTGGAACCAGCACTTTAATTTTAATTCACAGCTTCCAACTGTTTGACTCACGTTTGGACTAATCCTACATAATTGAAGAGTAGCCGTCCCTTTGCCGTCTAATATTGGCCATTCATGTCCAAATATTCAAACCTGAGAAACACAACAATATCTTTTTGAGAAAAACTGATAAATTAAAAATTGATATTCGAACCACTAAACACTTAAATTTTAATTTACAGCTTCCAGCTGTTTGACTCATGTTTGGAATTATTCTTCATAATCGAAGAGTATTGGTTGTCCCTTTGCCGTCTAATATAGGCCATTCATGTCCAACAACTTCAAACCTGAGAAACGAAAGAACAAACAAAGCATGTATGTTAATAGGAACAAAATGGTGAGTAATATATGAGAATTAATGATGAGAGTTGATGAAATGATCTTGCGTGAGATTGGGTCCACTGAATCTTTAAAATAAAGACCATTATTGATGCAATCAACCAATCGACTGCAGCATCTAGATAGGACAACCGTGAAGATAACTTCTTGAATGAAGACTACACAGCCCCTTGCAAAACCTTTAAGGCACAGTGAAGTACAAGGCTATTTGATGCATTCTGAGAGACATTGGAAATAAAAAATAAAAAACCGATTATGCTGTCTTGAGTTAACAATATTCTCACTGCCTCAAAATGAGAAAAACAATCCTGTTTTACATTACTACCCACCTGCCAGAGCTGACTGGAAACCAGCATTGTAATCAGTCGCTACCTCGTTCTGAATGTAGTCCAACCTGTTATTGACGAAACCATCATTAACGTCTGGCCCACCGACAAGGGCGCCCTCTAACACGTGGGGGTTAGGGTCAGGGTCGTTTAAATTACTCCAACCACAGTGCGCGGGAAAATCAGGACAGGAGCTGAAATAAAAGCGAAAGCCCAACAAACAAATATAAAAAGGGGCTTCGTTAAAAAAAGTGCCATTACTGGAGTGTTGTGGCCTCGTGGCTAAGGGCGCTGGATTCGTGGTCCGTGGGTAAGCTGCAGGTTGTGGGTTCGAGTCCAGCCCGGGGTCGATGGTGCTTGTGCCCTTGGGCAAGGCACTTTGTCACTCGTTGCTTCTCTCCACCAAGGGGCTAGGAGCAAATGGGTACCTGTGAGGGCAGAGACGGTTATTGTGATTGAATTAGCTGCCTTGCGCCTAACAGGCTCCATCGAGCTGTATACTCCCAAGGGAGCTGAAATGGTATTAAGAATGTTTAATTGGCACATGATCAGGGGTAATAATAATGTAAGCGCAACCCGTGGTCCGATGTTTATGTTTTTTGTATCAAAAGATGCGCAAAGCTCGAGGATAAAAAGTCATAACAGCTCGGGTCGCTGTCAAAACAAGAAAGAATTACTGAAATTCGTCCATGCTATCAGAAGTTATGGATGTTTTACTAAGCGACCCATTAGCAATGCATTGGAATTTATATATTGCGCTAAATCCCAAAGACATTCAAATGCAAATAAGATTTTATTTAATTGGTTGAATCAAGACCGATATATTATTTTTATATTAAGATTTGGAATATAAGGAATAAGTCAACTCTGCCCTTCTGAAATATTGATGGTGATCATTTTGGCTGGTTTTTTTCCTTTGCAAGTTTCGTTCATGCATGGAGCCTAAAACACCTATGTTTCAATACAGGGTGATTACAAAAAAAAACAAATGGTGTTCCCTAATTTTTTTAAAAGAATTTTTGCTTGCAGCGTTTTTCAAATCTGGGATATGAAAGCCCAATTAATAATTTTTCTTTTAGTGAAAGAATCATTCTAATCGCTCATGTACTCTTTCGGTAATGATCTCTTGAACACAAAGACTGTTGTTTAACCTTGTCCACGAATCACATTTAAGGTATGTGATGTTTCAGTAAGATGAAACCATGTCATATCCTGAGAATGATATCAGAATAATCCCATAAGTCTCCAGGGTAGCCAAGTAGAAAGCAGGGCAATATAAACTCTTGACATTTTAAAGCATGACATTTTAACATTGGAAGCAGCAGGTTTTAAAATAAATGTTCTAATAAGTGCCCGTTATCATGGTTATCAGAGTGTCCTGATGTGGTTTTTAGTTTACGTTTTGCTGAAATATCACCTACCTTTATTACTGTGATCCGTGGACACAGTTAAACACCGTGTTAGTGTTCAAAATTGCATAACTGGAAAAGACCATGAGTAATGTGAATGATTCTTGAAAATGAAAACTTCTTAATTGGTTTTTTTTTACATCCTAAATTTGGAAAATGCAGAACTTCTTTAAAAAAAAATAGGGGCGACATTTGGGTTTCCTTTTTCTTAACTTACCTTTATTTTATTCAGTGCGTAGGGTGGTAAATGATTAGTGGTGGACAGCTGAATTTTGTAATCTTTTATAACAGTTCCTAATCAATAATATGTACCTCATCCCTGTGTTATTCTTTTATGATTTTTATATGTTATTGATTTATGAGCGAGCTAGATATATTTGTTTAAATATTTTTTGGGGGCGTTAATTCGGTCACCTTCTTATTGACTCGCCCTGTTTAGTCAGCTTACCTTGCTCGATGGTGCGGGGAATGAGGCGGATTATTGCCAAAGCCTACTACGAAACTTATGCCACCATCACCCAACATGTAGTTAATCTGCTGCTTGGCAAAGTCTTGGTATTTCCTTACTTCGATTCCTTCGTGTGCAGCAACCAGAGCAAGGAAGGCAGTGTTGGCTGTCGAAAATTAAACGCAAATAAATCATTTGGTTACAATTTTAGATTTATGCATATTGTTGAATTATATGAGAAATATATGAAATTAGCGATTATTTTGATAACAGTTACGTTTGCGTACCCGCATAACGGTTAGTTCCCCACTGGACGCTCCATGCTAGTCCCTTTGGTGTGTACTGCATGTTCCCTGGTTGCCAACTATTCAAGTAGCTGACGATAGCAGTCTTATAACGAGTAGCACCAGTCAGTTGGTACATCATCATCTGCAATATTAGAAATGCATCATCATTCATCATCGGATGCACTAGACCACGTGACCACAAACTTCTCCACCAATCTTGACTCATCTTTACGTTTGTAGCTCAAATCCAAAGATCGAAAAGTCCACACACTATAGCTGCTAAGCTTCTGATGTTGAGATAATTTCTCGTTGGAGATTTTAACGCTGCGATGAGCCATCGTTTCATTTTACCTGTAATCCACCACAATACTGAAGTTTACAGTATACTATTGGTGTATGAGTGTTACGGTCTCAAACAATCCCTTCAGATATTTAGGTGAACATCATTTCTTTTCACAGTGTCTAAATATATGAATAGAGGTCCTCTTCGCTTAAGAAAATAATTTCAAGCAAAGAAAATGGTGTATATATGCCCTGAGTACTATGCCCTGAAAAAAAGGTTTTATCGTTCCTGGTTTTTGCCGGGACACCGCTCCCGAGGATATACAGGCCTAATGACATGATGATTGATGGCCTTGTGATAACAGCATTGTACTTCTCAAGCCTTGTGATGGTTGGAGCCGGGCAATACACATCCTATGGGAGTTGGCCTGGGTATGATCTTTGCCTCGGAAATTGTGGGTGAAAAGTTCAACCAGGTTTAAAGAGGCACTCACGATGTTTTTGAGCTATGTTTCTATAGGGAACGAAATATTTTGTCCAAAAAATGACGGAGTAACTATATTTACGTTCTCACGTACTGTGGCACACTGCAGGCTTAAACAGTGGGGGTCCTTCTGATTGATTATTTGTTGTTTTGAACCAACATTGTTTGTTTGCAAAACGTAGTACCACGTACCATAACTCCAGCTTTCTTATCATCCCAGGAAAATGCCCAGGATGTGCCATCTCCGATATGGAAGGCATCGTAGTGCTTAGTTGCCGCCGTCAGATACGTGTTGTTACCGGTAGCACGGGCCAACCATGCTGCACTCCATGCTAACTCATCCCCGTAACCACTATAAGAACTAATTGATGAACAGAAAATAACAATTCACTGGAAGAATCGATTTTGTACGCAATTCAACTGATGCCATCCCCAAACAGCTTGGTCTATATAGTTTTAGTTCCCAATCTCACTCAACAAACAGTTCATAACTGAAGTAAAATGGTAGACCCAAAAAAGCATCAGGAAATGCATCCATCAAAACACTGAAACCACAATCAATATCATAATTACATGTACTCAGAGAATCTTCGGAAAAAAATTAAGACTTACTTATAGAAACTAGCAGCGTTAAGAATAGCATTGGTGTAAGTTCCTCTGTATTGGTCAGCGAAAGCGTACAGTTCTATCGCATTCTGAAGAAGTTCTTCGGCGTAAGTTGGATCTGCAAAGTTATTTGTAGAGAAATGTTTATAAAGTTGCTGTGAATCACATTTTATATAAAAATCAATGGTGTAAATGTTAACGCCAGTCTGGCAGGCTAAAAAATGATCCCTTCCTTGGTAGAGTGGAATGGCCCACAAACCAAACACATCGGTTCTTGTGCGTCATTTTACTGCATGATATTCGCCAACCTATACCCTCACTGGTCACGGTGACTGTTGCCTCAATAAATGTATTTTTATTTTTTATTTTTTATGTAAATCTTTGAAGTGACAATGTGCAACATTACAACATAAGCTTTATCTTACCTGTTTGCCTAAAGGCAATGCTGGAAGCAGCCAATGCTGCAGCTGTTTCAGCAACAACCTCAGTCCCAGGGTTAGCAGCTGTTATCTTAAAGGCAGGTCGGCGCATTGTCATGTCTTCTGGTCGGCCCCAGTACGCATGATCGAGGTTGCCGTCACCAACCTGAATAGCATATTGAAGTTACAGCAATTTTTTGCATAACAGGGCAAAGGACCAACTGGAATTCAAAAATCGAAATAGGTTTTTATTGACTGATTTTGAGATTTGATAATCTGCGTTATATCGTGAATCTTACCTGTCCGTAGAATTCATATTGTCCAGTGTGGCATTTTAGGAAGTAGTCAGTTGCCCACTTGATGCAATCCAGCATGTTGTCTAATTCCCCTGATGCAAGGTAGGCGTCACGGTACTCGACTAAGCCCCAGGCAAGAACAGTTACAGTTGATGCCATGGGAAAACCAAATTTCACGTGGTCTCCAGCTGTAAACAGAAATGTTAATAATTATTATAAACACACACACGCATACTGAAAGTTGTATCCTTGTGCAGATATTTCTTTGTTCTCGTGTACTAAAGTTTTCGAGTTTGAAAGTACAGTTTCAAAATGCTCTTATGTTATCCAGAATTAATTTCCTTGGCTGAAATTCGGACTTATTAATATCCCTTTTCAAAAACTCAACCATTTGCGACACATCAACATACCTTGGAAATTCCTAGTTTTTGAGTAAAATCCACAACTCTATTTTGTGGGGGAAAACCTTGCGTGGACGTGGGCAAGTCTACACAACGTATCTCAAACCTGGTTTCTGTGGACATCTTTTGTTTAGAAGTCCACAGTTAGTTACATATTTACCATCAAACCATCCACCAGTCAAGTCTTCTCCATTAAGTCCCATGTCATTCAAAGTGCTGTCAGATCTCCAGTGTATGCGGTTATCGGGTGGTAAAGGTCCTGATCGCTGTGCCTCATAGAACAAGATGGACTTATGAATCACTTCAGCATAGTCGTAGGGAGCTACAGAAAACACAAAGATCAAAAATGCAAGGGGAACTCGGTCATTGTATGAGGAGTTCTGAATTGTCCATGCCTTAAGAACAAGAGAAATACAATATTTTTAGCATTACCTGACGAAGTCCATTGAGTGACGCGTGTTGTCTCAACGGGTTCCACCGCAGTTGTTGTGTGTGCAGTAATTGGAAGTCCTGTTGAAGGTACAGTGCGAGGTTCACTGGAAAGTTCTGTTGGAAGTTCCGTTGAAGGTTCAGTTGTGGGTGGTGAGCCTGTTGTAGACGTTTGACAGTATGTTGGATCGTCTTGGCAACATTCTGGTTGACCGACCATGTGAGCAGTGAAGCTAGGAGTAACTGTCCTAGAAGCCTGAAACATTTGGGTGTGTACAGTCCCCGCATCGAGGTCAGCATTGTAATTCTTGTTTCTCAATCTGTAAATTGTACCTCCATTCAAGATGTCGGTAATTAGGGCATTATAAACCTGTGAAAAAGATTTAAGGTATTTAAGAATCAATTCGCTTTATAAAATAAAGATTCTGTGACAGAAATCGTCGTCAAGGGGATTCTTGTCATTTTATTTACAGAAGTTCAAAATACCTGAAGATTTGAAACTGGCTCGGAGAACAGAAGCTCCACCTCCCAGCCACCGGTCACCTCATTCTCGATCGGTAAGATGAACTCTCCGTTGAAGTTTCCTGGCCATTCGTGGGTGATTTGAGCCGAAGAACAGCAGGTTCTGCAGCCCAGGGGAGTGGAAACTGCTGGACGTGGTGTGGTGTGAATAACTGCGCTGTCCGAATATTGACCACAATCTGCCTGGCCAAGTAGACGGACAGTAAAGCTGGGAGCTTGACCGTCAAACTGACCGAGGAAGCTCATGGCTAGGTTCTGTCCTGGGGACAGGTTTCGGTTCCATCTTTTGTTCTTCAGGATGTACAGAGTGGAGTCGCCGTTAGTGTTCTTGATATTTGCTTTCCAAATCTGTTTGGAATAATAAAAAAAAAAGGAAAATGGGATGAACATTACAAGTTTGCACCACTCAGTTTAGAAACAAAGTTTATTTACGCAGTGCAATTTGAAGAAAAATAAAACATAAAGTTTATTAAGAGCTTTCTAATTAATGACGCACTCCATAAAAGGTAAATCGGTCAAAATCATAAAAAGAAAAAAAGAAACTGTTCAGAAATCCTGACCAACGCCAAAAGAGGAGCACTTTTCCAGAAAAAGGGGCACCTTCTGTTGGTATGAAAGTGAGAGCCCTTCGACCTCCACAATGGTGGATCGAGAACCCTTTTTTTGTGAGGAGGGGGGCACAAAATTGGTCCCCCCAAAAGTGGGTCCACAAATTCATGGCGTTGGTTCTGGGCCGGCCCAAGGGCCTCGAAAAAGAAATGGATTCTAGATGCTCTGTGGTGTGATCTGAGGCAATTTCTGACCACTTTAACCTTTTTTGGCAGGAAAAGATGGTGGTGTACGTCGTGGCTGCCTTTTTTGTGACGTGGGGGAGGCATGGCCCGTTGCCCCGCCCTTGGATCCGCCCTTGGGCCTTCGGCACACCGCACAACCTCAGCCCCTGAAAGCAGGGACGGCGGAACCAAGGGACGGGGGGGGGGCACTTGCACCCCAGATTTACTCAAGTGGCCTCTTGCGGACATAAATGTGCCCCCTCTAGATGAGAACAAAACTGGCCCTAAAATATCGGATAATTTGTTTTCAGTAACCATTCCCCAAAACGAGAGTTCTGACATGAACACAGAATATGAAAACCAAGCCCCAAAACCTTTACAACATACACCCTGAAAAAGGGCACATGACATAATGCGTAGTTTGCATAACAGCCGGTTATGAAGAGCACCCTATTTTGGAAGATGGTACCATCCCCCTTCCCCCCCCCCTCCCCAACTATCCGTTTTTATCGATACCAAGTGTCCGGTGAAAAAAAAATGTCGACATTTCAGCACAGATGTGCCCCCCAAAAAATGAGCAAGTGCCCCTTTTTGGTAATGCCCCCCCCCCTCTCAGTTTGAAAACCGTTCCGCCGCCGCTGCCTGGCGATAACCTCTCTGGGTCCGACCATGAATTTGAGAAGTGTTGAAAGAATCAACGAGAGGGGCATTCTAGCCTTTGATGGCCAGCTCAGTGAACATTTTAGTCGCGTGAGGAGGAGCACTACTATTTGTAAAGGCCAGTTTCCAATGAGAGGGGCACAATTTTAATGTTGCGAGCGGGGCACTTTAATGTGTGCTTTCGAAGGCCAGTTTTACATCTCGAGAAGTTATCGCGAGAGGAGCAATACCGTTTGTGATGGCCAATTTTCTATCTCGAGAGGGGCAAAATTGTATATTGCGAGAGGGGTATTTGTGCTTTGGGGGGGGTTCCATCTCGAGAAGGGCACAATCTTGTTGCTGCGAGAAGAGTACTTGTGTTTTTGAGGGTCAGTTTTCATTACAAGAGAGGAGGCAATTTTATTTGTAGCGCGATCACATGCTTTCATATGTGTGCGTTTGAGGGGGCAGTTTTGTTTTCATCTCGAGGAGGTACTTTAATAATTGCGATCGAGAGGGGCACTTTTGTTGCCCTGGGAAAATGGGGGGGGGGGCTTTCCTCCGGTTCCGCCGCCCCTGCCTATATCTGTTTATCTTTATATCTTCATCTACTCACCCGCAGGTTTGTGACTGGCTTGGAGAACTGTAGTTTCAGCTTCCAGCCTCCAGACACTGAATTCGTGATGGGAATTGAGAACTCGGCATCAAAGTTTCCAGGCCACTGGTTCCTGATGTTTGTTGTACTTCCACATGTGTGGCATGCTGCGTCAGCCAATGAGAAGTAGACTAGCAGGAACCCAACACACATTAACATGGTTCGTAGCATCGTGATCTGAAGAGAATTAAATCGGAAAAAGTAACACTCAACTGTGAACTGAACATTTGTGTATCGTAATTCAATAATTAAAATTCTCTAAGGAAAAATACCATTTTCGTTCCCACTGGGTGCACAACTTTAATTTTATTCTCTCTTTCCTGAAATCAAATGAATTAAGGAATAACTTTAATGTGTTAATCCAATAGTATACTGTTGTGTTCGCTAGGTGTGTTCGCGTGAAGACTATCAATGTTGCGTTTGTCCATCTATACACATGCTTAACGTTGTTAGTCTTCACTGTTGTATATTGTTAGTCCGTTCGTTTGTCGGTCTGTCCGTTGTGTGTGTTTCTTAGTCTGCCCAATTCTCTCTGTCGTGGCTGTCATGTTGTTTGCATTGGTGCCGTGAATGCTGTGTTTGTATGTCTGTCCTTCCGTTTGTCCCATGCTTAAGTTTTGACTATCTACCAGAATATGTGTCTGTCTACTGTTGGGCTGTTCATCTGTCCGTCTAGTGTTTGTTTCCCATTCTGTTGTGTGAGTCTTTCTAAGTCTCTTGTTGCGTTGTTTAAGTCTCTTTGTCGTGGTCTTCTCGATGATTGCTTGATTGAAGTTCTGTGTCTGCCCGTTTACACCTACCTGTTAACAATTTAAATTGGGTCACCTACTTGTATTTGTATAATTTAAGATTGTTTTTAAAAATTAAAATTTAGATTTTGACCGCTTTATTCGAAAAAATAGTAACATAATTCAAATGTATCTCAACGTATTGAATATAAAGCAAATTGCTGATTGTTATCGCTCCCGATTTTGAGGCATTCAAATTCTTTATGGACATTACATTTTGAATCAACACACATCCTAATCATAAGTCATAACAAACATTGCAAGTGTCGATTCACTTTTTGGTTTGGTCGAGGTTATACATCACGATTGACATTTTTTTATTCTATTTTTCATGTCTTCTATTTAATACTTTAAATTTGTAGTCGAAAAAAAAGGAAAATCAAAACCTGTTTTTTATTAGATTTTCCTTATTTTGGTCTGCATTCCTATTTCCTTATCATGCATGGTTTTCTAACGTGTCTAGATTTGAAGGCAAGCGTCTGCGCAATAGACACTGCTTACCCTTTTCCGTATCTCTTCTCGTTCACTCGATCCCTTCCGACATCTACTGATGATTGTCCACTGAAGTAGTTCAGGGGAGGAACTGCCCGTCAGTGGATCATAATGACCTCCGTGCAGAGAGTTTATAGGGAAACGTGGAGCTGTTATACGATGACGTGCACACAGGCATGTGGCAGTGCGGATCCCATGCGCGACTAATCTCGCATAGAAACGGTCACTTTGTCGGAAACCAACCGTTTTTCACAAGCATTATAAAACAAAGACATACAAATGTCACCGATGACGTCACTAATTAAAGTCGTGGCTAATCTTTAAAGTCCAACGAAGTGTGAACTCGACGTTATATATTCCAGATGTTTTGAAAAAAGAAACAAAAAACTAGAAGTATAGCTGGTATAAATAAATATTCAGCGACCTTTTTCATAATGGCAATTTCTAATTAAATTGTATGAAGTTGCTTAAATATCACTCTGAATGACTGACCAAGCACTAAATCCTTCAACGGAAATTCGAATCATTCTGGCGCATAAAACGATACCTTGCCATAGTGCAGTGCCATTTAACCCCGATATATACACACCTGCGCAAGTTTTCTGCGCTAAGTCGCGGGCGAGGAGGACCGGACAAGGCGGCGCCAGACTCTAAAACATTTGGGGGGGGCAATATGGGGGAAAGGATTTTTTTGGGGGAGGGGCATTCAATGGTCCGGAAATAAGCAACTAGAGCAACTTGAATGTGTAGTAGTTTTTATGAACGAGAAATGTATCGAACCGCAGAATGGTATAAAACAAAATGTGCAAAGATATCTGTACGGCTAGAAATACAATCATGTGTGGCGTATTGTGTCTACCAATTTTACCAATGTTTATACATTATTGTAATGCTTTCATTGGCCGAAAATGTGTCCACAGAACCGATGATTAACTCTCTATATTCAACTATTTAGGAATCTTAACAGCGAAGAAAATAAACCTAATATTAATCTATTTGTAGATAAAGTGTTGTGGGGGAAACTGGGGGGGGGGCTGGGGCGGAGGGGGGCAAGTTGTCTTCCTCTTTGCACTTGGGCCCTGTGTCTCCATCTGGTCCTTCCCTCCGCCTTAATGCATAAGGTCTATGCAGAAATATTATAAATTGTAAATATGATATAAATTTTGAAAGTTAACAGTCTGAATTGGTTCAGTTTTTATTTCAATGTTCTTAAATGCAGTTTGAAATGCTCATTTAGCTAAATTAATTTCATTTACAAAATTAACTCAAATTAATTTTATGAAGTATCAATCTGAAACAGATGGGATATTTAAGATTTCATTTGCTAATCATTGCGGAAACCAATCTTAGAATCACTCTGAACATGAGGATTTGTGCCAAGGTAGTTTCCTTGACTGAGTATTTTTGCAATAATGAGTGCATGCAGTGGTTGGTGAACACTTTCTAAACATTCATCTACCCTCAATACGTTTTGGTCTTACTCAAAAACTACTTGGCACATCTTGCTCAAATTACGACTGAGTACAGAATTTCCTTAGCAATCCAGCCACACTCTTTGTTTGGCCCAAACAGTGATAATGTGTACAAAATTATGCAATTTTGACAAATGGTACCGAAAAAAGTTGCACTTTTGTATACGCGCAAGGTGAGTGTGAACCATAACTTGCACGTATACAAACGTGCAACAGTTTTCGGTATCATGTGTCATAAATTGCATAAATTCGTACACATTATCACTGTTTTGGGCCAAATAAAAAGTACGGCTGGATTGCTAAGGAATTTTTGTACTGATTAGTCGTTATTTGAGCGAGAGGTACTCAGTAGTTTTTGAGTTAGACAAAAAAGTATAGGAAGGGGGGCTCCTTTCTTTTTTGGTTGAGTGTAGTTTTCCAAAATCCGAATGAGGACAGCTCCACTACTGGAACAAAACACTCCCATAATGAGAACTTCAATCAGTGGCGTAAATCTGTGCCGGCGAGTGGGGGGAATGGGGGTGACCAAAATCTAAAAATTGCCTGGCTATGGAAATTTGAAGGGGGGGGCAGACACCGCATTACATATTATAAGGGACGCTCTTCAGGATATAGATGTATATCAATACGTATACTCGCGCTTACATCAAAATGGCGCATATTAAGAGCTTTTGTACCTCGTTTCTCCACTTTTCAGTGCGATATTGAATACATTTGTGTTGTTGGGACGTTCGAAAAATATCTCGAAATCCGCATTTTGTTTTTTTCATCACGGAAAAGTGGTGGAATGATTCAATAGCCCCCCCCCCCCCCGATTTACGCCAGTGACTACAATTCATTAATGTTGCACCAACCTATGACCAACGACCGATGATCGATACAGCACAAATTCTTGATGCCAGACCAACCCAAGACGCACCCATAAAAGCAGCTGGAGACTGAATTGACCAGACAATGCAGTCAATAGATGGGTGACACAGTGAATGACGCAGTCGTAGTCTCAAAGGACGTCATGATATACAGCGAGGATTCTTGTTATTACATAACCATTTACAGTCTAAAGCCATGCTTTTTAAACTGCGTAAATTTGGGTGTGATTCCAAGTAGGCCTAGAATGTTGTTGACGTTTATACCGTGAATCCGTCCCAATCATTACGGTTCATCATAAACACCTCTAATAGATCTAGGACATAATGACGTCAAGCTTTGTTTACATGTGTGCTTTCATCCTGGGACGCCGGAGAGACAATCCTCCCCACGACTCCCATGATAGTTCACAGCGCATGGAAACCAGCGTGACGTCATTATGTCATAGGTCTCTTATAGGGTTCATTTGTTAAGGAGGATTTGTCCATGCACAATATGGTTGGATTAACATCATGTTCAATCTAGTCGTGTGTTGAATCCTCAAATGAAAGATTTTAGCCAAATTCACTAATGTTTTGTTTATTTTCACTTATTTTACACACTTTTTTCCATGTGTGTACCAACTATTAGTCTATATTGTGCGCACACGATTTCACATAATAAATTTCTAAATTCGAGGTTTCCACATGCGATTTGCATTAAAGTTTGGTTTTATTTTCATGATATTTTGGTGGGGGACTTTTGAGGGGAGTCAACTAATTACTCAGAATTTCATGATTGTAGTATTCTAAATATTCTAAGCTTCCGGGGCCTCTTTTATGCTACGAATACGATAAAAGAATATTCAACTCTGCATTATATTCCTCTATTGTTCTTATATTTTATTGATTCGAATTTACATTCATTTATGTGGTTAGAAGGTGATTGTTCATTGCGTATGGGTGTGATGAATAATAGTTGGCCGATTTCATCCATAGCTTCGATGAATTACCTGGTAGTGGTCGTACAGCAGGTTGGTGATAAGATTGTTCAGTTTGACTATAAAAGCATGACGTTTGGCACACAGTCAGTCATGGGAAAGATATTTGGCTATAGGGCCATCGCAGATTTGTCCTTTAAAAATAAATCATAGAATAACAAGTAATTTTCAAAATTGTCCAAGTGGCGGCCATTGCCAATTATCCTGAGATTTTTTTTCAAAGGACAATTCTGCGACATTTTTTATAGTCAAATATCTTTCTCATTATATGCTCTGACTGCGGCAATCTGCTTGACTAGGCCTATAGGTTTAGGGAACTATGCAAAACTTAGCGATGTATTTCATGTTTTGCAAAATAACAGGTTCTTTTTTCTTGTTAACAAGATATGCATTTGATTTAGTTCAAATCTTAAATAGTGGCTGGGCGTTTTTGTTTATTCCTTTCCCTTTCAGCTATTTTGCCATGAGTTAAACGGTTTTGCGGACGGATGGTGTAGTCAAATCCCTACCGCCCTCATGCAGTGATTCCTGCATGTGATCATAATAACATGATCTACAACATGGGAATCGCCAGGATTTTTCCTGGGGCGCAATGCACATCCCCCCCCCAAAAAAAAATCCTCGTACTATCTCTAGCACATTCTCTAATTATCATTTTTTCGAGGGTGGGCGGGGATCATTTGCACTCCACCCCCATTTTCTATTTTGGACCTCTAAAAAAAATGTTTTATTTTGGACAGGTTTTTCCATGGTTTTCCAAGGTTCCCTGTCTCTCTGCATTTGCGACACTGATAGAAGGCGGGAACCAGTCAACCGTGCAAGAACTGATTTTCATTTGTTGGGCCGAGAATATTACTCGAAATAGGCCATTTTTTTGTGTTCGATGTCTGATTTCAAAATGAATAGGTCTAACTTTTGCATTAAGAGTACATCTTCATTGACAGTGCATGACATCAGGTAAAAACTGGACTCCTGTGAAATCTGATCATGTTTTGTTCTGATCATGTCTAGTCTCATTGTTATTTGCACCGAGACATGCACAATATTATTACCAAGTGTCATATATTGTTATACACCTTACACTGCACCTATCTCATTTGTCTTTTGGTTTCCTATCACCTGTATCTCTGGCGTATCCAGATGAGGTTCGGGAACAATTGGAACTTTTCTCAGACAGTTTAAACAACGTCTCTGATATATGTTGTTTGGTAGAGTAATGCAGTGACGTTCATATTTGCCAACGGTTATTTGACGCACCTAGTTGTGTTTGTCAGTTTGCGTGATTGGTCGAATGTTGTTATGACGCAAGTTTTACGCAGGTCGTATTTTGAAAATCCTGGTATTTTCCAGGTACGTGTTGACCAGTTAAAGCGCATGACAATAAACCCAACCTGTCTGGACGTCACTATGATCCATTGACTGGCGCGGCAGGTCTTCCCCTAATCCACCTGTCAATAGAATGCTTTGTCTGACAATCGATAACCAAACACAGCTCACACTGCATAAAAGCTCCGGTCTTGCCCCGTCCTGTCCATAACAATTTCATCCTTGTCGAGTAAGCTTCAGACAAGAGACGATCAGACTGACAAAACTTCTCAGATCTTCGGTGGATGTTGGAAGGAATCGAGTGAACGAGAACAGTCACTTAAAAAGGTAAGCATGGTCTATTGCGCTGACGACTATCTTCACAATGTTTGTTACTGAGGGGAATTTAGACAGCCATGCATGATAAAAAAATAGGGGTGCAGACCAAAATAAAGAAAAAAAAACAGAGAAAAAATGAAACACGACCAATTTTTGATTTTCTGTATTCGACTACAACAGTACTAAAAATAGAAGGCGCGAAAATAAAAAATTAAATGTGAATCGTAATGTTTATATAAACATCGACTAAACCAACTGCTTAAGTGAATCGACACCAAAACAATAGAGATAAAGTAATATAGCTATATGATCGATACTTACAATGTTTGTGATAACTTCTAATTAGGATGTTGCTTCAAAATATAATGTCTGTGTGATGCCTCAAAATCGAGAGCGATAAAAATGATCAATTTTGGAGATAAATTTAAATGACATTTTTTTATTTCTGAAAAAAAACTTTAATTATCTAATTTTTTAAAATTTTCATTGAAAACGGGGACTTTCCATTACAAATATAAAAGTTTGAATAAGAGGTGTGCACAGGTTACTTTTCGGAAGAAGTTTTTTTAATTCATTTTCGATTATGTTCTCATTGCTGCTTGATTTCAGGTTCCGAAATACTATTAATACTGTTTTATTAATTCATTCATTGGAAGAAAAAGAATGACATTAAATTCGTGTATCGATTAGGAACGACAATCTAGATGGTATATTTATCCTTTGGGAATTTCATTTATCGGTATCAAGAAACACTTACATTTTCAGTTCACAAACAGCCGAGTGTAATTTTTCCGATTTAATTCTCTTCAGATTAAGATGCTACGAACCATGTTAATGTGTGTTGGGTTCCTGCTAGTCTACTTCTCATTGGCTGACGCAGCATGCTACACATGTGGAAGTACAACAAATATCAGGAACCAGTGGCCTGGTAACTTTGATGCCGACTTCTCAATTCCCATCACGAATTCAGTGTCCGGAGGCTGGAACCTGGAACTACAGTTCTCCAAGCCAGTCACAAGCCTTCAGGTGGGTACATTGTAGATATAGGAATTGATATGATGCAATTCATAGCGAACTTCTCTTATCAAAAAGACGAATGAAATAATATGACAATGTGTATTCATCGAACTTTAGCCACCGCCCTCACTAAAAGCAATCCGTACGTTATGTCATGTCTCCTTGTCGTTCATTATCCCTGAACTGCATGCACTGTCCCGATACAGCATTGAATCTTTATTTCTTAACAGACCAAAAACTTCTTTAATTTAACACTCCATTTTGTCTTTCAAAAGATATTGTTTTTATTACGATCTACGCGGAAAGGTTTGAGTAATTAGGTGTGGTCGAGTGGGTAGCCCTCGGTCAGGAGTTTTGAGCATTTTCTTCGTTTCTGATGATTTGTACAAAGTTTTCTTTAATAAAGAGTCCCATTAATTGGAATCTTAATTATACACCGTCCGGGTTTTTTTTAGCAACACAATGCGTCCAGCAATGCAATATTTATTGACTTGTGAATTATACTTTGATCGTGAAAAATCGGTCCATAATAAGTTATGAAATTATAATCTGTCAAAAGCAGACGCCTCTATAGCTGGCAGAGGTTGAAATTGAGATAGGGCCAAACATTGCTGTGGGATGATTTTTTTTGGATTTTCTAAATTTTGCATATTTGCAATCTTGAACATGTCTAAAATATACTATAAAAGTTTGAAACCCTAACATGAACTCTAAATGTAGTATTTTTTGAAGATTTGTTAAGGCATATCAGTTAAAGAAGTGTCACTTGAAATAGGTCTTAAAATAGACCTCAAACTTTAACTACCATTTTCGACACTTTGAAATTTAAAATAGCATAACTTTGCCCAGGAATGACCGGTTTCAAAAATTAAACCACGCATTAAAAGGAAAATGTTCATATTTTGACAATATGCAAAAATCCCATTTTTTTACCCTATTCCCAGAAAAGTCTGATTTTGACAGAACAGGTCATTTTCGACTTGTGTCAAGTTGTGTGCGACGGTTGAACGCCCGACTTTGTTGAAGAACACGAATCATTCGGAGGATACCAAACACTCGGGACACCATAGCCGCAAAGAACGCATACATATCAATTTTGAATTTAATACCCAAATATTTGTGATTTTTTGAAAATGTATTGCTTATAACTAGAATTTTTTATATTGCATATGTCGGTATGTCTCCATTTTTAGTCTGAGTGCAGTCCGCCATATCATAGAGCATAAAGTTTGCTTGCGTGGTACAAAAATGTAATTTTCATCCCATTTTCCTTTTTTATTCGAAACAGATTTGGAGAGCAAATATCAAGAGCACTACCGGCGACTCCACTCTGTACATCCTGAAGAACAAAAGATGGAACCGAAACCTGTCCCAAGGACAGAACCTAGCCATGAGCTTCCTCGGTCAGTTTGACGGTCAAGCTCCCAGCTTTACTGTCCGTCTACTCGGCCAGGCAGATTGTGGTCAATGTTCGGACAGCGCAGTTATTCACACCACACCACGTCCAGCAGTTACCTCTCCCCTGGGCTGCAGAACTTGCTGTTCTTTGGCTCAAATCACCCACGAATGGCCAGGAAACTTCGACGGAGAGTTCATCTTACCGATCGAGAATGAGGTGACCGGTGGATGGGTGGTAGAGCTTCTGTTCTCCGAGCCAGTTTCAAATCTTCAGGTATTGTGAACTTTTGATTACATTTCGTTTTACAAAAATCCTCTTGCCGACGATAACTTTCATGGGATCTTTACTTACGAATACAAAATGATTCTTAAATACCTTGAATCTTTGTCACAGATTTATGACGCCGAAATTACCGACATCTTGAATGGAGGTAAAATTTACAGACTGAGGAACAAGAACTATAATGCTGACCTCGCTGCGGGGACTGTAAACACCCAAAGGTTTCAGGCTTCTAGGACAGTTACTCCTAGCTTCACTGCTCACATGGTCGGTCAACCAGAATGTTGCCAAGACGATCCAACATCCTGTCAAGCGTCTACAACAGTTATACCACCCACAACTGAACTAGACACCAATGAACCAACAACTTCTGCTTCAAACCTTGAATGCCCAACTACGAATGTTGTGGATGAGTGGCCGGGAAACTTTAAAGGCGTGATGGTGATCCCAATTCAGAATCAGGTTTCTGGTGGGTGGACGATGGAACTCAAGTTTTCAGAGCCAGTTGTCAACCTACAGGTTAGTATATCCATGAAGTTTATGCAACACGAAATATGTAATTATATGTTTTGCTTAGTGACTGCTCCAGCTGGCTTGTTTGTCTGGTGCATGATCACTTCTTTGATACAACTTTCATGGTTGTTTCATGCCTCTTTGCTTACTTTAATTTTATTCATTCATTATTACTTTGGGAAACTTTTCAGTTTTGCCAGTGTTTTACGTTGTCTTTTCACTCTCAGGTATACCGAGCTGATGTTGTCAGTATTCTCAACGGAGGCAAGACGTACATTATCAAGAACAAAGACTACAATGCTGATCAGTCAGTGGGCACCGTCTTCCGGGAACAATTCCAAGCCTCAGCTTCAAACACACCTACGTTCACTACTCGTATGATTGGCCAACCCGATTGTTCGGATGGAACTGCTTCAACAGAAACTCCTACGGCACTCCCAACAAAACTTTCCACTGAACTTCCAACAGAAGTTCCCACAGAACTTCCTACTGAGCGTCGCACTGTGCCTGCCACAGACCTTCCAACAGAACTTCCTACTGAGCGTGGCACCGTACAACACAGACTTCTTCCTAACAGAACTTGCACTGTGACCACCACGCACCCAACAACAGACAGAGCACTGAACGTGGCACCGTACCTGCCATGCCACCCAAAGAACTTTCCCACTGAGCGTCGCACCGTACTGCTGCGTACCAGCCAACACCACAGAAACAGAACTTCCCACTGAGCGTGGCACCGTACCTGCCACAGAACTTCCAACAGAACTTCCCACTGAGCGTCGCACTGTACCTGCCACAGAACTTCCAACAGAACTTCCCACTGAGCGTCGCACCGTACTTGCCACAGAACTTCCAACAGAATTTCCTACTGAGCGTCGCACTGTACCTGCCACAGAACTTCCCACGGTACTTCCCACAGAACCTCGTACCACACAGCCGATATCCGAGCAGACAACTTCTCCAATAAGCAAAGCCTCAACGCCAGGCCCATCAACTACTGCGAAACCCGTTGAGACAACACGCGTCACGCAAACTCATTCGACAGGTAATGCAAAATGTATATTGTTCTGAAAATTTAGAGCTCCTTACAATGAATGAGTTCCCCTTACATTTCTGATGTTTGTATTTTGGTTTTTTTTTAGCTCCTTACGACTATGCTGAAGTGATTCATAAGTCCATCTTGTTCTATGAGGCACAGCGATCAGGACCTTTACCACCCAATAACCGCATACCCTGGAGATCTGACAGCACTTTGAATGACATGGGACTTAATGGAGAAGACTTGACTGGCGGGTGGTTTGATGGTAAGAATACAACTAATATTAGTTGTCGTCGATTCTTTACGATAGTCACAACCATTGCAACGACAAGGAAAGGGATGCAGGGTATTTAAGCCGATAGTGGGAGAAAGGAATGCTTGATTCTTTCGAAATGCCGAAGATGAGTGTGTATGTTTATAACAATGGTAATATTTCCGTTCACAGCTGGAGACCACGTGAAATTTGGTTTTCCCATGGCATCAACTGTAACTATTCTTGCCTGGGGCTTAGTCGAGTACCGTGACGCCTACCTTGCATCAGGGGAATTAGACAACATGCTGGATTGCATCAAGTGGGCAACTGACTACTTCCTAAAATGCCACACTGGACAATATGAATTCTACGGACAGGTAAGATTCACGATATAACGCAGATTATCAAATCTCAAAATCAGTCAATAAAAACCTATTTAGATTTTTGAATTCCATTCGGCTATCTTCCCTCGTATTCCAAAACTGTTGTTACTTTAATGTATTATTCAGGTTGGTGACGGCAACCTCGATCATGCGTACTGGGGTCGACCAGAAGACATGACGATAAGCCGACCTGCCTTTAAGATAACAGCTGCTAACCCTGGGACTGAGGTTGTTGCTGAAACAGCTGCAGCGTTGGCTGCTTCCAGCATTGCCTTTAGACAAACAGGTAAGATAAAGCTTATTGCATGTTCTGTTGCACATTGTCACTTTAAAGATTACATTAAAAAAATATTTAAAAAAACATATTGAGGTAACAGTCACCGTGACCAGTGAGGGTATAGGTTGGCGAATATCATGCAGTAAAATGACGCCACGAAAACCGATGTGTTAGGTTTGTGGGCCATTCCACTCTACCAAGGAAGGGATCATATTTTAGCCTGCCAGACTGGCATTAACATTTACACCATTGATTTTTATATAAAATGTGATTCACAGCAACTTTATAAACATTTCTCTACAAATAACTTTGCAGATCCAACTTACGCCGAAGAACTTCTTCAGAATGCGATAGAACTGTACGCTTTCGCTGACCAATACAGAGGAACTTACACCAATGCTATTCCTAACGCTGCTAGTTTCTATAAGTAAGTCTTCATCTTTCCAAAGCTACTCTATTAATTATGTTATCAATTCTAGGTTTTTTTGATGGATGCATTTCCTGCTGCTTTTTTTGTCTACCATTTTACCTCAAGTTTGTTGAGTGCGATTTGCAATTAAAACTAAATGTTACTTTGTATGGCATTAGTTATAATTGCCTATATTTTTAGATTGGCCCCCGTGAAAGTAGTCGAGTAGCTCATCTGGTTCTTTTCTGTCCATCAATAGTTCTCATAGTGGTTACGGTGATGAGTTAGCATGGAGTGCAGCATGGTTGGCCCGTGCTACCGGCGACAACAGCTATCTGACGGCGGCAACTAACCACTATGATGCCTTCCATATCGGAGATGGCACACCTTGGGCATTTTCCTGGGATGATAAGAAAGCTGGAGTTATGGTACGTGGTTCTACGTTTTGCAAACAAACAATATTGGTTCATAACAAAAAGACAATTAATCAAGAGGATTCTCACTTTTTCAAAATCCCCAAACGAGAATTGATCTCAACATCAGAAGCACTGTGTGGACTTTTCGATCTTTTGATCTGAGCCAGAAACGTAAAGATGAGTCAAGATTGAAGCATTGGGGGACGTTGTGTTCACGTGCTCTGCATCCTACGGATGATGACTTTTGTTTTCTAAAACTGTTGTAATATTTCTAATATTACAGATGCTGATGTACCAGCTGACTGGTGCTACTCGTTATCAGACTGCTATCGTCAGCTACTTGAATAGCTGGCAACCAGGGAACATCCAGTACACACCGAAGGGACTAGCATGGAGGGACCAGTGGGGAACGAACCGTTATGCAGGTACTTTAACTGTTGTCAAAATAATCGTTTATTTCACAGGTTACTAATGTACAGGGTGAGTAAAAAAAAAAAAAGCGAAATCCAAATGTCAGGACTATTGTTTTAATGAAGTTCTGCATGTAGCACTTTGAAAAGGTGTAAAAGCCCAATTCATAAGGTTTCTTTTAGTACAAGAATGCAAATCACTCATGTACTTTTCAAGTAACGGAATTTTAAACACGACCACCGTTTTAAAGTTCTATCCACGGATCACAAAAATAGGTATGCACTTTTAGCAAAACCCTATGTGATTTGTTTTCGTTTTGCTGAAAGTGCATACCTTTTTTCGTGATCCGAGTATATATCTTTAAAACGGTGGTTGTGTTTAAAATTTTGTAACTTGAAAAGATTTGAATGAATCTTGTGCTAAACTAACCGTTATGAATTGGGCTTTCGTATCCTAGATTTTAAAAGGGCTACATGCAGAACTTCGCTACAACAATGGTCCCGACATTTGGGTTTTGCTTTTTTGACTCACCCTCGTATTTCAAGAACATACATAAAATATAGAATTATAACCAAAATGATTTATTTGCTTCTTATATTTGTTGACAGCTAACACTGCCTTCCTTGCTCTGGTTGCTGCACACGAAGGAATCGAAGTAAGGAAATACCAAGACTTTGCCAAGCAGCAGATTAACTACATGTTGGGTGATGGTGGCAGAAGTTTCGTAGTAGGCTTTGGCAATAATCCGCCTCATTCCCCGCACCATCGAGCAAGGTAACCTATGGCTTACAATCAATCCCATTATTTCTGAAAGTTTTACAATGTCAGATATTTTTTGTCTCTTCAATGTGCATGAGACCTAATGACGTCATGCTTTGTTTACATGTGCGCTTTCCTATGTGGTAGACGGTCCCTGTATACTTTGTCTGGCGTCCTGACTTCGTTCCCATAGGAAAGTGCATGTAAACAAAGTCATTACGTCATTGAGTCTCAGGTCCATTGAATTGGGAGTACAAAGAACATTTCACGATTCACACAGTTCTAAACAGAGTAACACTGTCCTCCCCTTTGCATTGTTACGGAACGATATGAAATGTAACTATTTTCAAATCTGTCAGAGTAATGCGAGGCACTTGTCCTTAAATCTGATCTTTTTGTCTTGATACTGTGCCTTTTTTAACTGTACAGTGTGAATCAAAAAAAGAGGACGCCCAAATGTCGGGACCATTATTTTAAGAAAGTTCTGCATGTATCACTATCAAAATCTAGGATATAAAAACCCAATAATTAAGCTTTCTTTTAGTACAAGAATCTTTCAAGTCACTCATGTACTTTTCAAGATATGGAATTTTAATCACAACCACCGTTTTTAACTTCTATCCAAGGATCACAAAAAAGCGAAGTGTTCTTGGAGCAAAGCAAAAACAAATAACATGGAAAATGTGTGTGAATTGTTTTGGTGCGGGTGTAAGAAAATCCGTAGATTTTGATGGTGCTACATGCAGAACTTTAAGAAAATGGTCTTGCATTTTGTTTTGTTTTTTAACTCACCCTGTTCTTTATATTATTTTCATTATTTTTGTCGTGGGATTAACTGAGCCTGTTTTTCATATTTGCTTGTTTTACTTTCATTCTTATTTCAGCTCCTGTCCAGACATGCCCGCGCCCTGTGGTTCTAGCAACCTAGACGACCCTAACCCTAACCCCCAAGTGTTAGAGGGCGCCCTTGTCGGTGGGCCAGACGTTAATGATGGTTTCGTCAATAACCGGCGGGACTACATTCAGAACGAGGTAGCGACCGATTACAACGCTGGTTTCCAGTCAGCTCTGGCAGGTCAGTAATGATAAAGACAGTTTTTTGTTTATTTGAGGCAAAGAAATTCTTTTTACTAAAGTGTCTCAAAATGCTTCAAATAGCCTTGTACTTTACTGTGACATAAAATTTTGCAAAAGGGGTTGTACAGGGTGAGTAAAAAAAGCGAAACCCAAATGCCTATGCGATTTGTTTTCGTTTTGCTGAAAGAACACTAACATTCTTGTGATCCGTGGATAGAACTTTAAAACGGCGGTTGGGTTTTAAATTCCGTAACTTGAAAAGTACATAAGTGATTTGAATGATTCTTACACTAAAAGGAAGCCTATAAATTGGGTTTTTTTATCCTAGATTTTGAAGGGCTACATGAAGAACTTCACTAAAACAATGGTCCCGACATTTGGGTTTCGCTTTTTTTGACTCACCCTGTATAGACTTGATTCAAGTTAACTTGACGCTTGTCGTACCTAGTTGCTGCAGTCGATTGGTTGATCGCATCAATAATGATGTTTACGATTCCTTGGACCAATCTTACGCAATGTCATTGCCTCATCTCTCATCGTTAATTATCATTGATTCTCATTATATTCCTCACTACATGTATATGATCCTATTAGGCCTAATGTCTGTTTCTAAGTTTGTTACTAATGTATCTCATAATGCATCAAATAGCCTTGTACTTTACCAAGCTGTATAGTCTTGATTCAAGAAGTTAACTTGACGGTTGTCCTACCTAGTTGCTTCAGTCGATTGGTTGATCCCATCAATAATGATCTTTAAGAGTCTTCGAACCAATCTTATACGCAAGGTCATTTCATCAACTCTCATCAATAATTCTCATTTATTTAACTCTCGATTTTTTTCCGATTAATAACGATTTGTTTGTTCTTTCTTGTTGCGTTTCTCAGGTTTGAAATTTTTAGACATCAATGGCCTATATTAGACGGCACAGGGACGGCCCCTCTTTATTTGATGCAAGGTGTGACTGATAAACAGGGTTCGATTATGTAGGATAAGTCACAACATGAGTCAAACATCTGGAAGCTGTGAATTAAATCATCAGTTTTATCTTAAAGACGGTTAAACAAGATTTTGCGGTCATTTTCAACGCTTTTATTCATTTTATTATCAAGCTCATTGAATTGCGAAACGAAATAGCAGAAATTACAACCCTCTGAACGTACAGTGTACAAATAATGCGTCTGAATTATTGTCGGGCCGCTAACAGTTCGAAATTTGTAGAGTAGTTATTATTCCATAAAAGTGAGCGAATGTGTCTCATTTAAAAGCGAATAAATATTGTATTGGTGGGAAAATATAGATTTAAAAACAAGATCTTTTTTCGGGATGAGACTCTAATTAAAATCCCTCTTGCTTAAAATAGCAAGTGGGAGGAAAATTTAACGGGATCCCTTTTCTATGTAGGCTGTTCAACCGAGCACGCAGCATACGTTTCACATGGACTTCATAAGCCGGTTACAACATCGGTGTCGTGTAGTAAACACGCAGCAACCGTGTGGAATTTCTTGTTTAGATCAAAAGAAACAACGTTATTTTGCTGTAATTGTAACAGATTCGTTCAACGATTTGAATAGGAGTTAATTTTATGAATCAGCTGTACTTTTTGTATTTATAAAGAATGTACAGTGTCAGACGCCACCTCTTTGCGTGTGTTTGTACAATATGAAGAGTCAAATGCATTTTCAAAGTATTTACTAACAAATTGTAAATATTTCTCAGTCCCAGATTCTATTTTTTTCCCCAACATTATTATTGAGATGTCAAATTGGCCAGGATGCAACGTTCTTTCTGTGTATACATGTATATAAGTGTTGTTTAGTGGGTATATTTAGTGTACGTATGTACTGTTAACCGCGGGCGGTCCAGATTTAGAATTAATTAACTTAAAAGCAACAAAACAATTAAACATTGGATCCTATCAGAAACTAATGACCGAGAATTGGTCACTCGGTTCTGGCATAGATTATGTTTTAAAGATCAATGAGATTTTGTAATTAAAAGTTTATCTTTTGAGATAGTGATGAATATTTGATTAAATATAGCACTGTATTTACCTCTTCAACTTGAAGTCATGTTTCATTTCGTATACCGTACATTTGTCACTTTTAAGCGGTATGGGTCATAATGATATACGATAATACGAAAAGAGATATGAAAAAACTGTTTTGAGTATTTTATGAAATCAAATTAGAAGACAGGGTAACCCTACAAACTATTAACAATTTTCTTCAAACTTTGAATACCTGTAAACTTTAACAGTAAAGTTCTTGTGCATATGTCTGGAACTTAGATTGTACGTTATACTGATTTTTGTAATAGCGGACGTTCCATTTCTGTCCAGAGCGAGTAAAAAAAAAAGGAAACCCAAATGTCAGGACCAGATTTTTTCATTAAGTTCTGCATGTAGCACTTTCCAAATCTAGTATATGAAATCCCCATTAATAATTTTTTTTTAATTCAAGAATCATTCAAATCGCTCTTGTACTTTTCAAGTTACGGAATTTTAAACACAAGCACTGTTTTAAAGGTTTAACCACTGATTACACCAAATTAAGTGCTATTTCAGCAAAACGAAAACAATTATCACCTGTATGTGAATAGACCTTTATCATGTTGCGGCCATCTTGATTTTTTCCATTCAAATCAACGTAGCCAAAGCGAGGCTGGAAGGAGAATAGTCTGGTTCCTTTTTGCACACAAAAAATACAATATCATTCAGTACTGTTATTGGATACAGGGAACATGACTGAAATGGTGGCAGCATGATAAAAGTCTGTTGTTGTCGTTTTGCTAAATAACACTTACCTAATTAAAATCATTGTTCAAACATACACAGTACGGTAAAATATTGTGTATCGATAGAAACGTGTCGTTGTTGACCCCGCAAATTGGAGGTTTCCATTCGAATTTCATTAAAGTTTGGCTTTATTTTCATGATTTTTTTCATGATTTTTTTCTTGGGACTTTTGGAGAGAGTCTTATTACTTGGAATTTCATGGGAATAGTTTTCTTAACATTCTCAACAACCTCCATATCGCACCAATTTGTTTTAATAAAATTGGGTTGGCCGACGACAGGCATTGCAACGGTCAGCGGCAGCGGAACGCTTTTCAAACTGGCGGGGTGGCATCACCAAAAAGGGGCACTTGCTCAGAAAATAAGGCACCTTCCGTCAGTGTGAAAGAGGGAACAATTGTAAAACTATTTTCCTTCACATTGCAAGGAATACATGTTACCCTGAACAAAATTTACTAACAACATTGATATACACTTTTTAAAACGGTTGCGTTAAAACTTTAAACAATCTTAATTCCCTTACTCAAACAAATTACAGTGTAGGCCTATTCCTGAAATAGTCTCAATATAGCCGTATTGTTCTCAAATACGGTAACTTTTTACTTGAGAGAGCCCTTCGGCCTCCGGCACACCCCCGGCAGTAACCTCTCTGGGTCCACCCTCGAATGTGACTAGTTAGGACCATGCAAAGGAACCATTTTTTATCACGAGAGGGGCACTGTAAATGTTGCTCTTGATGGCCAGTTCAGTGACCATTTTATTCGCGTGACGAGCACCTTCGTCTACGGCGGGAAAGCCTTACGGTGAGAAGTGAATCAAAAATGGTTAATTGCCGGGCGTGGATTTAACTCCACAATAAGGAGCCCTGAAAATATTAAATACAACAATAAACACCTATCCTGGCATTCTCAGGCTAAACTCTAAGTAAATCAACTGGACCATACAAATGACGTCTGTCCGCCAAAAGGGGCGTGTCCCGAAAAGCAGATTTGCCACGCTAACACATTCAAATATGCACGAGCTACAATACTTGAGTGTAACAAAATGGATACACTCACTGGTGTTTGAAATTAAATGATTACATTAAATCAATGAAACAAGTATCTCAACAAAACTCACAGTATATACTGGCTCCTAAGGCCTGGAACACCGTCAAGGGGTGTAAATTCGCTGGGGGCCGGGTAATGCAGCTCTTGGGAAGCAGGTGTAAATCGGGCTAAACTGCTGGACTACTCTGTCAGCAATTATCTATCGCCAGAAACAAGATTCTCGAAATCCAAAATAAGATTTAGCAAAATTGCTCTGTACGTGCTATCGCACCTCCAGTCATGGGCGTCCCCAGGATTTTTTCTAGAGGGGGGCCAAAAAAAATTTTGCCAAAAAATGCTTGTATTTCTCAACACATTCTCGATTTATCAGTTTTAGAGGGGGCAGGGACATTTTGCCCCCCCCCCCCAACTCATTAAATTTACACCACTTTGTCTTCGCGCCTCTTTTTTTTTTTTTCTTTTCTTTTCTTTTTTTTTTTTTTTTTTTTTTTTTTTTTTTGCTTTTCCAGGAGGGGGCAAGTGTCCCCCCTTGCCCCCCCCCCTCGCGACGCCCATGCCTCCAGTCTGAAAATCTACAGCACCTAATGCAATGTGAACGCTCAGTGAGCCAGTATTCTAATGCTAATTACACAGCCTTAGAAATGTCCCTGCCCATACCACACACGGGCGTTAACAATACAAGACCGCATGTACGAAAGTGTCTAAGCGTTAAATTGGTATAGCGCCCTCTCGTGATTATGAATCTAGAAAATTCCAACGTGATTCCAATTTTAGTCACGTTTGTCCTGAAATCATTCCGATAAATCTCCCAATTATTCCTTCAATCAAACGTAAAATCCCAGGTTAACCCAAATTTTCCTAATCATCTGTATGCCGTCCATCAGCGGCTGTGCGTAGAAACTAAAAGTGAGTAGATTTATAGATGATTTTAAGGGATATTTTGTGGGGGGTTTTGTAATGGATAAATAACGTGGGTTTCATCACATGTTGTTTTATGGGTACATGTACGTACATTTTATTGATCTTTTACTAAGGATTATGCCCTAATATTTAATCATTATTGCTGGTTAATTGAGTGTAATTTGGGGCTTATAATAGCTTATCTAATCTCTCAGTTTGTTAGATAATTTAGTTGATACTGGGGAAATTATTACATGAATCTTTAGTCCATTTTCATGTGTTTTTCATGTCGCCTCAATGTAGGTTCCAATATTTATTATTGTATTAATTTGGTTTTCTTGTAGAACCACGGCCTACCACACGGCTGACACAACCTCCATTGCAGTTCACGGCTCCCATTCCACGGCTTAAAGTCTTCATCAGTTAATTAACCTAATCAGCTCAGCTACTATCTTCATCATTGTAATTGGAGAACAATCAGTAATTAAAGGAGAGCAAATCAACCAATCATAGACTCGTCACCAGTCTCCTGTCCTGCCCTTTCTTTCACCGCACCTTGATTTGCATAAATTATAAGGTAATTGGGTCACACTTAGCAACACGTTTTTGGAAAATCCTAAATGAATGTACACTTGACGTAGAAATATCACTCAAACTTGTGCCATACATATTAGCTATCTAAGAAGGCAATGCATTTGTTGATGGGATATGCATGCGTACACCTTTCGTGCATTCATTGCTACTAGATTAAAGAACAAAAGATGCCATCTAAGATGGCCACTACGCGTGAGGTCGATTCAATATGTTATGCGGGTTAGAAACAATCAGGCGTTTTATTACAAGGAGCTGTTTGCAGTTTACCCACCTGCCGAAGTGTCAGGAGCGGATTCATTGCAAGAATTCCTTGGAGGGCTGACTTCCCATCTCGTCATTCATCTTGCAAGTTGTTGCCCCTCCTCCAGGGTGAGTTTTTCACAGCGTCCAGCCCGCGCCGCAAATAAGCGAGTCGGTCGCCAAATGTTTCCGTGAAGGTAAGCTGCTAATAACTTTCGAAACGCGGTGAGCAGGGTTTATATAGCGCGCCCTCTTTTGGAAGGGATGACAATAATATACGGAATGTCCTTACACTGCAATGTCCGTAAATTATATTGATATAATTCTTTCAAGGTTCCTGTCAATTTTCAGGATTTTTGTGTAATGTACGTCATTTCGATGTTATGTGTTTATCTTGAGTTTTCGTCGGTAAAGTAACTTTGTTTACATCGCGAATATGGACAGAAGTCGGCGCGGTGAGCAGTGTTTAAATAGTGTGCCCTCTTTTGGAAGAAATGATTACAATAAACTACGTAGAAACTTACACTGCAAATTCCTTCAGTTATATTAAATTAATTCTTTCACGGTTTCTGTCAATCTTCAAGATTCTTGTGTTAAATATCATGGCAAAATGTTGGACGAAATTTCATTTCAATGCCGTGTGTTTATCTTGAGTTTTCGTCGTTACAATGTCTGTGTTTACATAGCAAATGGGCATAGGCGTAAGTCGGTGCGCGGTACAGTGCGCCCTCTTTTGCAACAAATTGCAAGTACGGATCGTTCTTATATTCTAATTAACCGTGAACAACAATCCGAATGAGTCAGCGTTCAATACAACAAACCACAGGTTGTTGAGACCAATAACTTGTAATATACTATAGGCCTATTTATTATACTTAAACTTCGTCCATAAATGTTTGATGATGTGGTACGTTCGGAAATTTAATTTTATGAGAATTTACAAATCAGTACATCGAACAAGAAAGAAAAGGAGATTTTATGAGCAATTTAGTGTTTTAAACGTGAAAAATAGAATCCGAATGAGTTAATTATTTTATTTCCTTTAGAACATATGCTAGCTTTGATAAGGTGATTGAGAGAGGATTTAAAGCATTTCCTTTATATATTTGATTTATTTCTTGGAGACAAATGTCGAAGATGTTGTCCGCCATGTTATATTTATTGACGTGATCATTGAGGTCATTGTCCCTGTATGTACTCTTGTATTGATGTTGAATAATTTAAATGCTATGTAAATTCACAATCTACTTCATCAGAGACAAGTTAACTTATCTCATCTCTTTCGTTACAGAAAAAAATCACAGAAAAAAATTGCAGAAGTTGTTCTCCTCCAACTTTTATTCGACCTCACTTTCCGAGTGTCACATAAGTTTCAACCCAATCGGACTGACAGTTCTCTAGGTCTTAAAATATGTATCTTTCAGATGACGTCACCCTACCCATGATGACTTCATCATGACGTCAGTCTCTAGGACACAAGTTCAGTGGGTCTTTACATAAGTGAAGTTTTATGGAGGAAAATATGACTTTGTTTTATGTTTAAAAAAAGGGGGCTGAATAACATGAACAAAGTCTATGAGATTGGGAATAGAACTATGATTATGTCTGTTCGATGAACAGAATACAGGGCTTTTCCCCACAATTTTTTTTTTATGAGTTTATGATTAGTTTTGTCCGTATGTAGTCAGTTGAATTACATGCATGGACATATTTCCACAACTAAGTTCTCCAGATATAGGACTTTAAAAAGTCTCATTCAAAAGTTTGAAGTTCTGCTTATGTCCGATAACGGGGCGAGGCGTGTAATACGTATACGGCGGGCTTCTGTTCAGTGTTTTCCTCGTCCAGCGCAATTTGCCGGGAAAACAAGCTTCATCTTAAATTTCGCAAGATAATTATGGTTGTATGTCAAGATCTAAATGTTTTGCTTATTAGTGTTGTACTCTAGCCCTACAAACAAAGACTGTGACTTGCTTTCTTTCATCAGGGGCCGTACGCTCGTACACCACGCCCTCCAAACAGGACGCTGGGACACGCTGATGAATTGACGCTCTGATTGGATAGATTTTGCGTGACCTGTGACCTGCAAGTCATCACGGCCACGACCCTGCAAGGTTTGAAACGGCCGTTAAGACCGAGTCATCACTCTTTTATTCCCATTCATAAATGTGTTTTTTTTTTCGTTGAAAAGCGTTATAATGTTGGACAATTTGTAAAACTGTTTTGAAAATCATTTTAAATTTTCGTCACTTGCTCAGGCTCCGTTTTTAATTCACGATGGGTCAAATTGCATGTATTGCTTTACTTGTCTCTCACACAATTAAGCATCATTAGCTAGAGCTCGACCTTTTGGGGTTGAGGATTCCTTTCTTTTATTTTTATTTTTCTTACACAATAATCAATTAAATTAAATATTACTTACTTAACGAGATCATTAAACATAGTACATATCTACTAAGTTTACCATCTTTGGCATCGGATCTCTGTTGTATTTGTTGTCTCTGAAAATATTTCCTCTTTTCTTTAATCAATAATTTTTTGTTGCATTGTTACAACCTTTGGATACTAACACTTTTTTCTTTTCAATTATAGTTCTGAACTTTGTTAACATTATGTTTTGTTCCATGCAGTGGCGTAGCCACGGGGGGGGGGGCGTTGGGGGCGACAGCCCCCCATGAAACCTTGTCGCCCCGCCAGTCGCCCCCCCCTCCCCCCCCCTGAGATTTTGAGATTCTAAAAAAATTATCATTGATCTACATGACGCCCCCCCCCCATGAAATGTTCCAGCCCCCCACCCCCACTCCCCCACCCCCTTAGTGCCCCCCACTGAAAAAAAAATCCTGGCTAAGCCACTGGTTTCATGTACTAACTAAGCTAATATAATTAGTAATTTATTTACTGGTAATATTTCTTTATCTTTTGTCAACTATTCTCACATGATTTTACTCCTGTGTTTTAACCTAATCTTGGCTGTTTTGGAGGGCCATCTCGCCACAACTAGCCCTGAACTTGATTAACATTATATTTTGGTCAATGTACCAAATAACTCAATTGAAGTATTAAATTATCTACTGTTTCTTCGTTGTTGTTGTCGGGTTTTTTTTTTTCATATCAAAAACTGATAACTTAATGTTTTACCCTGTTATTTTCACTTTATCTATATCTATTTTTTTTCTTGTTACATTTGTTTCTTTGTAAGGACTCCTAACCCCAGAGGCTTGATGCCGTGTGTGGGAGGGGTGGAGGAGGTGACACAGTTGTTGTTCTTTCAAATGGCTGTTCTCTCTGTGCTGCCAAAATTGTTACTGCCGTATTTCACCACACCCCGCATTTCTTGAGAATTTAGGCTTTTGTGATTTTAATTTCCATTTACTTCGCTATTATATAATCTTGCACTGTCTGCCACGTTGCGCAGCTCGCCCTTCTTAACGGGCTACGCTGTGCTAACAGCGAGACCAGTCAGCCATAAAATGCGCTAAGTTTTACTTAATTTGTCTTTAATGCGACGCTCAAAATTTGTCCACATGGTCCGCAATGAAACAGAAATCACATCCGGTATAGAATGTCCGGATAGCATTTGCGCTCACTGGCAAACTGCGGTCTTAAACAGCTGCAGCCGGGTGCTTTATACATCGGTCGCGATAAGTTACCCAGAATGCCATCCCCACTTCCTTCACAAGATTCTGTGAAGCTCATCAGCGTGTCCCAGCGCCCTGTTTGCAGGGCAGGAATATATGCGAACATTGGCCTTATTACTGCGTACATTGTAATTTCGAAAGTAATAAAAGAGCGCCATTAACAGCCCTGTTTATAAGGCTATGGTGTACTCGAACTCGAATATCAAGATATTCAGGCTTAGTGCGTCGAGAGTGTCAAGAGTAAAAGCAATGAACAAACAAGTAAACGATGATAACCAAAATAAATATAATATTTCTTTATCTTTTGTCAACTATTCTCACATGATTTTACTCCTGTGTTTTAACCTAATCTTGGCTGTTTTGGAGGGCCATCTCGCCACAACTAGCCCTGAACTTGATTAACATTATATTTTGGTCAATGTACCAAATAACTCAATTGAAGTATTAAATTATCTACTGTTTCTTCGTTGTTGTTGTCGGGGTTTTTTTTCATATCAAAAACTGATAACTTAATGTTTTACCCTGTTATTTTCACTTTATCTATATCTATTTTTTTTCTTGTTACATTTGTTTCTTTGTAAGGACTCCTAACCCCAGAGGCTTGATGCCGTGTGTGGGAGGGGTGGAGGAGGTGACACAGTTGTTGTTCTTTCAAATGGCTGTTCTCTCTGTGCTGCCAAAATTGTTACTGCCGTATTTCACCACACCCCGCATTTCTTGAGAATTTAGGCTTTTGTGATTTTAATTTCCATTTACTTCGCTATTATATAATCTTGCACTGTCTGCCACGTTGCGCAGCTCGCCCTTCTTAACGGGCTACGCTGTGCTAACAGCGAGACCAGTCAGCCATAAAATGCGCTAAGTTTTACTTAATTTGTCTTTAATGCGACGCTCAAAATTTGTCCACATGGTCCGCAATGAAACAGAAATCACATCCGGTATAGAATGTCCGGATAGCATTTGCGCTCACTGGCAAACTGCGGTCTTAAACAGCTGCAGCCGGGTGCTTTATACATCGGTCGCGATAAGTTACCCAGAATGCCATCCCCACTTCCTTCACAAGATTCTGTGAAGCTCATCAGCGTGTCACAGCGCCCTGTTTGCAGGGCAGGAATATATGCGAACATTGGCCTTATTACTGCGTACATTGTAATTTCGAAAGTAATAAAAGAGCGCCATTAACAGCCCTGTTTATAGGGCTATGGTGTACTCGAACTCGAATATCAAGATATTCAGGCTTAGTGCGTCAAGAGTGTCAAGAGTAAAAGCAATGAACAAACAAGTAAACGATGATAACCAAAATAAATATAATATTTCTTTATCTTTTGTCAACTATTCTCACATGATTTTACTCCTGTGTTTTAACCTAATCTTGGCTGTTTTGGAGGGCCATCTCGCCACAACTAGCCCTGAACTTGATTAACATTATATTTTGGTCAATGTACCAAATAACTCAATTGAAGTATTAAATTATCTACTGTTTCTTCGTTGTTGTTGTCGGGGGGTTTTTTTCATATCAAAAACTGATAACTTAATGTTTTACCCTGTTATTTTCACTTTATCTATATCTATTTTTTTTCTTGTTACATTTGTTTCTTTGTAAGGACTCCTAACCCCAGAGGCTTGATGCCGTGTGTGGGAGGGGTGGAGGAGGTGACACAGTTGTTCTTTCAAATGGCTGTTCTCTCTGTGCTGCCAAAATTGTTACTGCCGTATTTCACCACACCCCGCATTTCTTGAGAATTTAGGCTTTTGTGATTTTAATTTCCATTTACTTCGCTATTATATAATCTTGCACTGTCTGCCACGTTGCGCAGCTCGCCCTTCTTAACGGGCTACGCTGTGCTAACAGCGAGACCAGTCAGCCATAAAATGCGCTAAGTTTTACTTAATTTGTCTTTAATGCGACGCTCAAAATTTGTCCACATGGTCCGCAATGAAACAGAAATCACATCCGGTATAGAATGTCCGGATAGCATTTGCGCTCACTGATGGCAAACTGCGGTCTTAAACAGCTGCAGCCGGGTGCTTTATACATCGGTCGCGATAAGTTACCCAGAATGCCATCCCCACTTCCTTCACAAGATTCTGTGAAGCTCATCAGCGTGTCACAGCGCCCTGTTTGCAGGGCAGGAATATATGCGAACATTGGCCTTATTACTGCGTACATTGTAATTTCGAAAGTAATAAAAGAGCGCCATTAACAGCCCTGTTTATAGGGCTATGGTGTACTCGAACTCGAATATCAAGATATTCAGGCTTAGTGCGTCAAGAGTGTCAAGAGTAAAAGCAATGAACAAACAAGTAAACGATGATAACCAAAATAAATATAATATTTCTTTATCTTTTGTCAACTATTCTCACATGATTTTACTCCTGTGTTTTAACCTAATCTTGGCTGTTTTGGAGGGCCATCTCGCCACAACTAGCCCTGAACTTGATTAACATTATATTTTGGTCAATGTACCAAATAACTCAATTGAAGTATTAAATTATCTACTGTTTCTTCGTTGTTGTTGTTGTCGGGGGTTTTTTTCATATCAAAAACTGATAACTTAATGTTTTACCCTGTTATTTTCACTTTATCTATATCTATTTTTTTTCTTGTTACATTTGTTTCTTTGTAAGGACTCCTAACCCCAGAGGCTTGATGCCGTGTGTGGGAGGGGTGGAGGAGGTGACACAGTTGTTGTTCTTTCAAATGGCTGTTCTCTCTGTGCTGCCAAAATTGTTACTGCCGTATTTCACCACACCCCGCATTTCTTGAGAATTTAGGCTTTTGTGATTTTAATTTCCATTTACTTCGCTATTATATAATCTTGCACTGTCTGCCACGTTGCACAGCTCGCCCTTCTTAACGGGCTACGCTGTGCTAACAGCGAGACCAGTCAGCCATAAAATGCGCTAAGTTTTACTTAATTTGTCTTTAATGCGACGCTCAAAATTTGTCCACATGGTCCGCAATGAAACAGAAATCACATCCGGTATAGAATGTCCGGATAGCATTTGCGCTCACTGGCAAACTGCGGTCTTAAACAGCTGCAGCCAGGTGCTTTATACATCGGTCGCGATAAGTTACCCAGAATGCCATCCCCACTTCCTTCACAAGATTCTGTGAAGCTCATCAGCGTGTCCCAGCGCCCTGTTTGCAGGGCAGGAATATATGCGAACATTGGCCTTATTACTGCGTACATTGTAATTTCGAAAGTAATAAAAGAGCGCCATTAACAGCCCTGTTTATAGGGCTATGGTGTACTCGAACTCGAATATCAAGATATTCAGGCTTAGTGCGTCGAGAGTGTCAAGAGTAAAAGAAATGAACAAACAAGTAAACGATGATAACCAAAATAAACAAGGTACATGACATGCAAAAGACATGCATGAAGGCATGAATATTCATAAGGCGCCCTCTGGCTTCACGTCAAGCGAGTTCTTGTTCTTACTTGAAGCAAAATTGAAATAATTAACGACACTGCAGTCGGTAAACGGCTAAGATCGGGAGTTTAGCAGGGGGCACCATTAAATGGTTAAACGCCTTGAATGACCAAGTCTAAACAAACCCTTGCATTTATTGGACAGGTTGGCTGGTCTATGGGTGCTGAAATTCACCGGGAAACGGTCGTGACGCAACCACGTTTTGCCTGAAATTTTCGCATTTTTTAACATCTGTAACTATAGATTGTTTATAATGTAATTTGGACCTTAATTAAGGCACTTCTACAACATCTGCATAAAACTTTAACTAATTATAGTGTATTTCGAGTAATTCTGGGGAATGAGTTTTGATAAATCTGACAGATTTTTGAAGTGTGTTTAGCAGAATTTGGCCATGTCCTTACCGTCAACCCGGGAGCAATTATAGAGTAATACACCGGCCAAAAGCCCCGTTGATTCATTTATGCATAGCTTATTAAAACAACCAGCTAATTCACGTGAATATCAGTATATAAATCGCCCTTCTACACACTATTTAGGTAGATTTTTTTTCTCTGTGTGATTACAAAAATGTGAAGTGATGATGTAGATCCTATTGAACACGTGGCAGGATTTCGAAGTGAACAGTCCGGGGATTCCCCCAAATCGAGCGCCAGTATAAATGAACCGCGTTGGCGGCGTGCAATTCACAGTACGTTCGGCAAGTTGTCGATGGCGGTACGTCCTGCGTTAGAGTGACGAGAAGGCCGGTTGGTTTTAACCGTATTATATTTTTATCGTATTTGGGAGACATTGTCAATTCTGGATCGAGAGTTTTTCGAGACTCCTCATAACTCTAGATGGCTTGGATACATGTGAGTGAGTAGTACGCCTAGCCTGGCTTGACGTTCTACGGACCTTTTGTTGCAATGGCTGATGCAAGTCACACAGACGGAAACGGTAAGTTCAATCGTTTTAGTCTAGCCTCCGTTGATCGTGGCGTTGTAAACAGCGCCAAGCTCCTGCAGCTAGTCTCACGTAAAAACACTCGAAATTGTCACGCAGCACCTCATTTCGCCAGTACTATAAGTACTCACACGATGAAGCTTTCAGTAAATTCACGCAAGCCTAAGATCTTGAATTGCCAAGTAAATTGAGGGGGAAAACGACGTCAACACAGCAACAAACGTACCAGCAGAACTTTATATTTTCTGAGGTCACGCACGCGGCTACGCCGGTACTTGCTCCGAGTCAAGCACGCGAAATAGTCAGGTGGCATAGCCTATGGTCGGAATCGTGACCGACTGGTCCAAAGCACCAAACTTGGCAGATAGATTCTTATAGACCTAGAGAAGATATTTAGAAGGGGTGACACCTGAAATTCTTTTGGGAAGGGTGCCTAATTTTCATAAATCGTTAATCCCTGCCGTGTAATATATTTTTTCCCATATTTGGGTATATTTTCATTTTTATTTTTTTTTTTGAAAAGTGTATTTTGGTGATGCTACTTGCATTTTCTTACTTCAATAACATTTTGTAAGGCATGTAAGTGACTGAATAATTATGAGGACATGATTTTGCATAAGGTTTCAATAGGGTAACTGTACCAGTAAGCTACGTGGTGAATTTGAAGTTCATCAATGCTGATGTTTGGCAAGACTAATTGATGATATCTTGGGACAAGGTAAATACGCGCAATTTAGGGCATAATAGTAGCCATTTCGGATCGTTACTATGTCCTCTTAATTATTCAGTCACTTATATGCTTTGGAAAATGTTATTTAAGTAAAGATATGTAAGTAGAATCACCAGAATACACTTTTCAAAAATATTTAAAAAAAATATATATATACCCAAATATGGGAATAAATATATTACACGGCAGGGATTAACGATTAATGCAAATTAGGCACCCAGAATTTCGGGTGTCACCCCTTCTAAATAGCTTCTCTAGGTCTATAAGAATCTATCTGCCAAGTTTGGTGCTTTTGACCAGGCGGTCACGATCTTGACGAAAATTAGATCTAAGCCACCTGACTAAAATGGTAGGAGCCCTGCGCCGAGTGTTTCTTCCCAATCTTGAGCGTGGCTAGGCTATGTTATTTATAGGCACGTTCACAGGTCTAGTTTTAGTCATACATCGCCAGTATTCGGGTACTTGTAGAATTCGTGCCTTCTAATTCTAGAACTTAAAAAATGTTGAGGTCGACTGTTCTTTCTCATTTTTTAAGATGGCAGCTCCAGTATAACCAGCTCCAGTGTACCCATGTGTCTAAAATCCTCATGGTGTTCCCATGGTGACATAAAATCCCCATGGTGTTCCCATAGTGTCCATAAAATCCCCATGGTGTTCCTTTGGTGTCCATAAAATCGCCAGCTCCCCATGGTGTTCCCATGGTGTTCAGAAATTCTAGATGGTGTTCCCATTATGTCCATAAAATCCCCCTGGTGTTTCCACGGTGTCCATACTATCTCCATGGTGTTCCCATGGTGTCCATAAAATCCCCATGGTGTTTCCATGTTGTCCATCCAATATCCATGGTGTTCCCATGGGTTTCCATGAAGAGCATAAAATCTCCCATGGTGATCATTTTAACTTACATGGTATTCTTGATGACCCCATGGGTTTCCCATGGGGTCCCATGGGACCCCATGGGAATCCCATGGGATGCTCATGGGAAATTTCTGTAAGGGCATAATGAAGGCTATTGTCCTATTAAGGCTATTAATTAATGTCCTATTAATTAAAAAAAATGTTGTTTTCTCTAAAGCAATTTTCAATATGTACATTTTGTTTTAACGGAAAAACTACTTTTTTCCTTTGAAAACCACATCCCTATGAAAAGGGGAATTCATTTTGTGCGTAACTTAACCCGCCCTACGAGAGCAGAATTATTGTCTTGTAAATAGCAAACAAATCAAATTTAGTAAATAAACGTAAGTGAATTTTTTTCATGAGATGTCTCATTCAAAAGTGAACAACTTTTATATTGCTAGGATTTGTCCAAAGAATTTTTCGAGCAATTGAACAAAACAAATCTACTTTTCGAGGTTAAACTCGAAAATAGCACGGGGAACAATCCTTGAGGTTTATCACAAACAAGAATGTACAACATAAAGAGCAGTGACATTTAATGTTTCATGTTCATCAATAGACAACACACATATACAGTATTGCAAAATACAAGTTTTCCACAATAATGGATGATGGCAGCAGCTGTGCAATTTGGTTTTCAAGTTGTTATCCGTTTTTGAACCGATTAGGCCTACCATCATTTCCCCTCTGAATATGGAAATGGCAAATTACTCAAACTATCTGTTTCTTTCTCTATGCTCAAACTAATCTTGTCTGCTTAAATTAATTCCGGCTAAGACAAGGACCACAATGAACACCGCTTGAAATTCAAGGATTAACAATTGTCTGTGCATCCTTGTACATTACGTGCTTTGTACAAAAAGAAGCAGGGAGGACATCCAAATTGTGACTGGAACTTAATGTTTGAGAGTTCTCAGTCCTGACTGTTAATATCCAAGTCATCAAAACAAATAACTAACTAAAAACCTCAACGAACTCATTTCGAAAAGGTGCAAAAAATGTCTCAGTGTTTGAAGTTCTTGGACATGCTATCCCATACCCAATGTCCGCGTGCAGTTATGATGTCTTTGGGGAAATATTACTTATAATTATTCTTTGTTGGTCATTGTTTTGTTGTTGTTGGTTTTTGTTTGTTTTGTTTTTTTTGGGGGGGGGGTCGACGTCGTGCTTTAGATTGCGTTCTTTGAAAAGAACCTAGCACGCAATACCAGATCACATCATAGTAGTGAAAAAAAATGTGATCGGGCCTTGCAGTGTCACTTACTTTTATTGCATACTCAATAATGGCCTTTGATCACAGTCAATATTAATTATCAATCGTCAAAACGATTTCACCAGAGTTGTAGTAGAGTCCCTCGGTGGAGTCCGAGGAGTCTGGAGTCACAGTGGTGAGTTCTTGTCTGAGTCCCGAGTCATTTAATTGGTTGACTCCGAGTGCAAGTCTGACCACGAGTCAGGGTTCGCCCCTAACGGGTTTTTTTTTCAATAGCTAGCCGGACTGAACCAGACTCTTAACTAGTTCTACAAATAATTACTTTTAAAGTATATATGAATAGTTTTTGTATGGTGATACACGTATTCATATCACGTTTTCGGCCCATATCGTTTTCGGTCGTATTTTCATTTGCGACATTAAAGATTTCAAAACTATAACTAGGCCTATAAATAATTATATAAGTTTCGAAAAGAAACTACGCAGTACGCACAATCGCGCATGATGGATAGCCATAAAAACCGGCACGGCCACATGTTATCGACGCAAGAACCAGCATTAAGACCTGGATTTTTGTTATCTTTAATCATTGGCCATCTCCCAGAAAAATGTACACGATAAAAAAGCAAAGATATGAATATTTGACCCTCATTGGTTACCAACACACCCAGTATTAAAGGTTTTCCCGGCTATTTAAAAAAAATCGCCGTTCAAATTTACCGCTTCTTATATTCACATTTGTCCAACAACATCAATTTAGTGCTTTTCCAATGTTACATTTCGTCTTTTGTCGGACAATTTCAAATTTAGTCCAAATGAATTCAAACAATGAGCACACGTTTTCGACCCGGAGTATTCGATTTCGTCTCGTCTACACCGAATCGTGTAATTCGAGTTATTCAGAAATCAAAATCGTATAATGCCACACACTTTAAACATAAATTTGTTCAATTTCATCATACTTCATAGCGATATCTTCAAAGGCATAAAGGCCTCTAATAAGTATGTCTTAATTTTTTTCTGTCCTTATTTCTTCAAAATGGGTCATTCCTTTTGATTCTATCTTGTTCTTAAAATATGTTAGACTCAATATTTTCGACATATTACACGGGGATTCATGGGTTATCGATACGTGTTTTTTAGCATTTCCTTTTTTCATTGTAAGACTTCTTCTTTCATTTTGTTTATTTTAAATAACGTTGTATTAATAATCTTAGTAATCGTTATTTTTTTGGTATCTCTTCTTTGAGTTCAATACTCTGCTTTGGTCCGAAAAGTCATGCGAGCGAATGTGCCGAAATGTGGCTTGGGGCATAAAGAAAATGATTGAGACTAATTTGCTTCATGCACGTTTTAAATTGATTAATTAAAAAGACGACTTTGATCTCTTAATGCGGGCCATATACAGCAACACCTTAGACGAATTTGATCTGCTATGATAAATATTATACATGTATATAAGAATGTGAAATTTGGTCTCGGACGAAATTAAATGTTGGAGCTGTTAATTTGAGTGAAAAAAATGTTTTAAAATAGCCGGGAAAACCTATATTTAAAGTAGCATAACAACCGGTTACTATATCCTTTTCCCTGTGAATATGAGTTGTGAGTGGCAATTACTCAAAAATAATCTCGTCTATCCAGCGAAGATAAAGTCCCACAAACTCTAGAAATGCTGGAATCTGTTCATTTTAGGCCTTTATATAGCCTATACTGGGTATCACAGTGGTTTGTTGTGTATCCACAGAGTTAGGAACACTATGTCATGCAACAGGAGGATTCGCTACACTGTCAATAATCATAACGTGCCTTGTTGCACGCAATAGGCGTACCCGGGTTCACAATGGTCTGCATATTGTGTGCGTACGTGCGCCCGTAGCTATATAGGAACACGCCATTCCCACGCCCTTTCACGTATGTTTCAGCCCATTGATCTCCATTATTATACACTGTGTATATATGGAGATCAATGTTTCAGCCCCATAGACCGTGCGTGCATTTAGTTCGTCTTCTCACGCATGCGCAATGGTTTCCTCCGCGTCGTCGGCTTGCAAACAGCGGTAGCAGACGACGCACTGAACGATTGTCTGGTTTTCATTTCTTAAATTGTATCCTTCTCAAACGTACTTAAAAGATGATTCAAACCAACAATTATCAGTAGACCAAGTGAACAAAGATATAAATTGTCTCTACAGTGTGGTAACGGTGCTAAAAACCTTTTCAAATATATAATTAAAAAACACAATAATTATGGACAAAAAATGTACAAAATGAAAAGGAAAAACATCGTTCACTTTTGAGTTTGGTTTACACATTTGGACAATTTGCCGGGTTTACCTTAGATCAGCCGTAGTACCATCGGAAAGGATGATAGATTATTTTCATTTTACAGGTGATTTGATGTAAGAAGGAAACCTGTAGCTTATAAAAATCGTCGTTTTTCGAGTAAACCCATTTTGAAAGCTTCGTGCACAAATACACTGGTCCCAGTGCCCTCTATGATCGTACTTAACTGCATTTCAGGGCCGGGAACCAGTCAGTTGTAAATCGTTTCAGTTAAATGTATACATTTCCAACGCGTCGAAAGATTACAAACGGAGCGCCGTGGCGCGTGGCGCGTGGCTAGCCATGTTTACGCATAGATATAGAACTTAAAAAACTAGATCGGACGCGCGTACGAACGCGCCATTCACTGTGCACAAAACTTTTGGGTTCTTCGTGGACGCGCTGCAAAGTCACGTGAATAGGGCCACTCGCAAAGGGCAGCTGCTGACTTGTGTTGGACAGAAAAATGTCGCCAACACCTAATTCAGCTATTCGTTCAAGTTCTTAACAACCGATTGACATTTCACATTCCATTGAAAAGTTACACATGGGTTTGCATCTCTGTCTTATTTGGGGCCAAATTAGCGACTGTGTTGAAGATATTGATCAGCCAGGAATTCTAATTTTCACCGAAAAGTAGCCGCATTGTGCTCTTATATTATATCTTTACAAAGGCAAATAAATCGTTGTTAAATATCAACTTTTTTAATGAGATTTTTTCCTCCTCTTTCAAAATGTGCAATAAATATTAACCGTTACTTGCCTATCAGACAAAACTTAGACTTGTAATTTTACCAACATCAAAATGAAATAACGGACAAATAATTTTAACTGAGCAACAAAACAAATGCGAACTCAAAATATTACAAGATTCAAGATTTTTTAATCCATACTTTTTTATGAAATACGTCAATATTTAAAATAAAAAGGAAAATAACAAAATTACTACATATCGAACATAAACATATAATGTACGCTTGGAACTAATAATAAAAACGAATTACGATCCGTGTACAACAGAAAAGAAAGAGCATGAGGCTGCTTAAGTAAGCCGAGGCTTGTGAGATAAATACAGCCCGTACAGACTAGAGCTGACGGCAAACTATACAAAGAAGGAATGTTATATCTGATGACGACTAAAAACTGAAATAAATAAGGAGAAAAATAAAGCTGCGTTACATAACGGGAGAAGATGACTCTTTTGTAAGAGATCTTAAATACCTGCAACATGGAGACATTTTCATCATTATAGCAATGCAAAACCTGAAGAAAAAACGAAACCTAGGCCCATACTAAAAGGACATCTTTAAAACTGAAAAAAAAATAGCTTGTTATAATTGAACAGTTTAAATCCATACTATTATAACCATTTTAACAAGGATTTGTTTTGGCCGTACCCTACAAAATGAGATCCGTCGAATTCCACTTGCTTTCGAATACTCATTCCATCTATCATAAGACAGACCAGCGTCTGGTGACTCGAAGCGGATCCCTTATCGACCCTTGAGTGTTTCTAGTGCCTCTTGCGTAAATCCCTGAGAGCCAGCGGAAGTGGCCAGCCATCTTCTTATACTGTACGCACAGTCGGCAATGCAATCTTATTCCTGACGAAGTCGTACGCTTTCGTCGAGCAGTAATACAGGTAGATAGCAAACTTCTTCATCTGTTCACTGTTATTGTGAATCGTTGAGCTAGGTGCAGTTTGCCCAGCTCCAGCAGCTTCCAAGTGCAGATGAGGAAACTGTATTTCCATCTGGTCGACCGTCTCTGGAGTAACAAGTTGCTTCTCTTTCAGGCCTTTAACCACCTCTCTGACAGATAAGATCTTTTTCGACTATCGTCGATTTTCCTGCCGGAGTTGTCTTTTTCCTGTTCAAGCTTGGATAGCCTTCCTGCTACTGCCGGGGGAAGATCCATTTCTGGTGGTAGAGTGTATGCATGAACTATCGCTGTTTGGTTTGCCGAAACAGCATGCACTGAAGCAATATCTTCGACGGGGGCTTGAGTCGGTTCTTTCCTAATTCCTTGCCGTTGGCGGCTTTTCTCTTGAGTGTTGAAGTCCATAGGACATGAGACTGTAGTCTTTCTACGAAATAAAAAAATAAAGCACATGATAGGCCTTTAAATACATGACAATAATAGCCTCTCTTGACCCGAAGTCTCATTGTAATACTTACAGGCTTCAAATGAGTCGAGTAGACATCGTGCTTTGTTGGATTCCATTTGCTACCATTTGGATTGTTTCGCTTTATAGTCTGCTGCAGCCGAACTTTTAACCTCTTTGGATCGCCGTGGGGGAGCCTGGGAAATAAAGATAATAAGCCTCGATTGAATGACTTTTGTAGTTTTAGTGAAACGATTTGTAGCAAGTCTTTATTAACAATGGACAGATTAAAGTAAATTAATATGCCATAAATCTGGAGCGCCTTCATGTTTGAAGAAATAATGAGCACGGTTTTCTTCTTTTCAGTGTGTAACCGGGGAGAGTGGAATTTATTAATTTAAAATGTGGCACTCTCCTTTCAACCGAGGGGTTCCACTAAAAAAATGATTTGGGTAGAGCGAAGTTTTCTGTTGTCTCAAAAATATGAAATGTTTTATTTATAGTACAAATAGAGACAATATATATACAAATGATCAGGTACAGTATTTACAAAAAGAATTATAGTATATATATGAACTTTGGTGAGTATATAAAAACGACTTTGTAGGGTGTATAAAAACGACAGTCAAATAGGGAAATAGGCTAATGAAGTCGCTCCAAGGATATTATCTGAAATGTATAAAAACGATAAATGACTAATGAATTATGGGAATTACTGTGGCATAAAATGATTGTTGCCCAAACAGAAGAATTGTTTAAATGGCCATTATGCAGGAATATGAATATTTTATATACATGTAATGTAATTTTCAATCCGAAAATAGAAATGAATTATTCACCAAGTTATGTTATAAAATTAAATAAGAATATAATACCATGCCCTAATAACGAATTCCCGAATGATCATACCACTTTAAAGAAAACCGATAGTTTTGGGAAAATGGGAAAGTCTATTTCAAATGATAAAATGTGAACATAAATATTATAGCAACACTAAAATTTAAGTTGAAGTTAGCGTATTTGTGTTGGTCAGAAGTTCCAATTTGTGTTTGTTTCAAAAGGAAAAATGGAAATTCACAAAAATAAAGTACCTGATAACATTGTTTTCCGGAATTGCCGAAAAATATTTTTAAATAGTATGAAATTGTGTTTAAATAAATCGACCTAGTTTACCCGAAATGTTCAAAGTATAAAATATAGTCAACAGAAAATCCTTTTTGCCATCTCATGCAAGAATTAAATAGAGAATCATTAGGGAAAAACTAATTCTCAAAAATACATGCAAATCACGACAACAGATTGATTTCAAAAGTTAATCAGTCGTTATCGCAAGGCAAATTTCCGGCCGTGTCCGTTTTGACGGCCTTAATTTCTGGCAATAAACAAAGCATACAAAAGACCAGAATGTTGCATAAATGATGGCATAAAAGGGTTTTAGGCATAAAAAGGTTTTAGGCATAAAAAGGTTTTAGGCATAAAAAGGTTAAATATCAGACAAGGGATTTACTCACCACTTGGGATGGTCTACGCTCATGCCTACTCCGTGTTCGATGTCAAAATCGAAGATCAGACAGCAGTGAAAATAGATGAAACTGCTATCTAAGATTAGCAGTTAAAAATAGACGAAACTGTTATCAGGGAGCCTCTCTCAAAATTTCAGTAAAAGTGGAGAGTGTAAGATATGGTCTGAACGCAACGAGGTGTTGGATCGAAATCAAAGTTATTTCGCAGCTAGCCCTTCAAGAAAACTATACCGAAACGCCCGGAATGTCAGCTATTTCTCTTAAAGCCAGAGTCCATCATTTGCAGCTATCCAAAAAAGTAACCGGCGTAATTATTGTTGAAAAACATACTGGTTGAAAGATAGTAAGGGGACTAAACTCCCTGTGAAATTATCCTTTCTGGCAAGCTCTAATTTTGAAGAAATCAACGAAAAAGGGCATTTCCAACAGTGCTTCTTAAGAAGCACCGTAGGAAAATTTAAATTAGTTGTTCGTTTTGTTATTCGGCGCAGCGCGCACAAGCATTGGAACGACGCACAGGCGCGCGCGGTTGCTATAATTCGTTGGATCAGTGCGCAACATCGCGTAAAGCTGCAATTCAAAACAATTCGAAACATGATTTAGCAAATTTTGATTTGAAATTGAGATCCTAGAATGCTGTTTTTCTCGGAATATGAAGCTGAAGCTGAGCTGAAACTTCATCAAGTAAGTTGTTCAGTATCCTTCATTAGATTTTGAACACTTTTGTTGCTTCAAACGAACAAAATGCACTAATTACAAATGATGGACTATAGCCATTGATCTCCATATACACAGACTGGATAGGACATCGCGCCGTGTTTGTGCACGAATGCGCGGCCGAACAATGGCGGCGCGTTTACTGTCAGACGGGTAAACGCGCATTGTGCATTAATTTTGTTTACCTTGGAAACTGGATTATTGAGTAAATTTTTTTCTTACAGGAGAGATTTGAAGCGCTCTTCCAAAACAAATAATTTAAAAAAATACATTTAATGAACGATGACGAGTTACCTTAAGGCAAAAAAAAATAAAATAAGTCGGTCTCTGGTCAGCGCACGTATGAGGCGCCATGTGTAAATAAATTATTTAACAAAATTATTTATATATAATTCATTATTTATTATATAATTCAGTTTCCCGGACAATTATATGTAAATAATTGTTTGGCAGTTTGCATTATATGTAAATAAATTTATTTGCCACTGCATTATTATATATATATAATTTTTGCACACTTTTTTTTATTTATATATAATATATTTGCAAACTTATTATTTATATATAATTTTTGCACACTTTTTTAATTTATATATAATTTTTGCACACTTTTTTTATTTATATATAATTTATTTGCAAACTTATTATTTATATATAATTTTTGCACACTTTTTTTATTTATATATAATTTATTTGGTACCTTTTTATTTATATATAATTTTTGCCCACTTTATTTATTTATATATAATTTATTTGGTACCTCATTATTTATATATAATTTTTTGCCCACTTTATTTATTTATATATAATTTATTTGGTACCTCATTATTTATATATAATTTTTGGCACGCTTTAATTATTTATTATATAATTTATTTGGTAATTCATTTTATCACTGAAAGATAAAATACATTATTCTCCACGAACACACGGCTGGCTGAGTTTCCATCAGCGGATGGTTGCTATGGTATGGAATTAGTAAACATATTGATTGCCCAAATTGCAGCTGGCCATCCATTGCTGGCATCAAGCCAAAAGTGCTGTTCATAGGCAGAAGTTGATGTAACTGATCCAAGGGAGATATAAATATCTATACTACAATTCAAGGAATCTCTGTCTGTCTGTCTGTCTGTCTGTCCGTCGATTATCTCCAGAACCGGGCACCGTATGAAGTTGAAAATCGGCGGGTGTTTTGCTCGGGGCTAAGAAATGTGCAGTGCAAAGTTTGAAGTGGTTTGGATGAGCGGTTCTCGAAAAAGCTGCAAAAAGCAGTGTTTTCGGAGGCAAACGTGGCAGCTTAGAACATAACACCACGCACTGCCGTTCTTTTCAATTGTTTACGTCATGTTTAAGCTAAAGCGCGCGTGCTCAATATGACGCAAACAATGCAAAAAGGACGGGCACGCGCACGTGCATTGTAGGGCGATACATTGTCCAGTATGGGTGAATAGCACTGCATGCCATGTTTTGGTATGTACACGGGCACATTATTTTTGCAGTCGACTGAGCTACCATTGTAGGTGGTCCAACTTCAAACTTGGCACAAACTTCGACGTTTCGTAAGTGTGCATTCAACCTGTGAAAATAACACCATTGAATCGCGTGCATTGTTTGCACGAGCAGTTCTCCAAAACTCTGCAAGTATGCAACCAGCGGCAAAGCAATTTGCGTTTCCCGAACATGCACATTTTAGACGGGCACTGCACTAGTCTATACTACAATTCAAGGAATCTCTGTCTGTCTGTCTGTCTGTCTGTCCGCCGATTATCTCCAGAACTGGGCACCGTATGAAGTTGAAAATCGGCCGGTGTATTGCTCGGGACAACAGAATGTGCAGTGCCAAGTTTAAAGTGGTTTAGACCAGCGGTTGTCGAAAAAGCTGCAAAAAAGCAGCATTTTCTGAGGCCTAGCGCGCCAGAATATAGCCTAGAACACCGCGCACTGCCGTTCTTTTCAATTGTTTACGTCATGTTTAAGCAAGAGCGCGCCTGCTTAATATGACGCAACAATGGAAAATGAACGGGCACGCGCACGTTTATTGTAGGGCAATACCATTTTCCAGTATGGGTGAATAGCACTGCATAACCATGTTTCCGTATGTACACGTACGTGGTGGCTGCACGGGCACATTATTTTTGCAGTCGACTGAGCGACCATTATAGGTGGTCGAACTTATAGTGGCACAAACTTTGACGTGAGTGTGCGTTCAACCTGTGAAAACAACACCATTGAATCGCGTGCGTTGTTTGCACGAGCAGTTTTCAAAAACTCTGCAAGAATGCAACCCAGCGGTCAAGCAATTTGCCCCTCCCGATCAGGCACATTTTCAACTTGCCCCTCCCGAACAGGCACATTTTCAACTGGCCCTGCACTAGTCTATACTACAATTCAAGGAATCTCTGTCTGTCTGTCTGTCTGTCCGCCGATTATCTCCAGAACCGGGCACCGTATGGAGTTGAAAATCGGCGGGTGTATTGCTCGGGACAACCGAATGTGCAGTGTCAAGTTTGAAGGGATTTGGACCAGCGGTTCTTGAAAAAGCTGCAAAAAAGCAGTATTTTCTGAAGCCTAGCGCGCCAGAATATAGCTTAGAACACCGCGCACTGCCGTTTTTTTTCAATTGTTTACGTCATGTTTGAGCAAGAGCGCGCGTGCTTAATATGACGCAACAATGGAAAATGAACGGGCACATTGTAGGGCGATAGCACTGCACACCATGTCTTCGTACGTGAGTGGCATGTACGGGCACGGGCACATGCATTTTGTAGTCAACTGAGCAACCATCACTGCACTGTATGTAGGCGGTCGACTGAGCAACTCTAATACAATATGGTATCGCCCTACAACTACGCCCTACCGTAGGGCGATACCATATTGTTGTTGTAGGGCGATACCATATTGTCCAGTAGGGGCAAATATCAGGGCCGGGGGTTGACGACATTTTGTGCGTTTTACTTGCGAGTGTGCGTTCACACCATTGAATAATGTGCGTTATTTGCACGAGCTGCAGTTCTCAACTGCCCCTTCCGAACACGCACATTTTCGACTGAATTGGTTTGGACCAGCGGTTCTCGAAAAAGCTGCAAAAAAGCAGTATTTTCGGAGGCAAACGCGCCAGAATATAGCTTAGAACACCGCGCACTGATGTACTTTTCAATTGTTCACGTCATGTTAAAGCAAGAGCGCGCCTGCTCAATATGACGCAAACAATGGAAAATGAACGGGCACGCGAACGTGCATTGTAGGGCGATACCATTGTCCAGTATGGGTGAATAGCACTGCATACCATGTTTTCGTATGTACACGTACGTGGTGGCTGCACGGGCACATTATTTTTGCAGTCGACTGAGCGACCATTGTAGGTGGTCGAACTTATAGTGGCACAAACTTTGACGTGAGTGTGCGTTCAACCTGTGAAAACAACACCATTGAATTGCGTGCGTTGTTTTGCACGAGCAGTTTTCAAAAACTCTAGAACTCCGCGCACTGATGTTCTTTTCAATTGTTTACGTCATGTTTGAGCAAGAGCGCGCGTGCTTAATATGACGCAACAATGGAAAAAGGACGGGCACATTGTAAGGCGATAGCACCGCACATCATGTCTTCGTACGTGAGTGGCATGCACGGGCACGGGCACGGGCACATGCATTTTGTAGTCAACTGAGCAACCATCACTGCACTGTATGTAGGCGGTCGACTGAGCAACTCTAATACAATATGGTATCTAGGGCGATACCATATTGTCAAGTAGGGGTAAATATCAGTGCCGGGGGTGACGACATTTTGTGCGTTTAACTTGCGAGTGTGCGTTCACACCATTGAATAATGTGCGTTATGTGCACGAGCTGCAGTTCTCAACTGCCCCTTGCGAACACGCACATTTTCTACTGGCCCTGCACTAGTCTTACTATAATTCCAGGAATCTCTGTCTGTCTGTCTGTCCGTCGATTATCTCCAGAACCGGGCACCGTATGAAGTTGAAAATCGGCGGGTATATTTTTCGGGACAACAGAATGTGCAGTGCAAAGTTTGAAGTTGTTTGGACCAGCGGTTCTCGAAAAAGCTGCAAAAAGCAGTATTTTCTGAGGCAAACGTGGCAGTATATAGCTTAGAACATAACACCCGCACGCACTGCCGTTCTTTTCAATTGTTTACGTCATGTTTAAGCTAAAGCGCGCGTGCTCAATATGACGCAAACAATGCAAAAAGGACGGGCACGCGCACGTGCATTGCAGGGCGATACATTGTCCAGTATGGGTGAATACTAATGGATCAATGGGTGAAAAGCACTGCATACCATGTTTTCGTATGTACGGGCACATCATTTTTGCAGTCCACTGAGCGACCATTGTAGGTGGTCGAACTTCAAACTTGGCAAAAATTGTGACGTAAGTGTGCATTCAACCTGTGAAAACAACACCATTGAATCGCGTGCGTTGTTTGCACGAGCAGTTCTCCAAAACTCTGCAAGTATATGCAACCTATACCAGCGGAAAAGCAATTTGCGTTTCCCGAACATGCACATTTTAGACGGGCACGTGCATTGTAGGGCGATACATTGTCCAGTATGGGTGAATAGCACTGCATACCATGTTTTGGTATGTACACGGGCACAATATTTTTGCAGTCGACTGAGCGACCATTGTCGGTGGTCGAACTTCAAACTTGGCACAAACTTTGACGTAAGTGTGCGTTCAACCTGTGAAAACAACACCATTGAAACGCGAGCGTTGTTTGCACGAGCAGTTCTCCAAAACTCTGCAAGTATGCAACCTATACCAGCGGCAAAGCAATTTGCGTTTCCCGAACATGCACATTTTAGACGGGCACTGCACTAGTTGATACAAATGTGATAAGTCCACGCGCGCGCACAGACGCACTACGTGCACGCCGTGGATGAAAGGCCAGTTCGGCGTAGCTTTTTGAGACCGCAACAACAAAAATAAATTTCTCCTGGAATAAGCGTTTGTTCGCTTACATTCCATGAATTTTTCGTTCACATTTGAACTTCGGTTAGTGAACTTATGATTTGCAAATGTTATGCAGCTGACTTCAGTGATCTTTTGGGGTTTTGGAGACGGCATTTACGTATATCCTACGTCAAGTACGACCATACAGCTTTTACAAGATGCCTCGTCAGAACGTCAGCCCAAGCGATCCGCTCGCTTGTCGACATTTCATGCGATTCGTCACAGCCGTCCGAAGTTTCCAGAACATGAATTCTATCAAGTATCAGCGTTTTAGGCCTAGGCCTACTCGTACTTTTTCGAATGCTGAATCACCACTGGATTATGTCAGCCGTCCATGATTGAAGCTTGTGTAGTCCTACTTGAATCATGGCCCGTCATAAGTTTACGGACACCGAAGTCCAGGCGCCAAATCAACGGTCATGACGGTGCGTTCCAGCCGAGTCCGGGCAGCGCATCCCCGCCCAACTTTTAATCCGCCCCGGTGCTGGTGGCTGGTGTTCTCGTCATGCTTGACCGCGGCAACGTGTCGGCCTGCAGTGTGAACGCTGGATCTTTGTTCTTCACGACCCTCTCTCGAGATTTCCCGCTTGGTGCACTGGCTTGGACATCATGCTCAAACATGCCATGCATGATGGAATTCAAGGTGAGAACTTTCCAATCACACAGCATTTGTTTTGAGCCCGTTTGTTTTTTGTACTGTGCAATATCGTGTGAAGTTTTTGTTCACCGTTTCTATGATTTTAGTTATACGCAGCCAGCGGTAGGGCCCTATCGAAAGTGCGGAGATCGATCGACATTTGATTGAATCCTACAATTTCCTTTCATACCTCCATGGTTTGACCTAATTTGGATAGTTGAATTAATGATTTTGATATTTAAACTGAACAAATTGTCCAATATGTCTGATGAGTTTTACGGCACATTGAATGTAATATCACCATGGTCACTCAGACGGGGCATCGGTGTTGACGTCGGCATAGGCCTAGGCCGATTTGATACAAATTCGATCATTCGGGGACCGTTAAGCGCGATAGTTAAAATGCCTATCCACTGCAAGCTGAAGGCGAATCATGGCGATTAGGCATCACTTGATCACCGAGGCCTTAACTTTGGTAGCCTACTGAGTCAACTTTATACCTGGGTAGCTTAATTGTTTGCCATAATTAATAAGCCTAGGCCTACATCCTGGTTTCCTGCAGCTATGACTATGAGCATGAGCTATTCTAAGTGTTCAGTTACTTTTGCAATTACTTTCCTCAACGGAGATACCTGGTCCCTACTTCATTTTATTTGAAAAAAAAAATAAAAAAAATAAAAAAAATAATTATTGAATTTTATCAATAGTTTTGTTTTTGCAGCCAGCCATTTATGTTTAATAATATAATTAATAGGCCTTTGTTGGCCCTATATTACGACATGTTGAGGCATGCAGTGAGGCTTGTTTTGTTTTCCTAACATATAGGACTAAAACTCATGAAGAATTAGCAGGGGCTAGGCTCTAGCGCCTATTCAGTTATTTCATTTGTTTCATTTGTATTTGTCTCAAATCGTGGCCAGAGTGCAAATGTAACCGTAAAACATAATAAGAAGTAAATGAATAATAAATAAATAAACTAACATAACAAACACACAAATAAAAAAATCAAAAAAAAAAATCCAATAAGATACTAGAGCTAAAACAGCCCTGGGCAATTAATTAATTTTTCAGACCATTTCTAGTCTGACAAATGTTATTGTTCTGCAGCTAATTTGAGCCGATCTTTCGGCATTGGTTCCTTATACAATAAATAGGGGCCCGGGGCCTATAATAACACCGCGGTGCAACCTGAGCAGTTTTTAGCCAGTGCATGTAATGCCAATTACATAGTTATAAACATAATCATGATGATATTAATGGTAGGGTCTACACAATTAAATGTAAAGACAGCACTTTAATGCAAATTTTAAAAAAGAAGAAGAAGAAGAGGAGTGACAGTGTCCCCACTGGCATGATTAATCTTGACAGTTCCTAAGATAAGATGGTACTTCCACATAAATTTGCGATTTTGGCCAAACATGACATGATCGCTGTTTGTCAGAGCAGCTGCTTTCGGAGCAGGTTGGCAGATCTGAGATCACTGGATGGGCACTGTTTTAACCTTTTGAAAAGGCATGTTAATTGTTAACCCAAGGAACCTGGACAAAGAGTTCAAAAACGCAGTAGGCTCCGCTTGACAATGTGTAATTAACCCAACCTTGTATGATTGCAGCAAAATGCTAGATTCTTTTTCACACAATTAAGGGGGACCTATTCATTCGAGGTATAGTTTCTCTCCTGTTTAGCTTGACATCCTTTTCTGTCACCTGGGCCAACTTGTGAAGCCATAGGAATTTATACTAACATTTAAAATTATAATGAAATACTATACTACAAACTGTAATAATTAAATAGTAATAATTTCTACTAATGCTATAACAGCGAGACTTTACCATAGACTTGTGCACAAACCTAAACTATCACCTAATCCAAGTTTACCTCTTATCTTTTCTTCACGAAATTTGGTGATTTTCTCGAGCTAGATAATTTGCAACACAAACATTCCTTGTTTTAAGGGTCGTTCTAACAATAGGGTGACTCCAATTTGTCACCCCCACATGGCATGTTGCCAAAATCCAGATGTGACTTGCCAAATAAATATAAAAAAGAAAAAGAAAAAAAGAACCTGCCGCCCATTTGTGGGATGCTGTAGATTTTATAATAATAATGATAATAATGATAACAAACACCCTGACAAAACAAATAAAACAAACACCCCAACACCCCAACAAACAAACAACCTAACGAACACATAAACAAAAAATAAATGAATACATTTAAAAGATAGATATGTTTGCAAAGGATAGCTGCTGCTTTGAGTATTTTCTGTTGCAGGATGCCAGGGGATAGCACACGCTACAAATTGGTTTTGGACTGGGACTCATACCATCGAATGCTCTTCAGATTTGCAAAATAGAGGTCTTCCGAGGTTGGACATCTTGTCAAGTTCGGTTGGTACTGATCGTCCAGCAATTTGGCCAGTTTGGCGTCCAGATTATAAACGGTTGCCTAAAGGCGAATATCAGGAAAATAATTGTCAACAGGAAAAAAGCTGTCAACAGAAAAAGCGGCACACTTTTTTGACCATGACCTATTAAATTCTATGGACATCAATTTCAATTAAGTTGACGCGATTTAAAAGCATGATGGCATTGAGGAGGATAATACAACATAAAGTGTACGCTCAGTTTTATGATCTGTAGACACATACATTTAACCACACGTTGCGCGTTTACGTGCTTGACCCAGATCTTTAGCAGCCTAATTGTACTATTCATATTATGTAGGCCTACCTGTAAGTGTAATAATATTTCCCATTGTCATGTTAACGTTGATGCACCGTACTTAAGACTCCTGCTGGTTATGATTTTTCCCACCAAAAAAAAAAAAAATGGGCTTCAAAAACAAGAAAAAGATAAAGCTGGTTAGAAACATTTCTTGACATGAAATGAATATTGCTAAGTAAATTACAACTTGGAATTTTCTAAATTGCATTCATGCTTTTGATGTCATTGTATTGGGTTGTAGGTTGTACATAGTCCTGGCTATTTTGTACTGTATTTTATTTGACATTGAACACGGAATAATCATCTTCAGGTAACAGTTTAAATGACTAACTATAGCTATACATTGACAGTTTACATTTAATAACGGCTACTTCAACAAGTTCATTGTTTTAAGGGGATTTAAGTAATAATTGTACTTTTGGAAGATAACATAAACAATTAAAAAGTAAAAAAAAAAAAAAAAAAAATTTTATGCCTCCAGATAATTTTGCTCCTAAAACTACAAAGAAAACTTGGTCGCCTATTTGGGGGCCGGAAGGGAATTTTTTCGATCTTTTCCACCAGGATGGGTTTCGTAATGGCTTTTCGCCTTTTTTCAGGAGCAATAATAGCTAATTTGTTTAGTTCACGTAAGTGATACTCACAATAGGAGGTTGATATGTTGGGGATATTTCTCCTTACTGATTTAGATTAGATCTACCCACGGGAAAATAGTACATTTCGTCCTCTTTTTGTCCACGAATGGTTTTGCCACTTTGTAGGCCAGCTTAGAAGGTAGCCACTAACATTTCCCCCTTTGTATCAATTGAATCTATATCGATCAGGATTGGTTTGAGAAATATATAAAAGTATCTAATCAACATTTGTAGTTAGTTTTACCTCTTTTGACAACGTTATCCAATGATCAAGTTGTGGCGTATGATTATAATACCTAACTTCGTAATGTGTATTATTATTATGCATGTTTAATTTTCAAAACTTTCAAAGAGGCAGCTTGTGTGGTTTAGGAAGAGTGCCAAAGATTTGTGGCAAGCATGCCGATGAGGTTACAGCATTAATGATGTTTGCAACATTAACTCTTAAAAAAAAAAAAAAAATGGTAGCAGTTCGCACTCTATCCTCAGTTGGTAATAGTTATACACAACTCCAGTATTACCCTGGCGCTAGTATTTGTTTCGTTCAGTCTTTCTCTTTTGGGGTTCTACTCTTCGGGGTAAGGGTGTGAGGGTACTGCCTGTCGTCCCATGGGGCGCGCGTTGCGCGTTTGGCGAAGTTGGCTGGGAGCGACGGGCAGTGCCTCAATTCAAACTAAATAAACAAGTTGGGTGAATAGTTCTTAAGTAAAACCTTTGAATTTGGACGTTAAACATTTAACAAGTTGTGTTTAATCTTTGTAAAAAAGTACGCCAAGCACCCATTTGTACTGATTGGGCATGCCAACCGTATCTACGAGCGGTGGACCAAATCGGTGTGCTTTAACTACAAATAACTTCTTGAGTAATATAGGCATATAAATACTAAAGTCACGTGACAAATACTTAAGTCATGTGACAAAACACTTTGGCTAGCACCCACTTGTTCTGGTGGGGCTAGTGAATGGTTGGCAAGCGTGCCAAGGTTTCGGGCCCAGTGATGCCAAGCATGGCAAGTATTTGGGGCAAGCGTGCCCCGTTTTTAGCTTGTTTAAAATGTTTCTAAGGCAAATATCTTTTAGCAAATAGGTAATTATTCATTGGTATGTTATAGCTTGTTAACGTATTTACGGACATTTAATACAGTTAAACAAATAATGCATTATAATTATATAATGCATTATTTATTATATAATGCATTATTTATTATATAATTCATTATTTATTATATAATTCATTATTTATTATATAATGCATTATTTATTATATAATTCATTATTTATTATATAATTCATTATTTATTACATAATTTATTATTAATTATATAATTCATTATTTATTATATAATTCATTTTTTATTATATAATTCATTATTTATTATATAATTGTGCGCCCGAAGCGAACGAGGCTATGATTTATAAATAATGGTTTTCAGCAAACCAGGGAACCAGACTACAGCAAAACCATTATATATTATATAATGGTTTTCTGATCTAAAAAATGAAACTTGTTTGCAAATTAACTTCACTAGGACACGCCTATGTTTTAAATATTCATATCACATAACGCACCAAAACACAGCACTTGCCACAAAAAAAAACACGCAGTATTGTGTATTTTGGGTATTGTGGGTCTGAATTTTTGTAATTTGCGCCCCGAAAGTATTGGAAATGACTCTCAAATGCTGTAAACTAGCGTATTTCAGGTTAACGATTCTTAAAAATTACGGAGAAATTAGCTATGCACAACGCTCGCGCTAGCTAGCTACGATGGCCATCATGATCTATCCCGCAGTGCTGTCATGTTAATGCTGATAAAAGCGCGCCTGAGCTGACACTGCGTGCACCGTGGAGGTGTAGCGGGTATCGGTAACGATTCACTGGATGCGCGCGGCAGGAAGTTTCGGGAAAGCAAGCTGCTGCAAGTACAAGCGGTACAATCAGTACGCCCCGAAAATAAACAATAAATACAAATGAATACATCAAAACGGAAAAGGTAAACCACGGAAAATACATAATTACACATAATTGTGTAACCGAGACCGAGTTGACTAGGACCGAGTCTTTCGACTTATTTAATAAATAATGCATTATATAATAAATAATGAATTATATAATAAATAATTCATTATTTAATAAATAATGAATTATATAATAAAGAATGCATTATATAATAAATAATGCCTTATATAATAAATAATGCATTATATAATAAATAATGCATGATATAATAAATAATGCATGATATAATAAATAATGCATTATATAATAAATAATGCATTATATAATAAATAATTAAAGTGTGCAAAAATTATATATAAATAATAAGTTACCAAATAAATTATATAATAAATAATTAAAGCGTGCCAAAAATTATATATAAATAATGAGGTACCAAATAAATTATATATAAATAAATAAAGTGGGCAAAAATTATATATAAATAATGAGGTACCAAATAAATTATATATAAATAAATAAAGTGGGCAAACATTATATATAAATAAAAAGGTTACAAATAAATTATATATAAATAAAAAAAGTGTGCAAAAATTATATATAAATAATAAGTTTGCAAATAAATTATATATAAATAAAAAAAGTGTGCAAAAATTATATATAAATAATAAGTTTGCAAATAAATTATATATAGATAAAAAAAAGTGTGCAAAAATTATATATAAATAATAAGTTTGCAAATATGTTATATATAAATTTAAAAAAGTGTGCAAAAATTATATATATATAATAAGGTTGCAAATAAATTATATATAAATAATTCTAGTTTGCCCAAAATTATATGTAAATAATTAGGTTGCAAAATAAATTATATATAAATAATGCAGTGGCAAATAAATTTATTTACATATAATGCAAACTGCCAAACAATTATTTACATATAATTGTCCGGGAAACTGAATTATATATAAATAATTTTGTTAAATAATTTATTTACACATGGCGCCTCATACAAACAGTGCCCTCTATTTCCGCACCTCCTCAATTTTTTTTACCAAAGAGCACCAAGGAATGGGAAATTGCACCAAGGCAAATGATCGAAAGCACCAAGGCAAATTATGGAGGATACCAATGTACATGAGGACACCAAAAAAGCAAAATAGTACCTACCTTGTCTGTACAATCCAAGCTTGAATAAAAAAAAAAAAGGCAAAAAAAAAAAAAAAAAAAGGCCGCGTGGCCGCGTCAGTTCTGGAACTTTGGTCTGACCAGAGACCGAATATTTGTGGCCTAATCACCTCAAACAGCTTTTCCACACTTTCTTGATTACACTTTCTTATTTGACATTTTCGAATATCTCCTTTTCCTTTTTTTTTTTAAATCTTTCCTTCCAAGATTGATTGTAAGTAAATTGCCATTTCAGTTTTGCCACATTGGTCATCAGAGAACATTGATTTACTCCAATAATAAAATGAATAACTGCATTAATAATATACTGAAATGAGGTCACATTTTTTAACTCAACACTCACACGATGAATTGTATGGAGATTCATTCAAATGATTGAAACAATTATCTAAAAGGTAAATGGAAAAAAATAACTGTACAAATTAATCAGGAAAAACATCTTCCCCTCCCTAGGTACAATATTACAGATTGAGCAGGGATAGTAGAGTCATTTTCCTGGAATCCGTGACCATGTTGTGGATATCTTTTTTTTCTTGATGTATTTGACAAATAGGACCAATTTCAAGAAAAAATAGCTCTTATACACTTCCCAAACGTGAAGGCCAACTTTTTATAGCACTTGTTTTCAAAATGGCTGCCGACGCCATATTGAAATACATAACAAGTGATATCTCGGGAACCAGATGAGCCATAACGTAACGATAAATGAGGTGTCGATTCCCACTATTTCTGGCATGACAAATCTGATAAAATGGTATTCATTACATTTCGGACCATCGTGACCTCAAAATTCACAATGGTGGCTGTTAGCCATCTTGAGAAACGGCATCTATTATAACTCTGGAACCAGAGGAGCGAAATAGACATATAAGATGTTATTTTCAATTAATTCTGGCATTACAACCCATTGGAATGGTTCTTTTGACGTTCAGGGACTACCATGACCTGCTATTTGAAGATGACTGCTGTCGGCCATCTTTCAAAAGTCAATTTTATCTCTTGCGCCAAAGGCTCTTGGTATGAGGAGCCATCCCATTTAAATCCACCACCACCTAACTTATTTGATTGGTTATTTTGAGTTTTATCTTGATACTTATTTCTTTCTGTTATTACTTCTAACAATTTGTTTTAAATTAATTTGTTTTACGGGCTTCAGTAAATTTGTTCTCCATTGCATGGTTTATTATTTACACATGTTTTGCCTTACATATGATATAGTTGCCATGGGCGTCGCCAGGATTTTTCTAGAGGGGGGCAAAGCACATTTCCCTCCAAATCCCTATGTTTTCCTGCATTTTCCCGATTGATCATTTTTTCGAAGGTGGGCAGGGTATTTCCCCCGGCGCGCCCCCAACCCTTTAAATAAACAACAATATGATTTCGCCCCTCTTCCCCCCCCCTTTTTTTCTCCTTTTTTTGGGGCTTGCCCCCCCCCCCCCCTCGCGACGCCCATGATAGTTTCCATTTGATTATTTTGATTATTTATTTCGCGTGCTTTTGTAATGAATCTGTTGCTTATCATTCATCTGGTAAACAATTCCTAAATGTTCACTTCCTTGTGTTGGATTTTTTTTTTATTTAATCAGCTGATTCATCTGTTTATATATATTTTTGTTTCGATATCGTTTTAACTTCAATATCACGAACGGTTTAGGAGAAAACCCGCGGAGAATTATTGTCCGGACAAAAAAAATAAGATTTACCAGAATAATAACAGAAAGTGGTAGGGTTGTGCCCGGCCACTCAACAAGATCAAACATGTATATAGCTATGTAGGCAATTATACAGGCATCTTTCGAAGCCGGGGGCTTATATGAAGATGCCTTGTCAAAACAAAACCGAAATGTCAACTCAACAATTACAGAAACAGACTAACAATCGGACAAACACAAATAGAGGACATGGGATAAAATGTGAGGGTTAGAGAAAATAGAAAATGCCATAAATGAATAATCATGTTGCTAGTCATAAATCAAAGCTAAGCATCAATATTGAAGTAAAAACGATATCGAAACAAAAATATAAATAAACAGATGAATAAGCCGATTCAATAAAATAAAAAAACACACAAGGTCACTTCCTTGTGTTTATTTTTTTAACGAATTTGTAACCAGATGAATGGTAAGCAACAGATTCATTACAATCGCACGCGAAATAAACAATCAAAATAATCAAATGGCAACTACACTCAACCAAAAAAGAAAGTCCCCCATAATACATTTTTGTATAACTCACAATCTACTGGGCACGTCTTGCTAAAAATTGCGACTGATCAGTACTGAAAATGCCTTAGCAATCCAGCCACACTCTTTGTTTGGCCAAAAACAGTGATAATGTGTACAAAATTATGCAATTTATGACAAATGGTACCGAAAAAAAGTTGCACATGCGTGCAAGGCGAGGGTGAACCACAACTTGCACGTATACAAAAGTGCAACTTTTTTGGTATCATATGTCATAAACTGCCTTTATTCGTACACATAAGCACTGTTTTTGGCCAAATAAAGAGTATGGCTGGATTGCTAAGGAATTTCTGTACTGATTAGTCGTAAATTGAGCGAGAGGTGCTCAGTAGCTTTTGAGTTAGACAAAAAGTATTGGAAGGGGGGACTTTCTTTTTTGGTTGATTTTATATGTAAGGCAAAACATGTGTAAATGATAAACCATGCAATGGAGAACAATTTTACTTAAGCCAGTAAAACAAATTCATTTAAAGCAAATTATTAGAAGTTATAACAGAGAGAAATAGGTATCAAGATAAAACTCAAAATAACCACTCAAATAAGTTAGGTAGTGGCGGATTTAAAAGGGATGGCTCCTCATACCAAGAGCCTCTGGCGCGAGAGATAATATTGCAGATTGACGTTTTGACAGATGGCGGACAGCAGTCATCTTCAAATAGCAGGTCATGGCAGTCCCTGAACGTCAAAAGAACCATTGCAATGGGCTGTAATGCCAGAATTAATTGAAAATAACATCGTATAATGTCTATTTTGCTCCTCTGGTTCCAGAGATATAATAGATGCCGTTTTTCAAGATGGCTACCAGCCACCATTTTGAATTTTGAGGTCACGATGGTCCGAAACGTAATGAATACCATTTTATCAGATTTGTCATGCCAGAAATAGTGGGAATCGACACCTCATTTATCGTTACGTTATGGCTTATCTGGTTCCCGAGATATCACTTGTTATGTATTTCAATATGGCGTTGGCGTCCATTTTGAGAAAAAAAAGTGCTATAGACAAGTTTGCCGTCACTTTTGGAGGTGTATAGGAGCTATTTTTTCTTAAAATTGGTCCAATTTGTCAAATCCATCAAGAAAAAAAGGTATCCGCAACATAGTCACGGATTCCAGAAAAATACTCTACTAGGAATGACATCGTTCACCTTTGACATTTCGGTAGGCGTTAAGCCAAGGCAGACATAATTCAATCAGGTTTTGCATATAAAAATTATTCGAATGAACTTTTTGTTAAAAGTCAACTTTTGTTCATTGCTTTTGCCGGGTAAGTCATGTTTGTATGTCTTTACAAAAATAATGCCGACCAGCATGACATGCCTAGATCACATGGAACTTGAACGGAACATCTTGCTACCACACAGTAGGCCTCCATCCCCTCAGAACGACAAAATTTACGCTATTATAATTTGCTTTGTCATTCCCATGTTGTAGGCCTCGTTAAAAAAAAATTACTTGCGAATAATTGTCCTATTCTTCAACGCTCCTTACTTGCCCACTCCAGCAATCTAATGCTGCACACACCTTGACTATAATCCTCATCGATTTTGATCAATTTAGATCTCTGTTCCTTTTATTCATTCAAAAATGACAAAGAAACCGAAGAAAATCCAACTTCATTTTTTAATCCTCCGTTCGAAACTGTATTTTTCTTTACCCTTTTCAAAAAACACGCGCGCGGACGTTGTTCGGACGCACATGTCCTATCCAGTCTGTGTATATAGAGATCAATGACTATAGCTTTAAACAAAGCGCGGTGGAATGCTAAACTCGCATGCTCGCTACGCCCATCGCATAGTTGAGCAAAATTCTAGGCGGCGCGCGCTGTAAAAAAAAGTTTAGTTGGCCGCGAGAGGGCGCTAGGCAAAAAGCATGATCGCAATGGCTGCTCACATGTGAAATGACACAACCACGAAATTACAAAAGTTATGAAATGAATGCTGGAGTACATGGAGTAAGGAACCTGTCGGGTAAAAGTAAGTACTGAAACCCGACCTGGTTACAAGTGGAAATGTTAAATCTGGGCTGAACATCCTGTACCTTACCCGTACAAATATATAGCCCTAATTTAGCCCAAAGCTACAAGTTTAGGCAAGCATGCCAAACATCAATACAATTTCTACAGAAAAGAACAACTGGCGTGTTCGTTGATTTGAAAGGATATTTCCACCCCAATGCCGACTCCCCCCGTCTATAAATTGGAATATTTAGGGCCTAGTGGTAGGTAACAACAGCGATGGCCAATAGTAATATGACGGATTATCACAGTTGCCGTGAAATTATTTCTAGTGCAAACGTCACTGATGTAATGAAACTAGGAGAATGGTGCATTTTAAAAATCACCCACATCCCACAAGAAGAAGTGACTCCCATCCTTCTTCCCCCGCGGACTAGTAGTATTGGGCCCCTACTGAAAAGCAGGAGAGAGGAGAGGTGACGTTAGGCAAGAAATAATTGTAAGTCGATGCTCAGGAGTACCGCGATCTATCTTAACTGTTATAACTTTATTAACAATGTACTGTCAAGATTTTAAGTAAGCCCTACGTTATTACAGAATTCTGAGGATCCTTTGGATCACCCATGGGGGATTTTTCTCCACACCCATTCCTGTGATTTATGCTCATTGGCACTGCGTAACGTAGCCTATAATATATTATTATTATTGAGTTATATTTTTTTAAAGCTGCCTTTTTCGAAATACAGTCCCAACGGAAACATTCTATGTATTAAGTTACTCACACATAATAAGTTAACTTCTTGAGAGACTGTCCTCCGGGACCCTTTCTCCGTCTTCTGTTGTTGCATTTTTCTGCCGCACAGTTTGCCACCATTTTCAAGTCCCAGCATACCACGGCAAGCAGTGATGGAGAAGTTATCGTCACGCCAAAGAAATGCGCGTTTGAAATTTTGGCCCTATTCACGTGACCAATGGCTGCGCCCTGTCAAAACGCGCGTATTATACGCGCGTCCGATCTAGTTTTTTTAAGTTCTATATCTATGTGTTTACGGGCCAGATTCCAGGGTCTGTGTACAGCTAGGCACGTGCACACTAACGTTACATCCAACGAAAAAAACGTATAACGTGAGACCTTACTTTTCTCATTGAAACGGTTTCCGACTTAAATGTTATTTATACATCGCACTTTCCGTGGCATCCTTTACCATTTTTCAGTGAAGACAAGTTTACAATTACTCGGCAAAACTGAAAAATTATCCCCTAAACTGTCGCCTGTTTCGAACTTGTGACCCAATACTTTCGTACTACACGACACGGAAAAACAAAAAAAATGCATCAAACACTCTTTGTTTTTTGCGCTAAGGTTTGCAAAAGTGACTTTGATTGCCTTAAATTCCTGTCCACGTGGAAAGAAAAAAATTTCAAAGTATTTCGAGCGTGATGTTGACCGATACTTCAGTGGGGCAAACTGCGACTGCAAACATCCATGTTTGCTGATTATCAGTATTTCATATTTTGAGTACGCATGCGCGCAAACTAAATGAGCGGCTGAAACATACGTGCTTTAATCGTGCTTTGTAAAAATCCCTAGCACGCATGAGTGAATTGTGTATGTTTCAATATACGTTACAGTTGCGTGCTTTGTAAAAACCCCTAGCACGCAATACCAAGCGGCTTTAAAGTAGTTCCGGCTTCGCTGAGTCATTTCAGAGTCATGCGAGCGAATGTGCCGAATTGTGCTTGGGGCATAAAGAAAATGATTGAGACTAATTTACTTCATGCAAGTTTTAAATTGATTGATAAAAGACGACTTTGATCTCTTAATGCTTCCATATACAGCAACACCTTAGACGAATTTGATCTAAATATTCTACATGTATATACTTTACTTTATTCCACCTCATGGTACAATGCAAAAATATAAAAAGGATTCTTCAAAATAAATTAGGTATGTCAAAACAAATAAGATAAGAAATAATGTACTAGTAATTAATACCAAGAGGTGCGGGGGACCCACAAAAAGCAAGCTTGTCGAGTGCGAGTCCCCTGAACAACAAAAACAATAACACAATTTAACAAGGTACACAATAACAACAAACATAGACAATACATATACACATAGACAATACGAGAATGTAAATGTCAGGGACAATGAATGTGAATTATTGGAAAGAAGCATTAAAAAAGTTAAATTTAATTTAATTTAATATGGAGTAAGCTAGGGCCATAATAGACAAAAAAAAATTCAAAATGGCGTTACAGAAAATGGCAATGGAGAAAAAAAATGGCATGCAAAGCAATAGTACATACATAAAGAAATAAACTGAATGACAATTTAATAGTGAACTGAAAGGTGAGTATTAACTGCATTTTGTGTAAGAAAATGACAATAAAGAAAAAAATTTTTAAAATGGCATGCTTAAAGGGAATGTACAGCATTTGCTTTTGCAGCAATTTTTGGAAATAAATGGATTTGGAGGATTAGTATGTTATAGCAAATATTGCTGCAATGACTGAAATATTGCTGAAATAACAACCGGTTACTATAACAATGTGAAATTTGGTCTCGGACGAAATTAAATGTTGGAGTTGCTAATTTGAGTGAAAAAAAATGTTTTAAAATAGCCGGGAAAACCTATATTTAAAGTAGCATAACAACCGGTTACTATATCCTTTTCCCTGTGAATATGAGTTGTGAGTGGCAATTACTCAAAACTAATCTCGTCTATTCGGCGAAGACAAAGTCCCACAAACTCTAGAAATGCTGGAATCTGTTAATTTTAGGCCTTTATATAGCCTATACTGGGTGTCACAATGGTTTGTTGTGTATCCATGGAGCTAGGATTACAAGGGCGGATCCAGAACACAATTTTTTTGGGGGGGGCCCAAAAAAATTTTGGTCCTCCAAAAAAGTGGGTCCAAAAATTACGGCGTGGGGTTCGGGGCCCGCTTAAGGGCCCCGAAAAAATTTTGGATTCTAGATGCTCTGTGGTGCGATCTGAGGCAATTTCTGACCACTTTAACCAATGTTTTTTTGAGGAAAAGATGGTGGTGTACTCATTGCCTGCCTTTTTTGCGATGTCACATATAAAAAAAAAAAAATTGGTTTCGTTTTGGGGGGGGGGGCCATGGCCCCCTTTGGCCCCCCCCCCCCCCTGGATCCGCCCTTGGCTAGGAACACTATTCCAGGCCCATTGAACAGGATTCACTACACTATCAATAATCATATTTGCCTTGTTGTCTGGGTTCACAATGGTCTGCGTGTTGTATACGTACGTGCACCCGTAGCTAGGAACACGCCATCCACGCCCTTTGATCATTACGTGCTTTGTAAAATCCCTAGCACGCAATACCTGCGTGTCATGGACAGTGTATTGTGTATGTGCATCCACAATAATGCAGCTATACTCCACGCCTATTGATTATAGTTCAATATACGTATCGTTAGTAATTATTGCGTGCTTTGTAAAATAAAAAAAAACCTAGCACGCAATACCAAGCGGCTGTAAAGTAGTTCCGGCTTCGCTGAGTCATTTCAGAGTCCTTGTGTTTTGTTTATGAAAATACGTTGTAATAATAATTTGTCCTATAAAAAAACAACCCAAAAATCTGTCGCAAAACTGTGATTTGAAGTAACAGTCCATCATTTTGCAGCTATCCAAAAAGTAACTGACGTAGTTAGGCACTATTGTTAAGCATACTTTGGTTAAAGATAGTGGACTAAACGCCCTGTGAAATTATTCTTTTTGGCAAGCTGTCATTTTGAAGAAAACAATGAAAGAAAGCCATTCCGATCCAGCGAACGATGCGTAAGACGCATTCTGGGAAATGTCCGTTAGTAGTTCGTTTTTAATTCGGCGAAGCTCAAAACTAATTCTGAACTGGAGCGCGCTGTGTAAAACCACTTTAAAAATCTTTATAAAGGCCTCCAGATGCAAACACTTGCTGAGGGAAGGCATCATTCAACACAGATAGCGTGTAGCAAGTGGATAATGTAGAATTTGATTTTAACTAACAGGTTGTTTTTCTCGTCTGAATTCAAATTCGTTTCTGTGGTATTCGCTGCCATTTTCGTATTTTCACAGATAGGCCTATGACATTTGATTGAAAATGTGTTCCGAACCGCATTGTTCCTTGCATAAATAAGTCTCTGTTGGTATTCACATGAACTGGCCACAAAATGTCCACGAACAGAGGGGCTCTATAGCATTAATGAAAATGACAATAAAGGAAAAAAATTTTTAAAAAAGGCATGCTTAAAGGGAATGAACAACATTTGCTTTTGCAGCAATTTTTGGAAATAAATGGATTTGGAGGATTAGTATGTTATAGCAAATATTGCTGAAATGACTGCAATATTGCTGAAATAACAACCGGTTACTATTACAATGTGAAATTTGGTCTCGGACGAAATTGAATGTTGGAGTTGTTAATTTGAGTGGAAAAAAATGTTTTAAAATAACCGGGAAAACCTATATTTAAAGTAGCATAACAACCGGTTACTATATCCTTTTCCCTGTGAATATGAGTTGTGAGTGGCAATTACTCAAAACTAATCTCGTCTATTCGGCGAAGACAAAGTCCCACAAACTCTAGAAATGCTGGAATCTGTTCATTTTAGGCCTTTATATAGCCTATACTGGGTGTCACAATGGTTTGTTGTGTATCCATGGAGCTAGGAACACTATTCCAGGCCCATTGAACAGGATTCACTACACTGTCAATAATCATATTTGTGTTGTCTGGGTTCACAATGGTCTGCGTGTTGTGTACGTATGTGCACCCGTAGCTAGGAACACGCCATCCCACGCCCTTTGATCATTACGTGCTTTGTAAAAAACCCTAGCACGCAATACCTGCGTGTCATGGACAGTGTATTGTGTATGTGCATCCACAATAATGCAGCTATACTCCACGCCTATTGATTATAGTATACAAATATTGAATGCTTCGAGTGGTGTAGTAAAACTAGCCTCCCGAGGTGATCCATGGACCATTCTATTTTCCCGAGGCGAAGCCGAGGGAAAATAGAATGGTCCATGGATCACCGAGGGAGGCTAGTTTTACTTCACCACGAGATAAAGCATTCAATATTTGTTTTATAACACTTCACCCACAGATTCTGCTTGATTTTAATATTTTTAATTATTTAAATCTGAACACAGTTGAAATAAACTTCAATTTCAATACAAAATTGGTGGAAAATGTATTTCTCTCTTAAAAACTACCCCTTCACGAAATGTTTGAACCCAAGTCTGCGGCGCGCTCTCTTTGGAATAATACGCGCTACGCACAACGTGCAACGCGCACACCAGCATGCATTTGCACACAAATACCGCGCCGTGGAAATAGTACTTTGGTTGCTATGCGCATAGTACTTTTGTTGCTATGCGCATAGTAATTTTGGCCGTGCACAGAAAGATAGCAAAATTAGAAAGTAACATGTGACTCGCTCTCGGCCAATCAAGACACAGAATCTGTGGGTGAGGTGTTATAATTCAATATACGTATCGTTAGTAATTATTGCGTGCTTTGTAAAATAAAAAAACCTAGCACGCAATACCAAGCGGCTGTAAAGTAGTTCCGGCTTCGCTGAGTCATTTCAGAGTCCTTGTGTTTTGTTTATGAAAATACGTTGTAATAATAATTTGTCCTATAAAAAAAAGCAACCCAAAAATCTGTCGCAAAACTGTGATTTGAAGTTACAGTCCATCATTCTGCAGCTATCCAAAAAGTAACTGACGTAGTTAGGCACTATTGTTAAGCATACTTGGGTTAAAGATAGTGGGACTAAACGCCCTGTGAAATTATTCTTTTTTGGCAAGCTGTCATTTTGGTAACACCTCTATGTTCCGACACCCCTATGTTCCGACTGCACATATTCCTATTCCTAACCCTAACCCTAATCCAAACCCTCTAACCAGGAGTAACGCAATCTAGGTTGTCGGAACATAGGGGTGTCGGAACATAGAGCAGTCACCGTCATTTTGGAGAAAACAATGAAAGAAAGCCATTCCAGCGAACGATGCGTAAGACACATTCTGGGAAATTTCCGTTAGTAGTTCGTTTTTAATTCGGCGAAGTTCAAAATTAATTCTGAACTGGAGCGCGCTGTGTAAAACCACTTTATAAATCTTTATAAAGGCCTCCAGATGCAAACACTTGCTGAGGGAAGGCATCATTCAACACAGATAGCGTGTAGCAAGTGGATAATGTAGAATTTGATTTTAACAAACGTTTTTTTTTTCTCGTCTGAATTCAAATTCGTTTCTGTGGTATTCGCTGCCATTTTCGTATTTCACAGATAGGCCTATGACATTTGATTGAAAATGTGTTCCAAACCGCATTGTTCCTTGCATAAATAAGTCTCTGTTGGTTTTCACATGAACTGGCCACAAAATGTCCACAAGTAAGACCTTCAGATAATATTAAAGAAAAAACGCTGATTACTGCAGTCTAAGTTGAACAATACAAAATGCAGAATTCTAATCGAGATATACAAAAGTAAATGAGTAACTTGGCAAACGCAAACTGTAGATATGACAAAAACACAATATTTCAAGCCTAAAAATGGAATAGAAACACTTAAACGGACTTGAATGATCAGAGGGAAATCATGTGTGAACGAACACGGAAATAAATGTAGGTTTTCCCGTCCGGTTGCACAACTTGCTCATTCGGTCGTGGAAAACTTCCATTCGACCTCGCATAAATGTGGGTAAGCGTTTACAGACCTATTTCAGCTTAGCAAGTTATCTTTATTCATGCATAAAAAGTAGTCAGCGAATTATGAAATTTGTGCATTCTATTTCATGAGCTTTGTGGATTTTACTTGACTTTTGAGATAGTTTTAGTCAGGAATGTACAGCTTTCTAAAAAAAAAAATAAAAATAAATTGTATCAATGGCATAATAGAACATCTCCAAGAAATAAAGCGCAAAGAAATTTCGTGAATGGCATAATATCACCAAACAATAAAGTGCAAAGTGATAGAAAGAAATAATGTTTAGGCAGCTGCCAATAAAATAAAAAGGTTATAAAAAACACATAAATATCTCGAAATAGAATTGATATTTCATCGGCAGTACGTTCGACGTTTAGCCAAATGTTGCTGCCAAATTAAGTTGACTCCTAAATCCATTCAATTGCTTTTATCAAATTCGCTTACCGGTGCGAAATCGAAAACCAACAAACAGAATGGGCAAATCTTGCTGGAAAAAAAATTGAGAACACGCTTAGGCCAAAAAAATACTTGGTCTCTGGTCAGCGCGCGCGTCGATTTTAATCATGCGCGTCAACCTTTTTTTTCTTCAAATTAACACGGAAGCTACAACAGCGCTCTCTATTGCCGCACCTCCTCAAATTTGTGTACCAAGGAGCACCAAGGAATGGGGAAATTGCACCAAGGCAAATGTTAAAGGGCACCAAGGCAAATTATGGAGGACACCAATGTATAATGAGTTCACAAAAAGCAAAATAGTACCCACCTTGTCTGTACAATTCAAGCTTGAAAAAAAAAGCCACCAAAAAAAAAAACCACCGCGTCGCCGCATCAATTCCGGAACTTCGGTCTGACCAGAGACCGATTATTTATTTTTTTTTGGTCCTTATTTGAAAACATTTCAACGACATCAAATGCTGTAACTGTGAAAAGGAATCCCTCTAAATTGTGTCGGATTGAAAGACAAGTTGCCAAATTGAACGGGAAAACATATGAAAGGGTCAATCCCAGTACATCTTTGTGTCATGTTACATATACGTAGTTTCAAAATGATACTTTTTGCAAGTGGTGAGCCGACTTAAAAATGTATTTTCTGGACATCCTATTAAGATTTAAAATGAGAATCACAGAGCTTATACAATACGTCAAACATTATGACAGGTATGATCGTCAAATCTAGAAAGACAGTCTGGTAACGTACGTTTCATATACCATAAATTCCCCTACTGGCAAGTCAGTGGCAGAGTCTATGCTGAGCACACTTTGCTTTCACTTTTTGAATCACCTTAAAGGGATCAAAAGTAGCTTGATTTTGTTTGATAGAAATATTCGGGACTCGGGTTAGTTTTAAGGTATAATGTAAGTCTTGTTTTTGCGACACTGAATATGTCTTGAAAACTAGAGTATAGTGTGCTGAAAAAAAGTGATGATTGAAATATGTTGGTAAAATAGTTTCTTTCCCAATTGTAATCTTTGTGGATTTCTTTGCGACAAGGGAATTGTATAGCCTTGCTTCAATTGATGGCATTGACATAACAATAGAATACAATAAGCGATGTGTGCAAATTTTAAACATTATTGTTTTTTATTGTATAAATGTTAACAGAATAATTGTCCCTAGATGTTTGCGCACACGCCCTGAAAGTCGCCCTGAATGAATGCGACATGATTGCGCCAATTGCGCGATGATTGACCATTGACCAAAATTGGAAACCTTAATCTTCGAAAATTCGAAAAAACTGTTCGAAAGTGTATTGAAATATAAATATATCGATAGATAGCATATATATGCGAGTAAAAAGGGTCTGTTTACATAAAAGACAAGGTTAGGACTTTATCCAAAAAAAATGTGTCACGAATATGCCTCTCCCCAGTGGCACACTGCGTACTGCACATCTCTTAATACAAAGCTCTCTTTTACACATCGAATGCTAACGTGTATTATGTACATTACAGATGAATCGTTTGGGCAGAGGTTGCCGCCTCTGTACATCTATTTGAAGAGGGTTCTTGACAAGTATCCTGAAGGTGGACAAATACTGAAGGTAACTTTCGTGGCTCTTCATGGTTTTTGATATGTTCCCGTACAAAATCTGAACTTGAATTTATACAATACTAATTACAGTATTTCTTTCACATTGCATGTGTATTATTATACGGTTCCAGTTTCTGTTGTCAATATAACCAGTTTTATTAAGAACATAAATCATTTAACATGATTTGTTACATTAATTTAATCTACAAGGGTTTGGAAATTACTGAGTCTATCCTACATGTACAGCGTCCTTAATAATAAGCCCTCTTATTCCCCGACAATTGAATTACTCTATCAAGTATTGAGAGCCGGTCCAGACGATCGATTTAGTGAAAGAAAATAATCAAATATTAGACCGAAAGAGTTGGAAAAAATTAGAGTGGAAAAAAAAATTGATCGATTCAATTGATTACGTTTGACTTGAAACGTCTCGTCCCTTACTCTGCAGTAAGATAAATGCACAATACTGACATGGATGTCTCTGCTTCGTTGTCGTTGATGGCATCACCACTAATATTGTCAACATGATTGATTTCAGGAGCTTGTTCAGAATGCAGACGATGCGCAGGCGAGTAAAGTGGTGTTCCTCTATGACAAGACGGAGCATCCACGCCAGAGACTTTGGTCAGACACGTTGGCTGATTTCCAAGGCCCGGCTCTGTATGCCTACAATGATGCATCCTTCACCAAGGAAGACTGGAAGAACATCCAACACCCTGAACAGAGTGGAAAGCGTAAAGACCCGACGAAGGTTGGACGATTCGGACTTGGCTTCATCTCTGTCTTCCATCTCACAGGTGAATATATTAATAACAACAGTAATAATAACAGTAATTACCCTGGATTGGACATTTAGGAGACATCCCCATAGACTTGTGCACACAATTTTTCCAACTTAAATGTGCCCTAACCCAATATTCCCTTGTCCTTTATCCACGAATTTCGGTATGTTTACTAATTAGACCACGAGCAAAAAAATATAACATAAGTGCGACAAAAAATTGTGCCTCTAAAGGGGCTGTGACATTAGGGAGACATGACAATGTCTCCTTAATGACCGATGTTTCCCACCGTTTGAAGAAATTACGATACCGTTTCTCCTCGATGGCACATTTAGTCGTATACGGATTAGTCTTGAGATAAAGTGCCACTCCATTCAAACAATTACTGGCTGAGGCAGATGGCCATGAAGTCTTCCCTGCCGTACTACACATATAGATGATTTAATTTGGGTGGAGAGAGAGTGCACGAAGGTATGGTTTTGCATAATATCTGGGGACATGAGGAGATTGCACTCACTGAACCCAAAAAATACATTCTGGAAACACAATGTGAAATTGTTATCTCTTAAAAGAGATATACGATTCTGAAAAGAATGACTGGTGTTCTTTTTCTTCACAGAAAGAGATCATGTATCACAGCATGTATCTAAAAAACTCTCTGACATTTACACTTCAACATGCAAGTCTCCAATTGCATTCCTTTGACCCCCTTGTCATCTTACTCCAGAGATTTTGTACCTAAAGCTTGTTTAATATGTTTTTTTAAGTGTTAATTACCAGAGTGCCTGTGGACTTATCTTTCAGATATGCCTTGCATCCTGAGCGGGGATCAAATTGGATACCTGGATCCGCTGGAAGAGAACTTCACCTTGGACCCCCATACCAAGGAAAGGTATGTGGGAGTACGTGGTAAGAGGTGGAAATTGTCCCCTGCTCTGTTAAGTGAGTTTCCTGATCAGTTTTCTCCTTTCCTGACTGAGCTGTTTTCGTGCAGTGAAGATAACTTTCAGAAAGGCTCGTTCAAGGGTACCATCTTTCGATTCCCACTGCGAAAAAAGAAATCTGAATTGAGTGGATCATTGTTCCACGATGAACATCGCGTCATGGAGCTCTTTGAGTCTTTCCAGAATGATGCAGAGCTCTCTCTGCACTTTCTGAAGAATATTGAGTCCATTGCTGCATATGAAAGGTGTCCAAGTGAGGAACAACCGATACTCATCTCCAAGGTACAGATCAGCCAGGAATACCGCCCAGAAGTGCGTACAAACATGAAAGACTTCTTGAGTAGGGTTCCAGAGCGACAAGATTTTCATACTATTAGTTCTCTGCAAATAGAGAGCCAACTTGGACCTCAGGCAGAACTGAGTATCAGCAGATTCATGCTCATAAACGCCTTAAAGAATAACAACACATCAACTGACCTGAACGCCCTTGTCAATGATGAAGAGTTGAATTTTCTGCCGTGGATGGGGATGTCTTTCCGAATCAGCTCTACCTTAGAGCAAAGCACGAATGAGCAAAAGGGTCGTGTGTTTTGCTTTCTCCCCTTGCCAGACAGTGAGACGACTGGCTTACCTGTACACGTCCATGGCTATTTTGGTCTCGGTGATAACCGCCGGAGCATCAAGTGGCCAGATCAGGAGTCCCAGCATGACAAGAAAGCCCATTGGAACCACCTTCTTGTGACAGAAGTGCTCCCTGAGGTCTATGCCCGGCTGATTTTAGCTGCGATAGATGCAAGTCGAAACCAGCCACAAACATTGCTGCCAAGAGATGTATACAAAGGGTGGCCTTGCATTGAAAATGTCAACAGTCAATGGTCAGATGGCATCAAAACTTTCTTACGATTGATAAAGGATGAGGCCATTTTCTACACGGATCAATGCACCTGGGCTAAGTCAGATGATGTCTACATCAACACCAGAAATGATGATTTGATTTCAAAGGTGCTGGTCAAGAAGGAGTGCGCAGTGGCACAGCTGCCAAAGCACGTCCTTGAATCACTAGATTGGGCAGGCGTGCCTTACAAGAGGGTAACACCACAAATAGTAAGAAGCTGCATCCGTGGAGATCCACTGTGGTTCCTCAGGTGTGAAGAAAAGCTTGAGCTTCTCGAGTACGTCATAAGTGACGGCATTTCTGATCTGAATGACCTACACTTACTCCCCTTAGCCAATGGGAAGTTTACGTCATTTAGTAAGAAAATGCCTACAGTATTCATTGACAACACGGACAACCCAAGCACGCTTATTCCGTATGGAGAAGGGAGGTTTGCGGCGAAAGACATACCTGATGTATTGAAAGATTCCAAGGCTGAGGCATGCACTCAACTGAAGATACTTTGCATCACAGACGTTGCACCGTTGTTACTAGAGATGCTTCCGAACACATGGAGTAACTTATCAGCAAGTGGAACTCTGCCATGGAGTCCAGGCATCAACCAACAGCCGTCTGTGGAGTGGCTGGCAATCATGTGGCAGTGGTTGACCAAAAACCACATGCAGGTGCATCTCAGTGCATTCAAGAATATGCCACTGATTCCCATGTCAACCAATCGAATGGCAAGACTAAAAGAAAATGGTTTGATATTTCAGCGAACGGTTAAAGAGCCAGGCGGTTTGTCAGAAGATGTCTGTTCATTCCTTGAGACTGTTGGCATAGTTGTCATTCGGCATAAGCTTCCTGATTATGTCACACGTCACCCACATCTAAACGGCTTCATAAGAGCTCCAACCCCCGAAGGTTTGATGGCTGTCCTGGAGACAATCAATCGCAGTCACGGTACCCAACACATATGCACTGGTGTGAAAAACATGTCCTCAAATTCCAAGGATGAGCTTCGAGGTTTGTTTGCCCAGCCTCATTGGGGGGTATCGCCTCACCACCAAGACATACTGAGACAGTTACCACTGTTTGTGGCAAGTTCTGGCCACTACATTTCAGCCGATAGTTGTAAAGCTGTTGTTCCAGCCAACATGTTTGGCATACCGGTTGATGTCTTGAAAGATGGTGCGAAGTACATACTCAAAAGAGATATCATCGACAATCTTGCATTGTCATTACAAGTTTCTTTGCTTTCTGTCCGTGAACTGCTAGCCGAAAACATCCTACCCTACCTGTGGCTGCTAAATTTTATAATCACAATGAGGCACTGCAGATCATGACGTGGGTACTCGAGAGGCCAGAATTTGATGGTCTTATCAGAGAGGTACAGTTTATACCCAGAACAACTGCCACCGAACAGCTGTCGTGTCCCAATGATTTGTTCGAACCCACCAATGTACTTCAGGTGCTGTTCAACAATCAGGACGTGTTTCCCACAGGTGACTATGCCGAAGGTAAACTACTGAAGTTCTTGAAGCGGGTCGGTTTGAAAAACCAGACTGATATTACAGCAACAGATTTGTTAGACGTTGCAGTCCAGTTGTCTGAAACTCAAGCTACGGGGCAGGCAGATGTAGAGAGAGGACAGATTCTGCTAGACCACATCAATGAACACCCGCAAGTCTTATTAGACAGTGTCTCCAGTGATAGGACCAATGAGCCATTGCTCGAGGTTCTTGGAAACAAATGTTGGGTTCCGTGTGCAGCCTCGCCGCCTGCAGACTATCCTGTGGCTGCTGGATGGATGGGAAAATCAACACGTCTTTACTCACCGGAGGCCGTTGGTTTGATAAAGTCAGCCCTGTTTTATGGCTCTGTTCTCCCTCTTGTCAACTTACCTAGCATCAGCGAAGAAGTGCAACGAGCATTCGGTTGGAGAGAGAATCCAGATCCTAACAATCTGCAACATGTTGAATTTGTTGTGCATCACTTGAAGAACATTGCCAACACATCCCAGTCTGCTCAAGAGTCATACATAGTTTCCAAATCAACTTCTGTGCTTTACCAATTCTTGAGCAAAGCATCAGTCCCAGACTTGGCTGCTGTTTACCTAAAGCACATGGACGGGTCACAACCGTGGGTTTGGCACGGCTCGGGATTTACAACACCAGACAAAATAGCACTGAGTGTAGGTAATCTTGGCGTGAGTTTGGTACCTTACCTTCACATCGTACCGAAGGACATGCAGAAATACAGCGTGTTCTTGTCCGACATGGGTGTCAATCACACATTTCAAGAAAAGGAACTAAGTACAGTTCTCCTCAGTGTGCAGCATAAGCATCAATCTGAGACGGTACCTTCAGAAGAGGACTATCAGACAGACGTAAATCTCGTCAGCAACATCTTGAGGTACATCGTCGACCAGAACTTTAAAACTCAGTCCACCAAGATCCTGGTACCATGCAGAACACTGAGAACAGACGGTGAGAGACGACTGAAAATGGTACCGGCTGTTGAATGCCTGTATGTAGACGAAGAGAGACTGGCACATCAGCTGTATGATGAGGACACCAAGGAAGAATTTGATAAGCCAGTTATCCATGAGTCAATATCAAACGATTTAGCTCGACGCTTGGGATTGCTTCCTCTTAGCCACTTCCTTGCACCAGTAGATGAAGTAGAATTTGAAATGGCAGGACCCCACGAGACAACAGTCAACGCTATCAAGCGAAATCTGGACATGTATAAAAATAATGTAGACATATTCAAAGAGTTGATACAGAATGCTGACGACGCAGGAGCAACGGAGGTCAAATTCCTCCTTGACTGGCGCAGGAATGAGCAAATTGCTTATAACCTACTGAGTGACAGCATGAAGGAGTGCCATGGGCCGGCTCTGTGGGCTTACAACGATGCCTGCTTCTCAAAAGACGACATCAAAAACATCTGTAGCATAGCAGCGCAGAGTAAGAAGCACCAGCTGGACAAAGTGGGAAGGTTTGGTTTGGGGTTCACATCAGTTTATCACCTTACAGACATCCCCAGTGTTGTCAGTGGACCCTATGTCCTTATCTGTGATCCTAGAACTATCTATCTTGGATCACGTGTCAAGGCAGGACAGCCAGGCATCAAGCTGGATTTGACAAATGAACGTCATCGTAGGACTCTGAAGAGTTACCCTAACCAGTTTCAACCCTACAATGGCATCTTTGGCTGCAACCTACAGGCATCAACCACACACTATGACCACACACTGTTTCGATTACCACTGCGTACAGTATTTGGAGCCGACAGTCAGCGACCCAATCAACTATCAGACTTCCTCTGTGACTCTAGGGACAGGCTTCAAGACTTAATAAAATCCCTACTGAAGTCGGCAGAAACTCTTCTCCTATTCACTCAGAACATTGTCCATGTCAGTCTTCATGAACTTTCTGGAAATGATAGTGTAATGGAAGATGTCATGTCTGTAACAGTATCCAGACTTCAGCAAATGCCCCGGTCAATATCATTTGCTGCAGACAAAGTAGATGACATCAGGACTGAACGCAATCTTCTGAAGGCTACAACGGAATGCATTGGAGACCCTACCATGGCAGTTCCAGAAACAACCATGATCCTGAAGATCACCCAGAAGATGCATGGAGCACGTGAAAGCATCGAAACTGCAGAGATGAACAAAGACTTGTACTACATCAGCAGTTCCTGCATGTCAAGAGGAAAGATATCAGAATTAGCCAATACCCCCGAAGGTCGAAAAGCTGCAGTTCTGCCCTGTGGTGGAATTGCTGCCCAACTAGTAACTACTGATGGAGGCTGCTTCAAGCTTGAACCTGTAAAGGGAAATGCATTCAGCTATCTACCTCTAAATGTCTTGACAGACTTACCCTTTCATGTCAACGGTAGTTTCTTACTGCAGCCAAATCGTCGACAACTGTGGGGCAAATCCTCGTCAGGAACGGAGGAATTCGAAGTTCGTTGGAATTGCTGCTTTATAGCGTCAGTATTGTGCAAAGCATTACTGAATCTGCTTCAAGATCTTCAGGGTCTGCAAGAAAAGGATGTTGTGGATGCCCGCAATTTTCAGAGCCTTTGGCCAAAAAGGATAGCATGCGACAGTAACTTCCACCCCTTGGTGGATGCTTTCTACCGAAGAATTGGGATGGAAACCAATGCCCCAGCAGTGATTTTTGCAGATGGTCATTGGCTGACAGTGCATGGTTGTTTCTTCACTGACTGGGAGGATTGTGATCCCGGAAGCTTGAGATGTAGTATTAAAGCCCTACTAGCGACGAATCAGGACCCGAAGAGTTGGGTGGGACTAGAACCCGATGTGATCAGAAGCATAGAAGCAGCAGGTGCGAACAGATGCTTTGATGACAACACCTATAATGTCAATCGATTCCTGAGAGAGATTTTCTTTCCGGCATTCGAAGATTCTCAACACATTGAGCCAAACCATCACAAGGAAATAATTCTACATGTGCTGGATCTTCGTCTTGGTGGAAAGAAAGTAACAGCTTATGATAAAGAGTTGCGGACAACAAAATGTATACCCGCTTCCCCGACTGGCAACGAACTAAAGCGTCCTGACCAGCTAGTCAACCCCCGTACATCCATCGGATTATTGTACAGCGAGGACAACTGTCGGTTTCCAAACGGTAGTGAATTCCGCAAAGAGGAACGCTTGCTATCCCTGTCACATCTTGGAATGGCCACGGATGACTTGTCTTGGGAAGACATTTGTGAAAGAGCCGAGTCAATGCTGAAGGATGGTCGGCATGAAGAGAGGAGTGCAAAACTTCTAAAGCTAATCAACAAGAAGCTTAGAAAGGGGGACCAGCCCACCTCAGAGCAGAAACGGCAAATCCAACAGGCAAATTTCCTTCCTGTCCTGAAAATACCCGATGGTTACCCAGCCAAATGGTACACCTGTGAAGATGAGTTTATGTCTGCCGCTCGATTGTACGCGAGTTGTCATAAGGATTTGTTGGGTTCTGTTCAGCCATTGTTAGACGAGGACAGAATTGCATTCGAAACGATTGGTCCTCAGATCAAGAACTTCCTTGATATTCACAAGAAAGAAGTCGCAGTCAATGATGTCGTACAGCAACTTGCTGAAGTCATCAAGGAAGCATCTGGAGTCATGCATCAAACATCTTCTGTGTTATCTAGCATATATACCTTTCTCCAGAGGGAAGTTTGCGAAAGCCCTCTCTTTCATGTATCGGTAAAAGAGAAACACCGTTCTGCGTTTGACAAACTACGTGAATTGGGATTTGTTTTGTGTGAAGGAGCATTCCGAGAGTGCAAACAGCTAGCCTTTGAGTACAGCGGCCCAAGTGGACCGTATCTGTTCCGAGTCCCTCCTGAACTAATCCCATTTAAGAACCTGCTGAAGCTTTGTGGGATAAGGGACAAGTTTGAGGTGAACGACTTTCTTCAAACGCTACAGAAATTGAAGACAAAATATGAAGACACTCCACTTCCCAAGTCCGATCTTAAAAATGCTAAGGCGATGATATCCGAAATTGTTTCCAAGTCGGCAGCCAACCTTGAAGGGACAAGACATAGCTTGAGAAATGCCAACATATATGTCCCTGACAACTGCAGCGTCTTGCGGACACCCTCAGAATTAACGTTCAATGACGTCGATTGGGAAGGAAATTGGGGAAACAATGTCTACACGCATCCAGATATGTCCTACAATGATGCAAAGGTTTTTGGCATCATCACACAGAGAGAGAAGCAGCTTGAGACATGTTCTTCTTCCAGTGGCTTCGAAATGGATTTTGGGCAACACGAAGAGCTGACGGACCGTCTGAGTGGTATTCTAAGGTCCTATCCTAATGTCTCTGATGTATTCAAAGAGCTCCTTCAAAATGCTGATGATGCTGGTGCAACTGAGATACATTTTGTACACGATCCCCGCAGTCATCCATTTCAAAAAATCATATCAGACTCTTGGGCTGCTGTACAACAACTCCCATCTTTGTGCATCTATAATGACAAGCCTTTTACTGAAGCAGACATTAAGGGAATTCAGAAGGTAGGAGTCGGGGGAAAGAGAGATGACATTGCAACAACTGGAAAGTTCGGCATCGGTTTCAATGCCGTTTACCATCTGACCGATTGCCCAAGTTTCATGAGCAACAGCGACACCCTGTGTGCATTTGATCCCCTATTGAAGTATGTCCAAGGGACCCAAAAAACGTCCCCTGGTAAAAGGTATTCGACTACAGAGAAATTCAGAGAGTTGTACCCGGACATGCTGAGTGGATATCTAGAGGACATAGACGAATGCTGTGGACAGAAAGGCACAATGTTTCGTTTGCCACTTCGAGCTCAGGCTTCCGTCATTTCAGGGAAAGTTTACAGCTCCTCCGATATGTGCAGTTTGCTGGATGATTTCCAGAAGGTTTCCCAGGACGCCCTTCTCTTTCTGAATAACATCAACAAAATCACAATTTCTCGAATCGAAGAGCAGACGGGTAAACTGCGGCAGCTGTACCGCATCAATGCCAAATTGGCAGATGGAGGCCATCAGAGCCGCATGAAACTTGTAGAACACCTGAAGCTGTTCAACGAGCGCCCGTGCCAAGAAATCGCGCCCATGTCATGTGTGTACAGCCTCGAGACAAAGGACTCCAATGACAATTTGAAGTCTTGGTTGATTTCACAGATGCTTGGTTTTAAAGGTCTTGACGTTGATAGCCAGGTGTTGTCAAATGCTGCAGATTTAAAGAAGCCCCTCCCAAGAGGAGGTGTTGCAGCGCTGATGACGGACAGTAGACAAGAAGACACGTGTGACCAGCAATATACAGCCTACTGCTTCCTGCCATTACCCATTTACACAGCGTTGCCCGTACATGTGAACGGAACGTTTGAGTTAGATGCTGCACGAAAGAATCTCAAGAAGGGTTGCGCATATACTCGAGTCTGTGAAAGATCTGAGGACGGCCTAATCCACCAGTGGAACAAGCTACTGGTGGAGAACGTCATTGCCCCAGCATATGCCGAATTAATAACGCATGCAGGCAGAAGAATGATAGGGAAATCAAAAGCCAAAAAGTCTCACAAAGATCAGCTCAAACTATATGACAACATCTTCCCTAAAAATCTGGAGGCATTGCATGGGGAGTGGCACCTTTTAGCTGAGGCAACCCTCCGCTATATCGGCCACAATAATTTGGAGGTTCTGCCGGTGGTAAAACCCACATCCGGCAACATCAGCTGGCACCACCCGAACAGTGATTCGAGTCTGGCATTTTTCGATGACTTTGATGAGAAAGACGATTCCGGTGTCGATGTTACAATATCCAAACTACAAAGCAGCGCTGCTCTGTTGCGCCCATTCCTGCTCAAAGTTGGTTTCCACCTCTTGGCTAGCTCTCCTAAACTGTGTCGAGCATTTCAAGCTTGTGATGTCAAAGCAGAATTCGTATCTGCACGAGCTGTTGTGCATCACCTCTCATCCGAGTCTGTAATTACCCCAGAATTGCCGGCTCCACTGACAAAAACCGCATTCAGAGATATGAAAACTTTCAAAGCGGTGTTTGAGTATTGTCTCGACGGTCTAACAAAGCCCATGGAACTGCATGGTCTGCCACTTCAACTTGCAAATGATGAGACTCTTGGTCAGTTTACTAAAGAAGATGGGTTGTATGTTACATTGCATTGGAGGGTACTGCCGTCCTTGGGTATTATGTTTTTGCACAAGGATCTTGTGAAATTGTGCACTTCTTGGTTTGAGAAGAACGAAATTACAGAAGATGCTTTCACCAGAGGCGTTTTTAAGAAGTTTACCATCGCTGAGCTTGGCAGGTACTTGGGGGAGCAGCTTCCAGAGGATTGGCGAGGATGTGATCAGCACGTAGAGTGGCAGCCCAAAAAGGAAGGTCAGCCATCAGAGTCATGGCTGAGAGACTTGTGGAAATTTATCCGCAGTGAAATGTCTGAAGAAAACTCACAATTGTCCTTGCAAGCTATCAAGAACTGGCCGATTTTCCCGACAACGGCATGGAATTTGGTGCCGCCCACTAAATCCAAAACGGTCTTGTCCCTACACTCCTTAGGTGGCATTGGGTCCGGGCTAAAGTTGGCTGAGGTACTCCGTAAACTAGGGCTACCGGAAATTGCATGGAAAAACATGTGCCCACCTAGCACACTGCGCCCACCACCTGATCTAACACCGATACTGGACGCACACTTAGCCTTACCAAAATCATACGGAGACGTAATCGGTGTAATCCAATATATGACAGCCACCTCTGCCTCGTTAGGTAAGCTTGAACCAAAAGAGTGTGGCACCTTGCTACATTACTTTCAGGAAGGATGCGACGATGGGACGCTGACACCGCAGAACATCCAGGTAATCAAAAGCCTTCCCATTTTCAAGCTTCTTGGACAGACCAAGACTACAGATATCCAACGTCCTCTGAACTATCACACTGTAGAGGGATACAACGTGCTTAGAGAGGAAGCGAACATCTGGATGGATAACATGAAGTGTGTTTTCCTTGAAGCACATCCTACCTTGTATTTGATCCACAAGGAACTTGGGATAATACCTATCACACATGCTGAGGTCTACCTGAAGTACATTCTGCCAAGTTTCCATCTACTTACACAAAAGGCTAGAATTAAGTACATTGAAAACATCAGGGACGAAGTTCTGCATCGGGCCTCAAGGGAAGACGAAAAAGCCATACTCAACCGTCTAACGAATGTCAAATTCATTTATGACCAATGGAACACACTGCGACCTGCCTCTTATTTCTATGACTCAAGAAATCCGGTCTTTAAGGCAATGGTTGATCAAGAGATGTTGCTACCTGAACAGCCAGAACTTGTAAGACCTCAAATGAGAGATTTTCTCGCAAGCATAGGTCTACGCACAGATGTGACCTCTCAGGACTTCATCCAGTTTGCACGACAGGTAGAAAGAAGAGCCAATCTACCTACAGATAAAAAACAGCTGAAAGTTCTTTGCGACAACTCAAAACTTCTGAAGAATGAACTTGATTCCAATGACAGCCTACATGATCAGAGTACACTGTTGATTGTTGCCACAATCAAGTTCATTCCGTCCACTCCCATTAAACCGGAACTTTTGAATGTCTGTCCTGCATACTCTTCATCTGGCATTCAAACCCCGGACGGGGTACCATTCATTGCATACCGTGAATCAGTGCCATCGAAGTATACAGAATTGGTCTGGTCAGCTTCAAGTGTGTTACCCCATTGGGCTCTACCAGTTGCTGGAAACCAAATTATTGGGAACTGGCAAAAGAGACTGACGGTTCACGAATGCCTTGGAATCGTGACGGATGAAAGTGCAGTCATGGAAAAGATATTGACACACACCAAGCTGGTCTGCGGAAGAATGAAAAAAAAGAATGCGATCTACAAGAAAGACAAACTTTCTAAGAAAGTGAGGGAGTCTGTGAAAGGTGTCATGAATAAGATCCTTCAACACCTGAAAGACAATATTACCAAACAGAGGGAAAACGTTAAGCGCTGTTTGCTGAACACTTCCATATGCCCTGTAGAAGACAGTACAGTTTTTGTGAAGGCAGATCAGCTGGTATTCGACTTCGGTGACATGAAGGAGGGTCCTCTTAAACCCTATTTGTACAAAACACCACGGGATTTGATGTGTTTTGAAGACATCTTCAAACTGCTTGGAGCCCAAGAGAAGTGTTCCTTTGACCAACTTGCTGGAGTTTTGACAGCCCTAGAGAACGATTGTGGGAAAGAGACAAACAAGTTGAATCCGAATCAACAAAAAACTGTCAAATGTGCTGTGAAGGGCATTTTAGAATTACTCTACGACAAGAAAGAGAGATGTCAAATTTCCGTCTCCAAGCTTTATCTACCTACGCTAGAATATAGCCTGAGGGAGGCACCTCAACTGTATTATGCAGATCCAGACCAAATGCAGCAATTAGACACGGCTTCCTCTGGCGGTAGGGCGTTCATCCTTCCTCTACGAGAGTGTGGATTCAGATGCAAAAATGAAATAGCTCTCTTCAGCTTCCTCCCAAGCAAACTCCGTCCTAAATTCCTAAAGGATGAATTGCAGGAGAAACCATGTGACACCAACGAAGAATGCAACGAGGGACGTAATTGTCGATACTTGGCACACATCAAGCGGATGCTGACCTCTGAAGAGATGACGGAAGTGTTGCTGAGACTTTATCAACACCAACTGAAGGAAACGGAAATACGCGAGGAGGATGTAAAACGCATTGAGACCTTGCAAAATTTCAACCAACTTTCCTGCCAGGTAAGACTAGTGCTTGGGTTCTACGACAACAATGGCAGAAAAGTAACAAACAAACCGTTTCCACGAAAAGCATTCTTGGACAAAAACACGAGTACATTGTATCTGGGCCACGTGTGGCCTTTAGACAAACACACAAGTAAAATATTTCGGGAAGTCGCAGAATGTTGCAATGGCCTGCTTGGTGGTTTGTTGAACAATGAACACGTAGCTATCCTGCAGAGTGCATTGGACAGCCCAAATCCCTTTGAGATGAACGATGTTTTGTCGTCAAGCAATATTCCGTACTATACTGAAGAATTAATGGGATTCCAGACTCAGAGACACAGACCAGGAACAATCATACCTCGTGATGTACGTACTCTCCTTAATGATGACCCATTCAACCGTTTCGAAGAAGGTGAGATCGTTGGTTACAGAAGAACCATAGGTGAGTTGCCTCCAGAAGATGCAGTTGCTACGCGGAGTAAAGGAAGGCGGGCATCATCGCATGCTTTATCAGCAGACGAAGCAACTGAGGTTATATATGCCGTAATTGTTGGTCAGGTCGGCACGGACGATGAGGATAGAATCTTGTCGAGACGCTATGAAATCGATGTTGGTCTGAAAGAGCATGTCATCGTAAGTGTGACAACGCTATTCAAATTTCTGAGTCATAAGGACGAGGATGGTGATGGGTTGTCAGACAATACCCTTCCGGCAGACCCTAACTGTGATATAGAACAGATTCAGAGGGAGGTAAGAGAAGCCATGACGTTACCAAAAGAAGAACAGAAGAGGGTTATCCACCGTCTTTATCGGAAGTGGCATCCGGATAAGAACCCAGGCCAGGAGAAGCGTGCTACTAAGGCTTTTCAGTTTCTAAAACAGGAGATAAACCGCTGTGATGCAACAGACCAGTACAGACAGAACTACTCTTGTTGGGAGTCGGAGGTTAGTAGAGACAGGGAGGAAGCCAGCAGATATCAACAGATGCATAACCAAAGTCGAAGAAGGAGACGGAACAATGCAAGGTGCAGCAATGTCCCACCCTCCTTTTCGAGAGAGACTCCAGACCCACGCAGTGCACGACTGTGGTTCCGGCAGGCCAGGGAACACTTTAACGCTGCTGAGAAGACGAGTCGACTCGGACCATCCCAAGTACAGTGGACTGCCTTCCAGGTCCACCAAGCAGCCGAAGTGGCTCTAAAGGCAGCCCAGTACAACCTCACCGGACGCCCTGATACTCACAGTAACAGTCTGACCGGTTTGGCAAGCATAGTCTGCGGCCACCGTTATGTGACCTCAAATGAGTTGATAAACATCGCGAGTGAGTTAGAACGACATGAGTGTCTTTACGACAAGCCGCGCTACCCAGTGAGTTGGAACTCACAGACTAGTGGACAGGCATATCAAGGCTTCCGTGTAGAGGATGCCATGAGACTCTGCAAATCCCTACTCAGTCTTGTCCAGGACATAATAGGAATCAAGGAGTTTTAAGTGTCGACTATACAGCATATTACACCACAGGATGAACGAGTTTGAAGTGGTGGAGTCCGCTATGTGCATTGACATAAATTGTTGACAGACACTGAAATTCAAATTGTTAAAATTCGGTGTAAACTAATAGTTTTAAGTTCGAAATGATCATTATAATTTTTATCAAAAAGTGAAAAGTTGCTCATGCATTACTTGTAAACTGGCGTGCAAGCCAGATAATGTTTCTGTATGTTAACCGACTTGATCCTCTCGAGAGAGCTTTGAAGTAAAACAATTACCGAGCATTTACTCGTTTTGATTATTAGCAGAGCAAGTCGGTTGCCTTAAGAGCGTTCCATAGTTTCGTAACTTGACAGTTTCTGAGGTTAAATATACAAATAATGAATGTTTGTGAGTGCAGAAGTAAGAATGATTTCATGCGGTGACATATTCACGAGGTGGCCGAGTGGAATGGAACATTCCATCTGTCATAGAATGAAATCATACCGTTGCACGAATGTGAAACTTTCACTTTTTGTTTTATAAAACACCTGAATAAATCCTTGTCAAATGATTGGTTGATTTGTATACATCAACGTTCTACTTTTTCAGATGGCAATAACTGGTGGTATCACTTTGTTTTTAAATCGCCAATAACAAAAAATTTCAACTTTCTACCGCTTATATTACGTGTAATGTATGTAAAGTGTACAACTTGGCATGTATGTTGAATCTTTGCTGAAAGGACTTTCAGTGTATTTGCTGATCGAACTTTTCTGGTAACTCTGTGTGTATTTTGCGTGTTTAAACGTCGGCATGCTTCGTGTTGTTAGTGTTGACCGTTATAATTGTAATGAATTTCTTGACTTTTTATCGATAGGCCTACTTAACTTTTGTTCCTTAGTAGAGTAATCAAAGACTTGTTATTTCTGTAATTGGCCAAAATATTTAAACATTGTATTTTTTTACCACGATTTTCTCCTCATAAGCGGTGGAGTTGGTACAAAAAAATGACAAAACTGCTACTTTACTATGTCATTTTGTTTTTGGACACTTCCACTTTAGATACTGCAGTTGCAGAGATTATCACAAAAGTAATCCATTTCAGTTAGAGCCTGTATTATAGGTCTTGTTCTGTTTTATTTAAATGTGAAGACTGTCACTCAACAAGTTCACTCTGTCAACATTCTCGCTGTAAAAAAAAGTAACAATACAAAGGGTGTTCACATAAAAATATAGAAGCTGTTAAGAACACTATCATATCATATTTAATGAAGAAAAATTCTGAAGTGGACAATTCCTCAGCCGTCTTATTATTGTAGCCTACACGGTTATGTGACGTTCGAGTCAGTTTAAACAGGCAATATTGAGGAAACGGCGAATTATTCAATTCTACTGCGAGCCGAAGACATAATCAGGTGTTCGCACGACAAGGGTAATTAAATCAGAAATAAAATGAAACAATGTTTATACTTTTAAATAAATAATTTAGTAACGTAATTGAGACACTAACTACAAACAGGTTGAATTAATATGAATGTAAATCGGAACTTAGGTTCCCGCCAAACTGTTCTTGGGACCGTCATCTTGTATTTACCCCGAGTAAATCAAAGTATCAAACTGAAAGTTAATTAATTAAATTAGACGCTTAAAGAAAAGTGGGAATAAAGTATAATCTGACACTATAAACTGTATCGATGTCGGACTTGAGACTTTAAAATATACTCATCGGTGATCTTAGTCTACTGAGCACAATAACAATTTCTCTAAATCAATTCGACATGATAAACTTATTCTTAGATCATAATTGTACATGTATACCCAAACTAAAGTTGTTAAAGTACAGTTAAGTAAGTAATGGAAATAAATTTAATAGTCACTATCTGCAACGTATACATATTGTATAAGGTCTTCGCACGACAAGGCTAATAAAACGAAGCACGCGAAAATATTTTAACAGGGCAGAACCGCTGAGGGCGCTACACAAAAGGTATGCTGCGTCAACGCAAAAGAATTAAAGGTGTATCTTAAAAACTCAACTTACAGCTAAATCAAATGTAACACAAATGTAACACAAATCACATTTGACACAGTTACACTAAGGATCGAGATGATTCCATGCAAGTTTGTAGTAAAGAAATGTGATATATATTATTAATCATCAACGCATTTTTCTTCTCTTGATTTGTAATTACTTACTTTTGTTATACATAATTTGGCTTTCTCTACTTCATTGCTAACACTGTAAGCAACAGTTATGAATATAATTAACAACGAAGGAAAACATAAAACATCGTAGTAGATTGCTGATTGAAATTTGAGGTGTTCTAGGCTTCGGGTATCAATGATTGTTATTAAGTTGTGGATGTAATTATGAGCCAGATTATGATCACCTGGTAATTCACCTCCAATTTCTGCTATTGGTTTCTGTTCTTAAACTGATATGTTATTTATTAGAAATAGTTTTCTGAAACGACGTTTCAATTAATTAAATACACGTCTGACTGCAAATATAATTGTGAACTCAGAAAGGACCGTACAGTCCGTACTGTGTGCACATCGAGACGATATTTTGTGCAAAACGTGTCAGACTTACAATGTGTGTCAGGCCTATTCTTCTGGGTTACATTTTGAATGATTCCATGTTAGTCATTGTTTTTTTCAATCTTAAAAGTTTGGTTCGTTATTAATAATTAAGTGCTCAATCTGACAACCAGTGTCAAGGGCGGATCCAGGGGGGGGGGGCAACGGGGGCCATGCCCCTCCAAAAAAAAAACCCGAACCCAATTTGTTTTGTTTTTAAGTGACGTCGCATTAAAGGTTAAAGTGGTCAGAAATTGCCTCAGATCGCACCACAGAGCATCTAGAATCCAAACAATTTTCGGAGCCCTTAAGTGGGCCCCAAACCCCACGCCGTAATTTTTGGGACTGGTTTTTTGGGGACCAACATTCTTTTAGGCCCCCCCCCCCAAAAAAAATGTGTTCTGGATCCGCCCTTGACCAGTATGTGTCATTTCTTTCGTCGCTATACAATTTGGTTAAGTAGGTTTGATGACGCTAGTTTTGGTTTCTTCTCATCATGATAAATATCATTGTATTGGCAAACAAATTAATACATAACGCAAAGTTTTTGATTTAATTATAATAGACAAATGTTACGGATAAGTAATATGTATTACTCGAAACACAAGTGAAAAGTTACTAGTTAAGTACAGTGTAAGAGAGAAATGTCAGTTCACATTCTTTGCAAAATCCTAAAGTAGATTCCGTATGTGATCAATAAACAATTACATGTATAACGATATTATGATATTAACGTCCGTCTCAAAACTAATCAATATTAACCTAATTTGTACATTAAAAAGTCCTTAACCCTGTCAAGATTCAGGACTGCCGGGCATTTTGGGACACCCCGGGACATCCCGGGACGCAGGAGTGGGGAATTTTTTATGTTCCCGTGCGTTTCGGATTTCCCAAATTTCGTGAAAATATTATGTACGAGACAAAACTATGGCGTCAATGATTTGATTGCGCTGCAGCCACCACTAGAGGGCGCAAGTTCTATTGTCATCACACTGTTACATGTACTTAAGATTTATGGCACTCGTTCTTGTTAATTAGTTGGTTTTTTTGAAACGGTTTCACTGTTAGACTGTGCTGCCAGTGAATTGTTAATCGTCGGAACCAACAACTATGAATTCACTCTTGTACTACTTGTTATACTAATAGCTAGGATAATAGGGGATGGGGGCTTCATGGTCGGGAGGGATACAAAAAAAGCATTTTTGCAGGATGACAGCACTGTGCATGTGGTAGACTGGCATCGCGTTTGCTCATCCCAACGTCGCCCAGGAGCCAGAGATTCAATTTGAAAATGTTTCTATTCTCAGTATGACCTTTCCCTAATCAGTACTCATATACTCGTAATCGCAATCACCCATACCTTCGTTATCTTCATTATTCCAAGACAGTTTACGTGATCTGAGGAAAATGTGCTCTGGTCTCTCTGTATGTGCCGAATGCCTGCCTGGTTGTTGCGATACTGTTGGTTGGAGATACATATCTCCGTATCTATCTTGCTGTGCATTACAGCCGATTGCCTTATCCGCTGTCTTGTCGATAGTTGCATTCAATGGTAAATAGCCAGAGGGCTCCACATCTACATTACATTGTGGAGATGAGGGCGCTCTTCCACTTCCACCTTTAAACTGTGCGTCACCAAGTCGCTTTCTATGAAAAAGAAAACCACTCATCAATAATTCAAATTTATACTGGCAAAAAACGTGGTATGTCCCTCAAGAATAAAAACGAGACTTTTTTATTTAAAGTTGAATTACCGATGGGAAGACAAAGAATGCAAAACCTCTAAGACTTTGGCACAAAATTGTGCATAAGATCATTTGCTTTTTGTGCATTTGTCTTCGTTAGAAGCAACAAACAAGATCTAAATAGGGTGCATAGGCCTACCAATTAATTGTTGAAATTTTCGCTCATCAGGTGACTACACTTTTTGAGCAAGCAGAGAAATTTGTGCCGGGGGCAGCCTATTTTGAAACCATCATTAATGTTAGTTGTCTTTCAAACGATACCATTCAAGGCGGAATACTATATATTGTTCAGGATATGAGTCCTGTTTTCACTTTGAGCGAGGCTTCCATCATTAAAATAGTTGGTACTTTTTTTCGGGTAGACGTTCGTTATAACCAAATGTTCGTTATAGTGGTATTCGTTATAGCGGCGTTTCACTGTACCTTCAAATTATCATACGTGGTTTTAAATGGATATTGCAACGAAACGAATAATTATTGATTGGAAATGGGAGAATCGTTGCAGACAAAGGCGACCAAAAACTTCTGATCTGACAAACCTTAATTTGAATATGTATACAACAGCAACAACAACACATATTGCCATGAATCCAACGAGCGCTAACGACACACAGGCAATAGTTCTCCAAGTATCTGTGAATGTAAAACACGAGCAATCTTTGATCATTACTATATTTATAAATTGTTCGTATTTCCGGGTCATATGAAGTGATGTAGAAGAACCTCATACGACTTTCCTTCGTCTTATCAGTTTTTGTAACCGTCCAGTTGTATTCAACTTTCCATCTATGTTGCAAGATGGTACCAGCCCCCTTATTTGATTTTACGGAGGCCAAGTGTCCGGTGAAAAAAAGGGTCAACATTTCAGCACGGGTTTGCAAGTGCCCCTTTTTGGTGATGCCCCCCAGTTTCAAACCCGTTCCGCCGCCGCTGCCCCCAGGACAGACACACAAACAACAGATCCTTTCAGTCCTCGGGAGTTGGGTCTTTTGTTGGAAACGGTCCTCTGTAGTAAGTTTGTGTGCTTAGTCTATGGGAGTGTGTTATATTACAGGGACAAAGGAAAACACAAAGTACTGTCCTCGGGAGTATTAGTGAAACACGAGAATTGTATAGGGAAATGATCATTTTATACAAAACAGGGCCTACCGTACCTGCGGGCCTGAGCCTTGGCGTGACGTCCGGCGTGACCTCTACTGTTGGATCTGATATCAAATGCATAAACATAGTTACAAACTCATGTCAGAACAAATTGACATATCATCAATCAGGGCCCAATTTCATAGAGCTGCTTAAGCACAAAATTTGCTTAAGCACGAAAAAAACATTGCTTAGTAAAATCAGGTTACCGGCCAAAACTCCATGCGATGTACATTGCTTGTGACTCATATTTAGCTGTTGTTTACTCAGCACAACAATCGCATGGAGTTTTGGCCGGTAACCTGATTTGTTAAGCAAGAATTTTTTGTGCTTAAGCAAATTTTGTGCTTAAGCAGCTCTATGAAATTGGCCCCTACATGAGACGTTACTAGCCATGTATTCGTAGCCTTCTCTCGAGGAAACATACTTCAATTATTTTCCTTTCAGATAAAATAATGCAACTTGAGACCGGAGACGATCAGATATAGTCTTGGCTCAAGACGTCGTTGATGCACTATTTGGAGTCGGTAATTAAGCTGTATTTGGCCAAATTCTCTCCAGGGTGTCTCCCAAAAACCAATTCCTCAAAGCCCCCTCATTTTCACAGCTTTTTAAAAAATACATCACAAAAACCGAAACACATTTAGCGAGCATATATCGTTAGCTATTCAACACCAACAAATCTTTCCAATCGAATAATCATTCAATATTTAAAAAAAATTATTCATTCATTTTCATTCATTTTAGTTTAACTCTAGCTGAAAACATTATTAGGCAAGACTTAGAGTTTGCATAGAATTTTACCTGGTAGTGTTGTCTCATAGATGCCAATTGATATGTCATCCAGTCCTATATCGCTGTGCATACCACCCAAAATACCTTCAAATGTAACCTGTTGTTGAATGTAACCAAATTGAAGTCTGACGTCATAAAATATTCATGTCACTTAAAAAGCACAAAATGCTACAAAGCTTGCAATGATGAACTCAGAAAAATGCAAGTTTAGGTTTTCCCGGCTATTTGAAAACATTTTTCATTCTAATTCACCCTCTCCAACATTAAAATTTCGCCCGAGAAAAATTCAACACGTTTTTAACAAAACTTATTCAGTCATTTAGGCCTACCATTCAATTTCAAAGTTTGGTCACCCTCTTTATAATTAGGCAGGGGGTCGGGAATTTTCGTCATTTTGAATCAAATTCGTCTAAGCTGTTGCCGAAAGGCAGCGTTCAGGGATCGAATAGGCCTGGGACGTAATGACGTCACGCTTTGTTTACATATGTGCTTTCCTATGTAGTAGACGCCCCCCCCCCCTTATCTGGCGTCCCGACTTCGCTTCCATTATGTAAATAAAGCCATTACGTCACTCCGTCTCATGTCTATTCGTCTGATATACAAGTCGAATTTGATTTTCTGAATAACAAGGTTTGGCGTGGACAAGACGAAATCGAATACTCCGGGTCGGATAAGTGTTTTAAGAGATTGAATTTGCTTGACTTGAATTTGAAATTGTCTGACAAAAGACGAAATTAAACATTGCAAGTGCACTAAATAGATGGTGGGAGACGAAGTTTGATAAATCTTTGATGATTAACGTTTAAAATAGCCAAGAAAACCTATACTGATGCAAACGAGTAAGCCGAATTGCGCTTGCGGACACACGGACAAAACTTGCTTAACCACACACCAGACTTATTTACGAAACACAAATTTCAGATTGAATGATTGATATCAGTTAAAATTAGATCTCTGCATTCGGTTACAGTTGAGACGAATTCACTCTGCATTGAATATTCTTAAACAAATGCTTCATGAGCGTTGATCACCACCTTTTAAAACTGAATGACAAATGACTTTCCCGCTCAACTAAATTATTGTTGCAAAAAAATCTGAAATTATTCTTTTAAAATAGTTTGAAAGGCTTAAGGGTGAAGACTAGTAAATAGGCCCGAAATTGCCTATATGTACGCAGCCTGGCCAAATCAAGATTTGAATGCCCTCAAATTCTGTCGTGTTCGAGCATTTTGAGGGCCTTGAACTGAGGATCTGTAAAAAGAAAAAAAGAAAAAAAAAAGATGATTGGAAGCCGCGCACAGGACAGCAAGGTCCTAAAATGGATCTATTTTGCAACGGAGCGTAGGCGTCCATTTTCAAAAGGGCGAGTGGCTTGGGACTTCTTTTAGGGTTGACCATCTTTAGATGGAATTTTCTCCTAAGAATCATTGGATATTATAGAACGAAATTGAAAAAAAAATGAAAGATGCTGTATCTCGAATACCTCAGAGAGTTGAGAGTATTTTTAATAAGTTTGGGAAATGCGCGTAATTAGCACTGAGGTCTACGGCAGTCTTTACTGGTCTGGAACCCTATACATTTTTTTTTCCTGAGAGAGCCAGGACAAGCTACCTGCAGTGAACCACTGTTGCATGTCGCGTTGACAAGCGCCCTCATCCATGTTGATCCTTGGTTACCAGCCCTGGACCATACCAAATCATCGTTGATGTGAACCATGAGGGAGCCCAACCTATCTTGCCCTTGCTCATCATACATATGATACACGAAGTCAATTAAGACAGTTGTGTTGGTGGTCACTGCCAGTTCATCAGATACCAGTTTAGCCGACTGTCCCTCCCGTGTGGCATCGGACGGTGTATAAAGATACACCCCTGCAAAAACAACAACAACAAAAACGACAAACACAATTTGTGGAACCTTCATAATTACACAATTTGGTATCCCACAGCTCGATCGTACAGCGCGTCCCAAAAATAAACGCAACGTTTGTTTTTGCGAGGCTCTAGCGTCACAGCGCGCACGTACCGCCATTATTTTTATATCATTTTAAAACTTGGAATCCTAACTTTATTCCTAGTAAGTATTGGTTTCATTTTCAAAAGGGTTTTGAAATGATTTGTGTCGAAATAAAGGCGTGTCAAAACAAACTCAAACGCAAGGCAAATCAATCATGCGCATTTTTTCTAATGTGGAAATGCTTCATCATGTTCATGATGTGACGATCTCGTTGCCTTTTACTTTGTGTTTCCTTTTCTTTTCGATCCACATAGACTACGCATTTAATAAATTCACCATACTGTTCTTCGTTTCAATTTCAATATGTTTTTAATATAAATCAACTGTTTTTGTTTTATTTCAATAGCTGGTTGGCTCGAGTTTGCATCTGATGTACCGCATTATTGATTTGCCTTGAAATTGGTTTAGTTAGTTTTCGAGATGCCTTTATTTGAACATGAATGTTTTCGCGCCGGCGCTAGAGCCTCGCAAAAAAAGTTGCGGGTATTTTGGGACTCACTGTAGACGAAATCGCCCAGCTCAACACCATTATACCAAAAAGCGGAAAATGTGTGTTATAGGGCCTACACAAGTTGACCGGCGACGGGCGAAATCTCGCCGTTTGCCGCCTCACAATACATAAATAGCCTCTTACATGTCTAGTTTAATCTATACGGGGTGAGTAAAAAAAAAAGGAAACCCAAATGTCGGAACTATTGTTTAGTGAAGTTCTGCATGTAAGCACTTTCAAAATCTAGGATACGAAAGCCCAATTCATAAGCTTTCTGTCAGTACAAGAATTATTCAAATCACTAGGCCTAATGACTTGTACTTTTCAAGTTAAGGAATTTTAAACACCGTTTTAAAGTTCTGTCAACGGATCACAAAAAAGATGCGTCTTCTTTGGGCAAAACGCAAACAAATCAAACACATCCCTATGTGATTTGTTTTCGTTTTGCTGAAAGCCACACTCACCATTTTGTGATCCGTGAACAGAACTTTAAAGCGGTGGTTGTTTTCAAAATTCCGTAACTTGAAAATTAAGTGAATGAATTGAATGATTTTTGTACTCAAAGAAAGCTTATGAATTGGGCTTTCATATCTTAGATTTTGAAAGTGCTACATGCAGAACTTCACTAAAACAATGGTCCCGACATAAGGGTTTCGGGTTTTTTTACTCACCCTATAGACGTTAGTCATGTGGACTAATAACACTTACCGAAAGAATCACCGTAGGTATGATCGGCAGACGGTGCAAACATGCCCTGACCTTGTATTCTCCCCCGACCTTCGGCCCAGTCAAAATCATCTTCCCGGTCCTGTCTCAACACACAAGCAGACTCAAAACTGCACGAGATTAAACCTAAGTGGGCAAGAAAAACATAACCTGGTTTCATATATGCAGAGGTTATAATTTCTTACGGAAGCGTAGAAGGGCCAAAAGAAATTAAGAAAAGTTAGTTCCTATCTCGCCGCGGCGAATTACTATCTCGCCGCTGCAAATTATTATCTCGCCGCGGCGAATTACTATCTCGCCGCGACGAGTTACTTTTTCGCTGCGGCGAAATACTATCTTGCCGCGGCGAGTTACTAATTTTGCCGCGGCGAATTACCATCTCGCCGCGGCGAGCCTTATCTCGCTCATTGACTTACTATCACGCCGCGGCGACTTACTATTTTGCATCGGCGAGCGTCAGGCACGACGAATAGCGATACTCCTTGGGTCCTATGGAACGCCAAAGAAGCATTTAATGTGATCAACGAATCGGCGATGCACAGTGGGGTTTTGTAATCGATGATTGACTGTCACAATCGGTGATGGATTTTTGCGAGTGGTGATGGATTTTTGCGATCTTTGATCAACATTGGCAAAACTAACACCCTAATCGCCCATACAGGGCTGGATTCTATAATAACTCCTCTAGTGCGTCCGATAAATGAAATAATTTATGTAATAATAAAGTTGTCCTTTCTTGTTTGTTAAGAATAAATTAAGAAAGAAAACGAAGTTCAGTGGGCGGCAACAGGTGATTTATCCACTTGCAATGCCAGGTCCATTAGCGTACGGGATGAGGATGACCCAGCCAACTATTCAATATTATAATTGCATCTCTCAGAGGGCAGAAAAGTAATTACTGTAATGTTCCGCCTTGCGATTGTTACGACCGATTTTGAATGAAACAAGCTCAAATTACCGTTACACAGACATTTTGATATTCGCGGGCTAAAATCTTTTAACATCAATTTCTCCCGTTTTGAAGGCCGTATCTCAGAGACACTTTTTGGGGTTTCTTTCCCTATCATGATCCTACTATTCAGTATTTTTCATTACAATAGAAAAATAGGCTTTGAGTTCGTCATTTTTCAATATTTTTAAGCGTCACGAATATTAATAAGGTTCTATCCATATGGAATGCAGTTACAAAGTTTACGACTCCCTCCTTCACGAGTTCTCTACCAATACAATATTAACTTTTTTTGGTTGGTTTACATTGGTCTATACACAGGCCCACGCGAAGTCACGCAGAGTCACGCTAATTAATATGCTAATAACGCGCATGTCATATATACGTCAACGTTGCGGCAAAAGCGGCCACTGACCATGCTTTTTTTGCTCGGCAAAATCCGAGCTTGACCTCGGTGATAGGAGATGTAACACAAGCGTCTGCAATATGTTAAGCTTAAATTCGGAATATTATAAGTGTTCAACTACTCGTAAAATAACAACTTGTGAGGATTCCTTAAAAAAAAAGATTGGGGAATTACCTTTAGAACGATTTTCCCCACGTGCGCCTTTTAGGTCAGCTTATAATCGGTGACCAGTATTGATGTTTCTGCATCGTGAAAGTTCATCAACGATTGCAAAGTTCATCACCAATCGCGAAAATCCATGACCGATTGCGATATTTCAACACCGATTTCAAAAGTCTTTCACGCCCGCCCCATAAAAAGTTCGCACGCCCAGTCGCCCCCCCCCCCTGAAAATTTGGCATCCGTAGAAAAACACCTCAATATGAGTTACCATGACTACCTGAAAGAATATAGGCCTAAGTCAATTTTTTCCGGCGATTTTCTGCGATTTTTTTTTTTGCGAGTGGCTGTTTATTACGGTCCCTTGGAAATTGAATAGTGGTAGTTAGTTATTCCGCGAGCGCGAGTGGAACACGGATTAATGTAGTGCATCTATAGTGGCCCGGCCGAGTGGTATGTGGGACACTAGACTAGGGCGGGTATTGGGCGGATATCCGGTGAAGGAACCCTGTCTCACGGCCTTTCAGCTCGGAGTTTGGGGCGCCCCTCCATTGTAACCTCAAGCCCATCCCCCCCCCCCCCCCACTCCAAGTCCCCTAGGATGAAAACCCTGGCTACGCCGATGCCTCTTTGGCGTTCCATAGGACCCGGAGGGATCGCCATTGTTGTGCCCGACGCTCACCGATACAAAATAGTAATTTGCCGCGGCGACATAGTAACTTTCCAAAAAAGACTTAAAGAACTTTCCAAAAGAAAATGTTGGCACTAACGGGCTTTCGTAATTTATAAAGTTTACGTAGCACTTTATTTTGAATGAAACTACATCCATACAGACATGTCCCTTTAAGTATGTGCTAAAAATCGTTGAGATATGTTCATTACTTTTCGTTGAAATTGGGAAAATAGGCCTGGCTACGTGCATTTTGAAAGTTGTACTGAACACATGGCGTTTGCAATATCTGTCAATCTTTTCAAGCCTCACGAATTAATAAGGTTCCTATCCATTAGGCCTATGGTGTGCAGTAAACTTTGGAGGAAAACCGCCTTCACGAGTTACTTATAAATAAACATCAACCTTTTGCCGGCTTCCTTTGGTCGATACCGAGACTAGACCCACGCCATGTGAAGAATGACGCTAATGAATATGCTAATAGTCATTATGTTGCGGGGCCAAAATCGCGGTCAACCGTAGGATCTTGAAAAATGCTGAAAACCATACAGGTGGGTTTGGTTGCAAAAAATCATTGTCGAAATGTCCTTTTAGATAGTTCCAGGTGTAACACTAGCGTTGCAACAACATATTAAGCTGATATTCGGAATATACTTACATATCAGATATAAGTGTCCAAATACTCGTACTATATGTATTTCAATCATACTGAGCATATTTTCTGAGAAACACAATGTTCAAAATGCCATATTTTTTTAGGTGCTTGAATTTCACTGCTCTGTTAAAGCGCCTAAATACGTAGGCCCCTATCGGATTAACTTTGCTTTTCAACGGCCGACAGTGGCGCACCAAAGATTTGGCCGTGGGGGGCCTCAAACAAAAATTTAAATGTTTCAAAGAAGTTAAATTGTTTCAAAAACGTTGCCCAAGTTTTTGGCCGCAGAAAAAAAATGGGGTGGGGTTTTTTTTTGGGGGGGGGCGGACTATTTTGACGTTGGTGGCGCCACTTACACCCCTATTATACTACTTGAAAATAGGTCATATACATATATCACCAAGGTCAAATCGTGGCACTAAAAAAAGATACCCCTTCCAAAAAAAAATTGACAGCCTCCGGGGGGGGGGGGAGGCCCCCCCCCAGGCCCCCTTGGGTGCGCCACTGACGGCCGACGCTTTATTGCCTTCGCAACCACACGGCTGTATAGTCCTATCTTTCCAACAGTCAACCAAAATGTCATCACTACGTATCCATGAGGAAACCTGTGAAATATTTCAGGAGAAAAAAATCAACACTTTCTCTTTAATTAACTTATACCGAATGGACCCGACCGATCGTGTCGCTTTGTATAATTAGAATTCCATGCACAAAAAGCGGTGTGGGCCTTCCCTGGGTCAAGGCTGCTACAGTTTTGGGGAGAAAAACTTAACACCATTATATATAAACCGTGCCTATGCACTGCTTACAAATTCATTCACAAACTAGTCGAAATTGTTGGGTTTCCAATGTATTTATATTCACTGTTATACACATTGTACTTGTGAAATACGAACTCCAAGTGCCTCGAGCTGATCCCCCCTTTCCCCCCCCCCCCAAAAAAATTAACAATAACCAAACCTTGAGGATGAAACCAAATACAGGGTGAGTAAAAAAAGGCCGAAACCCAAATGTTGGGACCATTGTTTGAGTGAAGTTCTGCATGTAACACTTTCAAAATCTAGGGTGTAAAAACCCAGTTCATGAGCTTTCTTTTTAGTACAAGAATTATGCAAATCACTTATGTGCTTTTAAAGTTATACGGAGTTTTAAACACAACCACCGTTTTCATGTTTTGTCTAGAGATCACAAAAAAAATTCAGTCATATTATAGCCGCATCGTCTATCATGTGCTGCAAGGCATTCATGACATTGTGTCACTTTGCGATACTTACTTCTGTAATCGGCTGATGTCTTCCAAATTAAGAGCGACAAAAACACCAGATATGCGCAAAACTGAAACATAACTGGTGTTCCTTGCGATGCAATCACGACCGTGGTACTACTATCCTTCAAACAACGTTACGTCGAGTTCAAAAGCAGCTGTTCAGTGTCATTTGCTTTCACTAACACACTTAAACTAAAGGGACTAAAATGCGAGCTTCTACAAACTGCACGTAGTGCCTCACCACTTTATAGAATTTGAAGAGGAAATTATGTGTGAGATTGTTTGTGTAGCTACTATTTACTTCCTGTTTCTACCGGATGGAAGACCTTTCACCGCGAGTCTACGCTGCGTTTGTTTGTGTGGTTTTGTCTCGTACCAGACACTGCATTCTGCACATTTTACTATATGCACATTGAAGTCATGAGTAATGTTGCAATATCAGGTATACGAAACGAACATCAGCAATGTGAGATTGTGTTTGTAGCTAGCTATACTTACTTGCTGTTTCTACCGGATACAGATCTGTAACCATGATAATGAATGTTTATTATGTCGGTCTCTTCGTTGCGTTTGTTTGTGTACATGTATATACAGGGTGAGTAAAAAAAACAACCCAAATGTCGGGGCCCATTGTTTTAGTAAAGTTCTGCATGTAGCACTTTCAAAATCTAATATATAAAAGCCCAATTCATAAGCTTTCTTTTTAGTACAAGAATTATGCAAATCACTAATGTACTTTAAGTTATACGGAGTTTTAAACACAACCGCCGTTTTAAGGTTCTGTCCACGGATCACAAAAAAAGCTCAAGGTTCTTTCAGCAAAACGAAAACAAATCACATGTGTGTGAATTGTTTGCGTTTTGCTGAATAATTATTTACAGATATTCAAATCGCTTTTTATAGTTACATGCCTATAGCTTCGTTCATGGACCATTTCCGATGGTTTATTTAAATAAGAGAAATTAACAAGACGATATTGACTTAAACAATGCACTTTTCTTTTTTTCCCTTCCCTCCCCCGCCAGGGAAAACGTGTACCGCCCCCCTTTTTGCAGCATACCTCGCATTTTAACCAATCACATCACGCACCCAACATGAATATTAACGCTGTGTGGTTCGAAGACACTTAAGTTCTCGTAGTGTTTTCCCTTCAATTAAACTTGTCCCAACCAACAAAAATATTTGATGAAAATGAACATGGCTTCGAAGTTTCGAACCACAGATCTTGCGATCCATAGTTCATTCCACTATCCACTAGGCCACTATGGCAGTTCGATGAACGTTTTTTAAATGCTTAGTATGTACATGCATGACTGAATGAAGCAATGGTGTGACACCATTGTTATTTTCTTTTGCATAAACATCGAACTAGCTGAATAACCTTGACCACTGAAGATGTCACGTGTGCTGCAGATAAAAACATCGCCAGGTGGACAATCACGGGAGACATGCTGTTAATTGCTTAACGATATTTTTTGGATTTTTCCCAATTGTAGGTACACAAAAAAAACCTTTATTTAACAGACTTTTTTTTTATTGGCGCCTATAGTATAAAACTAATACAAAATGAAAACTAGAAATTGTGGTTGTGAACAACCACAGAGCTGTTCCCAATATTGATTATCTGTTGGACCCATAGACATATAAGTAGAGATCTATGTCTGTTTGCAACAGAAGATAGGGCTTTCCGCATTATGATTTGTTTTTATCAACGTCCCTGACTATCACTATGCATGAACATAAAATCTGTCAAAGTTAGCCGGAAATCGGCTAAAACGGTCACTGTGGACAGGATTTGACCTCAGCAACACGTGCGCTGCGCGCGGGCTGACTGACATACGATATGTACAACGTACAATGTACGTACATGTAGTATGTACATTGTGGACGTCCTTTGCATGTTTTAAAGCAGAGGTATTGTCAACCTTAAGTTTTAAGCGTGCGCAGGGCATGTCCGAGTTTGCTTATTGCCTCGAAGCTTTGAAATGTTTTAGACCTACACTTCAATAGACAATTAAAGTAAAAACTAATATAAAAACTGCCATGGTTGATTTTTCAGGAATTTTCTAAGGAAAAAGGGTCTTTTCATCATAACTTCCGGTCTGATGACGTCATACACCTTAAACTTCGCACACGTCTTAAGTGGGTCAAGGTCATCATATACACCAATATTTAGGTGATTCCGACAAACTTCGCCACAGACATCTATTCAAAATACATTTGTGAAAATTTTCAACCTGTCGCTAGAGGGCGCTCGAAGATTGCATGACGTCATCGGTAGATGATTTGAAGAATACTATCAGCCAAGAGACTAACACCGTTAAAAGCAATTTCATATCTATTACCACTTTTAAATAATAAGCCACTTCCGGTTTTGGCCTTTTTCGACCGGAAGCAAGGGTCACGCGATTTCACGCACACTGAATGAAATAAAGACCTTAATCTACTCTACCACTTGCCGGCAACAGAATGCTGCGGACGCGTACGGTTGATTTCTTATGCATTTTTAAATATTAAAAGTGTCACAATTTAATTGCCTATAAATAAACACCGGATGACGTCATCATGACATCATCATTACACAATGTTGTTTGAGTAAGGGTCTTTGCTTGGACAAAGATTGGTGTAAATGAATTACTGGCAAAGAGTCGAAAATGCCCTCTGAAAATTGACTTTTTTTTTAAATTCTGTGTACAAAGTCTATGGGAAAAATTAAATATTCAAAATTCTATAATAAATCACGTGATGACGTCAGCATGACGAAAAGTTTCGGCATACATCCTCAGATGATGGTTAATAACTATGCTGAGTTTAAAATTGATCGGATTTAAAATAATTGCCAAAGTGGCTTGTAGAATAAAAACGTGTACAAAACCTATGGGGAAAAGTGGAAAAAGAAAAAGAAGAAAAAACTAGAAATTGTGGTTGTGAACAACCACAGAGCTGTTCCCAATATTGCTTATCTGTTGGACCCATAGACATATAAGTAGAGATCTATGTCTGTTTGCAACAGAAGATAGGGCTTTCCGCATAATGATTTGTTTTTAACAACGCCCCTGACTATCACTATGCATGAACATAAAATCTGTCAAAGTTAGCCGGAAATCGGCTAAAACGGTCACTGTGGACAGGATTTGACCTCAGCAACACGTGCGCTGCGCGCGGGCTGACTGACATACGATATGTACAACGTACAATGTACGTGCATGTAAATGTATATTGTGGACGTCCTGTGCATTTTTTAAAGCAGAGGTATTGTCAACCTGAAGTTTCAAGCGTGCGCAGGGCATGTCCGAGTTTGCTTATTGCCTCGAAGCTTTGAAATGTTTTAGACCTACCCTTAAATAGACAATTAAAGTAGAAACTAATATAAAAACTGCCATGGTTGATTTTTCAGGAATTTTCTAAGGAAAAAGGGTCTTTTCATTATAACTTCCGGTCTGATGACGTCATACACGTTAAACTTCGCACACGGCTTAAGTGGGTCAAGGTCATTATATACACCAATATTTAAGCGATTCCGACAAACTTCGCCACAGACATCTATTCAAAATAAATTTTTGAAAATTTTCAACCTGTCGCTAGAGGGCGCTCGAAGATTGCATGACGTCATCGGTAGATGATTTGAAGAATACTATCAGCCAAGAGACTAACACCGTTGAAAGCAAGTTCATATCTATTACCACTTTTAAATAATAAGCCACTTCCGGTTTTGGCCTTTTTCGACCGGAAGCAAGGGTCAAGTGATTTCACGCACACTGAATGAAATAAAGACCTCAACCTACCCTACCACTTGCTGGCAACCGAATACTGCGGACGCGTACGGTTGATTTCTTATGCATTTTTAAATATTAAAAGTGTCACAATTTAATTGCCTATAAATAAACACCGGATGACGTCATCATGACGTCATCATTACACAATGCTGTTTGAGTAAGGGTCTTTGCTTGGACAAGGATTGGTGTAAATGAATTACTGGCAAAGAGTCGAAAATGCCCTTTGAAAATTGACATTTTTTTTTAAATTTCTGTGTACAAAGTCTATGGGAAAAATTAAATATTCAAAATTCTATAATAATTCACGTGATGACGTCAGCATGACGAAAAGTTTCGGCATACATCCTCAGATGATGGTTAATAACTATGCTGAGTTTAAAGTTGATCGGATTTAAAATAATTGCCAAAGTGGCTTGTAGAATAAAAACGTGTACAAAACCTATGGGGAAAAGTGGAAAAAGAAAAAAAAAGAAAAACTAGAAATTGTGGTTGTGAACAACCACAGAGCTGTTCCCAATATTGATTATCTGTTGGACCCATAGATATATAAGTAGAGATCTATGTCTGTTTGCAACAGAAGATAGGGCTTTCCGCATTATGATTTGTTTTTATCAACGTCCCTGACTATCACTATGCATGAACATAAAACCTGTCAAAGTTAGCCGGAAATCGGCTAAAACGGTCACTGTGGACAGGATTTGACCTCAGCAACACGTGCACTGCGCGCGGGCTGACTGACACACGATATGTACAACGTACAATGTACGTGCATGTACATGTACATTGTGGACGTCGTGTGCACGTTTTAAAGCAGAGGTATTGTCAACCTGAAGTTTTAAGCGTGCGCAGGGCATGTCCGAGTTTGCTTATTGCCTCGAAGCTTTGAAATGTTTTAGACCTACCCTTAAATAGACAATTAAAGTAAAAACTAATATAAAATCTGCTATGGTTGATTTTTCAGGAATTTTCTAAGGAAAAAGGGTCTTTTTATTATAACTTCCGGTCTGATGACGTCATACACCTTAAACTTTGGACACGTCTTAAGTGGGTAAAGGTCATCATATACACCAATATCTAGACGATTCCGACAAACTTCGCCACAGACATCTTTTCAAAATACATTTTTGAAAATTTTCAACCTGTCGCTAGAGGGCGCTCGAAGATTGCATGACGTCATCGGTAAATGATTTGAATAATACTATCAGCCAAGAGACTAACACCGTTAAAAGCAAGTTCATATCTATTACCACTTTCAAATAATAAGCCACTTCCGGTTTTGGCCTTTTTCGACCGGAAGCAAGGGTCACATGATTTCACGCACACTGAATGAAATAAAGACCTCAACCTACTCTACCACTTGCTGGCAACAGAATGCTGCGGACGCGTACGGTTGATTTCTTATGCATTTTTAAATATTAAAAGTGTCACAATTTAATTGCCTATAAATAAACACCGGATGACGTCATCATGACGTCATCATTACACAATGTTGTTTGAATAAGGGTCTTTGCGTGGACAAAGATTGGTGTAAATGAATTACTGGCAAAGAGTCGAAAATGCCCTCTGAAAATTGACATTTTTTTTTAAATGTCTGTGTACAAAGTCTATGGGAAAAATTAAATATTCAAAATTCTATAATAAATCACGTGATGACGTCAGCATGACGAAAAGTTTCGGCATACATCCTCAGATGATGGTTAATAACTATGCTGAGTTTAAAGTTGATCGGATTTAAAATAATTGCCAAAGTGGCTTGTAGAATAAAAACGTGTACAAAACCTATGGGAAAAGTGGAAAAAGAAAAAAAAAGAAAAAAAAGGAAAAAAAAAAACTTTAACGAAAACAAGAGCTGTTCCCAATTGAAATTGGGAACAGCTAACTAGAAATTGTGGTTGTGAACAACCACAGAGCTGTTCCCAATATTGATTATCTGTTGGACCCATAGACATATAAGTAGAGATCTATGTCTGTTTGCAACAGAAGATAGGGCTTTCCGCATTATGATTTGTTTTTATCAATGTCCCTGACTATCACTATGCATGAGCATAAAATCTGTCAAAGTTAGCCGGAAATCGGCTAAAACGGTCACTGTGGACAGGAATTGACCTCGGCAACACGTGTGCTGCGCGCGGGCTGACTGACATACGATATGTACAACGTACAATGTACGTGCAGGTACATGTACACTGTGGACGTCCTGTGCATATTTTAAAGCAGAGGTATTGTCAACCTGAAGTTTTAAGCGTGCGCGGGGCATGTCCGAGTTACTAATTGCTTCGAAGCTTTGAAATGTTTTAGACCTACCCTTCAATAGACAATTAAAGTAAAAACTACTATAAAAACTGCCATGGTTGATTTTTCAGGAATTTTCTAAGGAAAAAGGGTCTTTTCATTATAACTTCCGGTCTGATGACGTCATACACCTTAAACTTCGCACACGTCTTAAGTGGGTCAAGGTCATCATATACACCAATATTTAGGCGATTCCGACAAACTTCGCCACAGACATCTATTCAAAATACATTTTGGAAAATTTTCAACCTGTCGCTAGAGAACGCTCGAAGATTGCATGACGTCATCAGTAGATGATTTGAAGAATACTATCAACCAAGAGACTAACACCGTTAAAAGCAAGTTCATATCTATTACCACTTTTAAATAATAAGCTACTTCCGGTTTTGGCCTTTTTCGACCGGAAGCAAGGGTCACGTGATTTCACGCACACTGAATGAAATAAAGACCTCAACCTACTCTACCACTTGCTGGCAACAGAATGCTGCGGACGCGTACGGTTGATTTCTTATGCATTTTTAAATATTAAAAGTGTCACAATTTAATTGCCTATAAATAAACACCGGATGACGTCATCATGACGTCATCATTACACAATGTTGTTTGAATAAGGGTCTTTGCTTGGACAAAGATTGGTGTAAATGAATTACTGGCAAAGAGTTGAAAATGCCCTCTGAAAATCGACATTTTTTTGAAAATGTCTGTGTACAAAGTCTATGGGAAAAATTAAATATTCAAAATTCTATAATAAATCACGTGATGACGTCAGCATAACAAAAAGTTTCGGCATACATCCTCAGATGATGGTTAATAACTATGCTGAGTTTAAAGTTGATCAGATTTAAAATAATTGCCAAAGTGGCTTGTAGAATAAAAACGTGTACAAAACCTATGGGAAAAGTGGAAAAAGAAAAAAAAAGAAAAAAAAGGAAAACTAGAAATTGTGGTTGTGAACAACCACAGAGCTGTTCCCAATATTGATTATCTGTTGGACCCATAGATATATAAGTAGAGATCTATGTCTGTTTGCAACAGAAGATAGGGCTTTCCGCATTATGATTTGTTTTTATCAACGTCCCTGACTATCACTATGCATGAACATAAAACCTGTCAAAGTTAGCCGGAAATCGGCTAAAACGGTCACTGTGGACAGGATTTGACCTCAGCAACACGTGCACTGCGCGCGGGCTGACTGACACACGATATGTACAACGTACAATGTACGTGCACGTACATGTACATTGTGGACGTCGTGTGCACGTTTTAAAGCAGAGGTATTGTCAACCTGAAGTTTTAAGCGTGCGCAGGGCATGTCCGAGTTTGCTTATTGCCTCGAAGCTTTGAAATGTTTTAGACCTACCCTTAAATAGACAATTAAAGTAAAAACTAATATAAAATCTGCTACGGTTGATTTTTCAGGAATTTTCTAAGGAAAAAGGGTCTTTTTATTATAACTTCCGGTCTGATGACGTCATACACCTTAAACTTCGGACACGTCTTAAGTGGGTAAAGGTCATCATATACACCAATATCTAGACGATTCCGACAAACTTCGCCACAGACATCTTTTCAAAATACATTTTTGAAAATTTTCAACCTGTCGCTAGAGGGCGCTCGAAGATTGCATGACGTCATCGGTAAATGATTTGAATAATACTATCAGCCAAGAGACTAACACCGTTAAAAGCAAGTTCATATCTATTACCACTTTCAAATAATAAGCCACTTCCGGTTTTGGCCTTTTTCGACCGGAAGCAAGGGTCACATGATTTCACGCACACTGAATGAAATAAAGACCTCAACCTACTCTACCACTTGCTGGCAACAGAATGCTGCGGACGCGTACGGTTGATTTCTTATGCATTTTTAAATATTAAAAGTGTCACAATTTAATTGCCTATAAATAAACACCGGATGACGTCATCATGACGTCATCATTACACAATGTTGTTTGAATAAGGGTCTTTGCGTGGACAAAGATTGGTGTAAATGAATTACTGGCAAAGAGTCGAAAATGCCCTCTGAAAATTGACATTTTTTTTTAAATGTCTGTGTACAAAGTCTATGGGAAAAATTAAATATTCAAAATTCTATAATAAATCACGTGATGACGTCACCATGACGAAAAGTTTCGGCATACATCCTCAGATGATGGTTAATAACTATGCTGAGTTTAAAGTTGATCGGATTTAAAATAATTGCCAAAGTGGCTTGTAGAATAAAAACGTGTACAAAACCTATGGGAAAAGTGGAAAAAAAAACAAAAAAAAAACTTGAACGAAAACAAGAGCTGTTCCCAATTGAAATTGGGAACAGCTAAAAAAACTTTAATGAAAACAAGAGGTGTTCCCAATTGAAATTGGGAACAGCTAAAAAACTAGAGATCTATGTCTGTTTGCAACAGAACATAGGGCTTTTCCGCATTATGATTTTTTTTTATCAATAATATGCCCTGAATATGCATGAACATAAAATCTGTCAAAGTTAGCCGAAAAATCAGCTAAAACGGTCACTGTGGAAAGGATTTCACCTCGGCAATACGATGTATGTGCGTGCGTACAAGGTGTTTGCTTGGACAAAGAGTGATCTAAATAAATTACTGGCAAAGAGTCGAAAACGCACTTTGAAAATCGACAATTATTTTTAAATTTTTGATGACGTCATCGTAACGTCATTTCGAACTTTGCATACTAGTATGATTAACTACCTACCCCCCAAGTTTCATGACAATTGGACCTTTCCTTATATGAGTTTTGAAAATGGCATTTTGATTCCGTCATGATGACGTCACACACTTTTCAAGTTTTGTACGAAGAGCTATTTCATAAAAGACCTAAGTCAAAAAAGAATTGTACAGTTTGCATGTTGCCTTCCGGAGATATGGCTAAAAGGTCCAAAAATAAATATTCATATAAAATCTCAGGATGACGTCATCATGACGTCAGCTCATTTTTAATCTATAACACTTCCTGGTATAGCCACATACCAAGTTTCAACCCAATCGGACTTACATTTCTGTAGATATAAAACTTCACAATATGTACGTAAATTTTCAAAAATCAATAAAAATAGGTGATGACGTCATCGTGACGTCATAGTCTTGGCATAATTTTTGTATGAGGGTCTTCCTTGGCTGTAACTTTGATGACGATTCCAGATCGCCAAGTTATAAAAATGGTGGCTTGAAAACGTGTACAAAGTCAATGGGTTAAAATCCCACAGCAGAAAAACTGCACCTTTAAATAAGTGATTTGCCTTTAAAGAGAAACATTTTTATAAAATATTACTTGATATTCTGACTCTTGGGAATATTTTCAATCAAATGGTTAACGTAAAAATACGATTTCTTTTTCCTTCTCATAGTAATTCTACGGAAGCTTAAAGTGACCATTCGAGTTTCCACGTTTCTTTGATGATTTATCTCGGAAAGATGGATTACTAAGATATTTATGACGTGTTTCCCTGATATCGTGTCTTGGAAAGACGTCTTTCCCTGATATGGTATCTCGGAAAGACGTCTTTTCCTGATATAACATCTCGGAAAGACGTCTTTCCCTGATATGGTATCTCGGAAAGACGGCTTTCACTGATATTGCATTTCGAAGGACATCTTTTCCTGATATAACATCTCGGAAAGACGTCTTTCTCTTATATCATCTCAGAAAGACGTCTTTCCTTGATATCGTATCTCTGAAAGACGTCTTTCCCTGATATAACATCTCGGAAAGACGTCTTTCTCTGATATCATCTCAGAAAGACGTCTTTCCTTGATATGATATCCCGGAAAGACGTCTTTCCCTGGCGGAAAGACGTCTTTCTCTCATATCTTATCTCAGAAAGACGTTTCCCTCTGATATTGTATCTCGGAAAACGTCTTTCATCTCGAAAGACGTTCTTTCTCTAATATCTTATCTTGAAAAGACGTTTTCACCTGATATAACATCTTAAGACGTCTTTCTCTCATATATCATCTCGGAAGACGTCTTTCCTTGATATCGTATATCGGAAAGACGTCTTTCTGAGAAACGATATCAGGAATGACGTCTTTCCGAGATACGATATCAAGGAAAGACGTCTTTCCGAGATACGATATCAGGAGAAGATGTCTTTCCGAGATACGACATCAGGAACAGACGTGTTTCTGATATACGATTTCTTGTAAAGATGTCATTCCGTGATTGGATATTGGGCAAAGACGTCTTTCTGAGATACGAATTCCGGGAAAGATGTTTTTCCGAGATGCGATATCACGAAAAGACATGTTTTTATCTCAGTATTCCGTCGTTCCGAGATAAATTATCTCGGAAACTTGGAAACTCGGATGGTCACTTTAAGCTTCCGTATAATTCTCAGCCGAAGTTCAGAACTACTCAGTAAGATATATCAGTGTTGTATAGGAAAAGACTTGTGGAAAAAGATGTGTACAAAGTCTATGAGAAAAATTAATTATTCATGAATCCATAATAAATCACTTGAAGATGACGTCATCATGATGTCGTAGTCTTGGCATAATTTTTGTATGAGGATCTTCCTTGGCTGTAACTTTGATGACGATTCCAGATCGCCAAGTTATGAAAATGGTGGCTTAAAAAAGGGGAAAAGTCAATAGGTTAAAAATCCCACAGCAGAAAAACTGCACCTTTAAATGCGTGATTTTCCTTTAAACTGAAACATTTTTATAAAATATTACTTGCTATTCTAACTCTTGGGAATATTTTTAATCAAATGACAGGCGTAAAAAAATACGATTTCTTTTTCCTTCTCATAGTAATTCTCAGCCGAAGTTCAGAACTACTCAGTAAGATATATCAGTTTGTATAGGGAAAGACTTGTGGAGAAAGCTGTGTACAAAGTCTATGAGAAAAATTAATTATTCATAAATCCATAATAAATCACTTGATGACGTCACCATGACGTCACTCTTCGGGACACATCTTGGCTATAGGGACTATGCTTATGTTAACTTTCAATGATATCTGACAAAGATTAATGCCAAAAGTGCTATAATACGTCACTGTCTATGCGCATGCATGAACATAAAATCTGTCAAAGTTAGCCGAAAATCGGCTAAAACGGTCACTGTGGACAGGATTTGACCTAAGCAACACGTGCGCTGCAGGCTGACTGACATACGATGTATGTGCCTATGTACAACGTACGTGCATGTACATGTACATGTACATTGTGGACGTCCTGTCCTGTGCATGTTTTGAAGCAGAGGTATTGTCAAGGTGAAGTTTTAAGCGTGCGCAGGGTATGTTCGAGTTCGCTTATCGCCTCGAAACTTTGAAATGCTTTAGACCTACCCTTCAATCAACAATTAAAGTAAAAACAAATATAAAAACTGCCATGGTTGATTTTTCAGGAATTTTCAAATGAAAAAGGTTCTTTTTAGTATAACTTCCGGTCTGATGACGTCATTCGCCTAAAACTTCGCACACGTCTTAAGGTGGTCAAGGTCATTATATACACCAATATTTAGGCGATTCCGACAAACTTCGCCACAGACATCTATTCAAAATACATTTTTGCTAATTTTCAACCTGTCGCTAGAGGGCGCTTGAAGATTGCATGACGTCATTGGTAGATGATTTGAAGAATACTATTGGCCAAGAGACTAACACCGTTAAAAGCAAGTTCATATCTATTACCACTTTCAAATAATAAGCCACTTCCGGTTTGGGCCTTTTTCGACCGGAAGCAAGGGTCACGTGATTTCACGCACACTGAAAGAAATAAAGACCTTGACCTACTCTACCACTTGCCGGCAACAGAATGCTGCGGACGCGTACTGTTGATTTCTTATGCATTTTTAAATATTAAAAGTGTCACAATTTAATTGCCTATAAATAAACACCTGATGACGTCATCATGACGTCATCATTACACAATGTTGTTTGAATTAGGGTCTTTGCTTTAACAAAGTTTGGTGTAAATGAATTACTGGCAAACAGTCGAAAATGTCCTTTGAAAACCGACAATTTTTTTAAAAATTTTGTGTACAAAGTCTATGGGAAAAATTAAATATTCAAAAATCTATAATAAATTAGTCGATGACGTCATCATGACGTCACTCTTCGGGGCACATCTCTGCTATAAGGACTATGACTGTGCTAACTTTGAATGACGTATGACAAAGATAAATGTCAAAAGTGGCGTGTAGAAAAAACGTGTACAAAGTCTATGGGATTTAGGCGACAAAAAGAAGAAGAAGAAGAAGAAGAAGAAGAAGAAGAAGAAGAAAGAAAAAAAATGAGAACAAAAAGAAAGGCTTTTCCGCTTTTTTGCGGAAAAGCCAACTAGAGATCTATGTCTGTTTGCAACAGAACATAGGGCTTTTCCGCATTATGATTTTTTTTATCAGTAATATGCCCTGAATATGCATGAACATAAAATCTGTCAAAGTTAGCCGAAAAATCAGCTAAAACGGTCACTGTGGACAGGATTTCACCTCGGCAATACGATGTATGTGCGTGTGTACAAGGTGTTTGCTTGGACAAAGAGTGATCTAAATAAATTACTGGCAAGAGTCGAAAACGCACTTTGAAAATCGACAATTATTTTTAAATTTTTGATGACGTCATCGTGACGTCATTTCGAACTTTGCATACTAGTAATTAACTACCTACCCACCAAGTTTCATGACAATTGAACCTTTCCTTATATGAGTTTTGAAAAATGGCATTTTGATTCCGTCATGATGACGTCACACATTTTTCAAGTTTTGTACGAATAGCTATTACATAACAGACCAAATGCAAAAAAGAATTTTGCATTTTGCATGTTGCATTCGGGAGATATGGCTAAAAGGTCAAAATAATAAATATTCATATAAAATCTCAGGATGACGTCATCATGACGTCACCTCATTTTTAATCTATAACACTTCCTGGTATAGCCACATACCAAGTTTCAACCCAATCGGACTTACATTTCTGTAGATATAAGACTTCACAATATGTACGTAAATTTTCAAAAATCAATAAAAAAAATAGGTGATGACGTCATCGTGACGTCATAGTCTTGGCATAATTTTTGTATGAGGGTCTTCCTTGGCTGTAACTTTGATGACGATTCCAGATCGCCAAGTTATAAAAATGGTGGCTTGAAAACGTGTACAAAGTCAATGGGTTAAAAATCCCACAGCAGAAAAACTGCACCTTTAAATACGTGATTTGCCTTTAAACTGAAACAATTTTTATAAAATATTACTTGATATTCTGACTCTTGGGAATATTTTCAATCAAATGGTTAACGTAAAAAATACGATTTCTTTTTCCTTCTCATAGTAATTCTACGGAAGCTTAAAGTGACCATTCGAGTTTCCACGTTTCTTTGATGATTTATCTCGGAAAGATGGATTACTAAGATATTTATGACGTGTTTCCCTGATATCGTGTCTTGGAAAGACGTCTTTCCCTGATATGGTATCTCGGAAAGACGTCTTTTCCTGATATCGTATCTCGGAAAGACGTCTTTCCCTGATATGGTATCTCGGAAAGACGGCTTTCACTGATATTGCATTTCGGAAGGACATCTTTTCCTGATATAACATCTCGGAAAGACGTCTTTCTCTTATATCATCTCGGAAAGACGTCTTTCCTTGATATCGTATCTCTGAAAGACGTCTTTCCCTGATATAACATCTCGGAAAGACGTCTTTCTCTGATATCATCTCAGAAAGACGTCTTTCCTTGATATGATATCCCGGAAAGACGTCTTTCCTTGGTGGAAAGACGTCTTTCTCTCATATCTTATCTCAGAAAGACGTTTCCCCCTGATATTGTATCTCGGAAAGACGTTTTCATCTCGGAAAGACGTTCTTTCTCTAATATCTTATCTTGAAAAGACGTTTTCACCTGATATAACATCTTAAGACGTCTTTCTCTCATATATCATCTCGGAAAGACGTCTATCCTTGATATCGTATGTCGGAAAGACGTCTTTCTGAGAAACGATATCAGGGAATGACGTCTTTCCGAGATACAATATCAAGGAAAGACGTCTTTCTGAGATACGATATCAGGAGAAGATGTCTTTCCGAGATACGACATCAGGGAAAGACGTCTTTCTGAGATACGATTTCTGGGAAAGATGTCATTCCGTGATGTGATATTGGGCAAAGACGTCTTTCTGAGATACGAATTCCGGGAAGGACGTTTTTCCGAGATGCGATATCACGAAAAGACATGTTTTTATCTCAGTATTCCGTCGTTCCGTGATAAATTATCTCGGAAACTTGGAAACTCGGATGGTCACTTTAAGCTTCCGTATAATTCTCAGCCGAAGTTCAGAACTACTCAGTAAGATATATCAGTGTTGTATAGGAAAAGACTTGTGGAAAAAGCTGTGTACAAAGTCTATGAGAAAAATTAATTATTCATGAATCCATAATAAATTACTTGAAGATGACGTCATCCTGATGTCGTAGTCTTGGCATAATTTTTGTATGAGGATCTTCCTTGGCTGTAACTTTGATGACGATTCCAGATCGCCAAGTTATGAAAATGGTGGCTTAAAAAAGGGGAAAAGTCAACAGGTTAAAAATCCCACAGCAGAAAAACTGCACCTTTAAATGCGTGATTTTCCTTTAAACTGAAACATTTTTATAAAATATTACTTGCTATTCTAACTCTTGGGAATATTTTCAATCAAATGACAGGCGTAAAAAAAACAATTTCTTTTTCCTTCTCATAGTAATTCTCAGCCGAAGTTCAGAACTACTCAGTAAGATATATCAGTTTGTATAGGGAAATACTTGTGGAGAAAGCTGTGTACAAAGTCTATGAGAAAAATTAATTATTCATAAATCCATAATAAATCACTTGATGACGTCACCATGACGTCACTCTTCGGGACACATCTTGGCTATAGGGACTATGCTTATGCCAACTTTCAATGATATCTGACAAAGATTAATGCCAAAAGTGCTATAATACGTCACTGTCTATGCGCATGCAGGAACATAAAATCTGTCAAAGTTAGCCGAAAATCGGCTAAAACGGTCACTGTGGACAGGATTTGACCTCAGCAACACGTGCGCTGCAGGCTGACTGACATACGATGTATGTGCCTGTGTACAACGTACGTGCATGTACATGTACATTGTGGACGTCCTGTCCTGTGCATGTTTTGAAGCAGAGGTATTGTCAAGGTGAAGTTTTAAGCGTGCGCAGGGTATGTTCGAGTTCGCTTATCGCCTGGAAACTTTGAAATGTTTTAGACCTACCCTTCAATCAACAATTAAAGTAAAAACAAATATAAAAACTGCCATGGTTGATTTTTCAGGAATTTTCAAATGAAAAAGGGTCTTTTCATTATAACTTCCGGTCTGATGACGTCATTCGCCTAAAACTTCGCACACGTCTTAAGTGGGTCAAGGTCATTATATACACCAATATTTAGGCGATTCCGACAAACTTCGCCACAGACATCTATTCAAAATACATTTTTGCTAATTTTCAACCTGTCGCTAGAGGGCGCTTGAAGATTGCATGACGTCATTGGTAGATGATTTGAAGAATACTATTGGCCAAGAGACTAACACCGTTGAAAGCAAGTTCATTTCTATTACCACTTTTAAATAATAAGCCACTTCCGGTTTGGGCCTTTTTCGACCGGAAGCAAGGGTCACGTGATTTCACGCACACTGAAAGAAATAAAGACCTTGACCTACTCTACCACTTGCCGGCAACAGAATGCTGCGGACGCGTACTGTTGATTTCTTATGCATTTTTAAATATTAAAAGTGTCACAATTTAATTGCCTATAAATAAACACCTGATGACGTCATCATGACGTCATCATTACACAATGTTGTTTGAATTAGGGTCTTTGCTTTAACAAAGTTTGGTGTAAATGAATTACTGGCAAACAGTCGAAATTGTCGTTTGAAAACCGACAATTTTTTTAAAAATTTTGTGTACAAACTCTATGGGAAAAATTAAATATTCAAAAATCTATAATAAATTAGTCGATGACGTCATCATGACGTCACTCTTCGGGGCACATCTCTGCTATAAGGACTATGACTATGCTAACTTTGAATGACGTATGACAAAGATAAATGTCAAAAGTGGCGTGTAGAAAAAACGTGTACAAAGTCTATGGGATTTAGGCGACAAAAAGAAGAAGAAGAAGAAGAAGAAGAAGAAGAAGAAAGAAAAACTAGAGGTCTATGTCTGTTTGCAACAGAACATAGGGCTTTTCCGCATTATGATTTTTTTTAATCAATAATATGCCCTGAATATGCATGAACATCAAATCTCTCAAAGTTAGCCGAAAAATCGGCTAAAACGGTCACTGTGGAAAGGATTTGACCTCGGCAATACGATGTATGTGAGTGTGTACAAGGTCTTTGCTTGGACAAAGAGTGATCTAAATAAATTACTGGCAGAGAGTCGAAAACGCACTTTGAAAATCGACAATTATTTTAAATTTTTGATGACGTCATCGTGACGTCATTTCAAACTTTGCATACTAGTATGATTAACTACCTACCCACCAAATTTCATGACAATTGGACCTTTCCTTATATGAGTTTTGAAATATTGCATTTTGATGACGTCATGATGAAGTCACACATTTTTAAAGTTTTGTGCGAATAGCTATTACATAACAGACCAAATGCAAAAAAAAAATTTGCATTTTGCATGTTGCGTTCGGGAGATATGGCTAAAAGGTCCAAAAAAAATATTCGTATAAAATCTCAGGATGACGTCATCATGACGTCACCTCATTTTTAATCTATAACACACCCTGGTATAGCCACATACCAAGTTTCAACCCAATCGGACTTACATTTCTGTAGATATAAGACTTCACAATATGTACGTAAATTTTCAAAAATAAATAAAAAAAATTAGGTGATGACGTCATCGTGACGTCATAGTCTTGGCATAATTTTTGTATAAGGGTCTTCCTTGGCTGTAACTTTGATGACGATTCCAGATCGCCAAGTTATAAAAATGGTGGCTTGAAAACGTGTACAAAGTCAATGGGTTAAAAAAAACCACAGCCGAAAAACTGCACCTTTAAATACGTGATTTGCCTTTAAACTGAAACATTTTTATAAAATGTTACTTGATATTCTGACTCTTGGGAATATTTTCAATCAAATGGCAAACGTAAAAAAATACGATTTCTTTTTCCTTCTCATAGTAATTCTCAGCCGAAGTTCAGAACTACTCAGTAAGATATATCAGTGTTGTATAGGAAAAGACTTGCGGAGAAAGCTGTGTACAAAGTCTATGAGAAAAATTAATTATTCATAAATCCATAATAAATCACTTGATGACGTCACCGTGACGTCACTCTTCGGGACACATCTTGGCTATAGGGACTATGCTTATGCCAACTTTCAATGATATCTGACAAAGATTAATGCCAAAAGTAATACGTCACTGTCTATGCGCATGCATGAACATAAAATCTGTCAAAATTAGCCGAAAATCGGCTAAAACGGTCACCGTGGACAGGATTTGACCCCAGCAACACGTGCGCTGCAGGCTGACTGACATACGATGTATGTGCATATGTACAACGTACGTGCATGTACATGTACATGTACATTGTGGACGTCCTGTCCTGTGCATGTTTCGAAGCAGAGGTATTGTCAACGTGAAGTTTTAAGCGTGCGCAGGGTATCTTCGAGTTCGCTTATCGCCTCGAAACTTTGAAATGTTTTAGACCTACCCTTCAACCAACAATTAAAGTAAAAACAAATATAAAAAATGCCATGGTTGATTTTTCAGGAATTTTCAAATAAAAAAGGGTCTTTTCATTATAACTTCCGGTTTGATGACGTCATCTGCCTAAAACTTCGCACATGTCTTAAGTGGGTCAAGGTCATCATATACACCAATATTTAGGCGATTCCGACAAACTTCGCCACAGACATCTATTCAAAATACATTTTTGAAAATTTTCAACCTGTCGCTAGAGGGCGCTCGAAGATTGCATGACGTCATCGGTAGATGATTTAAAGAATACTATCGACCAAGAGACTAACACCGTTAAAAGCAAGTTCATATCTATTACCACTTTTAAATACTAAGCCACTTCCGGTTTTGGCCTTTTTCGACCGGAAGCAAGGGCCACGTGATTTCACGCACACTGAATGAAATAAAGACCTCAACCTATTCTATCACTTGCCGGCAACAGAATGCTGCGGACGCGTACGGTTGATTTCTTATGCATTTTTAAATATTAAAAGTGCCACAATTTAATTGCCTATAAAAACACACCGGATGACGTCATCATGACGTCATTATTCCACAATGTTGTTTGAATTAGGGTCTTTGCTTGGATAAAGAGTGGTGTAAATTAATTATTGGCAAAGAGTCGAAAATGCCCTTTGAAAAGCGACAATTTTTTTTAATTTTCTGTGTACAAAGTCTATGGGAAAAATTAAATATTCAAAAATCTATAATAAATTAGTCGATGACGTCACCATGACGTCAATCTTCGGGACACATCTTTGCTATAGGGACTATGCTTATGCCAACTTTGAATGATGTCTGACAAAGATTAATGCCAAAAGTGGCGTGTAGAAAAAACGTGTACAAAGTCTATGGGCTTTTGGGCAAAAAAGAAGAAGAGGAAGAAGAAGAAGAAAGAAAAAAAATCAGAACAAAAAGAAAGGCTTTTCCGCAACAATGCGGAAAAGCCAAAAATGAGAACAACTAGAGGTCTATGTCTGTTTGCAACAGAACATAGGGCTTTTCCGCATTATGTTTTTTTTTATCAATAATATGCCCTGAATATGTATGAACATAAAATCTGTCAAAGTTAGCCGAAAATCGGCTAAAACGGTCACTGTGGACGGGATTTAACCTCGGCAATATGATGTATGTGCGTGTGTATATGGTCTTTGCTTGGACAAAGAGTGATCTAAATGAATTACTGGCAAAGAGTCGAAAATGCACTTTGAAAATCGACATTTTTTTTTTAATTTTTGATGAAATCATCATGACGTCACTTCGGACTTTGCAAACTAGTACGATTATCTACCTACCCACCAAGTGTCATGACAATTGGACCTTTCCTTATATGAGTTTATAAAAATCGCATTTTGATGACGTCATAATGACGTCACACATTTTTCAAGTTTTGTGCGAATACCTATTACCTAAAAGACCAAATGCAAAAAAGAATTTTGCATTTTGCATGTTGCGTTCGGGAGATATGGCTAAAAGGTTCAAAAAATCAAATATTCATATAAAATCTCAGGATGACGTCATCATGATGTCACCTCATTTTTAATCTATAACACATCCTGGTATAGTCACATACATGTACCAAGTTTCAACCCAATCGGACTTACATTTCTGTAGATATAAAGCTTCACAATATGCACGTAAATTTTCAAAAATCAATAAAAAAAATTAGGTGATGACGTCATCGTGACGTCATAGTCTTGGCATAATTTTTGTATGAGGGTCTTCCTTGGCTGTAACTTTGATGACGATTCCAGATCGCCAAGTTATAAAAATGGTGAATTGAAAAGTGTACAAAGTCAATGGGTTAAAAATCCCACAGCAGAATAACTGCACCTTTAAATACGTGATTTGCCTTTAAACTGAATTATTTTTATAAAATATTACTTGATATTCTGACTCTTGGGAATATTTTCAATGAAATGGCAAACGTAAAAAAATACGATTTCTTTTTCCTTCTCACAGTAATTCTCGGCCGAAGTTCAGAAACACTCAGTAAGATATATCAGTGTTGTATAGGAAAAGACTTGTGGAGAAAGCTGTGTACAAAGTCTATGAGAAAAAATAATTATTCATGAATCCATAATAAATCATTTGATGATGACGTCATCATGATGTCATAGTCTTGGCATAATTGTTGTATGAGGGTCTTCCTTGGCTGCAACTTTGATTACGATTCCAGATCGCCAAGTTATAAAAATGGTGGCTTAAAAAAGGGGAAAAGTCAATAAGTTAAAAAATCCCACAGCAGAAAAACTGCACCTTTAAATGCGTGATTTGCCTTTAAACTGAAACATTTTTATAAAATATTACTTGCTATTCTAACTCTTGGGAATATTTTCAATGAAATGACAGGCGTAAAAAAATACGATTTCTTTTTCCTTCTCATAGTAATTCTCGGCCGAAGTTCAGAACTACTCAGTAAGATATATCAGTGTTGTATAGGGAAAGACTTGTGGAGAAAGCTGTGTACAAAGTCTATGAGAAAAATTAATTATTCATAAATCCATAATAAATCACTTGATGACGTCACCATGACGTCACTCTTCGAGACACATCTTGGCTATAGGGACTATGCTTATGCCAACTGTCAGTGATGTCTGACAAAGATTAATGCCAAAAGTGCTATAATACGTCCCTGTCTATGCGCATGCATGAACATAAAATCTGTCAAAGTTAGCCGAAAATCTGCTAAAACGGTCACTGTGGACAGGATTTAACCTCAGCAACACGTGCGCTGCAGGCTGACTGACATACGATGTATGTGCCTATCTACAACGTACGTGCATGTACATGTACACATTGTGGACGTCCTGTGCATGTTTTAAAGCAGAGGTAATGTCAACCTGACGTTTTAAGCGTGCGCAGGATATGTCCGAGTTTGCTCATTGCCTCGAAGCTTTGAAATGTTTTAGACCTACCCCTAAATGGACAATTTAAGTAAAAACTAATTTAAAAACTGCCATGGTTGATTTTTCAGGAATTTTCAAAAGAAAAAGGGTCTTTTCATTATAACTTCCGGTCTGATAACGTCATTCGCCTAAAACTTCGCACACGTCTTAAGGTGGTCAAGGTCATTATATACACCAATATTTAGGCGATTCCGACAAACTTCGCCACAGACATCTATTCAAAATACATTTTTGCTAATTTTCAACCTGTCGCTAGAGGGCGCTCGAAGATTGCATGACGTCATTGGTAGATGATTTGAAGAATACTATTGGCCAAGAGACTAACACCGTTGAAAGCAAGTTCATTTCTATTACCACTTTTAAATAATAAGCCACTTCCGGTTTGGGCCTTTTTCGACCGGAAGCAAGGGTCACGTGATTTCACGCACACTGAAAGAAATAAAGACCGTGACCTACTCTACCACTTGCCGGCAACAAAATGCTGCGGACGCGTACTGTTGACTTCTTATGCATTTTTAAATATTAAAAGTGTCACAATTTAATTGCCTATAAATAAACACCTGATGACGTCATCATGACGTCATCATTACACAACGTTGTTTGAAATAGGGTCTTTGCTTTAACAAAGTTTGGTGTAAATGAATTACTGGCAAACAGTCGAAAATGTCCTTTGAAAACCGACAATTTTTTTTTAAATTTTGTGTACAAAGTCTATGGGAAAAATTAAATATTCAAAAATCTATAATAAATTAGTCGATGACGTCATCATGACGTCACTCTTCGGGGCACATCTCTGCAATAAGGACTATGACTATGCTAACTTTGAATGATGTATGACAAAGATTAATGCCAAAAGTGGCACTGAGAAAAAACGTGTACAAAGTCTATGGGATTTTGGCGACAAAAAGAAGAAGAAGAAGAAGAAGAAGAAAGAAAAAAAATGAGAACAAAAAGAAAGGCTTTTCCGCTTTTTTGCGGAAAAGCCAAAAAGAAAGGCTTTTCCGCTTTTTTGCGGAAAAGCCAAAAAAAAAAAAAAAAAAAAAAGGAAAAAAAAAAACTTTAACGAAAACAAGAGCTGTTCCCAATTGAAATTGGGAACAGCTAACTAGAGGTCTATGTCTGTTTGCAACAGAGCATAGGGCTTTTCCGCATTATGTTTTTTTTAATTGGGGTCATGTTTTTGGTATGGTGCAAAACTGTGTGCATTTATGTTTTGTCTAACAAACCTCATTCGAAGGGAAATTTGATTTTGGCATATTGCATTTGTGAGATACGGCAAAAGTCTTATATATAAAATATATATATATAATCACAAGATGACGTCATGATGACGTCACCTCAATATTTATTTGTAACATATCCCGGCCTACCCCCATACCAAGTTTTAACCCAATCTGACGTACTGTTCGTGAGATGTAGGGGCTTAAAATATACAAGTTAAGGATGATGTCACATGTCTAATGATGACGTCATCGTAACATTACTTGGCAGTGCTCATTATTTTATTGTGGTTTTAGTCTGTACCAAGTTTGAAAACAATCGGATTAATATAAGTGTTAAATTTTGTAAGCAGAATAAAATAAGCAAAATTTAAAAATCTTTAAAAATCGATCGATGACGTCATCGTGACGTCAGTCAAGATTTTGTGTACTAGTGTTATTATCTACCCACCCTCCAAGTTTCATGACGATCGGATATAGCCTTATATGTGTTTCAATGAATCGCATTTTTGCTGACGTCATCATGACGTCACGCATTTTTACAAATTTTGTGCATATATCTATTGCCCAGCGAACCTAATACAAAAAGAATTTCGAATTTATCATATTGCGTTAGTGAGATATGGCAAAAGTCTTCAAAAATTCAAAATTAAATATAAAATCATATGATGACGTCATGATGACGTCATCTCAAATTTTATCTATAACACTTCCCTGTCTAACCACATGCTGAGTTTCAAGCCAATCGGACATACCGTTCTGTAGATATAGGGCTTTGAAATATGCAACGTTGCGATGACGTCACATGACCCATGATGACGTCATCATTGCGTCTATCTTCGCGAACGACCTTTGCTATATGTTCTGTGACTATGTTAAGTTTTGATTTCATATGACTTTGTTTTATGCCAAAAGTGTTTGCTAGAAAAAACGTGCACAAAGTCTATGGCATTTTGGTTGGAAGTCCCAAGAGGAAAAAAAAAAAAAACTAGAGGTCTATGTCTGTTTGCAACAGAGCATAGGGCTTTTCCGCATTATGTTTTTTTTTTAATTGGGGTCATGTTTTTGGTTTGGTGCAAAACTGTGTGCATTTATGTTTTGTCTAACAAACCTCATTTGAAGGGAAATTTGATTTTGGCATAATGCATTTGTGAGATACGGCAAGTCTTATATATAAAATATATATATATAATCACAAGATGACGTCATGATGACGTCACCTCAATATTTATTTGTAACACATCCCGGCCTACCCCAATACCAAGTTTTAACCCAATCTGACGTACTGTTCGTGAGATATAGGGGCTTAAAATATAAGTTAAAAATATATAAGTTAAAGATGATGTCACATGTCCAATGATGACGTCATCGTAACATTACTTGGCAGTGCTCATTATTTTATTGTGGTTTTAGTCTGTACCAAGTTTGAAAACAATCGGATTAATATAAGTGTTAAATTTTGTAAGCAGAATAAAATAAGCAAAATTTAAAAAAATCTTTACAAATCGACCGATGACGTCATCGTGACGTCATTCAAGATTTTGTGTACTAGTGTTATTATCTACCCACCCACCAAGTTTCATGACGATCGGACATTCCCTTATATGTGTTTCAAAAAATCGCATTTTTGCTGACGTCATCATGACGTCACGCATTTTTCCAAATTGTGTGCATATATCTATTGCCCAGCGAACCTAATACAAAAAGAATTTCGAATTTATCATATTGCGTTAGTGAGATATGGCAAAAGTCTTCAAAAATTCAAAATTAAATATAAAATCACATGATGACGTCATGATGACGTCATCTCAAATTTTATCTATAACACTTCCCTGTCTAACCACATGCTGAGTTTCAAGCCAATCGGACATACCGTTCTGTAGATATAGGGCTTTGAAATATGCAACATTGCGATGACGTCACATGACCCATGATGACGTCATCATTGCGTCTATCTTCGCGAACGACCTTTGCTATATGTTCTGTGACTATGTTAAGTTTTGATGTCATATGACTTTGTTTTATGCCAAAAGTGTTTGCTAGAAAAAACGTGCACAAAGTCTATGGCATTTTGGTTGGAAGTCCCAAGAGGAAAAAAAAAAAAAAAAAAAAAAAAAAAAATTCGTAGAGAACAAGGCTTTTCATAACTGCGGAAAAGCCAAAAAAAAAAAGAAAAAAAATTCGTAGAGAAACAAAGGCTTTTCCGCAACTTTGCGGAAAAGCCAAAAAAAGGAAAAAAAAAAACTTTAACGAAAACAAGAGCTGTTCCCAATTGAAATTGGGAACAGCTAATGAAAACAACAGTCGTCAGTTCCTTTACTCAAAATTCGGAATTGAAGATTTGTGACATCCTGCAGGGCGTCTAAAAAAAACCTCTGAACCCTCAAAGTGCCCTCATTTTCACAGCTTTTAAAAAAGATTCATTGCAAATATCTATACATCTTTAGACAGTATAGTCCATTAGCTTTTCAACGACAAATCTTTCCAATCGGGTAAATATTTATTGAGTTCTGGCCAATTCAAAATAAGTGCCCGTTTTTCAAACTGTCCATGGTCTAAAATGCCATTTAATAGGAATGTAATGGATTTGGGGCAAGGGTTGTTTTGCTTTTTTCATGCTTTAATCTTTCTTTCTTTCCTTATTTGGTTCAGATTATTTTTTACTTCTCCAACAATGGTAATTTATCCTTTTTATAAGTGATGGTAGTCATGAAAAGGACTTCTTCGATGTTTACTGTGCTGCTCTGCCTCTGCCCTATACGCTCTACTTGGCAGCCTTTTTTCACAAATGCAAGTTTCGGTCCGCGTTCTTATTGCGGCAATCAAAATATCAGTCGCCGTGGACAAAAAGTGGTACTTAATTCAGTGAATTTACCCAATTTAAAAGATTAGTTCGTTGCTGAAAAGCTAAAGGACTATACTCTCTAAATATGTACAGATATTTGCAATGTTCTTGTTTAACTGTGGGGTAAAAAGAGGACGCTTTGAGGGTTCGCGGGTTTTTTTTTTAGACATTCTGTATCTGACATTATAGGACTGATGCTGTTATGACATGACGCAATACTGAAGCCAAAACAACCGACATAGAACTACTTTTTTGCGTCATTTCTTTGCTAACGCAATCAACGACGTGAAAACAATTGGCACCAACGGAAGTTGAATGGACACAAACATTTTTCTCAAGAGTAACTTTTTATTTCATGTTAGAAATAACTGCTAGTTTTATACATCTTATTCTTTATTTACCTATATAATGAAGTGAACTATTTTTTGTAACTTTTGGTCGAGAAATGATAATTGATAAAACTTGTCTTGTATCTTGGACCTTAGATGCGTTCACCTTACACCTGATATACATGTACACATGTGCTTTCAATTTATACTTCTAACTTCTTTGAATTTCTTTTGACAGGGAAGTATGTGGACTCTTGACATTTTTGACGGAGGGTTTTGAGATCAAGGAAAAGTATTCACACATGTATGGTACCAATCAGTTAATTACAATGTGAAAAGCCAGACTCCCAAGCAATTGCAGGACTTACATCTCTAGCTCTGTTTTAAACGTTTTAAAGATATAAACCTACAAAATTCAAATACATGTATTGAAAATGCTAACAGCAATCTAATAAACAATACAGGACAAAACTGGCTTTGGTTTTAAACATGTGAAATGAAGTACGATCACTGGTCTTGTACCTCAATGCAGCCATTGAACCTAATTTTGAGTAAAATGGTCTATGTGTTTTGCATATAGCTGCTCATGAGGGATTGACGATAATTACGTAATTGGACAACATTTCACAAGCCGCGTTGACAGGATTCTGCTGTGATAGGTAAAGGTCAACACATCCAAGATCCAAGACTGGAAGGGCAACATTTGCATTGTCAAATCTTTGCTAATCAAACTATATTGAAGCCATTGGCAGTAAACACAAATATTGTAGGTCAGATTTACATGGTTGTTTTTGTACGATGGGATAGCGTTTCTACCACGTATATGGCCTAGTGACAAAAAGAGCAACTAACATTATGAAAAACAACCTTAATTATTTTCAAACAATTAACATGCAATTCAAAAGTCAGTCTTTGCCCTCATAATTGAGCGTTAAGTCTTGTACAAAAGTGACACCGTGTCAATGTCGTTGTGGCAAAAACAATAATCTAAAGACACTTTATTATACATAAATGTAAGTGTCCAAAGTAAGTTTATATTAAGGCAAACACCAGTTCTTCACAATTAGTCTATCATTCAATGGAAACATACAAAACAATGGCACAGTTTCCGCTTGTTACAGTAGGGCAATTGCCTAGTTTGCAACTGGTCACTTTGTTTTAGTCCTTATCCTTCCATCTCAAACTTATTACTGTATTCAATACAAACTAGTTGCCTTCCTTACTGGTCAAAGTTGCATACAAAGCATGCCAGGTCGCGGCGGAGGACGTGATAACACGCACTGGTTATTTTATACACAGGCACAGCTGACTGGTCAAAACGTCAAGATTGCCTCGACTCGCCTCCGGGTGACGTCTAAGACCCCGTTCCCACTTGATCCACCAATTGGGGGATCTGATCCACCTTTTGCCAAATTGCCGGATCAGATCCCCCAATTGGTGGATCAGATCCGGCAATTGTGTGTAGTGGGAACGCTAACCGTTATAAGGTGGATCAGGATCAGATCCACCTTTTCTGATCCACCTCTGGACCAGGATACAGATCCCCCAATTGGTGGATCAGATCCGGCAATTGCCGGATCACGATCAGATGGGAACGCAAAAGGTGGATCTGATCCGGCAATTTGACCTGTTAACATCCGCCCGGTGCACGAGTGGCGCGAAAATGTTGCGGTCTCATGAATGAAGAAACACGTTTTCAGGCGTGTAGCTCATGTGAACATTTCCAGCGTATACAACATGCACAATAAACAACCGCTGAACTACGGGCTAGCACCGCGCATGCAAAAGCCCACGTGGTATCCTAAAACTACACTAGGCCTTATTTTTGTTGCGTGTTCGTCCATTACTAAACCTTTTCCATTGGTGAAATTTTACTTATTTTTCCATCCATAAATGACTCTGAGTCCGCACTCACCAAAAGACTTCACTTTGGCACAGAATCATGGAAAAGCTTACGAGTATGCGATGAGAATAGTGCCGATTACGCGGTACGTACGGAGGTGACAAATCTGAAGTATTGATTATAGAAAATTGGAAAATGATGTCGTAGTACATCATGTGACCGTTTCTAACCAATGAGAAGCTTCAGAACCAGGGAATCCCTTATCGATGCATTGGTTTCTGCCGTGATGTCACACAATGAGCGGCTCTGATCTGTTGGATTTCACCTGTTAATTTATGCACGCACGGATCCTCTACGGATCCGTGATTTATGTTGGTGAATTCGCGTAATTTTTGTCGGTGAATTCTGATAGTGCTGTTTGAAAACTGACCCATCCTGGCCTAGCATGCAACCATGCAACAATGACAATCCCACAGAGCGCGCGTAATTCCGAACGCAGTGACCTTTCGGACCCAACATTTCCGTACGAAAAGGTGGATCAAGCATAAGTGGGAACGCGTCTTGCGGTTTCGTTGCGGTAAGATAACGATCGCACCAAAATGCCGGATCTTGATCCACCTTTTTCCAATTCAAGTGGGAACGCGGTGCAAGCATGCTAATCCCTTATGTCTTTTGTACAAACACATAAAGTCTGTGGAGGCAAACCCGGTTGTTGATCTTGAATTGGCCGTTGTGCACGGCCTATTGTTCGACAATTTATGCTCCAGTGCACACCTCAGAGTATTTAAACATATGAGGTTTCGACCAGAAATATCGTACAAATACTGTTGAAATGACTCTTGCAAATCAGTATTTGACTGAAAAATATTGCCTTTTGCAAAAATCAAAATTTTCGGCAAAAATAAACGCATAATATTTGCATCTCTCTCATAAACAAAACTAACAATTACAGATTATGGTAGCCATAATTCAATGTTTTTGTCATTAATCAAACTTTTCAAATTTAATCTTGAGTTAATCAAGTCTGTTTGATCACATCTATTGTTTTTTCACTATTGGATTCACCAAAATGAAGGCAGAACAGTTCTACAGAACAAAGAAAGAAAGCTTAACAAAGAATGCTGGAATTTAAATCTCAAGTAAAAACAGACAGGTCTTCAAGCACCATGTGAGATAAATCCAAATAGTGCAGGAAATTAACAGTTATGATTTAAAAGAGAAAAAAGGGCGCTCTAAAATGGTGTTGCCGCATTATCACGCAGACACTATACTTCCTCAATGTAATTAGGATGGCCATGATGCTTGCATGATTCACGTGAAATCCTCCTCATGATTTCCAATGTCTACGTACACTCAACTAAAAAAGAAAGTCCCCCTTGCAATACTTTTTATGTCCAACTCAAAAACTACAAAGCACCTCTCGCTCAAATAAGGAATGTGTACGAATTTATGCAATTTATGACAAATAATACAAAAACAGTTGCATTTTTGTATACGTGCAAGTTGTGGTTCACACTCACCTTGCATGTATACAAAAGTTCAACTTTTTTTCGGTACCATTTGTCATAAATTGCATAATTCTGTACACATTATCACCGTTTTGGGCCAAACAAAGAGTATGGCTGGATTGCTTAAAGGAATTTCTGTACTGATCAATCATAATTTCAGCAAGATGTGCCCAGTAGTTTTTGATTTAGACAAAAAGTATTAAGGGGGACTTTCTTTTTGGTTCAGTGAAGATCACAATATCAAACCTTATCAATTGCATCACACTTTCAAAAGATTAAAAGCGCTTCTTAAAAAAGCTATCGCAAACAGTCTTAATGTACTAATATGTTTACAAAATAATTGTACAACAGTTACAAGTATGTGTACAGGTAACTGGCTGGTACTACCTCTGAATCCAATGAATGACTTATCAGTGGTACTTGTACACCAGGAATCGTGGAGTCTTCATGTAGGCAGTGGCCAGCATTTTGCCATCTGGAGTAGGATCCGAAAATGCAATCAACTCTTTGGGTAGAACAGTGCCGAACATAAAGTAATTCCTAGGGCGTGGAAAGTGAGAAAAGATTCTATTATCGTCCAGAATGTATTCCTGCATGAACATGACACCAAGTTTTATCAGATAGGTAACAAACTTTCACTCACACTTGTACCAATAAGAAATAGAATGTGGAATTAATTTCACTCTAGTTTATACAGGTCATAAAATAGATTCAAAAAAATAGTTTAGTTCAAGCTTACATTTAGGAGAAACAAGAAATACAGTACAGGTTAAAGAGGTTGTGGAATGCTGAAAATCGTTTTGTTTTTTATATTTTTATATTGTAGAGTAGACCCATATATAGCATAATGACAAACTCCCATTCTTTTCTGATGTGCGTTTATATGTTTATAAAACTGAAATTCATCGAGTAATTTGTTGGTCGGCGAGCGCATAAATGAAATCAGCAGTCGTCCGGCTCTTCGTAAAATCAGAAAAAGCGTGACATAATAAACAGGACTCGTTTATACAACGACTGTTTACTGCTGCCCAACCCGCCCCGTCAGCACGTGTGACTCGCAGTCAAGCAGTGAAAAATCAACATTTTGTAAAAGACTCACGGAGATTGATATTCCTTCCCATTGCATAATTTTTGGATGAGTATATTGAACAAGGACACGGTGACATCTGAGCTGTTCTTCCGTATAAATTTGAGCCCCAACTGCCCGAAAAAGAGACCAGCGAAAACACGGATACTGCAACTGGCCAGCTGAAAACGCCAGGCAACGCGGCTCTGATGAGTTGTTCGGTCTGCGACATTCGGCGTGAAAAAAAAAACAGCTATGTTTTATCCAAGGACTCAAAGTATTATGTTCATGATAACATTTTTAGATGAGCATCAACAGTCCTATCGCAACTTTCTTCGTGTTTTACCGACAATCTCAAACATTATTCTGGTAAATATTCAGTCCAAAGAGACGACAAATCGTCAGGTTGTTTTCGAATTATACGCATACGGCACGCATAACGCATCACGGCGGTGGATGTGGTCGACCGTGTCCAGAAATAATGTTGTACGGTTAGCAGCGTCGCGGGCCCCGGTCAAGTTCCTTGCGTTGCCTGGTGCTTTTTGTGTATACGTTCGCCACAAAAAAATTAGTCCTCTTCTCTTTTCTTTCCTTGTGCATTTTAACCCTTGTTTTAACATCCTGAAACGATAATTACGAATTTACTTGAATTTTGAAATTTTTAACTTTATTGTTTACCCAAAAAAAGCCGTAAAACAACGCCAGGAGACCATGTAAACCTCGGCCTGTAAACGTGGCTACAAAAAAGTACAATTCATAAATCATAGTCATGCTCCGTTCATAAAACAAAAATCTCTGGACTTACGACATGTTCGGGATCCCGGTTGAAAACGAAATTCACTGGTCCCGAAATTTAACGAGTACTATCATTATTTTCAGTACCTAATTAAGACTTTATTCAAGAAATTCCAGTAGCAGAGAATTTGTCATTCGATCAAAAGAAGTTCTAGGGAAAATGGAGGCCCGTCACATAATCAGCACTAACGTAAGGAAAACTACGCGGTCCTTTTTCTACGCATTTACCTTCAATTTGCAACGCGTGCGCGTATGCTGCGCAGATAATGGAGGGTCGAGGATACATTTGAACGGTTCTACGGTTCTTCAAGATTGGCAACGGACAAATTGTCCAAAACAGTCTTCCCTATAAATCATTAACAAATCATATCTCTATTATTTCTTGTCCATGCAATTTCAACAAATCTCTTGAGAAAAGAAGACTCTTGCCGTACGAAATGTACAGTGCATGATCAGCGCTCTATCCGTTAATTTGGCTGAAATCCGATCTCGTGTTTTCGCACGGTACCCTTCGGACAAACTGCATGGCCACGGAGGATTCTTATTACTCCATGCTGACACCCGGACGGGAAAGCTGGAAATTTATTGCAAACAAAATGCGGTGTGATTACAGCCAGCGACTGACACAATTATAGGCATGTAGGTTTGCCTTGGCCTAGTGCGTTTGCTACCCGTACACGTATCAACAACGAATTATTTTGAAATTCCAACACCGTTTACCGGTGTCAAAATCTACGGTCCCGGGCCCAGCGGCCGGGCCCGGGCCGGCCAGCGGCACAAGTACACCCGTGAATTTCCAGCCAACTTTACATACATAGCGCGTGTCACGGTGATGCAATATGGCGATGTGTATGTACTTGAACGATCGAACGATGTTGATGTACGCAGACATATTCTTACTATGGTTGGCGGTTAGGGCAAACACAAAAGAATGATCCCCGATCTATAAATAAAATGATGTGTAACTATCAAAACACTGAATAATCAATAGAAAGTACCAAAAAGTCAATGGAGATATCTTCCTATTAAATTCTAAACTTGCCCATTAGAATTTCAGGGGTAAAAGCTGTTGCCAACTACGGTTGAATTTATGGAGCATGTGGCTGCCCATACAAAATGTCGCTCAGAGTAATTGTAAACAAAGTCATGTCGTTGCGCGGAGTGATTTGCAAAAAGTTTCGCTGGAACTACGCTGCATCGGGAGTCCTGTTTATTACGTCACGATTTACTATGTTTTGTTTGCTGCCCCCAACGACGACTTTTACACAAATTGCACGTTCGGGTCGAAACAGGACCTGAAAAACAGCTCGAAAAAGTACCTTTTGTATTCATTTCATGACAGAAACAATAGGCGTTTTTATTTCATCACACCCTAGGCTACATATAACCGAAAAATGACGGAAATGTCTTCGAGCATTCCACAACCTCTTTAATTTCAAGTGACTACTTGTGCCTCACAAAATGCCAACTGGACTGCACTTGAATTCCATTTACAACCAATCAGTGGTGTTGAATATGTACATGTACACACAGTGTAGTGATGATACAACACCTATGAGCAGAGCTTATCGCCCACATGCCAGCTACGTCAAGTGGATTAGCCAAAATTTCTAAACTGAACCCATTTTGTGATGTTTTTGATGAGTGCACATTGTTGCCAAGAAAGTTCTGGAAAGGTGTGAAACCACATCAAACATTTGTAACCAGCACTGTTATCAATCTTAACAGATATCTGCTAAACTAGTTTGTCACCTCCTCCCAGGTCAAGGTCACTTCTTCCACAACGGTTCACGTGCATTCCTTAATGACAAATTTCAAAAATGTTTAACACTCATGATCTTAGACAGCAATTTTACATCCTACTTTATAGAACATTTTCACAAATTAATAACTGCAATTGGTTGACTGCCTTTCAGCAGATTGTCACCACACCAGTTGCAACCACAGTTGGGCCTATTTTCACTTTAATGAGGAGAATCAGGCCAATTATGGCACAGATTCACAACAGCCATAACGAAACCACCGTGCGAACCAATGATGCCCATATCTAGAATGATCTTTTACAAAGGCAAAATCACACTAGTAAGAAATGAGCAAACTAAAGCTCACACACAATACTTATTTTGACTTGCACAAAAGTCAGATTAAATCTGGTTCTGCAATGACACCTGTTATTTTTTTCTATGTTCAAATGCACAGCGAGCGTGGCCATATATTCGACTCAATCCAATGGAATTCCGTCTATAAAAAAAGATACTATGCATGAAACGTTCTCATTAGCACAATGCAGTTTAGTAAGAATAGCAAAGCAGTCAGGGTGCATTTCAGTCTCTTGCTGGTAGCCAGCAGGGTGCTCATGCTTTCACACAGGGTGCAGGGGCACCAGCTTACATTGCGCGCCCTATATAAGTCACGGCAGGCATGCTGAGCGTCGCTCTCTTTTCCACAGTGGCTGCTGTATAGGAAGGGAGTCTTTATACCAGCATGTGTGGTGGGCTACCATAGCATGGCCGAGTCCCTGATCAACCAAATCATGACAATCATTATCTAGTCACTGTGGGGGAGCTTTATATTCTGTGTAAATTAGGTTCAGTTAATTCACTCTTATAATTCCCAAATCAATAGTTGAGTTATTTGTTTTGTAAGAGCTGGAGTACAGCTGAGTAGCCTGTGTTACAATTGATAAAGTAGTAACCGACGGTTAATGTATCACCGACCGATAATGTCAACAAATAACTGATATTGTATCACTAACCGATACTGTAACAAACATTTACTGATAGTGTAGCAAATGTTACTACACCATCTGCCAATTTTTGTTAACATATTGGTTACGACCGATAATGTAACAACAATTGACGGATAGTGTAGTAAATTTGACTACACTATCAATAAATTTTGTTACATTATTGGCCATTAGCAGATTTAGATTTATTACCTACCTAAGGCAATCCAGAAGCTTTGTAGCGATCTGTTTGCGTCGTTCCTGACTAGCAACCCAGATGCGACTGACACCACATACTGCACGCTCTGGTTTGGTCTCACAACACCATGCACGCTGCTGCTCAAACAACTCCTGCTCTTCACTTGACCTCTGACCTGTGCTTGAATCTGCTATGACACGGTAACCCTTGCAATGAAGAAATCAGAAAGTCTTTATCAATAATGCTCCAAATGTACAGAACATTTCTGTAATATATAAGATAGTCCATTTCAAATTGTGTAAACATCCATTTCAAAATTGTGTACTCCAAGCAACAACCAAATCAGCACGGATCATGCATTGCTCATAGTTCATTTGAAACCTTGTGAACCTTTTACAATGAACCTCTACAAGCTTCGAAGACAAGTCTTGCTTTTGTAATTACGGTTTAATTATGAGTTGGGATGAAGTGTGACGGTGTCGATGTTATGTTGCACTATGTACAAGCAATGTAATCATAAAAATAATCCAAAACTGGGGCTACCATTTGTGCACAATTAATGGTAAACTGGCGCTCTGCTAAATACGACATTCTGATTTGACACAAAGTTTGGGGTGGTCCGGTGGACTTTGTAGTTTCATAGGAAACCACCTTTATGCTCTAATTTTGAATCAGTCTAGGCTGACATGTGGATTGAGTTTCGACTTCCTACCTGATTCCTTGGGTTGTCTGGGATTGTTTAACTCAAAGATATTTCATCAGACTTGAGAGGTTTGTGAACCATGTTTAACAGGCTTTCGGGTAATTCTTTATTTCTTTATAATAATAAAGTACATGTAACAATGATGCAATTGTTTTGCTTTTATTATTACCTGTCTAATCTCCTCGGCAATCAGACAGCCAGCCACTTTCTTTTCTGTTGTTATATACAAGAGTACCTGTACATTAAAGAAAAAACAATTGTGTCAGTGTGATTTACATGCATGTCTCTCTGCTTCAGCGTTCAAAGATCAAAGCAATCCGATTTTTGTCTCTATCACTGTTTGTAAGGAAAGGCTGCTTTGCTTAACGGAAAACAATAGCCACAAATACCCAGCCAGTCATCCACCATTTTATTAACTGTCTTATCTTTGACTGGACCAAAAACCTGAGAGTCTTGCAACAATTTGAGAGACTTGACTAACTTGACTCAACTTGTGTCAATGCAGGCAAATGATTCAACTAATGAACTGGCTCAAGTTTAGGCCCATTAACAGTTGATTCATTATGAGTAAGTGAACTTGTGGAGACTACTGTCAAGCTGTAGGGCTTGCACTTAGGCCTATCAGGCATGCAACTGGGAATTTGGGGGGAAAAACGAGGAAACTCCAAACCAAACTAGAAGTACAAAATGGGGAATCAGCGGATCCCAGGAAAAGTTCCATGCTTGACTTACACACTGAATCATGGTCTTTTCCATCAAAATATTTTTACAGAAATTATTATTCCTGAACCAGGCTACATCACATACGCACCAATACATTTACTTTGGCGTCCCTCAAAAGTGTGTGTGGTCAAGGACTCCTCCTGAGACCCCATAAAGCTCAACTCAGGGACGAGTTGCTCTCAGACTTGGACCTACTCAAGCCTACATGTAGCTACAGTCTCTCTGTTATTTGAACCAATGAGAGCAGGGGAACAGGCACAGCCAGGGCTAGATTGGGAGACTTACAGATAATAAAAGGAATTGCCATTTTACAACAAAAATAAGACAGAATTGCTCAAACATATCCTGGCTCCAGTTTATGTGATGGCATTGAAGTATCAGTGAATCACATTGACTTGAGCAAGAATGTGATATATGATTTAACCATACTTTGTGACTCAGATAGACTCGATCTTGAAGACCTAATTCAACTAGGGCTGTGCACTGGAACCAGGTACCTGACCGTTGATGTCAGGAATTGGTTCCAGATTATGGGATTGGATACCCGTAACCAACTTTACAAATTACTAAGTAACTTCTCAGACAATGAAAAAGAAAGGTGACAAATGTCATTTGCGGGGATTTTTCAAAATGAAGGCCAGGCTACATGGGGGAAAAAAAACATAATTCACATTTATGACGCTCGTGAAAGTTGCAGTTTTCACCATGAAGCTATAAAGGTCACTGTACACACTCATATCTTGCTCCATTGATGCACTGATTTGGCGGTATTATTGTGCGGACCTTTACGAAAAATCTGAACAGCAACTTTCAGGATTTGAATTTTGGGTTGGACTTCTTTAACAGGGACCCATGGTTTTTTTTCAATCGGGTACCCGGTTCCCATACTACCCATAAATGCACACCCCTAAATTCAACTCACGTTAGTGCCTTAGAATGCCTTGACAAGACGAGTCACTGTTTTTAAAATGACAAAACACAACTATCCAGTCACTGCCTTGACTCAGTTAGTGTCTATCTTTAAATGACTTGTCTTGAATCACTGCCTTGGAATGACTGGACGGACTTGTCCGAGAATGACTTGACTAGATTTAGTGACTCTTCACAACACTGATAAGAGTCCTACCTTGGAAGATGTCTTGCAAGCTACCTCACCTCCTTGTAGGAAACCAAGCTCTTGATCAACCAGCTGTCTGATCTCCTCTACCTAGATTTACAGAAATCGTAGGTCTACAGTTATTAATTCACCCAACTCTCTGGCTGGCAAAATTTAATAAAGCCAGCCACAGTAAACTATCAATCAAACAACTGTTTTTAACAGTTAAGTGCTTCCAGCCTACGTAAAGTAGGCTTGACTGGATGTGACTGCTTATGTAACTTGATACAGCTATGCTTTGACTGCAGGTGATTGATAAGCCAGCTGTACCTATCAGTTACTTGCTTTTGTCTGTATATGGGAATTGACTAGTCACAGTGCTTGCTTGAAATATGATCGGACTGTTTGTGACTAGCCTGTGTATAAGTCATGGGAGTGGAAATGGATTGCACTTCCGACTGTCTGTGACTGATCAAACAGTAGGAAGGTCAAGTCATGTACTAAGGCCAATTCAGATTTCACATATAAACAGAAGTGAAGACTATTTCAGATTTCTTAAAATTATCTGGGGAATTAATTTCAGTCTCAAATTTGTGAAGCATACATGTACACGCCGCAACACTGGTAACGTTAGGCCAAACAAAAAAATACCTTTGGTTCGGGTCACCCGACCGACCCTATTTTTGAAAGTGATAAATTGCAAACCATCACAATTTTATTGGTTATTTAGAAAAAAAATATATATTACGATACCGACTTACGATCAAAATTGGTCAAAAATACATGCTTAAAATAGCATGTATGGACTAGGGTATACCGCAAGAAATAAGAGTGTCAAAACAATGTGATGCATTGAAAGTCAACCACTTGGAAATTCATGAAGTTTAAAGGAAAAACACACTTCACAGTGAATTGTACTACTCACCTTCTTGACTTGAAACTTATGGTCATCATGTAGGACCATGATGATACGACCATCATCAAACACCTGCAGCAACCGCTCCTTCTTCCATCCCTAAAACAATTACAGAAAAAATAATGGCATAACATGAACACTTAAACAAATTGTTGACGCTGTGATGTGGGATATGGCGTTTTGAACAACCGAGGGGCGCATAGCACCCGAGGCGAAGCCGAGGGCGCTATGCGCCCCAATGTCAGTCGTAGCAGAAATAGTGCTTCACTGTCCCCTATGGCACATCTCACAGGAACATGCATCAATTTACATAGTACCAGCGTAGCTACAACCTCCCTCGTACCGGAGGTCACACTAATAAAATACAACGCGGTTGAAACGACACTTAACAGGGGGAAAGATCAAGGTAATGTATGGCGTACATCACTCGTGCGTTTTTGTGGCATGTCACGTGATCCACTCTCGACCAATAAAAATTCACAATTTTTTACTAAGGGAATAACAGTGTGAGGAGCCGGTCTTCACTGCGTGATAATGACCGGGCTTGGGGGTGACCGCTGTTAATGGACCGAGACAAAGTCCAAGTCCATTAACAGCGGTCACCGTTATATCACCGCACGCATTTGAATCCACACTGTTATTCCCATTAATAAATACCTTTTTAACGAAATAAACAGTTAAAATGCTCCAATTTTGTGACTTTCTTTCGGCGATATTTCCAGACATTTTTGTGTTATGTTCATGGGCCATATTTTAACTCTTTTTTTTATGCGTGGTACCCTGTCTCTTCGATAAGCGTTGTTATATACATTGATGGAAAACGTCTTCATTGCGTACGCGTACGACGTCCAGGGTTTGGACTTCTGCTGCCGTAGCGAAACAAATTACAACAATGTTTTCATATTTTTACCTGATGGAGGAAGCTGAAATTTCGTTTACACACTCCTTGTGTCCAGAATTACAAAGATGCTTGGTTTAGGAAAGGTAAATATGTCGTGTTTTTAAAAAGAAAATAAATCGTAGATCTACACTTTCGTCGTAAACATCCTCAGTATACTGCACTGCTGTATGTACGATGTCCAGTCGTTTTAAAACTTCCTTACGCGCGCGCCCATAGCAACTGAAGGTAGTTGAGCACATGTGCAGTGCTGTATTGTTACAAGCTGCCGTACGACTGTTGTAAATTTGGCCAATCATTGCCTTCCATGGGGCTGGATCAATGCTGGTTCAGGGGCCATTTTTTCGCTTGTTCTTTGAAGCCGGTCTTTATCACCGTTAATGCCCAGACACGTGATCGAGTTTCGACCAATCAGAAACCATCAACTCTCCAAGGTATTTATTAATGTGGTATAACACCACATACATTGTCTAATAAAAACAGCTGCAGGCAATAACCAGTTCTTCACCTGCACAATGGGCTTGTAAACAAATAGGCAACTACATGTACATGTACCTGGTTGTTATTCAACTCACCTGTTTAAAAACATATAATCTAATGAGCAGTAACAAATTTCAATAAAAGTACTACATCTGAATTTTCTAAACAAAATCAATTACTTTTTATCTTTTTGCTTGCCTGCAAAATGTATACCAGCCCGGTAAGCTGCTAAATATGAAGTTTAAGATCATGGCTCGGCCTCTATTATTTCGAACCTTAAAAACCCTAACCACCCTGAATCCTTCATAATCCTCTTTGCCAAAGTGGAGGAATTTGGAGGATTGAGGTTACATGGCAAAGTGCATTACTGATTTCGTAAGATGCACTTTGTCAAGGTCTTGGGCCGGACCTTGTGTTGTTTTTTGCACAGATATAGGCCTGGATTATGCTTGAAATCCTCTGTACTGCTCCAGGATGTCACTGGCCAAGCCTCAACATATTGACAGTCACTGCCGCAGGATTTTGCAGGATTCAGGCAGTGGTCACCCCTCCAAGGACCATATTCAAGAAATAATGGAGGAATTTGCAGGATTGAGGTTATATGCTATTTTTTCATGAGGCCAATTGGAGGATTTCGCAGGATCGAGGCTAAAATCCTAGCAAAAAGGCCTAGGGAGTTAGGGTTAAAGAGTAATTTTATGTCAAAAAGCACAAACTTTGATCGCTGATATTTGTTAGCAGCCAAAGGTGTGTGGTTACCTACTTACAGGAAACTTGATAGAGGTGAGGTATTTGCGATGGAACTTGTCATGGCTGGCTTCATCTTCAGGGTGTGCTGCTGTATATACCATGCCACACATCTCACATGAGGTCGCACCAAACCGCTTCTGCCCTAAATCCTTAATTTAAACAATTCAAATATATAATGGTAATTGTTTCTTTTTAGGATCATATTCCGCCAATACTTTCTCTGATAAATAATCTGTACCCTTGCCGAATTGAATAATCTTATCTAACAGATAGCAGTTTCTGTTTTGGTTTGTTCAATAAAGATTGGTTAACCCTCCCTCTCTGGCTGGCAATTTCAACAAGGCCAGCCCAGCAGTCAGAATAAATCAGGTGACTGTTTTTAACACTTGCGTGCTCCCTGCCTACATTAAGCAGGATTGACTGGCTGTGGTTGTTATGAATCCCAATACAGGGTGGTCCAAAAAAAGCTAAATGGCATACTTCCACTACCTTGAGACTCTAACCGCCTGTACCAAGGCGGTACCAAATGATGGAAAATCCATCATTTTAGAAGAATTTTTTAGAAGAATTTTAGAAGAATTATGAAAACACTATCTCCTGACTTGGTCCAGTAGTTTTTGCTGCAAAGCTATTTTGTGAAGCACACTTCTTTCATGTGGGTATTATTACATAACATCCTTCTCTCAATTACAATGCAAGTCAAATTCCCGGGCACGGTTTAGTAATTCATCGGGACAAAAATGACCCCACCTTGCTTCACAAAATAGGCTCTAGAACAAAAACTACTAGACCGAATCGGACCATCTTGGTTTAATTTTTCTTCTAAAAAGATTCTCCATGCATTGGTATATGTGGTTTGAGTCTTAGGGTAGTGAAGTATGCCATTCCGGGGGGTTTTTTTTGGGGGGGGGACCACCCTGTATAGCTATGCTTCGACTGTAGGAGATTGATAAGACAGCTGTGCCTACCAGTTACCTGTTTTTGTCTGTTGATGGAATTTGACTGTCTCAGTGCCTACAAGAAATATGATCCGACTGTTGGTGACTAGCCTGTGTGAAACGTGGCGGGGGAACAGGATTGAATTTTTGACTGTCTGTGACTGATACAACAAAATGAGTAACCCTCCTCTTATTTAAACAATAACAGACAGTACAAATTTCCATCCAATTTCCCCTGCTGTACTTTAACCCTAACGTACCTGAATCCATCAAAATCCACCAAAATCCACATCCCTGTTACAGGGGATTTCGGCGGATTCAGGATACCTCCATATTGAAAAAGTTGGGGGATTTTGATGGATTCAGGACATGAAGCCTAGCGGTACTGCTGGATCTTGATGGATTCAGGATACCTCAATATTGAGCAGTTGGGGGCCTTTGATGGATTCAGGATCTCAACATATACTCCCGGTTAACTGGTGGATTCTGATGGACTCACTGGCTGCCAAAAAAATTTTGCATGGCAAAATTGATGGATTTTGGAGGATTCAGGATACTTTCTAGTAAATATACCCAAGGGTTTAGGGTTACACAAAGGCTAGTCCCCATCAGTCAGATCATATGTCAAGCAAGCACTGTGACTAGTCAAACTGGGTCAACAGACAAAGCAGGCAAGTTGTGGTCACAGCTATTTTATCATTCACTGGGAGTCAAAGCAATGCGATATCACGTTAGATAAACAGTCACACCCAGTCGATCCTGCTTTATGTAGGAGGGGATCTTCTAACTGTTGAACACAAGTCACTTGATTAATTTCCACTCAAACGGACTACTTGGCACAGAATGCACTTTTGCATAGGAGGGTTAATGAGGCTTCATCATCTAATGTGTTCAAATACTTCTGCTTAAAACAAGTCATTTTGGTATTTTATTCCACCTACATGCAACACTTCTTAGTTTAAGTTAATAAATTGTGTACAATGCCCTTACCATGGTCATCTGTTCCATACCATCCTTATCGGTCATCTTCTTCATAACATTCAGTTTCCTTTGCTGTATAGGTGTTGATGTTGCTGGGCTGTGTGTAGTAGAGCTCGATGTCTTGTTGGTTGATGGGCTTATTGGAGGAGTTATGAAGGCTGGTACAGACATGGCTGTCTTCTTGGGGGATACTGTACATTGCGTCAAATGACACAAAACATGTTATCACTTACATGGTTTACACAAAACTAGTGTGTCAGCAGTGCGGGACAGTGGCCATGTGGTTAGGATTCGTGACTCATGATCAGAGGGTCAGGGGTTCGAATCCAGCTGCTGGCCATGTGTTGTGTCCTGGGACAAGCCACTTCATCCACACTTGCCTCTCTCCACCCAGGAGTATAAATGGGTACCGGCATTAGCTGGGGAGTAACCTGTGATGGACTAGCATCCTATCAAGGGGGAATAGATATGTTCTCAGCCGTTTCATGCTACTGAGACCGGAAATAAACGCCGGCCTGATGGGCCACATAGGCTCATGACAAATTTTACTTTTTACTTTTATGCGTTGGCGTTGTAAGTACATACTGGTCATTGTAAGGGAAGAATTTCTTGGTCAGCACAGCCATGAAATTTGGTTCAGATCTCATCATTTCTCCGTGCTTTTGATATTCCAACTGTTGCTGCTGCTTTTTCTTTGCTCAGTGCACTGCCTTAGGTTCCCGTCTCTTCAACAACAAACTTAAAATGTTCCAAAATCTCACATTTTTGAAAATCATATTGAAGAGCAACAGGACATATGCGTATAAGAACTTTTTGAAAGCTACAGAGACAAGCACAGTAGCATTCCCAAGAAAAGATTTTTCAAGGCGCAAAGAGAACTCACCTTTCTTAGCGATCTGAGATGCCACTGACTCTGGTGTTTCTGGTTCAAATCCTTCAAGAAAGTTGTACTTATCTTCAGGCTTGTCACCGAGCTCTTTGGTTTGATCTATGGGGGAGGTTCTTGGAGACTTGCACGGTGACTGACGTGCAGCTTTCGCTGGCACAACACATTCACTCTCATCCTTCAATTTCATGCTACGTTTCTTCATTGTTGATTTAGGTGATGATTCAATGACATTTGAATCTTTATCGTTAGCCGTCATTCCTTCCGAACCTGTCTGATTGGCATCATCTACAAAGTCAACCTCTAGTTTCTTTGAGACTCCCTTTGGCATTACAGGATGCCCTTCCTCATGTTCTTCTTCTTGCTGATCCCTCTTCACTTTGATATTTTTCTGCGTACTCTTAGTGGTCTGTTTCTTAGCAGCCTTGGGATTTTTCTTCATTCCTTGGATGTAGAGTTTAACCGCCTTCTTGACTCCTTTTCTTGGACTCTTTCTTGGTGTCCTTTTGCTCGGTGATCTCTTTCTAGAGGTTCTGTTGTTTTGTTTCTTGTTCGGTGATTTGTCTGGTGATTTGTTTGATGATTTGTCTGATGCTGTAGACTCATCAAGGCTTGATTGCGACCTGTCCCTTCTGTCAACAGCCTTGCTTGCCTCAGCAGATTGTGTCTTATCTTTCGGCACTGTTTTACTGCTTCTTTTAGGCCGATGAGCACCTCTTCTTGTATGGGTTGTGTAGGTTGGAACCTTCCTGGTCTTCTTGATCTTCTTGTCTGTTTCTACAGGTGGTTTGGAGGGAAGTATTTCTCCAAGCTCTTCTCGTCTCTTCTGTCGTTCAAGTGGTGTCTGATACCCGCCACGTCCTTTGGGGCTGTAAAAACACTTTGCAGAGAAGGTAGGTGAATCTTCCTCAAAGTCATTTCCACTTGATCTTTGTCGTTTCCTATGACAATATAGTAATGACAAGTTAATGCAACTTTCATACTATAGTTCAACAAGTAAAAAAAAATACCTTCTCTGTCTTCTAAATCAACAAGCAACATCATATAAAAAGGGTGTTTAATGTTTCATGGTGGACAGCTATTACTGGTTAGTCTATGTGATAGACCCTTCGCAAGAGTCTATGCTAATATTATATTCTCCCATATGCTAATCTTACACGGTAAGTCTTTGAAAAAATAATCTCTGAGAAAAATGATATTACCTTTGTGATGCATCTAGTGATGCATCAAGTGATGCTCCACCTGAGTCCCCAGAAGCATTTAGTCTCCTCTTGCGAGATGTTCTGGTTTCAATGGGAGACGTTGCGTTACGTTGTCTTGAAGGACTTTTGACACCAAGCATCTAATATATGAATAAAACGACATACAAATGTTGTCTCAAGCAAAGTCCATGCTATTTACAGGGTGAATCAAAATAGGTAATCTAAAGATTAGGCGAAAATAAAAATAGTTCTGCTTCCGATTAAATGGCATTTGAAAATAGGGTGGGTAGGTAGGGTTTTGTTTGTTTTTTGGCAATTTTTTTTGTTTTTGGTACGATCATATGGAGGTGTCTGCGTGTAGTCAAGGGCAAAAGGTAATTGATGGTTTCGGTTTTTTCCCCTCATTTTCCCCTGAAAAAATTAGGGTAGGGGGTGTCAAAATAGGGTAGGTAGGGTAACCGGAAGCAGAACTATTTTTTTTTTTTTGGCCTTATAGATTGCTATATAGAAAGTTTGAACGAACTTGTTGGTGTGGTTGTTACTGAAAGGGTAGTTCATAAATGTGGCTCAAATACTGCATTTTCTCCATATTGTGAACCACACGCCAATGCATGCAAATTGCGAAATTTCTTGGAAGTTGTGTTTCGTGAATTTGAAATCTACTTTTCTCGCTTCATGTTCCCCATAGAAGATACTTACTTGGAAAATTGAATTTCTTTCCTCAGTTCTCATTATTCTGGTATTTTTCATAGGAAAATTTGGAGTTTTTTCCAAAAATGACGACAGTATTTTTCTCAAGGTCATGGGTCATGCACCTTTGACCTTTTATTTTTCCCTGGTTCTTTAACTTAGATTGTAACAGGGCTGTTTCTAGAACTAGAAGGCACGCAGATGCCTTCTAGTTATTAGAAGGTTTGAAGAAATAGGGCAGGGTAATGATTTATGAGGGAAATTATGCGGTAAAACAATGACATATGGTGACAACTTCTTCAACACGCACGTCTGAGTGCAAAAAAGGTTAGAAAATCACATTTTCTTTAAAAGTACTTATTAAAATTAACCCCCAAAACATGAGTTGCTCTGAAGGAAAGACTGCTTGAGGCTGCAAAAGTCGTTTTGGAATTTTTAATTTTTCAACAGAACTTGTAAAAAAAAATAGTGTCCTAAACTACACAACTACCAAAACATGCAATACAAGAAAATAGACTGGCAAGTGAAACAACCAGTCCAACACTTTTTTGGCAGTACTGCATTCATGAACTACCAAAAGGAACATCTGGTACCAAATCTCTATTTCTACACCTTTCCATACATGTATTCATGCCACCAGACCAGGGCAGATCCCTCAAAAATAAAAACCATGCCCTAAATCTGCAGCACACAGGCACCTCTTGGTTTGTAATGTGGGTAACTAATTTGGTAAGTCAATAAAATCTAAAAAGTGGATTTTTAATTCCTTTTAAATTTATACTGCCTACAGTAGGGAGTCCAGCGAATTTCTGTTTTTTAACCACTACATGCTGGAATTATGTTGACATTGACCGGACCAAGGCACAGGATTGTTTTTCACGAACCTTGATGCCAGACGGGTTCAGGCCGTCATCTGCGGGTAGCACACCCTGATATTTCCGGCCTCGCTCGCTATGAGCAGGTCACTGACACATATTTCCGGCCTTGCTCATTGTTTATCCGTCATCCATTCCGAATACCACAACATCTATGTGTGTATACACATCATCCGACATGAATTGGTTAAGAAATTTTAAGCCCTATCATACATGTACCTAGTTTCTGAAGTACTGCTGTCAAGCGCAATTTGGATACCGCGCGCAAGTTTTAAACTTGCGTGTGCAAGTTTCAAACTTGCGCAGTTATTTCCAAAGCACGCAAATTTCACTGCACAATTTAAATTAAACTTACATCACAATTTGCGTAAAGGCGATCGCAAAATATTGACACCCTTGTGCACGCGCACCAGTCAAACTTGTCAAAATTTTCGGTTTGATCGCTCGCTCCGAGCTCGGAGCGCGCCGTGTGGGGTACGTACATGCACTTGTACGCATGCGCATATTATCGTTCATTCTGCGCACGTGCACGTTTCAAGTGTCAGGTTGGCTCAGTACGGAAAGGGCATATTTTTCATCATTTTTGCCGAAAAACCGACAGAATCCACCTAAGCACCGTCGATATCGTGCTTCGGCCGATAAAGATATATCGGTTTTTTTATATCGATATTTTATACATTTAATTTTCAAGGTATTATAATAGGCATGAATGTAAGGCCTGACGCCCTGACACCTTATCTACGTTGGGGGACGTATTAAGTCATGAAACCCAAACATGACGGGTGATGTAGTCAATGTGCAATGACAACACCAGACCCTTAACTTTATACAGATTTCAAGGCATCTGCTTAATTGTGCAGGAGTGATTTCGGAATCTATATCATACAGTACACCTTCCAGTCACAGTATCAAAAAGTGAAATTCATTTTTGCACCAAAATGTCTAGGATAGTGCAACAGATGTCATCATTAGTGATTCTGCACTTTCTTTTTTTAATCTTTCTTTAATTTTGTACACATAAAGTCTGAAATGTTCAATCAATCATTGCTATTTTAGATATTATCAACGAATTATGGTTTTTAGAGTGGCCAATGCATATTTATGATTATGCAATAAGGGCGGAGTTTGCAGACCGATGTCAATGGAGAACACATTTAATTGCAACTAATTACCAAGGGGCTTTGAGTACTGGTATGAGAGGGGCAATGAAGCGGGCCTACAAACTTCCTACCGACATGGTGTTGCTAGGCAACTGTATATCCATGGTGACAGTGCGTTTTAAAGAGGCTACTGATGGATGGGGGAAGTACAGAACAGAATGAAAATTAAGCAAAATACGACACATCACAAGAGGTTATTTTGGAATTCCAGCAAATATCAACAGAAAGTTCTGCCGCTCGGCATTTCGTAACACAAACAAAACTGACGCTGGGATTCGGTGTTTTAATTCCGGTGGAAATGCTGGTAAATTGTTCTAAGGGTACACCCCTAGACCGTAATGGTGTGATCCACATGATAAATGCTGGTATCGCACTGACGCTCCGGGCACTCCTCATGTCCGGATCGTAAGTGCGATTCCAATTTTTTAGCAGCGTTTATCACGTGGTCTTTTGACACGTGGTCTTTTATCACGTGGCACGTCTGACACCGCCTGCGGTTCTAGCGTCTGTATTACGTACGTTGCCTACATGGGATGGGCCTGGGATACACGCCCCCGTGCATATAACGATATCATCGGCACGTGGTGCTAGTCTACGCATGGAGGAATAAGGTCTACGTATGTTTGGTTAGCAAATAATTCTCTGTTTTGGAGGATAAATTTGGTGATATTTTCGAGTGCGAGACTGAGATAGGTGACTGAATTTATTCTTCAAATGTCGCCGTATACGCCGCCTGGAATATAAGCTACAGGGACATTTTTCACTCAGCGTGAGAACCAACGTAACTTCGTATGCCGTGACGATGTACTTTCGTATTTTTTTAATAAAGTTTGTTCCTCAGTAGCGATATTTTCGATGTATTTTTCAATATCGATGTTTTCGAAGTTTTGATATTTTCGATATTTTCGATATTTTCGATATTTCTCCAAAATCCGAATAACAAACATCGGCGATATCGATATCAAACCAATATCGATAAAATCGATATATCGATATATCGACGGTGCTTAAATCCACCGATGTTACAGAGCAACTATAGAATGCAGGGACATGCCGGAGCAAGGGTTTTTTATTCTGCTTGGAGGCGTGGATGGAGGCCGGCGATGTGAGGATAGGAGTAATAGGCTACAATATAATAATATGCAAACCTGCAAAAAGTGCTAAGTACAGCGAATGCACTTGTCTTCTCATCAATGATCGGAAGGGAGGGCGCTTGTAAATGTGTCGGGGCACAGAGCCACGGAGTCACGGAGGCGCGGAGTTAGCGGAGGCGCAGAGTCACAGAGATTAGACGCGGGGCGCTGGAGTCGCGGGGGCGCTGGAGTCGCGGGGGCGCGGAGTCGCAGAGACGCGCGCCGCCGATAGAGGGCGCAATTCTCGGCGGTATTTTTTGAGAACGAAGCATCCGTATCCATTTTTAATTTCCTCGCAAAGGAAGGGAGGAGGGCGACGAGGCACTGGAGGCGCGGAGTCGCGGGATTTCTCTTGCCGCAGAGACTAGACGCGGGGCACTGGAGTCGCGGAGTCGCGGAGTCGCAGAGACGCGCGCCGCCGATAGAGGGCGCAATTCTCGGCGGTATTTTTTTGAGAACGAAGCATCCATATCCATTTTTAATTTCCTCGCAAAGGAAGGGAGGAGGGCGACGGGGCACTGGAGTCGCGGAGACGCGGAGTCAGAGTCGCGGAGACGCGGGGCACTGGAGTCACGGAGGCGCGGAGTCGCGGAGACGCATGCCGATAGAGGGCGCAATTGTCGGAGGTAGGTCGACTGCGGCTCCACGCCTCCACGCAGCCGTATGGAGGTGCAGATGTAGAGTGAAGTGGCCCTGCATTCTATAGTTGTACAGATGTTTGTTTGGTGCACATAGCGTGAATATGTCATGAGGTATTGTACGGAGTTTAGGGGCAAACTGTGCAGCGGTTCTGTGGGAAAAAGCTTGGTTGGGATGGACGTTTTTGTACTTAGTTGGTGTATTGTATAGCAAACAGTTTAGCGGGGTAATCTGCCACTACGTGGAGCCTCATAGTTCTAGGGGTAGTCAGCTGGAGGGCTAGGGTGGAGTTTAGCCCCACTAGTGTGGCCACGGTTAGCCCCAAATGTGGCCAGTTTACTGGACTGCCTCCGTAAACATAGGCCACACATCCGCCATCACTGAACCTACTCGGCGAAGTTTTCAAAGTGATTTCCACATTGCGACTTCAGACCCAGTTCATTTATGCTTTAAAAATACACTCACCCTCTTAATAACAAAGTTTGAACCTGCTTCCAGTGTCAGTTGCCCAGCTGCTGCGTAATTTACGATATTTTCTGGAGCCTTCTTGAAACTTTTCGGTCCAACTGAACAATAACCTCGCGCAATACCTGACGGGATACGAACCAATATGCAGGGATCGTTCACCTGTCAATCACGCGTGCACGAGGCACGCCGCAGGCCCGGTGGTAGTCTGGTTCCCAGGCCTGACAATTATTCCCGACGCTCACGTCTAAATAAGGCTGCATCCGAATCAACTGTCTAGAGCTAGGTCTAGGTCCACGCCCATTGAAAATACGTGAGAACGCGCTGACAATAGACCTAGCAGTAGCTCTGAAGCCCGTTTCGGACAAGGCCTCATCAGGAATAGTCAGAATCTTTTGGTCTGGGAACCGGACTACCACCGGGCCTGCGGCGTGCCTCGTGCATGTAATTGACAGGTGAACGATCCCTGCATATTGGTTCGTATCCCGTCGGGTATTGCGCGAGGTTATTGTTCAGTTGGACCGAAAAGTTGCCAAGAAGGCTCCAGAAATAATCGTAAATTACGCAGCAGCTGGGCAACTGACACTGGAAGCAGGTTCAAACTTTGTTATTAAGAGGTACTCCTAGAACTATGAGGCTCTCCAGTGAGCCTCATAGGCTCACTAGAGAGCCTCATAGTTCTATGAGTCATTTTCGGTTCGATCGCTCGTGGCGCGCCGCGGGGGGTATGGTGTAGGAGCGGAACGATAGTATGCGCATGCGTACAATGCAAGTACGTACCCCCCGCGGCGCGCTCCGAGCGATACGCGATCGAGCCCGAAAATGACTGCGATCATTCTGCGCGCGTGCTCGTTTCAAGTGTTAGGTTGGCTCAGTGCGGAAAGGGCATATTTTTCATCATTTTTGCCGAAAACAGACAGAATCCACCGATGTTTGTTGGGTGCACATAACGTGAGTATGTCATGAGGTATTGTACGGAGTTTAGGGACAAACAGTGCAGCGGTTCTGTGGGAAAAAGCTTGGTTGGGATGGACGTTTTTGTACTTAATTAGTGTTTTGTGCTGCCAACAATTTTGCGGGGTTCTGGGTCTATGAGGCTCACTGGAGAGCCTCATACTTCATTGTTCTTAGCTCTACTGAGTGGAGCGTTGAATTACGGGTACCCCTCCATACAAACGCTCCACCGATTTGCCATACTTTGGTAGCACTTACACGGTCGTCATGACGGTATGCATTTTGTGCATGCCCTCGCGAGGACAAGGCCCAAAAAAACTGATAAAGAAAATACAAATGAGGAAGACAGTAACCCTGGATAGATCCACACATTCATGACATTCCATAAGACCCCTCAAATTGTTTCAAACAACCGGTAATTTTGAAAAAAGAACAAAATAGTCTGAACTTACCGCTCACAATTAAATGTGTCTGCCGAGTTGCACAATCTATTTCACTGACATGACTGATGCATAATTCATTGCGCGCGTGTGTGACGTCTTTATTGAAGAAAAACAAGTCGCGCTTAATCAACGACTGTTTCATGTACTGATATGTGCCCCGCACCAAAAACCCACAGTCAGACGGCGCGGGGCACATATGACTACATGAAACAGCTATTGAGTAAGCGCAACTTGTTTTTCTTCAATAGTGACGTCACACACACGCGCAATGAATTATGCATCAGTCATGTCAGTGAAATAGACTGTGCAACTCGGCAGACACATTTAATTGTGAGCGGTAAGTTCAGACTATTTTGTTCTTTTTTCAAAATTACCGGTTGTTTGAAACAATTTGAGGGGTCTTATGGAATGTCATGAATGTGTGGATCTATCCAGGGTTACTGTCTTCCTCATTTGTATTTTCTTTATCAGTTTTTTTGGGCCTTGTCCTCGCGAGGGCATGCACAAAATGCAAACCGTCATGACGACCGGACCGTGTAAGTGCTACCAAAGTATGGCAAATCGGTGGAGCGTTTGTATGGAGGGGTACCCGTAATTCAACGCTCCACTCAGTAGAGTTACATAGTTCTAGGAGTAATTAAGAGGGCGAGTGTATTTTTAAAGCATAAATGCACTGGGTTCGAAGTCGCAATGTGGAAATCACTTTGAAAACTTCGCCGAGTAGGTTCAGTGATGGCGGATGTGTGGCCTATGTTTACGGAGGCAGTCCAGTAAACTGGCCACATTTGGGGCTAGGCCGCGGTATGCTGCGCTCGAGGTTCAGCGCAGCATACCGCGGCCACACTAGTCATGCTAGTGGGGCTAGTGGAGTTCAACTTCTTCAAGCTAGCTAAATTAGTAAATCTATGCTCCCATTAATAAATTAGTACGAAACAAACATGGCTATGATGACACATGTCCCAATCGTTTTCCTACAGTCTACAAATTTACAAGTAAAATAAATTAGCATACGTACGTTTTGATCAAAAGTTAGAACCAGGTCCAGGACATCGACAGCAAGATAGCTAGCCAAGAACGTGATGATGATCATAATAAAATTTGGCGCGGTTAGGGCCTTCGTGTTGGTCGTGCATAAGAAACGTGTAGTACGTGGCAGGCATTATGCGTACCACTTTTATCACATTATCCTTGCGCCATCTATCCGACAAAACTCTATTTCATTCTTCGTAGTACTGGTTCCCGCCGACGATAATCAAGGGATCGGGAACCAGTCTCGTTGAAGTTGCAGTTGGGTCTTTGCTGCAGTTGGGTGATGTAAACTTGAGTTGGGATCACATTCCTAACTTGGAACTTGGTACTTGGTTGGTTTCCTCCTGAAACATCCTCTAGGGATCTTGACTAGGAGGTCAGGGGTTGCTACAACATGACAAGAATAAGATCAAGCTACACACGGCCAATCCTCCACTAGAAGGATAAATGACTGTTCTGAGCTCCAGTACAAAATGCACAGAGCGGACTTGCAGGTGTTGTGTCGTTTTTTTGCATGACATCTTAAACGAAAATATTCATAAAACTGTATGCAAAACTATTCCTTATGTAGGACATAATTCTTCCAAAATTGCTGAAAAATAAATACTTGAGGATATAACAGACGGTGCACTTTTTGTCGTCAGATGAATTATTTACCAGGAAAATAAACGTCATATTTCGAGGAGAACACCGTTTACCCAAATTACGTTTTTGATTAGGCAAGAAGTTTTAGACAGATGTGATCCCGAACCAATGAAACAAAAGCGACATTTCATTATCCATATTAAAGCTATGGTTATATGCAGTTATCACTTATCAGAATTCAACAACAAAGACCAAAAACGTAGACTCATGAATATTCAAAAATATAATTAGCTGGCTTGACAGACTTCGACACCAGATCGGGCGCAGAGCCATGCAAATCTAAAGCCACCGCGCCCAAGGGTCTTTGTTGACAAGTATTCATGGTCACACCCCCACGGGCCGTTATTATCACGCGTCTAACCAGGAGTTTGGCCGAGTCGTTGATCCTTGTGTGTAGTATCCGTGAGCTACATGAGTCGTTTGTCGCAAGCTCTGTAGTACGGCCAGACAGCCAATGCTCCCCTAAACGCTAAACTCTGTTATATAGCGATTTTGCTACCGATTTTGATCGAGATTAGAAATTTCCAAAGTTGAGGTTCCTAATTGTAGAGTAACTCATTTCTTTGGGAAAAAAAGTTCTTTTATCTAAAAATCTTCATCCATCTGACCAAAAAACGACTTTCAATCATCATCTCCTACGAATATCGTCCCGAAAATGTAACTGTATAAATGTATTATGCGCCCGCATAATGCATACATTACAACGCGGCCGGCTGAAATAAGCTTTAATTTGATGGGAATCTCAAATACCTTGGAGAGTTGTGAGAATTTTAACAATTTTAGGAAGTATGCGCAATTATCACATATGGGAGTCGATTTTCAGGTCTGCACCCTGAAGGGTGATTTTGTTATTTGCTGAAGGGTCATTTCAAATAGATTTGTCCATTGTACATATCTAGTTTACGGTTTTGTTATGTGGGCCTCTTTTGCTCCCGGGATTCGATGACAACAGAAATAAAGTAAGTCGGAAACTAACTGCTCTGCAAAATAATTTCATATTAAACAAACTCACAGCAAAATGAAGGCATGGTGAGATGCGTCCCAGATCAGGCTGACGGCCACCGTTTGAACGGCCGCGCCCAAGCCTATATGGCCATTTAATTCTAATTAATGCAAAGTCTCAGTCCGGCGTAACAAAATAGTCCCATAATAGTGTACTAAAAGGTCTATTGCATTTAGGGCATTGGTATTTTTGGAGCATCTGTATTTGTCATCAAAATGTTATGTAATCAGCACACGCATCAGTATGGTGGATTTTCAACAAAGACATTTTTCTCATCTTTCCATGCGTCTGATTTTACTTCTTAAATTTTACACAAAAACTAAGATATGAAACCTTTATGTATATCAGTTTATTTTACTTCCAATTGTCAATTATGATATGAATATAAATATTCTGCATGCAGTTTTGTCTATCGAAAAAGAACGAAATTCATTTATTTCATATATTAAACAAGCGTGTATATTAGTAGCTATGTCGGATGGCAAATAATGAAGGCAATTGCTTCAACCAGAAAGAAAAGTATTGACAATGCATTGAACTGGGAAGTAATTGCCGTTTTGTGAACATTTAGCTATTTTTATCTTCTTGGGGGGGGGGGCGGAGGTGTTTGTGCAGCCTAAAATAATGCCCCGGTTTTGTACATCGAGAACGGGACGAGCGTATATTGGCTGACCCAACTATGGACAGGCCCAACTGTAAATGGGAACACTTACGGTAGTTGGGTCAGCATTCAACAATCAGCATTCCGTCGTCGAGCATGTCATGCCGGCATGAAGACCGTTTTAGCCGATTTTCGGCTAACTTTGACAGATTTTTTTTTAAAAAACGAGTTTGACAGAAAATTTGACAGAATGGATTTTTTTGTGGCAGATTTCTGGCAGAATTCTACAAAAATAATTATTTGACAGAAAAACAGCAATTTTTTAAAAAATGGTACATTTGTTTTAAAAAAGTTTAAATCTTTTCAAACAAACCCTTACATATAATGGGACAGCTTGCCTGGTTTAAGTGCCGAGGTTCACTGGGAACCGGACTTCGTCGTGATGCAACAGTGTTAAGTCTGAAATGTTCGCAATTTCTTAACATTTTTATGTAACTATAGATTGTTTATGATTAATTTGAACGTTAATTATTGCAACACTACAACATTTGCATGTGATTTTAAGTGTTTATAGTGTATTTCGAGTAATTCTTGGGAATTTGGCAGATTTTTGATCAATCTGACAGATTTTTGAAGTACATTTAACAGAATTTGGCCATGACCTTACAATCACCCTGCATGCCGGCCCGGCCCTAGTCTAGTCACTGTGTGCGTTGATTGAATTTTCAAAAATACTTGGATGTGCCGCTGTGGGATTGTACTATTTTATTTATAATGGCGACCGAATATCTAAGTGAAAAACACCTTCGGGGATTTGACAAATACAAGGTAAAATTGATTACAAGGCCTGGGAGTCTAACTGTGTTTCTGTTTTGGTTGATCTTGGCATGTATGCATGACCATGATGACCATGATGATGTCGAGCGCAATTTGAGTCCCCCACGCAAGTTTAAACTTGCGCACGCAAGTTTAAACTTGCGCGAGGGACTCATGAAGCACGCAAATTGCACCGCGCCATTTTAATTTGCGTGCGCAAGTTTAAACTTGCGCAAAGGCGATCGCAACCTGCTTTTGCGGGCGGGATTTTCATTGATGAGGATATTTTTTTTTCAAAACACGAGTACATGGAGAAATAATGGAATAAATGAATGAATAAAGAAATAAATAAAAAGGGGAATTCAATTAGCGTCAATGAAAAGAAACATTGAGATTTAGCAGTGCTTATCAGAGAAGTTGTTTAAGGGTACGTGGGGGCGGGGCCGGGGAGGGGACCGGGCAAGCAATCAACTTAAGCACACTAGCGGCGATTGCTTGGAAAGTGCACTGAAGTTGTTCAATAATGGAGACCAGCTTCAAGTTTTTTGCTCTAATTGGCATTGTATTTATATTCTTGAATGTAAATAAATCAAATTCCTAGGTGTAACCCGCTGTTAACGTAAACAGAATGATTATGATCCCTTCAATTGTTCAAGTTTTGACATTATAGTAATCATTTACATTGTTTTTAAAATGCATGTATTCTACAATTAAAAAAGTACTTATTCTTAAAAAAATACTAATTAAGTTAACAATTAATAAATTGGACGATACAATAATTCATATTGTTTTTAGAAATACTTGCATAACATTTCAAGCGCTGTGTACACTTCAAAAATGCATAATTAAAAAAAAATTGAATGCATTACTAATTTAATTAATTAATTAAATTTATTACTTTAACAAATATTTTTTATTGCAGGCTCAATAATTCATATTAAAAAATGTTTACAACTTAAAAACGCTATGCATATAAAATGGTAATTATTTTAAAAAGTAAATAAATTTGCAAATGATTTAATTAATGAATTTAATAAAATGTTTCAAAAAAAGGCATTAAGGCATTGTCTCCCGAACCTCAGTGATGCTATTTAAATCGGAGAAAAAAATCTGCTTTAAAAATAATGTTACATATCTGCATGAGTATACCCAGGGGAAAAAATAGTTTAGCGGCTCTGTATGCGTGGCCGGGAAAATCTATGCAGTGCGCAAGTTTAACTTGCGTGCGCAATTTGTAGCAAGGAAATGAATGCGCGCGCAAGTTTAAACTTGCGTGCGCGCAGGGTTAAACGTGCGCGCGCAAGTTTAAACTTGCGCGGGGGACTCACTTTGCGCTCGACAGCGACACTGCCGTGACTGTCATGCATACCAAGATCAACCAAAACAGAAACCAAAACGTACTGCTGTCATTGACAGCAGCACGCCAGCAGCTAGCCCCATAAATGTGGCCTATTTACTGGACTGCCTCCGTAAACATAGGCCACACACCGACTACTCCTAGAACTATGAGGCTCCGCGTGAGCGGAGCCTCATAGTTCTAGGAGTACACACCGACCTAGCCCCATAAATGTGGCCAGTTTACTGGACTGCCTCCGTAAACATAGGCCACACACCGACCGTATGGGAAACGTACTCGGCGAAATGTTGAACATGTTGAAAAAATGTTGAAAGTGATTTCCACCATTTGTCCACATTGCGACTTCAGACCCAGTTTATTTAAGCTTTAAAAGTACACTTACCCTCTTAATAACAAAATGAGAACCTTCGGCCAGTGTCAGTTGTCCAGCTGCTGCGTAATTTACGTCCTTTTCTGGAGCCTTTTTGGCAACTTGGATTCTACCTCCTTCATTGTCCGTGGTCCAACTGAACAATGGCGTCGCGCAATATCAAAGGGGCGGCGCAGGCCCGGTGGCTGTTACCTGCCTTCTGTCAATCCTTCATGTAAAGCGCGCCCTCATGCGTATACACCCTCGGCCAGCTGGCGTGCACGTGCGTGCGTATGTATGGACACGTCAGTACGGTAGTGCGTGCTGGCGTGTCCATGCGTGCGTCGTCGACGGCCAGCTGGCCGAGTGTATATGCATGAGGGCGCTATGAAGGATTGACAGAAGGCAGGTAACAGCCACCGGGCGCCTGCGCCCTTTGATATTGCGCGGCATTGTTCAGTTGGACCTCGGACAATCAAGGCGGTAGAACCAATGTTGCCAAAAAGGCTCCAGAAAAGGACTTAAATTACGCAGCAGCTGGACAACTGACACTGGCAGGTTCTCATTTTGTTATTAAGAGGGTAAGTGTACTTTTAAAGCTTAAATAAACTGGGTCTGAATCGCAATGTGGACAAATGGTGGAAATCACTTTCAACATTTTTCAACATGTTCAACATTTCGCCAGACGTTTCCCATACGGTCGGTGTGGCCTATGTTTACGGAGGCAGTCCAGTAAACTGGCCATTATAACCTCGACCATGTACAAAAGCGTGTCGGGCCAAATTTTGATTTTCACATTTAGCTTACTTTGTAGGTTTTTTGCTTTAGAAGCATTCTCACCCTCTATATAGGCTAATCAGAAAGTGCTGCCTTTTTCAGATGTCCATTTTTCGTGAAATTTCCAGATTCATTTTTACACGTTTTCGTATCAAAATTTCAACATGAAATTTCACAAAAATTAGACATCTGAAAAAGGCAGCACTTTCTGATTAGCCTATATAGAGGGTGAGAATGCTTCTAAAGCAAAAAAAAACCTACAAAGTAAGCCTAAATGTGAAAATCAAAATTTGGCTCCGTCGACACGTTTTTGTACATGGTCGGTGTGTGGCCTATGTTTACGGAGGCAGTCCAGTAAATAGGCCACATTTTGGGGCTAGCCAGCAGCATGATCAGGATGATGATGTACTTCATGATCATTAGACCATCGTGGCCTTCTGGCCATGACGTTCACTGGTTCAGGTTTTAAAACCGCTGACTCTGTGTATTGAAAAAGAAATCTACGGTCAGACGGTACAATTGCTTTTGCGGTAATTTTCAGAACGGTAATTTTCAGGATGCGGTAATTTTCAGGATGGATTTACATCATGTAGGCCTATGATGTAGGGGATTAGTAATAATTTAGCCTATTTTTATAGTGAATATTATTTGTTAAATTGAATTGATTGAAGTTTCCTGTTCATAGTCTGGTTCCCAGACACCTGTCCCCACTTAAAGTTGAAATGGAGCAATTTATCAGGCATGAGAATCTTGCTGTTTAAACTAGCTCTACTGAGTGGAGCGTTGAATTACGGGTACCCCTCCATACAAACGCTCCACCGATTTGCCATACTTTGGTGACGGCGTCACAGTAGCATAGTGTATGTATACCCACGCGAGGACAAAAAGACCCCCAAAAAAAACCGGTAAAGAGAATACAAATGAGAGAGCCACCGGCCCAGATAATATTCCAGCTCGTCTGCTGAAAGAACTTGCTAACAGCCTTGGACCTGTACTCTCCATCTTGTATCAAGCCTCGTTGGACAGTGGGGATCTCCCTGAAATATGGAAATCAGCCACCGTTGCACCTGTATTCAAGAAAGGAGATAGGAATAAACCAGCCAACTACAGGCCCATCTCACTCACAGCCATCTGCTGCAAACTTCTAGAGCATATCATACACAGCTCCATCATGCAGCACTTCCAGTCTTACAACATCCTGTCTGACAATCAACACGGTTTCCGTAAGGCCCGCTCATGTGAATCCCAGCTCATCATCACCATGGATGACATTGCCCACAACCTGGATGAAGGTCTTCAAACTGACCTCATACTATTGGACTTTTCAAAGGCATTTGATAAAGTTCCCCATCTTCGTCTCCTCCATAAGCTGAAGTACTACGGCATCGATGGCAGTGCACTTACCTGGATCAGCAACTTCCTTCAGGGTAGAGTCCAGAAAGTTGTCCTGGAGGGGGAGTCGTCGGCTCAATCCCCTGTGTCATCCGGCGTACCCCAGGGTACTGTCCTTGGCCCCCTTCTATTCTTGGCCTATATCAATGACCTCCCAGGCTGTATTTCTGAAGACTCCAGTGTTAGACTGTTTGCTGACGACAGTGCTATCTACCGTGTCATAAACAACATCGACGATGCCGACCAGCTCCAGCAGGACCTCAACACCATGCAGGAGTGGGAGAGGAAATGGCTCATGGAGTTCCATCCAGAGAAATGTCAAGTACTTCGCATCACCAAACGTCGCAAACCGGTAAAGTTCACTTATTCCATCCACAACCACCCTCTGAAGGTAGTACCATCAGCTAAATACCTAGGGGTAGAACTCACTGACAACTTATCCTGGAACAGACATGTAGACACCACCTCCAAGAAGTGCTTGAGATCCCTTGGCTTCCTACGACGCAACTTGAGCAACTGCCCTCGTGACGTAAAGACCCGCTGCTATACCACCCTTGTGCGGCCTATTGCTGAGTATGCCAGTTGCGTATGGGACCCTTCCACAAAAAGGAACATCACCAAAATTGAGTCTGTCCAGCGTAGTGCTGCCCGGTACATCATGAATAACTACTCCAGAGACAGCAGTGTCAACACCATGCTGAGTAAACTGGGTTGGGAGTCTCTACAACACCGAAGAGCCATCTCCAAAGTCACAATGATGTACCGGATCACCAACAAACTCATCGACATCCCAGACAACCACCTTATCCCGGTCAACTTATCTACCAGAGGCAACAGCCAGAAATTCCTCATCCCACCCACCCGTACAACTTTACTGAAGGGCTCCTTCTTCCCAGACACCATCCGCCTGTGGAACTCACTGCCCCAGCAAGTTGTTGAGTCACCAACCCTGGATGTCTTCAAGACCAGAGTTAACGGTGTCACCTTCAGATAACCAACCTGTCCCAAAATAGCTGTTTTTTTTACTTGCACATATTTGTCTTTTTATGCCTTGAGTTATGTCTGCACCTGCTTGTTTGCACTTCAACCAATGTGCGAGTATACTCCAGCGGAGGTTTCTGCACAGTATAGGAAGATGATGATGATGAGATGATGATGACGAGAGACAGTTACCCTTGATTGATCTACACATTCATGACATTCCATCAGACCCCTTATATTGTTCCCAAACAGCGAAAATTTTGGGGAAAAAAACAGCAAAATAGTCTGAAAACTTACAGCTCAATGTGTTTGCCGTGAGGCTCAGTCCTTGCCCCGACTTGCCGAATGAGGGCGTCTGACGTGACGTCACCGTCGTTGCTCGATCGAAGAAAAACAAGTCGCGCTTTATCAACGACTGTTTCGTGTAATGATACGAGCTCCGATCCGCGCCGTACGACAGTATGGGCTTTGAACACACCCAAGGAGCACGTATCATTACACGAAACAGTCGTTGATAAAGCGCGACTTGTTTTTCTTTTATCGAGCAACGACGGTGACGTCACGTCAGACGCCCTCATTCGGCAAGTCGGGGCAAGGACTGAGCCTCACGGCAAACACATTGAGCTGTAAGTTTTCAGACTATTTTGCTGTTTTTTCCCCAAAATTTTCGCTGTTTGGGAACAATATAAGGGGTCTGATGGAATGTCATGAATGTTTAGATTAATCCAGGGTAACTGTCTCTCTCATTTGTATTCTCTGTACCGGTTTTTTTGGGGGGTCTTTTTGTCCTCGCGTGGGTATGTGACTATGCTACTGTGAAGCGGTCACCAAAGTATGGCAAATCGGTGGAGCGTTTGTATGGAGGGGTACCCGTAATTCAACGCTCCACTCAGTAGAGCTATGTTTAAACATGGAGTAAGAAATTATATAAACAACGATATCCCTGGATTACATCCAGTCGTTGACATTATCAAACAGCCTGCCAGAGAAAGTGGTCCAAGCTCCATCTCTCATTTCTTTTGAAAACAGCCTCAATAATGTTTGGAAATTCCACAGCTGTAAATTTACCCCAATATATTAATTTTTATGTGTACTTCATCAACTTCTGTTCTCTTTTGTTGACTCAATTCTGCAACCACATGCCCTCTTTAAGTTAAGACTTATTTGACCAATATTTGATGGGTCATTATTAGTCCTAGGTCTGAATTCGACCCTTAATTACAAGCAAAAACAAGCAAGCAAGCAAGATTTATAGACGTCGAGGAATTGTAAGGTCAGGGAACCAGTCTAGAAGGCACCCGTTCATAGATAGTTGAAGAAGAAAGACCGTTGCATCCTGATGCCACTTTTTTCATCAAATATTACGTATGAAACTCAGTGAAGCAGCTTGTTGCAAAGAATCCACACGTTGTTACATGCTGTTTCATTTACTGAATTTGATCTACATACATCTGTTGTTTTTTTTCCATTTGTGTAATGCACAGTACAATGCCAAGGATACCTCACCCCTGTCCATCTACGTTATGCACCCTTTCTGGAACAGTGTTGTCAAGGTATGTTCAGTAATATACATTTGTCTCAGCCTGCACATATCATTAATTGTACCAGGTTTTACCTTTAGTTCAGTTTCATACCAATCATCTTGACTTCATGTGAGACAAAGGATTAATTATTGTATTCAGTAATGCATTTGTATTAGTGAGAAAATGTCTTTGACTTGTCCTGTATGAAGTCATTTCTCTAACTGTTGTGTGAACGCCTTTTCACACTTTGTCTCGACATGAGTCACTGTATAAAGTAGCTAACCTAGTCCCATTGAACACATGTACATGTACATGTAGGTAAGGAATGCTGTTTGCACTTACATTGTACATGTGTGTGCATGGGTGAGCCGTAGATTTGGGATTTTCTACTATCTGTCCATTTTTCAATAATTTAGTATTCGATTATTCGAAACTGCACTTCACCCAATATTTGTATTCGAAACGCGCCGATCAAGCTATATACTCGCCAGCTGCATCAGCCTTCCTTACTGGTCAAAGTTTCATACAAAGCGCGCCAAGCGGCTTGACAGGCTTGGTCTGGTAGGTATAGTGCCTGACTAGTCAGGCTTGGTCGGGTGGGTATGTTGCCTGACTAGGCAGGCTTGGTCTGGTAGGTATGTTGCCTGACTAGGCAGGCTTGGTCTGGTAGGTATGTTGCCTGACTAGGCAGGCTTGGTCTGGTAGGTATGTTGCCTGACTAGGTAGGCTTGGTCTGGTAGGTATGTTACCTGACTAGGCAGGCTTGGTCTGGTAGGTATGTTGCCTGACTAGGCAGGCTTGGTCTGGTAGGTATGTTGCCTGACTAGGCAGGCTTGGTTGGGTAGGTATGTTGCCTGACTAGGCAGGCTTGGTCTGGTAGGTATGTTGCCTGACTAAGCAGGCTTGGTCGGGTAGGTATGTTGCCTGACTAGGCAGGCTTGGTCTGGTAGGTATGTTACCTGACTAGGCAGGCTTGGTCTGGTAGGTATGTTGCCTGACTAGGCAGGCTTGGTCTGGTAGGTATGTTGCCTGACTAGGCAGGCTTGGTCTGGTAGGTATGTTGCCTGACTAGGCAGGCTTGGTCTGGTAGGTATGTTGCCTGACTAGGCAGGCTTGGTCTGGTAGGTATGTTGCCTGACTAGGCAGGCTTGGTCTGGTAGGTATGTTGCCTGACTAGGCAGGCTTGGTCTGGTAGGTATGTTGCCTGACTAGGCAGGCTTGGTCGGGTAGGTATGTTGCCTGACTAGGCAGGCTTGGTCTGGTAGGTATGTTGCCTGACTAGGCAGGCTTGGTCTGGTAGGTATGTTGCCTGACTAGGCAGGCTTGGTCTGGTAGGTATGTTACCTGACTAGGCAGGCTTGGTCTAGTAGGTATGTTGCCTGACTGCTGTTCTTGATTTCTCTTTGCAGATTTTTCCAGATTGGTTTGCACCCAACCTGATGACCTTCTTGGGCTTCCTGATACTTGTCCTCAGCTTCATCATCCTGTCACTTGCTGACTGGGCATATTACGCCTCTAGTCGTAATTACCCACAACACCCACCTGTCTCCAACCTGGTGTTTTTGATAATTGGAGTTGGGCTGTTTGTAGCTCACACACTCGGTAGGTTTTAGGCTTTGGATGAATTTCAGTCGTGAACTGCAGCCGATTTCACGAAACAGTGCGTAATTTACGCCATGCATAGGACTTATGCAACAAATTTATTGCGCAGCTGCGCAATAATCTTACGATCAATTTCATGAAACTTGGCTCAGCTGCACAATGTTTTAATTAAAATCTAAACATCTTGGACGAGGATAATAAGCATTTAAGATGGCTGTTTGTTCACGTAACAGTCTTTGTATCACCTCTGCCCACCATGTTGAACATATTTTTGACCGACTTTCTTCCGAGTCGTGAGGCAACTCTAAAACTCTGTCACAAGTAAAATAGCAGTTATTTAACTTCAAACACAAAGCTAAATAAAAGTGTCAGAAATTGAAACTTAAAAAATCTGCCGTGTGCTTCTAAAACTTAACAAAAGTTGAGATTGCCTAGCACTTTGTGACAGTGGTACAGAGGAAAACACTCAAATTGGTACATGTGTGCATGTTTATTTTTCCCTCGCGTTGTTTTTATGTTAACTTATTTGCATGTTCTATACATTCATTCAGATGGAATTGATGGCAAGCAAGCAAGACGCACTAATTCCAGTTCACCATTAGGAGAGTTGTTTGATCATGGCAGTGATAGTGTTATCTCATGCCTACTCCCTATTGGGGTCTATTCTATATTTGGCCGAGATGAGAACGATTATGGTGCCAACATATTGATGTTATACCTCATCGTGTGTGTAATCTCTGCAACATTTTACATCTCGCACTGGGAGAAATATCTAACTGGTGTCATGTTTCTGCCATGGGCCTATGATTTCAGTCAACTGGTAAGTAGTCATCATTGTATCCAGAAACGTGTTACAGATTTCAGACCAACACCGCGTTCCCACTTGAATTGGAAAAAGATGGATCAAGATCCGGCATTTTGGTGTGATCGTTATCTTACCACAACGAAATCACAAGTCGCGTTCCTGCTTATGCTTGATCAACCTTTAAAAACAAAACATTGAGTCCGAAAGGTCACAGAGTTCGGTATTACGCATGCGCTAGGTTGCTGAGCACGCGCTCTGGTGGGAGTGCGAGTGTTGCATGTTAGGACGGGTCAATACACCGACATAAATTACGCAAATAGGCTAACTGGTGAAATTGAACAGCGCTGCTCATTGTGTGACGTCACATTCGCTCGGCAGAAACCAAAAGGGATTCCCCAATTATGAAGCTTCTCATTGGTTAAAAATGGTCACATGATGTACTATGACATCATTTTCCAACTTTCTATAATCAATACTACAGATTTGGCAGAAACCAATGCATCGATAAGGGATTCCCCAATTATGAAGCTTCTCATTGGTTAAAAATGGTCACATGATGTACTATGACATCATTTTCCAACTTTCTATAATCAATACTACAGATCTGATCCACCAATTGGGGGATCTGATCCGGCAATTTGGCAAAAGGTGGATCAGATCCCCCACTTGGTGGATCTTGTGGGAAGGGGGTCCAACTTGTCTCCTGTTATTGTTGGTTTTCAAATGTTTCATTGGAATAATTGGAAGAAAGTGTACTTGTAAGCTGACACAGGGAAAATGTAAATTCGTGGCCCTCTTTTTCATATTAGTTTCCAGATCAGCTTCTCTATAAGTTGAGGAATTTAAGGGAGCAATTGACTTACATTGTAGAATAAAATCTGTCTTGTAAAAAGGTTCGAAATAATGAATTGGATAAATGGTGAACATTAAATTTGATTATTTTTTTATTTAACCATGTTACCTTACCAATTCCATCAAAATCCCCCCCCCCCCCCCCCCCCCATCTTGGGGGATTTTGGCGGATAAGCCATGTGCCAAAGTCCACCAATATGCACTAGTACCAGTGATGGATTTCAACGGCTTTGGTCCTAAAGCAGCATGTCAAATGGAATGGCATACTTCTACTACCCTGAGACTCAAACCATATACCAATGCATGGAGAATCTTGTTGGAAGAAAAATGAAACCAAGATGGTCTGATTCGGTCCAGTAGTTTTTGTTCTAGAGCCTATTTTGTGAAGCAAGGTGGGGGTCATTTTTGTCCTGATGAATTACTAAACTGCGCCCGGGAATTTGACTTGCATTGTAATTAACAGAGGGATTGTTACAGGAATGTAATAATACCCACATGAAAGAAGTGTGCTTCACAAAATAGGCTCTGCAGCAAAAACTACCCGACCAAATCTGAATATTCTGGTATCATAATTCTTCTAAAAGGATTCTCCGTCAATTGGTACGGGTGGCTTGAGTCTCAAGGTAGCGGAAGTATGCCGTTCCGGGTTTTGTTTGGGTTTTTTGTGTGTGTTTTTTTTTACCACCCTGTATAACCTGTTCTGACTTAATATTCAGCCATTATTTTCATTGCACACCCAGGACATGTACATGTATACCTACATGTACAGCTTGACACAGGTTCATATTGATGGTAGTTGTTTCTTTATATTTCTGTTGCAGGCTTTGGTAGTTATCTACATAATAACTAGCATCTTTGGCTATGAGATCTGGAAGGGTACCTATGCCTTTGGCTTTGAGTTTAGATACTTGTTCGTTTTAACCACTATGGGTGAGTTAACATCTTAATTACAAAGTTAATGATTCATGCTTTCTGAAAAATAGCTTGAACTGGGTCCTTCAAAATGAGTTTCCTAAAAGAGAACAGAAAGAGCTTTGGGTATTTCATAATAAAAAAAAAATAAAAAAAAGTTTCAGCAATCAAAACAAACCCTCAAAACCAGTGTAAAATCAGTCACTAATGGGGATGTTATACTTTACATTTATAAATCAGGCCATTCACAATGCAGTATGCCACCAAGAGTTTGCCATGGAGAGTCCATTTACGGTCGACAAAACATGGCCCATTTGAATGAGTGTCAGTAGACAACTTTGTTATAGATTGTTTATATATAGATAAAAGATAATTTGTTATAGATTGGGCATGGCTTTCTGCCGCCTTACAAAAATCACCATATATAGAAAATGGCAAACAGAAACTTGAATCATACGCTTACAAAACTAAGGACCGCAAAAACGAACAGTTTCAAATGACCCGCATTACGAATTTGTCAACAATCTCCCGCAATGCACTGGGAAGAATTAACCCTCCGTGGCAAACTCTTGGTGGCGCACTGGATTGTGAATCGCCCGAAATTGACACAAGTAATTCATTCTTTTTATTTTGTGTTCCACATACAGGTGGTTCTTTAGTTCTTTCCTTGCCAAATACCATCTGGAACATTTATGTGTAAGTTGTGAAAAGCATGGGATGATTTCAATGCTGAGTTCAGAGTGCTTTCATTACTTCGGGATAGAGGCTTTAGGTTTGCCTTTAGTGTGAACAAATGACTAGGATGTGATTCTTACATTGATCACTTGCTTTTTTTCATAGGTAACACAATTTGTACCCTTTGGTAAAAGTGGTTAAAAAAGGTAAAGGTCCCATAGCCGTTACTGGCCGTAGGGGCAGTGGGATGTTAGAGGTCCACTGTGTCTTGGGCGCGGCATATGAGTGGCGGTGCCCAGTCCTCTCCTCACGCCGTCTTACCTTCCCTGAACGAATCAGGTACCCATTTTACTGCTGGGTCGTCAGAGAGAGTTTTCCAGGTTTTGACCCAAATGGGATTCGAACCGCCAACCTTCCACTCCATAGCCCCACGCTCTAACCGCTTGGCTAAGAGGCCTCTAAAGAGTGTTTGCACATTCATAAAACAAGAAAGAAACCTCAGTGATTTGATAAGTGTGAAAGCTTGATTGACCACTAAGCACGAGTGTTATCAATGGCATACATAATGTATTGTATTGGATATGATTGCCCACAGATCCTACAGAGATGGCACAGGCAAGAACCGTTCATTCTTTCATGCTGTGGAGCCTGCTATTCCAGCTGTGTTGCTGTTCGTTGTAGCTTCCTTGTGGGTCTTTCTGTCTCCCACTGATATTCTACAGTTGGAACCCAGAATCTTCTGCCTTACTGTTGGCATCATCATGTCTAACATATGTGTAAGTGTCAGCCAAAGTACGGATCTGAGCAGATTATGTACCGGCATATTAAGAGTCCTTTTCACACCAGAGCCTCTCAACCAGGGTTGAACTCAACCCTGAGCAAACCCAGTGTCGGCCTAGGTTGAATTTTTTTGTTTTTCAAACCCGTGTTCAACCCCGCATCATTTCACACATACACTGAGGGTACTTTACTTGGATACTACCAAGAGTTTCAACCCGAATGGAAAATGTCAACCTGGTCTGGAGCAGGGTTGAGTTCAACCCGGGGTGGCGAGATCAATCTCAGGGTTGACGCGGGGTTGGCGCAGGGTTGAACATTTTCAAGTGTGAAATGCTGCATGTTTCAACACCGCGTCAACCCTGAGATTTGTGTAGTGTGAAATGGCCTTGCGGGATTATTTAGTGACTTTATAATTTTCCGATTCGAGGCAGAACTTATATAGTTTGTGTAAAAATCACGACTTAGTTGGCTTCAGATGATAATGTTACTTGGTTTGGTATACTTATTACTTAGTTTCAAAAAGACTTTGAAGATATGTACACGCGCTATGTTGACAAGACATCTATCTCTAGGCATGCTGCTAAGGAGAGCGGTTCTCCAAGAGCGGTTTAACCAATGCCCCGTATTCACGAGTCAGCCATGTTGAATTGAAAGTGAGGTAAAATCTTCATTTTTGAAACTTGCGCAGAGAAATGAAAGCAAATACAGTACAAAATAATTCCAGTCTGCTTTAATGAATAATTAAAAATTTGTAATTAAACATTCCCTTATGTTTTAAGCCAGATAAAATAGTTAAGGCTACATAAATAGTCTGGTGCCATCCCATTCAACAGCTAACAATTGATAAAATGCATTCAGGGAACACAAGAATTGCTACCTCGTGAATAAGGTCCATTACTGTAACCTGCCAAACCACCCTACCATTTACAACGTTTTACTGCCCCACCGCAATGGTTTCACAGATTAATTAGGAAATCAATACATTGTAATCAATACAATATGTAACACAGGTGCTAATTGGTTAAGCAAAATGCTAATGAATCCTCCTTGTTTGTGTTTTGTTGCTTGTCTTGTAGTGTCATCTAATTATTAGCCAGATGACAGAGACCAGAGCCAAGTGTTTCAATTGGTTACTAGTGCCATTGATGATCGTAGCCACTCTATCTGTAAGCACTAACCTGGGATCATTGGAGCTGCATCTCCTGTACTGCCTGGCAGCTGTTGCACTGATCTTACATTTTCACTATGCATGTAGTGTGGTAAGTACACTTTTAACATTTCGCTCGTGCCCCCGCCCGGCAAACAGGGCACTGGGATGGGCTGATGAGCTTCAAAGTATCTTATGAAGGAAGCGGGATGGCATTCTGGGTATCTTATCATGACCTATTATGAAGACATCTGGCTGCAGCTGTTTAAGACCGCGGTTAGCTAATGCGTGCAAATGCTATCCGAAAACTTTCCCATAGAAATGCACACATTCCATACCGGATGTGATTTTGTTTTCATTGCGGACCATGTGGACACATTTTTGGAGCGTCGCATAATATACAATTTGACCCATCGGGAATTCGAAACGAAGCCTGAGCAAGTGACGTGAATTGAAAATTTATAAAACAGTTCAGTTTAACAGATTTTCCTTCATAATTATGCTTGTCATCGAGAAAAAGCATTTCTGAATGGGAATAAAAGAGTGATTACTCGGTCTTAACAGCCGTTTAGAACCTTGCACAGTCGTGGCCGTGATGACTTGCAGGTCACGCAAAAGTTGTCCAGTCAGAGGGTGAATCCATCAGCCCTTCCCAGTGTCCTGTTTGCAGGGCAGGCGGTATGAGCAAATTTTAACCCTCCAATGCAAACCTTTATTCTGTGCAAAGTTGTCCTTTCAGTCAAAATCAACCCAGTGTCTGTTTTTAATGATTAAGAGCTCCCAGCCTACATAAAGCAGGATTGACTGGCTGTGCTTGTTTATGTAACTTGATAAAGCTATGCTTTGACTGTAGATGTGATAATTAGTTGCAGTGTTGTAGGTCTCGAGACCAGTCTCTGTCTCGGTCTCGAGACCACTTTTTGCTGGTATCGGTCTCGGTCTCGGGAGCTGTGGTCTTGGTCTCGGTCCCCTTTGGTCTTGATATTTTGGCTGGTCTCGATATTTTGGCTGGTCTCGAGTCTCGCGCGCTGACCAGAGACTGAGTATTTTTTTTTTGGCCTAACAGATCAAACGTCCACCTTCAACTTTTACTTTTGTCAACTTTCAACATTGCAAAAACTAGCAAAAGTTGTCGTACTCCTAAGTTAGAGTTTCTTCATCACATTTACACTTTATAGTAGTTAAACAATAAAGTGGCAACAATATATGGAGTTCATCAAATTAGGTTTTGCCCATCTTTAAATTAGGTTGTTTCCAATTTTTGTAATTGATTGTGACAATAACAAATTCTGTTGCCATGTTGTAATTTATGGTTGGAAGCAAACATGAAGAGCACTCGCATGACACAATGAAGCAGGTACAAGTCATTCTTAGCTTTCAATCACTTCCTTCACATCCCCATCAACATCATCATCTCAAGGACAGACTGTTCAGCTGTAATAAGTGTCTTGTTTTTTATTTAGATTATTGTTATTTATTATCCGCGGTCTCGGTCTCGGACCATTTCGGTCTCGGTCTCGGTCCGCCTTGAAGGGCTTGTCTCGGTCTCGGTCTCGCAACTTCAGGTCTCGGTCTCGGACTATCCGGTCTCGACTACAACACTGATTAGTTGTGCCTACCACTTGCCTGCTTTTGTCTGTTGACTGAATTTGACAAGTCACAGTGCTAGCTTGAAATATGACCCAACTGTTGGTGACTAGCCTGTGTTGAAGACATGGCAGGGGAGATTATTAATTTTTTTACAGAGCGATCCGTTCAGAATTAAGTCAAAATCATTTATAATTTCAACACATACAAGCCCACATTTGTCTTAAAGCTTGGTGAACCCCTACATTTACCTCCTTGCATCCTTAATGTTTGTCTGTATTATGGTCCCAGTCAATGCATTTGGGTATCAAAATGTGTGGAAAGTTGACATGGCTGCTGAAGATGATGGCCGTGTGACATACAGTGTGTTTGTTTGTGGCCCACCTCCAATAAACATTCAGGGAGCCATTTCCAAAAACTTGATTCTCACTACAATTAACCATCCATAAATTACAAAGGATATTGGTTGTTGCCGGTCAGGAGAAAATCAAACTCACAATAGACCATTAACCAATATTTTGTTTTCTTCTAGGTGGTTCAGCTAGCAGACCATTTTAATATCTACGTCTTCTCACTTGAGAAACGTTCTCCCAAGTCTGCAAGAGTCTCCAATGGCACCAAATAATGGCAGTTTGCTAGCAGTGGCCCAATGAGAGCTAATCAGTCATGGGTGGATCATTGACAAGCTTGATAGGCCATATACATGTAGTACTCTAGTAAGAAACCAACACTGTGCTGTATATACATGGTATTCACACCCATGAGACAAAGCTCATGCTAAGTTTGTTGAGTTTGAGTCCATTGTGCATTTATATGGCCATGTACAAATGCACATGTTATTTATAGTTGACTCCCAGTAGTACTGAATTGGTAACAAACAAAAACCTTCAGACCAGCACAAAAACAGCGGTTAAGACAAACATTTTTATCAACCCAGTTTCATGCAAAACCCTTTCACAAAATGAACTACAAGCCTTCTTTGAATTCATTTTGAGAGTAATGAGTCATATATGCAGTTATGAGTTGTGATTATTTATTATCATTTTTTTATTTAAATACAACTTAATGTAAGTAAAAAACAACTACATGCAAGTAGTAAATTTTCATGCCAAGTACCAACATGGAAAAGTTAACAATGTTGGAGTGCACTATCATTATAAATCAATATCGGGTTTTGCCCTTCATCGTTATTCGACATATAAACACTGTATACTCAGTTACCTCCCGAGGGAAAGTTGGAAAAAAGTATACAGTGTTTATACGTAGGTGAAGGGCAAAACCTAATATTGATTTACATCACCCCAATGCAAATTCCATCTTATGAGTAGTATCATTATAAACACTACGCACATTCTATATATGTACATGTATGTTTATTATGTACGTGCACATACAGTGCTTTGTGCACAGTGAATGGGAAACTAGCACTCTGCTGAGAATGAAATTTGGATATGTGCCTGTGTAACCTGGAAAAACGACACACCTGGGGGAACTCGCGAAAACTAACACTCAATGGGGATTAACTAACAAAACTAAACTAAACTCAGGATCTTTGAAAGGAAAAGTCGCGAGGAGATTGAATTAATAGGGACAACTTCCCAGACAAGGGACACAATTCTAGATTTCGAACAAAAAAAGACAAAAAGAATTTATTTACAAGAACTTTAAAAATGACCAGATAATTATAAAACCAAGACCACAAAAATCAAGTAAGAGCAGAGACTAAAAACCAAAACTTAAACCTAAAAAAACCCAAAGACTTAAACCTATAAACCAAAGATAAAAAGCAAGTTAAAAACCAAGTTAAAAACCAACACAGTGTGTATATTAGTAGAACTTAAAGACACTTCTGGCAGAAAATCAATAACTCCAGCAGATAAACACTCACACAGGGTAAGGCGCACCCAAGAAAATCAAGGGGAAAGAGAGGAAATATAATGCACGGTCCTCTCTCTACTGCCGCTGGTCTGCTACTGATCATGAGGGGTCTGTGGTCTTACAGGGTGGCAGAGCACATGGTCTTATCAAAGGGGCTATTGTTCTAAGGGGTCATGCATTCAGGGGGTCTACTCCTATACTAAAGCGCTACAAAAATACATTGAAAAAACTACAAGTAAAACTTGGCTCTGCCACACCTGTAGAATGACGACCTCCAAAAACAGCTTCCTGGTAGGAGTGTAACTGGAGGCTTGATATGACCAACAGTTTGAGATCTGTTTTTTTACACTAAAGGGAGTTATTGGCTTAAAGGCAAAATACAACATTTGCAAACATCAAAAAATAAAACTACCAAATAATTATGAAATACCTTGCTGGACTATTATGAACAACAGTCTAAAGCACCCTGTAAAATCATGACACATGGTGTAGTGTCATATTCAAGAAAAGTGGTATTTTCATATCAATTTCCAACGCTGGTCGGCTGAGCAGCGTTGAAAAAAACCGGGCTTTTTTTAAATACTGGCCCCGACAGACCATATCCAGGTAGTCCGCATTTGTTTGCAATCGATTACACACCTATGAATGGGTACAAGCCAGCTAGACTTGTTCCCTGAACTTACAATTTCCCAACGTCTATAAATTGCTCTGTTTAGTTTTAAATGGAGTCAGGGAACCAGACTATAGGAAAATGATTGTTTTTCTTGGTTTTTATAGCATCTACGAACCCAAAAGGTCAAAAAGGTCAGTGTAACAATATTTGCTATATATTACCATCCCCCCAAATCCATCCATTTCTGAAAATAACAGCAAAAGCAAATGATGTATATTCCCTTTAAACCTCCCTCTCTCAGTGACAAGCTGTAGAGTAGTGAGTAACCCTAACAGGTTACAGTTAACATGTCTGTAAACCGGCCTCATGTTGGTACAATTGACAGGTTAAAATGGCTGCTACACAAGCTGTACAAGTATTAAAGGGAATATACATCATTTGCTTTTGCTGTAATTTTCAGAAATGGATGGAATTGGGGGGTTGGAAATATATAGCAAATATAGTTACACTGACTTTTTTGAGGTTTTGGGTTCAAAAATGCTATAAAAACCAAGAAAAACAATCATTTTTCTGTAGTCTGGTTCCCTGGCTCCATTTAAGAAGAAACAGAGCAGTTTACATATATTGGGGAATTGTTAGGTCAGGGAACCAGTCTAGCTGGCTTGTACCCGTCCATAGGTGTGTAATCGATTGCAAACAAGTGCGATGGTCAACTGGGGCCAGTATTTGAAAAAAAGCCAGTTTTTTCCAACGCTGATCGGCCGATCAGCGTTGGAAAGCCTGTACCAAAGCTATTGAGAGAGGTAGGGGTTAGATTTTTTGACGGTTTGTGGTAGTTATAATTAGAATGGTAGTGTATTATGCTTTCTCCAGTTTTTTTATATTGTATTCCCAATTTAGTGTAGAACTTCATGGTACTGGTTTGACTTAGCATCCAAGTATTGATAAGATTAAACTTGCTATAACCATAAAGACATGGTGCTTCTAATGACAAACCTCGGTCAAGTTTAATATGTAAGCACATTTGTGTGTACGTCTATTGGTAAAGCATGAAATGGGCATGTAACCTAATAAATTGCTCTGAAATTCATTGTTATTTAAGATATGTATGTATTTGACATTGATATCATTGCTGTTTTGCAGCAACAAAGCTTGAGGGATGGCAATGCTAGACTAAGTTTAGTCCCAGCAGTCATGACAGTCTTCGGCTGCTCCAACTCACTTGTCTGGAGGTACTGTGTAGATCTTTGACAATAAGCCATTTGTGAGTGACCTATACCCTTTGGGATTTACATTTGAAAAACCTCTGGTGCACTGACTTCCTCAGAATGCTTGGCACATTTTAACTTCGAATTCTCCAGACCAAAGACACTATTGCTAATCACATGATTCGCGGCAAGCTCTTGCATAGTTAGTAAGAGACGCTCAGCATCAATACATTGCTCACAATGGGTGAGAATGGCACAAAGACACCAGACTATTCCGGAGCTGGGGGTTGCTAGCATAAGGCTTGCCCCGAATCAAGTGATATAGCAACAGTCTCTTTGGTCGGGAGAATGCAAAGTTAAAACCTGCAAAGCATTGGATTAAGTCGGTGTTCCAGATTGTATTGCAAATGGCTTATTACAGGCAAGTGGGAACATGCTGATAATGAACAAAGGAGCAGTTCTGAACAATGAACACAGATCATGACTAGCATCAGACACTGCATGCTGAAGTATGAATCGCTGTGTTGCCATTGTCAATGTTCACTTTGTATGCTACCGTATATATATTATGTAATTTTAATAATTAGAAATAAGGTTAAGAAAAGTGTAATGTTCACTCATGTTTTGCCACATATGTAATGACCGTGGCAGTATGAAACTTGTGTACAATAGTGGTGACCCATTGTTTATGGTGAGCTTTGTTAACTATTGGTGGGGAGTGTGGCGTAGTGGTTAGGGTTCGTGACTTATGATCAGAGGGTCAGGGGTTCGAATCCAGCGGCTGGTAATATGTTGTGTCCTTGGGCAGGCCACTTCACCCCACTAGCCTCTCTCCACCCAGGAGTATAAATGGGTACCGGCATTAGCTGGGGAGTAACCTGCGATGGACTAGCATCCCATCCAGGGGGAATAGAAATATTCTCAGTCGTTTCATGCTACTGAAACTGGAGATAAACGCCGGCCTGATGGACCACATTGGCTCAAGACAGACTTTACTCTTTTTTTACTTGTTATTAAATATTAATCAGATCAACATTGCTTTATAATCAATGCTTTTGCAGATGTTTGAACTAGCAATGTTGCCTGTGTATGTACCCAACTTGTTCATTCAAGTGTTGTAGCTCTATCACACCCGATCCAAAGCACTTAAATATTTGCCAAAAGTTACTCCTATTCTGCATGTACACATATACACAAAGTTCCGTTAAATGAGGAGTTACTGTTGTTCAAAAAAGTTGAACAGAGTTGTGGGGATTTTCAAGTGTCCTTAATTTTGTTCCCCACAAATCCGTGGAGCAGCTCATGTGTAGTCCCTACAACTCCAGGACAGGTATATGTGTATTGGCACCTTACATGCTTGTCATTGTTTTCATCATTGTACTGCATTGTATTATATAACTCATGGTTCATTTATAATGCCTGATAATTGGAGAGATCTGTATTGTTTCCCTCCGACTAAATTAATGCTGCAAATGATTTTTGTGCCAATGTATTGTATATACATGTAATAAGTGATTGAAATGTCAACAGCCTTTGCAATGTTTTGGTTTGTTTGCAATATTATTAGAATTTTATAAGAATCGGTGGCTGATCGAAAGGTGATGAAGTACCTGAATATTAGTATTGCAGGGATGGTGTCTGTGTCATGACTTGGCAGGTGATTATTTAATTTTGTAACTATTCTTAATGCTGTGTAAAATCCATATTTTGTTTGGAGAACTTTTTTTAGCCTAATCTATGTAATTTGTTAAAATGACAAAAGTAGCATTCATCACCTTGTAAGTTTCAATGTGAATACACGTACTGATTTCCAAATTGATGTTTGAATGTTACTCGTGTCAAGGTGCGGTTCTACGAGGGGGCTAGATTTTATTTGCGCTCCCCATTGAAAATATGGCATGAGCCCCCCCCCCCCACCTATTGATTTTCGGAGGCCTAAGTGTCTGGAAAAAATAACCGGTCTACATTTCAGCACGCCTCCCTAAAAAAAATTCTGGATCCACCGTGCTAGCCCCCCAAAATATTGGTTCTAGAACCGCGCCTGCTCGTGTCTATTTGTTTGATTAATTCGGATTTAGGGAGCGCTTAAACACCTCAATCAAGATCAAAGTGTATAATTCTTGTTATAGCAAACAACGTTTGAGAATTTTTTTTTCTTACAATGTAAAAACAAATCCCCTCAAAATTACGAAAACCAGTTTATTTTTAAATTTGCCAATTTGGAGGAAGTCATGTCATCAGGCCCCCATGATAATAATTTTGAACAAATTCCAAGTCTAGAGCCCTGCCTAGCTGGGAAATTGAACAAACAAGACATTTGTCAAAATTCATAGAGAATTTGCTGCAATAAAGCTAACATCTCTGACAGAATACTTTCGACGACTGCAAATGCAACACATTCTGCTAATTGCAGTGATCTGGTACACGGTACCCTGTGGAGACGTGCACCATATGTCTCCACAGAGCAATTTCTATATATAGGTAAATACGTCTCCACAAGGTTATAACTACGAAATAGATATCTGGATTTTACTCAAAAACTAGGAGTTTCCAAGGTGTGTTGATATATTTGTCGCGAATTGAAGTATTTTATGTAAAGGGATATTAAGTCCGAATTTTCAGGAGATTAATTCTGGTTAAGAAAGGAGCATTTTGAAAGTACTCTTTCAAACTTGAAAACTTTAGTACACGAGAACAAATTAAAGAAATGACTTCACATGGATACAAATTCCAGTATGTGTGTGTATGATACAAAATGGGATCGCGTCTGTAAAGCAACAAGCATGGTAAGCCTGGAAGTGGTTGCTATGACCATTATATTATGACTGTTTGCTTTGGTCTTGTGGATTGCACAAAACATCTCATGGATGCATTTATAGCAGGAACGAAGTGCATCTTTGAAGCTAACAGATGTGGTCTGCTCTTTTTGACAAGGGGATAATTCTGATTATTCTGATATTCAAATGATGTGTGTTTTAACTGTACATGTATTTTTTTCTTTTCTTTAGCCATAGTCTGCATCTCATGATGTGTATAATTTTTTTTACTGTAAAACATTGAAATCATTGCAATTGATTTATGTGTGGTCCGAATAAAGAAATCGGTGTTCCTGTCCCTTGAGTGCAGTGTCAGCTTTTGTCAGATTTAACTTCATGTTGACTAGTAATGTCCGAATTCCATAAGAACAATACAACAGTAAAACCGTTCCACCTGCTATTGTGTTGATGGTAGAGCTATAAACTAACCCTCTAGGGTGTGTGTGACGAATCATATTTAAATTTGAGGATTTAGGACAGGTTGGGTTTAAATTAATATTTTACAAGTACATGTATAGCTGTATGGTGTGCACACACCAAATTTAAAAGTTAAACATGTCACACGGCAGAAAACAATACTGTAGTAACTGAACATAAACAAGTCATAAACGAACGAGACAAACTTAAAAGATAACAATCTGTGCTATTTTCGAGTTCACCCAACAATGAGATCATTACTTGATTAACAATGCGAGAAAACCACGTTTTGGATTGACGGAAATGAAGGTGCATGTTTGTTTTTAATACAAAGTGACATACATGCAATTCAAAAATTATACAAAAAAATACAAATGTACCGGTATGCGCAAAAATAACAATCGGCCAATTTGTATGGACAAATACAAACCTGAGGCCGGGTAGAACATGGGTTCCCCGGGCTGGTCTGACCGTCTAATTCCTAGCCCTACCTCCACGGTCTGATGGCGAGGGGGGGGGTCTTATTACCCCCTTCCCCCACAGGCCCACACGAGCACACACACAAAAAATTGCCGCTTGCCAAGGAAGTGTCTTTTTTTAAAGTATCTTTTTGAGTGATTAAACAGAAGAGAAATATAGGCGACTATTTTTGACGTCGGCTTTATGAAATGTGAATGATTGATTAGAAAAAAGAGTGCCCTCCACTAGGACTCTACGAATCGCCTTTTTGGTGTCCAAATGCGCTTTTTTTTTCAAGGCGATTCGTAGACTACCTCCAAGCATCAAAAGAGGTCCAGCCCCACGATACAACAGGGGGACAACATTGAAAAACATTGAACAAATATTTCTTGAATTTCTTTTGCTAATATTCACGGTATTTTTTCAATGTAAGTTCTTTAGTGCGCATTTTGTTCCGTCATTGAGACTCATTAATTCGGAATCAAAGAATTAAATTCATCGTAATTATCTGTTGTAAAGAAATGCGCATTTGGTTCCAATATTCTTCTGTTCAAAGAGATATCGTTGATTTTCACAAGAGTGGTCCCCTGAACTGACACCAGAGAGTTGCTGGCACTGGGCACCGTCGTTTTTTGGTCATCGTGGACCGGACTGTGCAGCTAGCCAAGTTCAAGGCTATATTATATGCTTTTAGCTACGGTAGCTCGGGTACTTCGTACGTGGACCGTGAGATCGCCACAAGTTCGCCAAGATGCAGTATGCCCTTCTCATTTCCGACCGACCCTATTTTGGGCTCACGACCCAAGGACGGAAAAAGGTACTTTTTTTTATTAAAAAAAAAACGACCCCGTCTGCAACCCCATTCACAAAATAAATAAGGAGAAAGAATGAATATTAAATTCAGGCAATAAGGCCCTGTGTTATTTGAAAAGCTATTGACAATGAATCCCACATTTTTAAAGTAGCGTAAAAAATTATAGCAAAAATAATCCAAGAAGCGGATAGGATATGCCTCTCATCATTATTAGGTGTCTATGTCATGACTGTCACCAAAACGTTATTGAGCTGCTTGGTGCAGCTATAATGTTAGTCAACTACATCTTGCCACAAATATTTTCTTATTTGTAGTGATATCAACTCGTGATAAACTCAATGCAATAAACAAAATTAGAGCACAACTATTACGCACTTGGCCTATTCAAATTTTGCATATAAAAACTGCAAGCTTTTCCCTCAGATTGTTTATATTTTTCCGACCGACTGCAAAACAATATATGAAAACCATAGAAATAGGAAGGGACGCCCTTATTCAAAGAAAAAAAAAGGTTACTTCGCTTAATGAAATGACAGGCGGCAGGTGCGGTTCTAGAGCCAACATTTGGGGGGGGCGTGCTGAAATGTAGACTTTTCTCCGGACAATAGCTTAGGCCTCAGAAAATCAATATGGGGGGGGGGGAGGGCTCGTGCCATATTTTCAATGGGGAGCGCTGATAAAATGCTACAATCAGGCACACTATAATAACTTAAAGTACAACATTTGCTTTTGCTGCAATTTTCAGAAATAAATGGATCTGGAGGATAAGTGTGTTACAGAAAATATTGTTAAACTGACTTGCTTCACGTTTTGGGTTTGGAGATGCTGGAAAATCCAAGAAAACTAACCATGTTCTTGTAGTCTGGTTCCCTGCCGACCAGCGTTGGAAAAATAGAAGTTTTCTTGAAAATGTCAGCACGCCAGGAGCCACGATTTTACAGGATGCTTTATACAGTCATTCCCTAACAATCCAGTAAGATATTTTGTGATAATTTGATCAATTTTTTTTTGATGTTTGCAAATGTTGTAGGCCAATCTTCCCTTTAAATTGTACCAAAAAAATTGGGGGGAGGGGGGCTAGACAAACATTTTTTGGTGGGGTAAGCTGATCTGCCCCCCCGAACCGCCACTGACAGGCGGTGGGCCGGGCCGGGCCGGGTGCGATGGGGGAGTACTGCAGTGAGTTGAATCGTGTACTACATGCATTACTTCTGGAGAGGCTGTTGAGTGTCTTCGAATGCACCTTATCCAATTATAGAGGGCGCTATGCGCTGTCATCTATTCGCGCGATGGAAGAAACTACAACTGGGCAGAAAATTCACGAGATTTCGAGATATCAAATGTTAAAAGCCTTCTCAAGAAATGCTTGAAACAGTTTGTGTGTGCTGGCAAACATGCCGTTTAAATTCCACTAAATCATGCGTCCTCGTCATGCTCGTGGGAACATTCAACTTGCGGTAAGCTGATCTGCTGATGATTGCAATTAATCGAACCACATTTTGTTGATGAACCAACAACATCAATAACAACTGGACCATTGCGCATCGAAATTCTACCTGACGAGTTTTGGAGGTAAAGTAAAAACTATTCAAAATTTTATCAAGTGCATTGTGACTTGTGTTTGACAGGTAGAATAACTTACATATGGCAAGAAATATACCATGTAACTTCACAAAAATATGAAATAAAACCCGGGGAGAGTTATCGATTATCTTATTCTTAAACTGTGCTTAGCGGCTTAGAAAACCAGCGAATGCAGCAGCGATTTCGAACCTGCAACATGGCAGCGATTTCGAACCCGCATCACCAGCACAGTCACTCAGTACTTTTCTGTCATGTCTGTAGTTTAACATGTAACTGTACCGGTAAGTGTAACCAATCGAGCTACTGAAGTGTTCTGGTTGGAGGGGTAGTTGGGTCATTCCACCACCAGGTTGGGAAACAGTGCATGTTATTGTTACATCAAAATATTTGGTTATAAAATTTTCAATGCATTCTTAACAATTGCTCAAAATAATATTTGTCTTAGACGTAGGGTGTTTTAATAATTGAGAAAGTTTGAAATCATTTGAATGTACTTTAATAACGAAAATATGAGCAAAAATGTATTAATTTGGACGTAACAACATTGACACCGTGTCAATGTTACATCCAAATATTCTCTTTTTTGGCCATTTTTTACACGTATGGTATATGTAAAAAATTACCTAAACTGACATTGCATATTTATTAACTGGACATTTCAAAAAAAAAAAAGAATTGTCAATAATCGTCAATCGTCCATAATCGTCGCTTCTTTCGGTTTTGTCTAACTTTGACCTTCCGTTAACTCGGAAGTAAAGGTCAATACACAAAACAGAAATGTTCATCAATGCTTGGTTTATCAGATCACAAAGTGTGAACATGATCTTTGTTTTGTTCATAAGTTATGATTGAAACAAAACGGTCACTTTTTGAACTAAAGTAAGTAATGGAAAATGATTAAACTTACATAAAGAGTACACTACACTCTTCAATATATTACAAAGTTTATCTACCGTACTTTTCATTGAGACTTACAGTAATTATTGCATTTTCTTCCAGTGTATCCAGTATACTGGAAGAAAATGCAACACTTGTCTAAATGAAACGCAGAGTAATATTACAACCAATCACTTGCAGGAATTACACCACTGAACAAATTACACCATCATTTCAAAAATTCACAGATCTGTGTCTCAGGTTTATGTGGAATAGAAAGACACAGAAAGAATGAATGAACAAAAATAGCATGGACTAACAAATGTATCAAATCAAATTGTGTGTTTTCATCATCATCAATGTCATTCTCAATGTTTACATTTTCCTAATACCAATTGTCACAAACCGTACAGAGCACATATTCAACATTTTTAAAAAGGTGAATAATTTTGCCATTTGTGAGCTGATATATGTACCGGTACATTATACTTACATGTGTATGTACATGACATTGTCTTATCAGCCATGGTGCATTGTTTGACATGTTAGTCTGGGCATTTTCTTTGATGAATGATTTACACATGTATCCAATGAATCTTTACAGTAGATTTCCCAAGAGTGAATTGATGACCTAAAATGATTGATATGTATGTAGGACATGTATACAGTGTGTATAGTTAGTGTGGTATGTAGATAATAGGTTTTAATTACATATTTCAAAAAGCAATTTCTCCTTGTGTTCAATGGTTATTCTATTGCCAACATTATAAATGCAGCTATAAAATTCGGGTTCGACCTAGTAGGCCTAACTTTTTTGTTCACCAGCCAGCCAGGCTACTGAAACAGACTCTTAAGAAGTCCGCAGGCATTTTCTCTAGCCCACTTGATTTTAAGCTCTGGCAGGAGCAACTGCATGTCACTTCGTGGTCGGTCTGTCCCCGGAAAATTGACCAAAAATGAGTCCCCTAAGTTTCCCATAAAATATACCTACCAAATTTTAATTTCAAAACAAAAAGCAAACAAACTAAATTAAATACTGAACAAAAATTGTTTGTAACAATTCGTAAAGTTGTTTATGAAAATTGTGTAAATGGAAGCAATATTTGTGCAGTAATATTATACATGTAGTCACGTGGTATGTAGCGCGCTATATACCGAGCTATAGCGGGCTAAATTTTATGGGAAACTTAGGGGGCATATTGTGGTCAATTTTCGGGGCCTGACTAACGCGATAGCGCAGCATGATTTTCATGCGGGATGGCGGCCCGGGCTTGTACACACAATCATTTCATGCAAGACTTTCATGCAAGACGGCCATACTGCAGAGCTTATTGTGCACTTGCACTTGTTTTTTTATAGAGTGTCTCGTAAACAACAGTGTGCATACCGGTACATGTAAAACGTGTATCCTGAAGCAATCTTGTCAGTGTTTTTTTATAAACAGATCTTATACATTTTAACCCTAAACAGTTACATGTAATAAAATTAGACGCGAATATTGATACAGGTTTTGCTTTCTGAATTTAATGATTTGTTTCATCTTTGCTGTAGCCCAATAATTTTTGACTCGCCAGCTGAGCTACATATACTTAAGGAATAGTTTGACTAGCCCGCCGCTGTTGTGACTAGCATTTGGTTAGCGGGCTACCACTGAAGTCGAACCCTGGCTATAATAATGTATTCATGTACATGTACCCATAAGTCCTGCTTTTCACTCAGATACCCCGGTACCAGTGTTGTGCGTTGTTAGGGTGCAGTGTCTTAATTAATTTGCCATTTAGTAGGCCACCTGATTGGTCCACCATATCCTACTGTTTACTGTGGGTAATGTATGTAAGTGTATGCTTCTATTCACCTGCTGGCACTCTGCCTGTCTTTGAGTATAAACAGATGACAGCAGTGCCAATTTCATACATGTACTGGTACGGGCTTGATTCCTGTTTTACATGTAGCTGTGGAAATGGAATTTTGTTGGTCATTTGGAACAAAGACCCATTGACCATGTTGACAGTCAAGGAAATTTTGTGATTGTAGGCCAGCCTACATGTATGTGATGTGGTTTTTATACTGCCTCTGCCTCAGGAATTCAGTACCTGAGCGCAAAGTGCAAGTTTAAACTGCGCGCTGCATAATATGCCTTGCATCGCGCGCCGATCATTCCACTTTTCAAATTGCACTTAGAGTTTTAAACTTGCGCTTAATATAAATTTGCCGGCGCATTGCATAACTTCATTTTTAAACATTTTGGCCGTATACTCCGCCCTGGATATACTCATGCAGAACGGAGCAGCAGAGGCACCCAGCAGAGTGAACCGGGAGTTAGCTATACCCCACCTATTTTTTTCCACTTTTTACCATTAAATTTTAAAAAAAATTTAATAATTAAAAAAAAAAAGGTATTTTATTTTGTTGCGATTTTTGTATTTATGGCCCTATTAATTTTATTATGTACTACCAATGTATCTTTTGCTCAGAAAATATTGGTTAAAGTGGTCATTTTTTTTAAAGTTATGATTTTAATTGAAAAAATTGAGCCTGCAATAAAAATAATTTATTTAATTAAATTAATTATTTAATTAATCATTAATTGTTTTCAAATTTAATTTTTTTTGTATGTAGTACTTTTTTGAAGTGTATGCAAGTATTTCTAAAAAAAACAATGATAATTAAAAACAATACAATTTATTAATTGTTAAATTTATTTATTATTTTTTAGAGTAAGTACTTTTTATTTGTAGAATACATAACCATTTTAAAATATATATAATAAATATAAATATGTCAAAAACTTGAACAATTGAAGGATCATAATCATTCTTTTTACGTTAACAATTACGTTACACCTAGGAAATTATGATTTATTTACATTCAAGAATATAAATAAAATATTTATTTCATTCCATACTTGTCTTTTCAAAAATTTCAAAAAAAAAAAAAATCATCGAAAAAAAAAGAAGGTATTAAGAAGAAGCAAGTTTAAACTTTAAGCATTTAAATTAAAAAACGCTGTAATAAATAATTTTGGTGCTTCAGGTCCCGCGCGTTTAGTGGCTTTCGCGCGCAAGTTTAAACTTGCGTGGGGGATTCAAATTGCGCTCGACAGCCCTACTGTCAATAAACACAGGTATGTGGGGCTCAAGATTATAGTGTAATCGTGTGAAATTAAAGTATAATCATCATTGTTTCACTGATTTTATTGTATTATTTTATTTAGGCCCCCTATGTGTTTATTATATTGGGGGGGGGGATATTCAGTTGTAAAGACGTGTTTGTTCCTATTGAAATCAAGTTAAAATACCGGTACATTTACATTTGTAGCTTATAAATATAAAACGAGTATGTTGTACAGCAGAACTCAGATTAAAGAGGTTGTGGAATGCTCAACGACATTTCCGTCATTTTTCGGATGTAGCCTAAGGTGTGATGAAATAAAAACGACTATTGTTTCTGTCATGAAATGAATACAAAAGGTACTTTTGAGAGCTGTTTTTCAGGTCCTGTTTCGACCCGAACGTGCAATTTGTGTGAAAGTCGTTGTTGGGGGCAGCAAACAAAACATACTAAATCGTGACATAATAAACAGGACTCCCGATGCAGCGTAGTATAAACATAGTATAAACACTGGTCGGCCGACCAGCGTTGGAAAAAACTGGCTTTTTTTCAAATACTGGCCCAGTTGACCATATTTAGTTAGTCCGCATTTGTTTGCAATCAATTACAATTCCTTACAATTCCTGAACTTCTATAAATTGCTCCGTTTCATTTTAAATGGAGTCAGGGAACCAGACTACAGGAAATGATTGGGTTTTGGGGGGGGGGGTTATAGCATATACGAACCCAAAACGTAAAAAAAAGCAGTGTAACAATATTTGCTATACCGGGTACATTACCAACCCCCCAAATCCATCCATTTCTGAAAACTACAGCTAAAGCAAATGATCCCTTTAAATCAGTGATCATTACTGATCTTCTGGTTTGTACTTAACATCCTTACTCACAAGTAATGTTATTTTTCCCCTTGAAAATACATTCTTCCGGTACAGACAGTAGCTTTGGAGTTGTGATATCAAGAGGATATTTTAATGTCTACAGAAAGATGGAGTACATGTACATTGAATGCCACGATTCAATGTACATGTACATATATGTAGTCTGTAAGAGTAAATGACTGCAGTCTGGCACGTTGTATCCATTGGAATCTATGTATATAGCCTTCATGCACGAACATAAAATGAACTTAAAATGCAAAAACACAAGGTACAGTACAATGTACATGTACATGTACTGTGCATTCCATCATACATATGACTTAATTATCTGCAGAACATGCATCATCTCCATTACAATGTACACAAACTAATTAGTACGTGTATTTGGTTTGTTTGCAAAAGGTAATGTACCGATATGATGAGACTGTTTACTTGGTTAATTGCTCTATGGTTAATGCTTGCAAAAAGCAGTGCGTAACCTGGCAACCAATCAGTGCACATAATCACTTACAGTGTACCGGTGTACATGTATGCATGTACTGGTATCCAGCATAGTCTCTCCAGAACAGAACTGCATGTGTATCCATGGTGATAGCTTGGCTGGGATTTTAAGGAGAAACGAGTGAATTGATGATGGTGTTATTATCCATGAAGGCTGTGGAAGGAAAAGAAGGTAAACGCTGTAAAATCCAACTCAGGTTTTATTGAATTATACATTAATCATTGTACGAGTGCTTACATGTAGGCCTGTACGTACATATGCATGTTCATAAAAAGTGCAAAACTCTGCAGCATAACACATTTGCCAGATGCTTACTGCTCATCCATCATTTGTAGTACATTTGAGTAGATGAATGTGAACAACTGTCTCCTTTTGATGTATCAGCATTTTTTCTAGGTTTCCTCATTGTTAAGTACATCTTCTTGAGGTGGTTGTGCAATTGTTGACTTATTGTGTTTGAAAAACACAAGGATACGTGTACATGTATACGTGTACATTGTAGGCCTATCATTTTTGCCAGTGATTCAATCATTGTCAATCAAGTAAAATTGTGTTTCTGCTGCATGCAGGTTTCCTTAATTTAATGTGATGATGGCAATATATGTCCAGAGATGGCACATCACATCATCACGCCAAAGATGGGTGTGTGACAGTGGGAACGGCAAATGCCAAAATTTTAAAAAAATGGTGGCGTCCGGAAATTTGGCCCAAAATCAGCCGAGTGTTCCCTAACGTGGCACACTTAATCTCAGAAAATCCCAAGTTACCGTACATAAAGAATATCTGTATAAAGTTGACAAATTCTGATAAGTTGTCATCATTATCTCCACTCCCATACCCATAGTCTACAAGTTTGTCAGCAAATTATTTCTTACTTTTGGGGGCATTTTCAAAAGGGTTATTTGTGTACTTAAAAAATAAATAAAAAAATATGAGAAAATCACGCCAAAACAAATGTCTCTTTTAAATTTATAATGTTCAGCTATGATGTAAACTCAAGATTTATGAAAAGGAATGTTTAGAGCTAGATGAAATGTCCATTACCTGTTAAATTTGATTACAGCAAGGCACTATAGAGGTGAACAAAATCAAAGTGTGCCACCTTTAGGGACTGCGCTACATTAGGGGCCGCACCCCACATTATAAGGGCAACAATATCAGCAGGAACTTTTTCACAACACATTGTTGGCACGTGGTGCACATTCTATACACCTGTAAGTTTACTGCAGGAGTGCATGTGCTCAAAATAATCTCGTTACCATTGACTGGCCCTGGGGACGTGCGTGTCTCTGCCACTCTGCATTGCACTATATAATTATGTTTGGGTTAAGCCAAAACACTTTTACCCAAACGGGAAAAAAATGTTTCTGTATTCTGACGCGAAAACAACCCCTGAAAGTGCAAAAATTGTCAAATTATAGTCATGTTATGAACATGTTTTCCCTAAGGATTTTTAAACTACATTTTGTACATTTAAGCCCAACAGTCAGTTGATATTTTGAGCCCTTTAGATTTGTGCATAAATGCATGTATAATTTGTGCATGTTAATGTTCCTATTCAAGGGTTCCGGAAGCTCGCCACTAGGGGGAACTTTCAGGCTTCTATTGGAACAATTGATAGGCGCATAAGTTACAAGTAACTTTATGTTAAATTTAGATCTGTTGTATGGATGTGCCCAATATTCTATCAATTATCGAATATTCATATATTTAATTTTTATTTTGAATATTAGGAGGTACCCGTAAATGCAATGAAATATGAACATAGGGGAAAGAGTCACTTTTTTCGTAACAAATCGCATTCTGAAAGCTTATTTTAAGGTGTTGCCAGACACAAGAGCAGCTGATGTACATGTGCCCAACAATGAAATGTGGAATCCATCCAAGAATAAGGAAATATATATTTGATGAATACTGTTCATCAATGTGCAAAGTGAGCATTCTTTCTCATGATATATTGATGTTAACTACGTTGCAATAAATTATGATGAAACCATCATAATGGCATTTTTAACTGGAAATTGGATGACCGTAAGTCCGAAGAGAAAGGTGGCTGCATCTTTGGTGTAATAATGAAGTTAAAAATTCTCCATACAACTTACAAGTACCGGGTAGTCTCTCACCGGGCAAAAATAGTGGCACGGAGAGAAATTTTTATTGGCGTAACAATATTCTCCCATAATTAGAAAAATTTTATTTCATATGGTTTTGAAAATGGTTACTGAAATCGAAACCATGGAAACGATGACGAAGAAATTAATGCATATGATTTGAGGCTTTGCATGGTGGGGTTTCGGTTTGCGGTAACACCATGTGGTAATAACTACTGCTTAGAAGATATTAGTTCTGAAAAGAACTTGTCCTGCTTATTATCAACTTTGCGAAGTAGTTTTTTTGTTCTATTAAGAACAGTCCTGCTGTAAGTTCTAAACGAACTTGTCTTTGGTCTCAATGTTTCGACTAGCCTGCTCTAGTCATGATCAGGAGACTGAAGATAGTTGGAGATGCTACTCCTTAAGTAGGATTTGTTAGGATTGGGAGTGCTTGCTGGGCATGCCCTGCTCGCTCGGGTGTGTCAGTTGGCTGTGAGCCATGGGCATTGTGTTGAGGGATGCCCGCTGAGCGTCCTGCTCGCTCGACTGTGTCAGTTGGCTGTGAGCCTTGGGCATTGTGTTGAGGGATGCCCGCTGAGCGTCCTGCTCGCTCGACTGTGCCAGTTGGCTGTGAGCCTTGGGCATTGTGTTGAGGGATGCCCGCTGAGCGTCCTGCTCGCTCAGGTGTGTCAGTTGGCTGTGAGCCACGGGTGTTGCAACTTGGAATAACTGAATGCCATATGTTGCTTATGAAATAGCCAATATCTTGTGGGACAGTGTCATGTTTGTGGATCTCAATAGCTTCTCTGATACGACGGGTGTACCGCGTTGGTATAACTTGACAAGGTTTTTCATGCGCTCCCCGTAGAGCATACTGATATAAGATTTGAGGCTTTGCATGGTGGGGTATTGGTATCATTTTAGAAATTAATGCAGTTGCACACAAGCAAATGTCCGGTGAACCCAAGCGACGGTACCTACAGTATGGACCAAAAATTATTGGGGAAAAAATTTCAGCGGAAAATAAGGAGGGTAATCTCAATGAAAACGGATATTAACAGAGTTTGCTAATTGGTTTATTGTGGTGCGATCATGGGCATCGTGGTGCAGTTTCAGGAATGTTTCAGTTTCAGCTTATTTCATATTCATATTCCAATAAAAGACAAACAGAAACTTTTAAACGAGTATTTAAAGTAATAATATTGTAATGAATTTTTGGACCTGGTTTACTTTTTTCAAATTAGGTCTGTGTCGGTTATGGTGGCATTTAGGTTTGAACAGATTACTGGTAGTTTACTTGGACACCTTGCAGGAATTTTAGATCGCAGTTTGTGGCCGGAATGTATGTAAAGAAAGGCATAGTGATTTCTGGTAAGCGGAACACATCTGAGCATGAGTAAAAGACGTTTGGGCGTGAGCAGACGACACCAGCGCGTGAGCGTGGGAAATGGTGCAGATGTGATCTGTTACGCAGTCAAATCTACCGTTGGTCAGTTGTCCGCTTTGGTGTAGTTTGAGGTCATACTGGCTTAAGCATGTTAAGATTTGAACCATTTAGTACATGTACCTGTTTACCATAATTAAAGTAATGATATTGTAATGACTGCAAACACATTATACAAATGTACCCAAGATAAGTTTTTACCTGTCATGCCTGTATCAAAATGTAGACGTTTCTGTGGTATACTGTGCATGTAGGCAATATATATTGTTGCATGTGATGCATTTTAAAGACAAACTAGCTGAATGAACTTAAAAAGTTAATGCTCCAGATAAATATCTGACATGCAATGAAGCAAACGTTTGACTAAAACCAAATTTGGTGACTTTTTAAAATTCTATGATGACAACCAAATAACCAAGTTTCATCAAAATTGGTCATGAAACATGTTAAAATGCACTGACAAAATATACGTTCATGTATCGTTGAATTTGATAAATTTTTCAAATGATGCCAAGTTCTCTAATAAATTGTCCATGTTTTTAACTGACTTGGCTTCATGGAGTCAGTGATGTACATGTAATGGCTCTTATCTCTCATCTTGCGTTCAAGAGCTTCCTTTGATTGTACATGTATGGGCATGTACCGGTATACTTCAAACAACCCAACGTTATGTTGATAATGGCAAAGAGCCAGTTGTCAGTGATTTCGCCATGAATTAAGAGCGATTGAGTGAATCTTCAATGGCATACATTGTACATGTATATTGATGGTCACAATAGGTAGCGTGCCATACATACAAAGGCACTGTGCTGGTTGATGTCATACAGGCTAAGATGCTGGATGCGTCTACATGCTCTTGTTGTAGAGGCATGTCTTATGCAAGTACCGGTACGTTCATGAACAATATGCGTAATCACTTTAAAGGGGATTTCATTTTATTCTTTACTTTTGATATTTTTTCTGCATGATGCACATGTACGTACACCAGCTTGGGACTTCTTTATGATAAGGTGCTACACTGTATACAGGGTGAGTAAAAAAGAAAAAAGAAACCTAAATGTCGGGACTATTGTTTTTGTGATGTTCTGCATATAGTGGTAGCATGTTCAAAATCTAGGATATGAATGCCCAATTCATAAGCTTTCTTTTGGTACAGTCATTCAAATCATTCATGTACTTTTCAAGTTGTGGAATTTTAAACACAACCACCGTTGAAAAGTTCTGTCCACGGATGTTCTTTCAGCAAAACAAAAACAATTTACACACATTTGTTTGCATTTTGCTGAAAGAACATTTACCTTTTTGTGATCCGTGAACAGAGCTTTAAAACAATGTTTATGTTTAAAATTCTGTAATTTGAAAATTACATGAGTGATTTGAATGATATTTGTACTAAAAGAAAGTTTAGGCCTATGATTTGGGCTTTCCTGTCCTAGATTCTGAAAGCGCTACATACAGAACTTTACTAAAACAATGGTCCCGACATGTGGGTTTCCTGGGTTTTTTTACTCACCCTGTATTGTAACGCGGTAGTATCTGCTTGATGCATAACCATTTTCGAAAGTAACGTTGTGGTGTTTTATTTTTCCTGACAGTTTTATTTTGAAGTCACTGTGATGATTATCACCAATTGGCACCAATGAATAGGCAGAGGATGTCTGGTCCCAGCAAGCAGGCAGCGAGCAGGAGACTACCCCCTCTACCAGCCCACAAACGCAGTCCAGCCACCACCAGTCCTCATGCTTCAAGCAAAGGCCACTCTGTCTACCTGGGTCCTAGCCCACCTAGTCACACTACTGGAGGAAAGTATGCACACATCCAAGGACATTATGGTTATGGGATCGCACGATCTAACCATGATCGCATGATAGTCACTGGTAAGTATTACTTTACGAGGTTTAAAGGGAATATACATGTACAGCATTTGCAAACATCAAAAAAGAAAACTACCAAATTATTATGAAATACCTTACTGGACTGTTAGTGAATGACAGTCTAAAGCATCCTGTAAAATCTTGGCATCCGGTGTGCTGTCATTTTCAAGAAAGAGGTTTTTCATATCAATTTCCATCGTGAGTTGGAAATTGATACAAAAACTGAGCACCATTTTTGGGGCAAGCTCCAAACCAGAAACCAGAGACTTTTTATTTTTGGCCTTGCCCTAACGTACCTGAATCCATCAAAATCCATACCCCTGTTTTAAAGTATTTTGGCGGATTCAGGATACCTCTATATTGAGCAGTTAGGGGACTTTGATTGTGTTGATGGATTCAGGATCTCAACAGTTTAACTCCTTGGCTATGTTTGGTGTGTACAAGATATATGTAAATTGTGTACTTCACTGGTCATGCTGGTGGATTCTAATGGACTCATGATCACTGGTGGATTCTGATGGACTAAGGACACCAACATTTTTTGCAAGACAAAATTGACAGATTTTGGCAGATTCAGGATACTCTCCAGTAAAAATACCCAAGGGGTTAGGGTTAATAAGCTATTACTTTTTTTCATTTATCCATAAAAAGTCTGTGTGGAGCTTTTGTCTTGCTCTTTTGCATGCCTGTGTTAATCAGTACTGCACACTGCACACAGGTTAACATCTTCAAGCTAACATACTTCTTTTTCTTCTTGTTGACACTAGGGCAGTCATCCACTCTAAGTAACGGTATTGGTCGGCATCGCGCTGTCCTCACACATCCTTCATTCAGTGAATCCATTGAAGTTTTACCAGGTAAAAATCACAGCAAAACAGGATTGTTCAGAGGTTACAACTGCAAAGCACTCAATGCATTATTACTGTGACTTTGTCAATCATGAAGTGATGATAATATTTTCAGTCACATTGTTTTGTACATTTAAAAAAAAGTTTCCCATCGTACATGTAGGTACTGTATGGTAGGCATTGTATCGTTGTAAAGGCCGCGGATCGCATGTGAGTAGAGTTGTGCGTTGGTTCTCTCCTGTGCCACGAGGGTTTTTCTCCGGGCCCCTCCGTATTTCCTCCCGAAAAAAAAAAAACACTCGATCTCAGGCTGGCTGCCTGTGTATCATGGTCGGGTCGATGTGGGCATAGCCATAGGCGATGGCCCGTGCCAGCGGCGACCACACGTTGTAGCCGCGTCCTTCGCAATTCAGCATCCCAGCTGCGAGTAAGGATGATTAGCCTCCCAAATTATTATTATTATTTAAACATAATACTCGAAAAAGCTTTTCCAACAGGATAGAAAACGGAATACATCACCATGATCACAGGCACTTACATACATTTACAAATCATATATTCCTTATTAATTTGGAAGGTTCTAATAATTTGTGTTACATTATTCATGTTTGCAACCAGATCATATTCTCCAAGAGCAGGTGCGTAGTTACCTGAATGAAAACCCTGCCTTTTTGGAGGATTATGTCTTGAGCCATGTTGACTATGACATACTGGAGCGATGGACAGGACAAGTTCGTGCTCAGAAGCACAAGGTCACCTATAGCAGATCCAGAAGCATGTCACGAGAGAATTCTGGCAAGAGTGGCTCCAGTCAAGGCACCGGTAAGCTGGATAGTCACATTTTCAATGCTCATATACCATCGCTTTTAACCGTGAAACCAGTTGAACAGGGGGGGCTTGGTTTCTTTCAGCTTTTAATAGTCTCCATCTAGCTACAGATGCGACAGTTAACAATTGTTGACTGCTGTGATGTTGGATATGACGTATTGAACACCAGAGGGGTGCAAGCTATGGGGCCCGAGGGTATTCAAAACGTCATATTCCACATCACAGCAGTCAACAATTGTTTTGTTATACCTCTGTCTTGGATTCTTTGGATTTTGATGTAAAAATCACGAAAACAAACAGCAGTGAACACAAAAATCATGACAATCGAACGTCAACTCATTTCGCGTGCTTGAAACAGGTGATCGTCTGTTAGTTCGCTGCTCCCACTTGTGTGAAAACATGGTGAAAATAGCGTGGGTACCAACGATACAAGCGTTTCACACCATACGTACCGTACGTACAAAGTAATATCACGTACGTGATATCCCACAGGGAGTGTGCCATGACTTTTTATAAACCTAACATGTGATCGTTCTAGGCCAATGAAAATACAATATTCAAGACAGAGGTATAACAATACTTGTTGACAAATACTGCATTACTGCTATTATGTTACATGTTAGAAGTATGTATTTAGGTATTAAGTGTAATTGTACATGAATAGATTGGATTCAGTTTGTAAAAATCTTTGAAATTGTTTTAGATTCTTACACTTTTAATGAAAGATATGTACATGTGATACAACATTCCTTCACAAGTATGACACAATGTAAGCCAGAGCAGCATGTACCGGTACATGTCACATGCATGTACTGGTGCCTCTACATGCATAATCAGATCACTGACAAAATATACAAACAATAACAAGCCTAAGGTTTAGGTCTATCTAGATTACTATATTCATGGCATTTAATGTAATTGGACTGACACTTGGCCATATTCTATTATTTCCACTGTTTTGATACCATTGTGATATTGACTGGTCTAGTGTTGGTATTATGGATTCATTTCCTCGCAGCACTTGACCACGCAAATACCACCTGCCTAGCAATTTCCACATTTCATGCTTGCCTGCCAGCTATAGACTGAGGATTTCCTGTTGTTTTTTTCCTTGCAAGGTTTCACCTAGCGATTTAATGTCCCTCTTGCCTTTTGTGTGTATATATTCAGGTCCACCTTCACCCAAGCCTCATCATTGGAAGGTAAGGAGGAGTTGAACTTTCAGCCAATTTATCTCTTTTTTTTCCCAGGTTTTAAATGAATACGCAATAAGTGTTTGAAATGAATGAGAATATTTTTTTTCTCATACATGTTCTTTGAAATTGATTAAAGTTTGGAAGGGTATTGTTTTGTTTAAATCACCAAGGTATCATTCTTTACACCAGGGAATAGAAGTATTTAATTAAAGTAAGGCCTGCAATAACCTGCTCCTTAATATCATAGTGCTGAAAATAAACCTTCAAGTTGGTTTTGTTTTGGTTTGATTTGGGTTTGCTTCGGAGATTTTTGTGCAAACAGTGGTTTGGTGGTTTGTCAGAAAATCCAAACATTATGAGGATTTGCTGCTACTGTTGTTAACTGTCGGTAAGCGTAATAAAACCAGTTATCATAGGCCCTTTGCAGGACCCAGTCACATTCCAAGCCTCTGCCCAGAAGTTTGAGATTTAAAATTTTGATAAGTAAGATTTGAGGCTTTGCATGGTGGAGATACTAAATAATGAAAGGTTTGCGGAAACACTATGTGCGAATAATTTCTCAACTAAGAGAATGGTTCTGAAAAGAACCAGAGGTATAAACTCGACGTTCCGGTCAGTATGCTCTGACCGTCTTCAAAATTTTGATGCATATTAATGTTGTGCAAACACGAAACTGACCGTGGTTTTGATCGAGTCGGGTTTTGGTTAAGATTATATAAATACATCATTCATAGTTTGAATGATTCTACATGTAGGTGAATACTCAAACGAACATAGAGATCCAACTTAACGTCCGTAACATGAAACAAGAGTGTCAGATTTTTTTTTTTTCGGACAAAATATCTGAAACAGGAATAGTGAGGGTTCACATTTCAGACAATGGATCATCATTTGAGACATTAAATATCAAACACAGTGACCAATGTTTACTATGGGAATAAATGTGTGTTTGGCCTTCAGCTCGGGCCACTCTCCACGTCCAGGCCCTGAGCCGGTGTTAAACGACACTTGTTTAATACCGGCCAAGCACAGATATATTCCCATTCAATACCTTTTGGCCAAAAAGTAAAAAAAAAAAAAACTCAAAAATTATAAATTTCCAAAAATTGTGTTAAACAATTTGACTCCATGTTTTGTGAAACACCCCTCTAGCTATGTTTATGGTATGTGCCTCGCGCGAGTAGTACTAAAAATGTCCTTGTATGGAGATCGGCACCCCCATGACGCATACTGCATGATGTGCCGCAGAACGCAAAGTGTGAATTAAGGACCGTGAAATACGGACTCACTCATTGGTAGTATTGCACATGCCTAAAGTGAAGATAATTGTGAGGGTTCACTCAATAAAAGAGTAAAATGGACCATATTTCAAAGTCCAAATCTCATGTGAAACAGGGGAAAAACGTGTTTAAAACCAATATAGGAATGGGTAAATATAGGAATGGGTAAACTGTCTTTGGTATTTATGAATTATTATTATAGTCAATTAGCCAGGATGGCCATATCAAAGTCTTTCGACTTACATGTTGTACTTCCAGTGGGAAGCCTAGAAAGATAGGGAAGGAAATTACAGATTTAGAGGTGGGAGGAAAACCCTGGAGTGACTTCAGGTAGGGACTGAAGACCCAATCCACATGCTCGCCCAGGTGGAATTTGATGTCCCAGCGGTGGAAGGTGTTGAAAGTACCACTATGCCAACCTGATCCCAAGTGTCTGAAGAAAAAAAATCCTAGCATGTGGAAAACAATTAAGAAAGTGCTAATGTGAAGTGACATAGTGATGATGTCACCCATTAATATTTAGTATCTAGCAAGCGCAAATGCTTACTTCATGTACATATACATGTAGTATGTAGCTTGGATATATAATACAGATGTGCACACAGTGTAAAGGTGGTTCCACAACAGTCCAAGTCAGAGCCCACACAACTTATCGCGTTAGAGTCGCGTCAATGCAGCTTGTGAAATATTGTCAAATTACATGATATACAAATGGACGCGGAATGCGCAAAATGTGAGACAAACAAAAGTTAACGTACAAAATGCCATAGGGCTGTCTAAGGGGCATGGCTCGCTTGCAAACAGCGATACATCAATTCTAATCAATTGATTCAGAATGGCAAATGGCTGGAAGTCTTTCCATGCATCTGGTCTACACGATGTGGGTCATCCTATACAATAGCACTGACCGGGTAGGTAGAGAGACACAATATTTTGTAAAGACTGCCATTTTTTTCTGAACAGTGCCCTTTTCCAAAAAGAACTTGGTGCCCTTTTTTGTGGCATCTGCCGTTTTGGGTCCCTTTTTCAGAATTTCGGACATGTATCCCCCTGAAAAGCACCATATATTGGCCCTTTGTGTGCATAATTGTCAGTTTTGAACAGCACCCCCATCGACGGTACCAGCCCCCCCCCCCCCCCCAACACACCCCACTTTTTGATTTTACGGAGGCCAAGTGTCCGGAGAAAAAAAACCTGTCTACATTTCACAACGGATGTACAAGTGCCCTTTTCAAAAAATTTCCACCCCCCCCCCCCAAATAAAAATGACCATGCTACGCCCCTGCACTCTGGTACCAACATGAAGTATGACGGTAGCATGTCATCATACAAGACTTCAAGTGGTGATAAGCGCTAGTGAGAACAAACAAAGTGTTCTGTACATGCTAAATACAGACTGATGCCAAGACGACCTCATCACTTTTTTGGGGTGAGTTTGTAAGGGTTTTCTCAAATTACAATTTTTACCTATTTTTCTTTATGGCAATATTTTCATTTCTTTGACTCAATTACGAAGCAAAGATAGCCTTTAATCAAGAATTAATGTAATGAAGGTGTCATCATGTGATTTTTGTACGGTTTTACCCACTATTGATACAAATTTAGAAAAATGACTCATCTGAGCTTGTGTACAAAATGTAGGGAACGGATTATCTACATGCTTGATATGCCGCATCCGCGCATATAACAACGCATAGAACATGTAGAACAGCTGGTGTCCTGTCTGAAATTTGACCACTGAAAGACTGAAGTCTCTTGCCGAGTCTCGCACGCGAACGCACGACGCGCAAGTGCCGTATCATGCATCTAACCAGAAATTTGGCAGTGTTGTAGTCATGCACTTTTGGCCGAGTACCGAGTTCTGCCGAGTACCTAGGTTGCCGAGTACGAGTACAAGTAATTGTGCTTCCGAGTACAAGAAAAATGTCTCCGAGTACGAGTACTTGAACGGCCGAGTACGAGTACGAGTACTTCCTAATACGAGTACATGTATTCCGAGTACGAGTACATGTACTTGTATTTCCAAATACGGCACCGGGTACATTGTGCATGAAGCCTAAAATCACTTGTGATACGAACTGGGGTTCGTCTTTGTAAGCTTTTTCAATTATTTGAAATGAATTTATTTTTCAAATCGGCAACAGCAGTTTCAAATCAATGTAACTGTATGTTCCAAGGAAATACTACACAGCTGAGATACGGACATGAATGTTTAGGTCAACTGTCATTTAATAAAATTGATGCTTGATGAAGTTCAAAGTTGTCCCATGTGTTTCTGATATGCTAACAGCACGCAACATGCACTCTGCAATTTGGCGTTTCACGCCATTTTGGACAAATTCCCTGTGATCCTTGAACCCAAACAGTGGACACAGATGACATGATACATGTTTTTTGGGGTTCTTTGCACGAACAACGTACAATTTGGGTGTAAAAAACTGAAAAGTGCCACACAGGCAAGCGTAAGCAAACAGATTTGTGTTTGGTGTCTACGCATTTAGTCTGCTTCCCATTCCTAGGCCTCCATTCAAGGCTAGGCCGCTGTGGACCTGTTGCTGTAACCAGACTAGGGGCCGTTTTTCAAACCTCAACGGCTTTATGCTCCAATCACCCAAGTTAATCGTACGACCATTTAAGGAGCACCTCGGCGTACAGTGTGTACAATGATTGGTCATTGTGCCCACATACGGCAAATGGGTCATTGTGCGTAATTGGTCCAGGCCCAGTCAGACCTATATACAGACCCAGTCACTGCTAGCTGTTCATTGTGTTTGTCTGGACATGCTTAGAGTAGAGAAGATCTCGACTTCTCCGCAGTCGACCATTTGAAACTGAAAAATCGATAAAATAAGGCCGTGGTAACGTAAGTGATATACCATTTTGTTTTTTATCGAGTACCTCTGTTCGAGTACGAGTACTTTGTTTTATCGAGTACTGTTATTCGAGTACCAGGAGTTTGATGATCGAGTACAATTTCGACATGTGCGAGTACGAGTACTGTGCTGCTCGAGTAGGAGTACCGTCATATCGAGTACGAGTACTTTGACATTCGAGTACGAGTACGAGTACTCCAAAAAAAGTACTCAAGTAGTACTCGAGTACGAGTGCCGAGTACCAGTACTACAACCCTGAAATTTGGGGGAGACGTTTATCCTTGTGTAGAGGATCCGTATTTAGACTACTGTTAGAATAATCAAATTCAAAATTTGAAAAGACATGCAAATGACATCAATCTACCGGTAAAGCAAACAGTGGGGATGTGCTCCTTCATATATAATAGTGTCCTGCTGTGGCATTTTTTTCTGGATTTTTGATAATTTATAACACCCTTTGCAAGACCATTTTGTCACCTATTTATGAACACAGAAAAGCCCCATGTTCTTTTTACAATGAAACACACAGGCGTGTAGCTCTCAGTAGGATTGAATGCCTTGGAGATATTGACAGGTAAACTACATGTACCGGTACATGTTCATGTAGGTGTGGTCTTGGGCAACATCACTCTTGAGAGGTTTAAAATAGTGTCAATCGAGTTGATTTGTTGTCCCTCTGGCTCTTCTCATACATGTACATGTGTATATTATTGATTTTACGTGGAAAAAAGGCTCACCTTTTTTTATTTTGCAAAATCTTAAAATCAAATAATTTTTTTAATGTAGTTTTTTAAATATATTTTTCACTACAACTGTCATGTAGGGAATTGTTCCTGTTTGAAAAAAAAAATCAAAATTATGAAATATACCTTCATCCTTAAATCACAAAAGCTCGGCACACAATGACCAAGGACATCTTATGCTTTTTCCTTGTATATAATTCATTTGATTTTCAGTATAATCAAATTGAAGGAAAGTGTTTTATGAAAATGTCCATCAGTGTTAAGTGTTAAAAGCTTCCTTGTGTGAATGTGTCCCATGTATTCAGATCCATGCCTGGCTGGCTCTCATACAATGGCACGTTTTAACCTTGGCAGTTCCATTTTAATTATTCCATATTTTTTGGTAATTTTGTATGGACCACTTTCTACTCCCTTGTCATTTTTCTCAGCGAAATATTGTCAGCATTAAAAATTCAATGAAAACAAAGGACAAAGACGAGCCATTAGACTCTGCCTCTACGCAGCTGCTTGTCACGAAACGCAATCAAAGCATTTGAGATCTTTCTAAAATACAATATGCAAGGGCTTAGGGGTTATGTTATACAGTGGTCCAGAGTGTAAAATTGCATTCAAATATTGCCGCTGCTGTAAAGCTAGCATAAATTCAATTAACACATGTCTACTGTCTTCTGTTTATACTTGTCAAATATGAGTGAAAGCACAGCCTTTGTGACCTTTTAATTGATTTTCTGCTAGAATTTGCCACGCCACTAGCTAGGCATGTAACATGGTCCTCATTCAGGCATGCAACTTTTCCTCAAATCCGCTGATTTCCTTGTTTTTTACTTCTCGTGAATGCCATTACAAATTGAAAAATGCTGTGCAAAGTCTTGTGTGGTTTGGAATTTCCTCGTTTTTTTTTCTAAATTCCCAGTTGCATGCCTGCTCATTGCCAATGCACAGAACTTTATGCCAGTCAACAACTCTTCATAATTATAAGCAGTCCATTTGGTGTTCAAATTTGAATATTTGAAACGTCAAAACTTCCCTTAAATTTCTAATTTGTCTTGAATATTTTGTGTCACCATAATATACAAAAGTGTATTTTCTGTTGTAATGTACATGTAAGTTTAAAGACACATATTTAATCCTCACACATGAAAGTGAGGGCACTCTGGGATGCATTGGAGGAGATGTGCAGCAACAAGATTTTTTTTATATAATAATAATTATAACTATTACCGGGAATGGGCCATTAGGGAGACTTTCCCATAGACTTGTGCACAAAGTTTTTTGCAACTTAAACGTGCCCTAACCCAATATTCCCTTGTCCTTTTTCCACGAATTTCGGTATTTTTACTAATTAGATCACGAGCAACAAATATAACCTAATTACGACACTAAAATTTTGCCTCTGAAGGGGGGCTGTGCCATTAGGGAGACAGTGTTTCCCTATTATCGAAGAAACTACGATAACACGTCTCCCTAATGGTACATTTAGTAATATAATAATTATAAAAATAAACAAATAAATAAAATAATTAATTAATTAATAAATTTAACAAATAAATTTATCAATAAATAAATAAGAAATACAACAAATAATTTAATTTAAAAAAATATCCTAGTGCCCTCAAGGTTTCTTCCATTTCAACAATATTTAGCCAGTTAATGAAGACATATTAATTAGTCTCTCTATACAATTACAGACAGCCACCATTTCCCTCATCATAACAGACCCTATGCAGCCTGTACAACCAACTACCAAATGATCAGTCCACAATCCTATCATTGCTGTGTTGATTCCTGTTGCCATGGTGACTGTTACTATGACAGACTCGCTGGGATTGTACACGTACCTGTGCAGATGTATTTACCTTGGAGCTTTAAGGAAATGAATTTGAGCGCAGGCATGACACAGACCAGTGGTTATACCCAGAAAATAAAAATGAAAATCAATGAACGCTGTATCATACATGTATATGATGTCAGTGTAGATGAAGCATCCGTGGGTTATGTTGAATACATGTACACTGAAATAATTGAAAAACAGTTCACATGCATTGATCATTTAAAAAAATTATAGTAAGAATACTACATGAATGGTGAGAAAATGTTTTTGTAAATCTAAAATGAATATGCATGTAAAGTTATGAGCATGTATACATGTAATCAGTAAACAATTAAAGATAGGTTTTGTTGACTATACACAATGTAGATCAATGTACATGTCTTGTCTCTGCTCGGATGTAAAGTTGGCTACGGTTATGTTTTCTAAGTAGAAGACACATGACTACATGTACTTAAAATGCCCCTTACATTTCAATTGAACTGTGTCTTGTATTAATTAAAACAGTTAAGATCATGTATTACAAACCATGTAACAGTTAAATCATTCAGCATACTACTATACAGGGTGTTTAAAAAAAAAGGAAACCCAACTTCAAAGAACGAGTATGGACAGATGATATGTTTGTTAGCTATAAAACTGGTATCATCTGAAAGCGTAATCTCTATGCTTTTCAGTGATACTGTGTTTAGGTTTTCTGAGTCATGCATCAGTGAGCATCATTGTCTTGAAAACTGGATGCAAAAATGCAGTTGGTTCACTTTCATAAAAAAAAACACTGGGCACAGTGTGCCTATTGTTACGAAAATGTGTGAAATAGCTTGAATGTTAATCCTCGGAAAAATGGCACATTGTTTTGAACGTAGCTTGGTCAAAACGAGAAATTTATGACAAACAATAAGATCCAGTTTTGAAACCAACCCGACTTGTTTTGGGGTTTGTTTTTATGCACTTGTGTCTTCTTTTTGAATACTTATTCTCATGCACACCATGCCTATTGTGTTTGACATGAAAGTGAACCAACTGCAATTTTGCATCAAAATGTCATTTTGCATGACAATGGCGCTCAGTGATGCATGACCCTGGAAATGTAAACAAGGTATCATTGAAAAGCATAGAGATTACGCTTTCAGATGATAGCAGTTTTATAGCCAGTAAACATTTAGTCAGTCCATACTGGTTCTTCAAAGTTGGGTTTCCTTTTTATTGAAACACCCTGTATTATTCAAGCAAACTGGCAAAGAAAAAATGTGATTTTTTTTTCTTATTTGTAATGTTTGTTAATGCACATCTGCTGGGATTATTTGCAGAAACAAAATAGAAACCCAAAATGTTAAGTGTACATTACAAGTTTGAACCTTAATCATAATCAATATAAAAACATGTCTGTGATTGCAAGAATTAGACAATGTGGTTGGACACATTACATTTAAAAGAGGAAAAATTTCATGAACGATTGTAGCTCTTTTGCAGATTGAGTTAATAGGTGCAGTATTATAAAGGCACGTCTTTATTTAAAATTTGTGAACACAAATACTTTTATTAATTTCATGGAGGCATGTCAATCAAGGTGTAAGATCTTGAATTCAATCCACAAGAGTAGGAAGACAGTTTGGTCCGCCCCCAATTTAAAAAAAAATCCCCTTGTCTGTAAAGGTACAGTCCATCATTTGTAATTTGTGCATTTTGTTTAATTGTAGCAACAAAAGTGCTCAATATCTGAAGAAGGATGCTGAACAACTAAGGCCAAAAAAAAAAAGTCTCCGGTTTCTGGTATGGAGCTTGCCCCAAAAGTGGTGCGGCGACGCGGCTTTTTTTTTTTTTTTACCTGTTTTTTTTTTTGGGGGGGCTTCAAATGTCGGCTGATGACTGCAAATGGTGCCCGACTAAACTTAGTGCAAACATATGGGAGTCCAGAGAGTCCACATAAATCTTATTCTCGATCATAACTCCATCTAAAAACACGTAAATATTGTGCAGCAGCAGAATTCCAGTCAAACCAGTGAGTTTGGCGGTTTTGAAACATCATCTTGTATTGAAAAAAAAACTTTTTCATTTTGCCGACGCGCATGGCTACGGCGACGCGCGCGCATACCAGAAACCGGAGACTTTTTTTTTTTGGCCTAACCTGATGAAGTTTCAGCTCAGCTTCAGCTGTATATTTCGAGAAAAACAGCATTTTAGGATCTCGATTTCAAATCAAAAGTTGCTGAATCATGTTTTGAATTGGGCCTGATCGAATTCAGCGTCCGAGACATGTTCTCACTGAGCCGATTGCGGCTACGCGATGTCACGCGCTGATCCGAAAAATTATATTGACTGCGCGCTTATGTGCATCGTGTCAACACTTGTGCGAGCTTCGCGGAATAAAAAAACGAACTACTAACGGAAATTTCCAACAGTGCGTCTTAAGACAGTTGGAAAGGCCTTCTTTTGTTGATTTCTTCAAAATGACAGCTTGCCAGAAAGAATAATTTCACAGGGAGTTTAGTCCCCTTACTATCGTTCAACCAAGTATTTTTTTCAACAATAATTACGTTACTTTTGAATAGCTGCAAATGATGGATTGTAGCTTTAATATGTTAAGAAAAATGTCACAATCTTCCAGAAGAATATTTTTATGATACATTTTGGGACAATTGATGTGTATAAGTTCCACTTTTGTGGAATTACATGTACGCTGACCTATTATCAACAGCCTAAGTCCTGTTTTATCGACAAAAATCCTGCCCAGTTTGGTTCGTGCCATCGTGTTCGTGCATGTGTGAGTAACAATAGAAGGGTATAGCAATTAATTTGTTCAGTTGACCATCAATGTCAATGTCGTGACTGATTCATTCATCTGTCTACGTGGCTAGTGAACTGGTTTTCCATTTCAGTTTCCATAGTAGCTCTTGACGCACATCTTAAAGGATGAATTACTTAGGTAGTGTTGCCATGACAACAGTTTATATGGGTTCATTTGTCTTGAGACTTGTATACATCATTTTCTGTCCTATTCCTGTCATCTTTTTGTAGCTCTTTAAATTTCTCGTGGCATGATTAAATTTCTCTTTGTATAATTAATAATGACATTTACATTATCAGGACTGTTAGGCACATCTAAAAATTTGCCAGAATTTCATGGTTTATATTAAGTCATCATGCAATTACAAGAATTTAAATTAAATTAGATTTGTTTAAATTACAAATAACACATTGACCCTTTCCAATTTTTGTATAGGCTTCAAATTACCAGCAAATAAAAATTGCAGCATATTCACATCCCTGGAAATTACGTGTCAAATTACATGAAGTACAAAATTTCAAAAAGGTGTAAAATTAGGGAATTCCAACTTTCTGACACTTTGTTGCAGTGATGTAGTGCCTTGATGCTGGGCCTTGGCCTTAAGGCTGCCTTAAGGTTGGATTTTAGGGCCTTGGCCTTGGCCTCGAGGCTTGAGGGCAAAAGTCTTGGCCTTGGCCTCGAGGCTTGAGGGCAAAAGCCTTGGCCTTGGCCTTGGCCTTGAGGGTTCAGGGCCTTGCAATTTTGAGTCAAGGCTCTTCAAGGCCCATAGATTTTTGCATTTTCCAGATAAATCTGTTCGAAATTGTGCTGTTACCATTTTAATCGTATTACCATGGAGGAGGGAAGCACCCTATAGCTTTGTGTGTTGGGCACACTTCCACTTTTGTAGCATCACATTTTGTTACCATTGTAGTAGATTTGCTGCAAAAATATTCCGTACACTTGTGGGGCTAATGAGATGATCACTTTAATTGCATATAACTATGGAATATATCTGATTGGTTGTATATGTCTCCCTGATAAGTGCTAAAGATCTGCATGTATCTGTTTTAGATAATGCTGATATTTCTGACCATGTTGGGCCAGCAAATAAAAATTTCCCAAATCAGTTTCTTGGATCCCCCTTTTGTTACACTTGGGAGAATTGTGTGTCAATATAGAAGTAAATCATTATTTTGTTTAGTTAAACCATATTGAAGACCTGAACTTATACTTTAATAGATACAGTGCAGTCATAAAACGGTGTAGGCCTATGCGAGCATGTTGATTGCAATTAAAGAAATGTTGTTCTTCGTAACGAGCAATTCGTGATGATAAGGGTGGATCCAGGGGGGCTAAAAGGGGCCATGCCCCCACCCCCCCTAAAAAAAACCGAAACCATTTTTTTATGTGACGTCATAATAAAGGCAGGCAATGAGTACACCACCATCTTTTCCTAAAAAAACATCGGTTAAAATGGTCAGAAATTGCCTCAAATCGCACCACAGAGCATCTCGAATCCAAATTTTTTTCGGGGCCCTTAAGCGGGCCCCGAAGCCCAAGCCGTAATTTTTTGACCCACTTTTTTGGGGGGGACCACAATTTCTTTGCCCCCCCCCCAAAAAATTGTGTTCTGGATCCGCCCTTGCATGATGATTTGTCACTCATTTGACTATACATGTTATTAGTTCTATATCAGTGGTCATTTCATAAAACAGGGCCTTGGCCTTGGCCTTGGCCTTGAGGGTTCAGCCTTGGCCTTGGCCTCGAGGCTTGAGGGTCTTGGCCTTGGCCTTGGCCTTGAGGGTCAAAGCCTTGGCCTTGGCCTTGGCCTTGTGGGTCAAAGCCTTTGCTCCAACACTGCTTTGTTGTTGTCCTGCTCGCTCTTAATATACAAAGAAGCATCTTAGGCCTGTGCGACTAGTCGACTTGTCACCAATACTTAAAAACATTGGTAGTCGCAACTATCAATTTTGAAATAGTGGACTAGTCGTTATGCCATGACTAGTCGCTACTACTGACATAGTCGTGACTGTTGACATTAGTCCTGACTTGTATTGAAATTCATTAGTCATCCTTGCCTGAAAATTTGTAGTCCAAGTAATTAAAAATGGCAAAAGTGTGTTTTCTAATACAATGGGGTTATATACAATGAACGATATTGTGGTGAGTTCGTCCGTGAGAAACGCAGAGAATACAAAGAGAAACGATCACTCGGATGTTTCAACTATATAATTACTGTCGCTCGGACACAGGTCCAACTGCTTCAGAATCCAAACAACAACTCCCTAATTCCTGTCTTGTAAGCTGTACTTATTTAACACAGTGTTTACAATGGAATAGAGAGTCAAACATTGTAATAATAATATTTACGATATACATGTACATGTAATTCTATAACTTAAGGTAGCGTGTAGCGTGAACAGCGTGTCAATAAAAACGCAGGATTCAAAGCGATTTTTTTTCTGAGAAAATTATGCTACTGGTGTGCCTAATTTGATAAGGATTTTATTGTCCATAATTTTATCTTTGACAAGATTTTTGTTTGGTGGAATTTGGACTTTTGGTTCAAAAGTTATGACAAGTTTTGTGAAGCCCTTCTGAAGCGGGTTGGTCTGATTCAATGACCTTAACACAACGACCAGTTATGTACAATGTAGGTATGCATTGAAGACAATTAAACCAGAACAAAACTTTCTTTGAAACAACTGATGATAAGTATCACTTAAATTTAATAACTGGACTATCATTGTTTCAAAGCATCATGAATTATTGACTAATAACATTGATTGTAGACTTAAGGATTATGTAAGCCTAATCCTGCCACACATGTCCTTCTTTGTGATCCACAAACATGACAAATACTTTCACCTGTACTGAATTCAAACCTTTCATTAGGTATGTGTGATTTCACAAATCAGACCAGCTTGGAATTTATAACCCTTCTTCAATGTACTCTATCTCTGGACAGGATTGTCCAAATGAGATGGGATAAAAAGCATAGTGAAGAGAAGGAAAGGTACTTTGAAAAGAGGGTTAACATTATGATGAATAGGGGTGGTTTATATTCTTAATATTTTTGTTTCTAATCCTGCGTTTTTATTGACACGCTGTAGTGTGTGCTCCGTCAAAAGAGGCGCTAGTGCGACCAAAACAAGTTCGCGCTGCTTCATGCATCTCTGGTTTATGCGCAGCAGGAATGCATCGTCTGTGCAGGTGCTCTGCGCTCAAAGCGCACACGCACAAGTCATCGCTGCGTAAGTCATTCAGAGGATTATTTACCAATAATCAATAAGCAATTATTCAATAATCAATGAGTAATAAACTAAGTCTGTGTAATTTCACAACAATATTTAGACACATATGATTCGTCATTCCCTTGAAATGCTTTGTAGTACCCATACATTTTCATGTGCAGGGCCCTGTTCCAATTGCACATGGAAAGTATGGACATGATGGAGAATGCTTCTGAATATCATAGGAAAGTATGCATGCAAACGAAAAGAAAGATGACGTTTGCTTATAAATGGTAACTCCATAATATTTTCATATAACAAATCATGTTTCTTCATTACAATCTGCCTTTACTTGACACAATATAATAATCAATTCTGTCAAATACCGCTAAATAATCACGACACCTGCCTGTTGCTTTTAGTTTTCTGCACCAAATGCTTATTGCACACGCGCCGTATTACTGGATAAATAATGTGTTACTAGTCGCGACTAGTCGACTAGTCGCTGCTATTTATCCCAACTAGTCGCGACTACTGAAATTCACTAGTTGCCCAGGCCTAAAGTATATTGGAAATGTTGTCAAGATATATCCATGTGACAAGACTGTTGAGAGTCGCTGATGCCTTGTATGAATAAAAGTTGTTATCATGAATAAGAAAACTGAAAAGATGTGACTTGCAGTTTGTTTGCTCTTGCAAAATGTAGTACATGGTGTATCCAAAAAAAAGGAAAGCCAGATGCAAACTTGTAAATTATAAAAAATCTAATAAATATTTTCAAATAAGTTAAAGATCATGTGAAACGCCAAATGTGTTTTCTGTTCTTAATGATACCTCGGTTGTGTGTTTATTGTCGGGGATGACTGAGCATTCGTTGTTATTCTGTCAAGGGTCAAAACCTGCACTGGGCCAAGGGTAACTGGTATTCTGGGCATGTGGAACAGCTTAATTTAAAGAAAGAAGACATCCTTTTCTTCAAAACAATTTATTCAATTTTGACACAGTGATTTAACCACTCTCATTGTTGAAGTTAACCCCTCATGGCCCAATGCCTTCAATGCTGCCACCACCTCTTTCTACATAAAGCTCTGCACGAAGTCCAGTCCATTTCAAACTTTGCATAACAAACCAGCCAGCAATCTTAGCCAGGTAAAACGTGGCTCAGTACAGATTTTGACACTTGACAGAATAACAACGAATGCTCAGTCCGCAGACATACAATCAAGGTATCGTTGGAAAGAGGACACATTGGCGTTTCACATGATCTTTAACTTATTTGAAAGTATTTATTAGATTTTTTATAATTTACATTTATATCTGGGTTTAGTGATGCTACTAGCTACTGAGTTAAAAATGGTTGTATATATACGTGCATAGTTGCAAATACTTGCAGAATGCAAGATGATGTGTCGTCAGTGCTAGTAGAACAACTGCAGTGCTCAGCAGTGATCTCTGATGAAAATTAACATTTTACTTGGAATAGGCATTTTTGGAAGAGATTTAAAGAACATTATTCAAGGGTTTTTGTTTTTGTTTTTTGTTTGTTTACAGAAAGGTGTGACACTGCATGACAGGAAGAAGTTGGTGCATGAATTAACCCATGATGTCCAGCACTATGCTAGTCGAGTACGCATCTTGCAGGAAATGGCCAAGTGTGTGGCTACACAGATCCAAGCAGATGGATACACACTCTATCTGTTGACTGAGACAGGAACAGTAAGAAGATATTACATTCTCTTATCATATCACATTGCCTCAGGGATTTAAATTTATTTTGATCATTTCAAATTTGGATGAAATTACTTATGTTGGATGGCATTGAGGGGGATACAAGAATATTGCACGAGCTATAACAATATTGCCACTATTGTTATGGCGAGAAGAATATTTTTTTGGATCCCCCGAAAAAAAGCCATCCAATGTTATTATTATTTATATCAGGCTGACTTGATCCGAAAGAAACAAAATTCACGTTGCTGTATTGTAAAAATCGCTGACTGCTTTCTCGGTAGTACTCAATTTAACTTGAACAAAATGCCTGCTAGTGGAAGCTTTTCCAGCATTTCAAAATCCGTCAGTAGCCTCTTTTCAGACAGATATACTCACAGAATATTTACTTGTGTCATCTTGGTGGCCTTCCAGGCATTTTCAGCGTTTCCAGTTCTTAAATTTTGTTGAATTCCTCACTGACCGAAGTGAATCTAGCGCTGCTCGAAGCTGCCATTTTGTTGACAAAACAATACCAAATGCGCGTGTTAACAATTGTGACTTTCTATGCTCTTCATTGAGCGGGAATTAGCGAAATTTGTTCAAATGCCCAGATGAGGACAACATCAAACATGTTTTTCAAAAATCATAAATTGTCCTTATCCGGGTACTTTTACTGACATAATATTGCAGTCATCCGGGTACTTTTTACAAAAGCATACAATACGCTGATTTGTTTTTTTTACCACTGGAAACCTGATATAAATAATAATCTGACTTATTATTCATTTTGTTTGATTTATTGCTTGAAATCAGATAGCACCATGAGGCCTGAAGATGTCAAAAGCTTTTGTTAAAACAAAAAATGTGAAAAGTGAACAGTAGGCACTTCTTTCAGGTATTAAAAAACACGGTGAATCAATCTTTCACGTATGTCAAAGTATCAGCTAAGCCTTGCTAGGCAAATTAGGTCAGCTACTTACAACGGTTCGGTAATGGTCTCAAATCCTTCAACATGCATGGACCAGCAATATGGCAATGAAATCATATAAGACCAGCAATTCCAACACAAGACCATTGAGCACGTCTGCTAATCCGCTAACAATGGGTGCGTGCGCTGCTAGTTGTTCATGTTTTTTGGTACTTGGAAGATAAAACCTAGCAACCGGCTGGCCAAACAAATATCAGATACTTTGACATTTGTGGAAGACTGACTTCTTTTTAGTAAGTGAAAGAAGGTGCCTATTGTTCACTTTCACGTTTTTCGTTCCAACAAAAGGTTTTCAAGTCTATGGCTCTCACGGTGTAGTATGATCCAGTAAACATTTCAGCAGAAAATTTTAGCAGAGAGGCCTAGGTTAGCGTACAGTATGTGCCAAAAATTTTCCGTCTGACTATTTCTGAAATAACTACAAAACCATGAAGTCAATTTTGAAAATGTTTGGTTGTGCAGATACTCCTAAGCCTTGGCCTCAACCCCTATGAGTTTCATTTAATTTCAGTCACGCATCACTGCACAATTATCATTTGATCACAACAACATTTTTGGACACTGTGACCAAGTTCCTTGCCTTGTTCAATTTCAGTGCTGTGTTATGTAAGCTGTGTAAAATCCTGCATGTTGTGAAGAGGGCTGCAATTGGGATTGGAATCATTTGCCTGGCTATCAGTCATCATGGCAAGACCTCAGTTTAATGCTCAAGGGCAAATGATTCCAATCCCAAACCACATCAGCCTTCTTTTCTCAACATGCAGGATTTTACACAGCTTACATATAATACAACACTGAAATTGATTACTTGATTAAGGCTTGGTCACAGTGTCCAAAAATGTTGTTGTGATCAATTGACAATTGTGCAGTGATGCATGACTGAAATCAAATGACACTCATAGGGGTGGAGGCCAAGGCTTAGGAGTATCTGCACAACCAACAATTTTCAGAATTGACTTCATGGTTACGTAGTTATTTTTAAAAACAGTCAGACGGACTCTCTTTTTTTTTTGGAACATACTGTATAAACCAAAGTGGGAATTGCAGATGAAATAACCAGACAGTCAAGATGCCTTGTACATTATGAACAACAGTAGTGAAATGCTAAGTTTGAATAAGAAGAAAGATTGATAATTATGTACTGTACTGTGAGCACCTGTTTGGTGGATATGTGTACTTATTACCTGGGCAATTCCATAAGAAAGTGAACATGGCTAAATAAAAATGGGGAAAAAATATAAAATCTTCAGCACGGGCTTTGCTAGAGGGGAGGGGGTGTGGAGGGGGGGGGGAGTGACACCCCCATTAATCAGTTTTGTCTGTAAAATCATTGTCCTGTCGGCAAAATCGTTTGTCCATGAGCAATGTGCATATTTTTGCATGCTTACCTATAATGTACCCATCAATATCACATGATCATAACTTTCTCTTTTTACTTAATGCATACTGGTGCCTTGCATTTAATGCAATACAGAACACTGATAAATTTACAAAATGTGGGGTAGTAAAAGCAAGTGACTGACAATCGGTATACTAGGAATCCTATTTTGTATGATCAGGGCAAACCCTCTGTGCAGTTTCAAGGGGAGGTCGACAGGGTTCAAACAAAAGAGGGGAAATAGGAGGGGGGATGATAATGAAAAATGGAAACAGGAAAGTTGTTGAATTTAACAGCAGCCATTGATAATATGTCCATGGTCAAGTAAACATTTCCGGTATCATGTACCCCAAAACACGAATTTATGTTTTTTATTTCTCGGCCATTAAAAATATAACACTCCACATTATTAGGTTTAGCCACACGTCTTGTCTCAACTGTAGGTAAAGTTATTTTATGGACGTCATTTAATGTCTCATACTTTGTTTTGATAGGAACTCTATGAGTACAGTGCAGAACACAAGGGGTAAGTCATGTCAGGCACATTATGGTGATATTAGAACCAATTCCCCAAAAGTCCAATTATCGCTGTGTTCTGGAAAGATTGGTACTAAGTGTTTGCCAACAACTTGCCAAGTTGCCCCTAGCACAAGAAGTTTTTTTTGTTAAGTAAATAAACCAAAAGGGGAATGTACACAAATAGTTTATAATTACATTTTAAAGGGAATATACATCATTTGCTTTTGCTGTAATTTTCAGAAATGGATGGAATTGGGGGGTTGAAAATATATAGCAAATATAGTTACACTGACTTTTTTGAGGTTTTGGGTTCAAAAATGCTATAAAAACCAAGAAAAACAATCATTTTCCTGTAGTCTGGTTCCCTGACTCCATTTAAGAAGAAACAGAGCAGTTTACATACATTGGGGAATTGTAAGGTCAGGGAACCAGTCTAGCTGGCTTGTACCCGTTCATAGGTGTGTAATCGATTGCAAACAAGTGCGATGGTCAATTGGGGCCAGTATTTGAAAAAAAGCCAGTTTTTTCCAACGCTGATTGGCCGATCAGCATTGGAAATTGACACAAAAATACCACTTTTCTTGAAAATGACAGTATACCAGGTGCCATGATTTTACAGGATGCTTTACACTATCATTCACTAACAGTCCAGCAAGGTATTTCAAAATGATTTGGGAGTTTTATTTTTTGATGTTTGCAAATGTTGTATTTTCCCTTTAATTCCCTTCCCTTCATTTATGAAATAATTATGAATAAAGAGATAAGAAAAAGGGAATATAGTGCCCCTAGCGTCAAATGAGCTCCAGTAATTACAGCAGTGTGCGTCATAATGCCTGCGTCCTTTAATTCCCTTCCCTTCATTTATGAAATAATTATGAATAAAGAGATAAGAAAAAGGGAATATAGTGCCCCTAGCGTCAAATGAGCTCCAGTAATTACAGCAGTGTGCGTCATAATGCCTGCGTCCTTTGCCTCACACCATTCACCCAATACATGTTCATGTCATGCATGTAGCATTCAAACAAATTTCAGTTTGTATGTTCATGCACAGCTTTTACATTACATAAAATTACAGAATAGAATGGATACATAACAATCAATCACAGAATCACGACAAATTCATTGCTGTAATTAACAGAATAAAAACAATTCACAACATTGCACTGACGTATCGGTTCATAGTGGATGCCACATTGTATGTAATAGTAATCAAGGTGTCCAAGTACAAAAATAGCTTCACAGTTATAATTACAGATTGAAGAACATATAGAACCTGTTAGATATAGTCTCCTAAGGGTGACATATACATTATTACAAAGATCTGTTTTTTCTTTTTGGTGCAGAGAGGAGCCGAGTGTTACCTGGCCAATAGGAAAAGGCAAATCTATTGCAGGATATGTAGCCCATTCCCTGCACACTGTCAATACCTCAGAGATACGTACGGTAAGGCTTAGCTTGACAAAACATTTACTTAAAGGGGCATAACGTCCTGAAATCGCAGAGATTTATCTGTTTTAGATTGTTTACTCATCCTACTTCAAAGTTCTGGTTGAGAGGAAACTTACCAAATGTCGCACTGTTCCTGAGAAAAGACAAAAAGTCCTGGTTGTTTACTTCTGTCTCGATGGACATTTTGAGGAATTAGCATACGTTGGTTCTTGCACATCCACAGAATGCAATTCACTGGTGGAACATGTGCGGCAGGATTCAGGACTAGCACCCAACAGCTCGATTTTTGAGAGTCAGAATTTTGACCTCTTAAATTCGTTCTCGCAAGAATAACACAAAAACTCCCAGTTTTTAAAGGATGGTTGTGTGGACGTTTATATCAAACTTTGAATGCTCTCTCCAATTAACATAATGTTATTTTGTAGCCCAATTGGGTGCATTCCAGGACGTAATGCCCCTTTAAGTCTTGGTTTCTCCAAAACTATTCCCCCCCCCCCAAAAAAAAAAAGGGGGGAGGAGCTTTAGTCATGTTAGTGAACTAGTGTCAAATGGTGTCCAGCTACCCCTACCACTTCTCAAAATGTCCAGACATTTTTGTGAGGCTCAACAATATCTTACAAAAGGTGTGATCACATGTCTGTCTAATGTGATACCTGAGCATGTTAGATGCTCATGTTCAAGCCATAACCACTTTAAGGATCATTTGTTTAAGCTCTGGCAGGAGCTTCTACATGTCACTTTGTGGTCGGTCGGTTGGTCTCTCTGTCTGTCTGTGCCTGAAAATTGACCAAAAATTGACCAAATGCCATGCCATGGTCATATAAATGCACTCTTGCCGAAAGAAGACCAGCTTTGTTTTGATCGATGCGCATGCGCGTCTATTTTGAACACGAAGTGAGACATTCCCAAACTGGGCCAGAGCATATTGTGTACTCATGCTTGTTTTCATGCATTTTGTTTGTTTCCAATAATAACACTACTCAAAATCTAAAGACAAAAGTTCAAAACCTACCGGTAACCTGTTGAAGTTTCAGCTCAGTGGATATTACACTTTTTGAGAAAACAGTGAGAAAACTGTGAGAAACCATGCACAACGATCTTAAATCCAAATAAGCTTTTCGATAATAATTTGCTAAGTTACTTTTGTGATAAATGCAAATGATCCTAAATGCCTTTAAAATTCCTTTGATTTGAATCGTCAATTTCAGTTTTGTCAGAAAAAATTCCCCCTTGTGTTACTTCCAATATTGTTTTTATAAATAGTAGTGAATAATGATAATTCATTTGTTTGTTTAGGCTGATTATCCTGAGGGAGTGGTAGCGGATGGTGTAACAGCCAGTGCTGTTCTTGCTCTTCCAGTTTTACAAGCCAATGAGGATTTAGTTGGTAAGGAAAAGCCTTAAAGCCGGTACATACTATACATAAATGTGAAAGTTAGGCAAGTTTGAAAACATTTGCAATGAAATTTGCTGTAGTCAAAATGTGTTTGGCTCTTGTAAATCTTGATGTGATGTCTAGCATTCCCATTCACGATCACACTACCGGTAAGTATGAAGTGGCCCTGATGCCATTATTATAAGAAAAGAAACTTGTATTTAGTTCTTTTGGGTCTTTTAACTTCACAGGGTTCACAATACCATCCAGCCTCTTATGAAATGAGGAAAAAGTCTGTGTACAGGTTATCCTTTACGACTGAGGACTTATAACAAATGACATAGGAACACACTGAGGACCTGGGGCCGTATTCACAAATCTCAAACTTAAGAGAATACTTAAGTCAGACTTAAATCTAAGCACCCTGCTAACTTAAGTGGGGTGCTTAATTTGGTATTCACGAAAGATCTAAGCACCACACTTAACTAAGTGCTCAACTTAACTTAAGCATGTAAAGTGTTCAAAGCAACACTCTTGGTCATGTGCAAAACTTTTATGTCATAAACGTTCCACGCAGTGGCAATTCAAGCAATTTGTGCGTGTCTCTTTAACATAATCAGGTGCATGCATATTCAGGGATGCAGTTTCCGATCTGCTGGAACTCAGTCCTTGGTAGTTTTCACATACAAAGTTATGAGACATGGCAAGAAACATTGAGGTCCAAACAGTAAGAACAAAGAAAGGGAACAGCTAGGATCCCTGGTGGAATATAGTCAAACAAGCTGGGTATTGATGTCTGAAAGCTATTTTAATATGAATGTTTCTTTGCAAATGTGGTACCTCTGGAAAGCTGCATCAATACAGCATTAGATCCAATTGCAAGGGATAGATGAAATGCATACATCATTTTCCAAGTTGGATTATAAAAGGTCCCATACCGTAGCAGTGACTTCTTTGCCAAGTACTAGGCCCTACTTAATAATATGACACACTGTATTGGTCTTCATTACTGATCACTGAAGACTAAAACATAAAACTACCTCTACACTATGTATAGTCCCCTTATTACAACATTGAGGTCACATTAACGTAAAACGCCTCATTGTTGCTCTTATTTTGTTATTGTGTGAAGGCGTGATTGAGTTCTACCGTGACACGAATCATGGGCATGGCTCATTCACTGAGGATGCGCAAGAAGTAAGTGGATACTCTGCAGTCAAGATGTCTTGTTCAGATGTGCAAATAGTTAGGAACACTTTTGTTTTAGAACATTGTCATTTCTATAAAGCAGCAGATACCCCATTTAGAAACACAAGGTTTCACTTTTCAGTCCATTACTCTTTACTCTCTGTGTACATTATAAAATGTGTCATTGTCTTAAGAGTTAAAAGAGTAATTTTTCTTTGCATGCTGTAAAAGATAAACTTTTCGTTGCAATGAAAAGAAATCGCAAACCTGCAATGGTCAAGTCTTGTCACTGGTATTCTCATCATCATGACATGTAGGATCACTGTAGGCAGGATGGGTTTTAGTCATGTTCTCTAACTAAATTCTTAGTATATATTTGGTACCAGATTCTAGGTGTTTTTCATACCAGCTTTCTTATAATTGTGTGTGTTTTCATCCATGCAGACAGCCAGTGCGTTCCTTGTATGGGGGTGTATTGCGGTTCATTATGCTCAGGTAATGTCATTTTCATATATTTAAGCCAATGTTGACATGGCTACATTAATGACCTGCTGCCATGAAATGAGATTGAGATTGCCAACTATCACTTGCTACTGTAATTGTTCAACTATACTCAATTCAGATGTTTTGTACCTGTGCATATCGTGTAAATAACCAAAAGTTTTGTGTGAATCATATTTTGCAAGTGCTCAAGAAACTTAAGCATTTGTAAATATTTACATGTTCAATAATAAAAACCAAGTTTGAGTGGACAGATATGATTTGGCATGTTTGTCATTGACTTTTCTGAAAGTGACATGTGTTGGTCAGTATTTATTAAATTAGAGCACTAACCAGTACAACGGGAGCACATCTTCACAATGAATTGCTAAAGACTACAGTCAACTCCCGTTAATACAAACTTAGCTGGACCTAGCCAAAATGTTTGTTATATCAGAATTTTGTATTAAGAGGACCGATGGTCGCATTCATTGTGCACATAAATTCAGTCGGGACCAAGGCTTTTTGTTTGTTATAACCAGAATTTGTATTAACAGTGTTTGTATTGAGAGTCGACTGTATATTAATATCAAGCATACTTGAATCCTTGATCCTGATGTTTAAGTCCATTGCAACAATAATGTTGTATTATCCTTATTGCACGGTTGCTGCAGGCATGCACATACTTGTACTAGTACAGAATATGCATGTGCAGCAGCAAATGTGTGCAACCAGAATGACCCCCCACCCAAAAAAGGGACTACAGCTTAAGTGTTACATCTTTACTTTGTGTCAAGTTTGCTTGAAGATAAATTCCTTTTCCTACTTGACCTTGAGAAATGTAATGCATTTGTGCTCCATATGACTCTCATTCAAGGGACACAGATGCACTAGATTATTCCATATTCCACAACAAGCACAAGTGGGATAACTAAAAATGTATGGTCTAGAAGGTACAGTTGAATGAACATGCATTAACCAAGACATATATTGATGTTATTGTAGATGTATGTCAGCATGAGTAAGCAGAGAAAGCTGAATGACTTCCTCTTGACTGTCACAAAGTAAGTCTGCCATCACAACATATCAACATATACAAGATTCTACCTTTAAGAATAACATCAACTTGATACAGTATATAATTATTCTATCAAAACATGAAAACTCAAATGTGTACTTCATAGATCATCGCATCAGTGCAACAAGTCGTAACTCCGTTCTGCAACAAAGTTGTATCTCACGCGAATATGCTCCATACAACAAGGTCAAATCTCGACGTCCATTGATTTTGTGTGTACATTTGGGTTATTTTTAAGTGAGGTACGACCTTTTGACATTCTGAATCTCGCGTTTCACGCATGGCCCATTTTAGGAGATACGACCTTGTTGCACGGACACGACGAGATGAAGGTTTTTGCATGGCACAAGACAGAATGAGCTACATCTCAAGCATATAAGAAGTCCATTGAAGATTTTTAGAACTGTCAGTGATGCTGAAACCCTAAGCAGTTTTACCCCATCGATGAAACAACTTTCATGGAATAATATCAATATTCAATGAACTCAATGAAAAAAATCAAGCTTTCACTGCAGTTTGTTAAGTAAAATATTGAAAGATCTAGACTAAATCGTGCAAGATCTAGACTAAATCGTGCTTGAATAGCACGTATATTTTATCAAAGTCAATTTATTTCAATACATGTTCCTGTTATATTTCAGGTCTGTTTTTCAAGATATAATCAGCATGGATACGGTTATCATGAAGATCATGGTAAATACTCGCAAGTAGATTTATTCCTTGGTTATTGAAGTTAGCTACGAGAGTGATCTTCATCATTGGAACCAATAAGCCAGTTCGGTATTTTAATTACACATGCTCACAACGATATGGGTCATGGGTCATTCAGGATAATCCAAGGCGTATGAACGCGCTCGGAGACGGGCGCACGAAGCTTGTGCGCTAATTACAACACATATCACGTCAGCCATTTAATCCTGAATGACCTTTGAGCTGGACTACTTCATCGAGATACCGAACTGGTTTTATTGCGTGCATGCAGGAAGGTTGTGTGTGCATTATCCTAAAACCTGGATTTGACAGACTTGTTTAATTGTTGCTATATCATAGAATCAATTGAATTTTTCTGCTCTCTTTACGTTCAATTTCAGAACTTTGCGCAGAAGTTGGTTTCAGCAGACCGGGCTTCACTGTTCCTTGTCGACAATAAAACCAGAGAGCTGTATGCCAGAATATTTGATGTAGGCAATGGCATAGGAATGCAGGTTGTTGAAAAGGAACAAAAAGAAATCAGGTAATGTGTTGCAACACCTGGATGTTTCTGTCTAATCAATACTCAGAAACCTTCTTGCAAAAGAAAATTGATTTTTAAATAAACCACACAGGCTAACTGAGCAGGTGCACCTGCACTCGATGCCATGAAAGTCATCTCAACTAACGATGCATCGCAGCGCTGCGACGGGGCGTATCCCTACGATGCCGTCGCAGCTGCAACACGTCCTGCGAATCATTTCACAAAACACGTCGTAAGTGTGATGCGTCGTAGGTGTATTTATAGCACAACACGGTGACTGTTATATGTATTCATTCAACGTACAGTAAATAGTCGTCTGATATTCAGCAAAGAGCCGTGGCATCTCCTCTCGAAAATTTTTTGAAACATAAAATGAAATGGAGGACGTATGATGCAGTTTTAACGGAAAACAAGCTCGCGGTGAACTGTTAGCTACTTTGAAATTTCAAGTGCAATATTCCAGGCTAATTCATATTTACTTCGATGCATTTTCCATTTCCAACTGCACACACATTGTCTCGATATTATAGTCTCATTTATTTAATTTTTATGGCAAAATACTGGCTAAGAAAAGGACTCTTTTTACTTTGCGATGACCAACAGACACATCGTAACTTGCGACGTGTTTTAAGCCGTTGTCAAGGAACTTACGACGTGTTCAACTAACTTTTGTGAAATGGATCATACGACACATTGCAACATGTTACGCGTCCCAACTTGAGTTGCAGTGCTTTGTAAAATCGGGTGCTGGTCAGTTTCCCTTTGTGGTTTATTTGAAAATTTGTTATAAAAAGCCGTTCCCTCTTTGAGTGATCCCCAGTTGCTATTTCCTGGGTTTGCAGTATTGCTAATGTTGCTATAGCATCCTGGCCTTGGGCGTGATCCCTGGCTACATGGTTTATATAAGGTTTTATGGCTTCTGAGTACCTTGTAGATCAACGGTCCACCAGAGACTAAACTGAAAGTTAACGAGGACACATTGACCAAACTGGAGTAGCGAGGGATATAGTGACAATTGGGGAACCGCCTACATAGGGCTGGATAGCTCAGATGGTAGAGCGTCAGAATGGTTATCCAGATGTTTGAACATAAAGAACAATTTTTTCCTGAATAATGAATATAGCTCTTTCTGTGAAGAATAGTTGGAAAACTTGGAAAAGTTTTGGTTTAAATATTATACAGTCTAAATAAACAGTGAAATGTTAATTTGGTAACAACATTGAAATAATATAACCAGCTGGGATTTTGTCCTCCATATTGTTTCAGGTTTTCCATGGACAAAGGTGTTGCTGGCCATGTTGCTTCCACTGGGCAGGTTCTTAACATCCCTGATGCATATCTAGATCAACGGTTTAACAGGTCAGCTATTGACATGTGTTGGACAAACGAACAAGCTGTAAATACATATGCATTACTGGCATTCGATTACTGATTGTACACACGACACTAATCATGGGGACATCATAACCATAAGACAGTTTCAAAGTTTCTCCTATTTGACCTGAACATTCGCATAGCGTAGACTTTTTGGTTATGCACCCCGCAACTTCTTGTATTTCTTGGGGAGGGGCAAACCGAGGAATGTGACACTTACATCTCTGCCTTCTCAGAGATCAGTGTTTAGTACCAAAGACATTGTGTGTACAGTCGACTCTCGTTAATGCAAACTCAGCCAGGCCTAACAAAAATGTTTGTTACATGTACATCAGAATTTCCTATTAAGTGGAGTGCCAGTCCCATTCATTATTCACATAATATGTGCAGTGGGGACCAAGGCTTTATGTTTGCTATAACCAGCTTTTGTATTAACAGTGTTTGTACATTGTTGTATTAACGAGAACCAACTGTATAATTATCAAGAGTCAACTGTATATACATGTATAAGATTACCAATCGCAATCTGAGACATCACTTTTACAAGCAGTGATTGTAGTCATGAAATCTGAAGTGCCCTGCGGTAGTTTATTTGCCAGAACATTATGCATGGCACCATTGCTTTAAAAAAAACACCTGTGGTTTAGGCCCAAAAAATAATAAGTCGGTCTCTGGTCAGCGCGCGCGTCGATTTTAATCATGGGCGTCAATCTTTTTTTTTTCAAAAATGTTCCGCGGTAGCTCCAACAGCGCCCTCTATTGCCGCACCTCCTCAATTTTTTTAACAAAGAGCACCAAGGAATGGGAAATTGCACCAAGGCAAATGATCGAGAGCACCAAGGCAAATTATGGAGGACACCAATGTACATGAGGACACCAAAAAAGCAAAATAGTACCTCACCTTGTCTGTACAATCCAAGCTTGAAGAGAGAAAAAAAAAAGCCCAAAAAAAAAAAAAAAAGCCGCGTCACCGCGTCAATTCCGGAACTTTGGTCTGACCAGAGACCAAATTTTTTTTTTTTTTGGCCTTATGGCAAATAATTTATAGGCATTCTTTTATTTGGGATTTTTCTGTTTGATGTTGTTGGTTTTTTTGGGGGGGTGTGGGTGTGGGTGTGTGCAGGGTGGGAGACGGGTTATTTGTATTTGTTTTGTTTTGGGGGTTTTTCAGGGGGGGGGTGTTTGGGTTTTTTGGTAATTTTGTTTTGTTTTGTTTGTTGCAGTACAATGTCCGTGCTTGATGCACTTGTCACTGATTGTGTAGTCTGTGTTCTTATACCATACCATACCATACCATACCATACCATTTTGTTTCTCGGGAAACATCAACAAATACATGTACACATATCACCAAAGTTACAAGGAATAGATAAAATGAAAGCTTTAGATACCGGGTACAAAAACAAACAAACAAAAACAATAATACCATTCAGCTCCCAAAGGATAACCCAAAGGAAACATTGTTTCTGTCGAGGGGTTCTCCAAGCTGAATGGCATACGTGAAAACAACAAGCAATAAATATAAAATGAAGTTTTGACTGTAAAAAAAAAAGAGGAAAAAAAAATTCAATAAAGTTCTTACATTGAGTATGTCATTTCTGTACACAGGGATGTGGATCAACAGACAGGCTATGTCACCAAGACTATCCTCTGCATGCCCATATACAACAGAGGAAAGTAAGCACATAGGATACTGGTATCTTTTATTTATTTTTTTCATATTGTGTTAAAGTCTTTTACAGATTCTGATGCCCAAATGAATGGTTACCAATATTTAATATGATCTGCATGATCTTTTTTAGGGACACCATACAAGACTTGTTTATGGTTTTTAAAGTTAACTTTCAGGGCCTGTTTGCTCAGAAGTGTAGTATTAAAAGAAATCATGAACGAAAAGCAGCATATAAAACCAAGCGGTGTTACATAAATCTAGGCAAATTATCAGAAGATGCTCCATTAAAGGGAATATACAACATTTGCAAACATCAAAAAAACAAAACTACCAAATTATTATGACATACCTTACTGGACTGTTAGTGAATGACAGTCGAAAGCATCCTGTAAAATCATGGCATCTGGTGTGCTGTCATTTTCAAGAAAAGTTGTATTTTGTGTCAATTTCCAACACTGGTCGGCCGGCCAGCATTGGGAAAAAACTGGATTTTTTCAAATACTGTCCCCGGTTTACCATATTTAGTTAGTTCACATTCTGTTTGCAATCAATTACACACCTATGAACGTGTACAAGCCAGCTAGACTGGCTCCCTGACCTTACAATTCCCTGACGTCTATAAATTGCTCCGTTTCATCTTAAGTGGCGTCAGGGAACCAGACTACAGGAACATGATTGTTTTTTTCTTGGTTTGTGGAGCATCTACAAGCACAAAACTTCAGACGAGTCAGTATGAATATATTTGCTATACAATACTACTCCACCCCCCCCCCCAAAAAAAAAACCCAATCCATCCATTACTGAAAATTACAGCAGAAGCAAATGTTGTGTATTCCCTTTAAGTCATGACCACAAATATGCTGAGTGGTCAGAATGCAGATTCATTGCCCAGTATTTTGGTAAAGTTTTCAAGTTTCTCAGCTTGATTGTTTGATTAGCATTAGTGGGGTGCTGTGGTCCAATGGTTACGGTGTTCGACTTGTGTGCCGTGGTACATGGGTTCGAATCCTGACCGTGGGAACATGGTGCTTGTGCTCTTGAGCAAGGCTTTTTACCACTATTGCTTCGTCCTTCGGATGGGACGTAAAGCCGTACAGCGTGTGTTGTGTAATGCACGCTAAAGAACCCAGTAACACTTAACGCTAAGAGGAGGGGTTTGCCCCGGTGTTTCTGGCAGTGGCTGCAATATGCACCGCAGCACCTTGTATACGCTTTATAAAGGTGCTTCAAAGGCTCATATTTCTCATAAACTTCATTTACCTGTTTTTAATAATAGACATAATTTCCAGCGCCTTGGGAACCTAATTGTTGGTAGATATGTGCGCTATTATATAAGACTCCGGTGTTATTATTATAAAGTGTAAAGTGGCCCATTGAAACCAGCACATTCTAATTGTTTTCCTGTGCGGATGTAAACACGCTCAAAAAGGTTTGGCCATGGCGCTGCTAATTAGCTGTATCTTTGCTTGACAGTGTGATTGGTGTGGTGCAGATGGTGAATAAGAAGCAAGGACACTTCACTAAAACAGATGAACAAGCCTTTGAGACGTTCGCTGTGTTCTGTGGTTTGGCTCTACATCATGCCAAGGTAAGAATTAGGCCAGTGTAGGTAAAACAAAACGTAGGATTAGACAAGATCCGTTTTGTATTCTTACTAATGATTTTGGCTATGGAAGTGTGTCATGTGTACATGTGTGTTCCAATAACAAACTGACGTCACTGAATTGTATTGTGTTTAATCCCCAACCACCTCAAGTGAAGAGTTAATCATGTGCAAGTTTTTGCAGTTGAAACCATAGATTTATGTATTGTTGGAATTGATATTCAAATCTACCATTGCCAAAGCCTTCGGAATCTATGGGATTCTGTAGGGTCAAGGAAGGCATACCAGCCACTGTTACTTGCCATAGGACTTTATGCTTGTTGAAATTTTGGATTCAGGAAAGTTCCTGTTATAATTCCTGATATCTTGAATAAGTTAGTCATGTTGAGTCATGTTGTCGATCAGTCACAGAAATATCTGCATTTTTTTTGTTGATATTATTAAATGTTCAGCAGTTTGTGATATATTGCAAGGATGGCTCTGTATGAATTGTTATTATTATCAACAATTTAATGCTGTTGGTTGTGTTGTCTGTATGCAGCTTTATGATAAGATCCATCGATCGGAGCAGAAGCATAAAGTAGCTCTGGAGGTCCTGAGCTATCACAGTCAGTGTCAAGAAGAAGACCTGGAGAACCTGAAGAAAGTGGCTCTACCAGACCCCATGCCTCAGCTTGCAAGGTGTGTCTTCAGTCTAGCCAACCAAGCAAATCATGTTTTGTTACAGTCAGTAGTTTGTGTGGATAGTTTTTGAGTCAATGGATTGAAATCAATGGATTGAGCTGTTTGCACATGATACTTGGAGGAGTTAGTTTGCTATTAATCCCATTTATTGCTACCACGGATGCTTGTTTACCAATGCATTAATTGCAGACCATTTCCAGAACATTCATAAACTGTTACATCTTTATCATTGGGCTTTACGCTTCTATGTCTATTGACCATTAAAAAAGTGTTACTTATCGTATATGTCGTCCAATTTTGTGACCTCACTAATTGCAGAGACCTTTAGCAGTAATTAAGGCACAGCAAACGGCATGCTAATATCAGGAGAAATTTGCTGACATTAGTGACATAATAATAGAAAACTCCCCAGATAACATTGCTACATTTGGCCAATGTTGGCAGTAGGTTGAATTTTGACGGTATCCTGACGTGGCCTGCATATTGTTATGGTTTCAGAAAATCTCTCGGAAGGCAAACAGAATTTACACAGGACTCACATGAAAATAAGTGGATTTTTTAAAAGTTGCCCCAAACAAAACATCAAAACAAACAAATGCTATGGATATCAGGATTCCAAAGGATAAACATCCAATGTTTTAAAGTGTTGTGCAATGTTTGTAGCTATTACATGTAGTGTTTCCTTTTTTTATCATTATAAGGTACTCTTGTCAAATGATTGAATGGTAAAGATAGATGTTTGGTTTGTGGCAACACCATGTAGTCAAATCTCTTCTGTGACTTTTAGGGCCATTTTCAAATAAATTAGTATTTGAAAATTCAAAACTGCACTTGACCGTATATTTGAATATTCGTAACTCGCCGAGTAAGTTTTGCACACGCCAGCTGCAGCTGCCTTCCTCACTGGTCAAAAGGTGAATACAAAGCGTGCCAGTTCAATTTTCGATAATTAAAACTTTAAAGATGTTAAATTAAAACAGTTAAACTTTGGCCAATGGATATTATGGGCCACTGGAGTGTTTTGCAGTAAGTACATGTACTGTATAACTGTCAAGGGGCTTTACCCAGCTATCTGGTTTGTTAGTGTGACGTCCCTTCAGTTTATACCATGCCCACTGCACATTAAGTAGCATTGGAACCATTGGAACCGGAAGTTAACGCAACTTGAGTGTTTATCCAATGGGTGCTAGTAATCAGTGGTGCGCGCGCATGTATGACGTTTTCACTAACAAATCGGATAAGAATGGACCAAAAAATAGGCGTCGACAAAAAAGTTACCGTCAACAAAAAAGTGGCATCTGCCAATCCAAAAAGCAACTTTACGAGCAAAGTAACATCACAATAATGTGCACGTGCATAGTTTTTCTTTTCGAATATTCAAACCAGCAAAAAAGCTATTGGAATATTCGGTTCATGATCAAATATTAGAATATGCGGTTTATTCAGGACAGCCCTAGTGACTTCATACGGTTCTGAAAAGAACTGGCTGGATATTCTCATAAAAGATGTGAATGCATTAACAAATTGTCGATATGATCATAAGCCTATTGATCCACCGGTCTCTGTCTTGCTGATACTGAGTTTGATTGCTTTATCAGGTATGACTTCTCACCATGGGGACTGGATGAGGAGGCCAAACCTCTCTATGTGCTGTGCATGTTCCAGGATATGTTCACTCTTAACGGGTAAAACCATCGCTAACTTTGACAGTGAAAGTAAACTTTAAATAAGTGATGATAATAACATACAGTGCATATTCTGTATGCCTAGTCAAGCCACCTTGTGCAGATATTTTGCGTCTCTGTACTGATGTTCCATTCATGGTGTTGATGTAATCTGTGGGCTTGGATCCATTGGGTGTCCATTTCATTCACTCATTGTCATACATACATGTACATGTAGTTGTGTGTATTGTGTCAATCATTCTTCTCATTTGTCTCCACAGTGATGATCATAATGACAACTCAGAGAGGTTAGCCCTGTTATTCCATTAATCCAAACCTTCCTTCCTTCTGCTGTGCCACTCCAACAGTTTTTGTTTGTGTGTATTTATAATGAATTGTAATTAGAAAAGTTAATTACAAGTTGTTGAGTTGTCAAACTGCCTTGTTTAACATCTTCAAGAGGAATTTTCCAATCGCCTTCATAATATTGCAATGACAATTGTAGACCTACATTGATTCTGTTGCATGTCATAGATTTATCTTACTTGGATTGCCATCTTGATAGTAGAGATAGTGAATTTAGTGAGCTGCTGATGTAAAGCTAAAGTAGATGTCCATCTATGGAGTACACGTTGTATATATTGATTTTAGTGCTGCTGAAATTGTGGAGTCTAGGCTAGCTTGTCTGTTACATGTACAATAAGAATTGGTATTCTGTTCAAGATTTGATATTAATTTAAGGGAACAGTATTTACCAGGGGTCCAGGCAAGCACATGGCAAGTGATAAACAGAACTCTGTTTCTTGTTCCATAGTTGTGGGGACACACTCATCTATACGAGGTATTTGTGGGGACTAAAAACGTTGTCGGGACAGCAGAAAGTCCCCATAACTCGGTCCTAATTTGCCTAACAATAAAAAACGTCCCCATAACGTGGTGTAGGCCTACCCACTCACGCGTTTTAGTAACAAAATACAGTTCAAAACTTTATTATTTTATTATTATTTTTGGAAATTTTCACGTACCCAACTAATTTAGTTACATGCAAAACCAATGTCACACTCCTGAGATATTCAGATAGTATGCACACACTTTCATTTAAGTAAGCTGGCTTGTTTCATTTATCCTGCATGTTAGAGCGAGATGCATTGTGTAAATCTCTGTTAGTAACAATGACCAGTGGAGCCATAATGGATACAGATGATGCACTCACTAATACTAGAATTTGAATCCTTGTGGAGTCATTTCTTTGTTCTCGTGTACTAAAATCTTAGAGTTTGAAAGTGTAGTTTCAAAATGCTCCTATTTCAACCAGAATTAATTTCCTGGGCTGGAATTCGGACTTAATATCCCTTACATAAAATACTTCAACTTGCAACCAATCAACACATCTTGGAAATTCCTAGTTTTTGAGTAAAATCCATATATCTATTTTGTGATAACATATAGTTCACCTATAGAAATTGCTCTGTGGAGACTTATACAATCTTTTGTTCCCTATTATGCACATGTCTCCACAGGGTACCGTGTACCAGATCACCTCTACAGGACTAGCTGTGTTTTAAATAATGAATGTGTGCTGTTTGGATGACAGGTTTGACTATGAAGATCTGTGTCGGTTTATCCTGACTGTGAGGAAGAATTACAGGAAGGTTCCTTATCATAATTGGACGCATGCATTCTCTGTGGCTCATAGCGTATACACTATCATCAAGACCTGCCAAGAGGATACATTTACTCCTGTTGAGGTAATTATAGCATCAACCACTTGAACGCCATGGGAAGTATACATGTACTTGACTAGTCTTCACTATGAGTACGCGTAATGGGTCTGCCCATGATGACATGGAAAAGAAAACAATTAGTGTTGTGATCCATCTGTTTTATGTTTTGGACATGCAATATTAAACACTTACAGGGCGCGAAAGCGAACGCGAATGCGAATTTGTGACGTCAGGGCAAGTTTTTTCGCTGCAAATTCACAAAAGTTGAACACATTTCAACTCCGGCAAATTTCGCAGCAAATGGTTCGTGATGTCGAATTCGCATCGCATTCCCATGAAGCATGAACTGGTGTCATATGAAAATCTGACTCCTGTGAAAATCAGACTCCTTTTCCCTATTATTGGTTAATCCCTCCCACGTGACCAGTCACTCTCCTAATTATCATACTTATGCATGCACAATACAACCAACGAGTCTATATTTCATGGAGTCAGATATTCACGCTACACCAGCCTTCATGTTATCAGAAACAACATGAATATTTCTTAGAGAGATATTATGGGATTCTTGTGATCATAATATCAATATGTGTGCCTGGAATAATGAGCTTCCAAGTATTGATGTTTATGCTTGAAGAAATGAGGCTTTTTCTTGTTTAGCTAACCCTCCTATGGTTTGATCAGTCACGAATAGTCAAAAAGTTCTTCCAATTCCCTTGCCATGCATTTGTATAAAGACTTGTAAAAAAAAAAAACAGTCAGATCACATTTTTGTAAACACTGTGACTTGTCAAATTCCATCAACAGACAAAAGAGGTAACTGCTAGTATACGGTAGCTGGCATAATTAACAATAACTTCCAGTCAAAGCATGGCTATATCAAATTAACAAGGGAACTCTTAACTGTTAAAAACAGTCATTTGATTAAAAAGCTGAATTTGCTTATAAGAGAGGGAGGGTTAGCTAATATGTGACATTAATTTATAGTTTGACTTGCCAATTTGTTTGTTTTCCCTTCAGTGTCTGGCCCTGTTTGTTGCCTGTCTCTGCCATGACCTTGATCATAGAGGCAAGAACAATTCCTTCATGGTCAACAATGCTACACCATTAGCAGCTGTATATTCCACATCTACTATGGAGCATCATCACTTCAATATGACTATCACTATACTCCAGGTAGGTGCAGTTGCTTTCCATCAGATACTGTCGATTGATTGGTGATCTGCTGAAACCTTCGGCTCGGGCCATGAAAGTAATTTCCAGTGTCATACAATTGTTGACACAGATACATAGCATTGAAAAACCTGAAAAACCTGTAACCTGAAAACTTAAAGAGTGTAAAACTTAAAGGGAATATACAACATTTGCTTTTGCTGTAATTTTCAGAATTGGAATGGATTTTTTTTGGGGGGGTAGTATTTTATAGCAAATATTGTTACTCTGACTTGTTAGAGTTGTGGGGCTCTGTGGTCCAATGGTTACGGTGTTCGACTCGTGTGCCGTGGTACACGGGTTCGAATCCTGACCGTGGGAACATGGTGCTTGTGCTCTTGAGCAAGGCACTTTACCATTATTGCTTCGTCCTTCGAGTGGGACGTAAAGCCGTAGGTCCCGTGTGTTGTGTAATGCACGTTAAAGAACCCAGTAACACTTGTCGCTAAGAGGAGTGGTTTGCCCCGGTGTTTCTGGCAGTGGCAGCAATTATGCGCCGCAGCACCTAGCAAAAAGGTGCTTCATAATGGGTCTCATATGTTCATATACTTCATTTACCTGGCTTTGGTTGCATTCTCCCTCTGGCAAAAAGCGCTATATAAATACAGTTATATTACTAACAGCTATAATAGGGCGACAGATTTTGCTAACTCCGTCCACAATAGGGCGACACACCTTATTAAGGCGACACATAACTGTCGCCCTTTTGTGTGACCCTTAGGACAAGGAATTTTGCTGTCGCAAACCATCTAGATCGGTTCCTCATGGTCCAATTAGTAAAAATACTAAATTTCGTGGAAAAAAGATAAGGTAAACTTGGGTTAGGTGACAGTTTAGGTTTGTGCACAAGTCTATGGGAAAGTCGCCCTATTGCAGCAAAAACAGTTATTATTATTATTATTATTATTATTGTTGGAAGTTTTGTGTTTGTAGATGCTGGAAAAACCAAGAAAAACAATCATGTTCTTAAAGTCTGGTTTTCTGACCCCACTTAAGATGAAACGGAGCAATTTATAGACGTCCGGGAATTGTAAGGTCAGGGAACCAGTCCAGCTGGCTTGTACCCGTTCATAGGTGTGTAATTGATTGCAAACAAAATGCAGACTCACTAAATATGGTAAATTGGGGCAGTATTTGAAAAAAAAAGACATATTTCCCCAACACTAGGACAGCGAGCGTTGGGAATTGATACAAAAACGTCTCTTTTCTTGACAATGTCAGCACACCAAGTGCTTTGATTTTACAGGATGCTTTAGACTGTCATTCATTAACAGTCCAGTAAGGTATTTCATAATAATTAGGTACTTTCTTTTTTGATGTTTGCAAATGTTGTATATTCCCTTTAATCAATGAATCTGGTAAGCATTGAATTGTAACTTGCATCTTCTTGATTGAATAGAATGAAGGACACAACATCTTCAAGCACCTAACATCAGATGAGTACAAACAGGTACTGAGTGACATACGACACGCCATCCTAGCCACTGACTTGGCCTTGTTCTTTGGCAACAAGGCTAAACTGAAGGTCATAGTGGAGGCTGGACAATTCTCATGGACCAATCCGGAACACAGGTGGGATAGGTTGCAGTCTGCAGACGAGGTGCATGTGTCAAAGACAAATTTATACATGGCAAAACCATGAAGAATAGACGCAGCACATGATAATGGTAGTGTGTGACTAGGATCAAATGGAAGCTGTTTGGGTTCATGAGATGCATGTGAATATTTGGACAGGAATGTATGAATTTGCAAGATTGTGAGAGTGTATGTCCGACCAATAAGCCTACATTTTCAGGCGTGAAGTCAGTTTGTAAGTTTTTGCAGTTGTTCATCATTCTAATTGAGACACATTGTTGTGAAAGAAAGCCATAGAATTATGTAGTGGTGTGCATTTTCGGGTAGTATGGGAACTGAGTACCCGGTTAAAGAAAAACACTGGTACCCAGCTACCCGTTAAAGAAACCCAACCTCCAAATTCAAACCCCGAGTTGTCTGAAGGGTTTGATAGCTTTAGGGTGTAAACTGCAACTTTTGCCAGTGTCATCTTTCGCACGTTAAAATGCACATGAACTTAAAACCTGTTTTGGTTTTCAATGTAGCCTGGTTTTCATTATGAAAATTCCCCACCAATGACATTCAAAACCTTTCTTTTTTATTGTCTGAGAAGTTCCTAAGTAATGTTAAGTTACGGGCACCGTATGCTATAATCTGGCACCGGTTCCTGATAGCAGCGGTGGGTACTCGGGTCTGATGCACACCCCTAGAATTATGTTGTGGATGTATATGATGTGTGACAACTTTGATTCAAGTGAATAAGGGAAAAATAGTGTTTGTTAAAGTTGATGGTTTATAATGAGTGAAATAATCCTAGTGGTGGGAGAGGAGTGAATGTGAATAATGCACATGGAATGGAAACCCACAAACTCTATTAACCAAAAACAAGTGACCTCTTCCCATATGGAAGGCACACTACACAGCAGCGATACTGAATCAGTGTCATCTGCTTTTTCCTCCGTCTACCAAACTTCAATTAGACGATGTATACCATTCAGTGGTATTTGAAAAGCATTACACTCAGAATGCATCCTTCTGGAAAGATTTATCATTCTCTTTGAACTTTGAAGTACCCCTCCCCCTAGTGGCTCACAAAGCACCAAAAAGCCTCAAATGACACATTTCATTGAAATGGTTATAGGTCACATGATATTTTGCTCAGACGGTATGAAGCAATGGTAGTACACATAGATTACAGTGCAGCACAATGTTGTGGATTTGAATAGTAGCATTAGGATGGATATACCAGTATATTATCACTGTTATGCTGCATTTGTTTTCTTACTAATTCCTATCCTGTTGGTATTCAAGCGCTTTGATTAACCGAACTAACCAACTAACTGCAATTTTAATTTGCTTTGCTCCCTGACATTTGTTTGCTACTCTTTCTCCTTTTCCCTGTGTAATTTCTCACCGTTGGTCTGTTTGATTTATCTCAATGTGTTGATGTTTGTGGCATCTTGTGTCCGTGGCAACCTGTTCTCGTGACAACATTTTAGATCATATGTGAGAGCACTGACAATGACTGCATGTGATTTGGCGGCCAACACAAAGCCCTGGTTGATACAACAACAAACCGTTAAGGTTATCTTTGACGAGTTTTATCAACAGGTATGCATGATGTCTATTTAGATTTCAGCCATTTAATAGTTTCTTTTGGGAAATGCTGCACCATTCTATTCTGTAATGCACACTGCACCGTTCCTATTTCTTAAAAGTTATCTTAAAAGTCTCAACTTGAGGCAGAAACTTACCATTACTTTTTTAATAAGCTTTATTCATGCATGGTTTTACACACATTTGAAGGTGATTTGAATTCACATTCTTGCAAATCTTTGTCAATCTGCACACATGTATACATGCAAACAATCTGCCAGTTCAAGCATTCATCCCACCAGAGTAGACATCTGTGCAGTATTGCCAGCTCCTATACAACACATATAACTGGTGTTGGCATGAGTTGTCTACTTTTGTAGTCATGTAGACAAAGGAGTCCGATCAGTTTATTTTTGAATTTACCCCCCTTTTTTTTTTTTTTTTAATCAATTACTCTTTTATATTTTTAATTTCAAACATTGGTGGGTTTTTTTTTCATTTGCAGTTTATGTTAGTTATTTTAAGCTGTTATTTTTTTTTTATTCGGGAAAGGGTTTCAAGATTGACCGTTCAGTCTTTTCCACAACCCCTTGACATTGTCAGATATTTATAACAATAATAATAGCCCATGATATGACAAAAAACATACTTTTACCGTGCAATACACATTTAAATTGATACAGACATGACATATAGACAACTATAGTCCAACTTTGTTGAATTTCCACTCTATAAAAATCACCTTACTGTCAGTGTGGCATTTGTCAAGCGTAATGACAGCATAATATGGATGTCATTGCTGAATGCTATATCTAATAAAGTGTGATGTAGACTCCGTGCGCAAGTACCCACTCATTCAGTTACTGAGAGAGTTAGGAGAGACCTGATTGCATTGCCTCCACATGCCTCGGTCTCATACAAACATGATACGGGTTGGTGTACATTCAGAGTCAAATTAATCCTGCACTGAGCCAGTGCATGCATGCAATATGTCCCTCCCATGGAGCTTTCATGAAGCGCCGTCTACTGTCCGTGTGCCGAGTCCATACTGCAGAAATTCTGGAATTCCTTAGTGCATCTTGAAAAGTAGACGAAGAAGTTGCAGGAATATGCAGCTAAAGTCAGCCAAGATGTTGTCCTTAACCCTAACTCCCTAGCATAATTTACAAGGAACCATACCCATCCTGGCAAATTCCAACACCATATGGGAAACTGCACACACATATTTCTGACTTTGATTCTGGAGGTGTGCCAACCCAATGTAAAAGACTGTCAGTTTAGGGGTACTGTACCCATCCTGACAGATTCCAACAAAACATGCTGTTGGGGTTTGATGGGTTGAGTTCTGTTAGGGTTACATGGATAGGTTTGATGATTTCTTGATAAGAACAACTTTATATCAGACTGATGGGGGGGTTATGTCTCTGTTTAGATCTTTGTTGAGGTTGAGGCACCCCAGGCCATAGCCTCTCACAATGCTGTATCATATGCCATTCCTACCTTTGATTACTATGAATAATATGCATTTTCATCTCAAACTACATACAATTGTGATAAGGGTATTAGGTATTAAACAATGAGAAATTCCTCAAGTGCTCAAATCAGTCAACATACTGATGAAGATTCAGAATGATGCTAATTCAAACCAGGACGAGATTGCAAGCTCCCATATGAAAGCGCACGTGTAAGCATGACGTCATTATGTCTTAGGTCTATTGAGTAGTGTACTTAAAGCTATTGTCCATCATTTGCAGCAAACCAAAAAGTAACTGACGTAATTATTGTTGAAAAACACACTTGGTTGAAAGATAGTAAGGGAACTTAACTCCCTGTGAAATTATTCTTTCTGGCGTGCTGTCATTTTGAAGAAATCAACAAAAAAGTCCTTTCCAACAGTGCGTCTTAAGACGCACCGTTTGAAATTTCCGTTAGTAGTTCATTTTTTTATTTGGCGAAGCACGCGCTGGCGTTGACATGACACACACGTGCGCGCAGTTGATATAATTCGTCGGATCAGTGCGCGACATCGCGTAGCTGCAATCGGCTCAGTGGGAACGTGTCTCGGACGCTGAATTCAGGCCCAATTCTAAACATGATTCAATAATTTTTGATTTGAAATCGAGAACCTAGAATGTTGTTTTTCTCAAAATGTACAGCTGAAGCTGAGCTGAAACTTCATCAGGTTAGTTGTTCAGTATCCTTCATTAGATTTTTAACACTTTTGTTGCTTCAAACGAACAAACTGCACAAATTACAAATGATGGACTATACCTTTAATAGGTGATAAATATGACTAATAGGTGATATACATAGCATAAACTATTGGATGTTTATCATCAATAGCTTATATGTATATTTTAAACTTAGTAAGAATGGGTTGATGGTTGATAATGATATCAGCATGATCCCTCAGTAAATCAAGTTTCCAGTTTTCCCAATCAAAATGACTTATTTGACCTCTCATTTTGATAACTCCTTGTTTTGTGAAATGAGACCATGGTGTCACTTTCTGATGTAGCACTCTTAATGTTTGAAACCAGCGTGAAGCATTTCCAGACAATATGTTGCTCTTCTGTCTCTGACAATCTGAATCTAAGCCAGTTAATTGCTTCAGCTAATTGTGTGGATTGAATGTGACTATATGCGTGATTCCTCTTTTACTACACTGATTTGTCTTCTATAAAGAATCAATGTACGAATCTGTCTATTGGCTTTGTGCTTTTCATGCACTTTTCAGTCAGTGCCTGTTTTCTTTATGACGATGAAGGCTTAAACAAGATTTTTTTAATAATCAATCATTGAAAACTGAGCTTTTTTGGTGGAAACCAGTTCTCACATGCACCCGCAGAAAGACAATTTTAAGACAAATCTATCCCACTTCCATTTGGATACCCAACTGTAAAAAAATATATATATAAAAGTCCTACTGATTGTACACTGCTATTCGCTACATGAAATTCTATGTTTCATTTTGGTGTTGTGACAATACCTATTACCTGCACACTTGCTGAATAGTCAGCTGAAACATGATACAATTGTTGGCTGCTGTGATGTGGAATATGGCATTTTTAACACCTGAGGTGCACTTACAAAATGTAGCAACCGAGCCAAAAGCGGAGGGTGCTATGGGCCCCAAGGGGGTTGAAAATGACGTATTCCACATCACAACAGTCAACAATTGATTTGTTATATCGTGCCAATAAGTCAAAGATGAAAATTTTAACTCACTGTTCAAGACATAAATGAAATGGCTGAAGTGTAACCTTTGATTAATGTGAGATTTCCCTCCAGACATGCATGAGATCAAGTTGCAAGGCGCACGGCTCTACACACACACACACCCACGTGTAAATACCGGCAATCGTGGATGCCCCATTGTCCCTAATCCTCTTTCCTTTGTTTGAACTCGTGGACGTTCGGTCAATCCTGGACGTATTGTTTGCGCCCCAATTCTTTTGTCCAACGCCCACGATTGCCGGTTTTTACATACTCACACACACACACCCTTTCATGATCATGTGTGCGCAATATACATGTATGCAACGTGGCGTATATTAAAGCTTTTTATAACACCTCACCCACAGATTCTGTGTCTTGATTGGCCGAGAGCGAGTCACATGTTACTTTCTAATTTTGCTATCTTTCTGTGCACGGCCAAAAGTACTATGCGCATAGCAACCAAAGTACTATTTCCACGGCGCGGTATTTGTGTGCAAATGCATGCTGGTGCGCAAGCAGCGAGCGTATTATTCCAAAGAGAGCGCGCCGCAGACTTGGATTCAAACATTTCGTGAAGGGGTAGTTTTTAAGAGAGAAATACATTTTCCACCAATTTTGTATAGAAATTGAAGTTTATTTCAACTGTGTTCAGATTTAAATAATTTAAGATACTTTATATGCAATGCAGTGTATATGAGATACGTTATATGCAACACAGTGCATATGAGGTAATATACATACAACGCCGTGCATAGTTCCAAAGTGAACGTGGACATGTGACTGTTCTAGACCAATGAAGTAACAACATCCAAGACACGATATAACAATGTGATTTAGTCCATGGTAGTTTGTACACCTTAAGGGTGCCATTTGCCCCGAGGTTGTACAAAACCCTTGGGCTATATCACTACGGACACCAATGGTTTAGTTTTACCATGGTGTCATATTTTGGTTGGTGTTTTTGAGTCTTTGATAATTCACTTTAAAAAAAGATAATTAAAAAAACTCTTTTTTTTCAGCAAAGACAGAATTGGGTTTTGTGTGGACAATTTGTGAAGCGAAATGCTTCCTTTGTTGATATGTCAGCTGTGTTGACATGGCCTGTGTTGACACGCACATGTTATATGTAATAGCTGTGGTGTCAAAGCAGTAGGGATGAAAGAAATTAAAAGGTCTTTGAAAACAAGCAAGCATGTTCCTGAAGTACATGAGCATGTACTTCGGATACATGAGGGGATGTACCCGTGGAGTCCATTATGTTGTCATACATGAACTTCTGAAATATGTCACATGATTAGTACACAACCAATGACATTTCACCATGGTATAGCAATGACATTGGTAGTATGGTTACATTACCTCCTCCTATGAGGCTTTGCAAGAAAATACTCTGACCTTTTGTTATTGATTTTTTTCTTTTTTTGTTGCTGCTTGCAAGTGAATGATTAGTGTTCACATGGAGTTACCCACAGATTGAGTGGCAATCTCTTTTTCTGCACCTATTAACACTGGTCTTGTTCATTATGCACATCAAGTGAATGAAAACAAAGCACTATCAATAATGTGTTAGTTGTCAATATCCTTGCATCCAGATTCTTTGACTATTACTTATGCATCGGTGTTTTACTCATCAAGTCAATCGTCATGACTTTGTACAAAAGCTACCTGGAGTGCAAGTTGAATATGTTGACATCATATATCAGATTTTCTGTAAAAAAAAATTGTTGTCACAATTTGGGCAATTTACAATGCAGTGCGCCACCAAGAGTTTGCAACATGGAGTTAATTTTCTCCAGTGCATTGTGGGAGATGGTCGACAAATTTGCAGTGCGGAACATTTGAATGTGTTAGTTTTTCCGGTCAGTAATTTCATAAGCGTATGATTCAAGTATATGTTTGCCCTTTTCTTTTGTTTTATCAATATGCATGTTTTTTGTAGGGCGGCAGAACGCTATGCCCCAATCTATAACAAATTAGATCAGTTTGTCTACTGACACTCGTTAAAATGGGCCAAGGTTTGCCAACCGTAAATTGAAAAATGAACTCTCCATGGCAAACTCTTGGTAGTGCACTTCATTGTAAATTACCCGAATCGGAAAATTTCCATTGACTAATTAGTTTCAACGTCTTGAACTTGTAGCTCCAATCGTGTTGTCTCTTGTACAATTTTTTTACCTCCAAAACAAGCACATAATTTGTTTAACAACTCCAGAAAGCTGTTGAAGGCAATTGCTATGACGGCCTGTGACCTGTGTGCAGTATGTAAACCATTTGAAATTCAGCGGCAGGTGGCCAATGAGTGCTTCGAGGAATTTTATAGCCAGGTAGAGATGATGCAGTGCCATTCTCAATGTCTTTGCCAAGTAATATTGGACTGTGACTGAGTAACTAATCACATTTCAGATTGACCAAACATATTCTGCTTTATAGACATGTATATCAATTGTAATACCTTTGTAGTAATAGATAACCGATTGTAGTCACACTGAGTCCATGCAGAGACTGTAGATGTTGTTGTGTCAACAACTCATGGGAAACATCACATGCAGAGTTTGAAACCCTCAGCATCTTTACCCGTGTGACACTCAAGTCATTCAGTTGGACGGATTTACAATACACTACCCCACCAATAAGCCATATGTTACTACATCTGTTACTGTAGGAACTGTACACTGTACATCCTACTGTGTGTACTAACATGTAGGATGTGCGGTTGAAAGGTGGCCTAAGGCAAACCGTTGATGGCATGGTATTGCGAATCGTTCCTATTCATCTAATGTTTGGTATTTTCATGAAGGATGGTCATGCATGGAGTCAATTAACATTGAAAGGTTTATAGGTCCAACTAACAGATCACTCTAAATATCAAAATTATTGTTCACTTTGAAATTATACTATTCCTTATGCATATTCATTACAGTTTTAATTCCTCAAAATGATATGCAGCCTTCAAACCACATAAAGAATTTTCATGACATCAAAATAACTACATCTTCATTATATCAAATTCAGTAGCAGCCCAGGATGCGTGTATGCATTTACAAATAGAGTGCCTAGGTAGTGGCTAAATGCCACTCACAATGTGCCATTATACAAATATAGCATGGTTTGAGGGTGGACAGTCGATATTCGCTCCCCGAGGTATTAAAAGTTGACAAACCCGTTGAGGGAACTAGTTTGTCAACTTCCAATACCGGGTGGAGCTAATATCGACTGTACGTCCACCCGAAAAACCATGTTATGTTTGTTTTACTATACCTCATACATATTCGTTTGCCGAATTGTCCCGTTGCAGTATGCACTTTGCGGGCATAAAATCTTTGGAGAAACTTGTCCAGCTCACCAGAAGAATATTATTGCTCAACCTCAAAAATGTTCAGTTCGTTTGCAATACAGTAACTAAAGTTGTAAATACAGTTGTTCGTGGACAACTTCTTTTTAGTACAGGAGGCATCTTTATTGTCCACAACATTCTCCAGTTCGGCATCATTGAGCTCGAGAAAACACTAATTAACATTAACGTGTGCAACCATCTTCTCATGTGAACCTAGGGCGATGTTTGCGCATGCGTACTACACCCGTGCAACAGTTCCACGCTTGCCTCATAAAGCGCATGCCTAGTAGACTATCGCACGGGTAACCCGTGCAACAGTCTACTACGCATGCGTACTTAGCCTGTGCCTGAATACTCGAGCGCCCTTGGTAAACAGCAAAAATAGCATCTGGCACGTGATGGTTAATGGGCCAGTGAGAATTTGGCTTTCGATCATGAATATGTATGAGGTATTGTAACAAAATATGAGGTACTAGCTAGCTACCTACATGTATAGCTGCTTTGTGGGTGCACACGGCATAGGTGGGATCAAAGATTGGAGACAGTGCACAAAACAATATATTCAATACTCACTGAAAAGTGGCAACTGCCAACTTTAATACTCAACTAAAGCTGTTGCATTGTAATGTGATGTCACTGTTTTTACTTGTAAATATAGTAATCAACATCAGCATTAAAACTATACACCTTATTTACCCTCGACAAGACTAAGACTGAAATCAATGCAATTGAGACACATATGTGGGTCATTCTATAAATGAAGGGCCCAAAGTGTGACATTTTCCCGTCCCTGTCACCTCTGAACTTTGTAATTTGCCATTCAAGTATCATTAAAAAAATGACTTCAAGTATTTGTTGGATAGGTACGCTTCATATAATCACTGTCTAACTTAGAAACCATGAAGGAGTGCATCCATACATGTGAGATGTAACAGGGACAGGACAAAATGTTGACCCTAAATGTATAGAATAACCTAGGTACATCTCCTGAATTCTTCTGTTGTAACAAGTACCAGTCATACATTACTCAGTGCTACCACAATTCAATTATATGACAATGCCATCATCAATGGCCTGTGACTGCATGGTCTGCAAACCTTCTCATACATTCAGAAAATTAAAACAATCAGACTCAAAAATTTGCGGACTGTTCAGTTTACCAAAAGGAATATGGAAAGTTACTGATTTTGCGGCAAGCATATAAAGCATGGAACTGAATATGGGCCTTGTGCTTCAACATTCTTGCAGTATGCATTTTGCTGATAGTTGAATCATAGGACAATTTCCAGCGGGCAGATGCAATCCTTTTACAATAACATTGGAGAACAATGTTTCATGTATGTTAAATTTTGTACACAATTTCTTGTGACTATGTTTGCCGATTCCTGTGTGGCTTCACTTTTGGACTGACATGTTACTGACTGTATACCATCAAGGCTTTTCCATGGTTAGATAACTGCCTAGCCCTTATGAGTAGTTCTTGCATACAGTCAGTTGGTAAAAACAAGTTCACTTCACATTTTGTTCTTCACTTTGGATAGTGCGTCCCGTGTCCCATATATGCAACACGGCCTCCGGCATTGTGGCATCTGGGACACAGACGCTTTATATTATTCTAGGTTCCACTAGCATTTATGGAATAGCTAATAATAACTTTTCAGAAAAATTTCTTTTCATAACTGTAATATTGACACATCAACAGCATTGAAAATCCATTATTTGAATCTTTGCATGCAGTAATAACACTCCTTTAACATAATTTCAAAGTTCAACCTTAGTTTGTTGCAATTTTGCAATAAACAAGGAAGACTAAGATTTGCCTTTTTGTAGTGCAAAAACTAATGACTACCATCGGACATGTTTGTAGTTTATATCAAAGATGGGCATTATATCAAAGATAGGCATTATTTTTTATTGTTGGAATAATGACATTTTAGTTACCATGAAACATTGATGTAAATTATATTTTACCTATCGCTGGATTACAGATTATTATGAAAATTCAGCAGTGGCTTTATCGATATGATAAAGATTCATTCAACAATATCAAGTTAATTTTTACATAAGCAGAGATCATTTGCACAAGGAAGTATTCCATCATGAAATTGGTGCAAATACTGGATGGAAATGTAGATGCATATGGAATTGCATCATTTAGTTGTAACCCTTTTGTCAAGGACTCTAGTTTAGTCAGAAAAAAAATGATGATAAATTAACTTAAGACAAGGTGCTAAAAGGACATTTTGGCAATAAAACAACTCATTGATTTAATTTGTGAACAAGTCTTAATATTTCTTGTTTGGACTAAAAAGCAACATTTACAATGCTCTAGATTCTTATGATTCGTTTATCCTGAAATAGTCTTGTCTCAAGAACAGATTTGTGCTGAGATTTTGTTCACATTTGTTTCTGTCATAAGGGTGATGAAGAAAAGGCACAAGGCAGGAATCCCATTCCCATGATGGACCGTTCCAAGTCACATGAACTACCAACCAATCAGGTAAGATGTGACTGCCTCCTTCATGATGAGCATTGGTTACACACAACTGGCATCCAGATTAACTGGAAGTGGAAAAAATCAAAATGATGGATTATACAATAATATAAACCGAAGGTACCAGCATTTAAACCAGAAATGGAACTACTCTTTCTTTGAAAAGTTACATTCTTGGTTTAATTCTACTTATAGGCCTTTTCACACTACGAAAAATCTCCGTGTTGTACACAGGTCCGACACGTGTAAAATGGACTAACCTTTTCACACTACAATATTTGAACACGGCTCTGACCCATGTAGAGCGCTCGACCCGTGTCGAAACTAACCCTACTCGGGAGGTAGGTTGAGAATTCTCGATCCGTGTCGAGAAGTCCGACACGTGTTGAAAGCCGTAGTGTGAACACTTCTGGGTTACGTTCGACCAGTGTACAACCGCATATCGACTCATTGGACGCGGACCGGCCGGAGTACGAGAGTGCATGCATGCAGCATCACGCTGTAGTTGTTACTTTTTAGCATGCACCGAACATACAAATAACCTTTGACCTGCTGCCCTGTCGCGCCACCACCGGTGTGATATGAAAATCGGACTCGTATGCAAATCTGACTCCTTTTCTGTTTTATTGGTTAAACCCTTTCACTTGACCGGTCCCTCTCCAAATTATCTATGCATGATCATGCGCAATACCTTAATAAGTCCGTATTTCATAACACCTAAATTCACGCTACACCTGCTGACCGTGCTTGCTCTTTCGTAAGCACTAGAAAGTAGAAGCGGCCGACCACGCTTGGTTTTTCGTGCGTAACTTCTTCACATATACTTTCGATGGTGCTAGAAGTTCAAGTCACAGAATATTTTATTCTCCGACATAAAATTGGCCCGAAATCAGAAAAAAAAGACTGACATGAAGTGCGGGTCCGTTGTTGGGCTGACCATCCATGGAGCTATAAAACACGTGTAGGGCGGACGGCCGTGTGTGTAGTGTGAAACGATCGCGCAATACACGGGTCGAAACATTACACGTGTGGCAAAAACGCTGGGTTTGCGATGAGTAGTGTGAAAACGTAGCGAAATTGAACCGTGTTGAAATTTTTAGAAGTCGACACGGGTTGGAACCGTGTAGATTTCGACACAGGTCGGACGTTCATAGTGTGAAAAGGCCTTATGACTGAAAAGTTTACAAGGTTGAGCTTTGGTTCATAAATGTTCGAATCATTATCATTATACAAGTAACTGAGTATGAAGGCAGTATTCATTAGTTATCTTACATTCAGTCCATTTGTTTTGGAGGTTACATCCAAATATTGTAATTATTATTATTCTTGAAGAAATACATTCCCAGCATGCAGGCTTTAATCAGTGACTTACAGTGAGATGTGCCTTGATGTAATAAGTGCAGTTTTATGGAAGTTTACATTTGTAGTTATTTGTGTATCTCATTAGAACTCTTGAAGTAAGCAGTTTACCTTAATGACTTGACTAACAGCACTTTTTGTAAACCTTTGATTGGCAGGTGTCATTTATTGTGGGTATCTGCCTGCCCTGCTATGATCTCCTTGGCCAACTTGTTCCCAGTGCTAAGCCGATGTATGATGGAGCAGCGTAAGTCATTTGCGTTCTGGCTTTCAGAGTCAAGTTTGATACTGAGTGATTTGAGGGTCAGAACTGGTTTCAAGATATGATTTATTAATGTTGAGTGACGAGTGGTGAGGTATCCTATTGAGGTTTGCCTTAAAAATGTATTCCTGTGAATTTTTGAGAATCTATTTTTGTGATAACTTGCATAAGGGACAGTTGGACAAAAATATTGTGTGAAAAGCACAAAATGGTTCCTAAATAAGTAATCGTTAACTCTGTCACATACACATTCAAATGATAGGTTGACCAGTCACTGCAGTCAGAAAAGCTTCTGAACAGTAGAAATCATGTGATAACTTGGGAAATATTGTGTTTCCAGTCTTCAGTTTTGAGTTGAGTTTTAGTTATAATTGTCAAAAAAACCACAAAGGGAATTGACTGGGTGAATTATAACAATTTTTGAAAAATTCAACAAAGAAATTGACTGAGTGGGCTTTGAACCTGCGACCTCTGGATTACCGTTCCGGTGCTCTGCCAAATGAGCTATCCAGCCCTATGTTGGTGGTTCCCCAAGTCGTCAACGTCTTTTTTCAAGGGGTGCTTTTCTGACTGCAGTGCACATACGGGTTTATGTCTTCTGACTAGCACCCCTTGAACAACGATATTGACAAATTGGGGAACCACCAACATAGGGCTGGATAGCTCAGTTGGTAGAGCACCAGCACGGTAATCCGGAGGTTGCAGGTTCAAACCCCACACCAGTCAGTTTTTGTTGCTCAACTTTTCAAAAATTTATTATAATCGGATAGATTAAGTTTTTCATTTTCACCTGTTCTACACAAAATGCATGACAAATTAGTATTGCGGAAGTCATGGGGTTTGACACAGGTCCAGATTTCAGTTATGGTGTTAACACAAGTGATGACTTGGCAATGTTTTCTTCTTTTTCTAGGAGGAATTTACAGAACTGGTCAGCCATCGTTGCCAAGCAGAAAGCTGAAGAGGAAGAAAACCTGAAGCAGGAAGAGCTTGCAAAGCAGGAGGACCAACGTGAAGATGGAGATAACGCACAAGAAGGTCCATCTGCCTCAACAACAGAGAACAAAGATACAAGCAAGACCGCAGCTACGGCTAAGAGTCAAACAGCAAACACAGAGCAGTCTAAACAAGCTGACAAAAGCAAAGACAATCAAGGTAGGAGACGCACAGCAAGTGATGCAAATCAGAGATCTACAGGACATGATGGGAAGGAGGTAGCAATCACAGCAACAAAGACAAATCCTGACACACATGAACAGACTAAGGTGCCAAATCAAGCGTCTAATACAACAGGCATTCAATCAAGCAATGATTCCAAGACATCTATCAATGGTGATCATCAGGTTGAGCAATAACATGTATCACTGACTTTAACCACCCCAACTCCATCCAAATCCATCCCCCCATTTTGGTGGATTTTAAGGGACTTGGTCCAGGAGGCCTGGCGTGACTAAATATTGATGGAGTATGATGGACTTGGGCCTAATGGCCTGAAGCAGTGCTAGGGGTATCCGATTGATTTTGCCTAGCTTCCTGTACTGATATTGTGATAAAAGCCATGTGTAGCAAGTCCATGAATGTCAACCAGTGCGTCAGTGGTGGATTCCATTATGTCATGTACAGGTTTGTTTTGGACGCACAGTGATTGATGGATTTTGATGGACTTGGTCCAGTTCCTAGTAAAAGACGGTGTAGGGAGTTAGGGTCAATGGTAATCCAGGGGTTTTTGGAAGATTCTTGTGGTTTTTTTTTATTAAGGGAGGGTACAATCATGCAGATCATTCTGTGCACCTCCTTAAAATCAGATAAGGATGTACACATGTTGCTGAAGCTGTTTATAAGAACTGTCAGTGGCTAGAAAGACTGATTGTTTTTTAAGTATTCAACATATTTACTATGGAGGGCATCTTAACTAGAGTACTTAGCATTTGTCACATTTTTTGAAAAGAAGATGTTTGTTAGAATGAGGCACCTCCAATTAGTTCTTTCCAAAAATGGTTAGATTTAACAAAAGTACTGGTGAAAATAAGGTATTATTTATTGAGATACACTTTTTACTTTTGTCATAAATTGTTCTAACTTGTGAGAAAGTATCCATATCTCAATACATGAAGATGGCTAATAACAGATGTAGGTATACTTTCCATTGCATTATTGTTGAGGAACTACGTTAAAATCAACCATTTGGGATTGCTGAACTTTCATACCAAACTACTTATCAATCATGTAGTGGTGGTGAGAACGTAGGAAGTGACCATCAAGTGCTCATCAGAATTGGTCTGCAGATCTGATGAAGACTCTCCACCGGTAGTCTTCATCCTAGTCGTTGTTCTCCTCATCATTGGCAGCATAAGGGAAGAAGTCAGTATAACGGCCTCCTCTTCACCAGGGCCGGGACTGGGCCATGTCATGTTTGATGACTGGTCTGGCGTATACTCGACCCTCCAGCCCCCTCTCAAAGAACACTGCTATCTCCCACATATTCTCGTTGTATCATACAGCCCTTCATCATGCTTCATTATCAAGCTGTTAATATTAGGCCAAAAAAGTCTCCGGTTTCTGGCATGGAGCTTGCCCCAAAAGTGGTACGGCGACGCTGGGTTTTTTTTCCCCTCCTGTTTTTTTCTTCACATGTTGGCTGATGTTGCAGATGACACTTCGATCCCCACTTAAAACTCTCAAAAATATCCTTCAGAGTGGAGCTTGAAGTGACTTCAGTAAGACCATAAGGCTTGAGAATTCTGCAACCACTTACAATCTCGACCAACACGAACATTCTTCGGGAAATTTGGATAGTCAAGACAAAAATCAGAGAAACGGTAGTAATGTTATAACTTAGACCATACAACGATATCGACATCATGCATGAGCTGCCAGGCTGGTCATTAGTCTGCTGCCTTACATATTGCGCCAATTAAAAAGCGTTTACAGGTTCCAGATGCACGACCATCGCTCCCTCAGTCAGGCTTCCAGACGCACAATTACAAAATTACAACGCCACCTGCAAATGGTGCCCGACTAAATTTAGTACAAAATGTATGGGAGCCCAGAGAGGCCACATAAAGCTTATACTCGGTCGTAACCCCATCTAAAAACACGTTAAAATTGTGCAGCAGCAGGATTCCAATCAAACCAGTGAGTTTGGTGGTTTTGAGACATCATCTTATATTGGAAAAAAAATAATTCTAATTTTGCCGATGTGCACAGTTACGGCGACGCACTCACAGACCAGAAACTGGAGCCTTTTTATTTTTGGCCTTAACCAACTCTCTTTTCTTCAAATTCTCCTACAAAATCTGCTCTTCTCGAAATTTAAGCCTTCTAACTGCTGGGCATGTACCACCGATGGTAGGTATGAACAGCAATAGTCTTGCAGCCCTTTTATAGTTTGAGCTGCCTTTTGCTATATTTTAAGTTAATCCGGGTGACATTATGTTATATTATGCAAATAGGAAACTTAAAATAACAATATGGAATAAACACATCAGTAATGCTGCATCCAAAGCTATTAACTCTCTAATATCTTCCTGTGGCAAAATCTCAGGAATTTGCAACTCACACTTCAAGCAACTGATGATTTATAAGTCTCTTGTAAGTCCACTAATGGAAACTAGCCTGAGTTCCATTGTCTGGGACCCTTACACACAAAAATCTCATCAGTTAAGAAAAAAATTAATTAATTATGAATTAGCAATTTTTTCTGGCACAGGGAATGTAACTAAAAGGATCTTAATGCAAAGAAGCCTAACATTGTTGAAGGAGAGAAATATCAGAGTGTGGCACAAAGAGCAATGACATTAAAATATTTGTTCATGTCAATTTAGTGAGTTTTTAACATGCTTTTTAAGTTAGCAATGAATGTGATAGCAACAATAATATAAGCTATTCAAACACATTTATTTCCTCTTCATTACAGAAATGAAAAATAATATAAGTATTGAACAAGATATAAAGGCCACTAGAGGTGGCCAAACCTTGAAAGCACAGCTTGTATTAGGCACGCCATTACACAAAAACGGACGAGTTAAGCTAAGACTTGTTTTAGTAGTAGTCTTGATTGACATTATTTTATTCAAAAAACAGTTTCTCAATTATTTTGAAAATCTTACTGAAAACTCTTGGAATTTATTTTGTTTTCAAAGTGAGCATAAATTAAAAGAATCACTTGTCATAGGCCACCATGATTGTTCATTTACTTGATTAATCGATCAGTGTACCAATTACTGAATGAATATTTCAATTAAATTACTCCAAAAACACTTTGTTAAATTGAAGGCTTGTCAGAGGGTGCAAAAGAATGTGCAAAACATTCTAAACACCCCCCCCCCAAAAAAAACTACCATACATGTATCTCAGAGACAAGATATGCATTTGAAATCCTTTTTTCATCACTTATGTTTAAAGATCAATATTTTAATACTATTAAATTGAATTTCTGAAATATGCTCAACAGGTTGGTGAAAATTGCTGTGAAAAGTGGGTTTCCTTCTTTTTGCACCAACCTGTATGTAAAAGATATCAACCAGTTGCCTTACAGGTTACCTACATTATGCAGATAACATGAGGTGAGATACAAGATATTGTGACAATAATCATTGGCTAGCGGGAAGTATACTGTACAGGGAATTAAGAAAATGTCGGAGGAGGTTGAGGGTATTGATCTTTGCCATTGCAAAATGCTTTGATACATCACAATCAGGAAAATATTGATATTATAAAGGTGTGTTAAGGCACAGGGATACAGGACAATTGACCTATCCGCATTTGCAAGTTAGCCCCTTAGACAACCCTATGGAATTTTGTACGTTAAGTTTTGTTTGTCTCAGATTTTGCTCTTTCCGCGTACATTTGTATATCATGTAATTGGACAATATTTCACAAGCTGCGTTGACGCAATTCTACAGCGGATAATTAAACCAGGAGATATCATTATTTTATTACCTGTAATACAGTAATAGTGCAATAATTTAAGTATTATCTAATAAATACCATATATGTATATTGCTACATAGTATTACATGTTATATCAGCCAATTATTAGTGGACATTTTTACATGTTCAATGTAAATGTGAATGTTCATAACAGTTGAATGTACACATCTATTTCAGTAGCTCACTAAGTTATTAAAATGAGGGTTAATTCCTCAAAAATGTATATATATATGTATAATACATTTAAATATATATGTGATGTGTAATAAACCAGCATTCTGATAGTTTTCATTATAAATTTGGCCAGAGAAACATTTAAAAATGCATGTAAACACAAAGTCAAATATTTTCATGGATATTTATATGCATGTATGTACCTTTTGCATTTTCCAAAAATTAAGATTTTAACATACAGTTGTCTATAGGCTTATTTTTGTAAGTGAATAAATTAAGAATGTTGATTTACCTAACGCCATGTGAATTAGTGTCCAGCTGGCCGAGGATATGTCAAGTGACATAAGTCTCTTGAATATTTCATTGTTTCTACAAGACTATTCAGAAAAGTGCAATTGCAAAGTATTCACTTGTATCTCAGGATTCAGTCTGAAATGCAAAATCTGATCTGGTCATGCGTGCAACTCAAGCCATGTCTTAAAGGCAATACACAACATTTGCTTTTGCTGTAATTTTCAGAAATGGTTGGATTTGGGGGGTTAGTATTTTATAGCAAATATTGTTACACTGACTTGTTTGAAGTTATGTGTTCGTAGATGCTGAAACAAAACAAAAAAACACTCACGTTCCTGTAGTCTGGTTCCCTGACCCCACTGAAGAAGAAATGGAGCAATTTATAAACGTCTGGGAATTGTAAGGTCAGGGAACCAGTCTAGCTGGCTTGTACCCATTCGAAGGTGTGATCGCAAACAAAATGTGGACTAACTAAATATGGTAAATTTGGGGCAGTATTTGAAAAAAAATCAAGTTTTTTTTCCTTGGACATTAATACAAAATACCACTTTTCTTGGAAATGTCGGCACACCAGGTGCCATGATTTTACAGGATGCTTAAGACTGTCATTCACTAACAGTCCAGTAAGGTATTTCATAATAATTTTGTAGTGTTTTTATCAAGTAAATAAACGATACCTTTTGGGAATTGAGTTACAGGTTTCTTATGTTTGCAAATGTTGTATATTCCCTTTAAATTCACTTCTGATTAAACTATTCCTCTTTTTATTTTACCTTTTTAAAGGTGTCCTGCTTTTTTTATGGAGAATATCATTTTATTTCATGGAAAAGTTTTGCCATTACTAAATTATAAACCTTTTATCAAGGAGTGCAAACTTCAAGTACCGGTAATTACTTTTTTCCTTTTACTTTTCCAATTTCAAGGATTTTTTTTTGTAAAAGTGATTTACTGAAAAGCTCACCAATTCTTTCAAACTCTCAAATGGCCAGCACTTATATTTATCTAGAACAAGAACATATATAAACCTTTTAAAAATGGAAGCGAACATGTATACTTTGTAATAAACTTAACAGGTCATTGATTTTAGATTGTGTGGTGCCAAATTAGAATATTATGTGATGCTAGTTTAAGCTTCTGCTTCTACTCCATGCAATTGAACTTAGCAGGGGACTAAATTATTATGAATCAAATCTAAAGTTTTTAAAATCTGTAGTCCTTGAACAAGTATTATGACTTACATTTATCATGCATGTTGTAGTTGAATTGATCATGCATGCTGTAAATAATATAAGAAGTTGAAGTAAAGTATAAAAGTGTAAACAATGCCTCTGTATGTTTATTGCGTGTCATAGTGGTGTTTTGTTTTCAATAATTGGTCTAAAATACTTCATGTATATATGCCATGAAACTTTTGAAAATGTAAGCAGGCAAGCCATATTCCTTCAAGCACAGCCAACAAACATTTATTTAAAGTATTGTTTTTAGCCCAGGGCTGGTACCATCTGTCGATGGGGGCGCTGTTCAAAACCGACGGTTATGCACACTAACTGACAATACTGGTGTTTCCAACAAAAAAGGCACCCGCATTGGCCGATGGCACCAAAAAGGCCACCACATACATGTACTTTTAAAAAGGGCACTTGTTCAGAAAAAAAGGCACTTGTTAAAAAAATGGCACTCTTTACACGCCTATGGTGGGACTACACACAGTTGTCCCATCCCATGGTATTATGGGGACCGAAGACGCTATGGGGACAGCAGAATGTTCCCACAACTCGGTCCTATAGTACCCTAGCAATGACAAACTTCTCCATAACCTCGCGGTGACGGCCCGCCCACAAAACTGCACCCACACAAAAATAAATGTAAACAGAGTTGTAAACTGAGTTAGTAAAGAAACCCTCCAAAATGCAAGCATCGGGACCCGTTGTTCAATATTACTAAAAATGTTGCCAAATTATTCTACTTTCGGGTTTTCTAATTATTCCTTTTTTCGGGATGGCTAATTCCCCGGGTACATTTCAAAAGTCCATGGAGATGTGTTTGGGAGATATGATTTTATCGGATCTGCCCATCTATTTCGATGACATATTGGTGTTTTCATCCTCTGTGGAGGAACACACAGAGCGCCTTGAGGTGTTCGGTAGGCTTCGTGCATTCGGCCTTAAAGATCATTAAAGGGAAGAAGTGTCACTTATTTCGTGACCGGATCTTGTACCCATGTGGTCAGCTCGGAATCAGTTTGATGATGATAAAATTCAACGGATTGAGGACAGGCCAGTGCCACGTTCTGCTGAGCAGTGAGATCTTCAAAGGCTAGCAAGCTAATATAGTCCATATCATTTGCAGCCATCCGAACAAGTAACTGGCGTATTATTGTTGAAAAACATACTTGGTTGAAAGATAATAAGTGGACTAAATTCCCTGTGAAATTAATCTTTGTGGCAAGCTATCATTTTGAAGTAATCAACGAAAGAAGGCCTTTCCAACGGTGCGTCTTAAGACGCACCGTAGGAAAATTTAAATTCGTAGTTCGTTTTGTTATTCGGCGCAGCGCGCGCAAGCATTGGCACCGTGCACCATAGATATAGAATAAAAAGACTAGATCGGCAGCGCGTCCACACGCGCCCATTCACTGTGCGATAAATCTACGCCATTTTTGTTGTCCCTCGTGGACGCGCAACTAATTAACGTAAAGTAATGGAGCTAAATGTATCTTTCCTCCAGCACGTGACCAAGCTCAACGCGCGCGAAGCCCGAAATGCGCACCGAGTATTTACGCGATGCGCACACGCGTTAGCGATAATGGTGCACTGTGTGCGTAAACGGCGTTGCGTTCGTCACGTTTTCGCGCATCAGTTGTATCTTTCCTCCAGCACGTGACCCTCCATGAAAGTCCGCGCGTGTGGACGCTCTGCCGATCTAGTCTTTTTATTCTATATCTATGCCGTGCACCCACTGATCTCTATCCGGTTCGTAAGTGACTTCGTCATACACGCGCACGCACCACTGATTACGAGCGCCCATTGGATAAACACTCAAGCTGCGTTAACTTCCGGTTCCATTGGTGCCATGCTACACCGTGTACAGTAAGTTGAGATGACGTCACACTTACGAACCGGATATAAAGACAGTGCGTGCACCCCGCACGCGCGTGCCTCGCCGTCGCATTTTCGTATTGCCGCTTGAGGGCGCTGTTTCTACTTGCAAAACGAAAACAAACATGGCGACTGGAAGTGGGTAAGTGACGTCAAATGTTATGTCGATTTTCGCAATGAACAGTATCGGTTTAGGGCCTTCTCTGCAAACGAATAAATGAACAAAATTTCCAACTCGCTATCTTCATGTTTCAATTAACAAAAAATGATCTACCGAACTGCATTTCGTCCATGTTTAACAGAAATAGGGACTTTCAATTTCATAGATATTTAACATGTTAATGATGTTTAACTCGACAGGCCACCGAAATACATTTACCATTTGTATGGACGGCTCTAGCCTCTGCTCTAGCCAAAAAAAGTCTTAAATTTGAAGGGCCCAAATTGTGGAACTCCCTAGACAATACAATAAAAAAATCGTTATCTATTTCTACTTTCAAAACCAACTTTAAACAGATTCTTCTCAACAAGTACTCGAATTCATGAACTCAGAATTTCATCGCTTATCATTGTACATGTATCAAATTGTCTTTTCTTGTCAATACTGTTCTACAAGTGCAACAATGCAACATTCCTTCTAAATCCTTCGTACTACCTGTTTATCTTCAGCTTCATAGATCATGGTTTTGTGTTATTTTGTATTATTTTATATCTTGTTGATGTGGCTTTCTTGCATGCTCCTTTTGTATTACTTTTGCTTGTTTTGGAACCTTTTATTTTATTTTATAAAGGTAGTGGATATTTTGCCGGAGGTAACGCCGGCAAACTAACGTTTACTAAAGGTTTGCCGGTGGCAATCCATATCAACAGAGGGCGCTGTACTCTTTAAGATAGGGCTGAATTATAAGATGTATTACAGTGTTCTCCAACTTTGAAAATTAAAGGTTGGCGCTGAGGTCGGCGGGGACTCCTGCGAGCGCGGAGCGCGAAGCCCTTACGGCGTGGGGTCCGGGGCCCGCTTAAGGGCCCCGGGAAAATTTTGGATTCTAGATGCTCTGTGGTGCAATCTGAGGCGATTCTCCAGGCCAGTTCCCCCGATTTTTTGGGTCGCACTAAAAAGCGTCAACACAGCGTCAACACAGCGTCAACACATGACAGAAGCGTCAACACACCGTCAACACATCCAAAACACATTCTGGATTAACAAAAATGGTATATAATTGTAAAGCATAGAATAAAAGAGCATTTCCATTGGTTTGAGTTTCCATTTCGTTGTTAAAAATATAGTATTTTCACGCGAAAAAATGACCTTTCACTCGCACGGCCGTTGTCCGCCATCTTGACTTCGCACAAAGCTTGGACTACACCATTTCAAGTAGGGGTGTGTAGGTAATGACATTATCTTGTCATAAACAACAGAGGGATACCAGATCTTTGAGGACTGAGGATCGGAGTAGTGGATCATTATTTTGTGAGTTGTGTTTATGTTTCATTTACTTTATTGAAATGGACATCTTTTGGTATTGGCCGGCCGCGCCCTCTCTGTTGGTTTATTGTACAACGCTATCACCCTTTTAGCATAATGGTATGGTCCGCACTGCCACTGAGGCAACATGGCAGCCGATTTCGGAGCGGCACGGAGAGCCAACTTTCTTGAACTGAAAATCGCAATTTTCAGACGTTTAACCTAATAATTTTAAGCCAAAATCTTGTTTCTGACCATACTATATGGGTTACATACTGCTTTTGTCACTTTTAATGCATTTTGGATGTGTTGACGCTGTGTTGACGCTGTGTTGACGCTTTGAAGTGTGTTGACGCTGTGTTGACGCTTTTTAGTATGACCGGATTTTTTTAGCATTCAAAAATTTCCTTTTCAACCTAAGGCAGACTTCTCTCAGATCAAATGACACCTTTTTATAATTTTGAAAAACAAAATGGGATACAAATTACGTTGTTTTTTTACGCAATTTTATGGGTGGTGCCAGTGCCGTGCGATCGTCATGTTTATTTTCATGTTGCGTTTTGTCGTTGTCATCGTCATTTTCCCCCCAAATTTCCCTCTATTTATGACCTACCTGTATGTTCTTAATGTCGCCAACTAGTTTGGTAAGTCAAATAAATTAAAAGTGGATTTTGTTCTCTTAGGGAACCGGGCCCATTACACGATCGCCAATTATAACTTTTGACAATCGGCATGATCGGAACACCATGTGCACGCGTGTTTTGGCCTCGAGCTCGTTTGCCTCGTACAAAAACATCAATGCGTATTGTGTACCGCGCGTGCAAGCACTGAGAAAAAGAAAGTCGGTTGGCTGCACGTAAGATCTGCCGTACGTACTCCTGCTGGTGTGTGTGTGTACTAATACAGATATATATTTTTGCGGCGGGGTTGTCGCTACTTGAAGTATCGGCACACTTATGTTACGTTATTTTTGTGTATGTATGTTTTTTGTTTAGCTTTCATACTGTCTTTGTTTATAATCGTTCTTGTCATCCTGTATCTTCTTTGTTGTTTATGTTCAGGGGACTCGCACTCGACAAGCTTTGCTTTTTGTGGGTCCCCTGCATCTCTAGGTGGTGTTATTCAAATGTTATTATTCTTATCCTTATATTCTAAAAAATGCATAAATCATAATAAATTAGTACAAACTGTATTCTTTTATGCCTTGAGATGAAATAAAGTAAAGTAAAGATGAAAGATGAATGTTGCAACCTGAAGCCATGTTTTTCTTCATATATTTATAATCATGTCAATTCTCAATGTATAGTCGTGTTCCCTAACGTGGCGCACTTCCAAGCCTACCAGACTTTCCTTCTGTAGTGTTGCCAAACCTCTTTGTTGACAAACCTCAAATTCATGCAGTAAAATACTGGTACTTTTACCTTATTAATGCTTGCTATTTAACCTCTGTGAACAATTTCGGTTTCATAAAATTTAATCAGAAATTCAAAAACGGTGGCGTCCGGAAATTGGGCACAAATTGGCGGAGTGTTCCCTAACGTGGCGCACTTGAATAAATCTCAGAAAATTCCAAATTAACATTTTAAGAATTTCTGTAACTTGATAAATTCTGATAAACAATTATTACCTTTAGTTACATACCCAGCCAGATGTTTGTCAGAAAATTATTTTCTTATTTTCGGGGCATTTTCAAAGGGTTCACTTTGCACTTGAAAATAAAATCAGAAAATCACGCCAATATAAATATTTCTTCTAACTTTGTTACGAGTAAATAAACTCGCGATTTATGAACAGGTCGAGGAGTGTTTAGAACTTCATGAAATTTCACTTTCTGTGAAATTTCACTTAAAACTTTTGCTCTAGGTAGGCGCTACAGGCGAAAAATCAAAGTGCGCCACGTTGGGGGCTGCGCCACATTAGGGTACATCAACAATAGCCCCATGGACTAGCTGACTAGGCCTAGGCCCTACCTCCGTTGCCCTACCTCCATTATAAAAGCCACACTTCCACCAGTACCATGTACAAAAGCATATCGAATTTTGTCAAATTTTTATTTTCACATTTAGGCTTAGTTTGTAGTTTATTTCTGCTTAAGAAGCATACTCACCCTCTTTATAGGCTAATCGGAAAGTACTGCCTTTTTCAGATGTCTATTTTTCGTGAAATTTCCAGATTCGTTTGCACACGTTTGCGTATCAAAATTTCAACATGAAATTTCACGAAAATTAGACATCTGAAAAAGGCAGCACTTTCTAATTAGCTTTAAAGAGGGTGAGTATGCTTCTAAAGCAAAAATAAACTACAAAATGTGAAAATCAAAATTTGACAAAGTTCGACATGTTTTTGTACATGGTGGAAGTGTGGCCTCTATTTACGGAGGTAGTCCAGTAAATTGGCCACAGTTATGGGGCTATTTTCAGTGAAGGTCGTTCATTGCAATTTAAATGGGGTCCTACTAAAAAGTAAAATGCGTCAACAAGCATCAACTGGCAATGACTGGCATCAACAAGCATGAACAGTTTTCAACCCAGCGTCAACAAATTTTGTATAAGTTTTGGAACATCAAAAGACGCCTTACATGCCTTATGTATGGTAGAAATAGTGATAAACATGATAAAGGACACCTTCACTCAGCATATAAAATAAAGTTAACATTATTTAAAAAGTTGGTTTTTGAACGCGAAACGTAAGTCAGACGAGTCTGTCGATTAGCATTGGCCGCCATCTTGTTTGGAGGGTACTGAGCACTTCACGCATGTGTAGTATGGCTAGCTTCACCTTCATAACAAAATGGCGGCCAACACAAACTTGACCAAGTCGCCGTACGTTTCGCGTTGAAAAAAAACAACTGTTGAAATAATTTTAACTTTAATTTACATGCTGAAAGTGTTCTTTGTTGCTATTTCTACCATATAAAGTAGTCCGAGTAACTTGGACCCAACTTATCGCCTTATTTAACATTCAGACATCGGGACGATCCGGATGAAAATTAAAGTTTCCCGTTCAATTCCGAGAGCTCCCCTCGCGATCGTTAACATGTTAAAATTCCGACTCAAGTTTGAATTGCGATGCTCAGCATTCATTCCATGGTCCCCATATCCCGAGTGCGATTCCGTTACCGAGTGCGCGCGATGCATCAATTATGATAACTTTGAAGCTCTGTGAAGTGCCCGGTTGCAATACCTCCTGGTGAAATTTGTCTCATTTTTATTTAACACTCTCGATTTATTTCAATACGGCGGACAGGGAAAAAAAAAAGTTTTCAGTGCTACGGCTTCAATTCAATTCAATTCAATTCAATTCAATTTATTTATTCATCATGTGAGACACATGAAATTTGTTTTCCTATTGTACAGCAGTAAAATATTTAAAAATACACTCATTACAAAAATGTGATACTAAGAACCAACAATAGAAATTACACAGTAAGAAAACAAAACAAATACAAAATATCAAATGAAAAACAGCCTATGGACAACATGTTGAAACCCCCCCCCCCCTTTCATCTAAAACCTTGACGAAATGGAAGAAACACAATCCAGATGACATACAGGGCAGACCAAACAACAAACAATTTGTTACTAAATCAAAAGTTAAACGGATAAAATAGTATAACTTGTAATAATTGACAAGGTATACAAAAAATAAATAAAAACAATAGATTCGTATACATTAAAAAATGCATTTAAAAATATTTGCACAAATCAGGAAAACAGCCCAGAGCTACATGCTACTTTGAACAGTAGCATTCCCCCACCAACTAAAAAGTACACTAAACTGAGAGACCATGGCTAAAAACTAGGTGGAAACAGAAAACCAGGTGCCGTACAGGGCATAAAACCCAATTATCTACTAAATGTACAGTTAAAATTGTATATGGCATGGGGTAAAAAAGAATTTTTAAACCTATTCGTTTTAAGGCTAAGTTGACGAATTCTACCCGATTTATTAGTGACAATCAATGGGTTAAGAGGGTGAGTATTGTCAGACAAAATACAATTGAACTTACTCATGAGACTATTTTGTACCAACTTCTGAAGTCCTTCAGTATCATCACCAATAATCCTGCCAGCATGTTTCACAATACGTTCTAGTTTCTTACGGTTATTAACAGTGAGAGAGTTAAACCAAGCGATAGCACAGAAAGTAAGAACTGATTGGATTGTACTCTGGTAAAACAGTTTTAAAACCCTGGTATTTACATGAAAAGATTTCAGTTTCCTTACGAAGTGTAACCGTTGATTGGCCTTTTTGTAAACTTTGTGGTGTTAGAATTCCAGTTTAGCTGACTATCAACCACAGTACCAAGGTACTTGTATTCGTCTACTACATCAACGGACACATCGTTCAGTATAATGGGTTGCATAGTTTGTTTGTTCTTTTGAAAATTAAAAACCATTTCTTTAGTTTTTTGCACATTGATAATTAAGTGATTTTCAACACTCCAATTCACAAACCGATCAATGTTGTTTCTATAATCCAATTCATTGTTATCAGTAATCAGTCCTGTCAAGACAGTATCATCAGCATATTTGATCAAAACACATGAGTCACCTTGTACATTGAAGTCACTTGTAAATAAGGAGAACAAAAGGGGCGATAAAACACAACCTTGGGGAACTCCTGTACTAACATGTGTAATATCGGAGCTAACACCAGTTACTCTGACCCTCTGTGATCGTTGGAGTAGGAAGTCATTTATCCAAAGGGAAATGTGTGGGTTAACATTCAAATGCTGCAATTTGTGTAGGAGAGCTTGTGGTCTAATAGTGTTAAATGCAGAGGAGAAATCAATAAAAAGTGCACGAGCATAAGACTTACAGGTATCAAGATGACTATAAATGTTTTGTAACAATGTTATTATTGCATCATCCACGCCACGGTGCACACGATATGCAAACTGGAAAGGGTCTGCTGCTTCACGTGTTTCATCAAGCAGGAAATCCCTGACGATTCTTTCGAAGCATTTCATCACAATGGGTGTGAGGGCGACTGGTCTGTAGTCGTTTAGCACAGCTGGCTTGGTCGTTTTGGGGATTGGACTGATTATGGAGGATTTCCATAGCTTAGGAACTATGTGAGTGTCCAGAGACCATTGAAATAACAGCTGAAATATTCCAGCGAGCTCTTTGTAGCATGCTTTCAAAGTTTTGCCGGAGATACCATCCGGTCCGGTAGCTTTGTTTGTCCTAATTGTTTTAAAAGCCTTTTCAATTTGGGAGGTTGTGAGGACAATGGTATCGTGCGTACTTCCTTGTGAGGCTAGGTCCAAGCATAGTTGGGCATAGGCTGGATCCTGATCGGTATCGGTATTAGTAATGTCAAACCGACCGTAGAATTGATTCAGGTCATTGACGAACTGTTTTAGATCACCAGGTAGCACCTTTAACTTATTACTTACACCAAAACCTGTGATGTCTTTTAGTCCATTCCATGCACTCTTGGGATCACCATTCTCGAATTTACGTTCTATATTACTTCTATATTGTCGTTTGCATTGATTGACAAGATGTTTGATTTCTTTCTGTACTTTGCGTTTTTCTGGAAGATCGTTGTCAATGTGTGCAGACTGCTTTCTTTTGACGAGTTCCCGCAAGTCTTTAGTTAACCATGGTTTATTGTTGGGGTAAATCTTTATAGTTTTTTCCGGCACGATGAGGTCCTCGCAAAATTTGATATAGTCAGTGATGACACTAACAGATTCTTCAATTGAGTCATGAACCAGCAAGACATACCAGTCGGTACGTTCGAAACAGCTACGCAGAGTATCCATATTATCTTGGTTCCAACTCCTGACTTTCCTGGTAGCTGGCTTATTCTGCTTCAGTTTTTGTCTGTATGTAGGGAGTAGGTTTATCATGTCATGATCTGATTTGCCCAGTGGTGCCCTGCTGTATGGCTTGTAGGCATCAGGTACGTTCCCGTAGCATTTATCAAGAGTACGGCGACCTCTCGTTGGGATCTCCACGTACTGGTGGTAGTGGGGCATCACAAGTTTCAAATCACATTCATTAAAGTCGCCCATTATTAGTTTAACAGCATCTGGGGATTGCTTTTCCAAGTCATGTACAAGTTCTGCAATGGTAGTAGAGGCATTGTTTACGTCTGCTCTTGGATGGATGTACACAACAGTAACAAATATTTGTGGGAATTCTCTTGGGAGATAGTGTGGTCGTAGACCTACCGTAATAAGTTCAATGTCAGGCAAGCAGAGTCGATGTTTAACACAAATGTTAGTACACCATCTTTGATTGACATAAATGCAAACACCTCCACCTGAGGATTTCCCCGACTCCAGGGTCCTGTCCATGCGTTTGCAGATGAAGCCATCGATATCTGTTTCAATGTTTGTGTTGGAGTTCTTAAACCATGTTTCACTGAAACACATGAAACTGCAATCTCTATATTCGTAGAGGTATTTTGTGTTAGCAGAAAGTTCATCCAGTTTATTGGAGAGGGACTGTGCATTACCTGTCATTATTGATGGTAGTGGTGGATTGAATCTGCGGCGCCGAATACGAGCCCGGATTCCACCCTTTTTACCGCGTTTGCGTTTCCGTAGGTCTTCTGGAATGTCCGGCATGCCCGGGGCAGTGGCTGCCGATGACCCGCGAAGATCCAGGAGTTCGTTCCTTCCATACACAATGCGTTGTTGTTGCAATGGCCACTCACATGCAATAGTGCACTCGGTAGGTACTGCTAAAGTCCGTCCAAAATTGCTCAGTATAGGTGTCAAAAAGACGAAAAACCACACTATCGTGAAACTATGTGCCATCATGTACACATAAAAACGTTCAAAAAGTCAAAGACGAAGACGAGTACTATAAAAAGGGTAAAAAAACTACAAAAACTGATAGGAGCTGTAAAAAAGGTGGTCGCCGCGGTATCTTCATGTACATATATATGTCTTGTGCCCATGGACGTATGCACAGAGGAGATTCAGGGCAAAAATTAACCCTAACTGCCATGAATCCTTCAAAATCCTCGTTGCCAAAGTGGAGGACTTTGGAGGATTGAGGTTACATGGCAAAAGTGCATTACTGATTTCGTAGGATGCACTTTGTCAAGGTCTTGGGCCAGACCTCGTGTTGTTTTTGCTCAGCCATGCATAAATATAGGCCTGGATTATGCTTGAAATCCTTTGTACTGCTCCAGGATGTCACTGGCCAAGCCTCAACATACTGACAGTCACTGCCGCAGGATTGTTTGCAGGATTCAGGCAGTGGTCACCCCTCCACAGACCATTTTCAAGAAATAATGGAGGAATTTGCAGGATTGAGGCTATTTGCCATTTTTACAAGGAGGCAGTTGGAGAATTTTGCAGGATTGAGGCTAGGCCTATATCCTAGCAAAAAGGCCAAGGGAATTGGGGTTAAGAAACTCATTTCACCAGAAGGATAATGGGGAGTTGTAAATTTGTGGAAAAAAGTGACTAATTGGGTAAGTGAACCCATATGGGGAATATCAGGCCAAATGATTCCATTGAAAAAAACACCTTTTTGAACACACCGGTTAGCTAAACACTGGCTACTTCCATAGTTAAATGCACTGTAGGCCCTACATGTAGTCACCAGCTTACTACATTCTTTCCTTTGCATGCTTTGCTATTTACACAAATGTCATAGTGTTTATTTTAATATGCATATACTATAGCAGCGATAAATCTTATACTTTGAAGAGAATTCAGAGCCAAAGTTTATGAGAGGAAGGTTGTGATATAGACTGTAGTGACTGTTGACTAGTGTACCATGTGAACAGGTAGACTCGTACGCAAACCTGTGTAAATTGCTTCACATCGGAAACCCCATGTTGGTAAAAAAAAACTCTATGCCCCGCGGCGAAGCCGAAGGGCATACTGTTTCCGCCTTGTCTTTCTGTGGGTGGGTGGGTGTGTAAACACTGGCAATCGTGGAATAGGGACAAAAGGGTTAGGGCACAAACAAAGGGTCCACGATTGACTGAAAGACCACAATTGAAAATCGTGTACAAAACCAAGTTAGAGTAATGCATATTGGGGCTGAAAGGACAAGGATCAAGGTCACAGTGGCTAAAACAATAGAAATGTTTTCAGCGCGATAACTTGAGAAATATTTTACATGTAAACTTCACATTTGGTTTGTTGGTTGTTCTTGGTAATCCTAAGAAGCCTATTGCATTTGGGGCCGAAAGGTCAAGGGTCAAGGTCACAGTGGCTAACACAATAGAAATCTTGTATTTATTCTGAGATCATAGGGATTAATCTCCCAATTAAACGAGACTTGTAAAGTTGAAGTTTGAGGGGGATTCTATGTAGTCATCAGGACACGAAAGGGATCACATGAGATTGCACCACATACCGTGTAGCTTCAGTCTTTAACTTTTCGAACGAGTACATCTTATAATTTTTCAAAAACACCAAAAAGGGCAGGGCCCTAGTGGGAGGGCATGTGATCCCTTTCGTGTCCTGATGACTACATAGAATCCCCCTCAAACTTCAACTTTACAAGTCTCGTTTAATTGGGAGATTCTATTACGTCATCAGTCACACTTCAGTGACCACATGAGATTTTAAAGCAAAAGATGTACGAGAGAGACAGAAATTAATTGTCAACCGCAACAGCATGGTTTAATCTGAAAGAGCTTTCATGCGGCCTGCATAAGCATATATGAACATACATGTTACACTTCTCTCTTGTACGGAATGTTTACAAATGACCTTCGCTTAATACACTGTCGGCAAATTGGCCATCATTACATATCGGTTTATCATAAAACCTTGCAAATGTACACTCTGAAGACCAGCCAGCTGTTCTTAAGATCTGCTCAATAGGAACAAATCGGTCTCTAGCCTTAGAGGTAGCTGCTGCTCTCACACTGTGAGGCTTGAACTGATTAGTGTCAATACCTGACTTGTCCATTACATTACGTATCCACCTGCTTATTGTTGCTTTAGACACTGCTTTGTGTGGTTTAACGTAACTTATAAATAATTGACCCTCAGAGGGGTCACGAATATTATCGGTTCGAGACAAATACTCTGTCAATGCATCACATACACAAAGTTTCTTGTCTGGTGTATATGGAACCAATCTAACAATAGGATTGACATAGCCTGGTCTGCTCTGCTTGAGCACTTCGCTATAAGTGAAAACAAAGGAGTCATCAACGATGGCTAAATTATTCAAATTAAGTAATTTAAGCGACTGTCCTCTTGACGCTGTCACCAACGCAATTAACATAACAAGTTTCTGCGTAAGTGTCTTCAAAGTTAGTTCAGTTACTGGTGAGCAAGTTTTCAGAAACTCAAGTACTTTATTTACATCCCAGATGTGGCTGTACCTGGACCGTGTGGGTCTCATGTTGAAAACACCCTTCATAAATCTCACCACCAATGGATGGGCACCGACGGTTGTTTTATTGTCTGTAAAACATAATGCTGAAAGTGCTGATCTGGCGGTATTGAGGGCGCTGTATCCGATTCCGGAATGAAATAATTCAGTTAGGAAGTCCAATACTTGAGTTATATTTGGACGCATGATATTTGTCTTGATTTTACGACAAAACTGTATCCACTTTCTTGTGTAGACTCTGTACTGTTTCTTTGTGTCAGTCCGCCATGATGCCATGATGATGGTGGCTGCTGCTGGCGAAATGTTTTGCTCTTCGAGTGATCTCCTGACACAAGACAGGCCATCAATCTCAGCTTCTTTCTGAGAGGATGTTGTTGCGTTGATGTCGGCAGGTGTAACAGTGAGTCTTTCTTTGGGAGCAAGATCGGCTGTTTGATCAGCATGTGCAACATAAGAGCAAACCACGGTTGTGTTGTCCACAGGGGAACCACAAGAATGCCGGTTGCCTTGTCCATGCCGATCTTTTGTATGGATCTTCCCAGTACACTGAATGGAGGAAAGGCATAAAAATAATATGAATGCCAGTCGATAGTAAATGCATCAACATGTAGCGCATCTGGATCAGGTCGCCAGGACACAAATTTTGCAACTTGTTTATTAAGTCTGGAAGCAAACAAATCAATGTCTGGAGAGCCCCAGTGATTTGTAATCATTGTGAATACACAAGGATCTAGCTGCCATTCTGTCTTGTCGAAAAACTGTCTTGATTCAAAATCAGCTTCTACATTAAGTCTTCCTGGAATATAGGTTGCTGTTATCCAAATACCTCTGTCCTTAGCCCACAGCCATAAAGACCTGGCAATCTCATTGCAGTGTTTGGATTTTACTCCTCCCATATTATTTAAGTAAGCCACAGCTGTACTATTGTCCAACATAATCTTCACATGTTTCTGTGCTACTCGATCAGAGAATGATCTTAATGTCAAAAAAGCTGCCAGTATTTCCAAATAGTTAATGTGATAAGCAGCTTCAATGGCTGTCCATCTGCCACCGCACTTGTTTCCCTCACATGTGCCTCCCCAACCACTATTAGATGCATCAGAAGTAATTGTGATTTCAGGGTTTTTTCGACCAATATGTCGTTTCTGACTCGGCAACTGTTCAATCCACCAAGTAAGATCATGTCTTATACTCTGAGTAATTGGCATGTATGCATCAAAGTTTCCTTTATGTAAAGCCAAAGCTTCAATCTTAGCCACTTCTAAGGATCTGTAAAATAGAGATCCAAATTCTACTGCTGGGAGACACGAAATCATTAAACCAATAACCTTGGCAACAGATCGTATGCACACAACATTTGCATGAAGTAGTTTTTTGCATTCGTCGGTTAAACTGCTTACTTTTTGTGCGGGCAGTGTAACAACCATGGACAGAGAGTCTATGTCAAACCCAAGATATTTGAGTTTTTGTGTTGGCTCAAGGATAGATTTTACTAGGTGATGTATAAATCCCAGCTTATGAAGTAAAGCCAAAGTATTGTCTATATTATCTTGACATTCTTCTACTGTAGTTCCTATCAATAAGGAATCATCAATATAGCCCACAATCATATGGCCTAATTTTCGCAGAGTAGCATAGACTGGCTTCATGAGTTTGGTAAACATGCGGGGTGCTGATGCCAACCCATTCGGAAGACAGGTATATTGAAACAAGTTTTGTTTCCACTCAAATTTGAGATATTTCTGATGCTCATCTGCTATCGGAACTGAGTAATATGCATCTTTAAGGTCAATAGATGCCAAGTAACAGCCAGGTGTAACAAGCTGAAGGGCTGTTTCAAAAGTATCCATTTTAAAATGGTGGTATTCAAGGTGCTCGTTCAGACCTTTCAGATTAAGGATCATTCTAAACGTACCATCCTTTTTAGGACGCACAAAGATGGGTGACAAAAATTCACCGCTACCATGTTGTGATTTCTTAATCACCTTTTTAGTGAGCATATTATTAATTTCCGATTCTATGGCAGTTTGCTCTGTATTACTACAAATACAAATTTTTGGCAAATTGTATTGCAAGGGTGGTTTGTTCCCAACAAACTCAATATGTGCATGTAATGCCATATCTATTATTCTCTCATCTGACGTTATTTTCCGCCATTCGAGCTCAAATTGCTTCAATCTACCTGCTTCAAACGTGACTACGTCACTATCGGTAACTTTTGGACCACGTTTACAACCCGGACTGGTACTTACATTGCTTACTTGGAGTGTTTGACCTGAGCAGGCTGGCCCTTGGGGTTTCGGTATGAGTTTTTTGAATTGTCTGCAGAGGGGACGTACTGTCGACGGAATTGGCCTCTGCCTCGTCCTCTGAACCTTATTCCCCGACCCCTTGCTCTAGCACGGCTTGCACCTCTGTGTTGCCATGTTCCAATTGAGTGTCCTGCTTTGTTCACCTCTTGGATGTCTTTCACCCTCTTGGTGATGTCATCACCAAACAAATTATCTGTGAATGGCACCGTTGTGGAGCACAGATGGAGGTAATCTTGCTTAAGATCATTCTTCATGCAGTCTCGTCTTCTCCAGTTTAATAGACGATTGGCATTCCCTAGCAGCGCTAAGGCATCAGTACCAAGGTCAAGTACTTTTTGAAGGTCAATACTGCCCGAACCACTCATTAACTCAGCCAGTTCACCCACAAGACACGTAAGTGCGGTTGCACCTTTAACGAGAGAAGTTTGAATTGTCTGAAACTTAGAATCCAATGATCTAGTTTCAGGGCGAATAATGTCCCAAACTAGTTGGTTTACTCGGACATTTGCAAGTCCTGAACAGTTCTCGGGTCTGTTGAATTTTTTAATCAACTCATTGATTTTTTCTTCAGAGACAGCGTCTCTGAACAGTCCATTGATCATGTCTGCCAGGTTTGTATCGATTGCCTTGCCACATTGTTCCTTACTGGTGAACTTGTTGGCCATATCCTTGAACATACTTGCGGACTTGTCATTCTCGCTTGCTTTTTCCGGCTTCTCGGCCGTGTTTGCATGTTCAGCTGCCTTGCTTGTGCTTGGCTTATCAGGGTCACGCCCTTCAGCATGTTCAGCTTGCGGAGCAGAACCAGTTCCTTGTGGTTCTTCAACCATCTGCTTTCCGCTTTCATCCTCATACTCATAACTGTTCTCCAGACTGGTCACTCTCTCTGCAAGAGTCCCTTGATTGTCTTTTATCTCGATGAGCATGTTCAAAATGGCTGCCAACTGTGCGCCATTGTCTTTGTTACTGCTGCATTCCGGCATATTTGAGCCGGGCGTGGCAGTGGCCTCGCCACTACGAACAGCGTGTGTGTCTTTCAATCTTTTTGATTCAGTTGAATTACCAGAACTTTCTCTTCTTCTTTTCTCTGGAAGTTTGTCCTTCCCTGAGGAGGTTTTCGGTGAAGGCGATGTTGAGGCCATTTCTCTCAGATAGGCCTAAATCACACCACGTGTGATTTTTCACCAAACAACTTATAAAGCCAACGGCCTTACAACGTGTAATACTACGTACTAGCTACACAACACAGAGCTGCGAACACTACGTGTTGCTCTGTTGGGGTATTACGGTACACTGAAGCTACACGGTATGTGGTGCAATCTCATGTGGTCACTGAAGTGTGACTGATGACGTAATAGAATTCATATATACCTACAGAAAACACTATTGGATGTCCATGAACGTTCCATGTGACCCAAGTACATGTGCATGTAAGTTATGTTAAAAGAGTGGTGTTATGTCATGGGAACAGTTACGGTTGCGAGGCATTTGTGTTTGTAAACCACACCTGACTTGTTCAAAATATTTTCAGTCTGAGGTCCTAAAAACTATTGTTACCTAAAGTTGAAAGAGACATGGATGAGTCAAGGCTGCTTTTGGAGATTTCTGCATGAGAAAGTGACATTCTGAATGCAAGTAATTTGCCTATCATTGCTGGTTTTGCAAAGCCATAGCATTACAGCGACCCAAAAAGTGACAGTGCTAGAAGGGCACACGGGTGCTTTCTAGTTCTAGAAACAATACGAGTCTGTCCACAAATTGCAAATCACGCAGAATGTACCATTCCCAGAATTGAAAGAAACTTGTTCCAAATAAGAATTTTCTTGATGAAATGAAATGTCTTAATTGTCCTGCCCTCGGCGCCCTGTATCTTGACTCCTTTATGTCCGAAATGATAGGAGCCCTTCCAGACACCCGTCTGGAAGGTGAGGATTTTTTTGAGCACCTTATTTCATTTTGCTTTGTTTCTGCTTTCTTTTATATTGTGTGCATTTATTACTTTTTGGCCAACATTTTCTTAATATTGAAACATTGCAATAGTAAACATAAACAATACTTTCTTTTGGTTTGTACTGTAATTAAGTCTGTTTATGTTCTTCTTTCAGAGGAAACGATGAAGGAAGTTGGTGGGGAGGATGGATTCAAGCTGCCAAGGAAAAGGTTGGATATACAGCTATTCATGTACAGCCTATAACAACAGCGTAGTAAGATTTTATAGGAAATTCACCGTCTTTGCTGTACATGTATGCAAAGAGCATTTCCTAACTAAGGCCATTTTTCAGACGTACTTTTGAGTAAAAATTTCGAGCATCAAGCGCAAGTCACTCATTCCCGGTTGGAGCTACGAATGTCCACGGTTCACCAAGAATTTAATCGATCACGATGAACCGTTGAGGAACTGCTCCCTATTCATAAATACTGTCTCAGTCAAAAGGTGGTTTTTTTAAGTTGAAAGATAGGAATATTGACAAATGTCCAACAATTCTGTCCTACCATTTTACTCCATTAAGGAAGCAAATTAAATTAGCCTACAATAAGGAGGCCACAATCCTCATGTACATTTTACGTCTGTTTGGAGCTCATGACTCTTAAGATCTTTTTTGCTTTGCTGACAGTAATAGTCCAGTAAGAATTGACAAATATCGGTTGCAGTGTGTTTATTGGTATACTAGCTATCTCAAAAAAAATTCAACACAAATCAAGCTTGGGGAAATATGTTTATTAATTAAAAAAAAAAAATAGGCATGCACATTGAAAGGCATGTATTTCCGACACCTACAATCCCGGCCAAAATGGTTGGGACACTTCCTGAGCCTGCCACGGTCACCCGCTCCCCCGCTCCCCTGGTCAATGTTGTTCTCTTCAGCTGATGGGGCACATACCGCACAATGAGAGACAACATTGAACGGGGGCCGGGGGGGTTGGGGGCCCAGCGAGATTTGGCCAGGATTGTAGGCGAAATCCTATGCTTTGAGTAGTTGGGCAAGTATCGATGATCCTTGCATCTTTTCAATTTAAAATGAGATTAAATGGCACAGACACAAACCTAATTAACATCGTGACCAAAATTATTATGAAAAGAGCATTTTAAGAACATCATTGTCATCACCGTCATTGTCATAATTATTGTCATCATCATCAAAATATGCCTACTGTCCTCAAAACTGTTCAAAACTTCAAAAAAGAGATGGCCCTAATACATACTGAAAAACCAATTCCATTTTTTTCCTGCCGAAACCACTTTAGAGTGCCGTAATGGGAGAGGTAAGGGGGGGGGGGCATTGAGGACTTACCTCCCTCCCCCCTCCCACTTTTGCTCCCCATCCTCACCTCAGCTCCCTCACAATTAGGGGAGACCAAAATTAGCTGTTTATCTTTGTAATTAGTTGAGTGCCCCTACTGAAAATGAGGCCACCCTCCGTGCCCCCCTCCCATGCAAAAAATCGCACAAAAGTACAAAGACACAATCACTCCGTAGTGACTGACTGCCATCGGGTGTGTATTTAAACCTAGTGCTTTGTTAATTTACCGTACCTCAACTGTACTTCAAAGTTTGTAGGATGTTTGTAAGATTTTAGCATACCAGATGCTAAAATGGATTTTTTTTTAATTGTCAGTCATCATCATTTTCCCGTCAGATTCTTCTGTAAACTCCCTGAACTGAGTAGGATAAAAGTAACACAATTTTAGGAAAATGTCAACTGTAGAAAAAAATAGGTTAAACTTTTGTGGAAATAGCCATTAATTAAACCATTCAGGATGACCTTTCTAACAGAAATGTAAACTCTTCAAAAAGTCGCACAAAAGCCTTCAATGAGATACCTAAGGGAGGGTTTGTCTGCACATTTTTTTCTCTGTCTCGTAATGTAAAAATAACATTAAAATATGGCAGTAACTGAGTCTGTGGTAATGTAATTAATTGCGTCATAAGTTTCATGTGCTTCTGAAGCCGCCATGCTCAACTGCCCATTTTGGAATCTGACCAACTTATGACGAGCCTGTATTGGCTAAGCATTGATACTTGGGTATCAGTAATTGGGTCAGAGCTTAAAAATCACATTTCCTCCAGGAAAAAAAGTGGTTGAAGTTTTTAGTGTATCATGGTAACCACATAAGTAAAAATTTGGTTGTTAACTAAAATGTCAGGATTGGGCATTGTTCATGTCAATTCTTACTGGACTATGACTAGTCCTGTACCTGGCAGAAGGGCATGCGTGTACGCCCTTATGCGTGAACGCGTAGTCACCACAATGTTCCCAGCAAAAGGCATGGAGTGCCAAAGTGTGACGTCATTTAGAACCAGGGAGTACGCATGCGTGTTGGTTCACGGCTAAATCACGCGCTAATGTCTTTCACACACATTTTGTGCGCGTGACGTATTCATTCGGGTACTCTATGCCGAAAACTGCCTGTTTTTTCATGAAATTCTTTGAAATTCATGAAAACCCCATTAACACATGTTGCTCCAAAAATGATAATTCAGACGTGTGACAAATTTAGAATGTTTACGATTTATGATATGCATTGGAGAACATTGGACTCATAACACGCGTGGGGGAATATTGGAGCCTTTCAATGCAATTTTCTTGAAAGTGATTTTCGCGTCAGAATGTTCATATGCCCTTCTGTCGGGCACCCAACGAACTTCAAATTGATTAAAATAATAACAATAATAACAAGCTTCAATTATTATTTTTATTTAGTCTGCTGTTGCACTGGAACAGATGAAGAGAGATCTTGGTGAGTTTGGCAGCACAATACAAAGAGATACATCCTCTGCAGTTGCTACATCAGCTGGAGTTATTAGGGAGAGTTTGCAGGTAAGCCCTCCATGCTGCTTTTTGAAAAGCTTCAACGTGGTAATTAGAATTGAAGAATAGGACCGTAGTTGTAGCTCGTCTGTTGAAATCGTCTATGGAATGTTATTGTTCATCACCCACATTGGTGCATACTGCTTAGACCAAAAAAAAAAGTCTCTGGTTTCTGGTATGCGCGCGCGTCGCCGTAACCATGCGCGTCGCAAAATTAAACTTTTTTTTTTCAATGAAAGATGATGTCTTAAAACCGCCAAATCCACTGGTTTGACTGGAATCCTGCTGCTGCACAATTTTAACGTGTTTTTAGATGGGGTTACGATCGAGTATATGGCTCCCATATATTTTGCTCTAAATTTAGTCCGGCACCATTTGCAGACGGTGTTGTAATTTTGTAATTGTGTGTCTGGAAGCCAGACTGACGGAGCGATGGTTGTGTATCTGGAACCTGTAAACGCTTTTTAACCCTAACTCCTCGGCCTAATTTACTAGGAACCATACCCATTCTGGCAAATTCCAACACCCACATGGGAAATTGTACACACACACTGTTGGACTTAGTTTCTGGAGGTATGCCAAACCCAGTGTAAAAGACCATCTGTTTAGGGGTACTGTACCTATCCCAACAGATTTGAACAAAACCTGCTGTTGAACTTTGATGGGTTGAGTTTGGTTAGGGTTAATGAGCTTGATATACTTCTCAAGCCTTATGGGCTTACTGAGGTCACCTCAAGCTGCACTCTGAAGGATATTTTTGATAGTTTTAAGGGGATCGAAGTGTCATCTGCAACATTAGCCGACATTTAAAGAGAGAAAAAAGTTGGGTAAAAAAAAAAAAAAAACAGCATGGCCACACCACTTTTGGGGCAAGCTCCATACCAGAAACCAGACACTTGTTTTTTTGGGGTCTTAGCATACAGCAGCTATAGCAGCATACATGTAGATTGGTTGACCATTGGTGATTTCTCCTAATGTTAAACCATTGCTATGACGTCACACTATTATTAAAAGTTTGGATTCAGATCTACGAATCTCTTACACTGGTCACAAAGTGTAGATTTGGAGCGACGAATCTTTAGTGATACAATTGTTCTCCATAATGAGCATGAATAGGACCGTCTGCGTGAAAATTTGCTTTCCGAAAATTACCAATGCATCAATCAATTCACTGTCAGATTCTCCGCCGTCACTGCAAAATCTACTTTGAGTCAGAAAGAAATCGTCGTCTGAATTATCCATTTTGACGTAAGGAGCCTATACACACAAAATGACTTGGTTGTACGGGTGTGGCGATACACATGCTAAGCACGCCAGGAAAAAATGTTGCAACCTGATGCCACTTCCACGCTTGTGTACAAAGTCTATGGAGAGTCATTTTCAGTATTTCTTAACAAAATTGGAAACATTTCTCAGTCCTAGATTCATGTCTTATCATCATTTTTGCATCAAATGACCTTCATTGAGATGATATATGAAGAAAAAAGTGGCGTCAGGTTGCAACATTCTTTCCAATACTTCTGTTGACGCAATGGTTTAAGTCGAAGAATACACTCGCAAGTGTGGATTCTTAATTTACGAATTCACTCGGCGCTTCGCGCCTCGTGAATTCTTAAATTACGAATCCACACTTTCTCGTGTATTCTCCTTAACTTAAATTATTGTTTCATGTATGTAGGTTACCTCTGTACATGTACATGTATATAAGCCTACATGTAGTGGTTGAATATCGCTGCTGCTGAGCTGTGTCTGTCGTGGGTATGCTGCTCAAAAAAAAATGTACTTTACAGCTTGGGGAAAAAAAGTCACTTGCCAGGTGACTAAAAATAACATGCCAATAGAGAGATTTGCCATGCCACTGTTGAAGGGCAAGTTTTTAAAAATGTTGGAAGTCCCTTGTTGACTTCAATCACCAAGTTTGCCATGTCTGTGTGCATTCAACATCAATGATGTGTCTCACTTAATGAAGCGCACGTTGCATGCAGCTTGTCCCACAAAGAACCTAATACAGTCAAAAACCAATTAATAAAGGTACATTGCATGTGAGTTTGGGATTATTTTCAAATTACGTCTAAAAGTCGGATAACCAATGTACAGTACCATCTTTATTTCATTCAAATTGATGCATTGAAACAAACGCTATGCTTCATCGAACTCAAGGGTTGAAAATTGTCTTGGGCCACTTTCCTTGAAAGTGAGAAAACACATAGATTAGAGAAACACACAAAGGATGGGTCAAAAGTGATAGTGCTGCTTATCAGTTTATCATTTGGACAAAGATTTTTTGGAAGACCAGGAGGTATAAATAAAAAAAGTGGCCCAAGTGGTTTTCAAGTCCCGTATTGTGATTGCTGTATCTTTTGAACAAAACATCCTCATGAAACCAATTAAAAAGCATTTGGAAGACCAATTATTCTACCAGTTATTCTACATTAGACACGATTTTGAATACCATCCCCACTTTTCTATAAACAATAATAATAATAATAATAAAGAACATTTGTAAAGCGCCGGTATCCACCTAAAAAAGGCGCTCATGGCGCTTGAGGAGAAAGTCCGGTTCGACTGTTAGGTTTTTGTTGAAAAACCTGTACACCGTGTGTTTGAGATGTGTGTAACATGTGCTTGAATGTGGACCAATCTCTCTTACCGCAAGCAATCTCATAGTTGTGGTGAATGTGGAACAGTCCATGGCCATCTTAACATTACAGAATATGTGTTCATAACTTCATGTGTTCATAGCTGTGTTCATAACTTCTTGTGGTCAGATAATCCTTGGTGATTAATGATTCTTGTTGGTTTTCTTTTCAAGACTGAGCCTGATGAGTCTTCAACAAGTAGCCGTGTCAAGAAAGGCTTTTCTGATTTGCTAGGTGGACTGTCAGAAAGTCTTGCCCCTAAAAACCCTAGCAATGAGGAGACTCAAGCAGTAGCTTCTAAGACTTCTCATCACATCTTTGACAGGGCAAAGGTATCATAATAACAGCCACTTCATTCCCTTTCTTAATAAGTTATGTGTAAGGTCATGAGGTCATGTGGCACCAGGCATTGTTCTCACAATTGTACATTTGTGAGGACATCATTCTGTATCGAGTCGCTGATTTTCAATTATTTTATACATATTTTGTTTTCAACTCAAAGAGACACAACATCCTAGGTTTGTCACTTTGAGCCATTAAAAGTACCCTAATGAGTGCACAGAAAAACATGCTGAGCTGTGGCACAATACTAATGATGGATGGTGATAACAGGGTTCCCCTTTGATATGAATCGACCAACAGATGCTTGGTGGTACACTATATTTTACAGCTTTATACAGCTGAAAGAGGTAGGAGAAAACAAGAATTTGAAATAAAGACATGGGAAAATCTAGTACCATTCTGTCTAAAAAGGATACTTTTGGATCAATCCTCAAGGATTTCATTTGCGGATGCCAGAAAGAGGTTTTTGGTCTGTGTAATATTGGGAAACTTAAAGGCAATATACAACATTTGCTGTTCCTATAATTTTCAAAATGGATGGATTGGGGCGGGGTTTAGTATTTTATAGTAAATATTGTTACACTGACTTGTTTGAAGTTTTGTGCTCGTAGATGCTGGAAAACAAAAGTTCCTGTAGTCTTGTTCCCTGACCCCACTTAATATGAAATGAAGCAATTTATAGACTTCGGAGAAATGTAAGGTCAGGGAACCAGTCTAGCTGGCTTGTACCTGTTCATAGGAGTGTAATTGATTGCAAACAAAATATGGATTAGCTAAATATGGTAAATGGGGGCCGAGTATTTGAAAAAAAGCCAGTTTTTTCCAATGCTGGTCAGCCAACCAGCATTGGAAATTGATATACAAATACCACTTTTCTTGAAAATGACAGCATACCAGGTGCCATGATTTTACAGGATGCTTTAGACTGTCATTCACTAACAGTCCAGTGAGGTATTTCATAATCATTCGGTAGTTTTGTTCTTTGATGTTTGCAAATGTTGTATATTCCCTTTAAGCTAAAGCATTTTCTTTAAGCCATCTTTGTTGTTGTTTTCACAGGCTCGTCTACACTGCATGCAAATTGATGCAGGTACCTACTGCACTGATCCTGAAGGCCCAGCTCATGTCTATGAAGACTGGCTACTGTCATTTGATACTGACAACTACAAAGGAGACATCTCAGATTTACTGGTGTCTAACACAGATGTCAGAGCAATTTACACAAAGTTGGTAAGATAGTGACAAAGAATATGACATGACCAGTGCCCTGCTATGCAATGAAATGACCTATACATGTACCATGTTGTGCAAGTTTACATTACAATGAATAGACCCCTTGCATAGATTGTTCTCCCAGAGGACAGGATTTGTTATTAAGATTCAAGAGCAGTGAAAGTACAAAAGTCTTCAGTGAGGAGACAGGGGTCTATAATCCTGAAAGAGCTAGGGGAGCAATTTCTGTTACGGTGAAGTCAGTAAAATGAAAGGCTGTTGAACAAATGTGTAGGTTTTGTCTGAAATGGGTTAACTACATATGGAATCTTTTGTATACTGTGTATCTCAAATTGCGCTAGTATAAGACCACAAGTGAAAACAAGGGACTTTTATATTCTAATTATTTATGGTTCTCATTTTGTGCCATCTTTTGCTACCTTTGTCCCTCAAGTGCTGGGGACAAACCTAGACTGAAGTTATAATGTTGATTTCCTTTGTGTGTTTTTGCTGTTGAATGATACATTCAGGTTCCAGCTGTTGTATCTAATGCTGACTTTTGGGGACGGTACTTTTACAAAGTGCATCAGTTAGAGCAGGATGAAGCCAGGAGAACAGCTCTCAAAGAGCGCGCAGACATGACATCATCTCAGACATTTGATATAGAGGAGCTTCAATGGGACGAGGATGAAGGTAAATCCACCAATTACACCGTTACCATTCCATACCCTTTCAATCAGTGTATATTATTCAAATAATGAATGTTTTGCATTCGTGCAATGGTGAGAATATTTCCATGGGTTGAAAGATGGAATCTTATGGAACATGTGGTGGCGCTGTGGTCCAATGGTTACGGTGTTCGACTCGTGTGCCGTGGTGCATGGGTTCGAATCCTAACCGTGGGAACATGGTGCTTGTGCTCTTGAGCAAGGCACTTTACCATTATTGCTTCGTCCTTCGGATGGGACGTGAAGCCGTAGGTCCAGTGTGTTGTGTAATGCACGTTAAAGAACCCAGTAACACTTATCGCTAAGAGAAGGGGTTTGCCCCGGTGTTTCTGGCAGTGGCTCAATATGCGCCGCAGCACCTTGTCAACCATTATAAGGTGCTACATAATGGGTCTCATATTTCTCATAAACTTTATTTACCTTTCTTTAATAACAGACATAATTTCCAGCGCCTTGAGTACCTAATTGTTGGTAGATACATGCGCTATATAAGACTCCGTTATTATTATTATTATTATTAACATTCCATCTTTCAACGAATGAAAATATTCTCACCATTGCACAAATGCAAAACATTCATTGTTTGTTTTATATGACATCCAAGTAGATCTTTGTTATTCAATTGGGGGATAAAACTTTAAGAACAAATAAAAGTCACAAAATTGTATCATATCCACTACTAACAAAGGCTAACACAGTTTAAATGTCAAATCAATGACAATAAAAGAAACTGAACATTGGAAGTTCTTAAAACAATGCCAAAAAATCATCAAGGCAACTGCATCAATTTCAAAGGCAACTTTTGTACTGCTATAACACATGATATGGTTTAAATAGCGCAAAGATCGTATAGCGCCGGGCCGCTGCGCGTCTTAGCGTGCGCGCGGCGTGCAATAGATCAAAAGGGATGGGACGAAAATGCATGGTGAATGGAACCAAAAATGCACAGTTATGATGTAGGCCGTGCAATGGTTCGATTAATGAATGCCGCATGACATACAATCCTCCAATCAAATGACAAGGATTTACTTGGGTGTAATATAAATGCCAATAATATCAATTTCTTCTCAAATGTGACATATCAACCGCAGTACAAAGAAAATCTTTGGGGCTTAGTTGTGCGTGAGTGAGTGTCATTTGCATGATGTAGCCTATGGTTGCTTACCTTCATAACACCAACTGCAAGATAAAAATGGATGATAAACATATAGACCCAATTAGTAAATACATCAGTTGATGATTTGATGAATCCCAGACACCTGGTTGATATTTCACCTGTGTCTGTTAAAGAAAACATCACTTAGCTTGTTACAGGTGTGCTGCTTTATCGAAAATAATGTGAAACCTTTGTTAATTAGCAGCACTTGTTGGACCAGTATAGGTTCCAGGAATGTCCACCCAAGCCATTGCAGACCATATTGACTTTCCAATGTGTTTTATAATGCTATTGGGACATGTACTCAGATGTGTATGTGTTTTTAGGCAGCTTTGCTTTCATACTTGTTGTAGTGCATTATAGCTTCCTTGTATTGTGGCAATGATTGTTGGTAATGCATAAGTCTTTGGTGCTTGCTGTTGGTGCACCATTTAATTTAAAGTCATGAACAAAAACACCAATTTTGCATACATGTTCACTCGATTGTTTTTGTCTTTGTTATTTCAGAGGACTCATCTGCCACAGTGGGCAGTCTAGAGTGCAGAAACACTTCCATGAAACAGCAAGACTATGATGACCGAGTAGCAAGTCCAGCAGGTAGCAGGTGGGTAGATGAGGGACTGGAATGCCCAAAGCCTAACGTTGATGAGAAAGATGAACTAGTTATGATAACAGCAACAGAAACTGCGACTGAACAACCTTGCCAACACCAGAGACTAACAAAAGAATTTGAGACACAACCAATGGAACCTGAGACTGAACCAGTGGAACCTGAGACTGAACCAGTGGAACCTGAGACTGAACCAGTAGAACCTGAGACTGAACCAGTGGAACCTGAGACTGAACCAATGGAACCTGAGACTGAACCAGTGGAACCTGAGACTGAACCAGTGGAACCTGAGACTGAACCAGTGGAACCTGAGACTGAACCAGTGGAACCTGAGACTGAACCAGTGGAACCTGAGACTGAACCAGTGGAACCTGAGACTGAACCAGTGGAACCTGAGACTGAACCAGTGGATCGGGAAGACAAGACTACAACAGTAAGAACCTCATCTTCATCTGAACAGGAGAGAGATACAGGAAACCATTGTCACGAACGTACACAGAGGGTCTTGGATACACAGGGGGGATATGATACTGAGAATAATCAACAAAGAAGAGAAGGGATTCAGAATATGGAGCCATCAGATAAACATGAAGAGGACAAGGACCATACGCAATCAGAAGACAGTAACGCAACCCAAGCTACACACAGTAGGAGTATGAATGCTGGAGTGTTGATGGTACATGTACCTACTGAGGAAACTCAGTTGGATAAACAGATTGAGAAGAAGACTTCACCATCTGGCTCCGATGCAAGTAACAAAGGTAAGGCTGTCTACATACAGAGTTCCGAAACTGATTCAGCCAGTCAGATTTTATGAGACATGTTCTGTGCACTTTACATTGTGTCGATAGACTCTATGCTAGTGTTGTAGTTAAGTCCATCACAAGTCCAATCAGAAGTCAGTCACAACTACATTCACAAGTCTTGTCACAAGTAACAGGGATGAAAAGTTCATTAATAGCTTGTGACTTGACTTCTGAATGGACTTGTGATACACTTAAGGCCAAACAAAAAAAATACCTTTGGTTCGGGTCACCCAACCGACCCTTTTTTTTTTAAAGCGATAAAATGCGACCCCACAAAATTTTATTGGTTATGTGGGGGGAAAAATATTACGATACCGACTTCGATCAAAATTGTCAAACTCGCAGACTGCCAAAAGAATTTATAGGCATTTCTCAGCAAGTGATACAAAAAAATAGTTCTGCTTCCGATTACATGCCTTTCAAAAATAGGATCTGTCGGTCGGAAATTGTTTTTTTTTGGCCAATTTTTTTTATGCAGATTGAATGGGGTATTCAATTATATGCAAAGTTTTAGCCTGAACTATTTCCTGAAAGCTATACACAAAATGGCCACGAAAAGTGAATAAAACCTACCTCAATTATTGTCAATATATTTACATTCGATAATTCTTAAAAAAATAATGGAAAATTCAGGTCGTTCACATCATATGCACAACGCCAGTCAAGACGGAAAGCTGGCCAAAACTCCGAAGTGTGTGATGCACTGTGCATGTGTGGCCCGCGGCCGACAGACCTCGTTTTACAGTCGAAAATTTCAGGAAACACGTTGCATGTATCACTCCAAATACGAGTAGTGCGATCTCAAAATGAACTCTTGAACACGGAAAATACATACACAAACAAGATAGATAATTCTGTGTATTAACTTGCAAAAACGTTCTTTCTCCATCGGTGTGTTTTCTTGGCATTTTTACGATGTCGAATCCGACCAGTTGACACTGACAGTGCACGTGCCTAATGCATAGCCATGACAGACTGGCTACCGCACTTTCATCATGTCTTCTAAATTGGCCCCTGCGCGGTGCAGCGGGAACCACTCGTCACTGCATTGATCAAGGTTTACGCACATGATTATAGTCACCGTGACATCGAATTGCGAGGTACCGGTATGATGACAGATCGCGAAGCGAATTTGGTTTCTTTTGAAAAAAATAGCGAAAAAAAAGTCCGCGTTTCTGGGGCGCGCTGGTAGCCGCCGCAAGCTGCGTGCCAAAAAAAAAAAAATTTTTTTTTATTCAAGATTCAAAATGATGTCAAAAACCGCTGTTTGACTGACTCTCTGCGGAATTTTTGCTGTTTTTTTTATTAACGTTTTTTTGAATGGTTAGATGAAGATTGGCCTTTATGATCTGACTTACATAGTTATATTTGCACCCAGTTAGTTCGGGCACCATCAGCAGTCATCAGCCGAAAAAAAAAAAAAAATAAAAAAAAAAAAAAAAAAAAATCGTCGCACCACTTTTTGGGCAAGGCAAGCTCCAGAAACCGGAGACTTTTTTTTTTGGGCCTAAGTAAGAAAACAAATAAATACAAGCATTTTTTGACGCAAATGGGTTGTTGAGAGGTATTTTGTGAAGACAGAAAAGACAACAAGCTTTTATTTTTATTTATTCAATCATTATTTTTTTATTTTTTTTTTTGGAATTGCCGATAAAATTTTTAGTGTCGCAGCCTAAAAATAGGGTCGGTCAGGTATCCGGAAGCAGAAGTATTTTTTTTTTTTTGCCTAACCTGTAGTATGCATTGCTTTCCATACAAGTGTGCACAACACATGTATTTTTATTCTGTGTTATTTGGCACTTGACCCCCAAAGAGCCCTTAGGGGGTTAGGGTTAAAGACACTACGGGTATTAATACAAATTATGTTCAAACTTGCCTCTCTATTCATACATGTTATATGTGATCCAATCTGATGTTTCCTTCATTGTCTGCCGCACACGGACCATTCATTTAGTTACTTTAAGCCCTGTACTATGACAAACAAGACTAGACCTGAGAAAGTAGTATTCATATACATGTACCTCACAGTGTTAAGGGACAGGAATACCATCAATGTTAAACATTTCTCATGAATTTTGTTTTTAACGTTACAGCATCAAATGAATGATACGTTTTCTGCCCTACCATAAGCAAGGTATTTTCAGAATGTCGGCCTGAGATGTAGATTGCTTAGTGTATGATATCTAATGGAGTGCATAATGCCTGTGTGGTATGCTTTCTTGTATGTAGATTCAAGTCTGAGTGATGATTGGGAGAGAGACTTTGATGACATTGATGTAACTGATGAAGATCTTGCAGCAGCAGCAGCCATCCAAACCAAAGCACAGCCCAATGATGATAATGAGGATGAAGACTTGGATGACTGGGAGAACTGGGAATAAATAGTGGAAGACTACCAACAATAACTAGCAGATAACTCTTACATGTACCTACATGTATACTTATTCATTTAACTCAGAGCTCTCATAAATATTGAATTCCATGAAGACTGGAAAAGAATCACTTGTCTAAATGTTGCATTCCTTGTCCTCAATCCTGTGCAGAAGAGCTTTTAACAAAGTAGACTTGAGAAAGCATAAAGCATTTGTCCTGTTCATGCCCATGTTATATCTTTGCAGTGACCATGCAAGTTGATAAGTTGAGATGAAGTATCACGACTTTTGGGCTGTGTTACTGTGAGCATGGCCATGCATGGATGAAGGTACAGTTCTTCCTAGTTGCCTTCATTATTTGTTGTGATCCAGTGCTCAGGTTCATTCATATAACATGTACAGTGGAACGCTGCTATAACGAACATCGTGGGATCCACAGAAATTGTTTGAGTAGCGATCGTTCGCTATAGCAATTTTGAGCTGCTGGTGCTCCAATACTCATTTTTCAATAAATAGTGCCCTTCAGAACTTCACCCTGCACGCCTTGGTATTTACTGAAATCCGATTTCAGTAAATTGAATATTTTTGAATTGTGTTTACACAGTTTTTGAGCTCCTGTACCTACAGCAATGGGTGGCTTTCCCCTTCTATTCCTTGGGGAAATAATAGCCACTTGTCGCTCTTCTTTTGACATTTTTTCAACAACACAAAAATCGGGAGCCAAGCATGATGTTCGGTATAGTGACGTTCCACTGTATATGAACATTAAATTAGCACAAGTTCCATTGTCTGTACCTTTCAGAAATAAATCATGCAAACAGCCATTTGTGCACAAAGCATCACTTTGGTGCACAGCCAGTAATTTCTTCCTGTTTTAAGTCGGTGGCATTGCTCAAGGAAAATGTTGGATCAAGAAACCTGAAATTGGATGAAGAAAAAAAGTGTTTGTGTAACAAAAAATGTATAAATATGTTAATTTTGACCTTATATGATATAGATAAATTCTGTACATATGTACAAATTCTGTGCATTGACAGTTTGCCTGATGAGACCAAGATGGTGTAGTAGCCGCAAGTTAGGCAGAAGGCAGAGTTACAGGGCCATAGTTTGTATCGTTTGGGATTGAAAAGGAACACTTGTATGATCAAGTACATGCACATCAAGCTAAGTACATTTACATCAAGCTATGTGGGTTAGAATCACAAAGCATAATATTTACAACGTGAACATATTTGAAAGGGGAGTTTAGGTGACCTTCGTTTCGAATAACTTTCTATAAGGTTTATGGGCCTTAATTTTAAAAGTTTTAAAGAACATTTTAAACACTTCTTAGTTTCATATCGATTCAAAATTAAAATCAGTTTTCTTTGTGCGTTTTTTATTCTTTAACCATTAAAATTGAAATTTCCTGCAACAATTTCAAGCAGCACATTTTGTGAATACAGGCAATCAAGATAATTAACTGCTTTATTGTTTTACACAATGTGAAAATTCAGCTTTTTATGTTAATGATGACTGATCCATTCTTTCTCTGTATGTAAAGGCACCCATTACCTTTCTGTGTTTGAAATAAGCCGAAATGTTAATTATTTGCCAATTTACATAATGAGTACGCTCAGTGCGTTGAGGGTGCTCTTGACCGAGTACGCTTATGTGTTGCACGTAATGTACTAGCATGCATGTACTAGTATGATAATCCAGTCTGTTAACCTAGCGGTGGCTAGAGATGGTTTAGTTAGTCTAAATTTCAGTCTGTAGAGTTATCCAGAGGGGATAACATTGGTTCAAGAGCCCTCTATTGACAATGAGAACATACAAGTCCGTAATCAAGATTGTGGTGGAACCTTCAAATTCATTTGAGGTATTATCTCTATCATGGAGATATCAATTTGGGAATGATGTTTAATTTACTGTTTAAAAAGTGAACCACTAATTGAATCCTTAAAATTCTGTCACTTTACAGATTTAGTAAAGAATATTTATACAGTTAGTGATCATTGGTGTTTGGTTTAACTTATAGTCTATACATGTATTGAGTCTGGAACATGTTCCTTTCTTTATCCTTTCTTTATTTTTTCTCTATCCTTTTAAGACCTATCCTTTTAAAACAGGCCTTGTGTTTACTGACTTATTTGAGTTATAACACCTATAGATGATTAAAGTGTAATCATCAGTTGTTCATTTTCATCATGAATAAATTATATTAAACGGTTATGAAACACATTTTGATAAATGTTCACAAGCCTATGTGAGGAGAATAGCAAGTCAATCTGAAGTTTGCAATTTGTCATGCAATCAAAAGAAACTGGAAACGACTGAGAAGTGTGAAAACACTAAAACGTAGTGCAGTGGCAAGTAAGAAATGTCTCTTGTCACTTGGAGCACTCTTGTTTTGCTTGCATTCAAACAAATCATTTGACATGATTACAATAATATTTTACATTTCACTCATGAATAAATTCAACTTTGATGATTCTATTGAGGTAAGAGTTCTCATCAACCGGAACATTCAAAATGAAGTTAAAATTTGCACATAAGTCTTGTTCAATCCATCAGTTTGAATGTTGCAAAAAGCACACATTTCCCCTCCTAGACCCATCCGCACGGGGGGGGGGGGTATGCAGTGTCATGTGGCATGTACTATTAGAATGCAAGTCATAGTACCAAGACTTCAGAGTCCGTGTTGTGACTCTGACTTCGGAGTTAGTGGGTTTCTTTTTACATACATGTATAAGTGGCTTCTAAGCATTTGTGTAAATAATTCCATCACGACAGAAAATCCTATGAACTTTGATGCCTACAAGGAAATACAATTAACATCTTGAAACCAAATGTGTTTGTGACAAATATAACATTGACACACTTGACCATCTAGGGATGTGCATCGAAACCGCGGGTACCCGACCGTTATATTGTCTGGAACCGGTTCCACATTATGGGATCGGGTACACGTAGTTTCTTCTAAGACAATGAAAAAAAGAAAGGTGTTGCAGTCATCTGTGGGGAATTTTCAAAATGAAAACCAGGCTACATGGGAAATTTAAAACAAAACAAATTTCACATGTATAATGCTCGCGAAAGCTGTAGTTTACACCGTAAAGCTATAAAGCTACTGTATACACTTGTATCTGGCTGTATTGATGCGCCGATGGGGTAGTATTACCTTTAAGTTGTAAACAATCTCCACAGCAACTTCCGAGATTCGAATTTTGGCATGTTTGGCGTTGCATGCGTTGGGATTCTTTAACGGGTTCCCGGTTGCTGTGCTACCCGTAAATGCACTTTTCTTTGACCATTACAAGTCCAATACAAAGTAAATCACTCCCAAGCAAAATCGGTTAAACAGTTACAAACTGTATTAGCCACAGTTCATTTTGACTACACCGTTTTAAAGACACTGGCGAGGGAGTAGTTTCAGTTTAAGACTGTATTTGGATTTGATTTCCCTAAGGTTACAGACCAGTAAATAAACTTCCATAGACCCCAATGGTAAATGCTCCCACTTCAGAAATTCGGGGAAATTACTCGCAACTCTCCAAGGTGTTCGAGACACACATCAAGTTAAAGCTTACTTCATCATCTTTCATTTTCTTTTCAATTTTCGGGGGATCAACTGATGACTTTTAGGAGGAATTTCCATCCGAAGATGATCATCCCTAAAAATAGTCCTGAAGTCCATCGCCATTTTGAAAAACTCCATTGCAAAATAGAGCGCTTTAAGGGCCCCAATTTCATCCAAATTGAACGGAACTACAAGTTCACAGTGCTGTGCACGGCTTCCACCCATATTTTTTTACAGACCCTCAAGTTCATGGCCCACAGCATGCTCTAATACTGAAGATTTTGAGGGCATGCAAATCGTGATTTGGCCGGCGTAGGCAATTTCGGACCGATTTACTGGTCTGCAACCCTAATAGTCCGAGAGCTCAGTGAGGTTTAATTAGAATATCGCGGCTATCGCGTACATAAAGGTTTGATGGTGGCAGCGAGTAGGTGGGGGTGTCCAACTTTCAACACCGTCATTCTTAAGTGTCGCACCCTGTGCGTTTGGGCGGGGGCACCGCCGGGCTCTACCTGTGCGTTTGGGCGAGGGCGGCACCGCCGGGGTCTACCCAATGTTCCCCACTACCGATGTTCCCCGAAATCCTTAGGATTAGGGTTAGGGTTAGGAATAGGAATATGTGCAGTCGGAACATAGGGGTGTCGAAACAAAGAGGTGTATAACCGCCGCCAGTGTAGTCATGTATGTTGACTGTTTCTAATATTGTTAACGTCATCCGGGAATAATGTACTAAATGAATCAAATTAGAATGAAACAAGAATAAAATGCAGAGTTAGACACAAGTATTTAATCAGAAACAGAAATGTTTAACCGTCAAATCCACTTGGTACAAACAGAATGTATGAAATACTCTACAGGGTGAGCAAAAAAAAAAAAAACCGAAACCCAAATATCGGGACCATTGTTTTTAGTGAAGTTCTGCATGTAGCACTTTCAAAATCTAGTAAATGAGAGTCCAATTACTAAGCTTTCTTTTAGTATAAGAATCATTCAAATCACTCATGTACTTTTCAAGTGACAGAACACAAACACCGTTTTAAACTTCTGCCCACGGATCACAAAAAAAGATAAGTGTTCTCTCAGCAAAACCCAAACCTTTCGTTTAGGCCTACTGAAAAAAACCTGTTTTGTGACAAAAGTTTTATATGGTGTTGGTGTTTAAAATTCCGTAACTTGAAATTTAAAAAAGTACATGAGTGATTTGAATGATTATCTACGAAAAGAAAGCTTATTAATTGGGTTTTCATATCCTAGATTTTGTAAGTGCTGCATGCAGAACTGCACTAAAAACAATGGTCCCGACATTAAGGTATTAGGGTGTTTTTTTACTCACCCTGTGAAATATTTTAAACATAATCCCTTTAAACATAATCCGGTAATTTTGAAATATCAGGAAAGAATCATTTTGAAATTATAATTTTGAAATATTCGATACTGAAAGACACCATTCTTTTAGCTTTACACCTTTTGGAGTATTATTTAATACAGACTCAACTACTTTCTTAATTATCTGATCAATCTAATAATTCACTTTTTAATGCCAGTCTCATTCCGAGTATTTAACTTGTTAAAGTCATGAAGCCTGATGTACACTTCACAAAGTCAGATACATGCATTGTGCCTTTTCAGACATCCCTTTTATCAATGTACATATGCTATATACTATACGTGTCAAAAGATCATGTAAACAAGGCATGACAAATTTTATGGAGCAAGTATCACCCAACCTCGTCCCCAGGGTGTCGAATAGTACGCGCCCATCACTACCTGCTCTCGCACCCTGGTATTGGATCATTTGCATGTGCAAGATTTTTGAACACGTATGCAAATGAGGGACAGTCTGGTGCCTGGATATGCGTTATATTAGCGTTTGTTTTTGTATGCGGTGTCTGGGGTAAGAGTCAATTCGTCGCAGCGCGAGCACGGCGTGAGTTACGAAAACTCGATATTTAAAATTAAACTGTAACGACCGTATCGAGACAACATGCATCATCATATTTCATATTAATATGAGCAAATTGGGAAAGGAAATTAGTATTTTCGAGAAGGCGTGGACGAATGATCGCGAGAACACGTACTACACGTTGTGAATAACACCAAGTACACGATAAAAATCAATTACTAGCCAATTGCGGTATCGAATCAGGATACAGGAAGAAAGTTTTCTATCCAGGGCTTACTATTGGAAACGAGGTTGGAAATAAAGTGAGCACTGGCGACGAGGTTGAGTTTCACCAGCTTTGTGCAAGAGGGTGATATTCAAACGCCATACGAAAAATAATATTTAAAAATACTCGCTTTCAGAATGTCAATGCAGCATTGGAGACGGTGGCGAAAGGCGCGTGCCCCGGCAGAAAGCTTCTGAAGGAATGCAGGATCACCCCTGATGTCATTGCACACCTCTTCCATCGCGTGTTGCGCCCAATGATCTAGGAGGTGTGCAACTACATCACAGGTGATCCCGCATTCCTTCAAAAGCTTTTGGTCGCAGCACGCGCCTTCCGCCACCATCTCCAGCGCTGTATTGACAATGGAGAACGCCAAGTCGAAAGTGGCAAATTCTAAAAGTTAGTATTTTTTTCGCATGGCGTTTAAATCTCACCCTCTTGCACAAAGCTGATGAAACTCGTTCCATTAAATTTGCCATGTGTTGTTTACATGATCTAGAATTTTGTTTTAATTTCATCGATAACCAACAGAGTTATTTAGGATCAAAAGTAGGACATGTTATTTTTCGACACGTATAGTACTTCACCTATAGTGTCTCTTTGACGAAGTAGGGGACTGAATAATAACAGCACAAGGTTCCGCATGGGGCACTGGATTCTAATTAGAGACCATGGCATGAATTTTACACTGGAGTATAATTATTTGTAGCAAATATTCCTGCCTCTGAAGTGGGTACAAACGACGAGACATCCCTTTTTAGCAAAATTTTTCAAAAGTGCACTTTTTAACATTTAAATAATAGCTTCGCTCGTACCCACCGCCCTGCAAACAGGATACTCAGATGAATTCACGCTCTGATTGGTTGGATTTTGCGTGACCAGTGACCTACACGTCATCACTGTCATGACTCTGCAAGGTTTGAAACGGCTGTAATTAGACTGATTCGTTACTCTTTTTATTCCAGTTTAGAGATGTGGGGGGTTTTCGTTGAAAAGCGTAATAATGTAGAAAATTCTGTAAAACTTATCTGTGTTGTAAATTTACAATTCCCGTCACTTGCTCAGGCTCCGTTTCGAATCACGAACGGTCGGATTGCATTATGCGACGCTCAAAATTTTGTCCACATGGTGATCCGCAATGAATTATGAAACAGAAACCACATCCGGTATGGAACATGTGCATTTCTATAGAAAGTTTTCGGATAGCATTTGCGCGCATTGTCTAACTGCGGTCTTGAACAGCTGCAGCCAGATGCTTTATACATAGGTCACAGGCCACTTCGTTCACAAGATTCTGTGAAGCTCATCAGTATACCAGCGCCCTGTTTGCAGGGTGGGGGTACGAGCGGGGAAAAAAAGCATGCTTTTCCTGATATCTGAGGGGGCTGTTGCTGTGATGTCACTTTAGGAACACACTCTTCAGATTAAAGCTGTAGTCCATCATTTGCAGCTATCCGAAAAGTAACTGGTGTAATTATTGTAAAAAAAAAATACTTGGTTGAAAGATAGTAAGGGGACTAAACTCCCTGTGAAATTATTCTTTCTGGCAAGCTGTCATTTTGAAGTAATCAACGAAAGAAGGCCTTTCCACCGGTGCTTCTAAAGACGCACTTTAGGAAATTTAAATTAGTAGGCCTAGTTTGTTTTGTTATTCGGCGAAGGCACGACGCACACGCACGCGCGGTTGCTATAATTCGTCGGATCCATCAGTGCGCGATATCGGGTAGCTGCAATCGGCTCAGTGAGAACGTGTCTCGGACGCTGAATTCAGGCCCAATTCGTAACATGATTCATCAACTTTTGATTTGAAATTGAGATCCTAGAATGCTGTTTTTCTCAGAATATACAGCAGAAGCTGAGCTGAAACTTCATCAGGTAAAGTTGTTCAGTACCCTTCTATAGATTTTGAGCACTTTTGTTACTTCAAACGAACAAAATGCACAAATTACAAATGATGGACTATATCTTTAAGGTTTTCTGTTCAAATTGTAAATCCAAAAATCTGTTTATAATATACTGAAAACATTTGTGCATCAAGTTTTGTCAAATTGCTTCTGTCGTATACTGGAACAAAAATGAACCACAGAAAGCAGAAAAATAACCACAGAAAACCCCTAAAAGTCCGGTGACCTTTAACACTGAAAATTCTGCCTTGAATGGCATCACAGTTTTGCTCATGAGTATGGAAGTCATTAGCATAAAAACCAAAAAGGCACCAAAACGCCCTGAAAATGGCAACATGAAGATAATAATTAATGTTATACAACACAAAGTTACATTTCAAGGATTGCATTTTAAAAGAAGTATTCCAACACATGGGCCATTTGAGACTATAGATCATAAACAATTATGATAATCTATGCTCCATCAGTCCCTTCCTGTCATGATATTTTGCTGTTTGGTTTTCATCACACACAACATATCTACGTTAATATACAGTATGTTACAATTCATCTTGTAAGGCTTATTTACACTAATTGACATTGAGTCGACAAGCTTTCAAAATCTTTCTCACTTGTACCAACTACTGATCCATGTTTGCACCCATCGAAGGCGCTATATGACCCAACCCTCTATGGACAGAGTTTGTAATTCAAATATTTGGGCGACTCGCAACGAAGACTTCCGTGGGCGCCTTACACGTGCACACGTAACATTGGTACATTTTATCATACTTGAATGGTATTTGATCTATCGATCCACAATTCTTTGCGGTGTCAGCGTTACCTTCACGAGACATGCGAGACTTTGTGGTAAGCTATCACAAGCGCCATTGGATCGCAAACTTCCTATACAAGGTGTATAAAAAAAAAAGGTAATCCAAAAATACTTGGTTAACATGTAAAGTTATTTATGCACCAACATCTCTATCATACCCCTTTTAGGCCAAACAAAAAATAATAGTCGGTCGTCGATTTTAATCATGCGCGTCAATCTTTTTTTTTCTTCAAAAAAATGTTCCGCAGTAGCTCTATAACAGCGCCCTCTATTGCCGCATCTCCTCAAATGTTTGTACCAAAGAGAACCAGGGAATGGGAAATTGCACCAAGGCAAATGATGGAGGGCACCAAGGCAAATTATGGAGGACACCAATTTATATGAGCACACCAAAAAGCAAAATAGTCACCCACCTTGTCTGTACAATCCAAGCTTTAAAAAAAAAAGCAACAACAAAAACAAAACACAAAATCCGCGTCGCCGCATCAATTCCGGAACTTTGGTCTGACCAGAGACCGAGTATTTTTTATCTTTTGGCCTTAACGCGCTGTCCACAGCGACAGCGCATTCTTCCGACAGTTTAAGTAGCCACTTATTCAGCAAACTTGAAAAAAAAACCAGGGATTTGACATTTGTTTTGAAATCAGTGGTGTCGGTCAGTCATGACTGAAGAAATGCAGATAAGATATCAGTTTAAAAGTAATGAACTAACCTGGAGCCACTTGGACAGTGGTCAAGTAGTTCATAACATTTTACATATTAACCCATTAATTTTGGATTACCTTTCTCTTGATACACCCTGTATAACTTGTTTGAAACTTTACTTATGAATAGTCCGCGTTTGCTAAAAAGAATTCAAGCTAGTCTAATTAAACTTATATATTTTGCCCAAAGGTTGATAGCAATTAAACGAACGCTTCACTAAAAAAACAACCTAAGTCAGGGGCGGATCCAGGATTTTTTGCAGGGGGGGGTGGTTTCACAGCAAATCAATGCTGAAATGGAGACAGGATTTTTTCTCCGGACACTTGGCCCATAATACCAACTTAATCCAGCTGGCTTTGTTTGAATTTTGTGCACGGCGGACGGGGTGTCAGAGTAGGGAGGGTTTATGAAGCCCAGGGAGGGACAGGGTGGAATTTATTTTTTTGTAATTTGCTAATTCGTTCGCACGAATTGCTAACTCGTTCCCACGAATTGCTATTTCGTTCGCACGAATTGCTATTTCGTTTGCACGAATTGCTATTCGTTCGCACGAATTGCTATTTCGTTCGCACGAATTGCTAATTCGTTCCCACGAATTGCTATTTCGTTCGCACGATTTCCCATTTCGTGGGAACGAATTGCTAACTCATGCATCCGGGAACGCGTTAGTAATTCGTGGGAACGAATTAGCAATTCGTGGGAACGAAAAAGCAATTCGTGCGAACGAAATAGCAATTCGTGCGACCGAAATAGCAATTCGTGCGAACGAAATAGCAACTCGTGCGAACGAGTTAGCAAGTCATGTGCACGAATTAGTAATTCGTGCGAACGAATTAGCAAATTACAAAAAAAAATTCCACCCTGTCCCTTCCCGGGCTTCATAAGGGTTCACATAATTTTTAATGTATCTCTAGTGGAAAAAAAGTTGAGGGGCGGTTGCCCCCGCCCCCGTTGGATCCACGCCTGTAAATCCTTACACAACGTTTTTTTCCTGTTTAAAATCAAAATGTAAATTATATCCAGACAGGTTTGGAATGAAGTTTGGATAGGAATGTTTGGAATGAAGTTTGGATAGGAAATGCTATTTTCACTACACAAAAACTTAGAATATTGGAAATATATACACAGGCATCTTAGCTCAAAATATGTCTTTGTATGGAAGCAAATATGTACAGGCATGCACAATACTATACATAACAAGAACAGTATCTCGCGTTATGTAACCGACGAACGATACTTTTTCACATTTAATCCGTGAGTCTATCCGAGAAAAAGGAGAAAACATAATGCATAAACATAATGCAGCATTTTGCGCATTATACGGATAAAGCAAATTTACATGAGTTTAAAATGTGCCCATTTTCATCGAAACACGGATTTAACGAATTCGATTTCTTTTCACCCGACCAATTTTTAACTTGTGTGTTTATTTAAAAAAAAATATTGATCTTCTTACTCTCATCAGCCTGAAAAGGGGGCATTTTTATACTTGTGCACACGAACAGATTCACCCCGCGGGTAGATTGGTTCCAGGACCTTGGCTTTTCAGTGTGACTATTACAATTTACAGACTTCATCTTCATATTTAGCTGATTTTACAATATATTGTAAGTTACACGGACTCGGCTATAGCAGTTTAAGGTGGGATAGCAATTAAAGAGGCACATCGTCTTGGATTGGGTCGATAGCTCTAAAACGCTTTCCATATATACGAAATGCGAAAGCACTACCATTTAATACATTACACAACTTAACCTTCAACATTGCGGTTTTCGTGTAATTATCGGGAGAAAGAAATCGGGGTATATACACTGATTTGGCTCTTAAACTAGGAGCACTTGCGGAAAATGCTGTATTGCGTGATGTAGTGGGGATGAGGTTGCAAATTGACGGGCAGAAATTGACATGATTTCTCCATGTGCGACAATGTTTTTTTCAGTTATTCTTTATGCTAATTTTCTTTCCCTGTATATCAAAACGATTTTGCAGACAAAAACGATGAGGGGGAAATACTCTCATGACATATTCACAACCCATCCTCCCTCTATTACGCCCGTATCAGAATAGAGCGATGTTTGGTTGAATTTGAATGAGGTCGGCCAAACGGATGGGAACGTGCCCAATCACCTTTAAGTGTTATATTCCACATTCTCAATATCCGGTATTTCTTGTGGCATGCTGACAAAGGAGGTCCCCAATGGTTTTTGCCAGCCTAGATCCCTGCCGCACTGTCAGGTATCCAAGCTCTGCATGATAAAACACTTAAGTGCCAACCAGTCCTTGAAATCATCCACACCTAGAATCATCTGCAATGATTCGTCGTTGCCTTTTCTACTCAGATCGCACAGTGTTTTGCCATCAATACCTTTACTCCTGAACGTATCAATCATTTGGCGACCAACCTTCAGGTACTGCAGAAGTCGGACCATATCACTCAGTCCGTAGGTCGATATGTTGCCATCTTTGGGCGGTACCTCTGTAAAGAACACCATGAAACATGATCAGTTTTTGTACAAGAAACCCCGAATAATGCTGCATTTCTCTTACCGTCCTTCGACTAATTTCAATTAAAGGCCTTATAGATCGCAGTTGAAACCTGTACCTACATCCTATATACAGTTCAGAGTTAACTTTGCGCACTGGTAATTCCACAAGGAATACAAACGCAAAGTAAAATACCCAATGAAACCGATTATGAATGGTAATTTATGGACGATTGAATACCAACACCACGCAAACACTTGCTCCTAGATAGTAAAAAAAAAATTCCTTTTTAAAAAACTTCAAAGTGTATTTCCTTTACAGGGAATATACAACATTTGCAAACATCGAATAATAAAACTATCAAGTTTTTACGAAATACCTTACAAGGATGTTGGTAAATGACAGTCTCAAGCATCTTGTAAAATTATGGCACCTGGTGTGAAGTCATTTTCAAGAAAATGGTATTTTTGTATACATTCCCAACGGTGATCGGCCGACCAGCGTTGGAATAACCTAACTATTTTTCAACTACTGATCCAAATTTACCATTTGTTTCAGTCCAAATGCTATTGGTTACATGTTCATGAACGGGGGCAGGCCAGTTAGACTGGTTCCCTTGCCTTACAATTTTCCATCATCTATAAATTGATCCATTTTATCTTTTGCAGAGTCTGGGAACCAGACTACTTGAACATTTTTGTTTTTCTTGGTTTTTTCAAACTTTTCGAACACAAAACTTCAAAAATGTCAGTGTAACAATATTTCATCTATTATACTTACCCCTCAAATAGTTCATTTCTGAAAATTACAGCAAAAGACAATGATGTACATTCCCTTTAAAAAAAATTACCATGCCATAGTTTTTTTCTTGAACATTGAATGGAAAGGGAGGAAGTCACGGGAAACGATGTGGCGAGACCCACTCGAGGCTCGTGAGAGTGTCTCCCGCTCCAGGTTTGGAATTACCACCCAACCGACCAAGTGGTCCCCCTCTAAAAGTTAAAAATGTCAGCCCCCTCACAGAAAGTGGACCCAATGATATGTCATTGGTTAAGATTAATTTCTTCATAAACGAAATCAAAATATGAAATATATGATAGTGATTTCAAACGAATAGGTGGCATACTGGCATTGGCAGAATATTATTTCAGATTTCGTTAATTTCAGTCTGAGTATGAGGGTGTGTTGGCATTGATGTCCTAATTCACCAACAAGTTGCAACACGCTGCACAGTCTATTTGGTATGACGTACCTTTTCCCCCAGGAAGCGGTGATTTGTCGCCCGGTTTCTCGTAACCATCACCGGGTCTTTCGTAGTCGTCACCATCAGAGTCCGTCTCGTATTCTGCACCTACCGTACATGTAAAAAAAAGAAGTAATAATTCATACATTGTTAAACATTCCATTTTTGTTTGTCCTGAAGAATTTATCAATTCGCATGTTTTATTCTTGTTTAAACACTTTTTATCAATTTTGGGACTATGTAGCCGTCTGAAAATAGGCTTTATCGTGTTGCTTTTGCGTCGCTCATTCACAAAAGATAGGCCTACGCCTAAATATTATCGGTGGCAAACAATTCAAAATTCGACATTTATATAAAATAATCCAGCAATAACCGAACGAGGTAGATTTGTTGTTCGATGAATAATGTTGTTTTGCAAAATAGCCCGAAAAAAATATTTATTTCGGAGTATAAGCCCTACTCGAAAAAAAACATTGACAGTATACGGATGTCAACGAGTTTGCTTTCTGGACGCCGATTTCCACAAGTCATGCTTGAGACGAATTTCCCACAAACTATAGACTAAGCTATAATTACATTTGCTGCACCAATCATGGAATCTATTAGTGCAAATTTGAAATGGATATTAACAATAAAGCCCAATGACATTCCGGAAGAAATTGAAGTATTTATTAATACAACTTTGAAAGCAACCGGGAAAACATTAAGCCTATTATCATTTTTAAAGGAATTGTTTTGTGTGAATTAGTCCATATAGAGTTGGAAGCAACATAATTATTGATTGGCTGGTATAGAAACTCCCACGACACCGATGCATGCCCCGTGTACTTACTATGACAGGGCCGCGTCACTTCGTAGTCTGGAGTTTCATCTTTTACCCTGACACCTTCTTTGCCAACTTCTTTATCTGTAAGTAAATCAAACTGTTGGGTCAGGTCGCGGTTGACTCTATAGTAAGATGAGGATGGGGTGCCAGTGAGGTTCACAGAACTTGCTGGGAACAAACTTGGCTTTGCGTGCCCACTTCAGTGGGACGTTAGCGCACTTGGAACGTATTTTGTTACATAAGTATAGACCATTATCATGTTCCAGTCATTTGATTTTTTCCCATTCAATACAGTGTAACCAAAGCGAGGCTGGAAGGAAAAATAATCTGGTTCCTTTTTGCAAAAAAAAACACACATTCGCATTCAGTACTAGTGTTATTGGACACAGTAGGGAATATAACAGAAATGGTGGCAGCATGGTAAATGTCTGTTACACGCCGTTTTCATACTGTTAATTACGTCAGAATGACGTAGCCCCCGAAACAAAATGTATATTAAATGAAAGATATTTCCATGCTTTATCGATTTCCCGAAAAATCCGAATTTGACCTGTTGACCAATGTTTTGCCCTACCCACCTTCTTACCCGACGAGATTTGGGTTCAGGACCGGGAGGTCCTGGGCAAAAGGATTGTGCCGGCCATGCAATAACAACATCAAAAACACTTTCCCCGATTTTCCACATGTATACAGTGTGGATAAAAAAAAAACCGAAACCGAGAGATTATTGCTAATTTGAACAGAGGTAGGACACAATGTGAATCAAAGGGAGATATCCTCTATATTAGGATAAGCATGCAATTTGCAATAAAATCTCGGTTTCGGTTTTTTTTTATCCACCCTGTATAGGCCTATTGTTGTCGACCGTCTTAATGCTGATTAGCCTAAAATTCATCCAATAGAATATTGTTACACTGAAAAATTGCCTGGGTTAATTTTACCAAAGAAAGGTGAAAACTGTAACTACCCAAACTTGGGTTGTTCTATAACCAATTGTTTGGGTACAATTTCTGCAACCAAAACTTTGGTCATTCAAGACCAAATTTAATTTGGTCTTGTATGACTACAACTTTTGGTTGAATTTAACATCAAGTATAACCCAAACAATTGGTTATAGAACAACCCAAGTTTGGGTAGTTTCAATTTTCACCCTTTCTTTGGTAAAATTAACCCAGGCAATTGTTCAGTGTAGTATTACTTTAATTTAAAAAAATGTCATGGAAAACTAGAGAAAAGTCTTAGTGTCATAAATGTTACGGTCCGAAATTCAGAAAAAGGTGATGTCCGGAAACTGGACACAAAATTGTGCGAACCATTGCCTATTCTGTTATTCGCTCGTACCCCGTACCCCGCCCTGCAAACAGGATGCTGGGACACTCTGATGAGCTTCACAAAATCTTGTGAAGGAAGTGGCCTATGACCTATGTATAAAGCATCTGGCTGCAGCTGTTGAAGACCGCAGTCGGGCAATGTACGCAAATGCTATCCAAAAACGTCCCATAGAAATGCACACGTTCCATACTGGATGTGATTTCTGTTTCATTGCGGACCATGTGGACACAATTTTGAGCGTCGCATAATGCAATCCGACCGTTCGTGATTCGAAACGGAGCCTGAACAGGTGACGGGAATTGTAAATGTACAACACAGATAAGTTTTACAGAATTTCTTACATTATTACGCTTTTTTCAACGAAAAACAAACATCTCTAAACTGGAATAAAAGAATGAGTAAGTGATGACGCGCAGGTCACAGGTCACGCAAAATCCAACCAATCAGAGCGTGAATTCATTAGAGTATCCCAGCGTCCTGTTTGCAGGGCGGGGGGGTACGAGCGAAATTCTGTCACACTTGAGCAAATGTCAAGCAAGGTATTCTTTAAAATCTACAAATGATGATAAATCGTACGTTTCCTAAATGAGTTATCACTGAAAAATATGTTTGTCTAAAGTCTGTTGCAGCTTGGGCGCATTCAAAGGGTTCATAATAAAAGCGTTCGAAAAGTGAACGTTTGCTTTCTTTTGTCAGAACAGTAGAAACTCAGATCGAACGTTAACGTATCCGAGGTTTCCATTTTGGTCGAAAGTGGCCATCAGCTTCCCCTTTCAAAGTAGAAAGGCCGAAGACCATTTTTGCAACAACCTTTTTTTTTTGTTCTCCGGTTACCCGTGCAGAAAAGCAGGTTAAGCTGTACTCAGTTTAGCGACCAAAAACTGGCCAATTGCCTTTCGAAATTACCTTGTCGTTACCCTGGCTGAATCTGCTTTTCTCTTGCTTGAGGAGCAGATATTCAGAACGAACGTTTACGATGTTTCTGCGTTTCTGCTGCCCGAAAAGCATGTTTAACCAAGGCTACCGAAAAGTGGCCGTCTGCTTTTCTGCTTTCGGAAAAGCAGATTGAACCTTGTGCAACCAATTGAGTTTTCTACTATTCTCCCTTATCAGCTACCGGAAAAATATACTTTCGGGTAGACAAAAAAAAGCAGAAAAACTTTACTGCCAACTCGGTAAAATCTGCTCTTCTAGCATACTTGAATTGCCGAAAATCATGGTCAATCTGAATTTCTGCTCCTCTCCAATCTGAATTGTCTCCTCGCACAAGGGAAAAAATAGATGTTCACTTTCCGTCTGCCAGCACATGGAGTGGTATAGTCTTAAATAGAAACATCGGTCTTGAACTGTCGCCATTGCAGTTAAAGACCGATTTCAAAAGAGAGCAAAATTACAGCCCTATTTGCAAGGCTAATGGAGAGGACATCTGCATCTTATCTCATTTCAGAAAAGCAGAAAAGGCGATCGAACGTTTTGACAACAACCGTGTAATCCACTTTTCTGCTTTTCATACACCAGAAAAGCAGATTTTACTTCAGCTGTGGCTGTGATTTGAATTCGAATTGAGTTCGACGTTGGGGTTTAGGTTTAAATTGGTGTTGGGGTTCAGGTCGAGTTGGACTGGCGCATAAACATTACATTACCACCTTACTTTGAGTGGGCAGCGTCACCTCGTAATCGAAAGCACGATCATCTCTGCAGTCGTCCTTTCCAACCGATTTATCTGCAATAAGTCATACAGATTGCCAGGTTAAATTCCGAGTGAGGATTTGGAGATATGTTTGATTTGGGTTGGGTTCATCTATGAGATTGAGGTTCGCTGTGGAGGATTTCTGTGGAGAATTTGGAGCAGTGGCGTAGCCAGGAAATTTTCAGTGGGGGCGCTGGGGGGGGGGGCTGGAACATTTCATGGGGGGGGGCGTCATGTAGATCAATGATAATTTTTTTAGAAACTCAAAATCTCAGTGGGGGCGACTGGGGGGCGACAAGGTTTCACCCCCCCCCACGCCCCCCGTGGCTACGCCACTGATTTGGAGTTATGTTTGATTTGGGTTGGGTTCATCTATGAGGTTGAGGTTCGCGGTGGAGGATTTCTGCTCAAGATTGAGATTGCTTACATTGGTTTTCTACAGGAGCCAGTGGTAATGCACGTCGCTCTGGATGACGAGATGTCGGAGACCTCGGAGATGTTGGAGACGTTGGAGACAACGGCGCTTTGATCCCAGGGTAGCGAAAGCTGTGTAACCTAACGCTTCAACAATGACAATATAGAATATAATTATATAGGTTTAAATAGCAGTGCGTCCCGTGAAAGCCTTTTTTCAAAGGCCTAAAAAAAAATAGGAAAAAAAAACGTTTGCAGGTTTCTACAAACGGTGTCTATGCTTTTTCAACATCACAGTTGGACAATATCTCCCTACTCAGGACAAAGATTTTACTTTTGTCATTTTAAGTTGATGAACATAGGCCTACATGCACAACTTCAATATCAAAGCAGCCTTGTTTTTGTTAAGATTTTATTATCTCGTGACCCGAATTTATATCATGACCGGCAACAAAATTCCGAAACAGCGGACTGTGTTTGTCCACAAACATCTAGTTTTTCATCGCATTTTTTTGCGGGGGGCTAGACAAAGGTTGCCCCCTTGCCCCGTAAAACCGCGCCTGATATTTGCTTTAAAAAATCTTAAGAAAATAAAATTCAAGTTGCACCCATTATAGAAGGCTAAATTAAACGATGCTATATTGCAAAGTGCTTTTTCTATATAGTTTTGTTTATTGAAGTGAGTTTGTCATTAGTTGAAAAAAATAATACAGCCATATTTGGCAAGATGTAGTCGACTAACATAATCTGCACCAATCCCCTCAGCAGCGTATCCAGCTTTTGATGTCGGGGGGGGGGGGGCAACCGCACATCCGCGCCGAAATGTAGACATGTTTTCTTCTCCGGACACTTGGCCTCCGTAAAATCAAAGGGGGGGGGGCTGGTACCCATTTTCCAAATGGGGAAATTCTTCAAAACTGACCATTATTATGCATACTACATATTGCATGGACATTTTCACGGTGCGTTGTAATGGTTGTTGAGGGTTTTCTACTATTCTATGCGAGGCAACACACCCGCATCTTCTGGGATTGCACTGGTTATTATGCGCCGTTCTTTGCGTAAAAGTCGCTCTAACACAGAGTCGGCGGAACTGGAATTTGGTATTCATATTTTTTTTTCACTTATTAATTTTTGTTGTTAGTTGGGGTCTTAGACAGAGCCGGCGGTAATAAAAAAAGTGTCGTGTTTTTTTCCTATACCGGGAGCCCAAATAGGTTCGGTTGAAAATTAGAACCATAAATACAAAGGGATGCCCTATCGCTTATACGCATGCGTACATAAATTATGCTTCAAGAGTGTCTATTTTCGTTTCATGCGGTGGGATTGGAATACAGGAAAAGGACACTCTAAAACAAAACAAAACGAGACATGAATAAGGGAAGTTAAACAAAACATAAAATGAAAAAAACTTCCGCAGACGAAACAGTCAATTTTCTTTTCCCCTTTGTTTTAGCAAACCGAATGTATTATTTATGTCCTTCGTTTGAACAATCGAAATGCTACAAAACTTTTCTTTTTTTAAATTACGAACACCCAAGATGTTCCAGGACGCACCTCAGCGCACAGCTTACATCAGTTTTGATCTGGTGTCCGTTTGATAAAGTGTACTAAAAGAGTGCACCAGTAAACTGTACTAAAGGAAATGTCTGAATCGCCATTGCACTCTCATGACATTTAGAATTGAAACAAGGAAACAAGGGAATAGACAGACAATCAGCAGATAAAGGCTATATGTGCAGCCACACAGCATCGAGCAAAGCATCTCTGAAAAAGTTGATTTGAGTTGGGTGATGTACGCGTAGGATCACAGCCCGATCCTATGGAAACATTCAACTATCACGACATTCCACGTATGATTTAAGGAGCCTATCTCTAAACTTGAACTAAAGCAAGACCAATCCATTTTGATAAAGGTGAACAATTCACCCATTATAAGTCTGGAAGCCACTCAGGATAAAGAGCTCAGGCATGCAACTAGGAATTTAACCAAAAAAATGAGGAAACTCCAAACCACACAAGACTTTGTGCAGTATTTTTCAATTTGTAATGGCATTCATCATGAGAAGTTAAAAAAAAAACCGAGGAAATCAGCGGGTCCGAGGAAAAGTTGCATGCCTGGGAGCTATTAATAAAAAGTGAAGGCGGACAGAAACAGAAAAGGAATTAAAAGAAAAAGTTCACCGATACGAAAGAAAAACAAGTATTATATATATTTGTGTTTTTTGTTTAAATTATTACAACCAAAAACCCCTGTTGTTCGTTTATTACTGAAAAAACCTTACCGAGTTGCACATGCAGGCCCATGATCATGAAGGTCTATTCAAAGGCAATTTCATTGTATGCGTTTCGTAAGCATTCCTGTTACGGAAATTATTAAAACTTGGCTTTTAATTTTCTGACAATGATCAGAAAATTAGTCCATATTGTTGGAATGAACATATACGTATAATCAAACTTGAAAAGTGATTGTTGAACATGTGAATACGAAACAGAAGCAACCGATCCATTTGTAAAAACTGCAAGTTAGAATTGCAGTGTTAAATATCCAGGGTGGATTAAAAAAAAACACGAAACCGAGGTATTATTGCTAATTGGAACAGAATTAGGGCACATGTGAATCAAAGGGAGATATCCTCTATTAGGGTGGACTCTCCTCTTTAAAATGACACCCTGATCATGCCCCTACATTCACGGTTGACTGAGCAGTGATCAATTTTATGAAAGGGTCTATTTATAGAGAATTGCGCCACTTTTCATGGCAAAATCTCTTTTTCCCGATCCCCCACCTGCCTTAATTGGCAACCATAGCCTTTCACACGCAATTCTCGAAATAGACCCTTTCATAAAATTGGTCGCTGCTCAGTCAACCATGAATGTAAGGGCATAATCAGGGTGTCATTTTAAAGAGGAGATTCAACCCCAACAGAGGATATCTCCCTTTGATTCACACGTGCCATACCTCTGTTCCAATTAGCAATAATATCTCGGTTTCGGTTTTTTTATCCACCCTCTATAACCATTCGTATCTATACTTGTGAGGTATAAATACAAGGAGTTAAACTTTTGAATCGCCGTAATCATTCATGCATGCACCCCACAGAAACCAATTAAATTAAAATACATTAATTAACTAACACACAATACTAACCCGGCAAGAATAGTTGTCACTAGTGATGAACGCTTGGAAGTTCGTGTAGGTGAAGGTGACGATTGGTCTTTTCTGGGAGATGAAGGTGACGATTGGTCTTTTCTTGGAGATAAAGGTGACGATTGGTCTTTTCTGGGAGGCAAAGAAGGTACTTCTTTGTCTTTGTCTTGTTGCGTGGTCTGGATGAGATGAGTAGGTTTTGGGGGTCTAGGCGGCGGTTTACCACTTGATACAACTGGCATGGTCTCGTGTCTCTCATCAACGCGTCTTGGAACTGGGGGAGGTATCTGCTCATACGTCTGTTCCTTGAAGCTGTTTAGTTGCCTTTCAGAAATTCTCAGGATGTTTGTGTTAAGTGAAGGAAGCTCGTCCCGTCTGTGGACATCTATGGTTGGTTGAGTTATTGATCGTACTTGAAGCTTGCTGAACGCAGGTATGTAAATCATGTCATCATCGCCAGACGTCTGCTGATTAGGCAGCAGCTGACAAACTGTCACACTGAATTGACGTTGACCAATTATCTTCAGAGGGGACATATTAATGAGTACATCATCATTTGCGTCTGCATGTTCTTGTGATTGAGGGCTCACATTTGGCCGAGACAGCGTTACCTGAAGAGGCAAGCTCATCGCCAAGATCTTAGACACAGCACAGTCTCCTAACAATTTGGCATTGTCGTGGAAGTTGGCTTTAGCGAACGTTGGCACAGTGATAGTGCCTACTTTGCCAACCAAAGAACGACTTCTATCCATCTGTACAACCTCGCAATCGTCATTTGGACAACAATATGGCTCTGGCTCAAAACTGGTCAATCTGACGACGTCATGTTGGTACAAATTATCCAATTCTTCCGGGACTTTGCATGTTGTCTCCACGTGGACTTCTTTACAAATGCGCGCTTGTAACAGGTCTTCCACGGTGCTCCAGGTATTCCCCAGGACCTAAAAGGAATTCGTGTTATACTCGGTTCTAATAAACGTTGAAGCACAAAAAAACACCCACACACACACGTGTGTAAATGCCGGCAATCGTGGACGCCCCATTGTCCCTAATCCTCTTTCCTTTCTCATTGGTTTTGTACACGATTTGAGATCGTGGACGTTCGGTCAATCGTGGACGTATTGTTTGCGCCCCAATTCTTTTGTCCTACGTCCACGATTGCCGGTGTTTACATACTCACACCCACCCACCCCCCCCCCCCCCCACACACACACACACACAAAACCAGAAACAAAACACAACCAGCCCAACAACCCAACAAACAAACACTGTTGTAGTCGGCGAGTACTTTTTTTCCGAGTACCGAGTACTGCAGAGTACTTAGGTTACCAAGTACGAGTACTTCCACTTCCGAGTACAAGTTAGGGTCTCCGAGTACGCGAGTACGAGTACTTCCGGGTACGAGTACATGTACTTGCATTCCGAGTCGACTTTCAGCCCCCCCCCTCCCTCCCACCCACACACACAAACAACGCGACCCCTCCCCCAAAAAAAAGGTCTGTATATAATTAAAATGAGATTATTATTATTTTACAAATTTCAGATTTTGTTTAGAGCCCGACAATATTTCGGTACCGTCGGGAGACTGGTTCCCGCCTCCACTTTACAATCGCTAATGTAGGCGGGGACCGGGACCCGGTCCACTCACAAGGCGGGCATGTACTTTGTGCGCAATTTCAGCAAACGATTATTTAGTCTTTTTTTGGATTGAGCATACATAACCACAATCGCAAAAAGTTTAATCGCTAAAATAAAGCATGAAAGTATAAAATTCATCAGGAAAAGAAATTACAATTTGTTGAATATACGGACAGTCTATCTTCAGTATTCGCACTAATCTACGAGACATCAAAACACCGTTCAAAGAATCAGAAATTAAATTCCAGAAATATGCACGCTGCGATACAGACACTAGACCTTAAACTAGTGCCACTAAAAACATCTTTTATAATGTGGGAAAATCCTACCTTGAAAAGTGAAGGATAGGTCTTAGGAATAAGAACCCCCGTGCCACCTCTTCCCTTGGCGATAGCGTAGTCAGTGGTCTGTGAGTTGCAGACCAGTAGGATGGTGTCTTTAGGGCATCCAGGGACCGTACTCTCATCATCAACTACTACTGCAACCTTCATGGATGCAGGAGTTGCTGCCTTGGCAAGTTCATGAACATCCACCACAGGCCCAATCTTCTTTCCCCAGTCTTTCCTCGGATACACAAAGACATCAGTAGTCACGGGAATTTGAATTACTCGGTCCGGATGTTCCCAGGGACAGGCTTCCACCACTTCAATTTTACTCAAATTCATTTCCCCGTTAAAATCAGGGTCTAACCCAGGGATTCCGTGAAACTTGCCTCGAATTCTCTGACCCTCATCATGAACGAGACGAACACGTTGTGGCAGTCGTTCGTAAATATTATCCAGGCTTACGATGCTGTGCGATTTGTCGATTTTCTTGGCGAAGGAGTCCTTCAGGTCACCGGACAGTTTGACGGTTCGACCTGATCGTATGTTCTTGCACTGAATGCTTGGCCTTCCAACCAGAGTACTTCTCGTCAGTAATTTCAAACGATCACCAACTTTGATGTTGAGATCCTTATCTGGCTTTACTGCACGAATATACTCGGGAAAATCTAGAATCATTTGATCGAGTGTTTTATAGACGTAGCCATCCTTAAACGAAGATAGAACCTCGAACTGAGATTCACTAAAGTGTCTGTCGACAGTAAGTAGCCCCTTTTTGCTTGGCCCAGCATACACGGAATCGAATGTAATGTTGACTTCCTCTTTGACGGTTAGAATGCGGAGGATGTCGCCCCTGGAAAAGTCTCTCACCTCACTATCCTTCTCAATTGAGCCATATATCCCATCTGCTATTTCAACAACTGCAGGAAGCTGGGATTTGTGCTTTTCAACAAAACTGAGAAGACTTTCTGGCGCATCAGAAGCAGCCATGGCGCACAAAAATGTGACAATTAGACCGCAAGAATATTACCAATTGCATAGGATTTACTGTGCACAACACTCGTACAGTCCGATAACATGTTTTATTCCATTTCATTTCCGTCTATGACGTTCACTCGTTGCACCACTTCCTGAACTTTGTTCCTTTTCTACACCAGTGATCTTGAACCGACCTTTGTTATGCTTATGAACGTGCTATTGAATGTTATAAAAAGAACTCAGTTTACGGTTGGATACGAAGAAAGGTTAAGCTGTGGCAGATTCAAGTTCGGTTTATAGCCATAGACTATTTAACATTCAACTCGTCTATTGGAACAGTATCTTAGCTTCCAAAAAATACCCCAATATATAACGCATACGGCTAAAGACCGTGTCCCACTTTATGAAAAAAAGACAATGAATGTTGTATAGTCACATGATACCGACTCAAAGCAAATTCTACATGATTGCATATCACTCATGGAGTTTGTTTTGGTCGGCAACCGACAGGCATGACATCACATGTGACACGGGTTAAACTAAGCACAATATAATGAGCCGTTACAAAAAATAAATTCTTACCCGCGTTGGGACTGCACTGGCGTTCCAAGCTCCCTCAGTATTTTAAGAGCGTTTCTAATCGACCTGATTTGACTTCACTTCATCTACAAACTTAATACGGATATTTTTTTTCATCAAATATGATTAAGGAGTGGTCGTTCGCTTGTATATTGGTGGATTATGTGATGTCGCGAGGTATTCTTCCTATAACTGTATAGGCCTAAGTGCACATAAAAGAAAAACACATCAATTTGCGTTATCGGCAAATGACAATAGTCAAGACGCTCCAGAGTCCAATATTACGCCTGACTCGTAATTCAAATCTTTGGAATTTGTACGGTGTGTGATTCGGGGGGGGGGGGGGCTTTCTGAACTGGGGATAAAACTGGCTTTTAAAATTTCCGTTCACAAAGTTGGGAAAAACAAACATTGAACTACTGCAATATTGTGTGGGCACGCACAAGCACTAACAAACTTAAATCTCTTATTGCCGTACAGAAAAGGGCTATTCGTACAAACTTCAAACTGGTATAATAATGTACAAATATACTAATAACCTTCTTCCTCGCACTTTCTCCCCATATTTCACCTCAATTAACGATATTCATCAATACCATACTAGATCACATAATAACTACTACATCCCTCTTGCACGCACATCATACGTAATGAACACTCTCCGTTTTCATGGACCTCGTCTATGGAATGGACTCAGTCAGTCTATGAAATCGCAGTCCTCTGTTGGCCGATTTAAAACCACTTTCAAGAACCATCTTATCTCCCATGCAGTATATAGCATAGTTTGCTTAGTCTTTTGTTGGTTTTTCTACATTCATACCGTTTGCTTTCATTGTGCTTTCTTTTGCTTGCATCATCCATTTTATAAACTGTGTCGTTGTATCACTAGCATGTTTCGTATTCCGTTTATAAGCTCCGGCTTCTTGTGTAATGCCTCCACTTAGTAGTTCTTATGTAACAATTGTTTTGTTTTCTAAAGTGCTTATTCATGTGGAAATAAATGTTTCTGAAATGAAATGAAAAGAATTTCACGCGTTTGTGTACGCGACACCGTTAACGAGCGCGGCAAAAGGTGCCCCCCAAAACCCAACTCCCTCATTTCTGGGCACGCCTCCAGAAACACCCACGATCCCTCCAATCCTATACCTCGAATTACAATCAAATTTCTAGAACCTACCATGACATGACACGATGTCGAACGTCCTCTAGAATCCAGCAACTTGTTACAGATAATATTATTGGAGACATAATGACGTTATGATTTGATTGCTTTTGCGTTTTAAATGATGGGAACTTGATGGCTGTCGTCCGCGGGTACAAGCTTCGATCGACTCGAGTTTATTCGACTTGATTCGAGAGTCGAAGGTCCATCACCACTCGAGTTACGAAGAACTACCAGGTCGGTTACACTGTCACGTCAAGTTGTAAGCTGGCTTGTGCTCTATAATGTGTACATGACGGCATATAGTCTGTCGTCACACATCGCAACGATAAACCGGTGTCAATGCCAATACTTAAGCGTCTTCAGAAGATTATACCCATTCCAGCCTCAGACGTCATACAGTCGAACGTCATGCACCTAAAATGAACATATGCCATCGTACTCGACTCTGTCGACTCTGGGACAAGTTAAGCCAGTGAAGGCACAACAGGCAAGGCTAAGGCCAAATATTAGTAAACTGTCACGATGAACAAGACGCCAATAATCTGTAACCCCGGCCCACAACATTGTGGCTTCCTCGCCTGATCTCCTGAACACACAACAGATACACCTTTTTACTTTGGAGTGGTGATATTGTGGCACATGTTCGTGTACAAAGTCAGAAACTGCAAACTAAAAAAAGTAGTCCCGTTTCTCATTTTTGCATGTGTTCGCCTGATTAGCTGTGGAACCTGGCTCACCACTTGTTAAAACAAATTAGTGTTTCATAAAGTCGATGACACTTTTTTGGCCGGGGGGGGGGGGGTCATCAGTGAATCAAAACATTTCATTGCTATACAGTACACACCATCAATTCTCCTTCAGTCCTCCACCGCAGTTTCCTAAACATCAATCCTGCCCTAGTCCCAAACGATACATCCATCCTCAAACTCCCCACCCCCTTCCCACCATTAGTTCAAAATTCAATCCTTCCTCTGTTCCCAAAACACCACAACATTCCCCCAAGGACCCTAATAATAATAATAAGCATTTATAGAGCGCTCTACATAAGGTTTACAGCGCTTAACAGCAAAGTTAGTTACAGAAACTAAGACTCAAAACTGTGAAAACTGTGAAAGCAGATTTACGATTGAACAGAAAAGTCTCGACTCTTGAGACAGTTCTTGAACCCTTGAAGTGTTTGTGCTGAGCGCATTTCCCTTGAAAGACTGTTCCAAAGACGTGGGGCATGTGCATATAACCCACTTTCCCCTATCAAAGAATGCACTTTAGGAACTACAAGCAGTGTGTTGTCTGAACCGGACCGAAGGCCAGGTCGTCTGGGGGTGATACACGTCAATGAGAGTGGTGAGATATGAAGGGGCGTTGTTATGGAGACATGTGTAGACAATAATGAGGATCTTGAAGACGATTCGGTGGTGGGCTGGGAGCCAGTGAAGTTGATGGAGGAGAGGTGGAACGTGTTCATACTTCCTACATTTGTGGATTAATTTGGAAGCACGGTTTTGAACCCGTTGCAGCCGCTGGACATCCGAGGACGAAATTCCTTTGAGCAAGGCGTTAGCGTAGTCAAGCCTTGAGGTGACGACGGCCCGACCCTTGTCTCTCTCAGTATACCCCAACACAAATTTCATTGCACTGTAGATGGGGTAATCTTTCAGGTGGCTGTGGAACTGGACCATTGTCAAACTGAAATCTTCTCAAGTGATCAGTCCATACACATTATCTGTTTCAGTTGATGGCTTTGAGGAGCATCCCCCATCAACTAGAAAAATGCGGTCTACTCGAATATTGAAACCAACGTACACAGTGAAAAAAAACATCAAGTCTTATTATTTCACACAGTTCAGAGGAATGGGTTTGCACACAATGTTTTATTGCCAGTTTCATTTCACGGAGTCTTTCAAAATGGACTGGTCAGTTTCAGATTCCATGTATGTTGGAGACACAACACAATGTGCCATCACTCCATCATCGGGAATATACCGAGTATTAACCCTAACCCTTCTCAATCCTCCAAGGATTTTGGAGCATTGAGGCTGAATGGTATTTTTTTTAGAAAAGGATTTCGGAGGATTGAGGCTGAATGGTATTTTGAGGACTGTATGACTATTTTGAACGATTGAGGGGCTGATGGGCACCCTTCATTTGAACATAAGTGCAGCATTTTTTGGATGAGGATTTTGGAGGATTGAGGATGAATGCATTTTGAGGCAGGACTGTTAGAAAATTTTGAAGAATTAAGGCGCGGTTGTAAAATTTGGGAGGATTGAGGATGGTTCTTAGCAAAAAGGCCTAGAGGGTTAGGGTTCAAATCGTCAGCGACACCACGAACTGACACCCGGTGGTCAGAGTTGCAGAAATACAAATCGGAGAAAAACGCTTTTAAAGGTTTGACACATTAATTTACTCAGTAAAATAATCCATCTATCTTAGAGGTTTTAGTATCACTTAACGTGAAAATGCTTTAACAACTCATTTATAAACATTATATTGTGAAAATATGCTTAGTTAATTAGTAATTAAATGATTAAGACGGGTGTCAGTTCGTGAAAACGAAAATGTATGTGTTTTCGGAGAGTGCGCGCAAGCAATGGCGTTAGGGAGTGTCAGTTCGTGAAAACCAAAATTGACGTGTTTTGGGAGAGTGCGCGCGCCCACACTGCGCATGCGCGCGTGCACTCTCCAAAAAGCACGTCAATTTTGGTTTTCACGAACTGACACTCTCTAACGCTATTGCATGTGCGCACTCTCCGAAAACACATACATTTTTGTTTTCACGAACTGACACCCTGTGCAGTGTTACTTTGTGGTAACAGAAAACACCAGAATTGACCAATTTCTTGAAAATTCATTAGTAAAATTTGCTTATTTTAGATGATTTCAGCAATTTTAACTTCGTCATGTTAAACTTCATGATACAAACTGCTAATATCGGCAAAAAAAGAAAATTTCAATATTCAAATTTTTTTTTTACACATGTGATGCAGAGGGTGTCAGTTCGTGGTGTCGGTGACGAAATATGCATATAGGTGGAGACCAAATCACACTTTAATTTTATTAAACAACCATTCTGAGCATACATATATTAAAAATATCCATCTAGTCGCATGTTGAGGGATGGAATGAAAAGTCCTATCTGTCAGCAGGACTAGGAGCTTTAGATGTATCCAAGCTGCAGTGTCTGCGTGTACATGTGGATGTATTTGGTTCTCCCATGATGTCAGATCCAATTCTTGCAGAATTTTAGACCATCACGCAATGTGAGTCTCCCTTGTCTCTATGTGTTTCATTATCCATTATTATTTTGTCAGGAATATCTTTTTCCCTGCGTGATGGTTATCAACCTTCATCCCACCTTTCCACAGAGTTCTGTTCTTCTATCTCCCCGGATTGATGATTTCCAGAACTCTGTGATGATGATGTACATGACCTCTGATGACTTCAATGAAGTATCAATCTAACATAAATTTAAGAGCCTTTGTGAAACTGTGAATGCTTCTTATCCTATATCTTGAAGAATTTTGTCCCTTTCCTCGGCTGTAGGAAGTGATGGTTTGATCCCAAGTTTCCGCCTCTCTTTTGATATCTTCAGCTGTATACAAAAATATACACAGACATTTAAAATGGAAATCAAAGTGTATCTGTATGCTATCCACAAAAAATAAATTATAAAATAGAATTGCAACACATAAGTTTACAATTTTTCCAAACGATTTTTGTGGTGAAAAGTTTTTTAAAATGCAGATTTTGAGATTATCTTATAACATTCAAACGTTCCAAATGTATGGAATAATTTTGCAAAAGGGCGAACAGTGCAAAAGCTTCAAATGGCACTGTTTTGATGCAAGGTTTAATAAGGGATCTTATTACAAGCATGCAATTTCCATCACATGTACGTTTGTGTTATAAACAGTGCCCCCTAGTGCACCATGTTATCCCCCCTTTGAATTTCCACAGCCAGGATTTGGATTTTGTGGTATGGTCATCCACCACACCCCCTACTTGCCAATACACCACTGTTTCCAGGGCATATGGTTTAAAGTAACCATTTTTTTATCATCTTACCCAAAATCGCTGACAGTTTTGGTAATTCACAAAATAGGTCTGGCAGGACTTTCTGTCAAAGTTAGTTTCATGAAGACACTTGTATGATGCATTGGCTTCCTGAAACAACATAAATGGAAAAATACATTTATAACATCTGATATGGGATGTGATGAAGTTACAACCGAAACTATGTTCATGTGTTTGATAAAGTACAGATTCCCTGCTTTACTTTGTGCCACTAAAACACTAAAACCCTTGTTTTTATAATGTGGATTTTTCAAATAAAATTTGGAATTTTTCATGCATGTACAAATAAGAGTCTAAAATGAATTGCGTAAGTAACATGCACATGAAGATCAAGATTTCCCTTGGTATCTATCTAGGGTAAGCTGAACTCCCTTGATATCTATCTAAGGTAAGCTGAACTCCCTTGATATCTATTAAGGGTAGGCTGAACTCACTTGGTATCTATCTAGGGTCAGCTGAACTCCCTTAGTATCTATCTAGGGTAGGCTGAACTCCCTTGGTACCTATCTAGGGTCAGCTGAACTCCCTTAGTATCTATCTATGGCAAGCTGAACTCCCTCAGTACTGGTATCTATCTAGGGTAACTGAACTCCCTTGGTATCTATCTAGGGTAAGCTGAATGCCCATGGTATCTATCTGGGGTAAGCTGAACACCCTTAGTATCTATCCAGGGTAAACTGAACTCACTTGGTATCTATCTTGGGTAGGCTGAACTCCCTTGGTATCTATCTAGGGTCAGCTGAACTCCCTTTGTAGATACAAAGGGTAAACTGAACCCACTTGGTACTTATCTTGGGTAAGCTGAATTCCATTAGTATCTATCTAGGGTCAGCTGAACTCCCTTGGTATCTATCTAGGAAAAGCTGAACTCCCTTAGTATCTATCTAGGGTAAGCTGAACTCACCTGGTATCTATCTGGGGTAACTGAACTTCCTTAGTATCTATCTAGGGTAAGCTGAATTCCCTTGGTATCCACCTAGGGTAAGCTGAACTCCCTTAGTATCTATCTAGGGTAAGCTGAACTCCCTTGGTATATATCTAGTGGAACCCCCTTGGTATCTATTTAGGAGAAGTTAAACTCCCTTTGTATCTATCTAGGGTAAGCTGGACTCCCTTAGTATCTATCTAGGGCCAGCTGACCTTGCTTAGTAACTCCCTTAGTATCTATCCAAGGTAAGTTGAACTCCCTTAGTATCTATCTAGGGTAAGCTTAACTCGCTTGGAATCTATCTAGGGTCAGCTGAACTCCCTTGATATCTATCTAGGGTAAGCTGAACTCCCTTACTATATATCTAGGGTAAGCTGAACTGCTGAACTCACTTGGTATCTATCTAGCCTTAGGGTAAGCTGAACTCCCTTAGAATCTATCTAGGGTCAGCTGAACTCCCTTGGTATCAATCTAGCGTAAGCTGAACTCACTTTATTATCTATCCAAGGTAAGCTGAACTCCTTTGGTATTTATCTAGGGTAATTTGAATTCCATAGGTATCTAACTAGGGTAAGCTGAATTCCCTTGGTATCTAGGGTAAGTTGAATCCCTTGATATCTATCTAGGGTAAGCTGAACTCCCTTTGTACATGTATTTATCTAGGGTACCTAATCGGATTCCTTGGTACAATGTATATATCTAGGGTAAGGGGACCTGACTTGGTATCTATCTAGAGTAAGCTGAACTCCCTTGGTATCCAGTCTTTAATTCCCAGCACATAATCCATAATCTAGTGTAAGCTGAACTCCCTTGGTATCTATGTAGAGTAAGTTGAACTCCCTTGGTATCTATCTAGGACAAAGTGAAATCCCTTGGTATCCATGTAGGGTAGGCTGAACTCCCTTGGTATCCTATTCATAAGATCCCTTGGTATCCATTGCTACTCTCTTGGTATCCTTTCTTCAATTCCAAGTACATAATCCTCCAATGTCCTTGCATATATCACAAACCAAACTGCAACTTACTGCTACACATGGATTGTTATCCTTATCAGTCCATTTCTTGGCATTTGTCTTGGGACCATGTTCACGATGATGCTGCTTCCAGAATGTGCCATCACTGTCTCCTTCTCCCATCATGTTTGCTGACCTTTCACCAACTTGCACACAGCAGCCTGTTTATATCCAAAGGTAATTAGTTAATCAAATGTCTCACCAAACTGTCATTCAGGTTGGGGGAATACAAAATAGTGGCTTTGTACATGTTTGAGACAAATGTCAGTTGGGGGAAACAAGAGTTTACAATATGTTTCCATGTGGCACATGGTTTCCAGAGTGGTGCGTCATTTTTATTAGCGTGGGGGAAATTCTCATTGGTTTTTTTGTCAGCATATGGGGGTTGCTTATAAATACAGCTGTTGTCAATATAAAATATTTAGACTCCACCAACAAAACTTTATACGATCTCCAATACAGTTCTATCTGAGACCACATGTATGAGAAAAACAATAACAAACGTGCGTAGTTTGGGTTCCAAGCCATGACCCTGTGTGTGTGTGCCATTAAATAGTGATTCGCCACATGTAATAACACATCAAAATGAAAACAAACCTTGAAGGTTACTCTGGGTCCCTAATACTACAGGTATAGTGACTAGCGGTACTTTTCTCGCCTTCCACGGTTTGACCTGGGTTCAATACCTGCCTGGGCCAATATGTGGATGGGGTTTTCAGTCCCTGCCTGATTCCATGGGTTTTCCCTAGAATATGATTCTGGGGTTTTCCTCTCACCAGTAAAACTGTAACTTCCTTCCACATCTTCTACCAATCCTTCCAAGGGACCCCACTGGAAGCAAGTTGAGAGACTTTCATGAGCTATCCTGGCATATTGCTGAATAATAAACAAACAAACAAACAAACAACCCAACAAACATGAAAAACCCAAACAGATTTCATGTTAAGGCTAGTGTACATTTTAACGCATGACGATGCTGGCAAAAATTACAATTTACACTGTAAAACTATAAAGCCCTTCAGAAAACTATAAAGCCCTTCAAAAAACTATAAATCCCTTCAGAAACTATAAAGCCCTTCAGAAAAATATAAAGCCCTTCAGAAAACTATAAAGCACTTCAGAAAACTATAAAGCCCTTGAAAAAGCTATAAAGCCCTTCAGAAACTATAAAGCCCTTCAGAAAACTACTAAGCCCTTCAGAAACTATAAAGCCCTTCAGAAAACTATAAAGCCCTTCAGAAAACTATAAGGCCCTTCAGAAACTATAAAGCCCTTCAGAAAACTATAAAGCCCTTCAGAAACTATAAAGCCCTTCAGAAAACTATAAAGCCCTTCAGAAAAATATAAGGCCCTTCAGAAACTATAAAGCCCGTCAGAAAACTATAAAGCCCTTGAAAAAGCTATAAAGCCCTTCAGAAAGCTATAAAGCCCGTCAGAAAACTATAAAGCCATTCAGAAAACTATAAAGCCCTTCAGAAACCTATAAAGCCCTTGAAAAAGCTATAAAGCCCGTCAGAAAACTATAAACCCCAGCAGAAACTATAAAGCCCAGCAGAAAACTATGAAGCCCTTCAAAAAGCTATAAACCCCTTCAGAAATTATAAAGTCTTTCAGAAAACTATAAAGCCCTTCAGAAACCTATAAAGCCCTTCAGAAAACTATAAGGTCCTTCAGGAAACTATAAAGCCCTTCAAAAAGCTTTAAAGCCCTAAAGAAACTATACAGCCCTCCAGAAAACTATACTTAAAGCCCTTCAAAAAACTATAAAGCCCTTCAGAATTTGGGATTAAGTTTCTTTTACAGGTACCCGGGTATCCGGTTCCCGTACTAACCTTAAAATCGTAATTGCACACCACTAACATTAGTGTTTACAAAACGTTTAGAGTGCAACTAGGCAGCCAATGTACAACTTGTTTTCATTTCCATCATGTCCATACATAATAAAGCATAAATAATATAGTCTGAAAATTTGGAGAGTCCCAAAAGTATGAGAGTCCCAAAACTTAAAGGGAAGATGCAACATTTGCAAACATCAAAAAACGAAATGATCAAATGATCACGAAATACCTTACTGAATTGTTAGGGACTGACAGTCCAAATCCTACTTTAAAATCGTGGCTCCTGGTGTGCTGACATTTTCAAGAAAAACTGTATTTTTCCAACGCTGGCGAAAACTGGCTTTTTTTTCAAAAACTGTCCTTAAGTTTTCATATTTAGTTATTCTGACTTTTCTTTGCAATTGATTACACACCTGTGAAGGGGTACAAGCCTGCTAGACTGATTCTCTGAGCCTACAATTCCCCAAGTGTATTAATTGCTCTGTTTCATTTTTAGTGGGGTCAGGGAACCAGACTACAAGAACATGATAGGTTTTCTTGGTTTTTCCAGTGTCTACAAGCCCAAAACGTGAAACAAGTCAGTTTAACAATATTCTCTAAACATACTAATCCTCCAAATCCATTTATTTCTGAAAATTACAGCAAAAGCAAATGTTGTACATTCCCTTTAAGTTAAGATATTGAAAACATGCAACACAAGAAAATAGACTGGCACATGAAACAACCAGTCCAACATCCCTTTAGTACTGCATCAATCAACTGTGTCAAAAGAAATATCTTGTACCCAGTCTCTATTTCTACACATTTCCATAGTCATGCCACCAGACTACTAAAGGGTCAATCATCTCAAAAAGTTGGACGTGCCTTGCAGTCTAGTACCCGCTTCAAATTGAAATCACTTGGCTTCACTCTCAGGTGCAAGATGTTAAAATAAAAGTATCCTTCAAAAATTAAAATTGAGTCCTCAAGCTTGGCTGGTGAAATACAGAGGACCTTTACCTCATGAAAATTTTGGAGAATTTTGTTGGCTTAAGAAAAGAGAGAATGTGTAGTGTAGGACCTTTTCCTTAGGCATGGATGACTTGGTTAACAGCCAACCAGACAAGGATCAACCTCTGGTCGAAAATTTGACAGATTCAATGCAAGTTCCGACAGAATTCATTACAGAGACAGGATCAGGACCAACAACCTTGCTGGCTATGGAGCCTGCTGACTGGCAACGACATCAGCATGAAATGATGAAGATGATATACGGCAAGTCATCAAATTCACCATAAACGCTCAGAACCCAACAACTGAAGACCGAGCATCATTACAAGAGGAGACAAACTTTTCCTGTGACAACTGGAAAAAATGGTTACTTTGGACATGGTCTGGCGATAGAGTCTTAAGATCACCCCTTTATCGGGAATCAGTTACGCTAATACCCCCATTCAAAATCTTCAGATTTCACTACATAAATGTCCTGAAACTGTCTTATGCGCTCCCTGTAATGGTGGTGGTTAGGTTCAGTTACGTTTGGGAAGAAAAGAGAAATGTTCCATTCAATTCGTAAACCCTCCTGTTGTCATGCTGGAGGCCACCATCTTTGCCATTTTTTAAGCCCCGGCTTTGGCTCCGTCTCTGGCTCCATTCAGGTAGGTTAGCAATGGGGCTGGACTCTGTTACAGACCGAAGCCAGGGTTTAAAAAATGGCCAAGATGGCGGCCTCCAGCATGATGACAGGAGGGTTTCAAAATGAATGGAAAATTTCTCTTTTCTTCCCAAACGTAAGTGAACCAAAGTTCCGGAATAGATGCGGCGATACAAATTTTAATTTTGTTTTCAAGCTTGGATTGTACAGACAAGGTGGGTACTATTTTGCTTTGTTTGTGCCTCCAGAGTCTGTCACTTATTTGTTCTGAGAGGGGGATAGCTTGGAAAAAACGGTTGGGGATGTTCCGCCCATCGCATGCAGTCACCTTCCATCCAGCGTGCTTGGCCTCTAGAAAAAAATCTCTCTTCACTGGACAGAGTCCCATCGCACACAGATTCGTTCAAAGTATACCATGCCATCACATGACACAACACCGAACGGTCTAAGAGTTTTCAACAAGCACAGAAATAAATGGTACATGTTTATAATATTTCATGTATTTAGACACACTATTCACAATCACATCACGTCATCTGGTCGAAAACGTGTGTAGTTGACCAGCCCGGTAGCCGCCATTGTTGTTGATCAGCTGGCAGCAGCCTTGTACCCATGGTGTACTATCATTCGTTCAACATTAACCTCGTACCAGATCTATCACCCTGATGACCAGGTTAATGAAGTCGAGCTAGCTGCCCACGAAATTTTGAGACAATGCGGCAATAGAGGGCGCTGTACCGTGGAAAATTTGAAGAAAAAAAAGGTTGACGGGCATGATCAAAATCGACGCGCGCACTGACCAGAGACCGACTATTAATTTTTTTTAGCCTAACCACCACCGTTAGAATTTTAAATTCCCACAAAAGCCTACAGGGGGCGCAGGACCTTTTTTTGTGGTGAAATCTGAAGGTTTTGATTGGGGCATTATGGTACACATGATAAAGGGATGATCCTGGGACTAGCTTGAGTAACTCCAGCTGACATGCTCATCAGGAATTCCACTAGCCCCATAAATGTGGCTGACATACTGGACTACCTCCGTATTGTCAACCACACATGCTACATATGGCCTGTGCGTGGATGGTCCCGTTGCTAGGGAAGCTGAAAATTAATTTCGGATTGAAATTATTTTGTCACTTGAAAATCACCCCAGCTATCGAAATCGCTCCACCCACTGGTCGTGATGTGGTCACCATATGCAGTGTGCGCGATGTATCATGTATACGTGGGTACCATACCGCTTTCAGGCGTGGGTACCATACCGCTTTCAATCAATGTCTTGCTTTCCACGACATCGCACCAGACAAAAAGGTACGGTACATGCTGACGACCAGTGGGTGGAGCGATTTTGAAAATCTATTGTGATCACGTGATGCGGTTCATGGTTATTCATGATACATACATAAGACATGCACGACAGCTGTTGCAATGGATTTTTCTGGAGAATCACCACGAAAATCATCCACAATTTTCATATTTTATGAGATTTGAAAGTTTGCATGTTGGAAAGATACTAAGACAAGATAAGTTTGCAGCAGCACCATGTGAATAAATCTCTTTTGTGAGTATGTGTGGTTTTTCATATTTTAGTTTTTCTCGTTCTGTTTGAAGTTGATTATTAGCTTCATGAATGACTGCTGCATGGTATGAAGTTAGTCCGAGTAACTAGGACTCTACGGATCGCCGTTTTTAACATTTGGAGATGGTCGGGCGATAGTAGGGTCCTAGGATCTTACATTACATGGCGATACCAATATCCTATTTTGACCATTTTCACTCGTACCACCTATCAAAAATTGATAGGGGGTACTATCACTGGTACTAATAGGGGGTACTATCATCTGGTACTAATCCAGATGACCTATTGGTCACCTGGATTGGTGACCAATCAAAGTGCCCTGTGATCTGTCTGATGCCAGTCAATTTTTCCTGAATTCAAAATGGCTGCCTCCAACAAGGCAATTGTGACGAGGATGTTTCCCGAATTGAAGGTGAAATTTCTCTTTTCTTCCCAAAGGTATGTGAACCTAACCACCACCATTTGTATAATTGTCAATTCCCACTGAAGCCTACAGGGGAGCATCATACAGTTTGAGGACTGTTTTAGGGGTAAATACTGAAGATTTTGATAGGAGGTACGAGTGAAAATGGTCAAAAGATGTTATCGATACCGCCATGTACTTTATGATCCTAGGACCCTACTAATCGCCTGACCATATCCAAATGTTAAAAAAGGCGATTCGTGGAGTCTTAATTACTCGAACTAATATGAGGTAGGGATTGTGGAATCTGGGTTGGGATAATAGAGGGAAAATGGACCGTTTTTGTAATACACTGGGATACGGTCCCGGATTTCGGGACTCTTACGATCTAGTTCTTTTGACATAGTGCCTCCGGCTCAGCCTACTGCGATAACCATTAGAGCTGGAGTAACTCTATCTCTACTGAGTGGAGCGTTAACTACGGTACCCTCCGTAGATCTACAGAGTGGAGCGTTGAACTACATTACCCTCCGCACGGAGGGTACCGTAGTTCAACACTCCACTCTGTAGAGCTAGAGTTACTAAAGCTAGAGCTAGAGTTACTCAATCGGGCTAGGGAACACCACTCACTAGCAATAGTAGCTTGAGTAACTCCAGCTTAACAAGCTCATCAGGAATTCACATGTAGCTTGAGTAACTCCAGCTTAACAATGTGAATTACTGATGAGCTTGTTAAGCTGGAGTTACTCTAGTCCGAGTAACTTGGACCCAACTTATCGCCTTTTTAAACATTCGGACATGGTCTGGCGATAGTATCCCGAGTGTGATGCTGTTACCGAGCGCGATGCATCGATTATGTAGTGAGTAGACTGGATCTCGTTCGTAAACACAAGTACATATCGAACGATAATAGGGAGTCGGGAACCTAGGGCAGTTTTTATGGGCGGAAACCAGTTCAAGCTAGTTCCCGACTCCTTTTTACTGTTCGAATTGCGCTTGTTTTTACAAACGTGATCCAGTCTTCTCATTATCATAATCGATGCATCGCGCTCGATAACGGATTCGCACTCGGGATACGGGGACCATCGAATGTACGCTGGGCATGAAGACCACATCACGTCGTTCAAACGTTAACACAAATCGGAATTTTAACGTGTTCACGATGGCGAGGGGAGCTGTCGGAATTGAACGGGAAATTTCACTTTTCATCCGGATCGTAAGTAAACTTCAGTACAACCATATTAATCATCGATGTCTACTTGTACCTCAGGTGGCGTTTCTAGTAATTTGTAGGCCATTTTGAGGGTGAAATCTGATGTTTTTGTTGGACAATGTTGGCATGGTTGGGTTTTTGGGTCAAGGACAATATTGTGTTGCTCAGCATATACGGATTAGCTTGGACCTAGCCCAGGTTGGACGAAGTCTTCATTGCATTAGGACAATGTCCAGGATGAGAATTCTCTACGTAATCCCACCCAAAATTTTGACCAGATTTTTGTTACGTTTTACCCCGTTATAAAAGCTTATTTCACGCCTACATACTCTATGTGTCCTTATCTTTTATCCGGGGGGTTCAGAAATTCCATACGTGATGCTGACCGACATTAATGAGGAAAATAAACTCTAAAGCAACATTAAACTTGTACGTTTTTGTAGTCTGTTTTCATTAGTTTATCACTGAGTCGTTCGTCATGTACTTGCGTGCGAAAGTGCACACGCACGCTATCACTCTCCTTTGTTTAGTTTTGGTTGGAACAGCGATGTCACTCCAGCCAACCGAAGTCAAGAAAACGCTCAACCAATGACCAAAGCCGAAACATGTTTCTGGTAACTGTCCCGAAAACATGCTCGGTCATTGAATAGGCGACCGCGACTACAAGTTAGTGTGCATGCGTATGAGGACAGTTACTAAGCAAATCGTGCGTGCGCACGGCTCGTTCACGTTGCACAGCCGTACGCCATGCATGAACGACTCGGTCATTGTCGACGGTACGTGTGAGAAACTGATGTAAAGACTCTACAAAAACGTACAAGTTTAACGTTTAACGTTGCTTTAGAGTTTATTTTCCTGATTAACGTCGGTCAGCATCGCATATGGAATTCCTGAAGCCCCGGATCTTTACATAAGGACACATAAAATACTATTAGACGTAAAAATCAGCTTCTCCAACAAGGTAAAAATATTGAAACTATTGGTCATAAATTTTTTTGCCCGTTTTTGAGAACTTCATACCCTGGACTCCCTCCGTAACGTAGGGAGGAAAGGGAGTCCACCTGGGCTAGCTAGGACCCTATATTGTTGCTGTACCCTAACGTGGCGCGACCCCAAAGTGGCGCGCTTTGATTTTTCACCTGTAGCGCCTACCTACAGCAAAAGTTTTAACTGAAATTTCACAGAAAGTTAAATTTCATCAAGTTCTAAACACTCCTGTTCATAAATTGCGAGTTTATTTACCCGTAACAAAGTTAGAAGAAAAATTTATTTTGGCATGATTTTCCGATATTATTGTGAACCCCTTGTGAATGCCCCGAAAAATTAGTCCGAGTAACTAGGACTCTACGGATCGCTTTTTTAACATTTGGACATGGTCGGGCATACTCCTGGTAGTGGAGCCTCATAGTTCTAGGAGTAGGTCGGGCGATAGTAGAGCCCGAGATCGATGGCCCTATTGCGGTTACTATTTTTATTTTTTTTTCCATTTTCACTCGTACCCCAATCAAAATCGTCAGATTTCATCCCCCAAAACTGCCTTCAAACTGCCTTATGCAGGCTTCAGTGGGAATTGAAAAATACACCGGCGACTGTTTCCTGAACAGCGCAGCCTGCACATATCGCATAGCCGTGTATGCCATATGTATAGCCGTGTATGCGATATGTGCAGGCTGCGCTGTTCAGGAAACAGTCGCCGGTGTACGCATGCACACACGATTTGCCCGACTGTGAATGTGGGCGTGCGCTTGGCCGGCGCGTCGTACGTCATCAGTTTGACCTCACAATTTGAATGAATCATACACAACAACAACATTCAAGATGGAGGTTACCGGCACGACACTGCGCAATAGCCGTAGCCTTGTTGCCATTTTGTGATTGGACAATAACGACGTTGGGTTCAATGGACGTACGTATCATGTACATTACGTACGGGCGTGTACTTACTCATACAAGACCAGATCGCGCAGGAACAACTTCATCATTTCACAAAACCCATACGTGTGAAGATCTTGACAGTTCGATGTAAAATGGAAATTGAATGATCTTATCTAAAGAATATCGCAATGATTCGTTGGACATTTGTGCATAAAGCAGTTAGAAATGGAAGAATTACTTCTTTCTTTAGATTTTTTTTTTATGCATCTACATTTATTAATTTAATATACATATTCACGTTTGCGTATAAAATTTGATCCCTGGTTTCTTTTTAAGTATTGTTTTGATTTTAAAATAAATCACCCCCTTTCTTTACTTCATTCATTCATTCATTCATTTTATTTTGCCAATATAAAAACAATACATGATATACGCACGTCGTACTCGCGTACGTTGGACTTATTAAACTGCGAACAACCGAACGTCGTTAATCATCCAATCACAAAATGGCAACAAGGCTACGGCTATTGCGCAGTGGCACGACAGCTCGGCGAGGCTCGGTTTCCAAATTGAAGGTGAAATTTCTCTTTTCTTCTCTAAGGTATGTGAACCTAACCACCACCACCATTTGTATTTCTAATTCCCACTGAAGCCTACAGGGGGCGCATAAGGTAGTTTGAAGACCATTTTGGGTACTCCTAGAACTATAAGGCTCCATGTAGTGGAGCCTCATAGTCAACTTACCCCGCAAAATTGTTTGCCTCTACAAAACACCAACCAAGTACAAAAACGTCCATCACAACCAAGCTATTTCCAACAGAACCGCTGCACAGTTTGCCCCTAAACTCCGTACAGTACCTCATGACATACGCTATGTACACCAAACAAACATCGGTGGATTCTGTCGGTTTTTAGGCCAAAATGATGAAAAATATGCCCTTTCCTAACTGAGCCAACCTGACACTTGAAACGTGCACACAGATATGATCGAACGATGATTTTCGGTTCACTCGGAGCGCACCGCGGGGGATACGGTAGCAACCTCGTGCCCCGTGGGTAAGATCTTGCAGCGCCATGTTGTTTCCCATCATGCCTTCCGCGATCGTAACCCCTGGAATTGTGTAGTTTAAATGTGCCAAAATATGGTACATTATAATTAGGGCTGCAGTTTATCTGTTTTACGTGCCGACGCCATCTTTAAAATGTTATGATATTGAAGAATCAATCCTTTCAAACACAACGTTTGGACGCTGTGTTAATTAGCAAAGATTTGTATTAAATGTACGTACCCGTTGGGTGCCTTTGTAACCACAGATACAGGGTTTTTTTTAGCGAAAAACGCGGCTGACATAATCCATATCGTACAGGCATTGCAACTTTTTGAATCATAATTTTTTTTTCGTATGTGACGTTACGTGCAAAGCACGCGAGCGCATTCTGGGCGCGCCCGGCGTGCAATCTTCGAAATGCGCGCGCAGTACGCTGTGATAGCCATTCAGCGTCATTTACATCATCACCACAGCCAAGGGTTAGTGTAAGGAACGAGCACGCGCCCCTGGAGTCGAGGCTGGTACGGTAGGTGCGGAATGATAGTATGCGCATGCGTACAAGTGCAAGCACGTACCCCCCCGCGGCGCGCGCGCTCCGAGCGATCGAACCGAAAATGACCGCGATCACTCTGTGTGCACGTTTCGTCTGGTGCATTGCCGTGGAGGGCATTCTCGTTGTCTTGCTTTCCGCGACAACGCAAGTTGAACGAAAATTGAACTCACTTGCGGCGCTAGAAAGCGGTGTGGTACCCACATACATCGCGCACGCAGATTTTTTTTTATGTCATCACGTGATGCATACATTTACATAATTAGTAAAACAAAATGAAGACAGCCGTTGGAACTGGCGTATTTTTAGGGACAAGCCACCGAAATCGTCAAGATTTTTCCCTTTTTTTGTGTGGTCTGTTTCAAGTCGATCATTAGGCTTCGTAAATGACTGCTGAATGTATGAGGTATGTAAATGAACTCTGGGGTGGGATATTAGAGGTGAAAATGTACAATTTTTGTGAGGCCATTTTTTTTAGGGTCTCCTGATACCACATTCTAACGAACAGGTTTTGCCTCCAGCGTTACATGTGAATGAAAATGGATGTCAGCTGGAGTTACTCAAGCTAGTTTTGGGGGTAAAATCTGAAGATTTTGATTGGGGTACGAGTGAAAATGGTCCAAAAAAATTGGTAGTAACCGCAATAGGGCCATCGATCTCAGGCTCTACTATCGCCCGACCTACTCCTAGAACTATGAGGCTCCACTACCAGGAGTATGCCCGACCATGTCCAAATGTTAAAAAAGCGATCCGTAGCGTCCTAGTTACTCTGACTAATAATATCGCCAGACCATGTCCGATGTTAAAAAGGCAATAAGTTGGGTCCAAGTTAGCCCCACTAGTGTGGCCGGCGGTATGCTGCGCTGAACCTCTGGCCACACACCGTGGTACCGCGGGCTACTGAGGACGAAGTTTTCATAAAATCTGCGGTCCGTTTCTTACATTCTCAGTTTCTTACTTTCTTATGGTTGTATTCTATGATGTCTCATCTCACCTATCACTTCTGGGATGCTTAGGTCTAATGATGTTCCATTTTCCGAGATATTCTTCAATCTTTCTGGAGCCCATATCAATAAGCACTCGTGAAACGTCTGGTGGTGATGGCAGCCATTTTGAATGTGACAAGAGATGACCTCAAGCTGTGACGTCGCGTTTATGCAAATTGCTTGTCGAGCGCGCGAGGGCGCGAGTTGCAAATGCGACGGCTGTTTCCTGTACCATGCATTTATCGTCATTGGGCCACGTGCACTGATCTCTATTCAGGATCTACGGCACAGGAAACAGCCGTCGCATTTGCAACTCGCGCCCTCAAGCGCTCGACAATAAATTTGCATAAACGCGACGTCACAGCTTGAGGTCATCTCTTGTCACATTCAAAATGGCTGCCATCACCACCAGACGTTTCACGAGTATGGGCTCCAGAAAGATTGAAGAATATCTCGGAAAATGGAACATCATTAGACCTAAGCATCCCAGAAGTGATAGGTGAGACATCGTAGAATACAACCATAAGAAAGTAAGAAACTGAGAATGTAAGAAACGGACCGCAGATTTTATGAAAACTTCGTCCTCAGTAGCCCGCGGTACCACGGTGTGTGGCCTTTGGTTCAGCGCAGCATACCGCCGGCCACACTAGTGGGGCTAGGTCCAAGTTACTCGGACTTGAGTTACTTAAGCTATAGCAATAGCATGACTAGGCTTTTTTTAGTCCAAAAGCATAAACACGGTTGCCACTAAGGTCCCAAGGAATACCTGGTTAGGGTGGGTGGGTACAAAGGTTAACGCCTTCGCTTCGGGCAGTTAAGTTGCTGTCTCTGCCGATTGAAGTATATCATCAAGTGACCCGACATGAGTGATTGTGGTGGACGGTGTCAGGTCAAGTCGCCCCCTGGCCGACTCGCCCCTTACCGACTCGCCCCTTACCGACTCGCCCCCTGACTGACTCGCCCCCTGACCGACTCGCCCCTTACAAGCTCGCCCCCTGGCCGACTCGCCCCCTAGCCGACTCGCCCCCTCGTCAACCCGCCTCCTAGCCGACTCGCCCCCTGACCGACTCGCCTCCTGACCGACTCGCCCCCTGGAAAAAGATGCACCGTACGGGGACATCGTGAAAAAAATAATAAAAAATAAAAGACAGTGGAGGGGAACACGTACATTGTAACATTATTCGAACACCAATTTGAAGGATTTCTGGTACAAATGCAAGCGTCATTTTTCCGGAGTCGGTGCCCGTGGGGCCTGCGCGTAGCGGACGGTCTATCATCGTTCCGGAGAGCCCGTGGGGCCTGTGCACGCGCGGATCCAGATGGGGGCACACCCGGCCCGTGCCCCGCCCCTTTTTTTTTTTTTTTTTTTTTTTTTTTTTTAACGAGTCGTCTTAGGGCGGGCGGGCATTAAATACATCCCTTTGAGAACATGGCTATCTTTTTCGTTTTTGAGGAGTCATTATATGGCGGGCGGACGGGCGGTCATCAAATCAATCGCTTTGAACATAACTATCATACATAATTATCAACAAAAACTTATACAATGTATAAGTTTTGAAGGTCGCCTGTCAATCATTGTCTCAAAATTTCTTTCAAAGCAAGAATATATTTTTATAAGACACTTTTCTATTTCCCGGCTGGAATAGGGGGCACATTTAATACAGCACTTGCATTTAATGCTTCATGTCAAAATATATTCCAAAATATATTCTAGAGTAGAACATGTACCGGTACACGAAATAATGTAGGCCATGTGGTTTTTTTTTAATAAATGAAGAATAAAATCGTCATCCCCTTTTTTATTTTCCCGGCCTCAGAGAGAGATTTACTCTAAATATTTTTTTAAAAGCAAAATGATTAAAAAAAAAACCTAGCCCGTTAAAGTTTGCACTCTAAGTTAATTCTTTTGTAGATTCCAGGGAAATTTAATACGAATTATGCTCGGTTTTTCTTATTTTTAAATGAATATGATCAGGATTAACAACATCCCTCAAATAATAGCGTCAAAATATATTCCAAAATATATTCTAGAGTAAAACATTTTCACAAAATAATAGGCCATGCGTTTTATTTTTTTAAATACACGAAGAATTAATCGTCATCCCTTTATATTGTCCCGGCCTCAGATAGAGAGAGACATCAAATAAATAGGGGTTATTTTAATACGATTTAGTATGTCTTGTTCTCTCGATTTATTTTTAAAGTAAAACGATTTCAAACAACCTAGCCCATTAAGTTTTGAACTCTCAGTTAATTTTTTTGTAGATTCCAGGGGAAATTTTAATACGAATTCTGCTTAGTTTTTCCTTATTTTAAAACGAATACAAATAAGATTATCAACAGCCCTTTGACTTCAAACTTAATTTCAAAATGTATTCCGAAATAATTATATTCTAGAGTAACATTTACAAAAAAAATGTAGGCCATGCAGTTTTATCTTTTAAATAAGCGAAGAATAAAATCGTACTACGAAAAAAAGACATCGGGAGCCCTACATTTAATGAATTATTTGGACTTGGAATATCATCCCCTAATCGTTTATCTATGTGCATGTACACAACACGGAGGTAGTGAAATTTCACGTTCAATTCAGTTTTCCACATTTTTCGCAAAAAGTTTTCCCCTGACTCTGAGAAAAAAAAATGCCCAAATAAAATCTCAGCTCCAAAAAGCCTTTCCAGAGAATGATTGATAGCCGCATTGTTCAAATTGATACAATGCCACTCTTGTTCGTTACAAAGCATATACATTTGGGTTCAGCTGTAGGCCACCGAACTTTAAGGCCTTTGAGAACTTGCCGCCAGTAATTGGAAGATTCTTAGATGATAAACAGCGATGATAGTATCTCAGCCAATGAAATGAGCCGGTTCCCGGCAAATAAATATGTCATTGGTTGCTTTCATCACGGACCGTCTGCTTTCATGAATGACTTCCTTCCACGCGCAACTGGAGCGATTAGCTATCTGAGCCACAGGTGCATGGCTGCATGCCCGTCACATTCCAACCTGGTTGCTTAGAAATACTGTTGCTAGGAGGCTCCCCTGTGACGCCTGGGACTGCCCGTTGCGTAGCCAGAAATCTTGTACGTGACTATTTGGAAACCTTGTAAGTTGTATGTGAAAGCGGCAGCTCAGGAATGCTGCCGCTTTCGGGAAATTTGTGCAGGCAAAGTTTTTCATATTTTGGAAATTGGAATTTGGATGCAGTTTGCGTTAAATATGCATTTCCGTTAAATAAAAGGTTGTTTTTTTTGTTTTCTTTTTAAGAAAATCGGAGTCCCCCCCCCAAAAAAATACAAATAAACGATTTTCCTCAGGCCTTGACATTTCTTGAAGTGATTCGACAACACTTGCAGAATGCAGACGATTCATTTCGTCTTAAATTATTTTATAGCCTGCAGACTTCAAAAGAACATGGAAAAAATGGTGGTTAAACTTAAAGTGTATACAAGTGTATATACAAAGTAAGTATAGTGACCGCAGTTACCACACATTATACCGGGCAATGTGTTCTCCTCCACTGTCTTTTATTTTTTATTATTTTTTTCACGATGTCCCCGTACGGTGCATCTTTTTCCAGGGGGCGAGTCGGTCAGGAGGCGAGTCGGTCAGGGGGCGAGTCGGCTAGGAGGCGGGTTGACGAGGGGGCGAGTCGGCTAGGGGGCGAGTCGGCCAGGGGGCGAGCTTGTAAGGGGCGAGTCGGTCAGGGGGCGAGTCAGTCAGGGGGCGAGTCGGTAAGGGGCGAGTCGGTAAGGGGCGAGTCGGCCAGGGGGCGACTTGACCTGCAATCTGGTGGACCACTGCATATGCTGCATGCTGCCTAATTAAAGATCTAGGGCCGGCCTAACGCCGTACGGTACGCGTAGGCGCCTGCACGTTTATGATTGATGTGCGGTGCTGCTTATCAATTGTAGAGGGCGCTATAGTTCTTTCTACGGCATTATTTGGGAAAACGCAACAAAACCAAAACAGTAGTTATTGTAGTGGTTCTGCGTAACAGTTAAGTTTGTGTAGCAACAGTTCGTATAAAGCATCCGATTCCGAGAGGAACATCACACCAACTAGTTGTGCATCTCGTGTTGGACACTTGGACTACATACAACCCCACAAACGAAATGGAGGTTTCAGGCGGTCGAAGTTCCAACTTCAAATTAAAGGTGGTTACTCCTAGAACTATGAGGCTCCACGGCTACGTGGAGCCTAGGCTCCACGTAGCCGTGGAGCCACATAGTTCTATGAGTATTAAACATTAGCTTAATTGAGTAACTCCAGCTCTAATGCCTATCGCATTAGAGCTGGAGTTACTCAAGCTAGTCTAACATCATGAACATGTTTAATCAGTCACTACATAAAGGAGCAACTATAGAATGCAGGGCCACGCCGGATACTCCTAGAACTATGAGGCTCCACGTGGAGCCTCATAGTTCTAGGAGTAACGCCGGAAAAGGTTTTTTTTGTAGTTGGATGCGATGTGATGTGAGGTGGGGGTCGTTGAGTAGAATGGCACTATTTTGAGAACGAAGCAACATTGGTATATGAGACTTAGGCCTACCGTATATGTCTGCGTATGAACGTAGATGTATCAAAAAATAGAGGGCGGTATAAAGAGTGAATGAGCATGAAGTAAATTGTGATAAATAGAGGGCGCTATAGAGAGTGAATTATTGACAAGTATGTAGTATATATACCGAGTGAGACGGCTTGGGATGTCTTGGATGCGCGGATGCGCGGATGCGGGTTGGATGAGCATGAAGCCATCAATAGAGGGCGCTTTATTTACCCCAGGACCCTCTACTGTATTTACCCTATAGGACCCACTGCTTTATTTCCCTATCTAAAACCAACCCCAACCTACCCACTCATTCCGTCTTGGATGCATGGATGCGCGGATGCGGGGTGGGCATGAAGTAAATTTTAATCAATAGAGGGCGCGTTATTGGAAGCCTGGATGCGCGGATGCGGGGTGGGCATGAAGTAAATTTTAATCAATAGAGGGTGCTTTATTGGATGCCTGGATGCCCGGATGCGCAGATGCAGAGTGGGCATGAAGTAAATTTTAATCAAAAGAGGGCGCTATAGAAATGCGCGGATGGCATGAAATTAATTTTAATCAATGAAGGGCGCTTTATTGGATGCCTGGATGTGTGGATGGGGAGTGGGCATGATGTAAATTTTAATCAACAGAGGGCGCTATAGAAAACCGACTGCGCATCCACGCAGCCATGGATGCGCAGATATAGAATGGAGTGGCCCTGTATTCTATAGTTGTGCCCAAAAACATAACTGGCGTCTACGGGCCCGGTTCCTATACCTCCATGCTATAACTAAGGGAACAAAATCCACTGTTAAATTATTTTTTTATCTTAGAAACTGTTCCAAAATTACAAAAAATGTGTCATTCTGCTTTATGTTGAAAAGGTCATTTTTGAGTGATACAAAACACCCTTCACGCCCTTGACTCTAATTTGATCGAAACTAAACAGGGGCCCCACACTACATGATCGCCAAATAACTTGGCCTACACTCTACAGGCCAATTTCACGGCTCTGCTCTGCATGCTATTAAAAACCACAGGATTATGTGCTTATGATCACCATTTTGTGCTAACCTTGCTAGCAGAAAAATTCTGTGCTAACCCTGTAAGCACAGACCTTAGTTATGGGATGGCATGCGCAGAAACCAAAATTCCTCACTAAACCCGTAAAATATGCTTTCCTTTTTATAGCTTCATGGTTAGTCCTGTAATCGTGGCGTCAATAACAACGCCACGTTCCTAAGTCCTAAGAAATTTGAGGGGGAAAAACGACCTCAACACAGCAAACAAATATACCAATGACAATGTATGTGGTCAGGGTTGGAACAGCGGAAAACATGTCTTCATATCACACAGTGCTGGTGTCTCCATCTGCTTACCACTGCGGCTATGCAATCAGGATGGGAAGGGAATGCAATGCATTTGCCTCAGTAAAATTAGATTCTACCCAACGATCCATTTTTCAAACAGATATTTCTTGGCCATACAATTCATCTAACAGGCATGCAACTTTTCCTCGGATCCGCAGATGTCCTCGTTAGTTCTCATGAATGCCAGTACAAATTGAAAAATTGTCTTGTCTTCTGTGGTTTGGAGTTTCCTCGTTTCTTCTGTATTCTCAGTTGCATGCCTGATCTAAACATGTTTTCAATTATGCCAGAGTGTAGGCCACCCTTAATGAACATAAGTAGATAAGTAGTCCTGCATATGTCCATGGGAGTACAAAAAAAAGGTAGGAGGATGCCTTCACTTTGTTTAACTGTGAAAAGAATACATATTGTTGATTTTAATATTTATTCATAAATACCTAAGACAGTTTACCCATTCCTATTGGCCGAGAGTCTGTCACGTGGCCGGTCTTAAATGGATGATAAAGACATGGCTATCTGGTCTTAAACACTTTTCCAGTGTCACAAGAAATTTGGACTCCTAAAAATCCAGTGCCTCTTACCGTTTTATTGGTTGAACGTTCACAATCCACATGAAGGCATGCGCAACTCTTTTTTTGCTCGGGTAATTATCAGCACCCAGACTCCAAGCGGTCTTAAAGTAAACAGAGTGATTAAAACCTCCAAAGCTCACAATTTATTCCCTTATTTGCTTTTAATATTTCCACAGGTAAATACTTTAATTGAAGCTGAGTCGGACAGAGACAAGCTGTATCAGTGTTTGAGGGACTACCAGCTGTAAGTGCATGTACCGGTACATATGTATATTTACGTGTAAACGTAAACATGTATCTGCAATAAGCATCCAGTTGTTTACGTTTTTTTTTTTTTTTTTAATAGGTTTTTGTACTGTTGTGCATGTAACATGAACAAGAGAGATGCAATTTTCTATTGCTACATTTATCACTCAGAATTAGTAATTAGAAGAATTGCAAAGAAAAACCTGACATTCCATATGTGTAGCACAACTGAGAAGATTGTTCAAATAATTCAATTTTGCATAAATGTACGGTAGGATTAGGCTAAAAAAAATACTTCCTTCCGGTTACCAGACGACCCTATTTTTAGGCTGTGACCCTAAAAATTTTAATGGCAATTCAGAAGACATGATGAAAATGTGGTAACCAGTCTGTGCATGGCTATGCGCTAGCATGGTTATGCATGGCAGGCAGGGCGGTGCTGTCAACTGGTCGATTTCGACATCGTAAAAATCATAAAATGCCAAGAAAACACTGATGGAGAAAGAACATTTTTGCATTTCACAGAGTTTGATTTCTCTTGTCTGTGTATGTATTTTCTGTGTTCAAGGGTTCATTTTGAGATCACACAACTCGTATTTGGAGTGATACGATGCAGCGTGTTTCCCCCGAAATTTTCTACTAGTGGACTGACCAAAGAGAAATATTACACTTTGGACAGCATATTTGGGTAATAGATGGCATCCATGCTAGATCAATTCTTTGAACAATAACAAACAAGATGTGAGTGGATGCCATCATTAATTTGGACCCTAAATATACCTAATTTGCATAAATTATAATCCCTGCCGCATAATATATTTATTCCCATATTTGGGTATATTCTTTATTTTTTATTTTTTGAAAATTTTATTTTAGTGATTCTACTAACACACCCGTACTTAAATAACATTTTCTTAAGCATGTTAGTGCCTGAATAATTATGAGGACATAGCAATGATCCAAAATGGCTACTATTATAAGCACAAATTGCGCGCATTTACCTTGTCTCCAGATATCATCAAGTAGTCTTGCCAAACCTCAGTATTGATGAGCATTCAATTCATCGGGTTGCTTATTTGCATAAAAATCATGTGAACAATGATACCATTATGATATTTAGCTCAGCAAACAAAAACGGGAAAACGAGCTGGCTGTCTGTAAACTTGGCTTAAATTAGGCGAAGGGTCGCCTAACGTGGGAGACTTGAATAAGTTCAAGGAAACCCCCCCCCCCTCCCTCCCCCCAATAAAAAAAATGCTTCCAGTAATTATGTCAATGTCAGTATGTTTTCTTTCCATTAATTTTCTCTCCAATAATTTTGGGAATTTCCTTAAACTTTTTCAAGTCTCCCACATTTTAATAGGCAACCCTTCATAATTAGGCCAATTAACAGACACCTCGTTTTCCCCGTTTCTGTTTGCTTGGCTAAATATCACAACGTTATCAATGTTCGTATGCCTTTCAATAAGGTTTTAATAGGGTAACTGTACCAGTAAGCAACCTGTTGAATTTGAAGCTCATATACTGATGTTTCGCAAGACTACTTGAAGATATCTGGAGACAAGGTAAATGCCAAAACTTTGGGGTGTAAGAGTAGCCATTTTGGATCGTTACTGTGTCCTCATAATAATATTCAGTCACTTATATGCTTTAGAAAATGTCAGTGAAGTAAGGATGTGTAAGTAGAATCACCATGTTTGTTATGGTTCAAAGAATTGATCTAGCATGGACGCTAGCTATTACCCAGAAAAGCCGTGAAATTATTATCTAGAGAACTTTTCCACATTTGGCTGGCCTACTTTACCGTAAAAACGAGGTCTGTGGCCGCCGTACATGCACACAGTGCATGCATCACACACAGAGTTTTGGCCAGTTTCCCGTCTTGACTAGCGTTGTGCATATGGTGCGCACGACTTGAATTTTCCATTATTTTTTAAGAATTATCAAACGTAAATACATTGACAATAATTAAGATAGGTTTTATTCACTTTTTGTGGCCATTTTTTTGTATAGCTTACGTAGTGCAATGGAAATAGTTCAGGCCCAAACTTCGCATATAATTGAATACCCCATTCAATCAGCATAAAGAAAATGGCAAAAAAAAACAAATTTTCGACCGACTCTATTTTTGAAAGGCATGTAATCGGAAGCAGAAGTGTGGGTTTTTTTTGGCCTTAGATACATGTATCCAGTCCTCTCTTAGTCACTATGTTCATCACATAGTGGCTCATCAAAGAAACACACCACAACGCAATGAAACCACTTACTATTGGACAGTGACATTGTACATAACTTTATGTTGGCTATTTTGTATTTGACAGGAACCATGAGATACATGATTTTGTGGACACCCTTAAATCAGTGATCATTCATCCAGACCATCTGGTTTTGTTAGATGAAGTGCGTACATTCATCCAGCCTTCTCAGCAAATGCTGTATAACCAGCTTGTTCCTCAATCACCTAGGTAACTTCAACTCTGCCAATTATCTTTGTTTGAAATGTTATTATCTGGATAAACTGTCATGACCAGATCATCACCATGTCAATTATGATCAAGGAAGGGAGTGGCAACTTGGTCAGTTCCTTTAGCCCCCCCCCCATCCTTCTTTGGTAATGATCATTAACCCTAACTCCCTAGGCCTTTTTGCTAGGATGTAGCTTCAATCATGCAAAATCCTCCAATTGGCCTCGTGGAAATATAGCATATACATGTAGCCTCGTTCCTGCAAATTCCTCCATTATTTCTTGAATATGGTCTTTCAAGGGGTGACCACTGCCTGAATCCTGCAAAATCCTGCGGCAGTGAATGTCAGTATGTTGAGGCTTGGCCAGTGACATCCTGGAGCAGTACGGAGGATTTCAAGCATAATCCAGGCCTATATTTATGCATGGTTGAGCAAAAACAACCCAAGGTCCAGCCCAAGACCTTGACAAAGTGCATCCTATGAAATCAGTAACGCACTTTTGCCATGTAACCTCAATACTCCAAATTATTCCTCTTTGGCAGAGGATTTTGAAGGATTCAGGGCAGTTAGGGTTAACAGTTAACATTATACCTGGAATGTTACCACAATTATATTCATTTAAACTAAAAACAGACCTCTCCATCCAATGATGAACTTGTTTATGTAGTTAGGAATATAATAAAACTGCCACACATTTCCCAAAGTAGTCAGGAGTTGCAAAAGTTTGGCTGATATTTTTGTGAATGAAATTTTCTTTGTGTATTAAATAGCAAGCAACTTGAAAAAAAATCTTCTTCTGTGAATATGCAAGGACGTTTACCTCGCCAGCTACGCAAGGGAGTTGGCTTGGCCGCCTGTCGCAAGCACGGCTGTGCCGCCTGTCGTCCGCTTCAAGGGCAATCAACTCATGAACGATCAACTCGGGAACACACACACACACACGCATACACCTTTGGTACTTTATAGTATAATTAACGATTTGTTAATTTTTGTCATTTAAACAGCAAGAAATTGAGGACCGTCAGACTTGTTGGACATGCAAATGAAAACCTTGGTTTTGCATTACGCGGTGGTGTTGAGTTTGGAGTGGGAATGCTTGTATCTGAAGTCATTGCAGACTCGCTGGCTGCTCAAAAAGGACTCAAGGTATCTCCTGGGGTCTTATCTTCATTTTGAAAATCCCAAAAATATAAGCCATAAGTTTGTTTTTACAACATTTAAAAATCCTCATTTATGAGCATTTCTGTGAGAATTTGATAGCTTTTATGGGAATTAGGGATGGGGTTTATTGGCTGCTTGCTATGCACTCCTTGTATTCCTCTTTTTCAGGATTTCCCGTTAGTATTCTTTGACCAATCATTGATCTCTTTGCTTACTCCTAAAAACTAAGTGTACAGTTTTAAGCTTCCACATTGGAACTATACATGCTTGTTAATAGGATATGTATTTCTTAATGTAAATTGATTCTCGTATCAAATCTTAAACTATCTGGAATTATGTTTTTATAGGTCTCTCTCAAAAAAAGACGGCATCTCTGTACTCTGTAGGAGAACTGCCACTGCGTATATTACGCAATCAAGCAGGCAGTGTTGAAAATGTTCCAAACACGCGTGCTTGTTGCTCGAAATGTGTTCGAAAGTTGACCCTCAAAATGCCGATGTACGTAGCTGGTCTGTTGGAAATGATGTGATATTAGAGAGTCCGATTGTTGGTCTTGAACCTAAGCTGAATTTTAGAGTGAAGTATTGTTCTTTTTTTAAGGTGGGAGATGAAATTGTCCGTTTGAATGGATACAACATCAGCCAAGCCACAAATAATGAAGTGATATCCACTATTGGAATGAGCAAAACACTCACATTGAAAGTTCGAAGTAAGTAGAGCTTAACACAGACATGACAGATGTCAGATTTGCTGAAGAGTTTTCCTTACATGCTGGTATTTCCTAGACATTTCTTTAAGATAATGGGGTTTCTTGGCAGGCTTCCTCTTTATTTTGACACAACCAAACAATGTCTTATTCTACTGCAGTCATCCTAACCATCTCAATCCATTCCTTCCGTGCATTGCAACATGCCTGTTATGTTTGCGTCTTTTCCAGGCCCATAGCTAGCCTTGTAGGTTTGAAGTCCGAGTATGGACTGCAAGTATGATGGGTAGATGGTGCAGTATGACCACATATGATGGGCCTTCTCCTTGCTTGAAATACTGATGTTAACAAAAGAAGCTAAATAGTTTTTAGAACACATTTTTTTTTGGAAAAATTATTCATATTTCATAAGCTTATGATTTCATGACTTGTTAATTCTGTTTTTGTTGTTTAAAAAAATCAACACAACATGGATTTCCATAATAAATTAATAAGAAGTGATGGGAAATGTGGAGGCATCACCAAAAAAGTAGTGAAATTCAAACTGTGTTAAACCCTCTGAAAGCCTATTGAAGTCTGATGCATGCAAATTACAATAGAATTGCTTGTAAGGTCTGCATTATATACAAATATTGAGTGGAATGGGAGGATTATTATCGCAAGGTAATATCTGGACTTTTCTTGCCGAGTGAAATGGAAAAGTCCAGATTTTACCAAGCGGTAACATTCCTCCCATTTCACAATTTAAAGCCACTCAATATCTGTGACATCCTTGTCATTTGATTTACAGTTAAAATGAACTTCTATTTCAATACAAAATTGGTGGGAAATGTATTCTCTCTTCCAGACCACCTTTTGATAAAATGTTTGACGCATTTGCACTGCGTCATGGAACAAGGATGATCCTAACTGTTCAATAGTAAATTCCATTCCCCGTGGATGAATGGGTCTTTTTGGGCCCCGGCGTGAATGGGAGCAATAATGGATGTTACGTGATGTGCGTTCCACCAATCAAATGACAAGGATCTGTTTGTCAGTTGTATATTACAGAATAGTTATGTCTCCAGCTTTAGTATGTCAAGATATGTGTTCAACATTGTCCCCCAAATGTTTTGTATGTATGTCTTCAGATACTGGCATGCTTCCAATGAAGAATGACAAATCAGATTCTGTTACCTGGAAGTTCATCAACGAGGGACAGTCAGGTTTTCAGGTATGTTTGCCTCAACATTCCTCAGAATCTTATCATGCTGCAATCATTGCCTGTGATTTGTTTCTTCTTGGCAACTCTTGCCGTGCTTCATGTCCAAGTACTATAAGTAACTTATGGAGCACTTTCTTGGACAAAGTGTGACAACTCTTCAGTTTGAAGTAATGATTCTGATTCACCATCTTCGTAAAAGTGTGTAGCTTCAGGATTAAATATAGGATTGCAAATTCTGCCTTAGCATAAAAATTTGAATAGTGGGAGGTGCAAGAGTTGAGGGAGGAGTTAAATGTGCCTAATTCAAACGTTGTCACTTGTGTTCCACCCAATGTGGTTGCTGCAGAAAAATCTGACCATTGCTCACAATAACTTGAGAAAAAAACATTCACAGACACACACAAAGTTTGATCAGTAAAATGCAACTGCCTTTGCAAGCTGGCTTGGTTTGGTGCAATATATGCCCATGCATTTACAAATCCAGCACTGTATCTGGCTGTCGATACCAAAGGTCGGTGCAGAAGTCTACATGATCACATATGACGTGAGAATTAGTCAAGGGGTATGTTCAGACGAGGGGCTACTCTGGAGAAGCCAATTAGGATCATGAAATGTTGGTCATAAAACTGACAATCAGCTTACGTTCAAATGGAGATGTAAACTCCAGAGCTGGAGCTAAAGTTGGAGGTTGGAGATCTAAAAATGTTTAATCGTTGACCATTGGACTGATCTCAGGAATACTACTTTTGCCGTGATTTGAAAGTGCTGTGATATAATTGAAGCTATTGAGTCTTATTAAAGGAATAGATATGGGATTTGCTAACCGGTCAGGGGCCTGGACGCCATTATCGGCAACCAGGCCCCTGACTGGTATTTATTTCCATTCATAATAGACTTTTCATCTTTGTCTATCTTCACATTTGGATAACACTACATGTGTATTAAATACATGTATGGCTAGTGTTCTAACCATTTATATTTGTTTGATATGTAGGTTGATTCAGGAACAGGGAATGATGGAGAAACGAAGACAGAACGCAAGGTGTTTGTCAACCTACAGTCAGGCAAGAAATTGGGCTGTGGAATTGGCACCGGACACAAAAAGGAGCCCGGCATTTTCATCTTGAAAATAAATCCTGGCTCATTGGCTGAGACACTCAATTTTAAGGTAATTAGGAAAATTGCAATTTTTTTAGTAGGTGGCATATAAACGGCTTTCAGATATACGGCTAGTTCCCTTATTCAATAAATCACAACAATGCACCAAGGCAAGCCCAAGCAGTGTCTCATCCACCTGTCTTTGGACGGGCAGTTTGTGATTTTGGACGGGCACTTTGCGAAATGGACAATAAAACATGACGGTTGGCAAATGAACATTTAAAATGACAGGTGGTTTTTTTTGCAAAAAATTACATAAAAACAAAACGAGTAAGTTGTATTTTTGTTTAGAAAGAAAACACAAACTTACCCAAAATACCTCTTAATCTACGCGAACAATCGGCCAGCAGACAGCCACGTGCTCTGTGCAGCATTTTTAGCTCCATACAACCACACACACATGACGGATGTTTGCACTGCACGCACAAGTTCACGATGGCTTCAGTTTGCCTGGGCTGGTGCCCGTAACCGTTTTACCATTTGTGCCCAGCACCACGGACACCAGTGTATAATGGGGGCCCTCTGTCGATTTGCTTGCGTGATAGCCCGATCGTGCAGCAAAATATGTCTTTTTGTTGCGCGATCGATCAATCGCAACAAAAAGTGGATGTGTTGGTGAGCGATCTATCTATCTTTTGTGCAGCTAGCTATCAGTCGATCACGCAATAATATTACACAGAATGTGCCCAAGACATGCTGGTACATGTATACCCATCATCGGATCGCACGAGAATGAAGCGCCAACAGTCCTGACGGGTACTTTTGAAAGTGTACCACGGTATGACAGGCAGTTTTGGAAATCCTAGATGAAACCCCGAGCCTAAGAAAAGGTCCCTTTTTTGTCCCCTTTTTGTTCACCAAATTTGGGCATGTTTTGCAATAAATGGCTGTCAAACCTTGACACTGACACAACAGAAACAGCACTGAAGTGCTTTCATGCTACGTATGTATTTCTAGCACTAGAGAATGTAGCAATGAATGCACCATAATGTATCATAGGTGGGTGTGTTCATATACCTCCATCAGCACTGCAAGGCAAGTTCTGTCACTTTCTGGTTTAAATACTTTATATCAATACTGGCATCAAGTTGATACCGTGTCTTAGTTTGTGAATTATTTAAAACATGACCTACAGTACTTTCCTTTTAAACTCGCTGTTTGTTTGTGTTTGTTGGGCTGTTTGTTTATTTGCTTTTCTTTTCTGCCTAGATTGGAGATCAAATTCTTGATGTCAACGGCACAAGTTTCTTGAATATTTCCCATGATACAGCTGTCATGGAGCTGAAATCAAGCAGTCAGATGACTATTACCCTCAGATCTAAAGAGGTATGGCTATTTTGCATTGGTGCACTTATTCACTTGGGCATGTGTGGTCTAGAGTAGGACACAGGATTCATGATCGTGAGGTTGTGGGTTCGAACCCCGCCGTGGCCATGCGTGTAGTGCCCTTGAGTAAGGCGTTTTACCTCAATTACTCCTGTCAACCCAGGTGTTAAATGGGTACCGGCATTATTCAATGCTGGGAAGGTAACAGACTCGCTGTGGAGGAGGTTTGGCGATCCCCCCACAGCAACACTTCATGGACTCAAGTCTGGCCCAATCGCTTCAAAAGAGAGATGGGCACTCCGTTCCTGTGAACACAGGTTGGACCCCCTTGTTGGGTTGGTTATCAAGAAGGGGTTCATCCATGGACATTTGCTTGAAACTAAACATACATCAGCACAATGTGTTGAGAAGTACAGAATGACGACTTATAGCAGTCAATCATTTAATGTAAACTGGGATGGAGAATTTTAAGGCCAAAACTTTGCTGGCAAGAAATTGCATGAAAAGCTTCACATGCATACATACATGTATACAGTACAAGTGTGCATGTCAGGCTTTGTGCTGATTATTGGACTGGCTTTCTGAAATGTCAAAATGTGTTTAGACTTGACAACTGTATTCCTGCATGAATAGTTGGCCTGATTGCCTTCCCAGCAATATATGCAGGCTTTGATTTCAAACCTGCCTATCCTTGGCGTGATATCCCAACGTGGAATCAACGAAGAAGAAGTAAAAGATTTCTCTCTGTCCATCATTGTGTCAATTAAGTTCCAGGAAGGCAGAAACAACAACTTTTTTAATTGAAATGAAACTTCATCAGTAGAGGGTCATTTTTGCACTGCCCATTTGCACTGCATCACCTTCAGATGGCTGGTACCCACTACTGTCTGTGCTTAGTGGGTTGAAGGTAATACAGGAACCAGTGATACATTCACCAGCATCACAGAGTGTGATCCAAAACTAAGCAACATTTAGTGAAACAAATTAAACATCCTTGAAAATTGCTTCATATCACAAAGACAGGATTATATTTTTTCTAAAACAAAATACACCATTACATAATATCAATCAAGCGTTAAACATGTTAATGAGAATAAACATACATGAACAAATGCATGTATAATTTCTGTTGTAAATTCATTGTATGAGTTCTTACAGTGGGATACACTGCATGAACCGACACACAAAGAAAAGACCGCTTGATTATTTGTGTGAAGGGTGGCATGTGTACTTGAATCCGAAAATGTTCTTCAATCAGTGATATTTACCTGTTTTTATGTCCCGCCGGCAAAGCAGAAGGGGCATACTGTTTCTGCCTTGTCTGTCCGTGTGTGTGTACGTGAACTATATACACCCTGAGGACAGACAGACAAAGGGAGAAAAACAGACTCTTTGTTGTCCTCGAGAGTTCATCTTTTGTTGAAATCGGTCCTTGGTCGTGCGTATGTGTGCTTAGTCTATGGGAGAGTGTTATATTACAGGGACAAAGGAAAAGACAAAGCATTGTCCTCGAGAGTATAGTAAAACACGACTGTGTGTGTGTGTGTGTGTGAGTATGTAAACACCGGCAATCGTGGACGTAGGACAAAAGAATTGGGGCGCAAACAATACGTCCACGATTGACCGAACATCCACGATCTCAAATCGTGTACAAAATCAATGAGAGCTGTCGCTAAAAAGTTAGAGTACAAACAAAGGAAAGAGCATTAGGGACAATGGGGCGTCCACGATTGCCGGCATTTACACACGTGTGTGTGTGTTCCTGTCTTGTATTACGCTCGAGGACAGACACACAAAGGGAGAAAAAAAGATCCTTTCAGTCCTCGAACGACGGTGCTTTTGTTCGAAACTGTCCTCGATCGTACGTTTACGTGCTTAGTCTATCGGAAAGTGTTAAAGTACAGGGACAAAGGGAAACACAATAGGTTGTCCTCAGGCATATAGTAAAACACGACTGAGTGCGTGTGTGTGTGTGCATTTGGTTCCACATGTATACCAAACCAGTATACATGTGCAAATGTAATCACTCACTAAAATATTAGGGGGCCTGTACGCTGTCTATACATGGTTGTTTGTATAATCAATGTGGCTTCTCCACCCTTTTTTCTTGGACAGTCATATTTTTAATTGAAACAACAGAAAAAGTTTTCTCAACAAACACATGTACATGTAACACTAAAACTAAAGACTTGCGCCGTAGAACATGAACATGTATGCAGCGCCGTGGGTTGTTCTTAGGATTTTGAGTCACTTTCGGACCCCATAGGCCAACTGTTCTCATTAAAAATTAAAAATTAAAAACCAAAGAAATGATGTCATGATGATAACTCAAGCTTATTCGAATAACCATGTTTTCTTTTGATTATTTGAAAATTCTTCTTTCCATGTAGGCTTTGTAGATGCTCAAAAGGATTATGCTCAAAGGATTTGCCTTTGAGAAATGTCTTGCTTAAGACTAAAAATATCCAGTCAGTTTGCTTAAATCACATACAATGACTTCCCAACAGAAAAGCAAAAAACAAAAATTCATTATGGGATCATGGGCATCAATACATTACATATATAACCTAAAGAAAACAATAACGATGTCAATGAACGTTCCATGTGACCCAGGTAAGTTGATGTTAATAGAGTGGTGTTATGTCATGGAAATAGGCATGGTTGCGGGGCATTTGTGTTTTGTAACACTACTTTTCTTGTTTAGGTAAGCTTTCGTTTGCTGCTTCTACAAGCTTCCCCAGACCGATGGCGGAAGTGTCGATGAACTTCTCGTCGTAGATGGCGCTATTATAGTACAGCGGTCTATGAGAGAATGAGGTCGTATGTTGAAGAGAGATTGTATTGGCCCAAGTCTCGATTAATAGTTCTGTCTTGCTCGGTTTGTATGTGAATCGCGTCCCTCATCTATCTGGTGAATTTAAGCGAAAGCTTACCTGAAAAACAGGTAAACAACACTGATTTGTGTAAAAGAACATTTTCGCTAGTGAAATTTCCAATCAGATGAAACTCTTCAGTGATGAACCTGAACAATACAAACTGTAAAGTGAAGTATTACCTCACCATGTGATCATCTGTCAGTGAATAAGAATGACTTAACTCTCTGACATATTTTGGATTCTACTTCATTTAATATTTCTCTGACTTATCATTTATCATTATCATGTTCAGTAGTTTGCCAAATCATATCCTTCTCATCTTGCTATCACCTATGCACCGTTATCATTCATCAGCAGCATCAGATGTCATTGCCACTCATGAGTTCATGGCCAACATAATCTGCACTCAGTCTGCTTCCACTCCTCAAACAAAAGGTACAATTATACTACATTTCAATTTCAAATGCAATATACTGGGGATTTATCTTGTTTTGCTGATTGTAATATTGTATATTTGTTGTAGTTAAAAGAGATTAATACCAAGATTTTAAATGTGATGAATCAATCACTTTACCTTTGAAAAGAACTATGTACAGGTTGGTCAGTCTGGAGCCTCAGTTGATGAGGAAAGGCAACCTCCACCAATAAGCAAACAGGCAAAGCAGTCCGATTCTACTCAGCCCAAGGCATGGTGGGACAAAGATCCTTACAGTCTGGTAAGCACTCGGTATATATTCCATAGAATTCAGCCACACATGAACCTTGAAAATCCCCCTGGAATTCAAAAATGAAGGGTGACATCCACCCACGTTTCATCTGTTATCCTATAAAAGACGATTCAGCATGGAAGGCTGCTATTACCCAAAAATGCTGTGCACAAGTTTTCTAAAGGACTTTTCAGAATTGGCTGGTACTATACTATTGATGCGTGTTATTGAGGGAGTGCTATGCATATTGTCAGTAAGCAGCGTGGTTTTATGAGGCCAGAAAAATAATACGTCTGCTTCCAGTTGCTCAACTGACTTTAATTTTGTTGACTGGTCCTCCTCCTTTTTTTTTGTTAAGTGAAAAGAAGCAGATGTGAAGAACACATTCATATTTGCCCACTCACTCTTACACCTCAAATGCTTCTCAACAAACTTTGGGACATCATAAATGCTTATAAAATTACTGCTGTCTTTATTTCTGTGCTCAATAATTCACATTGATGATAAATGAGGGTGCGGGGAGCATTACCCCCTCTTGTAATAACAATAAACTGGAAATATTGGGATGAGAAGCTTGGCAAAACTTGCAAGATTGAGCCATGTTGTTATGTTACCAAATAGTAAGACGACACCATAACGCAAATCTTTAATGTTTCTTTATTCTTTAACCCTAATTTCTTAGGCCTTTTTGCTAGGATGAAGCCTCAATCCTGCAAAATCCTCCAATTGGCCTCATGGAAAAATAGCAATCAGCCTCAGTCCTGCAAATTCCTCTATTATTTCACGAATATGGTCTGTGGAGAGGTGACCACTTCCTGAATCTTACAAAATGCTGCGGCAGTGACTGTCAATATGTTGAGGCTTGGCTAGTGACATCCTGGAGCAGTACGGAGGATTTCAAGCATAATCCAGGCCTATATTTATGCATGGCTGAGCAAAAACAACACAAGCTCTGGCCCAAGACCTTGACAAAGTGCATCCTACGAAATCAGTAACGCACTTTTGCCATGTAACCTCAATCCTCCAAATTCCTCCACTTTTGCAAAGAGGATTTTGAAGGATTCATGGCAGTTAGGGTTAAAGAAAAGTACAAGGAACAGTTTCTTGCGTGATCATGTTTCTTGCATGTAATCTGTATGTTTTCTGATTTGCTACCATGATAACAGTTTAGCCACCGTCAGATTGATGGGCGCAAGCTTTGTAAGATAGAGATTGTCAAGGATTCACCATTAGAGATGCTGCTTGAAGGCGGTATAGGTTCTCCATTGTCAGGGAGGGTGGTTATAGCTGAGGTCTACTCAGGAGGGGCAGCTGACCGCAGTGGTAAGCATCATACTAGCCCATCACTACATGTACATGTATTATTGCTGTTGATTCTAAACCAGCAGTGCTGTTTTAAAATGTAAGACTTCAAAAGTGATTATTAAAAAGCAAATGCAGTAATTTATGTATATTAAAGGGGCACTGCGTCCTGAAATCCCCCACAATTTTATGTTTTTGATTGTTTACTTATCTTACTTCAAACATCTGGTTGAAAGGAAACCAACCTATTTCTTACCGTTCCCAAGAAAAGAAAAAAAATACCCCGATTGTTTACATCGGACACGACGGAGTATGATACGTGTTTCCTGACGTTTTCATCGGATGTAAGATACACGTTGAGTGTGTCTAGTATTACACATGTACACAGCACACTGCTCACGAACAGCGGTGACCAATCACCAATGCACAAAATGTGATTTCTTACACGTCCGCAAAAGGCCAACCCTTACGGCTGGAATCACAACTAGCCCAAACAGCCCGACTTTTTTCGGTCCCAAAAGTGGACCCCGAAAGTCGTTCTCACACGAATAACACAAGAATACTACAAAAGCACCCAGTTTTTAAAGGATAGTTGTGTGGATGTTTATACTTTGAAATGTTCTTTCGGATTTAACAAGATTTTGTTCAAAACGCATTTTGTAGCCCAATTGGGTGTATTCCAGGACGCAGCGTCCCTTTAATGTTTGGGACAAATTTTGTCATTTAAACTATTCTGTACCACTATGAAAGTAGCCAGTTATGAAATTTGTGAGCAATTACTGCCCACACACATTAAGGCAAGTAGATACTTGGCATAAAATTGAAAGCTGACACATATTTCTGACAACACAGCAAATACGTGTGCTGTGAATTCAACAAGATTGCACACAAACAATTCAGGTGTCATTTTCAATGTTTCAGAATGTCAAATTTGTTTTCATTTACATTCCTGGGCTGTATGAGCTGGTATTTATCCAGGGTCAGGGGTTTTGATCGCATTTTAAAAGTAGACATACAATTTTCTCACAGGCTCTTAAAAATCTTGTGAGTATTGAAATACTGAAATACTTTATGCATGGGCAAAAATAGAAATACATTCCTTTTTTTGCCACTTTTGCCACAAAGCTAAGGATGTAAGCCACTCTTCAACTGAAGATAACCGTGTAAACCAATTGAGAGTCGTCATAAAGCACTGATATGTGTTTATATATTTATCTTCAAGTACACTTGATACCTCGATCCTGATTGGTTGATCCATGGCAACAAGCTGTGCTAGATATAACTATGTCGCACGGCCACGGTCCATACTGTACTCCGCATATTGCACAATTCTAAGATGCGTGCGCCATTCTGTACAACACGCACATGTAATTAGATAACCGCTGAAAAGTTTGTGTAGACATGCGTGTTCTATCTTTACTGTGCGTCAAGTTTGCTTGAAGACTCGGCTGAGTGGTATGTGGGACGCAGACGCACTACATTATTCCATGAGCACGAGCGGGATAACTAGTCAAATATAATGTCTATACCAGTGTCTGTCATAAAAAGCTCCACATAGCATGCAGGAAATGGTGTTTAGTTTGGAACCTGATATTGTATTGTGCATGTAAGTTTTGAAAGGTATTTCTTAAATGCTTTTTTTATTTTTTTGTTTTTTTTGACAGGACAACTTTTTAAGGGAGACCAGCTGATGATGGTAGATGGGAAGTGTATGGTTGACATCTCCTTGAATGCTGCTCAAGATATTCTGAAAGAGGCTATGACGTCTTTAGATGTAAGAAGTTATATTTTTATTCAAATTCTGTTCAGTTGTGAACAAATCAACAGTCACACCAGCATTGTGTGTGGATAATTCACACTTTGTGATGAAAATGTCACAAGTAAAATTTTACGATCATATAAGTCAGTCATAACTCTTGATATCAAGAGGAATTTCATTACAAATGTTTGTATGAAATATGAAATTGATGGAGTGAATACAGTTTTCTGGATCCCCCTCCATCCCCCTCCCCTTGGGTCCATTTAGCCCCCTTCCCCCTCCCCACCCCACCCCAGCTGACAGACAGTGCTACTTTGTGTCAGACGATGTCTAATAACATTCGCAAAATTACATCTTATCTACAGTGTTGTAGTACTCATACTTGGTACTCGTACTCAAGTACTACTCAAGTACTTTTTTTTTCAGAGTACTTGTACTCGTACTGATACTCGAATGTCAAAGTACTCGTACTCGAAATGATGGTACTCGTACTCGGGCAGCAAATTTAAAGTACTCGTAGTTGACATTTCGATATTGTACTCGATCATCAAAGTACTTGTACTCAAATAGCAGTACTCCGGAAAAAATGGTAATAGCTTGACTCACGACGGCCTTGTTTTATTGATACTTTCAGTTTGAAAATGGTTGGTTGGCTTGTGGCGAAATCAAGTTTCCTGATTTTCCTCTGTCAGGGATGTGATTTCTCCAGGTTTTTTTCGGAAATCCGGTGGGTTTTTTTTGGCCTCAAAAGTGAACCCACGTGAATCGTGTGAATCAGTTGATTATGCCGAAATTTACTTATAACTTACTCTGTAATTTGTGATGTACATGATGTACATGTATGTATTGTATTCGGCCGGACATGAGTTCACTTGTCTTCAGGACCAAACTAAGTATTTTCTTCTATGGCATTTGCACCTCATGTGTAGGGCTGCGAGATGCATGAACATGTGCTTTTTGCATTCCCTCGCGTGCAATTGTCCTTGCTTGAGAACGAGGTTTAAGCAGACTGGAGACGGGAGTTCAGCTTTGTGCATGAACAAAGCCACTTGGCTATGGCCTGAAATTACACACAAGTCTATGGGAAGCGGCTGTAGCCACGTGTGTAGACTCATGTGTAATTGCAAGCCGTTGCGGTCCCCCCGCGCCGCCGGTCCTAGCCCTGCAAGTATCAATCACTGGTATCAATGCACTTTGAGACTAACGGAGCATGGGCGTGTTGAGGTCATTCTCGTGTGTGTGGGTGTGTGTTGGTTATTGTGTGCATATGGTTTACATTGTGGTGTGCGTATACGTACGTTGTATGCTGGGCTCGATACTAGCGTCGGGCTTCATGTAGTTCCTACAAATGTATAATATGGTGAACATAGTTCACTTGTCTGAGGACCAGATGAAAATATATTTTCAATGGCAAATGCACCTTGTGTACATTTTGGTTTGTGACTGTGTGCAGTTTACGCGTAGCGGCGTACATGAGTGAGAGAACATGTCGGTCTTGAAGTTCAACAGGACAATTCTATCGAGGGGAGAGTTATCAGTTCGAGAGCTAGATAAACATGTCAAAATAAATTTTGTTGGAATTGGCTGGAAGAATAAGTGACTGTCGACGAACGTAAAATACAATTAAATCAGTGGCTTTGAAAAGCCATTGATTGCGGGAAAGGTGTTTTGTACCAATATGTACTGTAATGACGACATCAATTGCAGACAAAAACCAGAGAAAGTCAACAGTATACAAATAACGAATGTTTGTGAGTGCGATGGTAAGAATAATTTCATGAGGTGACAGATTGAATGTTCTATTCCACGAGGCAAAGCCGAGTGGAATAGAACATTCAATCTGTCACCGAATGAAATTATTCTTTCCATCGCACGAACGTAAAACATTCGTTATTTGTTTTATACAACACCTGAATAAATTCTCGTCATTTGATGGGTAAATTATAAACTACAATTTATTTTGATTTTAAAGATGTTGAACTACCCCTTCACGAAAATGTTTGAACCCAATGCTGTAGCGCTGGCTCTTTGGAACAATACATGCTACGCTGAACGCGCACACCAGCATGCATTTTGCACGCAAATACCGCGTCATGGAACAAGCGCAAAGTGAAACGGTATAACGCATAGGTATAACGCATGGTCGCACCGTGCATTATACCGAATAATAATATGTCACATGATCAACAATTCACCAATCAGATGACGGGGATTTATTCAGGTGTTGTATAATCTTTAATAAACGATTGTCCTGTGTTCAATTTCATTTGTATTGCTTATGCATTATCTTTGTTTAATGAAAATGCATGGTTTGAGTACAGAAGAAACTTCATAAGAACAAGAGTACATTTTAACAAATGAATGAAAATTCTTCTTAAAATTAAAACAAATTCTGCTCAAAATTTTCAGAGGAAAGTGCCCAGTAATCGCCTCAGATTGCACCACAGAGCAACTAGAATCCAAAATATTCCGGGGTCCTTAAGCGGGCCCCGGACCCCATGCCGTAATGGCTTGGCACTTCAGGCACAAAACTTTCAGGTTTTTTGTCACAGACGAATCACATCCCTGCTCTGTGCACATCCGGTCAAACACATTTAACAGCTAGCCGTGAGTGGGTCTGTATATCAGTCTGACTGGGCCGGGGCCAGTAACGCACAATGAATCATTGCCGTATGGCTGTATTCGGAAATAGAAGTACTCATACTCGTACTCGAAAGTACAAGTACTCGTACTCGTACAAGTACTCAGAAGTACAAGTACTCAGAAGTACAAGTACTCATACTCAAAGACCTTTACTGGTACTCGGAAGTACAAGTACTCGTACTCGGCAACCTAAGTACTCGGCAGTACTCGGTACTCGGAAAAAAGTACTCGACTACAACACTGCTTTTCTATAACGTTTGCATTGAACGAACGATGACAACAGATTTCATGATGTTATCACCAAAACATGTCTGGCAGTCCATGACTAAATTGCTAGCCCCTCCCCCCCCCCCCACCCATGGAATTGCTGGAATTTAAGCAAGCCTATGCAGTATATTTTAACAGTATATTATATCATGTTAACATCCCTTTAGAGCAGATTTCATAGAAAGCTGATCCGTGTTTTTTTATATGCGCGTTTAGGGCACTGAGGTTTTGAGAGTGATCACCGCTATGTGTCCAGTCAAGAACTATGAAGACGAACTGTAAGTATTTGGTGCTTCTTACTTATGGTTAAAGTTATGGTAATCAGCAACTCTTTTCTAAGCATCATGGTGTCAATCGCTGCCTTCTATAGTAAAAAGTAAGACTGACGTGCTATTTCAGGAAGTGTTTTACAATTTTCATATTACAAACCTTTGTAAATATCAGAACTTGTCAATTAATTTCAGTCATCTTTATCATTTGATTCTAATGCATGGTGTAAACAAAAGTACTTTTGAAGTATTTGTAGACCTGTGCTGCCATTGCTTCATAATAAGTGTACAAAAAAAAAGTAGAGAAATTCATGAAATTCTAAAAGTCAATGACATGTTTTCTTGTATTTTGTTCATTGCAGGACCTTCTTCTAGTGACATGTCCAGTGATTTAATTTTCTAGTCATGGTTGGCAACAGATTTTGTCAAAAATTGAATATTAGAATCCTCATTAGGCCAAAAAAATAAGTCTCCGGTTTCTGGTATGGAGCTTGTCCAAAAAGTGGACTTTTTTGCTTCAAATGTCTGCTGATGACTGCAAATGGTGCCCGACTAAACTTAGTGCAAATATATGGGAGTCCAGAGAGGCCACATAAAGCTTATTCTCGATCATAACCCCATCTAAAAACACGTTAAAATTGTGCAGTAGCAGGATTCCAGTCAAACCAGTGAGTTTGGCGTTTTGAGACATCTTTCATTGAAAAAAAAACTTTTTCATTTTGTCGACGCACTTGGCTACGGCGACGCGCGCGCATACCAGAAACCAGAGACTTTTTTTTTGGCCTTATGCAAGAAAGAGACATTTTTATTAAAGTCTTTGGTAGCTTTTGGTGGTTATTAAATTCAACACTCCAATAATATGTTTAAAACATTTTAAAATACCTGAAACAGTTTACCAATTCCTGTTGGTCGAGAGCCTGCTGCATTCTGCGTCACATTGCGCAGTATGCACCTGACGCGGGCCAATTTCCATATAAGGAGATTTTTAGCACTACGCATGCGAGGCACATATCATGCGAGGCACATACCATAGACATGGCCTGAGGGGTGTTTCACAAAATATGAAGTCAAATTTTTAAACAAAATTGTTAGAAAGTTGTGATTTTTTTACTTGTTTTAACTTTTTGACCAAGCACATATTTATTCCCTTAATTAAATGCCAATCAGGGGTTGACAAAGAAAGGTCTTTATTGACTTTTGTCTCTAGTAGTTGTCATTGCAAGCTGATTTATTAGCTCACCATATTAAATTAATATTTAGATAATTTTGATAGGTTGTATTCAGTACATGTATCATAATTGTATTTGACAATTACAGTAATTTAACTGCAGAAATACCCTACTTGATTATTACATGTTCATGAAATTATGGAAATAATGAGTAAGATGTATAAGTATGTGTACATGTATACAAGAACAGTATTCTCATTTAGATATTATTTGGTGAGTTATTTGTTTGTACAAAGGAATTCACAATACAAGAAGAAAGCTATATCCTCTACACACTTCCATCATGGGAAAAAGTTCCAATCCATTTGTAGACATTGCCTAACTATGTGCCATTCGACTGGGCCTAAAGCACTTACACACTGCATCATATCTAGTGATTAATGAACTTGTGGTGGTTTTATTGATTAGTGCATTTATTACTTGTGTGTGATAAAGCATGTAATCAATAAAGCAGTATTGATGCATAGGTTAGAAGTTCACAGTAATTTGGGAAAGTTTTGGTTGCATAGCTCCATGGTTGCATACTGTATTGCACATTGTAAATCATCAAAATAAACAGATGAACATTTTCAGTAAAGTAAGCTTTCATTGTTTAGCACCCATCACAAAGAGTAAATGGAATTACTGACATCAAAATGTTTGAAAGCATGTTTATGCTTTAAAAGTTATGTACCCTAGATATATACTTACTACATGTATTGTCTATTCTAGATATCTCATATTCACTATTGCTATAACTTAGTTCAGTTTAAAAAGGTTGCTCACTCAAAATCTCAGTCACATATGTTCCTTTGATATATTATCGTAGTACATTACTACAAAAGCTACCCTTAGTCAGAGTAGCAAGCATGGTGAAAATGCCTATTTTTGTTTTTATTTGTGTATGTAAAATATCAATATGGAATAATGATAATTGACAATACTTAAATTTTCCCCTATATTTAGAATGTGTGATCAAACACTTGACAAGGTAGTGTTTTAGTTTTCATTTTCCATGTTTATTTTTTTCATACAAGTAGGCCTACATCTAAGTAGTAATTAATATACACGGTGCATTTTGTTATTATGTGCACTGAACTCTTTTCAAAACTGGATATAATTCTAGGATATTTTACAATTGGACTGATGCTCTGCAATTTGTGTACAGTCTGACCACAGTTTTAATGAATCCAGTTCTACGTCCATTACGAATCAATTAAACCTCCAAAATAGAAAAAAAAAAGTACTTCTTCAATTTAAACTAAACAAGCAAATTGAAAATTCCTTATAGGAGAAAAAATATCGAATATGATGAAGAGCAAAAATATATACAAAGTTGAACCAGAATAAACCGCTGGCGATTCGTCCATTTTATGAATGAAGTTTCAAATCGGTCTCACATGATTGAATAATGGTTTAGTGTGAAGTAAAGGTTCACCTCGGTTGTCGCATTGTTTTTCAATTTAGAAGTAAAAACGTAGCCAGCTTCGCAGGGGAGGCTGCCTTTTTCGCCCGCTTCATGTTCAGTGCGGGCAATCACGCCGGCGATGAGAGGCCATCAACTCATGAACGCTCCCAAACAGACACACGATTGTTTATGGTGTAAACATTTTTGGCAACAGCCCCCAGACCCCAGTTGGTTTTGTACACGTTTTCTAATTGAGGTCGTCCTCGATTTGACTCCTGTCCTTACTCGATGATGTTTTGCATGCGTGTCCTCGATTTAAACAAACCCACACATATCCACACGTTTTATTTATGAGAGCCCTCATTGTTCCCTTCTTTTTTTTCGTATTGTTTGGACATGCCCCATAAAAGTTTGTACACGGAAAATTGGAAACCTCCCGAGGACTTATAGCTAAGAATCCCAGGGTTATTGTTATCGCAGACGCAGGTAGCCATTGTCCCAAGTCATCAGACGCAAAAGATGACATCAACCTTACGGATAGGGTACCGTACGTGATAAAGACCGATGTGATTGTTCCCTTTGTGCGTGCACCCCACAAGGTGGGTCCCACCGTAAAAAAAAAAAATACATTTGCACTTGATATTAGCAGTGATTTATTATGTTTTCGTTTGAATCAACAAAATTGTCCCAAACCTTCAGTAGGATGTATCTTGACTCGCCAGGGAGAACCTGAACACAAATGATTGGTATCAGTGGATTCAATAGCGCTTCCCACTTCCAACTCAAAAGAAACTCTGATCTTTTCTGAACACTCGTAGTCAAGTTGAGAAATTATTCCCAAATGGTGTTTCCGCAATCATTCATTATCTCTACCCTGCAAGGCCTCACTGAATCTCAATTAATTGCACCCTCTCGTGAACTATTCCTAAATACTCGGGAAGATTCTCATTCAACTGGTGTACATGTATGCCAGCGACATCAGATGATAAGTACTGTACTAAGTAAGTAATATTTTGAAGAATATCGTTGAATTATATTTGTTTACAAAAAGAAGTTTGTCCGCTAGGCACGTAGTCAGCAGGGTCTTGTTTGCCACCGTTCCGACTTATACTAGATAATGCTTTTTAAATCGCGATGTAAATGTACGTTCGTACATAATAAGTTCCAACCCTTTCCTTTCTCCCCGCTCATATCCCCCTGGCCTTCTTACCCCCGGCTTGCCATTGTTCCCTTCCCATTTTTGTGCAACAGGCTTTTTGCTATTATACATATAGCTCTATCAATCCAGATATTTTATTTATTTATTTATTTAATTAGGCTAAATTTGTTGTTCTATTTCTGGTTACGTGTACTCTTGTAAGTTTTCTCATATTGTTACGTCTATTTGTACATATATGTATATGTTCATGGTTTTAATGTGAAGTTTTTAATGTGTATACGACTAGTGTGCAGAATAGAGGAGACAAGTTTCATGTTTTTACATGATGAGAATAAAAAAAATGATTTGAATTGAATTGTTCCAAAATAGAATTTTCGTCCCGTTTTCACCATTTTTCACCGCGGACACACTTCTTTTTTGCGTGGAAACTTAACCACCTTCAATTCAATGATTATTTTCTTCCGAAGGATACCATTTCATGCGGAATAATTCCACAGGGTCATGTATTTCGTACCCTAAAGTCCGGACAATGTGTTCACAATAAGAGTTGAAAATAAAAGTAAAATTTGTGTGGACATTATTTCTTTAAACTTCGTAGGCCTAATGAATATTCTTTTTACGGTTTATATTTTTAGTATGTTTAACACCTTTTGAATTTTATTTTTGGAACTTACTATTATTTTCAATGATTCTCTAAAAAAAAATTGCCGTCTGTTAATCAACGCGCGAGCAAGAGAGGGCGCTTTTTTTTTCTTTTTCTTTTTACAGCTTGAGCAGAGTACGTGTGTGGTCGGTGTACTACTGTACTGTGCGCACGTGGACTCCGTGAACGGTACGCGTTTTTTGTTTTTTTTTGTGCACAACGTTAACCACCAAACGCATAGCGGTGTGAAGTTGGTTACTTATTCCTCGTTCCTTGTTCGACATTCGCACGCTAAACACTACATGTACAAATCATGCATAGAGTGTATCCAAAGCTGCATATACACATTCGCAAACGGCTCATAGACTGGTTTCCTATCCCGCTAGGCCCAGGAATACTTTGTTTTGCCACACATTTTCGTACAACAGAGACCTCTTTTAAGCAAGAAGAACACTTTGGACCGGGCAAGGCTGGATGTAGGAGGATACAAGAGGACCTCAGGAACTAGACAAAAATAAGTCTGACCTGGTCCAAGGGGTTTCAGTATTTTTTAAATATCTTTGAAAAAGACTTAAATCTACGGCGATTATAATGCACGTTTTTCCATATGTTTGTGTACCTAATCGGCGTTTTTTAAGAAATTTCCCTTTAAGCATGAAGGACGCCTTGGACCGGGCAAGGCTGGATGTAGGAGGATGCAGGAGGACCGGAGGAACTTGAAAATAGTGGATCTGACCTGGTCCAAGGGGTTGGAGTATTTTTTTCATATTTTTGAACAAGACTTAAATCTACGGCGATTTTAATGCACGTTTTTCCATATGTTTGTGTACATAATCGGCGCTCCCAAAGAAGTAAGCATGAAGAACGCCTTGGACCGGGCAAGGCTGGATGTAGGAGGATGCAGGAGGACCTCGGGAACCTGAAAATTATAAGTCTGACCTGGTCCAAGGGGTTGGAATATTTTTTCCATATTTTTGAAAAAGACTTAATTCCACAGCGATTTTAATGCACGCTTTTCCCTATGTTTGTGTACATAATCGGTGCTCTCAAAGAAATATCCCTTTAAACACGAAGAATGTCTTGGACCGGGCAAGGCTGGATGTAGAAGGATGCAAGAGGACCTGAGGAACTGGAAAATAGTGAGTCTGACCTGGTCCAAGGGGTTAAAATATTTGTTTCATATTTTTGAAAAAGACTTTAAATCTACGGCGATTTTAATGCACGTTTTTCCATATGTTTGTGTATATAATCGGCGCTCCCAAAGAAATATCCCTGTAAGCATGAAGAACGCCTTGGACCGGGCAAGGCTGGATGTAGGAGGATGCAGGAGGACCTGAGAAACTTGAAAATAGTGGATCTGACCTGGTCCAAGGGGTTGGAGTATTTTTTTCATATTTTTGAAAAAGACTTAAATCTACGGCGATTTTAATGCACGTTTTTCCACATCTTTCTGTACATAATCGGCGCTCCCAAAGAAATATCCCTTTAAGCATGAAGGCGTAACGCATTGCACCGGGCAAGGCTGGATGTAGGAGGATGCAGGAGGACCTGAGGAACTGGAAAATAGTGGATCTGACTTGGTCCAAGGGGTTAAAATATTTGTTTCATATTTTTGAAAAAGACTTTAAATCTACGGCGATTTTAATGCACGTTTTTCCATATGTTTGTGTACATAATCGGCGCTCCCAAAGAAATGTCCCTTTAATCATGAAGAACGCCTTGGACCGAGCAAGGCTGGATGTAGGAGGATGCATGAGGACCTGGGGAACTTGAAAATTATAAGTCTGACCTGGTCCAAGGGGTTGGAATATTTTTTCCATATTTTTGAAAAAGATTTAAATCTACGGCGATTTTAATGCACGTTTTTCCCTATGTTTGTGTACATAATCGGTGCTCTAAAAGAAATGTCCCTTTAAGCACGAAGAACGTCTTGGACCGGGCAAGGCTGGATGTAGGAGGATGCAGGAGGACCTGAGAAACTGGAAAATAGTAAGTCTGACCTGGTCCAAGGGGTTAAAATATTTTTTCCATATTTTTGAAAAAAATTGAAATCTACGGCGATTTTAATGCACGTTTTTCCATATGTTTGTGTACATAATCGGTGCTCTCAAAGAAATGTCCCTTTAAGCACGAAGAACGTCTTGGACCGGGCAAGCTAGGCCGGATGTAGGAGGATGCAGGAAGACGTGGAAAGCTGAAAAATAGTAAATCTGACCTGGTCCAAGGGGTCGGAGTATTTTTTCCATATTTCGATTTAATGCACGTTTTCCCATATGTTTGTGTACATAATCGGCGCTCCCAAAGAAATGCCCCTTTAAGCATGAAGAACGCCTTGGACCGGGCAAGGCTGGATGTAGGAGGATGCAGGAGGACCTGGGGAACTTGAAAATAATAAGTCTGACCTGGTCCAAGGGGTTGGAATATTTTTTCCATATTTTTGAAAAAGATTGAAATCTACGGCGATTTTAATGCACGTTTTTCCATATGTTTGTGTACATAATAGGTGCTCTCAAAGAAATGTCCCTTTAAGGATGTTTTTGGTTAAAAATAAAACTCTCAGATCAAAATTTGATACAAGAGTAAAACTCAATTAGCTGAAGAGCATGGACAGAATGTCTTCAAAAAGTATACAAGGTTTTAAGAAAGAAACTTCAGAAAAGGTCATATTGTTTAACATCTTTTCTGGCTGCTTTCTACTGATACACATTAATAGAAACTACAACCAATGTCAGAGTCTGTAAATACATGAACATGCAGCATTTTATCAGCAAGATAGTTTTGGGCATCAAACGACCAGGATCAACAATTGAAATTCTCATCTAATGCCCATGAGCTGGCATATATTAATTGGTATTTCTTGTGATTCAATCTATTACAGTTTGCATGGTTATCAGATTAGTGGCAAAGTCTTGTGGGAGACACTTTTTATATATATATTTCCAAATTGGAAAACAAAACACTAACAAACGATGGAAGACATGGACCTATTTCGAATTACTTTGCTTATATACTTTTCACATGCTTGCTTACTGGTGAATTCGAATGACCAGACTTTCACAGCTGGAAGCTCCGGCGAATTTGGATGCTCGTTCGTGCAATTTTAATTTTAATGCCCTGTTTTTGAAATTGCATGATTAAAATGTGAAATCGCATGCTTCTAATGTGAAATTGATTGGTGTTTTTAGGTAATTGAATGTTGATCTCAACGCCCATTCAAATTGGTGCGAAAATGGGTGATTGGTCGCCATTTGGCCGCCAAATCTGCTAACTTGGCCGGGGAAACCTATAATTCTATAATGAAACCTATTTTCAAACTCACATCAAAGAATAAACGTTTTCATGCACTTTCTAGCAAAATAATAATGAGACATCAAGCCAAAAAATGCGCCATGTTTGCATTAAACATAGTTGATATTTAAATTGTAATGAAATATAAAAATATACTGCATTGTTTGCAGCTTTACAGTAAAAACTCAGGCTTACATGATACGCGTGACGGGCGCAAAAAGAAATTTAAATCCAATTTAAAATAGACAAATTTAGAATTTGCTTGAATAGAATACAAATTAAATCTTACTTTGTGATGTGACACAAAGCATTTTAGCATAGACCTACACGTCATCTTATACAGTTGCCCCTGTAGAAGACACAATCTCGAAGACCATAGAAGTCCGCAATGGCAGAGAACATGACAAATATATAAAATGCAATCTTGTGAATTCCTTTCAGATTTTAAACTCAGTTGCCCACTGGTATACATTGGTGTATACCCAGAAATACGCTCAACATAACCGATGGCAAAATGTAATTTTTTTACATGAGAAACTCACAGTTTATAACACGACAAATGAGCGGAATCTGAGAAAATACATAACGTCGTTGTTACACATGCTTTTCCGTTTAAGGATTATTTGGACGTGCAATCAGCATATTTTACCGAAATATATATCGTAGAGGTCGATAGTATACTGAATCACCCACGAGGTCTTAGAGTGATTTATGTAGTGTATGATACAATATAGCTCCAAGCTCAGGGCGTAAATACGGGGCATGGGGTCAGGGGGATGGGCCATTGAATCACCCCACACCATCCCCTTTTTCGTGATGAGAAAAAATATCAACGTATTTTTTAACATCCCAACAACAAAAATGTATTCAACAGCAATGAAAGTGGTGTTTTGGAAAATTGGTCATCCCCGCCGCCGCCACCCCCCCCCCCCAACACACACCCACGTTTGTGGATGGTGTAAATTGAGAATTTTCTGTTGTTTCTCTTTCATTTTCTTTTGTTTGAATACTAACTTTTTCGCTACAGCTCTCATTGATTTTGTACACGTTTAAATCGAGGTCGTCCTCGATATGGTTCCTATCCTCGATTCACCAATGATGTTGCACGTGTGTTTTCTCGATTTACACCATAGAAAACCTGCTACACGGTACCCAGTGGATACTTGGGTATAATAGGGAACAAAAGACTGAATACATCTCCACATGGCAATTTCTATAGATGAATACATGATTCATCTCCACATGATTATCACGAAATAGATATAGGCCTATGGATTTTACCCTGCCCGGGAAATTAATTCAGGTTGAAATAGGAGCATTTTGAAACGACACTTTCAAACTCGAAAACTTTAGAACACGAAAGCAAAGTGAGGATACAAACTCCATATCCAGTGAATTTGCCTGCAATCGGGGACCCCCTATTGTCCCTCTTTTGTTTGTACTACCAGCTTTTTAGGAAGACCTCCCATATGTTTTGTACACAAATCCAAATTGGGGACCTCTCAGGAATTGGGGACCCTATTGTCCTCTATTGAACAACGGACCCCTATTGAATGCAGAAACAAACTCGCCGGCGCAGATTTACGCCACTGTCGTGCTGTACACGTAGAGTTTGGACACAGACATACTTTAATGTACAATGGTTCATGTGCCCAACCACTAAAAAGTGTTTATTATGAGATATTTAGTGGAATAACCTCATCCAGAGGATAGACTATTATATCCCCAGACATGGATTGATTGATTTATGAAGTCGTAGCTCATTTGGTTAATTAGAAAGGTGGATCAGTTGCCTAAGTAATTTATACGACGGAACTCAGATTGCTTAGAATAAGCTGAGCATACCCTCCTTTATAGTCCAGTGGCTCAAGGACAAAAAATCACGACGTACACGCCGGATTAAAGCTCCAAATGTGGTACACTAACTGCATTGATCTCTATAGAAGATATTCTAGCGCCGGGGGGGGGGGTGCACGGTTTTAGCGGCCTAAATCAAAGTCAAACTAAAGTCACGTCCAAGACACATGATAAAATTTGCTGTATGTACTGGGTTTGAGAAACAGGCTCTGCAAAGTATTTTAATAACATAATATCATTCCATGATTACCATTGATGAATAACTAATTTCTTTTTTTAAAGACTTGCGTAAAGTAAGCGGATTTCAAGATAAAACTTACAGGACAATAATTCAAGGCACAACACAAAGTCAGCAGCGAAAAAAAGTACGTTGCAGGCAGCTGCTTTGCAAAACTTTACACATGCATTTCTTGATTTCAATTTACATGTATCAATAAACAGTACAGTTTCAGTTTTATTGAATAACAGATTTATATGATGTTTCTTTGATAATTAAATCCAGTGAAACCAATGGGTGTTTTTTTCGGTACACTATTGAGCACAAAGTTAAGGTGTCCGTCCTGTAAAGTAAGGCCTACATGATGACTGTAACGCTATTCCGCTGTTGCCATGATTAAAGGGAAACTCCGTCCTGGAACAGCCAAACCATGCAAACCGGGCTACAAAACGCGCTTTGAACGAAATAGTGTTAATCGGAAAGAACGTTTAAAAGTAAAAGTAGGATATAAACATCCACACAACTATCCTTCAAAAAAATCGGCGTTTTGGCTTATTCATGTATTATGCTAGCGAGAACGACGTTCGGAGCCCACTTTTGCAACCCCCAGAAGTCGAGCTTGTGATTTCATCTGTAAAGGGTTCGCCCTTGCGGACGTGTAAGAAACACATTTTGTGCATTGGTGATCGGTCACCGCTGACCTGTTCACGAGCACTCAACACTGAAATGTGTATCCTCGTGCAGACATTTCTTTGTTCTCGTGTCCGTAGTAAAGCTTTCGAGTTTGAAAGTGTAGTTTCAAACTTTGTTTTATTTTAACTATAATTAATTTCCTTGGCTGAAATTCGGTTTTTGAGTAAAATCCATACGTCTGTTTGGTGAAAACCATGTGGAGACGTATTCATCTATAGAAATTGCCCTGTGGAGGCTTTTGTTCCCTATTGTGTGCATGTCTCTAGAGGGCACGGCGTTTCAGATCATGCTGCAAGAGACACCCACACAACCCATTGACACTTTCTACGCGGCTGTTGCACTTGTGTATTGCAACTAAGTTTAATCTGAAATTAACCATAATCAAGTAATATTGTAAATGTGTTTTCATGACACAACAAAACTATATGAGAAATTTAATTGCCAATTATTGTGATGTTGAACAGATATAATTACAATATCAGGAATACACTACTGCAAAACTAGCAAGACGAATGTCGGACACTTCGCCCCATGTCACTTCGCCCCTTACCACTTCGCCCCATCCCCACTTTGCCCCATCCCCACTTCGCCCAAGCCGAGCCGTTACATGTAAAAAAAATCTCATCTATATTGGCTTAAAAACAATTCCAAAGATTCACTTATTGCTGCAACGAAAATCATTGGCTGATATCTGCTTGGTGTCAGTCGAATGAGCATTTTTTGTTAAGCGCCGATTTTTTTATAAAAAAAAACCTTTTATTAAACGGAAATGCACACTGCATCCAAATTCCAAAATGTGAAAACTTTGCCAGCACAAATTTCCCAAAAGCGGCAGCACTCTTGAGCTACTAGTTTTCTGCATGCTGCGAGAAAAATAATCACATACAAGATTTCTGGCTACGCCTCCGGCAGCTACCATTCAGACATCACAGGGAGCCTCCTAGCAACAGTATTTCTAGGCAACCAGCAGGTTGGAATGTTAAAATGGACACGGAGCCATGCAGCATGCACCTGTGGCTCAATATTGACAATCACTCCAGTTGCGTGTGAAGAACGTTATAATCATGAAAGCAGACGGTCCGTGATGAAATCAACCAACTGGCTCATTTCATTGGCTGAGATACTATCATCACTGTTTATCATCTAAGAATTTTCCAATTACTGGCAGCAGGTCCTCATCAAAGGTGGCCTACAGCTGAACCCAAATGTATATACTTTGTAACGAACAAGAGTAACCTTGTATAAATTTGAACAATGCGGCTGTCAATCATTCTCCGGAAAGGCTTTTTCGGAGCTGGATTTTATTCGGGCATTTTTTTTAATTTAAAGTCCGGGGAAAAGTTTATAACGTAAAGTGAGGGAAACTGAAATAAACAGGTTGAAGAAGTGGGGATGGGGCGAAGCGGGGATGGGGCGAAGCGGGGATGGGGCGAAGCGGGGATGGGGCGAAGCGGGGATGGGGCGAAGCGGGGATGGGGCGAAGAAGGAGTCGGGTGAACTGCCTTAACTGCCGCTTTCTGTCAAAAGAACCATGTACGTCGCAAGGGGCGCAATTTTATTGCTCATCTATCAGCCCCAAACTTACTGGGTTTTTTTTTAAACCGTGAAACTATGACCATTCTCTTTAAACAGGTTATTAAACGTTAATGTTCTTTGTTTCGGCGTATTGTTATTGTTTTTGGAATTGTCGTGATATATTTTTCAGTAGTTTATCCCTATTTTACATAGGATGTAACTGGTTTTACTAGTATTTTTTATATAATTCTGTAATACGCGTATGATCATTTTTGTATAAACCGCGCCATCATAGATTTTAATAAATTTATTTTTTTAACATGACATTTTCTTTGCGCAATCAATAATGAAATGAAAAGTTATAAACAAGCTTTAAAATAATAACAAAAAATTCACTGCCCAGTCAAATGCGCTTCATGCTTAAAGGGGTATTTGTTTGGGGGCGCCGATTATGTACACAAACAAAAACGGAAAAACGTGAATAAAATCAAAGTAGATTTAAGTCTTTTTCAAAAATACGAAAAAAATACTCCAACCCCTTGGACCAGGTCAGATCCACTATTTTCCAGTTTCTCAGGTCCTCCTGCATCCTTCTACATCCAGCCTTGCCCGGTCCAAGGCGTTCTTCATGCTTAAAGGGGCATTTCTTTGGGAACACCGATTATGTACACAAACATATGGAAAAACGTGCATTAAAATCGCCGTAGATTTAAGTCTTTTTCAAAAATATGAAAAAAATACTCCAACCCCTTGGACCAGGTCAGATCTACTATTTTCCAATTTCTCAGGTCCTCCTGCATCCTCCTACATCTAGCCGTGCCCGGTCCAAGGCGTTCTTCATGCTTAAAGGGGCATTTCTGTGGGAGCGCCGATTATGTACACGAACATATGGAAAAACGTGCATTAAAATCGCCGTAGATTTAAGTCTTTTTCAAAAATATGAACAAAATACTCCAACCCCTTGGACTAGGTCAGACTCACTATTTTCCAGTTCCTCAGGTCCTTTTGCATCCTCCTGCATCCAGCCTTGCCCGGTCCAAGACGTTCTTCTTGCTTAAAGGGACATTTCTTTTAGAGCACCGATTATGTACACAAATATAGGGAAAAACGTGCATTAAAATCGCCGTAGATTTAAATCTTTTTCCAAAATATGGAAAAAATATTCCAACCCCTTGGACCAGGTCAGACCTATTATTTTCAGGTTCCCCAGGTCCTCCTGCATCCTCCTACATCCAGCCTTGCCCGGTCCAAGACGTTCTTCTTTCTTAAAGGGACATTTCTTTTAGAGCACCGATTATGTACACAAACATATGGAAAAACGTGCATTAAAATCGCCGTAGATTTAAAGTCTTTTTCAAAAATATGAAACAAATATTTTAACCCCTTGGACCGGGTCAGACTCACTATTTTCCAGTTCCCCAGGTCCTCCTGCATCCTCCTACATCCAGCCTTGCCCGGTCCAAGGCGATCTTCATGCTTAAAGGGATATTTCTTTGCGAGCGCCGATTATGTACACAAACATATGGAAAAACGTGCATTAAAATCGCCGTAGATTTAAGTCTTATTCAAAAATATGAAAAAAATACTCCAACCCTTTGGACCAGGTCAGACCCACTATTTTCCAGTTTCTCAGGTCCTCCTGCATCCTCCTACATCCAGCCTTGCCCGGTCCAAGGCGTTCTTCATGCTTAAAGGGATATTTCTTTGGGAGCGCCGATTATATACACAAACATATGGAAAAACGTGCATTAAAATCGCCGTAGATTTAACTCTTTTTGAAAAATATGAAAAAAATACTCCAACCCCTTGGACCAGGTCAGATCCACTATTTTCCAGTTCCTCACTCAGGTCCTCCTGCATCCTCCTACTTCCAGCCTTGCCCGGTCCAAGGCGTTCTTCATGCTTAAAGGGATATTTCTTTGGGAGCGCCGATTATATACACAAACATATGGAAAAACGTGCATTAAAATCGCCGTAGATTTAAGTCTTTTTCAAAAATATGAAAAAAATACTCCAACCCCTTGGACCAGGTCAGATCTACTATTTTCCAATTTCTCAGGTCCTCCTGCATCCTCCTACATCTAGCCGTGCCCGGTCCAAGGCGTTCTTCATGCTTAAAGGGGCATTTCTGTGGGAGCGCCGATTATGTACACGAACATATGGAAAAACGTGCATTAAAATCGCCGTAGATTTAAGTCTTTTTCAAAAATATGAACAAAATACTCCAACCCCTTGGACTAGGTCAGACTCACTATTTTCCAGTTCCTCAGGTCCTTTTGCATCCTCCTGCATCCAGCCTTGCCCGGTCCAAGACGTTCTTCTTGCTTAAAGGGACATTTCTTTTAGAGCACCGATTATGTACACAAATATAGGGGAAAACGTGCATTAAAATCGCCGTAGATTTAAATCTTTTTCCAAAATATGGAAAAAATATTTCAACCCCTTGGACCAGGTCAGACCTATTATTTTCAGGTTCCCCAGGTCCTCCTGCATCCTCCTACATCCAGCCTTGCCCGGTCCAAGACGTTCTTCTTTCTTAAAGGGACATTTCTTTTAGAGCACCGATTATGTACACAAACATATGGAAAAACGTGCATTAAAATCGCCGTAGATTTAAAGTCTTTTTCAAAAATATGAAACAAATATTTTAACCCCTTGGACCGGGTCAGACTCACTATTTTCCAGTTCCCCAGGTCCTCCTGCATCCTCCTACATCCAGCCTTGCCCGGTCCAAGGCGATCTTCATGCTTAAAGGGATATTTCTTTGCGAGCGCCGATTATGTACACAAACATATGGAAAAACGTGCATTAAAATCGCCGTAGATTTAAGTCTTATTCAAAAATATGAAAAAAATACTCCAACCCCTTGGACCAGGTCAGATCCACTATTTTCCAGTTTCTCAGGTCCTCCTGCATCCTCCTACATCCAGCCTTGCCCGGTCCAAGGCGTTCTTCATGCTTAAAGGGATATTTCTTTGGGAGCGCCGATTATATACACAAACATATGGAAAAACGTGCATTAAAATCGCCGTAGATTTAACTCTTTTTGAAAAATATGAAAAAAATACTCCAACCCCTTGGACCAGGTCAGATCTACTATTTTCCAGTTCCTCAGGTCCTCCTGCATCCTCCTACTTCCAGCCTTGCCCGGTCCAAGGCGTTCTTCTTGCTTAAAGGGATATTTCTTTGGGAGCGCCGATTATGTACACAAACATATGGAAAAACGTGCATTAAAATCGCCGTAGATTTAAAGTCTTTTTCAAAAATGTGAAAAAAATACTGAAACCCCTTGGACCAGGTCAGATCCACTATTTCAAGTTCCCCAGGTCCTCCTGCATCCTCCTACATCCAGCCTTGCCCGGTCCAAGGCGTTCTTCATGCTTAAAGGGATATTTCTTTGGGAGCGCCGATTATATACACAAACATATGGAAAAACGTGCATTAAAATCGCCGTAGATTTAAAGTCTTTTTCAAAAATATGAAACAAATATTTTAACCCCTTGGACCAGGTCAGACTCACTATTTTCCAGTTCCTCAGGTCCTCTTGCATCCTTCTACATCCAGCCTTGCCCGGTCCAAGACATTCTTCGTGCTTAAAGGGACATTTCTTTGAGAGCACCGATTATGTACACAAACATAGGGAAAAGCGTGCATTAAAATCGCTGTAGAATTAAGTCTTTTTCAAAAATATGGAAAAAATATTCCAACCCCTTGGACCAGGTCAGACTTATAATTTTCAGGTTCCTTAGGTCCTCCTGCATCCTCCTACATCCAGCCTTGCCCGGTCCAAAGCGTTCTTCATGCTTAAAGGGATATTTCTTTGGGAGCGCCGATTATGTACACAAACATATGGAAAAACGTGCATTAAAATCGCCGTAGATTTAAGTCTTTTTCAAAAATATGAAAAAAATACTCCAACCCCTTGGACCAGGTCAGATCTACTATTTTCAGGTTCCCCAGGTCCTCCTGCATCCTCCTACATCTAGCCTTGCCCGGTCCGAGACGTTCTTCGTGTTTAAAGGGACATTTCTTTTAGAGCACCGATTATGTACACAAACATGGGGAAAAGCGTGCATTTTAATCGCCGTAGATTTAAGTCTTTTTCAAAGATATTTTAAAAATACTGAAACCCCTTGGACCAGGTCAGACTTATTTTTTTCTAGTTCCCGAGGTCCTCCTGCATCCTCCTACATCCAGCCTTGCCCGGTCCAAGCCGCGTTCTTTATGCTTAAAAGGAATTTCTTTGAGAGCGCCGATTTTGTACACAAACATATGGAAAAACGTGCATTAAAATCGCCGTAGATTTGTCTTTTTCAAAAATATGAAACAAATACTGAAACCTCTTGGACCAGGTCAGACCCATTATTTTCCAGTTCCCCAGGTCCTCATGCATCCCCCTACATCAAGCCTTTTCCGGTCCAAAGTGTTCTTCATGCTTAAAAGAGGTCTCTGTTGTACGAAAATGTGTGGCAAAACAAAGTAATCCTGGGCCTAGCGGGATAGGAAACCAGTCTATGAGCCGTTTGCGAATGTGTATGCAGCTTTGGATACACTCTATGCATGATTTGTACATGTAGTGTTTAGCGTGCGAATGTCGAACAAGGAACGAGGAATAAGTAACCAACTTCACACCGCTCCAAACGCATCCCGATCCCCTCGACGTACGTATCTAGCTCGAGGCATGCACGGAATGGCTGTTGACGAAGAGTTATCGCTGTCATGGAGTGTAGAAATGGAAGTGAATTTATTCCATGCAATGAGGGGTCACAAACCAGTTGGTAAATATTTGTGATTTTCTGATCATGCTGATACTGATACTTTTGATAGTGATACTTAAACTTTAAAGGGAAAATACAAACATCAAAAAATAAAACTACCAAATCATTTTCAAATACCTTGCTGGACTGTTGTGTTAGTGAATGACAGTGTAACTGTAAAGCATCCTGTAAAATCATGGCACCTGGTATACTGTCATTTTAAGAAAAGTGGTATTTTTGTATCGATTTCCAACGCTGGTCGGCCGACCAGCATTGGAAAAAAGGCTTTTATTCAAATACTGGCCCCAATTGACCATCGCACTTGTTTGCAATCGATTACACAGTATGAACGGGTACAAGCTAGCCCAGGTTGGACGAAGTCTTCATTGCAGGGAGGAAAGGGAGTCCACCAGGGCTAGCCAGCTAGACTGGTTCCCTGACCTTACAATTCCCCAATGTATGTAAACTGCTCTGTACTTCTTATATGGAGTCAGGGAACCAGACTACAGGAAAATGATTGTTTTTCCTGGTTTTTATAGCATTTTGCAAACCTAAAACCACAAAAAAGTCATGTAACTATATTTGCTATATATATTTCCAACCCCCCAATTCCATCCATTTCTGAAAATTACAGCAAAAGCAAATGATGTATATTCCCTTTTTTTAATAGCCCCTTAAATGTGGCCAATTTACTGGACTACCTCCGTATAAAGGCCACACTCCACCATATGACCATGTACAAAAACATGTCGAACTTTGTCAAATTTAGATTTTCACATTTAGGCTTAGTTTGTAGTTTATTTTTTGCTTTAGAAGCATAGGCCTACTCACCCTCTTTATAGGCTAATCAGAAAGTGCTGCCTTTTTCAGATGTCTAATTTTTGTGAATTTTTATTTTGATACGCCAATGTGTGTAAACGAATCTAGCTGGAAGTCTTTACGAAGATACCAATCGGTCCTGTCCAGTATTTACTTAGACATGTTAGAAGATGTAGATGACAAACAGGGCTGTAAATGGCTCTCTTTTGAAATTGTCTTAATCAAAATCAATTTGACATTTACGTTTATTTTCACATTGACATCCTCAGTGACAATTCATACAGAAAAAAAATATATGTTTAAACAAAACATTCTTCACACTCGCAGACAGTATGTAATTAAGTGTAAACATTAAACAATGTCAACATAAAGGAAAAAGGTGAAGCACTGCTTTTGTACCTTTCCCGGGACAGAACAAAACTTAAACAACTACATGTAACTACACACGGACGAAGACAGAACAATACCTTTATAGGCTTTAAGAGTGAGACCCGATGCAGTATGTAAAATAATGACCAAGTAAATCAGAAAAGAAACAGTTTTAAATTATTGATGATCGAATTTTTTCCAAGTTTTTGGCAAATATAGTTGCCATTATACAGCCCTGCTTTTTTTCAGTGCTTGTTGAGTTGTAAGGCTTTTACATCCAGACTGATTCTGCTGAGTCACCGACTTAAAACGTAAACATATACCCGTACCCATAGTCATGGTATTTGGTATTGAGTTGGAATACCAAGCACTAGGCTCATTGACATTGGCATGGGAGATTCAAATCTCTCATGTCGTGAGCCTAGACATGCTAGAGCTGGGTATTCCAAGCTAGGATTAGGAATACCGGTACCTACCTCTAGAAAGCCCCGTGTGCACACGGGACGCAGTCCGACGCCTCATAGGTCCGATGCCTTACAAGTCCGACAAAATTTCATCCCCAATGAAATGAAGGCCCATAAGTCTGAAGCTAGGATTGGATTCCCCATAGGTCCGATGCCCCACAGGTCCGACGCCTTAGTCCGACGCCTCGTAGTTCCGACAATTTTTATTTTGGTTCACTCATCTGACGCCTTACAAGTCCGATGCCGTTTGTCTGACAGCCATACCCCTTGGGCACTTTTACTAGAAAGTATCCTGAATCCGTCAAAATCCACCAATTTTGTCACGCAAAAAAATGTTGGTGTCCTGAGTCCATCAGAATCCACCAGTGTAAATACTGGAGGTATCCTGAATCCATCAAAGTCTAACAGCCAAAGTCTTGATGTGTGCATTGTCTGGAAGGGTTATTTCAATGAGCTATTGTCATATGTTTCATGTTTACTGAAGCATGACTTATTCAGCATTTATAAGCACAGTGCATGAAATATATATATATATTCTTTCAATGGATAATTATGTAATCGTACATGTATGTAAGTATACACTAACCAGTGAATGGAGGTGGGGTCTGGATGGGTCATTTACATAATCCATTGTTTACATGCTGAGGCCTAATAAGCCCCAGTCACAAGCTCCCATCCCCCAGTATGTACATTTTTGTACAGCATGTGAAAGACTTGGCTGGGCTACAAGTAGTATTTACTTGACCACAAACATAGCCAAAGAGTTTAAAACTGTTGAGATCCTGAATCCATCAAAGTTCCCCAACAGCTCAATATAGAGGTTTCCTGAATCCATCAAAATCCTGCAGTACCGCTAGGCTAACAATCCTGAATCCATCAAAATCCCCCAGTTTGTTAAATAAAGAGGTATCCCGAGTCCACCAAAATCCCCAGGGGTGTCGATTTTGATGGATTCGGGTATGTGGGTCCTAGCTCTATGGTTAGGGTTAATGTTGCCCTTTGATAAAAAATAACTGATGGTTCTCGGACATCTTCACTCAGAATCTGACATTTTGGTGTGTTCATGTCCTAACAGCAAACAGTCGTTGGTCATCTTAGTCCTACATATTTTTACATGAATCTTGATTCCTTTCTAACTATAATCGTTCACAATTGAAACCAAATTTGAACAGATACCTTTTGTCACTAGGATATTCCATTCTTTTGCTCTGTTGTTTCTAGTTGCTGGCCCACACCTTTGAGTGACTTTGTCCTTGTGTTTGGGCCATAACTCTTTCCAATAAAAAAAGTCCCAAGTCAAGTTGGTCCCAACTCAGCTCAGTCCACTCCAAATCCAACTTAGTCCCAGGTCAACTCAATCCCAAGTCAACTCGGTCCCAACCCGAATCACTGTGTTCAATAATCAACTAGTAACACTATCATGTCTGTTGGAAAACTTGTTAGAAGTTGACAGTATTGTGCTTCAAAAGTTTCATGCTTGTTTTGTATTTGCACACTGGACAATTTTTACGTGAAGGCTTTAACCCTTACCACCCTGAATCCTTCAAAATCCTCTGTGCCAAAGTGGAGGAATTTGGAGGATTGTGGTTACATAGCAAAAGTGCGTTACTGATTTCGTAGGAAGCACTTTGTCAAGGTGTTGGGCAGGACCTTGTGTTGTTTTTGCTCAGCCATGCATGAATATTGGCCTGGATTATGTTTGAAATCCTCCGCACTGCTCCAGGATGTCACTGGCCAAAGCCTCAACATATTGACAGTCACTGCCGCAGGATTTTGCAGGATTCAGGCAGTGGTCACCCTTCCACAGACCATATTCAAGAAAGAATGGAGGAATTTGCAGGATTGAGGCTTTATATGCTATTTTTCCATGAGGCTATTTGGAGGATTTTGCAGGATTGAGGCTACATCCTAGCAAAAAGGCCTAGGGAGTTAAGGTTAACCCTAACCCACCTCACTCCTCCAAAATCCTCCTGGCGGTTTTGGAGGATCTTAGAGGATTGAGGATGAATGGTGATTGAATCAAATGAGGATTCTGGAGGATTGAGGATGAATGGTGATTGAAGCACATGAGGATTTAGGAGGATTGAGGATGAATGCATTTTGAGGCAGGACTGTCTGATGATTTTGAAGGATTTGACGTTGGTTATCCTTCATTTAAACACGAGTGCAAAGTTTTGGGAAGGAGGATTTTGGAGGATTGAGGATGAATGCATTTTGAGGCAGGACTGTCTGACAATTTTGAAAAATTTAGGCGAAGTTGCAAAATTTTGGAGGATTTTGGAGGATTGAGGATGGTTGTAAGCAACAAGGGCCTAGGGGGTTAGGGTTTTAATATAAGATCATCTTTGTCCAACATTCCTTACCAGACATAGAGAAAAAGTGTAAGGACAAAAGTTCAATGAACACAAACCAAACGATCAAGAAAGTCTAAATTTGGGTTTTGGGGTTTCTCATATGACCAAATAATTTTAAAAGAAAATCTGTGGATTTGACAGATTTGACATGGAATGACCCCATGGCTAAACAAAGAAGCTGAGTTTTAGTGTCTAGGGATTTAATACATGTATTTGTTTTTTGTTTTTTTGTTTGATTGATCAAGGAGTGAACAAGAACTTCCAAATGATGTGCATTCATGACAAGCTACAGCAATCTACAGGACGCAAAGTAACCTCACAACAGATCTGGCAACATCTCAGCACCATGTATGACATGCAAGCCTTGGTATGTGTACATCCAGCAAATGGGAATCAATTCAGTGAACTGAAAACAGAACTAACTTGTTGATATTTTCAGGCTGTTAATACTTTTATTGTAGGTGCAGGTTCCTTAGTGGAACTGTTGACATTTATGAATAGGTTGTGTGTATCAGCCACATAATTTGTTATGGTTGAATCTGAACATTTACCAAGAAACAAATCATAGAAAATTGTAAGGATTGCTAAATGCTAAATGGGCAACTACATGTAAAACACACAAATTAATCTTTCTGCTGCCTGAACAGTCACAGACAGTCAACAAATCAATCCTCTTCCCCTGACATGCCTTTGTACACAGGCTAGTCACCAACAGTCGGATTGTATTTGTAGCAAGCACTGTGTCCATCAACAGACAAAAGCTAGTAATATGAAGGTACAGGTGGCTTATCAATCACCTACTGTCAGGGCAAAGCTGTATCAAGTTACATAGACAGTCACAGCCAGTCAATCCTACTTAACCCTAACTCCCTTGACCCCGTTTCCACTAGATCCACCAATTGGGGGCTCTGATCCATCTTTTGCCAAATTGCTGGATCAGATCCCCCAATTGGTGGATCAGATCCGGCAATTGTGTGTAGTGGGAACGCTAACCGTGATAAGGTGGATCAGGATCAGATCCACCTTTCTTGATCCACCTCTAGACTAGGATACAGATTGGTGGATCAGATCCTGCAATGGCAGATCAGGATGAAATGGGAATGCAAAAGGTGGATCTGATGCGGCAATTTGACCTGTCAACATCCGGCCTGTGCACGAAATAATGCATGCATGCAGCACATGCATCCATATCCTAAAGGCAGTGTGTCCGAATTGGCTACTGTTTCATATTACACACGAGTCTATGGAAGACTCCTGTGTAATTTCAAGCCATAGCCAAGTCATCCGGACACAGCCTCATACTACAATAGGCCTTTTACAATTTTCAAAATTGGATCAAGTATAAGTGGGAACGCGACTTGCAGTTTCGTTGCGGTAAGATAACGATCACACCAAAATGCCGGATCTTGATCCACCTTTTCCCAATTCAAGTGGGAACGCAGTGTTTTACTAAGTACTGGACCAAGTCCGCCAAAATCGATCAATCACACTGCTTCAAGTGCATGCTTTAATTTGGCCTCCAGGCCCAAGTCCATCATACTCCATCAATATTTAGTCAAACCAGGCCTGCAGGACCAAGTCCCCCAAAATCCACCAAAATGGTTAATGTTTTAACTGTTCAAAACAGTCACTTGATTGATTTGTGGAGGACGCATTATGTCAAGCCAGCCTGTCATGCATAAATCAGCCCTGTGTTTTTCTCGTATTTCATTCGCACTGCTTCTAAGCGCCAGTCGCACTGCCTCAAACCAGTAATTGGCAGAGGATTTTGGAGGATTGAGGCAGTGGTCACCCTCCACAGACTAAATTCAAGAAATAACGGATGATTTTGGAGGATTGAGGCTGAATCCAATTTTTCTTGGTGGCAATTGGAGGATTTTGCAGGATTGAGGTTGCATCCTAGCCAGAGGGCCTAGGGGGTTAGGGTTAAATGTGGTTTGAGTGTGAGCTTCGACACCTGTTCAAGAGAAGGGAAAAAAACAACCTTGCTTGATATCAGTGGAGAAATAAATGTGGTGTTTTGTGTGTGTTTTGTTTCCATGGCAGCATGAGTCTGAGATTCTTCCGTTTCCCAATGTGCAGTCAGAGTTTACATTACCAAGTGATGAATATGGAGAGCTGATGACAGGCAAAAGAAAAGGAGTTCCTGCAGTAGTGGAAGAAGGTGAGTTGCATGATTGAATCTCACATGTGTCTCTAACTCCACTTAAATATTTTTTTGGTTTGCTATGCAATTAAACAAATACTCAACATGTATTGTACCAATCAAATCAAAATTCTTAAATTCATCCCTTTTCCCTACCCTTTTACTTTTTACTGTAATTACATATTTTATAAATGCCCCCTTTCCTAAAGCCCCAGTCAAACATTCATGGTTGGAGCTACGAATATCCACGGTTTACCAAGAATCAATCGATCAAGATGAACCGTCGAGATTCGTGGAGAAATCGACTTTCTAAGAATACACTACCCTTACCATTTTTTTTTCTTTACGATCATATGGAGGCATCTGCATGTAGTCAAGGGTAAAAGGTATAAAGTGATGGTTTTAGATGTTTTTCCTCATTTTTCCAATAAAAAAAATTAGGGTAGGGGCTGTCAGAATAGGGTAGGTAGGGAAACCGGAAGCAGAACCATTATTTTTTTTGGCCATATCCTCATCCCAGACAAGCCAACAAAGTGGATTGATGCTACATGGATGCATTTTCACGTAAAAATTCAGTGATTTTCTGACAAATTAAGTTCACTAGGATTAGCAGGAGAATGAATGTCCCTGTTGAGTTATTATGCGCGGTTGATGTAAAACTAATAAGTCATAGTGGTTGTAACAACAACAAAAACTAGAAATCCAATTTATGAAGATTCATTCTTTAAAACTCAAGCAACTGCACCAAAAAACTGCATGGACAATTAATAGTGTTCTTAATTGTTGAAGCTTTTGAGGTGAACTGGCAATGTTTTTTTTTCAGTTGATGGTTGATGTTTGTAACTGTTTAAGCAACTGACAAGCAAGATAAAGGTGCACTGTCACCAGAGCATTCTATAGCTGTAGGTGGCTGGTGCAAAGCTTGCCCTGAATCATGTAATGTCAGCTATCATCACTGTGTCTGATATCCAGGCAATTCAAATTGAAATATGCATGTGGAAAACAAACAATATTTATACCTCATGGCTTATTATAACGTACATGTTTGTCCTTGAAGGTACCCCAAAGGAGTCACTAAAGACCACCATTCGTCTGCCAACAATGACTTCTCTTGCCTCAGTCACCCCCTCAGAAAAGGACAGCTCACCAAAGAGGAAGAGGACTAGACAAGGGACCAATACACCCAACCCTGATATACTGGCTAACAAGAGACGTAGATGAGGAGCATTGCATCAAGATAACACATCAACTAGACAAGGGACCAATACACCCAACCCTGATATACTGGCTAACAAGAGACGTAGATGAGGAGCATTGCATCAAGATAACACATCAACTAGACAAGGGACCAATACACCCAACCCTGATATACTGGCTAACAAGAGACGTAGATGAGGAGCATTGCATCAAGATAACACATCAACTAGACAAGGGACCAATACACCCAACCCTGATATACTGGCTAACAAGAGACGTAGATGAGGAGCATTGCATCAAGATAACACATCAACTAGACAAGGGACCAATACACCCAACCCTGATATACTGGCTAACAAGAGACGTAGATGAGGAGCATTGCATCAAGATAACACATCAACTAGACAAGGGACCAATACACCCAACCCTGATATACTGGCTAACAAGAGACGTAGATGAGGAGCATTGCATCAAGATAACACATCAACTAGACAAGGGACCAATACACCCAACCCTGATATACTGGCTAACAAGAGACGTAGATGAGGAGCATTGCATCAAGATAACACATCAACTAGACAAGGGACCAATACACCCAACCCTGATATACTGGCTAACAAGAGACGTAGATGAGGAGCATTGCATCAAGATAACACATCAACTAGACAAGGGACCAATACACCCAACCCTGATATACTGGCTAACAAGAGACGTAGATGAGGAGCATTGCATCAAGATAACACATCAACTAGACAAGGGACCAATACACCCAACCCTGATATACTGGCTAACAAGAGACGTAGATGAGGAGCATTGCATCAAGACAAGAGATCAATGTCATTGGCCATCGAGCTGAACAGACTGATGCATAATACCATGCCTGTATGAACCTTAGCAATACCTAAGGCGCCACATGGTGTGGCATGCCAGTGAAATGCAAGTGGCATTTTACTCATTCCTCCGTTTAGTATGAAGTAGAATATCTGCTCCCAGATCTAAGAACATACAGACGTACCAATGTTTGAAGCTGGTTAAAAGGTCAGGAGATACCATTTACATAGATTTCACTTTGGGCCATTCATCGTCATTTTTCAGAGCGCCGTCATTAATTTTATGTATATATACTTGACTTTCACAGGAAAATCCTAAATCAGGTATTGTAACAAGTAACTCCGACACCCTTAATCAGAAATATTTAATTGATTTTACACAACCAGCAATCATAATTCAGAAATCTTGATTACATCAAACAGGAATTATTCAAATTATTCAATTTTCAACGTGTTCATACCCACAATTGATTGTTGCTTAATGAGTACAAAATTGTTCACTCATCCGTGGTTTTATGCCAAATCCAACAAAAAATATTTTGTAATGTACTCTGCTACAGGGGTGGAAGGTGGCACTCTGGTTCATCCATCGTCCATAGTATACCGTGAAACTCTTTAAATGATGTACTGACTTTTCCAGAAGAAATGTTAAGAAAATGTTTTAAAACTCTGAAAACTATGTAGATACAATGTACATACTAAATGATCTGATAGAAGCTACTGTAGGAAACGCTTTGACCACTGGGTGCAGAGGTTTCAGGGAAGAGCATTGATAAGGAACACAGATTGTTACCAAGAAAAATCCTGACGTGCTGAGATTATACAAAAACAAGCACTTGCCTAGCCCAGTCATTTTTCTCTGTAAGTACCGCTAGGTGTCTTTAAATTGACTAAAAGGAAACTGATACTTTATGACCAGATACATATTCGATATTGTGTTTGTAGATCATGTTGATCGCCGTCGTGAAAACATCAGCCACTGTTGAAAATAACGTCTTTAAAGATGTCAGGATCAAGGGTGGATCCAGAACACAATTTTTGGGGGCCCCCAAAAAAAATTTGGTCCCCCAAAAAGTTTAAGGGCCTCAAAAAAATTTTTGGATTCTAGATGCTCTGTGGTGCAATCTGAGGCAATTTCTGACCACTTTAACCATTTTTTTTGCGGAAAGATGGTGGTGTACACAGTGCCTGCCTTTATTGCTACGTCGATTAAAACCAAAAAATGGTGGTTGTTTTTTTTGGGGGGGGGGAGGGCGGGGGATTGGCCCCCGTTGCCCCCCCCCCCAGGTTTTGTAAGGTTTTGTACAACTTATACTATACATGTATCGGATTCTAGATGCTCTGTGGTGCGATCTGAGGCAATTTCTGACCACTTTAACCAATGTTTTTTTAGGAAAAGATGGTGGTGTACTCATTGCCTGCCCTATTGCAATGTCACATTAAAAAAAAAAATTGGTTTCGTTTTTTTTGGGGGCATGTATCTTTTTTTTCATACTAATCATGTTTGTAAAAAGTTAAAATAACAGTTCATTTTGAACTGAATTTTGTTTTTCCATTATTTTCATCAATTTGAGACTTCCAATGAATTTTTTTGTGGAAACAAATTAAAAAAGCTTGTAGATGTCTGATATTCTTTAGTTGACATCCATTTTATTGTGGTTTTGTCTTAACCCTTTGGTACAGAGCGCACATTATTTCTTAGGCGGTCGCTAAAAAAAGGGTTAAACCACATTATTTGCAACTTTTTTTTAGTATGAACCAAACAAATCTAATCACTTTAAACCAAATATATGAAGTTTGCGCTTCAGGAACTGTGATTAACTGTAAAGTGGTCTTGTCGCCTTTGGCTCCCGGCAAGCTAACCTAAGCCATCATACCTATTAACCCACCATACTTCCCAAGCGGCCCTGATCTCCCTGCTGATAAACCAAGGCATCCAATGTACAGTGGACATGTCCTTTAGGGAGGAAGAAGGCAATTCCTAAGCCATTCTGGTTACCAGCCCTGATGCCACGTCAAAGACTGTTCCATGTGAAATTGTTTCTACTGAGCACGTATAGACCTTTATCATGCTGCCACCATTTCAGTCAATAACAGTACTGAATGATAAAGTTTTTGTGCAAAAAGGAACCAGACTATTTTTCCTTCCAGCCTAGATAACTGCAAAATATGGAAACGCAGTGTCTTGACAACTGCATAGCAAGACACAATAGGATGCATGCTATGTGCGGACATTATTTGGCAAGCAATTATTTGGCAAGCAAATAATGTGTCGTAGAGGCATGACCAGTAACATTACAGTATGCAAATGAGCGACCTATTTCACACCGGACAGTTTAGGCAAGATATTGTTTGATCAACAGCTGCAAGGACAGGAGTCTAACCCTGACCGAGTATCACCAGGGAACAGTACCATCACCTAGTAACATTCAGGACTGCAATAATCACTAGACCTGCATTGTAGATATCTCAAGAGGTATTATTTACCGGTATTTTAATTTAGTGACAATGAATGCACACAAGGTTTACTCATACCTATCCCAGTCATACAAAACCACTGCCCTCTAAAAACGAGTTTCAAGTACAATGTTTCTTTTTAGTTGAAACAGTGGAAATGACCCGTTGAGAAAGGTTTCAATTTTCAAAAGCAAAGAAAGTCTTTATTTTATATTATGCACTTGTTGTTCTGTGTTTACTGACAGACTGGCCAGAATTCATATACAAATGTATAGTGCAGCCAAATATACCTACATTTTAGTGAGATTTAGTAAATTCATATAACACAAAATGCCCCCACTTCAAAAAAATCACCTTTCAAACTAAAGCTTATTTCATCGTCTTTTTACTCTGTGCATTTTTTTGCGGTTAAAGGGAATGTACATCATTGGCTTTTGCTGTAATTTTCAGAAATGAACTATTTGAGAGGTTAGTATAATAAATCAAATATTGTTACACTGACATTTTTTAAGTTTTGTGTTCGAAAAGGTTGGAAAAACCCAGAAAAACTAAAATGTTCAAGTAGTCTGGTTCCCTGACTCCACAAAAGATAAAATGGATCAATTTATAGATGATGGAAAATTGTAAGGCAAGGGAACCAGTCTAGCTGGCCTGCACCCGTTCATGAACATACAACCAATACCAAACAAAATTTGGACAGAAAAAATGGTAAATTAGGAGCAGTAGTTAAAAAAAAGTTAGGTTTTTCCAACGCTGGTCGGCCGACCACCGTTGGAAATGTTTACAAAAATACCATTTTCTTGAAAATGACTTCACACCAGGTACCATAATTTTACAAGATGCTTGAGACTGTCATTTACCAACATCCTAGTAAGGTATTTCGTAAAAACTTGGTAGTTTTATTTTTCGATGTTTGCAAATGTTGTATATTCCCTTTAACCAAAGACTTTGGGGGAAAATTGTACTCGAGCGATGATCATCCCTTAAAGTAGTCATGAGGTCCAGCGCCATTTTGGAAAATGATTCCTCCAGTCCACTGGAAAAAAGAGCAATTTTAGAGCCTAATTTCATACAAATTTCACAGAAACAGAAGCCCAAAGTCCTGTGCAGAGCATCCATCCTTTATTTTTACAACTCACAAACTGCATGGGCCATAAAAACCTCTAATTACAGAGAATTTGAGGGCATGAAATTGTGATTTGGCCCGCGCTGAAAGTTTGGGGCAAATTTAATTGCCTGCAACAATAAATACAGCTCTGAGCAGTATCATGAATAATGCAACAAAGTGTCAAATTGTGTCCATTTTCTATTTTGAGGAGAAAAGAAACTAGAAACTCTAAAATGCCTCAGAATGACAGTTAATTTATTCAGTGACCCAAAAAAACTTGTGCACGCAGACATCTTTAAATTTTTCAAAAACATCAGCATCACAGTGAAAATTGGATGAAAATCCATTCATGCAAACCAGAGATACAACAGATTATAAATGGCAATGTGTTTTTCACCTGTTCCAATGTGATTTACACAGTTGATGAAAAGACCCATTGCAGAGTGCCGGTTGAGCGATTTCCAATGCAATGTGTAATTCCCATTGGAATGGTTGAAAAACACACTTTTATAATCTGTTACAGCTCTGGTTTGCATGAATGGGTTTCCATGACATTTTCACTGATTATACACAAGAGTATATTTAATATTCTCCATCAAAATGAAATACTCATGTTAGATACTTTTTGAGAAATGTAACGGTATCTGCTTGCACAACTTTTTGGGGAGTCACCCTGTATCTACTTTAAATTGTTCACGCTCATACAGTATGAGCTTGAACAATTTAAACTAGGAAAAGTATAGATTTGAGCAAACAGAACATCATCCTTTGGTTCATGTAATGGACTACTAAGCATGTCTGTTACATTCATATTTCTGAACATTCTGATTGATATCAGGTTAAGAGGAATTCAGTGAAGCATGTTCATTAAATTGACTATAGTAGCTACTATGTCTCTTGGTATGAATTTCTTTAACAAAATCTGGTATATGTCATGTGACATAAATGAACTTTTTATATCGTTAGGTTAAATATTTTCATATTTTTGCTTCCATGAAATGATTGAAATAGCAAGTTTATCATCAAAACAGTTTCAAGAAGTGACAAACTGAACTCTTTCAATCAATTAGCTGACCCAACTTCAAATAAGCAGGGAAAATTCAGCGTAATGTCCTTGACATCCAAATTGTAATGTTCATGATGCCAAATTTAAGGGACTACAGATCAAATGCAGAATTGGTTCAACACCATTTGGCCATGAACCTTTTTCAACATGTTCTTATCATAACATTAGTACTTTTTTTCTAAAATATATCCACACATTCACAGAAATGTGCACAGATGTTAAAGTATTTAAAAAAAAAATCAAAAAAATGTAATCTGTGACAAAGCCAATTAACCACGATATATAATTAATAATTCAGAGAAATGATCCCAAAATCATAGTGTATAATCTCCTTGACAATGATAAATACATTTCAAGGTTTATTCACTAACTCCCAAAGTAAAAATAAAAATAACAAAAACATTGTCTGATTTGTAATGTCCTTGATGCTGGAATTGCCCTCTATTCCTGTTTATTTTGTTCCCCAAAATAGACCTGAAAGATACTCAACACGTGTGGCCTCTCTTACCACACAAGTGTGCAAAGGGCCCATGGACCACCAACTGTCAACTGTGGCCTTGTATTAGAAGTAGAATACAATTAGGCATTGCTCAGCACAAAGACATTATCATTCCCACATCCAGACTAATGTTGGATTGTAAAAGCTAATTGTCACACACTTGATTACACACTTGTGCAACAAACCTCCTTGTTTTTTTCTCAAATAACCGTTCTTAGCCTTCCTCGTTGGTTTCTACATTATTTCAGAATCCAAAACTGTTTAAAAGTATTTGTTAAAAGCTAAGAAAGATTCTTATGATGAGAAGGCCAGTAGCTAGCTGGTTTGTTGCTGGATGCTTCCCTCATGATGGTAGAGCTCATCTGTAGAGTGGTCCAGAGTTGACCAAGATCAACTATACCAGTTCACCACAGTCACAAATGGTCACTTTTTCTTTAGGTTTTCCTGACTTTGTTCCAACATTTTCAATCTTTCTTACAATGTCCATTCCTTCGGTCACATGACCAAACACCACATGTTTTCCATCCAGCCTGTAGAGAAAGCATACCAAGTATTATCTTACAAGATTGCTCCTACACAGTCTATATCTGTAACAAGACATCACTGACGATCGTACTCCAATGTGTAACTATGAGTTCCTGTATTAACATAAAAAATGGCTATGCAACGGGAAGGTACTTATTAATACATTCGTATTACGTATAAACCATATGGATATATCATGTGCTTGAATACTGTAATTTCATTGATATCAAACGGCGACATGCTCACTCTGTAAAAATAATCGTTTAATTCATACACACTGTGTTCCATATAACTGAACCTCATATACACTGAGCTGCATATAAATTGCGCATGTTGCACGCGTGTGGGGCTTTCCCGCGCTCGTGACTGAGAACTGCAACCACTCAGTCTCATGTCTGGCAGAAAAGCCTGCAGTTATCAAAGGTTACACCGCAGTGATTCAATTCATTCTTGAATAGTAAGTTAAAAGTATTTACATGTATCTTTCAACTTATTGGCAAGGCATAACAAAACAAATGCTGACTGCCGTGATATGGGATATGGCGTTTTGAACCCCCTCAGGGCGCATAGCACCCTCGGCCTTTGGGCGTTAGAAATGGAATATCCAACATCACAGCAGTCAACAATTGTTATATGTCGTTGTTCGTTGATTAAAACTATTTAGGAGCTATTACTCATGTTGAAAAAAAGATTATACTCTAATAATTACACACTTGGAACTTGGATTATTTGTTTATGCACCATGTGCTACAACACTGATAACATGGCAGATTAATTATTGCACTAAAACAAAGCTGACTCACCATTCTGTCTTTGCAGTTATGAGGAAGAACTGTGAGCTATTCGTACCAGGTCCTGAATTCGCCATCGATAATACTCCTGATGGAACATTCAAGAATACTTTTATGATTTGTCCATGTGTAGAATAGGGAGGGGCTGGAGACCACCTACAACTTGCTCTTTATTACATAACTGACATGCCAGTAAAACTACAGGTTAGCATTGCCACGTTGCCTTACAGTGAGCAGCAGACTAGGATAAAACTGCACTGACTTGCCGACAGTCTACCTTATTAGCTCTAATCCTTGCTGTCTAGTGCTGTCAGCAACATTTAAATGACATTCTGATGGCATTGATATCATTAACCCTAATTGCCATTTCTGGCCAGGATGCATTCTCAATCCTGCAAAATCATCCAATTGCCATTGTTAAAAATTGGATTCTGCCTCAATTCTCCAAACTCATCTGTAATTTCTTGCATTCTTCAATGGAAGGGTGACCACTGCCTTAATCATTCAGGTTCAGGTTTCAGGTTCAGGTTTATTTATTTCCACAGTATTAATCCAACAAAAGTTAATCATAGAAAGTAATAAATAAATAAATAAATGGATATATAAAGATTTTCAAAATCATCGAACAATCACTGTCAATTATTGAGGCATAGTCAATGATATCCAAAAGCAGTGTTGATGATACCCAGTATAATGTAAGCCTCAAATCAATAATGCAAGACTGGACATAATGCAGGGTACAGCTTAAGACCTTGACACATTCCATCCTCCAAAATAAAGTGTCACATTTTTGCCTTTCAGCCTCAATCTTCCAAAATCCTCCAAAGGGTTTAGGGGTTAGGGTTAGGGTTAGCGGTTAATACCCATAGGTCTGTGTTCATGCGTTCCAGAAGTATAGACTTGGTCAATATTCATGATCAAACCAAACTTACCAGGTTGTGTGTGTTTCAAGATGAAGTTTTCATCTTCAAATTTCTTGCCATAGATGGACTTTCCTCCAGTGCCATTGTGGTTTGTAAAATCTCCTCCTTGACACATCTGTTTGCCATCAGCTAAGGAACTCAAACAATCAAAGAGCCAAGAAACACAAAAACCAAGAAAAAAAAAACAAAATTCCCATAAAAACAACCTATGAAATCAAGAATAAAACTGCACAACAAAATTAAACAAGCTATTCAATCAAACATTGAAATTAAGATAAAATATGTATAAAGTAAACACTTTTACACTTAACCCCATGCGTACGGGAAGCGGTCATGGCCGCGGCTGCTAATCCTCATTGGAATGCAGTTGCCAGCTGTGGTATGCCGTGGCACACAGCTAGTGGGTAGTTCCACAGCTGCTGCTTTTGTGCAGTCCCGCTACCACACAGTGACTGACTTTTCAGGATCCAGCTGCGCCTGAGCTACGACCATTGGGAACATTTCAGTCACCAATTTTGTTTTGTGACCCGAGTGCAACTCTGACATATTAAGACGATTGTCATAAGTCAGCACTAAAAAAAAATTCAACCTATGTGCCTTGACAGGACGTGCTCCCGACACTCCCAGTCGACCTGTGTGAAGTTACAACGTGTGCACCTGGATTATCAAATTGTATTGTGTAGTCATTGTGGGGTGCTGTGTAGTCACTGTGGGGTGCTGTGTAGTCACTGTGGGGTGCTGTGTAGTCACTGTGGGGTGCTGTGTAGTCACTGTGGGGTGCTGTGTAGTCACTGTGGGGTGCTGTGTAGTCACTGTGGGGTGCTGTGTAGTCACTGTGGGGTGCTGTGTAGTCACTGTGGGGTGCTGTGTAGTCACTGTGGGGTGCTGTGTAGTCACTGTGGGGTGCTGTGTAGTCACTGTGGGGTGCTGTGTAGTCACTGTGGGGTGCTGTGTAGTCACTGTGGGGTGCTGTGTAGTCACTGTGGGGTGCTGTGTAGTCACTGTGGGGTGCTGTGTAGTCACTGTGGGGTGCTGTGTAGTCACTGTGGGGTGCTGTGTAGTCACTGTGGGGTGCTGTGTAGTCACTGTGGGGTGCTGTGTAGTCACTGTGGGGTGCTGTGTAGTCACTGTGGGGTGCTGTGTAGTCACTGTGGGGTGCTGTGTAGTCACTGTGGGGTGCTGTGTAGTCACTGTGGGGTGCTGTGTAGTCATTGTGGGGTGCTGTGTAGTCACTGTGGGGTGCTGTGTAGTCACTGTGGGGTGCTGTGTAGTCACTGTGGGGTGCTGTGTAGTCACTGTGGGGTGCTGTGTAGTCACTGTGGGGTGCTGTGTAGTCACTGTGGGGTGCTGTGTAGTCACTGTGGGGTGCTGTGTAGTCACTGTGGGGTGCTGTGTAGTCACTGTGGGGTGCTGTGTAGTCACTGTGGGGTGCTGTGTAGTCACTGTGGGGTGCTGTGTAGTCACTGTGGGGTGCTGTGTAGTCATTGTGGGGTGCTGTGTAGTCATTGTGGGGTGCTGTGTAGTCATTGTGGGGTGCTGTGTAGTCATTGTGGGGTGCTGTGTAGTCATTGTGGGGTGCTGTGTAGTCATTGTGGGGTGCTGTGTAGTCATTGTGGGGTGCTGTGTAGTCATTGTGGGGTGCTGTGTAGTCATTGTGGGGTGCTGTGTAGTCATTGTGGGGTGCTGTGTAGTCATTGTGGGGTGCTGTGTAGTCATTGTGGGGTGCTGTGTAGTCATTGTGGGGTGCTGTGTAGTCACTGTGGGGTGCTGTGTATAGTCATTGTGGGGTGCTGTGTAGTCATTGTGGGATGCTGTGTAGTCATTGTTGGGTGTTCGACTCGTGTGCCGTGGTACATGGGTTCGAATCCTGACGTGGGAACATGGCGCTTGTGCTCTTGAGCAAGGCACTTTACCATTATTGCTTCGTCCTTTGGATGGGACGTAAAGCCGTAGGTCCCGTGTGTTGTGAATTAGACTCTGGTATTATTATGTAGATAGTTTGACTGTGTTATGGGAGGATAAAAATTGTTTGTACTTATGTGTCAAAAAAAATGTCCTACTTTTGATCCTAAATAACTCTGTTCTTTACCAATGGAATTAAACCAAAATTTCAGATCATGTAAACAAGGCATGACACCAGCTTTGTGCAAGAGGGTGAGATTTAAACGCCATACGAAAAAAATACTCACTTTCAGAATGTCGATACAGTGCTGGAGACGGTAGCGGAAGGCGCGTGCTGCGGCTGAAAGCTTCTGAAGGAATGCAGGATCACCCCTGATGTCATTGCACATCTCCTCGTTCGTATGTTGTGCCAAACGGTCGAGGTGTGCAATAACATCAGGGGTGATTCTGCATTCCTTAAGAAGCTTCCGGCCACAGCATGTGCCTTCTGCTACCGTCTCCAGCGCTGTATCAACATTGGAGGACACCAATTCAGATTCTGACAGCGAGTATTTTGTTTGTATGGTGTTGAAATCTCACCCTCTTGCACAAAGCTGATGAAATTTGCTCAATAAAATTTGTCATGCCTCGTTTACATAATCTGAAATTTTGGTTTAATTCCATTAATTAACAACAGAGTTATTTAGGATCAAAAGTAGGACCTTTTTTGACACGTAGTATAATACAGGACACCAAAGTTTTTCGAAATACCAAAAGAAATCGTTTAGTGGAGTTCACTAAGGCACTTAATAAAATAAAGTAATACTAAAACCCTACTCATCTTTGTGGTTGACTATCCAGTATCTTATTTCCAACAGCAAATGTTACAATTTACAATCATTAAGATACAAAAAAAACTTGGTTAAATACACAGTTCAAAACACCTTCCGTCATCAGCATGTGGGCCGCCATTTTGAACAAGTCACGTGATCACATCTATGCCACTGAACTGTCGTCTGGTTGTGGGTGACATGAGCATGGTTGTGATTATTCTGTATTGAGATGCTGCTTGTTCCACAATAATCACACAATTTCTCAGTTTTCTGCCAATGGTTTCGTCGCAATGCAAGCAAATCACAAGTTGACTTGGGAGTGGCTTTATATATCAAGTAGTTTTTTAAGCTAACTTGTCCTCTTACAAGCATCATTTGTTGAATGATGAAATCCATTCAGCCAATCGGTCTGGATGCATTCGTCAGGGACGGCATCTGTTTACAGTAGATGCATTAATGGTATCCGCAATGGGAGGAAGTTTGACATAAGATATTTGCAAGGGGAGACTTTATCAGGGATCTGTTTGCTTGAGACAAGCTGTCTTGAAATCCTACTAAATGAGAGCAATGACAGCTCGTCTTTCCAAGGAAGGCTTCAACTTTTAACCACAGATGGCAACTGACTGGTAATAAGGTTAATGTATTGGCTTGACTCCAGTTGGACAAGCCTTCAACAGTTTTGAATTTACAAAGGATACAAATGTTGGAATGATTCTGTGAAATGTGCTGCCTTTCATGCCAAAGCCCTTCTCATGTGTGCAAAGACACCTGAAATTCTCTGTGGAATAAAGGAAAGGTTAGATTGCATATTAGGCCCCAATATAAATCATATAAAAGAGTTATGTCTGCCTTCAAGTGATATATTATGCACATCTGTTGGTAATACTATAGATTAAAAGATTATGTACATGTATGTACATTATGGATGCAGATGACCCTAATATACATGCATGTGAATCATTCTTTGGCTGAACTGCTGAACCACACCAAAATTCTCATAGCACTTCCTCACTTAAAGCTATAGTCCATCATTTGCAGCCATCCGAAAAAGTAACTGGTGTATTATTGTTGAAAAACGTACTTGGCTGAAAGATAGTAAGTGGACTAAACTCCCTGTGAAATTAATCTTTCTGGCAAGCTATCATTTTGAAGTAATCAACGAAAGAAGGCCTTTCCAACGGTGTGTCTTAAGACAGAAAATTTAAATTAGTAGTTCGTTTTGTTATTCGGCGCAGCGCGCGCAAGCATTGGCACGATGCACAGGCGCGCGCGGTTGCTATAATTCGTCGGATCAGTGCGCGACATCGCGTATAGCTGCAATTCAAAACATGATTCAGCAACTTTTGATTTGAAATTGAGATCCTAGAAAGCTGTTTTTCTCGGAATATACAGCTGAAGCTGAGCTGAAACTTCATCACGTTAGTTGTTCAGTATCCTTCATTAGATTTTGAACACTTTTGTTGCTTCAAACGAACAAAATGCACAAATTACAAATGATGAACTATATCTCTAACCAAACTGAATTCATTGCCAAGTTCAGCACGTTTAGAAACCCATATTTGATCACCATGTATTTCAATTGGCTCAACAAAAATTATCAAAACTTGCACCACAAAAATAATCGAATTGTCCTTTTGAATTGAAAAAGAATGATATCTAAGGCTGACAATACTGACCGCATTTAAGCTATGTACATGCAGTCACAAATTTAACGCTGTCATTGTCAAGTAGGCTATAGCTGGTTCCCAGTCCTTCATTACCATTCCAGATATCATTTTTATTTTGGCAGGGAACCAGTCCACCTGCTGCAAACCTTCTACATGACAACTTCAAAGCAATATGCTTAAAGGTCACATCAGCAAAGAAAATGACCAAATTTGAAGTTGGTTTGTCAAAGTGTCACGTTCTCAATCACAATTGATGTGAAAGGAGAACTATGAAAGTGGTAATTAGTAAGCATTTTTGATGTCCAAAGGTTGCTGGGAAGCATGTTGGTTAAGACAAATTGAGCACTATGGAGATGTTTTCCATATACGTCACTCAACTTTCAATTTGAATTCTGCACTTTAAAGGGACGATACAACATTTGCAAACATCAAAAAACCGAAATGACCAAATTATCACGAAATACCTACTGGATTGTTAGGGAATGGCAGTCCAAAGCATCCTGTAATATCATGGCTCTTGATGTGCTAACATTTTTAAGAAAACTTGTATTTTTCCAACGCTGGTCGACCAGCGTTGGAGAAGACTGGCTTTTTTCCAAAAACTGCTTCCAGCTTGTCATATTTATTTATTTCGCATTTTCTTTGCAAATAACTACACGCCTGTGAAGGAGTACAAGCCTGCTATAGACTGATTCTCTGATCTTACAATTCCCCCAAAGTCTAAAATTGCTCTGTTTCATCTTAAGTGGGGTCAGGGAGCCAGACTACAAGAACATGATTGGTTTTCTTGGTTTTTCCAGCATCTACAAGCCCAAAACATGAAACAAGTCAGTTTAACAATATTTTGTATAACACCCTAACCCTGCAAATCCATTATGTTGGAAAATTGCAGCAAAAGCAAATGTTGTACATTCCCTTTAAAGTGTGTAAAATATGGACTTTTTTTGTTCGTGCTAGAAAGCAGTGGCAGTGTGGTGTGGTTGGGTTTGTTAATACTAGTATATTAGTACCACATTATTGGAGCTAACATTTCTCCTGGGAATAAAAAAAAAATGACATTTGGATCTTAACAAGGTCTTCAGAGGCAAAGTAATTTCTCCTGGGAGACACTTCCTACATGGAATGCTTGATTCCCCAATGCCTCTTCATCATTCCTTCTTACATACATGTACGAGTCTGTTTTAAACAATTTGAAAAAATACCTTCACATGCCGAATGTTTTGGTTTTGGCTCTTTAAATAGATTCACTGGGATTGAATACAAACTCACATCTTTAAGGACAATACTGGCTCTTATATTTTAACACTTGGTGAGTGCTTGAATGAGACTGCTTCCTGTTTTTACTGAACACTGATCATTTAAAACAATATCATGAACAACCTACGGCTATACCCTTGTGTTTACTGGGGATCCAAACATGAATGCGCGTCAGCTATTTACATGTGTACCACTGAAGATCCCCAGGCAACCACAGAACCAGATTGAAAGCAGCTTCCAACACGCAATATTCATAACATCTAACCAGTCTTTTATGACAATGGAATGGCTGCCCATTCACTTGGATATGGTTTGATATCTTCAAACATTTGAGTTCATGGGAAGTGAGAGAAACTGATCAGCCTGAAGTGTGTCGTGAAGTGTGCCAACAAATTTAGCTGAAACTTTTGGGGGAAAAAGGTTTTTGTCTGGCTCTGTACTTCAGCTTGTAGACTTGATTTTTGATTTCAAACTATTTGTTAAATTCCACCTAATCTCAGCAAGCCTATCCAGGTCAAGTCCAGATGTGAGTGAGTCTAAAGCTGCTCATACTATAAGTGTCAAGTCAGGCTGAAGCCAGGGCCAAGTCATGATTGTAACAAACCAATTTATCTCTTTGGAATTAGTATAAAAATCCCTCTTACTTGTTGCATTTATTTGAGTGTTAATTCTAATTGTGAACCCTTAATTTTAACGCAATATTGTCCATGTGTTACTACCTGCTGTCATAGGAACGATGTCTGCCCGGAGAACCATGACAATACGACCCACTTGCTTGGTTCCAATCTTGATGTCAAAGTACACATGAGGATTGCCTTTTGACCTCTTGAGAGGTGGAGCACCTGCCTAATTTCAAGATTCACAAAAATAAAGAACAAAGTTTGATCAACCAAATAATTTTCTCTGCAAATTTGTCAGCATTATATTCATTTTATGGAGGTTTTGTAAAGAGACAGGTACATGCAGGTCTGTATTTTTTTCCAAGGAAACATGTAGTGACAGTGCCTACAATATAGCACACTGAATTACAATTTTGCAAAGACCTATCAAAATTTACATGTAATTAAAAAAAATAATAACAATGGCATGATCATGATGTATCATCCAGTGTTGGAGCAAAGGCTTTGACCCTCAAGGCCAAGGCCAAGGCCAAGGCTTTGACCCTCAAGCCTCGAGGCCAAGGCCAAGGCTTAACCCTCAAGGCCAAGGTCAAGGCGCTGTTTTATGTAATGACCACTGATATAGAACTAATTATAGTCACACGAGTGACACATTATCACGCAAGGGCGGATCCAGAACACAATTTTGGGGGGGGGAGGGGCAAAGAAATTTTGGTCCCCCCCAAAAAAGGGGGTAAAAAAATTACGGCTTGGGCTTCGGGGCCCGCTTAAGGGCCCTGAAAATTGTTGGATTCAAGATGCTCTGTGGTGCGATTTGAGGCAATTTCTGACCATTTTAACCAATGTTTTTTGAGGAAAAGATGGTGGTGTACTCATTGCCTGCCTTTATTACGACGTCACATAAAAAAAATGGTTTCGGGGTTTTTTTGGGAGGGGGGGGGATGGCCCCTTTTGGCCCCCTGGATCCGCCCTTATCATCACGAATTGCTCGTTACGAAGAACAACATTTCTTTAATTGCAATCAATATGCTCGCATAGGCCTACACCGTTTTATGACTGCACTGTATCTATTAAAGTATAAGTTCAGGTCTTCAATATGGTTTAACTAAACAAAATAATGATTTACTTCTACATTGACACATGATTCTCCCAAGTGTAACAAAAGGGGGATCCAAGAAACTGATTTGGGAAATTTTTATTTGCTGGCCCAACATGGTCAGAAATATCAGCATTATCTAAAACAGATACATGCAGATCTTCAGCACTTATCAGGGAGACATATACAAACAATCAGATCTATTCCATAGTTATATGCAATTCAAGTGATCATCTCATTAGCCCCACAAGTGTATGGAATATTTTTGCAGCAAATCTACTACAATGGTAACATGTGATACTATAAAAGTGGAAGTGTGCCCAACACACAAATCTACAGGGTGCTTCCCTCCTCCATGGTAATACGATTAAAATGGTAACAGCACAATTTCGAACAGAATTATCTAGAAAATGCAAAAATCTATGGGCCTTGAAGAGCCTTGACTCAAAATTGCAAGGCCCTGAACCCTCAAGGCCAAGGCCAAGGCCAAGACTTAAGCCCTCAAGCCTCGAGGCCAAGGCCAAGGCCCTAAAATCCAGCCTTAAGGCAGCCTTAAGGCCAAGGCCCAGCATCAAGGCACTACATCACTGGTATCATCTTATTTCATTATAGTTTCCTGAGTTTCAGACTCATCTGGAGTACGTTTTGGTGAGCATTACATAACGAAAAACTGGTTCTGTTGTGTCTCTTTGGCTAATTGTTTTGGGATTTGAGTATTGCATTATCGTGCGAAATTCTCGCCCATTTACAATGGCCAAAGAAATTCACTGACAAGAAACAACTGAACCAATTCTTAGTTATGACCGCCAAAACACACCCCAGATTTCTGGTTCTGTAGATGGTCAAATAAGAAACGATGTAACTTTTATTTGATGTAATGTGATACAGTGACATCACCACATCATTAATCACTACACATCTCCGGGTACGTTCCATTAGCTTCCTCATCTACACAAGGTTTACACTTTTGAAAGCCATGACATGAGGCTAAATGAACGCTGCCCTGTATTCATGGTATTCGCCTGGCATTCTGGGAAAATTAAAGGTATAGTCCATCATTTGAAATTTGTGCATTTTGTTCATTTGAAGCAACAAAAGTGCTCACTGACAAGATCTAAAGAAAGGTGCTGAACAACTAACCTGATGAAGTTTCAGCTCAGCTTTAGCTGTATATTTCATGAAAAACAACATTCTAGGATCTCGATTTCAAATCAAATCTTGCTGAATCATGTGTTTTGAATTGGGCCTGAATTCAGCGGCTGAGACACTTTCTCACAGTCAAGTCTTATCCCTGTCAGGATGGGTACAGTACCCCTAAACTGACAGTCTTTACATTGGGTTGGCACACCTCTAGAATCAATGTCAGAAATATGTGTGCACAGTTTCCCATATGGTGTTGGAATTTGCCAGGATGGGTATGGTTCCTGGTAAATCATGCTAGGGAGTTAGGGTTAATCACAGGTTTGCTGTGCAACTGTAAAGCTAACTGACTCCTATTTAAACTCAGCAAGTGTTTTTATAATTGTCAAGGAGTGCATTGTATTTACCTCATTTGAATCTGTTTCTGCTGATCTTTTGCCCGTTTCCTCATCACCTTGTCCGCCTTTCCCATCCTTTTCTTCCTGTGTTTTCAATGTTGCTCCTGCATACTTCTTCAGCCAATTATCATCAGACCAAACTGAGACCAATACAAATACAAAATTACAGAAAAGAGATCTTTATATTAAGTGTATAACACATTAAAAAGGGGAAATTCCAGCGATACAAACCACATACAATATTTATAAAAGAACACCATGAATCATGGAGGAAGCTACTAGTTTTTGTGGTAAATCCCCTCAATGCATCAGTACTGAGAAACTCTATTGCAACAAGAGTCAGTAGTCCCTACATCTTTAGTGGCCTCCCACTGCCAATGACTATCTATGCCAGGCAAGGTGTGGGTTTGAATACAGTCCCGCTCCATCAGCAACAATTACAAGCACCACTGCATACCGGTACCTGTATATCACCATAGGATGTAGCCCTCACACCAACTGTCACTTCAAACTTATTAGAAGTGAACAACACGTTTTATAAAGCATGCAAAAGTGAAACCACAAATACTTTTCCTAAAAACTTCTATCAAATATAGGAGTTTAAAAATATCAGCTCCTTGCTGATTTATCTGAAATGTAGTGAAAATGCTGCTTATTGTATGGAAATTGTTTTTATAGATAATAGTAGATAGATAATAGTCAACTGTTAATGAGACATGCCTGGTAGCATGTCTGTCCGTTAATTTAAGTAACATCTATGGCTTTAAATAGCGCCTGTGACTATGGGTTGAGAGGTCACCACTTTTTGCAGTGGACAAAGAAATATATCACTTGCAATGTAAAGAGGACTGGGCTTGTCATGTCACAAAGTATTGAAATAAACAGGGTGGTTGTCCGTCCCATAAGCCCGAATACTGGAAGTACCTTCAACTCCTTCAGTTGACTGCTATATTATTATTATTTCAACCTTGCTTGAAAAAGATGGAGTAAAGTTGCTTCCATTTGTACTGTGCTCATCATCTATTATTACAACAAATGTACAATAATAATTCTAAAATCTGTCCAACTTCTTAAAGACAATGTAAAGTATAACACAGTACCTGGTTTGGAATGTCCCTCTTTGATTTTCATTGGCTTGGCAAGGTTGACTCGTATTGTCCTTCCAAACAGCTCAGAGTCATTCTGAAGAAACAAACATGGACGTCTGCTAATTCCTATAGGTGTCATGTTTACACACTTAAACATTAAGGGCATGACAGAATATTGCTACACTTTTTCACACAAAAAATATTGTAAAACTGTATATGCCTTTTTTGTCTGTTTTTCCAAAATGTGTACAGGGTGAGTAAAAAAAACGAAACCCAGATGTTGTGACCTTTTTTTAGTGAAGTTCTCCATGTAGCACTTTCAAAATCTAGAACTTGAAAGCCCAATTTATAAGCTTTCGTTTAGTACAAGAATTATTCAAATCACTCAAGTACTTTTCAAGTTACAGAATTTTCAACACAAACACTGTTTTGAAGTTCTGTCCACGGATCACAACATAGGTAAGTGTTCTTTCAGCAAAACAAGAACAATTCACATACATCCATCTCGACCAATGGGAATGGGTAAACTGTCTTAGAAATTTATGAATGATGCTTTATGAGCACCCTTGCAGACATGGATCCAACCATACTGATGTTTTCAAGTTCATGATTTTAACAAACAATTACCAACCCATTTCTTTTTATGTTATCTTTTCTTTATGCACCCTGGACATATGTAATATTCAAGTACAAACTTAAATATCACACGAGACTTGTAAACCAGACAGAAAAATGGTTTGTGCCGAAAAGTGAGACATAAATGATTGAATGATAGTGACTCACCATATTATCAATTGAAGCAGCAGCATCCTAGAAAAGAAAAATATTGCAAAATATTTTTGAATTAAATGAAAGTGTGAGACACATACAAACTGAAATAATCAATGTCATCTAGGAACTTAGCAAGGGTGCAAAAGTGATAAGGATTCCTCTCTTAAAAGAGCTTCCAGATTCAAAAAGCTTTTCTTAATCTAAATAAACAAGACGGCAAATATTGTGGTGTGGTCATTGTTTTGTTTGCGTTAACTCCTCTTTCCTTTTATCAGCAATATTTGTTGATTGCAGTTCTGTTAGTCCCTGAAATGCCCAAATCTGCCCCAGCACTGCATGGGTTGATGGATTGATCAGGATATATTATACAAGTACTTATGGTTTAATAAGAAGCCTTTCAACCAAGGATATCCCCATACATGTTAAGTTGATAATATAGGTTTTCCCGGCTATTTTAAAATGTTTATCATTCGAATTCACTGTTTCTAATATTCGAATTCGTCCATAAACATCAATTTAGTGCCCTCCCAATGTTTAATTTCGTCCTTTGTCAGACAATTTCAAATTCAGTTCAAGCAAGTTCAAACAATGAGCACAAGTTTTCGTCCCCAAATATTCCATTTCTTCGTGTCTCCGCCAAACCTTGTTATTCAGAAATCAAATTCGTCTAACTGATTTATATCAGATAAGATGAATTCAATCTTTGAATGCTTCCATTGGGCAACAGCTTAGACGAATTCGATCTGTAATGACGCTATTCTCGACCCGGTGACTAAAGAGGGTGACCAAACTTTAAAATTGAATGGTAAATGACTAAATTGGTTTTGTTAAAAGTATGTGACATTTTTTTAGTTGTTGAAATTGAAAATAGAGTTGATGAATTTAAATGCCAAATCTTTTAAAATAGCCTGGAAAACCTATAGTTGGTTCAAAAATCAAATTTGATAAGAACATGTAGAAAACATTAGGGCATCCCTTTTTCATTCCTTGGTTCTCATTTCTGACAGACCCTATTTTGAGCTTCCAAAGGGAAAAAAACACCTTTTTTGTCACTGCTGACTCTGTCTGGAACCCCCACTATCACAAAATAAATTAATAAAAACAAAAACAAATATGAAATTCAGGAAATCAGGCCTTGTGATATTTGAAAGCTATGGAAAATAATAGAGGTTTGTGGCTTTATACCTGTAGTTCTACTGTTATATGCTGCCACTACAGCCAAAAGGATAGTGAACTTCATGGTACAGATCTAAAGATGGCTTTATTTTTTCAGTGATATCGAATGATGCAGGGGTGTGAGTGACCACTGATAAAAAGAGCTGAAAATACCTGAAAAAAGGTGTAAAAAAAAGCTGAACTTTGGAAATCTCCAATACTTTTAACACAAGTGAGGGGAAAAAGCTAAGTCCAAAACAAAAAAAGCTGAAATCAGCTTCAAAGCTGAGATTTCACACCCCTGATGATGAAAATCTCATTGCTATTAACAAAACAAGAGTCTATACGCACCAGTACCAGTTCTCAGTTGAATGGGGAGTTTGGGTTGAATGGAGAGTTTTGGTGAGACACCGGACTAACATATGTTGGAGTCATTAGTATTTCTCCAGAGACCGCGTAAATATCCATATTGGAAAGGATTTTTATGACGCCGGCCTTCTCTCCACAGACCACCTTTCAAGTATGGTTGAAATTGATGACTGAACTTTGCAGTGAACCATACATGTACCTAGTGTGGATATTACTTTGTTTTCGTGTATTTAAGAAAAACCTGTGAAAAAAAACTAATTTTACTCAAATTGTGAAAACTCTTTGAACCCAATTTTTTTTCTATGATTCCCTTTAGTGTTTCTCTTCACTTTGCAACGGATAAACCTAACCCAAAAATGCCTCAAAACCTGTTTTCCAGAGACGGGGAAGCATTGTGTGGACGTGGGGAGGTCCACACAACGTCGCTGCTACCTGGTTTATGTGGACCTCTTTTGTTCCTAAGTCCACACAGTGAATGTAATGCTTGGACACACAAAAGGAATAACATATCGGGATAAGCCAGGGGGATAACAGGTCCACAAAGGTAAAAGTAACAATCATAATTCATTCCAACAGACTGAGAACAAACTGAGTACATGTATGTACATATAATGACCACCGTGGTTACTACACTATATTGCCTTCAATACCTCTGCAAACTCAAATTCAACAAATGCAAAGCCTCGGTGCTTTTCCGTTTCATAATCCAAGGGAATGTTGATATCCAGAATATCCCCAAATGGAATGAGAGCAGCATGCAGGACCTTCTCATCAACTTCTTCAGCAAGCCCTCCTGAAAAAAAAACAACACAAAGAACAAGGGCAAAATGAATGAAAGCTTTAAAATAACACCTGGGCAAATTCCATGAGAAAGCGGACACTTGAACATTTATGAAGTCTTCAAAACTGCAAGCATCACAACCTCCAATGTGGTATCAAGTTAAAGGGGACAAGGTCTTTCATTTGAGTGATGTGGCAGCGAGTTAGAATATGGTTAAAGGGCACGGGCAATGTAATTTTTGCACGGGCAATGTAATTTTGTTTTGCCATTCCATTTACAGAAAATGTTGGTGCCTTTTTGGTATATGCTAATGCCAATTTCTATATTCATGAGCAAAAGAGGCTGGCAACAACTGTGGCCGACACCTTTTGCCTAAATTGTAGATTGACACCCTTTTTTAATAAAACTAAAAGGGGGTAGCTCATTCGTATGGTTTTGGTAGTTATTATTATTCACTTTAGGTAGTTGGATATCTCTGAAATATTTGTGCAATATTCTTTTGTTTTGCAATGATGGCTAACTACACTTTATATATATAAATTATTATCGGTAAAAAGGGTGCATGACATGCCCAATGGTAAAATTAGGTTGCTCTTGAAATAAGGATTATTTATTTCGAAGGCCATCAACATTCAACTTGGACCATATACATGGTCACCGTCATGACCGTAACGATAGCACTGAGTTGAAAACTGGGAAAAAATTCCATTCTGAGCCACCACTCACATTCCTTAATAATAATAATAATATGACCTGAAAAGTACCCAAAGTTGTAAATCTAATGAAGAAACACAGTTTAAGGAGAGCACAAATTCTTTGATAATACTTTAAAATGTTCTGTCATGGCCCATAGACTTTGTGCAGGAGCTCTGAGTGGTGGCCTAGCCCCATAAATGTGGCCATTACTGGACTACCTCCGTAATAAAGGCCACACTTCCACCATGTACAAAAACATGTCGAACTTTGTCAAATATTGTTTTCATATTTAGGCTTAGTTTGTGGTTTATTTTTGTTTTAGAAGCATACTCACCCTCTTTATAGGCTTATCAGAAAGTGCTGCCTTTTTCAGATGTCTAATTTTCGTGAAATTTCATGTTGAAATTTTGATACGCAAACGTTTGCAAACGAATCTGGAAATTTCACGAAAAATAGACATCTGAAAAAGGCAGCACTTTCTGATTAGCCTATAAAGAGGGTGAGTATGCTTCTAACATGTCTAACGCAAAAATAAACTACAAACTAAGCCTAAATGTGAAAATCCAAATTTGACAAAGTTCGACATGTTTCTGTACATGGTGGAAGTGTGGCCTTTATTTACGGAGGTAGTCCAGTAAATTGGCCACATTTATGGGGCTAAGTCATGTAAGTGGTGGCCCAGTATGGAATTTTTCCAAGAAGTTCTTTCAGAAAAAAATAATGCAACCTGACGCCACTTTTTTCTTAATATATCATCTCAATGAAGGTCAGTCATTGCAGAAATGATGATTAGACTAAGAGGCTTTTTATAAGACATGAATCTGGGACTGAGTGAGAAACATTTCCAATTTTGCAAATACTTTAAAAAAATTCTTGACTCTCTATAGACTTTGTACTAGCCCCATAAATGTGGCCTATTTGTTGACTTGCCGTAAACATAGACATTTGGGCTTACTTTGTAGGTTTTTGCTTTAGAAGATATAGGCTAATCAGAAAGTGCTGCCTTTTTCAGATGTCCATTTTTCGTGAAATTTCCAGATTCATTTATCAAAATTTCAACATGAAATTTCACAAAAATTAGACATCTGAAAAAGACAGCACTTTCTGATTAGCCTATATAGAGGGTGAGAATGCTTCTAAAGCAAAAAAAACCTACAAAGTAAGCCTAAATGTGAAAATCCAAATTTGGCTCCGTCGACACGTTTTTGTACATGGTGGGTGTGTGGCCTATGTTTACGGAGGCAGTCCAGTAAACAGGCCACATTTGGGGGCTAACTTTGTACACGACCGCTGAAGTGGCGTCAGGCTGCAACTTCTTTCATTTCCGTTCCTTCTCACCTACCCACATAAACCATTCGTTTGTTATTAGCCATGGTCTAAAAGTTAATGTATTATGACATTCAGAAAGACAGCTTCCATGCCATACTCGCACCGATCGACTGAACTTGAAGTAGGCCTAAGTGGACTTGTTCAGTTGTTGTGACTTGCGACTTGCGTACCGCGGACGTACATACACGTACACACGCATACACAGTACACACGTGTGCATCGATAAATTATTATAGCAAAGAAAACGACTGATCTATTTGTCTGGTTCCCTGACCATTCTTAACTGTATTGCTACGGACAGGGCGTTGTGAAACCAGACTTAATTCGCAAAAGTATGGTGATCTGATAAGACCATAGAGTTATATATTTTTTAAAATTAAAACTGGAGCGCCCTCTTTTACTGCAGCGGTGTCACGCTCACGCGCATGCTGCACGAACTCTTAAAGACGCGGCACGCGCGCATTTTGGTGTTCTTATTGGCCGAAGGAGCCCGAAGCGCGTGCCCCCTACCTGAGCACGACTCACGCAAGTCTTGCGCCACCGCTGATAATTATTATTCTATTATTATGAATCATTTCTGGTGGGAGGAAAAGTCCAGAAGAATATTCTGGGGAAAACCCACGGAATCAGACAGGGACTGAAAACCTAATCAACATATTGGCCCAGGCGGGATTCAAACCCGGGTCACAGCGGTGAAAGGCGAGGAAAGTACCGCTACGCCAACCTGATACGCCAACCTGACTTAAGGGAACTACGTCCTGGAATGCACCCAATTTGTTAATCGGAAAGAACATAAGCATCCACACAACTCAGTTGATCCTTTAAAAAACTGGGCGTTTTGGGCTAGTCTTTGTGTTATGCGTGCGAGAACGACTTTCGGGGTCCCTTTTGCGACCCCAAAGTCGGGCTGTTTTTCATGCTAGTTTTGATTCCAGCTGAAAAAGTGTTCGCCTTCTGCGGACGTGTAAGAAACATTATGTGTGCATTGGTGATGTGTGTATTTATGTGACTTACACAACGTGTATCGTACATTGACTGAAAACGACAGGAAAAACGTATGCGTACTCCGCCGTGTCCGATGTTAAACAATCGTTTGTTTTTTTCGTCTTTTCTCGGGGGTTGGTTTCAACCAGATGTTTGAAATAAGATAAGTTAACAATCCAAAACATGAACATTTCGAGGATTTCAGGACGCAGTGCCCCTTTAAGTTTATCCAAGACGCTAGTGATTGATAGTGGATCATTCCTTAATCTTTCACCTTCGTTTGACATTAGTGCTTCATCTGACGTCATGATTAGACCAGCGCGCCTGTTACTGTGTTAGTGCGAGAAAGTAATCTCACACACACAAAAACAGTTATGCAAGGGCGGTCTTCAAACTGCAACCAACGCTATCAATGTTACGGACGTCTTGGGCCAAGACTACCCCCAACACATCACAATAATATTATAAATTCCCCGATATGCCCACGTGATGCATGCTCTATTTAGAAATTATTCAAAAGTTGTTCCATCGAAATAAAGTATGGCGGCTGTGCGTCAGTGTTGACTGATTTAAATCCCGTTTATTTAAATCACTGATTTAAATCGCGATTTAAATCAATCAATTTTTCAATAAAAATCACTGATTTCAATCAGCTTTTAGTAAACATGTTATTTTTGGCAAAATAAATTGTATGAGGGTCATTTCAATCATTTAAATTAAATGACTCCACTTAATTACAAAACTACTTCATTCATGCATGGCCTCAACTTAGGTTTTGCATAATTACACAAAATCATTGTTCTGATTAAAAGTCAAGCTCCGAGTCAATGCAGTCTAAATAGATTTGTTTGAAGTTTGAATTCTGATTCTTGTAGAATATCAATTAATTGTTCAGTCAGCACACTCACTTTCTCTTTAATCATTCCATGATCTGTCTACAATGATAATATGAATCAACGATGCTGTTGTAGGCAACCAATCGATAGTCTCATTTCCTAACTTTTCCCCATACAAAATTAGATTTAGATTATAACTTGAAAGGTGCAAGGCCTGATTTGAATGAATCATAATTATAATGTTCCCCCCTTGCGTTAAGGACCATTAATCAAACATTCTTTTCACCACTTTAACAAGAATTAGAGTTATTTTGAAATTAGAAGCACTTTATTTTTTAAATACTTGCCCAGGGAGAACTGTTGTTGGTGTATCACGTACCATAGCTAACACGTTTTTCATTTACGTCCGCACACGCCGTACCTCAACGGTATCAATCAAGCCATACACCTTTAGGGTGTCTTCAGTATGTATGTACCACGGGCGTCGCCAGGATTTTTTTTTCCGGGGTGGCAAAATTCCTTAAATCTTTCAACATGTTCTCAATTTATCATTTTTTTCCGAGCGTGGGCAGGGGAACATTTGCCCCCCCCCCCCCAATCAAGTTAACAGCAATATGGCTTCGCACCTCTTTTTCATCCCCCCCCCCTTTTCCAGGAGGTCCCCCCTTGTACCAATGAGGTTGACTGCATATGATACTACACTTATGTATATGAAATAAAGTGATTTTTTTTCAAATCACTGATTCAACACCGATTTTTTTTTTCCAAAGGCATTTATCAATGTTAATATTCCATATTTGTCTGGAAATTTTCCAATACTGTATGTAGTTTTATGGACGATGGGTATAGGAACCTGAAACCCCTTGTCGAAAAGGGTGTGTGAGAAGATTTAGATACATTTTGAGACGATCACTATTTCGAAAGGTAAAAATATATAACAAAAATCTGATTTACATTGTATAAAATTCGATTATCTATATAAATCTATGGGAAAGACAAAGTGTGGACTTTTCTCGCAATTTCTCAAATGTTATCAAGCAAGATGATGATATCACGCATTAGTTATAATGCCCGAAAAGAAAATCATAGAATCAAAAATATATTTTGTGGTAATCGTGTAAAAATTGTGATACCGTGACATTTCCTTAATGGATAAAATGTATTAACGTTCGTTTAGAGCCTCCGTAGCTATTTCGGCGGCAGCGCAGTTTTGTGCGGCTGCGGCATGCGCATGCATGATGAACTGATGACAGTCATGACCAGATTGACAGCAATGCTTGGCGCAACTTTCAAGAATTAGTGACGTTGATCAACAAATTAATGGTATAAAATTTGCTTCTTGAAACCAATAGCTGAGTAATTGTTGACCATAGGAGGAATTTCGTTTTCTGTATTATAGTGTTTAGGCCTCCTTTCGGAAAAAATGTTGCAACCTGACGTTACTTCTGTGATTGTGTACAAAGTCTATGGACTATGGAGAGTCAAGAAAATTTGCTATAAATGCTAAGTATTTCCTAACAATATTGGAAATGTTTCTCAGTCTCAGATTCGTGTCTTATCATCATTTTTGCAATGTACTTTCTTCATGACTGTTCCTGTTGACAACCATTCAAACTCAATATCCAGGTGCACCTGGTATAAATTGAGTTTGAATGGTTGTCATGCCAAAACCTAGTCCGAAAATTTGGGACTCTCAATACTGTGTATGAGAGTCCCAAAACTTAAGGTATCCATATCGTGCAAAAGTTTGTGCTGCATAATAAAACCAGTGTGAATCAAATTTGCAAGCTTCTTACTCATTACAGTTTCTTCAATAATCCTCGAAACTTCTGCCTCGAAAAGTTGCTGTTGTGAGCATTGCGTCACCAAAAATTCAGCTTTTAATTCTTATTTTGCAGGGAGTTATCGAAATCCAAACACAGAACATCACGTTGATCAGTACTGCAATGCATTGTGCAAAAAGACTCTTCAGCTAATACATTTTCATCGTGTAGATAAAACAGCGCCCTCTTGTTGATCTGAGTAAATACAAAATGTTTCATTTTTTAACAGAGGGCGCTATGTTCATTTGGCCATTGATTAAAAAACAAGTAAGCTGCAAGGCTCTTCCTACACCTACCCAGAATACCTTGGGAATCACACAACCATTTCTAGAGCATGGAGAATGACGTGGATGGTTTTTGAACTGTCAAAAACTTGCCTTAAAATTGGATTTAAGGTCTCAAATTTCGCAGGTGACATGCTTGCAACTTAAGCATTTTGATGTATGTGTTGTGTGGGCATTAATTAGCCTAATGGTGAGTAAAAAAACGTCAGTAGTAATTTTGCACGTTTTTATGCACTCACGGTCCCAGTCTGGCCAAAACCCCCCAAAAACTGTCCGGTGCAATAGTCTGAGTAACTTGGACCCAACTTTAGCACTAGCTGGAGTTACCCAGCCCTAAAGTTTATCATTGGGCTGTCATTTAGGACAACCCAATGATACAATTTAGGGCTGGGTAACTCCAGCTACTTTAGCACCAGACACAAGTGTCCTGTGTCTATTGTCAGATTGTGCATGCTCAGCGAATGCTATTGGCACCGGACAGTTTTTGGCATGACACGTCCGGCCAAAACTCACTGGGCCCCCAACCCCAGCCAATGTTGTCTCTCATTGTGCAGACTGTGCTTAAGCGCGAGATGACAGCATTGACCGGGAGACCAGGGAATGGGGATATGTTCATTGTGTGGACGTGTCCCAACCATTTTGGCCGGGATCGTAGGCCTAGACCCATAAACGTTGCGTCAATACAACACCGTGCTCCAGAGTTGCGTAGAAACACTCTACGCACGAGATTGTACGGGTACCCGGACAGCTTTTACCGTTTTGCGTGTGCATGACTCGGAGTACCAGGGTACCGTGCGTTGCCTCAGAAAATCACAAGTTCTGCTCGTACGTTTGTTGTTGTGTTGAGGTCGTTTTTACCCTTCAAATTTACAGAAAGCTTCATATGTAAGTACATATTACTGGCAAAATGACGTGCTGCGTAACAATTTCGAGTGTTTTTACGAGAGGCTGAGCCGTGGCGTTGTTATTGATGACAGGTTTACCAGTCTAAGCTAGGCCCTGTCAACTCAAGTAGGCTGCTCCAGTATAGTCCAGCTTTTATGACGTCCTCATTGCATTACAACAGAGGAGTCTAACCTGGGCTAGGCCTGTGTATTGTGGCCTTGCACTGGAGTAAACTCTGTGCTAAGAGTCTACTCCAGTGCGAGGCATAGAATGTCTTTGCAAATGGTCAATTGTATACATGTACATTTCTTTGCAACTAGGTTGGGTGGTTTGATATGAATAATAATTCTTTCAGGTGGCAATTGTTATCTCAATCACATGTTTAAATAAAAAGATTGTTTGGATTATAACATACGTTTTGTATTTAGGTAGCCCCATTCTTTAAACTTCGTCCTCAAGGCCATTTAGCTCAAAATTTAGGGAAATTATGGCATTTTTTCATGTGAATCATTCGGCCTGAAACTCGGCATGTGGATTCACTTACCCAAGCATCCACTTATTCACCAATTTAGTACTTTGCCGTGGTTCCTTCTGCATGTTCTGGTGACATTTGTGTCTTAATTTGCATCAGTGCAAACAGCATTGACCTCCACTTGGGGTGGCAAATAACTACATGTAGACAAATTTCACCAGAAGAAACAATGGGGAAGTCCTTATTTTGGTGAAAAAGTGAGATGCTTGGGTATTAGTAAGTGAACCCACATGCCGAGTAGGCCTATCTGGCTGAATGATTTTTATGAAAGAATGCCATCATTTCCCCAACTTTTTCAGCTTATGTGGGTATGGTCTGGGAAAGGGACATTACTCCAGTGCCTGGCCATAGAATGGAGCTAGTATTGAGGTTGATCAAAAGTTTGTTTTCATGGGTTTCTGGACCCAAATCCAGTTTTCAAACTTTAAGTGGAATTAAATTCTCATGACAGATGGCAGACTTACTGTGGGCTCCCTTATATTTTGCACTACATTTAGTCGAGCACCATTTGCAGATGGTGTTGTAATTTTTTAATTGTGCGTCTGGAAGCCAGACTGAGGGAGCGGTGGTCGTGTATCTGAAACCTGTAAATGCTTTTTAATTAGCACAATATGTGAGGGAGCAGACTAATGACCAGCCTGGCAGCTCATGCACGATGTCGCTGTATGGTCTGACATTACCATTTTCTCTGATTTTTGTCTTGACTATCCAAATTTCCCGAAGAATGTTCGTGTCGGTCGAGATCGTAAGTGGGTGCAGAATTCTCAAGCCTTATGGCCTTACTGAGGTTGTGGTATTTGGCGAGAACGGCGCCAAAGAGCCGGAGTCCAACAGCAACGGAGGAACGAGACGCAAGTCAGGTTTGTTTCGGTGCATGGATCAGACTGACGTCTCGTGGCCAGCCCGCTCGAGCTGGCCACTCACGCCGTCAAGCCTGACTGACTTTATTCAATACGCATTCACTACACTCCTCCCTGTCATGTTTTTTCTTTTTAGTTCAACTTACAATGTAAATGTACATGTACATGTATTTGCAACGATAATAAAGGAAATTAACCTTCCTGTCTGAAATGGAGACACGTTCGTTAAGTTTTATGAAAACCTGTAGCACGTACACTATTCATTACAAAATTATCGAAATATAACATAAATCTTACTCTACTATTCTTCTCTTTAACATTAACCTGTAGCACGTACATTATTCATCAAAATCTTAACATAAATTTTACCCTTCTGTTCTTCTCTTTAACTATTCTTCTCCCTATTCCCATCCCTATTCTCATTCTTTTGTCTTTTTTTTTTTCTTCATTTTCAACACTTACTGACGGCTTCGGAAAAAAAATTATTCCCGGCTGACTTGTTCAATAATTATAATTATAACATCTGAGACAGAATAATCTTCTCCTTTTTTTTCTCTCTCTCTCTTCTGTCAACACTTCATAGTATATATTGCTGTACAAAGGAAATACATTATTTTCTATTTGGAACCTGTGACGACACGTGTACTTTTTGCAACACGTTATAGCTATAACTAATAATTTAACTAATGAAATTGTTATTTCTATTAAGGACTGTTCCTCATTTTCAGGAACCACTTATTCCAAAAAGGCGACTCCTGCACAGTGTTCAAGAAACTTAATCCCGGGAAAAAAAAACACACTTCCGCTTGGAACAAAACACTTCCGCTGGGGCCCAGGGTAAAAAAAAATTAGGAGCAACTTATTCCGTACAGGGTTTTCGTATTTTTGAGGCAGTTAGTGAGGATGTCGCTGACGGGTGTACCTCTGATCGCAGCTACTTCTTTGGCCACGAGTTTGGCCATGGTTGGGTTGCTAAAATGGACTGTCTGCCCCGTATTTTTAGGTGGAAAATAGGGTGCGTCTGTCTCGAGGAGAAGTCGATTTAGAGGGATGTTTTTGGCTACATTTCTTGGACCAGTAACCCCCTAGGCAACGATTAGTGTAAGTCCTACATACAGATTAGGGAAGCTTGAACACCACTTTTGGGCTCCCTCCCAATCCCCAGTGTAGCAATGCAGGTGGATCTTGCAATGTGTGGGCAGGGTACCAAGTGCGATGCGGAGGCAGTCCTCTTCAGCTTCCCGACAATGAATTACAACCGGTTTTCCTTTTTCAACTGCCAATTCCAAAAGACGTCTGAATACTACTTGTTGGCTTAATTTGTTTCTATAATGGTCACCCGAATAGTCAAGACCAACTTCTCCGAGGGCGAAAACCTTTGCATGATCCATTAACCGTTCTATAATCTTGAAAGACTCCTGGTTGAATTTGTGGACCTGTTTGGGGTGCGCTCCTACCGCCGCGTATACCAATTCGTCTGTCACCATCTCTGTCCACCATTCTTCATCAGTCAGAGTCTCTTGGTCGCAAAAAACTGCAACACAACCTGCAAATCCAGTGGTGTCGATGTGTTCTCTTCGGAGAAAATTAGCCAGGGTCCCCTTGCAGTGAGCTTTGTTGAGTAGTCGATCGATGTGGCAATGGGCATCGATGAAGTCGTTGGTCGGCTGGATCAGCGACGTGGGTGTCGCCACTAGGAGCAAGAGGCGTTGTAGCGTCCTCCAGTGAAGCACCGAGGAGAGACGCGTGGGGCGATGCAAGTTGCGTTCTCTTAAGGGAGGCAGTCCGACATATTCGTCGTATGCGTTCCACACGTGAATCTCCTCAGGGCTAAACGTCGAAATTTCGTCGCCCAACTGACGCCGGACAACGAAATTTACTAACTCACTGGCGGACGCCAACTCCAGTCTGGAACAGACGTGTTTTACAAACCCATCGACTCGTTCAGCTAGCTCCTGAAGATGATCCTCGCCAAATGGGCCATGCAGGTCAACGTGCAAAGCGATCTCCCATCGCTGGCATTCCCAACATGAGAGGAGCGGAAACAGGAACCACCAGCCATCGTTGGCTATGTGACGTCTAATGACGTGCCGTCGTAGCTTGTTGGTCCGTATCCCGCACCCTGGTTGCGGACACAGCTGCTGGTGTTTCTTGGGAGCTGCTGGAGGGAGCGTCTCTGGTTGATTGGATAGTGACGACTCAGCTGACGGTGACGATGGCGGGTCTGTAATGGAAGGTCCATGGGCTGTCGTAGTTTCTGTGATGACAGGATCAAGCAACCCGTCCTCGTCATAATCTGGGACGAAGTCCGCCTCCTCCATTTCCTACATTTGGTTAGGGAAGACATGGTATGACGAAATAAAGGAGTACAAAACTACCTTCATTGTTAAATCCCGTCCCTGTAACGAGCAGGAAGCCTAACTTCCCTGCCGCTCCTTGTAGTGGTGATCGTTGAAGGCTGAACACCTTCATTGTTCACCTGCACATTTTCATTACCCCCCTTGGATGCTGCTTGAAATAGTTCCCCCAATCCGTAGCCCTCATTTGCAACTATACTGCCCTGGCCTTCCGAACTTTCAGCTCCTAGCAGTTTATTACGCATTCGCCTTAGCCAAATTGGGACCTCACGGTCTTCACACTTTTTAAGCAGATCGTGATGTACGACCGTGGTCTTCTTCCTACCGCGTACCTTATAAAGTACCGGAGAGAGAGGTTCTACGACCAGTAGTGGCCCAAGCCATACAGGCTGTAATTTACGGGACTGGCCAGTTTTAGAGGATTTATTTAGCCTGTACACAATGTCTCCCTCCTCAAATGCAGAGTAGTTTTGGCTCAAATCATAGTTCTTTTTCTGATAATTTTGTGCCGTCCCTATGTTCTTTCTAGCCACAGCATGGGCTTTAAGCATTCTCTCCTTCAGGTTTTGTGCGTATTCATGAGGTTGTTCTCCACCAACATTATTATTTTTCATCTCAAAAACTAATTCTACTGGTTGAATGACCTCTCTTCCCAGCATTAAAAGGTTTGGTGTCAAGCCGGTGTGCCGGTTCGGAATGGCTCGTATAGCAGCAGTCAAAATTGGGAGATCTTCATCCCACTCAGACACATTTCCCTTTAAGTGGCATCTCATGGTTTGTAAGATAGTTCGATTATATCTCTCGACCTGCCCGTTGGAACAGGGTCGATATGGAGTTGTACGGGTCTTAGCAATGCCGAGGATGTCACAAATTGCTTGAAATAGATTACTGGTGAAATTTGCGCCCTGATCTGTATGTATTTGAAGTGGACAACCAAAACGCGAAATGAAATTGTCAATGGTAACCCTGGCAACAGATTCAGCCCTTTGGTCTGGCAGAGGATAGGCTTCAATCCACTTGGTGAACTGACAAATCAACATGAGAATATATTGATTGCCAGTCTTGGTTGGTTTAAATGGTCCTAGGATGTCTAAATGAATGCGTTCACATGGAGATCCTGCATGATATTTCACAAGGGGAGCTTTAGCTTTCTTTGATGCTTTTTTGCTTGTATTACATGCCTTGCAAGACTTAACGAACAGTGAAGCATCTTCACCCATTTTGTACCAGATGCATGTCTGCTTTAGTTTCTGAATGGTTTTGGTAATTCGTGGGTGACCGGCCATTTTGGAGGCATGATTTAATCTAAGGACCTCTTCTTTCATTGCTGTTGGTACAATCAAAAGCATCTTAAATGAATCGCCTTCCACCCATTTGTAGTACAAGACCCCGTCATTGACAGTTAAAAGGGTACTGTTTATCCAGAAATACTTCACAGCTGGGGAGAGTATTTGTAATTCAGCTTGTGATGGGGACGTAGATGTTTCTATCCACCCTATAAGATGCTTTAAATCTGGGTCGTCTGTTTGCAGTTTTCTTAAATGGCTGTGTGTATACTTGACGAAAAGGGAAGTATTACCTTCATCCAACAAACGCCGGACCGAAGGATAACACATTCCCTGATCTCTAGTGTGTTCGGAGCTAGATGGACAATTTATTTCTCCCGACAAAGGGGTCGTGCCCTTATTAGGCAGGGGCCTAACCGGGTGGTATGGTTCTTCGGTGGTTGCATTGGGCTGCAAATGTACCGTGGATACTGGGTTTGTTACCGTTATTTCTCGCACAGCGAGGGGGATGACGTCATCGACGTCATCTTCAAAGCGTGCCCAATGGTTATGAATTTTGGTGCAGTATTTACAACCTCCACAGGGAAGATCACAAACATTGCAACCTGCGAAATAACAATTGCAAACCGGGTCCGATGAGGGAATTCTAGATAGAGAGTCAGCATTAGTGTGTTTTTGCCCTTTCCTATGAATGATTACCATGTCATATTGACTGAGTTCCTCAACCCAACGTGCTAGCATTCCCGACAAGAGTTTAAATCGCATAAGCCATGCCAAACTACTGTGGTCCTCCTGACATAGAACTGACGCCCAAGAAGGTAATGACGAAACTGTCTAGTAAATCGGACCACTGCTAAAAGTTCTTTTCTGGTTGTGCAGTACTTTTTCTGAGCAGGGGAAAGTGTATAACTGCTGTAGCTAATTACACGTTCAACCCCGTCTTGGATTTGTACCAGTTCTGCTCCGATTGCTAGTTCGGACGCATCCGTATCTAGGACAAATGGTTCATTGGTGTTTCGCGGGAATGTTAGCACTGGGCTTGTGGTGAGTATTTGTATAAGTGCACGAAAGGCTCGTTCGTGTTCGTTGCGCCACTGGAATTTGATATTTTTCTTCGTAAGCTCATATAGAGGGTTTGCCAACTCAGCGAAATTCTTGATATGGGCCCTATGGTAATTAACGAACCCGAGGAACCTCTCTGCATCTTTTGTACAAGAAGGTGTGGGCCAATTTTGAACAGTAGACACACTGCTAGGGTTTGGAGAGACACCCCGAGTATTGACTAATTTTCCAAGGAAAAGTACTTCCTTTTGGAAGAGGTGACACTTTTTGGCCTTAAGTTTTAAGTTATAGTAGCGGAATCTCCGCAGAACTTCAACAAGGTTTTCCATGGAGTCCTCAAAACTCTTCCCTAAAATTACAATGTCGTCCAAATATGCCAACACATGTTCCCAGGTAAGGCCCCTCAGTATTAATGTCATAGCCCGTTGGAAAGTGGCAGGTGCGTTACATAGTCCAAATGGCATTCTCTGATACTCGAACAACCCGTACTTAGTGATAAAGGCGGTTTTGTGCATATCCTCTTCTGGCAGTTCTATTTGATAATACCCACTACTCATGTCTAATGTATTGAAAAATTCTGTCCCTTCTAACACATCTAAACATTCTTCAATGTTTGGGAGCGGAAATGTATCCTTGACCGTGACATTATTGAGAGCTCGATAGTCTATACAATAACGGACCTTGCCGTCTTTCTTCCTTATCAATACCGGGGGTGATGCCCAAGCCGAAGCCGATGGCCGTATCACACCTGATTCAAGCAAGGAATTTAGATGCACTTTTTCTTCAGCCTCAAAACCTAATAGTGTCCTACGCATTTTTTGTTTGATAGGGTTTACATTCCCTGTATTAATTGAATGTTTGATTTCTGAGAACTGTCCCAAATCACTATCGTTTTTAGAAAAGACATCGGCGTATTCAGTAAGGACACTAGCTAACTGGTTCGATTGGTCAGAAGTTAAGTGTTCCCTCGATTTGCTCCACAATTCCGAAACATGCGAGGGGATTTGACTAACTTCCCGCACAGCCATTTCTAGTTGGGAGTCGCCCAACGAACGCCGGACTTCCCCGTAGGAATTTTGACTTTTGCTGTTGGGATTCGGATTGCCGCTTCCACTTCCGCCTATCACTACGGAGGGGTCGCCCGACAAACGCCGGACTTCCCCGTAGGAATTTTCTGTATTCAGCTTATGTTTACCACTCGGTATTACACAGTCGATTTCTTCTGCCCTTCCAACCACATGACCTTTCCTTAGATGTATGTACTTATCACTATCGTTACGGAGGCATATGTGACTTGTTGTATTCAAGTTTGTATCCGAATTGTTTTTCAGAGACACTAGTGCATACGGTATTAGAATTCCCTTATGAGACATTTCCGGGCCATGGACTAAAAATGTTTTATCCGATGGAGTGGAAAATTTGACTCTAGCAACAATCTCAGTGTTTGGAGGGACAACCACTTTCCTTGCTAATGACACCCTTTGAACAGAGTATTTCTCATTGTTATTCTTTCTCATCTGTGCATTGATCTGGTACCCGTTAAGGTTCAATGTATCCTCATTTAGATTGATCACCCCGGAGTGTGCTTTAAGGAAGTCAAGGCCTAATATAAACGAATCCTCAATAGGAGCTACCAGTAAGTCCCATGTGTAATTTCGGTCACCGAGGATTAGAGGTACATTTGGAAACTTGTTGGCAATTAATGTACTGCTTTTTCCCGCCCTTCTGAGGATTACCTGTTCGCATGACTGGTAGTGTGTTTGATTTGATCAAATAACTCGTTGCTGATTACAGACACTTGCGCTGCAGTGTCCACCACAGCGTGTGTATTAACACCTTGAACCTTAACCGGGATTACCAAACTTATACCCAGATTAGTTGACAACTGAATTTCGTCTAGAACTAATGACGTTTCCTTAACGTTGACTTTGGTGGATAAAGGGATTGGTTGGCCTTTTTGTTTTGAGTTCACCGATTGTTGGCCGGCACAATCGGTCCCTATTGGTTTAAAGTTGGTAATTGTGTTTTGCGGATCGGTGATGTTGGGCGAGAGGTAACGTTATGGGGACAATCCCTGGCAAAGTGACCTATCTCATTACATTTGAAACACCGCTGCCTCGAGGGCGATGCAGGCGGTGATGGGCCACGCAAATATGACGAACTCCGCCTCGGCGAAGGGCTACGGCTAAAGCGGTCCGCTACTGTCGTTATTGTACGAGGAATCGGGGACTCCGTTTTGCCACATACACTTGGGGTAACGGTCGTTTCCTTTAGGCAAGCTAAAAGTTCACGAATATTCCTATTCAACTCTGACCAGTCGACGTGAACATCGACACTTTCTTTGCCAGTTTGTCGTATTTGGATCTGTTGGACACTTGGCTGCATATCAACAGGGGGCTGATCGCTAAAGGAAACGTGTCGCACCCGTGGTCTACCTTGGCGTGACAATAACTTGTGATTGTGTGTGGCTGTTTGAGTATATTGCACTGCTTGGTTAAGTGTTTGCGGGTCTCGGAAAAGTGCTAGTTCTGCAGCTTCAACATTACTACAACCTTTCAAGAAAGCTTCCCTTGCAAGGGTTTCAAACACATCTGTGTTTGCCGTTGGATATGCGCGAGTGGCAATTTGTCTCACTCGCTGCCCAAACTCTTCCAATGTCTCGTCTTCATTTTGCCGGATTGAAGCAAGTTCTGCCCTACTAATTATTGGGTCTTTGGTTTTCCCGAACATCTTCAATAACTGGTCCCTACTTAGCTTGAAATTGCGCCTAATTGTAGGTTCTTGCCAGGCGTAACTCTCTAAAGCTTTGCCTGTAAGCGCTCCCACCAACTGTACGAGTTTAGTGTCTTCATCCCACTTGCAACATTCTGCCATTATTTCAAACTTGGTTACAAACGCGTGAAAATCAGTTGAGCCATTGTATGGGGCGAGTTTAGGTACGTTTCTCACTGGTGGGTGCGCAGCATTATTAGAGCTAACAGGTATTAATCCCACTACATTCTGGGTTGATGGTTGGGTTAGGTCAGCCACATGTGTTGAAATTTGATTAGAGGCATGCATGGCATTCTGTAGTGCAGCGTTTTCAATTGGCTTTTGTTCTGCGGGCGAGGCGGCTTGGCCGGGTGTGGCAGAAATTCCAAGAGGCATTGTTAGACTGGGCTTTTGTTCGGCTTTGATTGGCACTTGCATATTGTTCTCCCAGGGTTCCTTTACAGCCGGTGGTTTCTTTTCACCGTTAGCATTGGAATGCATTGTGCTTAGAATGTGGGCAGGTAATGGCGGAGCTTTTTCTCCGATGGCTTTGAGAGTGGCATCTATCATTGTATCTCCAGTGCTTGGAATTTCTTTTGCTCCCCCGTTAGCTGAGAGTTCCTTTCCCTGGGTTTGGTTTATTTTGAGCTCTAGATTTGATATTTTGGAAGAGTTTGCTTTCATTGCTGCAGAATTTGCTTCCATTGCTTTGACCATCGTGTCCATATGTTTTGTGAGCAAGTTGACAGCATGCGACAGTTGTGCAATATCTGTCTGGGCATGTTGGTCAGCTGAGGGTGTTTCGACATATTCTATAATTATTAGTTGCTTTTCTGCGAGTTCGTTTAGCTTTGTTTGCAGGGCGGGGTTATCATGAAAATGATCGATTGTTACCGATGAACCTAGCTCTTCTCTTTTAGCAACTATGTTTTGGGCAAACTTAACTCCTATCCCTGGTAATGTAGTTAATTCTTTTACGGACGCCTTATTGATATTTATGGCCATGGTTTGAGTACGGTTCCCCAAAAGTGTGATTATTGACAGTACATGTAATGATAAGTAATAATTAAATACTTATTAAAAGAATCTGCTACAAAGTCTATACTTCTAGACAGTCACTTGCTTTAACTGTTACGCCTTCTGCTGTCAGTGACGCACAGCAGTTTGTCCAGATAACAGTTAGAATATATTTTGGTGCCGCAAAAAAAATGAACATTATAGTTCTTTTGCTTCTTGTAAACAGCGGACCCACGCAATGCGATAAGTAGCAGATTCCTGATCAATACAAATAACAAAATTCAAGAATATCACAATATTATCTTCTTTAACTCTAGGAAACTCTTAATAAATGCTCTTAAAATGGTCTTGGTTTTAGTGTCGACAAATTCAACAAACGCCGAGAATGTCGACGAAATATCATTGACAATGTCAACCACGCCTACAATGTGTGTAAAAACAGTCTAGGGGAATTGTCACTGTTGATGGTTGATTTTAGAGCAACTTTAAAACAAACGTCGATTAATCAACTAACGCCGATAAAGTCGACGCGAATCAGTAGAAAGTATCAGCCGAATGAAAATTTTCACAGTGACAATTACTCTTCTAATTGAAAAATGTGATAGCTTTTTCTTTTCTTTCGTAACTTAAATCCTAAACCCTATTATCTTAGCGTAACTGTTGGTCTGCAGTACCACTGCAGTAAGAATTTACCTCGTCGCCAATGTGGTATTTGGCGAGAACGGCGCCAAAGAGCCGGAGTCCAACAGCAACAGAGGAACGAGACGCAAGTCAGGTTTGTTTCGGTGCATGGATCAGACTGACGTCTCGTGGCCAGCCCGCTCGAGCTGGCCACTTACGCCGTCAAGCCTGACTGACTTTATTCAATACGCATTCACTACAAGGTCACCTCAAGCGCCACCCTCAAGGATATTTTTGAGGGTTTTAAGGGTATCGTAGCGTCATCTGCAACATCAGCAGACATTTGAAAAAGAAAAAAAGAAGGGGAAAAAAACCGCGTCACCGCACCACCTTTGGGGCAAGCTCCATACCAGAAACCAGAGACCTTTTTTTTGCCTTATACATGGGTGTTTTTTTCCTGAGATTTACTGTACCTGCAGAAGAAATACCAGCATACTGAATCTAGCTTTTCTGAATACTGAATCTAGTTATCAAATCAAATGTTCAACACCTAAGTCACATGTGTCTGCGTTTCTGCTTCAACAGGTTTGATTTTGTCCAGTTTCCTCTGCATGTTAACATTGACATTGCTGGTCACCACACACCATGTCTAAGAGTAGCAGTAAGCAAAAGCTCCAAGATGAAACCCCATCAGCCAAACGAGCTCGTCGTGGGACTCCTACTACGTCAAATGATGACATTAGTGACAGTCAAGAGGAAAACCTGAGTCAAGTTGCTGATATTGAATTGAGTGTAAGAGATCATTTAGAATTTATGTTTCTGTTTGTTAATTGTTTCTTTGGTTCAATTTCACCTCTGCTTTTGTTAGTTTGTAAATACTGTTAATTCTCACAAGAATAATTGTCAATAGCAGATCTTCAAAAAAGTACATGTACATGTACATGTACTTTTTTGGTTCCCACTTGATCCCCATCCGTGCCAAAGACATTGACCTTTTACTCCCTGTAATTTTTCATGCTACATTATACATGTACATTCATCATGAATTACGAAGCACCCAGAGTGAAGTCTATCAGCACAAATTTTAAATTGAAATGTAACAAAGCCCAATGATGATGTGGAATGAAATTAAGGTACGCATATCTTTCCATTGAATTTATATGATGCAAGTGTTAAATCTAAAAGGAAATCATAGAAATGATAACAAACTGATGTAAAAATGTTGGAGGTTGGACTAGACTGTTTTCAACCCCCCCCCTTCAAAATATGGGGACCGGTAGCTAGTTCCCATTTAAAGCCATTGATTGGATCACCTGCATGCGTGTGCGCATCATGATTGTTTATTTTTGAATCGCTGTTCAGCTTTGTGCATGACGGTGATTGAAGAAACGATTATAAAAAAACTCACTCTTGCCTTACCACAAAAAAGTACGCAAAATCATCAGTGTCTCCAAGAAGGTAACTTTCAAGCATTTCAACTGCACAGGTTTTAAATACTGAACAGTAATTTCCCTCTGTTTGCTAGAGACAGTTTCAAATTCAGCAAAAATCGAAGCTCATCACCTCCGAAATTGTACATTCGTGGCGCGGCCTATTGCCATTTTGTAATGGGCTGGTTGCAAGCAAACATTACCGTTGTGATTTTGAATTCAGGAGGCCGGATTCAGACCTACATGTACATGTATACACGTGTTGCATATAATTTGCATACATTAGGCGGAAAGACGCCCGGTGTATTCAGGATTCACTGCTAGCTACCTGTCCCCATATTTGAAGTCCGAAGGGACAGGGAACCAGACTAGAGGTTGGTCTTTCTTGTCTTCAAGCATGTCAAGTATTCAATTAATAGTTGCTAGGACTGAAGTGATGTAGCTCTCCCTATTACATTATTTCTTCTGGTGTGTTGTCATGTACATGTAACATTTAAACAGTAACTTGCAAGTACATCAATCTGTGATTAATACACGTATAGTGTTAAAGAGATGCATCAGAAGGTTCTTGTAGATTATTTAAGGGGTTCAATTTTTGAGCCTCCCAGTTTTGATTGACTAAAACTAAACACCCATGTACATGTACAGTGATGTACCTGTTATGTTAAGTTGATACACATTGCAATCTGTATCAAAGGGAGAGAGAGTTGGACTAATTCATAAACAATTCTCACCATGTACTTATTGCAATTAACGTTTACAAAGTGATTACAACTATCTGTGAGGTTAACAATTTGTTTAATGTGTTTTTGTGTGTTTTTTTTTGTAGCCTGAGGCTGAGTATGGCATCATTGAACATGTGAGTGTTAAAAACTTCATGTGCCACAAGCGTCTGGAATTCAACTTTGGCCCAAATGTCAACTTCATTGTGGGACGAAATGGAAGTAAGAAGATCACAAACATATTTATATGGTTGCATTTAGTCTTTGTTACAGATAATATCTAAGTCTCCATGACTATGACAGTTTACATTGTAAATTGTTATATCGTGTGCTTGGATACTGTAATTTCATAGGGTGGCCACGTGTCTTTAGACAATAAAAATGCATGTCACACACTGAGGATGATGTCGCACTACGTTCATAGGGCGTGTTTCACGTGTTTGCGGAACTAGCTTTACGCAATGAGAACTACAACGTCAAAACATTCGGTCTCATGTCCGGCAGGACATTAAAACCAGTTATCAAAGGTTACATCGCAGTGATTTAATATATTTCTCACACAGTACATGTATGTTACAACCATTTATCTGTTTGAGTTATTGGCACGATATAACAAAACAATTTTTGACTGCTGTGATGTGGGATATGCCGTTTTTAACCCCCACGGGGTGTATAGCACCCTTGGCTTAGCCTCGGGTGCTATGCGCCCGTCGGGTGTTAAAAACGTCATATCCCACATCACAGCAGACAACAGTTGTTAAGTTCATGTATGACTGCCTTGTGATGTTAGTCTATCTAAGTGTGTAGTCCAAAATATGTACACCATGTCCTGTTTTACTATACCTCTGTGGGGCCTTATTGTTTCCCTTCTTTTGTTCCTGACTTTCAGACTTCTACGTTTTTGACATGTCCCACAAGGTTTGTACACACAAAAAAAACAAGGACTTGGGCTCGGGGTCATTTTTATTGTAGGTAACCCATTGTCCTAAGTCATCAGATGAAAAGCATAACAAGATCATACGTGTGCATTATATTTTTCTTCATGTACACATGTATGATACATTTTTTACTTGTCAATTTGTCTAGACGCTTCAGTAGAATCCCTAGCTCAATTGTTGACAGGAACGCATAGGCAGTGCAAAGTGATGTTATATACAGTATGGTGATTTTCATACTTGGTCCATGATTTTCCGATGTTGGAAAAAGCAGATGCTCCATCTGTTTGCACACAGATTGGATGGGCGTACAAGCATTACATTCACTGTGTGGACTTCCGAACAAAAGAGGTCCACATAAACCAGGTAGCAGCGACGTTGTGTGGACTTGCCCACGTCCACACAGTGTTTCTGCCTGTCTGGAAAACAGGTTTAAAGGCATTTTGGGGTTAGGTTTATCAGTGGCAAAATAAAGAGAAACACTAAAGGGAATTATAGAAAAAAATTGGGTTGAAAGTGTTTTCACAGTGTGAGTAAAATGAGTTTTTTTTTCCAGAGGCTTTTCTTAACTACACGAAAACAAAGGAATGTCCACACTAGGTATGTAATGTAAACACATACGTGTTGACAGGATGGTCCATATAAGTCACTATTTTCCTCTCAAATCAACGCAATAATCAGTTTGTTTTATTGACAATGTGAAAATCAAGCAAATTGATTGATAATTCAGTCTTCAGATATGCCACATAGACCAGCTGCAAACATTCCAAAGCCTGGATGAGTGCTATGGAAGGAGAATGCGTTCAAAGAAAACCATCTGACTGGAAAGCATTGGCAGTGGCAGTATGGTCTGCCACGGTCAGAGATGTGACAGGGTCCTGCAAAGGGTCTGTAACGTCTCTACCAAGTCTATGTCAACGTGGACATTACCTCAAAATTTCAACTAAAACTTTGATTCAAGAAAAATGACTATCCTACTTTTGTTAGATTTGATTTCAAGTTAAATGAACAAACAGGAATTTTGCAAATTGCTTTAAAAAAGTTCAGACTATAAAAAAAAAATGCGGAAGAAGTAGGCTATTCCATGCTAAAAAAAGGCTGCATATATATTTACAGTTTTTGAATCACTAGAGAGCTAAAGTATTGTGCTAAATGTTCACTTAACATGATGGGCGCATCCATGTTTGTGTACAAACCTATGGAAAAATAAAAAATTGTGCTGCTTTTGTACAGCTATTTCCATATCTGGGATTTTTTTCAAAAGTGTTGTGTTAGTGAATCCCATACACTATAAAACTGGTAAACAAAGTCAGTTCCATTTAATAGTACCCATGTGCGCATATGTGCTTCGAATTTTTGTGTTTTTATACCAAGCCACTATTTTGTACTCTTACGTCAAATTAAGACCTCACCCGACTGGTGAAATTACATGCCATCTAATTTCAATATGTTCTACAATCACGCACATCAAGTCTGTTCCTAGAATGTGCTCAAAAATATTTTATGCGAGAGAATAAGGAGTTAGCTCTTGTAATTTACTATAGCTCTATGGAGAATAGTTCTAATATAGAACACTCACTGGATCACTGAGGGAGGTTTCTTTTAGTTTACATGTACATGTACCATGAGTTAACGTAGTAAAAAAATTGTTTTATAACACCTCACCAACAGATTCTGCTTATTTTGTTCTGTTACCTGTTACCTATCCCGTAGTCTTCTGACCGTGGGGGCACCCCTTGAAGACCTGTCAACCGGCTTCCTCCATCCCTCTCGATCCTCAGACTTTCTCAGGGAGTCACTCAGCGTCAGGCCTGTCCACTCCGAGATGTTGTCCTCCCACTTCTTTCTCTGCCTGCCTCTCTTTCTTCCTCCTTGTACAGTGCCTTGCAGGATCTTCCTTAGCAAGTCCTGATGATCGTGAAATGTGCCCATACCACTTCAGTTTGCGCTTTTTCACAGTGGTCAGGAGATCTTCGTAGGATCCAATGACTTGCCTGATTCTGGTCCGTACCTCCTCGTTGGTGATGTGATCTTTGTAGGAGATGCCAAGGATCTTTCTGTAGCATCTCATTTCTGTGGCCTGTATTCTCCTCTCTATTAAAGTCGGCTCTTAGAGTCCAAGTCTCACAGGCGTAGAAGAAGAGCATGATGTTCTGGTCATTCCAAATGGGCTTCAATTTTGCCAGCGCTGCTGTTGTGTGCACGATCCTGTAGCATATTTCTGGTTTAGACCCTCGATCACTCACAACAGATCCCAGGTACTTGAAGCTTTGGACAGTGTCAAGCTTCCTGGACAGTGTCAAGCTTCCTGCCATTGACAGTGATGTCAGTGGTGATGCCGTTGATACTGTTGGTCATGCGTTTGGTCTTCTCTGCACTGATTTCCATGCAATAGGATGAGGATGTTTTGTCAACGCCTTCCACTAGTTTGGCAAGCTCCTGTTCTTCTCCAGCTAGGTCATCGATATTGTCGGCGAAACGATATCTGATTAAATATCCAATAGAAATGTACTTTTTCTAATATTTTGTTTTGTTGAAAATTGCCTTTCTATGCTACTTCCATATGAAATGTTTGCACCCAACTCTGTAGTGCATCAGAACATAGGCATAACACACACACACACCCAGACAAGCGTGTTCACACAGTCGATCGGGGACGTCCTGTTGTCCCTCTTTTGTTTGTACTCTTAACTTTTTAGGAAGACTCCCATAGGTTTTGTACACGACCCCAATTGCGGACGTATGCTGGGAATTGTGGACGATATTGTTCTCTTTTGTTCTTCGTCCACGATTTAAAAAGATGAACAGGTAATCCGGTCGTATGTGTGGGTGCGTTCAGGCCTTCAAACCGTGGACGGAAAATGCCAGAGAACAAAAGAGAACAATGTTGTCCGCGATTCCCAGCATGCGTCCGCGATTGGGGTCGTGTACAAAACAAATGGGAGTCTTCCTAAAAAGTACAAACAAAACGGTGTGAAAACAAAACGGTGTGAACACGACTGCGTGTGCACACAGGCTTCTGTTTGCTATGTTGGTTGGTATGCATGTATCGTCTGTGTGGCCATGCATGGTAAAAAAAAGTCACAATAGAGACAACTATGTGATGCGCTCTCAGCCAGTCAACAGGCAGAATATGTTGGTGAGGCGCATCACATGTAATTTGTTGGTCATTGTTTTGGGATCTGTTGGGCATGACCCAAAACTCAGGCATGCAACTTTTCCTCAGATCTACTGATTTCCTCGTTTTTTACTTCTCATAAATGCTGTTACAAATTGAAAAATACTGTACAAAGCAGTGTTGGAGCAAAGGCTTTGACCCTCAAGGCCAAGGCCAAGGCTTTGACCCTCAAGGCCACGGCCAAGGCTTTGACCCTCAAGCCTCGAGGCCAAGGCCAAGGCTTTGACCCTCAAGCCTCGAGGCCAAGGCTTAACCCTCAAGGCCAAGGCCCTGTTTTATGAAATGACCACTGATACAGAACAAATTATAGTCACATGAGTGACAAATCATCACGCAAGGGCGGATCCAGAACACAATGTGGGGGGGGGAAGAAATTTGGGTCCCCCCAAAAAAAGTGGGTCAAAAAATTACGGATTGGGCTTCGGGGCCCGCTTTGGGCCCCGAAAATTTTTTGGATTCGAGATGCTCTGTGGTGCGATTTGAGGCAATTTCTGACCATTTTAACCGATGTTTTTTGAGGAAAAGATGGTGGTGTACTCATTGCCTGACTTTATTACGACGTCACATAAAAAAAAAATGGTTTCGTTTTTTTTTGGGGGGGGGGGGGCATGGCCCCTTTTGGCCCCCTGGATCCGCCCTTATCATCACGAATTGCTCGTTACGAAGAACAACATTTCTTTAATTGCAATCAACATGCTCGCATAGGCCTACACCGTTTTATGGCTGCACTGTATCTATTAAAGTATAAGTTCAGGTCTTCAATCTGGTTTAACTAAACAAAATAATGATTTACTTCTATATTGACACACAATTCTCCCAAGTGTAACAAAAGGGGATCCAAGAAACTGATTTGGGAAATTTTTATTTCTGGCCCAACATGGTCAGAAATATCAGCATTATCTAAAACAGATACATGAAAATCTTTAGCACTTATCAGGGAGATAGATGAGGATAGTCGTCAGATCTATTCCATAGTTATATGCAATTAATGTGATCATCCCATTAGCCCCACAAGTGTATGGAATATTTTTGCAGCAAATCTACTACAATGGTAACAAAATGTGATGCTACAAAAGTGGAAGTGTGCCCAATCTATAGGGTGCTTCCCTCCTCCATGGTGATACGATTAAAATGGTAACAGCAAAATTTTGAACAGATTTATCTGGAAAATGCAAAAATCTATGGGCCTTGAAGAGCCTTGACTCAAAATTGCAAGGCCCTGAACCCTCAAGGCCAAGGCCAAGGCTTTTGCCCTCAAGCCTCGAGGCCAAGGCCAAGGCCCTAAAATCCAGCCTTAAGGCAGCCTTAAGGCCAAGGCCCAGCATCAAGGCACTACATCACTGGTACAAAGTCTTGTGTGGTTTGGAGTTTCCTGGGTTTTTTTCTAAATTCCAAGTTGCATGCCTGAAAACTGATCTCTCATTCACGTATGTGTAGAGTACATGAAGGGCTTGAGCTGTGCTCAGTTTTCAACCCCATGTAACCATGTCTCTTTCAACATGGATGAAAATAACGTTTTGCTGACAACCAGTTTTCTTCAATTTTGTACAAATTCCCACTGTATCCTTCAGGTGGAAAGAGCGCCGTCCTAACAGCTATAGTCGTAGGACTCGGAGGTAAAGCTACAGCCACAAACAGAGGCTCCTCAATTAAGAACTTCATCAAGAACACAGAGCAGTAAGTTCATCATCGGTTGCAAAGTTAATCATTTTTACAGTATACAAGTATAACATGGTTTGAGGGTGGACAGTCGATATTGGCTCCCCGAGGTATTGGAAGTTGACAAACTAGTCTCTAGGCGAAGCCGAGGGAACTAGTTTGTCAACTTCCAATACCGAGGGGAGCTAATATCGACTGCCCACCCGAAATAAACCATGTTATATTTGTTTTACTATACCTCATACATATTCAGCTGCCAATATTGTTTTCGTTGCAGTATCCACCTTAAACAAAATCTTTGGAGAAACTTGTACAGCTCACCAAAAGAATATTATTGCTCAACTTCACTAGTTCAGTTTGTTTGCAATACAGTAACTACAATTGTAAATACACTAGTTTGTTGACAACTTTCTTTTGTACAGGCGGAATCTTTATTGTCCATAAATATTCTCCAGTTCGGCATCATTGAGCTCAGGAAACTTTTACGTGTACCGTGCAACCACTCTCTTTGTGTGAAGCTCACTTGGGCGATGTTCGTGCGTGCGTACTTCACCCGTGCGACAGTTCCTTGATTGCTTTGTAAAGTGCATGCGTAGTAGACTGTCGCATGGGTAACCTGTGCGACAGTCTACTACGCATGCCTATTTACCCTTTGTGTGAATCCTCGGGCACGCACTTGGTAAACAGCAAAAATAACATCTGGCACGTGATGGTGAATGGACCAATGAGAGTTCGGCTCTCGATCATGCTAATGTATGAGGTATAATAATTTCAAATAAACCACATAGAGAAACCGACTAGGTGCATTGTTAAATGAAGAAATTGACCGGAGCGGGGTTGGAACCTCTCGGGATTGTCATTGGGTTGCTCTACCAACTGAGCTATCCAGCCCTGTGTTGGTGGTTTTCCATTTTGTCAATGTCCTTGTTCAAGTGCGCTAGTCAGAAGCCATAAACAAATATATGCCATGTAGCCACATTGTTCTCTGTTTAAAAAAAATGTTATTTAGAAAGTTTCTTTCTCTAACAAATATGATTCATGTCCTTTTCAACTAAATGTTCCAATGTATGACATATCTATATGATTTGCCGCAAACTTTTCTGCTAAAACAAAACCTGTGCTGGACTCGCACTAAAAGCACTTGTGCAAACTATTTCTTTCAAGCTGTTTGGTTGTCTTGTAAATGTATGTTATAATGATGGCCCTGTCAGTTGCCACATGGATATATTCTTAGTTTCACTCATAGCGTACATGTATGGCAAAACTGTATCTGGGAATGGCAGTTTGAATTCACTATGGTGATGTACTTTATGTATGCTTTCAGACAAGGAGAAGTCACTATCAAACTGCGTAACCGTGGACTCGATGCCTATCAACCAGACCTTTACGGCTCCACCATCATTGTGGAGAGACGCTTGAAGGCTGATGGTACGTCTAGCTATAAACTGAGGGCCAAGGATGGAAGGGTCATCTCACAGAAATATGCAGAACTACAACAGATCAAGGACCAGTTTAACATACAGGTAATAGCACTGTCCACCATTAGGTAAGATGTACCTTAAACCAATCAGTTTAACATACAGGTAATAGCACTGTCCACCATTAGGTAAGATGTACCTTAAACCAACCAGTTTAACATACAGGTAATAGCACTGTCCACCATTAGGTAAGATGTACCTTAAACCAATAAGTTTAACATACAGGTAATAGCACTGTCCACCATTAGGTAAGATGTACCTTAAACCAATCAGTTTAACATACAGGTAATAGCACTGTCCACCATTAGGTAAGATGTACCTTAAACCAATCAGTTTAACATACAGGTAATAGCACTGTCCACCATTAGGTAAGATGTACCTTAAACCAATCAGTTTAACATACAGGTAATAGCACTGTCCACCATTAGGTAAGATGTACCTTAAACCAATCAGTTTAACATACAGGTAATAGCACTGTCCACCATTAGGTAAGATGTACCTTAAACCAATCAGTTTAACATACAGGTAATAGCACTGTCCACCATTAGGTAAGATGTACCTTAAACCAATCAGTTTAACATACAGGTAATAGCACTGTCCACCATTAGGTAAGATGTACCTTAAACCAATCAGTTTAACATACAGGTAATAGCACTGTCCACCATTAGGTAAGATGTACCTTAAACCAATCAGTTTAACATACAGGTAATAGCACTGTCCACCATTAGGTAAGATGTACCTTAAACCAATCAGTTTAACATACAGGTAATAGCACTGTCCACCATTAGGTAAGATGTACCTTAAACCAATCAGTTTAACATACAGGTAATAGCACTGTCCACCATTAGGTAAGATGTACCTTAAACCAATCAGTTTAACATACAGGTAATAGCACTGTCCACCATTAGGTAAGATGTACCTTAAACCAATCAGTTTAACATACAGGTAATAGCACTGTCCACCATTAGGTAAGATGTACCTTAAACCAATCAAGTCTCGAGCACACTTGGCTTCAACCCCAATGATAAATATCAGTGTTATGTCTGTGTGAATTTACATACTCTGCCTCTCTTCATCAGTAAGCCATTTCTGAATTGTCAATGCACACAAGATACATGTGGGCAATTCCATAGAAATTGTACACTTTAAAGCTTACATTTAAAAATGGTTCAAATGCTACAGTTTGAAGCTTGTTATCTGTATTTTATTGAAATATGGTGTTTTTTTCCCCTAATAATGTTCAACAGTTTGGCTGTTACTTGCAACTGAAAAAGTAATTAATTGGTATACAAAAATTCAGTTTGTCTGAATAAGTCAGACACTATGCAGTTTCAAGCCGATTTCTACTACAGCAAAAAAGTTGGATGAATACATTCTTTTTTTAAATTATTAAAGTAACTAACTGATATGTTTGATCAGAAAATATCCACTTTATGATTGGAACTATAATTATGCAGACTGTTGAATTGTCTAAATTGTACATCCGACACTCTCCGGTTCGTCAGTGTGACGTCAGTTCAGTTTAAACCATTAAGTAGCATTGGAACCATTGGAACTGGAAGCTTACGCAACTTGAGTGTTTAGCCAATGGGTGCTAGTAATCAGTGGTGCGCACGCATGTATGACGTTTTTACTAACGAACCGGATAGAACTGCCCATGTAGGATTTGGGAAAGAAATTTGTTCAGCATTATACGGGGATCATACAAGGGGGATGTTGACAACATTTCTATATTCTTTTCATTGCAACCCAACAACCTTGCCTTTTGTACAGCTTTTGAATGTCATGTCAATTACATGAATTGATTCTATCATTTGTGTAGATTGACAATCCCATGTCCATCTTGAATCAAGACACAAGCCGAAACTTCCTACATTCCCAGGATCCTAAAGACAAATACTCGGTGAGTTGTATCATGTGTATGTGCATCAGGCTCAACTGCTGCTTCTCTTACAGTTATTATTCAATATCTGATGTATTCCTACCCATATTGTTGGATGTGTATATATGCATATCATGTTGTTCTATTCCATAGGCGTGCATCGTTGCCTCAGATTAGCTGATTTTCTCATTTTTTACTTCACACTTACGCCATTAAAAATTGAAAAATGCTGTATATACAGGGTGTCCCAATAAACATTGTGCATAAAGAAGTCGTTGATTTTCTCAAAAGTTGGTCAGACTAGCTTATCAAATTTTATAGCATTTTCAAGCCTATGGTCTTGTTTATAATTTGTGAAAAAAAAAAAAATCCAACTATGCAAACCAGAGATATCTTTGATTTGGTAAGGCTATGTATTTCTCGACCTACACAATATAATTTCCTCACTTAGTATTTGCTTGTACATGTATATATACCAATTATTGGGTTTATAATGGTATGTGTTACGCAGTGCTTGAAATATTGCATAAGCTTTATGTAAAAAGATTTCATTTGTAAATAATTATAAGAAGAAACAACATAGCTAGAGGATGTTTATTCGATTGATCATCGAAGAAGATTATTTAAAAGCATGTGATAACTGCTCTAATTGCAAATTACTTGAGCTTCAATGTTGTATAGACCCTTTTGACATTCTTTGTTAACATGCTTAACTACAGGATTCTAATTGTGCAGGAGGAAAATAATATAACCTTACAAAATCAACAATATCTCTGGTTTGCATTGATGAATTTTCTAGATTTTTACACCAATTATAAACAAGACCATAGGCTTGAAAATGCTATAAAATTTGATTAGCTAGTCCGACAGACTTTTGAGAAAATCAGCGATTTCTTCATGCACAATGTTTATTGGGACACGCTGTAGGTTGTAAAGTTGGAAGTTCCTCTCTTTTTTTCGTTACTTTCCAGTTGCATGCCCGTGTCTAGTGACAGTTATAGCACATTTATCTAGTACCTTAATGTTGGTGGCTATGTTTGTATTATTGCTTTCTGACATGGCGGTTTTGATTTGATCTCAGTTTTTCCTGAAGGCCACTCAGCTTGAGCAGATGTCCAACGACTATGCCAACATCCAGCAGCACAGGGACATGATGCAGAATACTCTCAGTAGGAAAGAGGAGGTGAGATCATCACAGACCAAGGTCTCAAGGGTTTGGAAATGGAATTTAAATGTGTTCAACTTAGTGCTGAAACTGATCCTCCAGGTTCGGTTCGGTTCGGTTGAGGTTCGGATTTTTTTTTCCGAACATTGGTTCGGTTCAGGTTTGGAAGTACATGTACAATGTACATTGAAAAGCATATAATTATACATACATTATACTTTTTGCCAGATCGCGCCGTAAGTCGGCTTTTATAAGTCGCCATTTCGCACAAGTCGGTGTGTTAATATTCTCGGTCCCCTACAAAAAGCACAACGAAATCCTTTGTGTGAATCGGCATTATCCCGAATGACCCGTGAACCATATCATTGTGCACATGCGCAGTTGAAATACCGAACTGGCTTATTGCACAATTGCACAATCACTTAGTACCAATGACATCGAGCAGTACTCTACTGCTAGATGCTGCCTCAACCTCTTACTGGGTCAAATTTTTGATGGAAAAATGAGGTGCGGAATAATTAGGTGCCTTTATAATTCTTTAATAATGCTTGTTTTTGCATTTGATGTCCAAGTCACAGACTGAAGCAATTCATCGCGACGTCAGAAAACATGATTTTTCTAAGTTGAAGTGCTATTTTACCCTTTTCGTTTTGAACAATTACACTAAAAACGATAAGCAAAATGAAAAAGGGAGAATTGCTTAAGAGACAGATTAGGCCAAGTATTAACAATTCTTGATGTAGAAACATGTAATATATCGAAAATTAAAATCACTCAATACAAGGTACAAATCCATTCCATGTTACTGCAGAATCAGACAATGGTTAGTTACCCTCAAAGGGTCTGCTATTGAGAACGAGGTTGAAAATGAAGTAGACACTGGGAACAAGGTTGGGCAATTCCCAAATGAATGTGCACACATATGTAGTGTTGTCTACACAAGAGAGACACAACCTGATCATGAGCACATAGTGGATTGGTTCATATGTTGCCTTCCGTTTTGCAAATTTATACATAGAGTCCGTAGGTCTGAAAGCTTATTGCAGTTAACTGTTAATAATCGATTTTAATTGGTTGAAATACTAGTTACAATGAACACAAATCCTTGGTCTTGAACAAATTGTGCACATTCTTGAAGCGAACAGTTAGTCTAAGATGAATGTTGACAACATGACGTGTATGTTAAGATGAAGGTATATATCAACCTATGCCAGTAGAATGCAATTAATTTTTAGGAGTAATTTGAATGCCAAAATGTTTTCATTTGTGATATTTTCATTTGATGCAGATTCTTCCTGAGCTGCAGCGTGAGGTATTTCAAAATGAGCAGCGTTTCAAGGATCTAGACTCCATACAGAAACTGCAGAAGAAAAGAGATGATCTGATGCACATTGCTGCATGGGCACAGGTAGCTGCAGAAGAGAAGGTATGTACAACGTAGCATCTTGATGTACAGGTAGTAGTTAATTGGGAATTCATAGAACCATTGTTGTTACTTTAAATGCAACCCCTTGGTGCAACCATGCCTCAAAACAGAGGCTTTGCATGGATTACAACCACAAGTGGGTAAAGTATAGGTTACATTTTTTTAATAAGTGATGAATACTTTTCTTATGAATTGATTAATTTTAAGAAAGTCACAGAAAGCAACCCTGTATACTGTGTTTATACATTTGAAGTACACAAAAAGAGCCAGTAGCTGTTTAATTACAGGCATGCAACTTTTCCTCGGATCTGCTGATTTCCTCGTTATTTACATCTCATCAATGCCATTAACCCTAACCCTCCAAAATCCTCCTGCCGGTTTTGGATGATTTTCGAGGATTGAGATGAATGGCAAAGATGTATCGCTTTTTTGTGGAGGATGCATTACGTCAAGCCAGTAGGCCATACCCTGCATTGGTTATGTTCAGCCATGCATAAATCAGCCGTGTGTTTTTCGCATATTTCATTCGCACTGCTTCTAAACGCCATTCGCACTGCCTCAAACCATAGCAGTAATTGGCAGAGAATGTTGGAGGATTGAGGCAGTGGTCACCCTCCACAGACTAAACTCGAGAAATAACGGATGATTTTGGAGGATTGAGGCTGAATCCAATTTTTTCTTGGTGGCAATTGGAGGATTTTGCAGGATTGAGGTTGCATTCTAGCCAGAGGGCCTAGGGGGGTTAGGATTAATAATTGAAAAATACTGTACAAAGTTTTGTGTGGTTTGGAGCTTTGGAATCTCCTCGTATTTTCAAATTCCCAGTTGCATGCCTGTTTATTACGGTTCTTTTAATCTTGGCAATATCCTGTGTATTTGGTCTCATTTCTTGAGATTATCCAACACAGGGATGTGATTTCTCCGTTTTTTTTCCGGAAATCCGTTTTTTGGGGCCTCAAAAGTCCACCAACGTGAATCGTGTGAATCCGTTGAAAAAATAGGGGGGTAGAATGTGCTAATTAATTATTCATAATGAGTTTTGCTTGCCGAAATATCCGAAATTTACTTACGGACATAAACTTCGTTGATCGATATGTATGCCGCACGCGCATATTGAACACCCAATGTGAGAACGAAGTTGAAGACCATGCGTTGCCATTAGTGCGATTATGTGATTTTTTGCTCAAGGCCGAGGTTGTGGTTATGTAGGTCTAGTTACTGTGTCGGTACTTGAGATGCATGTGTTGCGCTGGTCAGGTGTGCAGACGAGTGCAGCATGGTACACTGGTACCCTTCGCATGCTAACAGAATCAATGCTATGATGAAGGACCGGAACCAGTGACTACTGCAAGTACTCACAGGTTCGTTTTCCGTGCGTAATCGGCCGAAGTTGGATCGTAAAAATAGTAAAAATACCAAACAACCATCGATGGAAAAAGAGGATTTCTGCAAATTAATTCACAGAACGTGATCCTCATTTTCTGTGTATGTATTTTCCATTGAAATGACGAGATTGCAAAACTCGAACCTGTGGAGAAACATTGTAGTGTGTTTCTGCAGTCCTGCAGAATTTTCGGCCACGTGGGATGGGCAGTACACATGCACAGTGCAGCAATGCACACTGATACTGCGCCGGGCCGGCCGTGTGTACGGCGCGATGTACGGCCGGCCAGACTGAATGTTTGCGGCGCTAGCGGCCGTGATGTACGTTAAGCATAATTGTGGAATGACCCACCTCAACTTTTTTTAATTAGGTGAGGCAAGTTTTAATCACTTTTGATGGCTAGTCTTGATAATTTTTGTGGCGCAAATGAGAGTAATCCAGGCACAAAATACATGAAATATAAACGATTCCTTGCTTTACTACAAATATAGAAATGGTGAAATAATTTTTTTCCAACAATACTACCGACGCTATTTTGAAAGGCATGTTATCGGAAGCAGAAGTGATTTAAGTTTACAATTTTGATTTTTTTTTTACAAAAATATTACAAGATCTCCTCTGAAATGCTCTAAAATAAAATTTTCAGGTTTTTTTGTCACAGACCAATCACATCCCTGCCAACAGTACAGCAATTGCATGTTGTGTTGCGTGCAGGTTGTACCTTACAGGTTGGACTGAGAGATGTCGTGGTTATTTTATGTTTGCAGGTATTGGAAACCATGCAGAAGGAGTTACGTCAGGAAGAGAGTCGCATGCCCAAGTTTGATGAGAAGATTGAGGCATCAGAGGTTGGTATGATATGAGGTTCATAAGTAAGGAGTGTGGTTTATTTGAATTTGAAATGTCATTATCTCCAAGGTATCCTAATTCCTGACACGTGACATATAGCTTCTGAAATTGAATTTCACTTTTTGCCAGGTGTCCAACAAAGGAGGTTTTACTCATTTTATTACCAATCAAAATTTTCAGTCTTTTTGGACCCTGGTAAATTGTCGTCCATCGTTTTGTTTTTTAGTGATTTTGAAATTATTTGGAGGAAAATTTGGCAACTTTTGCTCACAGTGTGCCCAACATGCTCAATCTGGCTCTCTACTGTCCAAACATGGCAAAATGCTTTTTGGCAATTCCACATAAAAGTGGACACGGCTGAAAAGTGGAACATTCAGGAGATCTTCAGAACTACAAGCATTGCAAAAAAGTGTAATGCCAGTAACTTTGGAATTGCCTCTTTGTGTTACATTGCATTGTGACATAGCTTTAAATTGTTCAAAGTCACAAGATTATTTAGATATATTTGAAATATCAGAGAATAAGTCTTCACATTGCACTTTTCTCTGCCATCTTTGTGTGTATGATATTAATATCTGTTAAATTTGTACTTTCTTTTCAGGCCAAAGTAGCTAGCAGAGAGACTCACTTTCGTGAGTTACAAGACCAGTTAACTGACCTTGGTGAAAAGATCAAAGAACTACAGCCACAACATGCAATGGCCAAGGCAGAGATGGACAAAGAGAAGAAGAAGGAACGAGATCTAGAGGTATGATATCAGGCCAGGCGTCATGAAAACCATCACAAATTCAAGCATGCTACATGCAAAGATCAGCACAGCCATTCAAACATGCTGTATGCAAAGATCAGCACAGCCATTCAAACATGCTGTATGCAAAGATCAGCACAGCCATTCAAACATGCTGTATGCAAAGATCAGCACAGCAAGCAGAGATGAAACTTTTCAGATTTTATTCTGAAATCAGATTTTTTAACTTTTCTAATGAAATTTCAGATTTTTTAACGATCCCACAAAAATGAGTATTTAACTATTTTTTTTTTTTCATTTTAATTCCATAAAAAGTCCATGAAAAGTCGATGAAAACGGCACGTAAAAATTTGCAGGAGTGTAGTAGTTTTTATCTCTTTTACCAGTCATGAATGGAGTGATTCCCCTTTATGCCTAACCTATCAAAAGCCATCCCCCCCCCCCCATTTTGGGGATTTTGGCAGGCAAGCCATGAGTATGTACAAGCATTTACCAAGTCCATCAAATCCACCATTTGTAGTGGTGGTCTTGTGGTGGATTTCAGCAGATTTGGTCCTAAAGCATTATGTGAAGCAGGGTCAGTGATGGATTTTGGCGGACTTGGTCCAGTACTTAGTAAAAGACACTAGGGAGTTAGGGTTAGTATGATACCACATTTGAGGTTACGTTGCTTGTAGTTCTGAAGATTTCATAAATTTTCCATTTTTTATCCATGTTGACATTCTCATGGAATTGCCGTCCTGTCAATCTTACATACATTAGGCAGTGTTGTTGAGTCTATCACAAGACCACCATAAGTCCAGTCCAAATAAGATGACAAGTCCATCAAGTCTGGTGACAAGCATAAAGCAAATGAAGAATAACGCGTAGTTGGGCATTTGAATAGCATGTGACTTGACTTGGGATTGGATGGATTGTGATGGATTTGGGAGGATATGGGAGTGACTTGACTACAATACTGGAATTAGGTCACATTTCTCAATGGTCAGCATGTTGATGTACATGTAGAGCAACCCCATATTGGACTTGCAATCACGCAACCATTCAATCTTGTTCATTTGTATGTATTTAATGTCTGCAGAAGAAGGTTCGCTCCAATCAAAATCAGTTGAAGAGTCTAAATGTAGACAAGAATGACTTGCAGTCAAGAATCAACGAACTCAAGAACAGGTACAGTTTTACTATTTTATAAATTGGTAATCTGATTTTGTTCTGTGTATTTTGCAACAATGTAGCTGTCCTGTGAAACTGACTTGTGCCACACCATTGTCTTCCTATTAGTGCTCGCAGAGATTACGAAGATGAACGAAACAAACGTGAAGCTGAGATACAGAAGCTTCAGGAGCACATTCAAGCTCAGGAGGCGCAGTGTACTACATTGGAACAAGATTTAGAGCAGTTTATATCTGCTCTCAATAGAGCCAAAGAACAGACCTATGGCCTCAGGTATGCCCTCACTTGTTTTGTTTGTAACTTTGACATACATTTTGTACAGAAGGAAGCTTTAACTTTGCATTGAAGTTTACTTAAAGTTCCGTTTCATCAACAAAAGGCTTCAAAAAGATTTTAGACCTTCAGATGCGTGTGCTGGAATTATTGACTGTTCTGCACGGGGAGCAGTATCACTGAACAATAGGAACATTCTCGCATGGCAGAATGGGCGGTAAATTTAACCCACCGGCTGAAAGGCTCCATTGTGCTTTCCTTTGTACATGTATTTGTAATTGTTTCATGCTGCTAGCTGTGTCAGATGCATGTGAAATGTGACGACTAACAAGGGAAGGAACCTCAGAGGCCTATTGACTAGACAATTGTTGGCAACGCAGACCTGTTACATTGCTGTGAAAGAAATCAGATATTCAGTTTGATTCTGTAGTCTGGTTGGAATTTGAGAACCTTATATTCACAACCATTATATGAAATATAACACCTGTGTTCAGGACACAAGCAGGAGGAGATATCTTGGAAATATTCCTCCTTTGAAGCTGACAATAACAGATTGTGGAAAATTAACTTACCCCTGTACGCATGGCATACGCAGGTGTTCAATGTGACAGCTCATGCACATTAAAATTTGTCCGTCATTGACACTTTAATCAACAAATGTATCAAATATAGAACCAGAGATGCAGACATAAAGCACAACATGGATGCAAAGGTACGAAGAATTCGGCATCTTGAAGACAGTCGTAAGGATCGTCTGAAGCTGTATGGTGACTTCATGCCTACATTACTGAATGAGATCAATAAGGCCACTCAGCGGTTTCATCACAAGCCCAAAGGACCCATAGGTGAGATGAATGGGCTATGTCTCAAGCCCAAAGGACCCATAGGTGAGATGAATGGGCTATGTCTCAAGCCCAAAGGACCCATAGGTGAGATGAATGGGCTATGTCTCAAGCCCAAAGGACCCATAGGTGAGATGAATGGGCTATGTCTCAAACCCAAAGGACCCATAGGTGAGATGAATGGGCTATGTCTCAAACCCAAAGGACCCATAGGTGAGATGAATGGGCTATGTCTCCAGCCCAAAGGACCCATAGGTGAGATGAATGGGCTATGTCTCAAACCCAAAGGACCCATAGGTGAGATGAATGGGCTATGTCTCAAGCCCAAAGGACCCATAGGTGAGATGAATGGGCTATGTCTCAAACCCAAAGGACCCATAGGTGAGATGAATGGGCTATGTCTCAAGCCCAAAGGACCCATAGGTGAGATGAATGGGCTATGTCTCAAACCCAAAGGACCCATAGGTGAGATGAATGGGCTATGTCTCAAACCCAAAGGACCCATAGGTGAGATGAATGGGCTATGTCTCAAGCCCAAAGGACCCATAGGTGAGATGAATGGGCTATGTCTCAAACCCAAAGGACCCATAGGTGAGATGAATGGGCTATGTCTCAAACCCAAAGGACCCATAGGTGAGATGAATGGGCTATGTCTCAAGCCCAAAGGACCCATAGGTGAGATGAATGGGCTATGTCTCAAGCCCAAAGGACCCATAGGTGAGATGAATGGGCTATGTCTCAAACCCAAAGGACCCATAGGTGAGATGAATGGGCTGTGTCTCAAGCCCAAAGGACCCATAGGTGAGATGAATGGGCTATGTCTCAAACCCAAAGGACCCATAGGTGAGATGAATGGGCTATGTCTCAAGCCCAAAGGACCCATAGGTGAGATGAATGGGCTGTGTCTCAAGCCCAAAGGACCCATAGGTGAGATGAATGGGCTATGTCTCAAGCCCAAAGGACCCATAGGTGAGATGAATGGGCTGTGTCTCAAGTAGGAGGCACTCTTGAATGCATAAATCTTGAATGCATCTTACAAAGACGCTACAGGTTTTGCATTCATTGGTAATATCAGTCATGCTTACATGGTACAACCCCCATGACTGCACGCAGTGCATGTCTTCCACTGGTGCTTTGGTCCTAATTTCATAGCGCTGCTGAAGAGCCAACTTTGTGCTTGCCAAGTCTCTAACTACAGGGTGAGTAAAATCAAAACCTAAATGTCGGGACTTTTGTTTAAGTGAAGTTCTGCATGAAGCACTTTCAAATCTAGGATATTAAAGCCAAATTCATTCGCTTTATTTTAGTATAGATGTCATCAACGTGCTGGCTCACATCATTGCATACAGTGTCGACGTAGTTGAGGGGTCTCCTCCCTCTGTTGGGGCAAGGCAATCTCCAGCAGATGAGGTCGGAGACAACTTGCTCTTTGGCTCTATAGCAGTGGCAGGCAAGGCGGGCTCTGCATTGTGCCATTGTAGTTGAGATAGGTTGGATGTTGCCATAAATTTCTGCCTTTGTCTTATGTTCCTTCCATGATATATTTTGCGCTCTCATGAGGAGGTGAGTGTAAGTGCCGTCTAGTCTCTGTTTAAGCTGCTCTTTCGCAGACCATGTCTCGGCACCGTATAGCAGGATACTTTCGACAGAGGATTGGAACAAAGCAAGCTTGGTGGATTGAGTTATGTTGGATTTCCAGATTGAGTGGAGTTTGTTGCACTCATTCCGTGCTTGGACCTTGTGTCAAGAAAAGTACATGAGTGATTTGAATGATTCTTGTACTATAAAAAGAAAGCTTATGAATTGGGCTTTCAGATTTTGAAAGTGCTACATGCAGAGTGTCACTAAAACAATAGTCCTCACATTTGGGTTTCGTTTTTTTTCTCAACCCGTACATGTGTTAAAGCCTAACCATGCTCAATTCAACACAAATTCTGCATAATTCCATTGAAACCTTGAGAATTAGTCTTGATTTTTTCCTCTATTTCATAGGAAACTATCTGAAACTAAGAGATCCACGCTGGGCTATTGGCATTGAGGCTTGCTTAAAGGGACTTCTGTACAGGTTTTGTTGTCATGATTACCACGACATGAATATCTTGAACCAGTTGATCTCTCGTTATGTCCCCAACAAGAAACAGCGACCAGGAATCATAGTATCAGCCTTTCAGGTAGGTACATGTGAGGCACTTGAGATAATTAAGTGAAGAGCATTGTGACTTACACCTGTTTCAGATTGGTGCTCCAAGAGTTAGGCCAAGTAACAAAATTACCAATTGATTGTCCACATGCACTTAACTTTCCCCCATTTTTCTGGAGGAGATTTTAGGGGTTGGCCGAGACATTGTTCCGACTGGTTTGTGGGTGATATTGGCTGGTCGTGATAGCGCCCTCTTGCAGCGACGGGTTATTGCTGTGTATTATTATCGCGTATCAAACCATAACGACGTCTAGCCCCTAGACTAGGTATTTCTAGTGGCTTGTTAGTTGTGTTAGTTCAAAGTCAGACAATGTGATTTGTTCGATTCTCCATGGTGTTAACATCATTTCCATTAGGCCCTGCACTTTGTGCATATCTATAATAACATGTGTGTCTCTCTAATGCAATGATGTTGGACTTTGACTGGACATTAACCCTAACCTTACCAAATCCATCAAAATCCACCCCCCCCCCCCCCATTTTGGGGGATTTTGGCAGATAAGCCATGAATACCAAGTCCATCAAAATCCACCTATAGCAGTGGCGGATCAAATGTTGTGGTGGATTAAATGTTGGTCCTAAAGCATTATGTGAAGTAGAGTCAGTGATGGATTTTGACGGACTTGGTACTCTACTTTAAAACTCAGTACAGGGAGTTATGGTTAATCATGGGTGTGATTGGTCAAGGCATCATGGGGCATGTGGGGTAAGCACAATGATCACTCTATTAGTCGAGATGATCATTGAATCTTTGTATCTTGTTGTTGCAGGACCAGCGGTATGACATCTCACAGGGAGCAGTACAATGTCAAGACTACCCCTCCTTGTTAGACATGCTAGACATTGAAGATCCCATCATCTACAATTGTTTGATTGATCAAGTAAGCATTTGTCATTCCGTATGTGTTTGCTTGGCAAACTATTACCCATTGCAGCCTGAATCTGCTATTACTTTACCTCATACATATTCATGACCGAAAGCCGAATTCTCACTGGTCCATTCACCATCACGTGCCAGATGTTATTTTTGCTGTTTACCAAACATGCGCGCGAGTATTCATGCACAGGCTAAGTACGCATGCGCTTTACGAAGCAATCATTGAACTGTCGCACGGGTGAAGCACGCACGCGCAAACATCACCATATAGCTACACATGAAAAGATGGTTGCACACGTAAATGATAAGCGTTTTCCCGAGCTGAATGATGCTAAATTGGAGAATATTGTGGACAATATAAAGATGAATGTGCTAAAAAAAAAGTTGTCCACAAACAATTGTATTAACAACCGTAGTTACTGTATTGCAAACAAACTGAAAGTTTCTCCGAACATTTTTTGTGGATGCATACTGCGGGAAAAATCAGCAACTGAATATGTATGAGGTATAGTAAAACAAATATAACATCCAAAGCCCGAAAAATATATTCATATGTAAACAAAATTTGTAACACCAAAAATAATAATGACTAAAAGCCAATTTCATAAGCTACTTTTACATATTTTAGGTGAAAATATTACTGAAATTGCTCAATCCATTCAAAGGGTATCACCGTTTAAACGCAATAACCCTAAATCCTGTTTCGTCAAAAAAAGGAGTTTATTGTGTATTCTGATTGTTTGGAACAACAAAGAAAATGACACAGAATATTTGTTTCAACAACTGTCAACAACACAATACCTTTATTAACAACCCTGGTTGGGCAAACAATATGATTAATAAAATCCACTTTTTTTAAAAGACGGGCCTTCGAAAGGACTTTGTTGAATAGTTTTAACTTTTAAACAGGTTTTATCGCAGGTGATGTTTTGAAGACAATTGACCTTTATCATGCTGCCACCATTTCAGTCATGTTCCTTGCTTCCAAAAACAGAACTGAATGATAATGTGTTTGTGCAAAAGGGAACTAGACTGTTTTTCTTCCAGCCTCGCTTTGGTTACATTGATTTGAATGGGAAAAAAATCAAGACAGCCGCAACATGATAATGGTCTATTGTGACGATTCTTGAAAATCGCATTTTTTAACAAAAGAGGTTTTAGGGTCATTGTGTTTAAATGGTGATATTCTTTGAACGGATTGATCATTTTCAGTAATTTTTTCATCTAAAAGTAGCTTATGAAATTGGCTTTCCGGTCATTATTATGTTTGGTGCTACATGTTTTTTTAAATATGAAATATAATTTTTGGGGTTTAGGTTCTGGTTTTTTTTTACTCACCCTGTAGCCAGGGTAAGCCTTAAGGATTTTTTTTTGTATAGCAAAACTGCTATGCAAATTTTGATTTGCATAGCAGTTTACCAATTTTGCATAGCAGTTTTGTTATACTCAAATTTAGCCTCGGCTTTGCAATTACTATTTACCTGTCAGTGTCTAAAGAATAGTGATGAGAAAAGGGCTCGATTTACCCGGGTGCACGCATGCACCAGTGCATGTACATGTAGATTTTTGCTTTAGCCCAGGTTGGACGAAGTCTTCATAACGTAGGGAGGAAAGGGAGTCCACCAGGGCTAATTTTTGCTTGTGCACGCACGTAGCATTTTTACTGAGCATGCACGACGTGCATGTAACTTTTTTAGCCACCAAAATACTCATTTCATGCATATATTTACCAGTGAGTGAGAATAAAGTTTGTTGAATACTTGACCAGATAGTGTACAAACGTGTTATTTCTTTTATAAATCCATAAATTATTCCTCGCACAGTCGCAGCAGATTCAAAGTACGGGGTAAAATCTCGACGTACGTCCTGCAACCTCCTCCGATCATGCACGTGATTTACCACGTGATACATGCTGCGGATAATTTGGTATCGCACTGACGCTCCGGGCATTCCTTTTGTCCGGATCATAAGTGCGATTCCAAATTATTAGCTGCGTTTATCACGTGGTCTCGTTATTGGCCGATCAGACGCCGCCTGTTTACAAACTAAACACATACAGATTTTATACAGCTGAACAAAATTGACGTTCTTTTTCAGTATTTAACTTAAGCTTAACTAAATCAAAACATGATGAATGTTTACCATGTCCGATAGTTGTGGAATTCAGTGGACCGAAATTTGGTGGCAAGTACACTTTGTGTCAACTTTTCATGATCAAAATGTTGTATCGCAGTTTTGCGATGCACTTTGAAAATTGCGTCGCAGTCGGCCTCGAATGTGTCGCAAATTGCGATGCGATACCGCTTATTGCGGACCCTGCCTGTAGCAACTGTGTTTAAATGCATATCATACATATGCTGTACTTGTGTTACGTTGTCACATGCAATCGTGCTGGTTAAACCTAGTCTCAGTGGGTACAGGTTTTTCGCTGAGCACTAGAAGATTTGCGTGGTTTTGCGCTTTGCTGATGTTGTCCTTCTTAGCCATTGTTTCATCTTATCAAATTGTCTTCTAAATATTGTTCTACATGAAACTTTTGTGATGTTTGCCTTTTGAAAAGAAAGATTTAAGAACCAAAGTTTATTTTTAAGGTCAGTGTGCTAAGACGTAGACTAACTATAAATAGAAGATAAGCTGTGCTCAGAGCAATAATTGATTTTGTTGTTATTTTTTTCAGCGTGGTGTTGAAAGTATTCTGTTGGTGGAGACAAGCCAAGATGCACGTAACCTATTGCGTTTGCACACACCGCATAACTGCAGTCAGGCATTCACATTGAGCGGAGATCAGGTCTATGCTGGTCGCGATCAGCGTTATTACTCCAATCGAAGCACCAAGGCTAAAGTACTGCAGGGTGACGTGGAGGAAGATATCAGGTACATTATTAGAACATCTTGTCTTTTGAATGGATGACTATGTGAACATGATTACCATCATTTTGACTGTACAACCAAAAAGAACTATACAGAAACTATAGAGCAACAAAATACTTTACCCACAGACATTTGAAGGCCATGTCTATGCACATGCATGTACATTGTGCATATTTAAACATGACACCTTGCAGAGATCACTGGTGCAAAAATGAAAACATGTGGGCATAAAAGCCAGTAGATTTTCAATTTATGTCATTCTCAAATAGACATACATTTTGTATTGGCTACAGTTTATTCAAAACATCAGCTATCTCCTAAACTGTGTATACATGCAAAAAGTGTGGAGCACAAATTGTGCAACAAATACCAAATTCTTTCACTTTGAAATTCAATAAAATTTCCTATCATATCAGATATGTACGTTTTCTTAAAATGTAAATCTTAAAATGTCAGCATCTTGCTGGAAATCATTGTGAGATGTCATCATCCAGTTTTACTTCTATGCTGGTATCGTATGGGCGTAAAAAGTTGGCTTCTTTTCCTTGTTCTTATGTTGGATGAATGATTGATATCTGACTAGTGACATGCAGAATGAGGTGCAGGTGTTGGGGCAGCAACAGAAGGATGTACAACAACAGCTGAAGGAGCTAGATACAACGATCCGACAAAATGAACAACAGAAACGACGAGCAAATACTCAACGATTGAAACTGAAGGATACTATCAACCAGCTGATCTATGTAAGTTACATTGATTGAAACCGAAGGATACTATCAACCAGCTGATCTATGTAAGTTACATTGATTGAAACCGAAGGATACTATCAACCAGCTGATCTATGTAAGTTACATTGATTGAAACCGAAGGATACTATCAACCAGCTGTCTATGTAAGTTAGATTGATTGAAACTGAAGGATACTATCAACCAGCTGATCTATGTAAGTTACATTGATTGAAACTAAAGGATACTATCAACCAGCTGATCTATGTAAGTTACATTGATTGAAACTAAAGGATACTATCAACCAGCTGATCTATGTAAGTTACATTGATTGAAACCGAAGGATACTATCAACCAGCTGTCTATGTAAGTTACATTGATTGAAACCGAAGGATACTATCAACCAGCTGATCTATGTAAGTTACATTGATTGAAACCGAAGGATACTATCAACCAGCTGATCTATGTAAGTTACATTGATTGAAACTGAAGGATACTATCAACCAGCTGATCTATGTAAGTTACATTGATTGCGGTTAGCTGGAATACAAACTGAAATGTGTTTATTACAAAGGCAGATCACAAACTCACCTTCTAATCAACGGGAGGTGGGGGAATTGTTATTCTTTTAAACAAATAGTTCACGTATCGCTGATTCCAGAACTATTAAAATGATTATTTACTTTCAAATCATTTAAGTTGCAGGCCTTTAAATGTTTGCCAGCTGGTACCATGTCTATTCATCAGGATGATAAGAGTCTGCATCTACAAGCCTTAAAGACTCAGTTTGTTGGATTTGGTCACATTCTATACACTTGCTGCTCACAGGATTGTTTTCAAATTCATGTGGGCACGCACATGTCCATTTCACAATGCATACAATATGTTGAAATAAGAAAAATATCACTGGTGGCTTGAAATCATTCAACCATTCAGGAAGTTTAATTTGTGTGTATAATATCCGATCTGACACTGGTTTCTATCAACCTACGACAGGACAAGCGACAATTGGAAGCAGTAGAAGATGTTCCTCCAGTGGATGTGAGCACACTAGAAGAAGAAGTAGCTACACTAGAGAGAGAGATTGAGGCATATCAGGCTACCCTGGATGACTTAGGGGCTCAGTATAAGCTGATCCACAAGGAATATGACACACTCAAACAACAATTTAGTGCAATGGATGAACAGATGAAGAATTTTGCTGATAAAGTTGAGCCAATAAAGGTAATAAGTCATTCAAAATAACTAACGGTGTTTATTCTAACAAGTTGAACAAAGAAATTGACTGGAGTGGGGTTAAAACCTGTGACCTCTGTATTACCGTTCCGGTGCTCTACCAACTGAGCTATCCAGCCCTATGTTGGCGGTTGTCTTTTGTTCAAGGGGCGCTAGTCAGAAGCCATAAACCTGTAAATGCCTTGCAGCCAGGAATCACGCCCAAAGTTGTTATAATTCACCTAGTCAGTTTCCCTTTGTGGTTTGTTTGATAATTTGTAATAAAAATGTATCCTCTCCAAGTGATCACCGTTTGCTACTTCCCAGGTCTGCATCGTGACTTTCGGCGTGATCCCCAGCTATGGCATATACGGGTTTATATGGCTTCTGACTAGCGTCCCTTGAACACAGACATTGACAAATTGGGGAACCGCCAACATAGGACTGGATAGCTCATTTGGTAGAGCATCGGAACGGTTATCCGGAGGTCACAGGTTCAAAGCCCACTCCAGTCAATTTCTGTGTTCAACTTTTCAACAACAAAAAAGTGTTCATTGTTTAGTTAAGAGACAATTTGTCTTGATTGTAGCTTGATTGGCAGATGGTATGGATTGTATTACATTTTGACTGGTCCTAGGCTGACTGACTGTCACATGTGAATCAGACATGCTTATAGCCTAGTGATGTGCATCAAGTCAGGTTGACGAGGCCAAACCGACCCGCAACATTTATTTTATAAACCGAATCTGAACCGAAAACGAAGTGGACTACCTAAAACCAACCCGACCCGAACCGACAACAAATCCGACCTGATCTGACCCGAAACACAACCGACCCAAAAAAACCCCGAATATCTGGCTTCGGCAAATGTGTCCGCTTTTTGCACTTGAACTGACCTGCTTCGCGTAAAAAAAATGTTGGCTTTCAGTAACTGAATCATGCCATGCGGCACTCACAACGTGACCTACTGGTGGGCCTACATGTCATTGACCGATCGAGACAGACTGCAAACCATTTCTAGTCGCACCGCGCGCAGTGACTCTGCACTAAATTGTGCACCATGTATTTCTATTCTGTTTTGGCTTATTTCAGGTTTTTCCAGAATTGATTTACTGACCTGACCCGACCCCAAACTTGCAAACACAAAACCAAAACCAACCCAACCCGAACCGTCAGTTCGGGTCGGTTTCGGTTTGAGTCAGATTCGCACAACATTATCATAGCCTGACCTTGGCCCAGACATGTGACTCATATGACTATAACCTAGACCCTTTGGACCAATTTGGTCTAAAGCTTTATTAGTCTACCAGCTATACTGATGCAATTTGAAGTCAACTACTGACATAGAGCCTGAATTGGGTTGGCATGGCAATCACAGATGAACCAAACAGTTTGAAAACCACCAGTTTAGACACACAACCCCAACATGATGAGCCTGTATGAGAAGATCCTCCATCCAAAAAGTTTCCCAATTTGTGGCGTCATTTGTTTAGTGGCGTTTACCCCGCGCCTGCACACTAAATACATGTACTATTAATATATAACATTCAATGTAGTCATTGTAACCTTATGAAAATTAGGTGATGAGCACAGTGGTTCATTGCTTTGAATTGTTCCAAACTTTTCAATTTAAAACAGGATGATGTGTTGAGTGCCACTGCTGAAATCGAATCAGCTAAGAATCATCTGAAGCACTACACCAACAAGAAGAAAGAACACGTGGACAACCTGAATGCCCTGCAGAAGAGACAAGATGATAAAGCCAAACTGGTGCAGGTCAGTAGTCACATGACCTGTAGCTGGTTGTATCTGGCAGTTCATTCAGCTACAGAGGTGGAACTTTCCCGATTTTGATCTGTAATCCGACTTCTTGACTTTTCCAACAAAATCTCTGATTTTTCAACAGTTCGTCCCACAAAAGTATGATTTTTTTTATTTAGCTGTACTTTTCAAAAAAAAAGTGATGAGCATAAGTGATACATTTCACTGGCAGTTGTTGGAAGGAAAAAACGATGATGCCCAATCTTTTCCCACGTACAATACGAATACAAGTGGAGTAGTGGAGTGTGTGGTTGAATCATGGACATGATTGAAGTGTTGTCATGAATGCTGCCCTTGTCTTTCGGACTTTTTCCTCGACTTTTTCAAGTGAGAACTGAACTTCTTTGTTCATGAGTCAGTTTCGCAAACCGTAGTTCAGGCCGTTTGATTTTATGAAAACACTGACCATTTTTTTTCGTCGTAAAATTTTCTTTGGGTTGAAATTAAAACAGGAGTCAGTGTCCAGAAATTGGGCATGAAGTGTATTGTACATACAACTGTAATTTCCCTATTTTTCCCCCTATGCCAGTTTCATCTGCAGCTAGCATTCTTTAACGTTTACCTGTGGATCTTGACCTTTTTCCTTCCATTTGTATTTTTCTTCCTTATACATGTATTTGGTTCTATTTTTCTGCTTACCATGTTTGAGTTGTATTTTTTTTTTCTGATCTTGTTACTTTATGTGTGCAGGAGATGATAGGGAAAGCCAAGCAGGTTCATGCAGAGAGAATTGCGACAGCCAGAAAGCCACAGAATATTGATAGTGAAATTGACCAAATTACCAAAAGGATTGAAAAGGAACAACAAAGGTATTGTGCTCAATTTTTAAGAAAAAAATATTCATGTTGTAAATTAGTATCATTCACTGAAAAATTACTGAAATTGTGTATTCTGACTGTTCGGAACAACAAAGAAAATGACACAGAATACTTGTTTCAGCAACTGTCAACAACTGTAGTACACAATATCTTCATTAACAGCCCTGGTTAGGCAAACAATATGATAATTCACTTCTAAAATCCACTTTTTTGAAAAGACCGACCTTCAAAGGGACTTTGTTGAATATTTTAAACTTTTAAACTGAGGTTTTATCACGGGTGATGTTTGAAGGCAATTGTGACGACGATTCTTGAAATTGCATTTTTGGACGAAAGAGGGTTAAGGGTCATTGTGTTTGAATGACGATATTCTTTGAGAGGATTGAGCAATTTCAATAAATGTTTCATCTAAAAGTAGCTTATGAAATTAGCTTTCCCGTCATTATTATTGTAGGTGCTACATATTTTTTAAATATGAAATAAAAATTTTTGGGTTTGGGTACCGCTTTTTTTTACTCGCCCTGTATTCACAAGACTTTTAGCGTTTAAAGTGTTAACTCCTATTCAACCCCCCCCCCCCCAAAAAAGGAAGAAGAAAAATCATAGAAATTGAGTGAAGCATGGTCACATGGGGTTCACTAGTACATGAAATATGCGATGTGTCCTGAACTAGATCAGGGCATCAACAATTGCAAATGAAATGGAGTATAGCAAAGTTCATGGTGGCTTACTAAATGTTTGAAGAAAAACAAGTTTGAAGAAAAGGAACATCTTTTCTTGCTGTCAAAAATGCAAAGAAAAATGAGGAAATGACAATAGCAACTTTCTGTGTCTGACAGTATGTCAAGTGCTCCATGTAATGCAATCCACTGTCCCACTAAATGTTGACCCCCAAGAATGTATGTTCTCTGCCAGCGTGTGCAGTTCTTTATGCCATTTCATTAGCAGACGTGCAGAATACTGTCTGGCAGTCTGTATTCCATGGACTTCAAATTTCAAGCCAGATTTCAGTAAACAAAGCTTTCTTAAGGACTATATGGCACTTCTGTCAAATCCAAAAATGTCCCTGGTTGGTTTTTTTTTTAAATTAGCCCAGACACAAACGTTCAGCTTTTCAACTTCATTGGAATGGATTATACAGGGAGACCCAAAAAAATGCATCCCTAAAACATTTGCCTTTAGAAAAAAAAGGGGTCAGTGGATTTTTATGTTTTGGGTGTCAGATTAAGCTGACGTTTTCTTTCAAGTACTGAAAAAAATCATGAAAATGGCACTTTGGGTTGCTGAGAAAATGTCAATTATGTAAAAGTTTTCTAATTTAACTTTGAAATTAGAAAAGATAGGCCAATTCCGGTGGCAGATTCTGAAAGCCTGGTGCCAGATTACCCTGGGTAGCATTTTTGGCACATTCATTTATAAGATATTGGCCTCCAAAAAACCCTATAAATTAACGCTCGCGACTTGCAAGCTTTAAGTGGGCGTGGCACCCTTTCTTTTGAGAGCCATATCTGGGAAAGCCTTAGGAGTTGACCCAGAAATGTTTGTATGTGTTCATAATACATAGAAAGGTATTGCCATAAGTCGTTTTAGCCAAATGTGAGTCGGTGGCCTTGGAAGATTTCTGGAGTTTGTTTGAATTCATACTGAATGACCCATAGGGGGATCTACCGGTACCATCAAGAGATTCTAGTGCATTTCTGCACATATGTACATAACAACAATACCTGAAGACAGTACTAATATCACTATGCCAAACAGTTGCCCAAAAGAAATTATTTCACTAATGGTTCTCTTTGAATATACTGTTCAAGCAGTAAAGCTGTTCAAGAAGATTATTCATTCAATAAATAACCACCGTGATGATACATCCTGCACTCTATCAGTCAGTACTTGTGTTCATGTATCTGTTTCCTTACAGCAAAGGGGATCCTGAACAGATCATCAGACGGTACGATGAAACAAAAAGAAGCTACATAAAGATCAAGAAAGAACTGACAATGTTTCGAAAATTCATTGAGGTACAAATGCAGTCACATGCAGTTTTTGTTTCAAAAAAAAATACATCTCTAGGATTGATAAAGGCTTCTAATTGTCAAAACATCCAAAGACAGAGGTGTAGAAAAATGAAGAATTTGTGGGGTTTGTTTGTTTGTTTTTGTTGGAGGGGGGATTTTTTTTGGGGGGGGGGTTTGGGGTTGGTCTGTTTTCTTTGTTATAACTATCAAGCTTATCCCAAAGAGATCGAATGTGTCTCATTTTGAGAGGGAGATTACAAGCATTATTTTGAGGGGGAATTTTAGCGTTTTTGATAGACGTTGACTTTGTATTAAAATGTGACCTTTTTGAGAAAAAAAGGCACAATCATCCCCAGCCTACTCCGGATATGGATGTCTAACATTCAGTTTGGCTCATTTAAGGAATATGGGGCATAGCATCACCAGTAAGACAGAACAGTACAAATGTTCTCATGTCGTCTCCCCTATTCCTTCCCTCTCTGCATCTGCAGAGGAGGAAGGAATACGGAAGACGATATAAGGAACACGGGAGACGATACCCTTTCATGGTCAAGCTAAAGAAATATTGTACATCATAAATCAATCAATAAACTTGAGGCTGGCAAAGAGAACATGTTGAAAAGTACTGCTTTGAAGGAAACATTACAGTTCAAATCCTACTTTGAATATGCACCAACAAAAGAGTAATTGTCTGCATTTTTTAGAACAGGTTGTAAATATAGGTTCTTGTTATATCAAATGAAAATTACATTTTGTTTTCTTACAGAAACTTGACAAACTTCTTGAATTGCGTAAAAGTACGTTCCTGGTTGTACGTCGACACATTGCATTACGCACCAAGTTCTTCTTCATCATGACTCTCTCCAAGAGAGGCTACAATGGCAAGATTACTTTCAATCATCGAGATGGTGAACTTCATATCACTGTAAGAGTTGCAGCTTTATTGTAACCTATATTTAAAATTACAAATTAGCAGTTTTAGATTTTCCCTTCAAAGTGTAATACCTTCCTTTCAAGTGCACACATTGAATTTATGACTGAAGAAATAACATTTGTGAAAAGATATGGCTAATAATATCTCAAACTTGCAAGTAATTGTTTTGCTTTGTGAATTTTTGATTTCCTGCAACATATAAACACTTTTTAATCAGTGTGTTACCTCCAGACTTAAAGTTGGAAAAAAATCACTCGGGTGGGACTCAAACCCACGACCTCCTGCTTTCAGCTGCAGATGTCTTACTACTCAGCTATCGGGATCGGTTGGCTGGTTCGAATCAGATGTACAAGCAGCGGGTACCGCAATGAAACTATTCATAAGATGAATCCAACCGATCCCACAAGCTTGGTGGTTAGACGTCTGCACTAGAGGTAATACACTGACTATACATTGTTTAACGTCGGTGAAGGGCAAAAACCCAGTATTGATTTACATCACCCCGACGCATAGTCATCTAATGAATCGTGCAACATTCTTGAAAGGAATTTGAGAATAGCTGGATACATGATTTTGTATGGTGTGTGTATGCACATGTAGGTCCAGCCTACTCAAGGAGATGGGATGGGATCTCAAGACATGAAGTCACTCTCAGGAGGAGAACGCTCCTTTTCTACTGTGTGTTTCATCATGGCTTTGTGGGAGAGTATGGAGACACCCTTCAGAGCCTTGGATGAGTTCGATGTCTTCATGGTGAGTCTTCAGTTTAAACAAACTGTTTTGTCATTATTGTTAATGATTTTTCCCTCCCTTTTTGCCATTAAAAATTTAATTAATTTGAACCTTAAATTGTTCTAAGGACTTTGTACTCACTGGTAACAAAGAGATTGTTGGACTCTTGGCCGCCCTATACCAGGCACCCATTTGAAGATGCTAAGGTGTGCACTTCCAGATGAATAATATCCCATCTGTGCTTCATTCCACATGTGTGTGCAATCATTGCATGCAGGCAGCTTGCCCCACACTGATGAAAGATTGCGTAAGTGGTTGCGTAAGCCGTTGCAAAGTATTGTGCCATTGCTGAGCTCAGATGATTCTGGATGAGTTTGATATAACTGAATGGTGGCTCAGTGGTGGTTGATAAGTTTGGCGCAAGGAGTGTGGCATGGTTGGAGTTGAATCAGTTAAGACAAGGCTTTGACTCGCCTGCTGTGAGGGGGGAGGCGGCTTTGCCACCTCTATCTCGTCCACTTCGTGGTCGAGCAACTCGTGAACACACATACAAACACATACACCCTTTCTTCCTTATAGTATAGCAGTGATATGCATTGCCCAGTTTGTTGACAATTGCAGACTTGATTATGTCACGTGTTGGGCACAAGATATAACCTGTAGTTTCAGAAAACCGTAGATCTCTTAAGTGCCGAGGTTGTGTTTTTGACTTAAGGTATGCTCAGAAATGTGCATAGTTGTTCAGGATGACTTGTGTTCACCAGCGCATTGGTATCATCAAATTAGGGTGTAAAAAGGTCAGAAAAGTGGAACAGACTTTTACTAAGAGTGGCAAAACAGTTGTTCACTTGCTCCATTACAGTAGCGTATTGAGATGGGGTCATCTACTGCACACTGTCTGGGCTTTCTCTTCATTCTACCCATTGGAGTAAACTTTCGGGAGATACCATTTTCATTTTGTACTCTGATTATTTCTGGCCATTGAGTCTTTTCCCAAATAAATTCCACAGCAGTCAAATTCCAGAGTTCATTTCCTATGGAATGCATGGGACTGGTACCAGTTGTTGCAATGGTCATAGGTCATTGCTTGGGCACAAAATCGGTATTGCTTGGGCACAATATAGGTATTGCTTGGGCACAATTGCCCTTTTTTATCATAAAAAAAGTGTTGTCTCTTTCAGAACGATCTCTCTTTCAAAAAAAGGTTTTGGGTAATAAAACCTAACGTTAAAACCATACAACCAGAGCTAGGAATACAGCATACATGTGAATGTGAATGCTTGGTGTGTGTATGTTGGGATAGTAAAGATTTGTTCCAATAGGTCCATTAAACAGCAACAACTTGATTTTTAGTACTTTAAACGACAATTGTTTTTTTCTCAGGATCTTGTAATTCAAAGGATTTAGGGAAATAGTCATACTGTTTTATATGTTATCGTTCTAATAAACCATTAAAATAAGCTTGTCTTTTCATTTACACTTAGGATATGGTGAATCGTAGAATCAGCATGGATCTGATGCTTGCCGTTGCTAAGGAACAGCGCATGAGGCAGTTTATCTTCCTGACCCCCCTGGATATGAGGTTTGTTCATGTTGTTATCAATGCTCGTAACTTTACGTCAGGATTAAATTCAGTTTAACAAGTTTGGCACTTCTCCAACATACATCTTGTAAGCACATTATGCTGTGTGCATTTTGAAAGCCCATGAAAACGTTTTCACCTGTGTTGCTGGGGTTTGCTTTGCAGTTTAAGTCCAATATTTGCAAAATACTTGAAGTACTTCAGCAAGGGCCCATGGTCCATTGTGCAGATTTAAACGTGTATTTTAGAATACTTCTGATGACCAACTGGTCAGGGTACTCCCCAAATCATTGCATAACAATGTGATGTTGCATATTGAATTTCACAGCAAGATTTCTGCTAGTCATCTTGTGCGAATCTCACGTATGCCTGACCCTATCTGTGATGGACAGAGTGTCTTACCGTTTGAGCCTGTCAACCGTAGAAGTGATGCAGATGAGGAGAATGCATAGGATAGCAGGTAGAAATGAAAGACCACATATTCACGCATGCCAGGTTGCCATCAAGTATTGAGTTTCTTGCCATGTTGTAAACAGAACAAGTGCTGGGGGACACCTTGACCTCATTTAAAGATCATTGCACTATGTATAGTAGCATTAATTATAAAACAGACACCTTCACTCCTCTTGTGGTTTAAATACTAACTCAGAAAAAGAGTTGGTACATGTTGGGGGGCGTGGGCCACGTTCTACCTACCCCCCCCCCCCTTCCGAATCCGCTGTTGAAAAAGTGCCTTAAGATATGAAGTTGTACTGTTTTCATTTAAATGTTAAGTAAAAGTGTACTCGGTTTCACCTTTAATGTTTGCCAAATCGCTTTACAGTGAAATCTCGATAAGCCAAACTCTGATAACTTAAAACAACTGTTAAGTCAAACAAAGAATTCATTGCCTTCAGTAGTATAACAATGATACAACCCTGCTAAACTCAAAACTCTACTTAAGTCAAATTTTGAACCTGTTCCCTGGAGGTTTGACTTATCAAGATTTCACGGTTTTTACAATTGAGAATTCTATTTTTAACAAGTTACTCCAATTTAAAATGTAAAATGCATGGTACCGGTACTTACAGGAAATATTCCTTTATCATAATTTCTCCAAAACAAATGCCCATTACACAATCCAAAAAGTTGCATCCGAAGTAATGAAGTAATGAGAAGTAACAGGTCATATAACTGACATAAAATTAATACAGATGTACAGATTACCTTCCGTATGGGTCTTTCCACACCACTGGGATAGAATTGAATGCAGATTGGAGGTTTGAGAGAGGGACATTGAAGGTAAAACAAAGCAAGATATTTTGTTCAGTTTTTCCCTTTCATTCGTACAGCCTTAATGATCATGTCAAAATGTAGAGGATTGTCTGTGTTCTACAGAAATTACAGGGGTCATTGTATATCATTACTTAAGTAACATAGACAGAGTTTTTGCTATAAATTGAGAGGACGTTAGTTATCATGTGCATGATTTTACCCAAATATTGTCTCATTTATATTCATAGCCCATTTGGGATTGCTAACAGCCACAATAAACACAATTTTCGTGGTCTTTTTAAAGACGTTTATATGTAACGTACGTAACATGGACAGAAATCTTGTGACAAATTTTGGTCCATGTTACGTACGTAATGTTTGAACTTGCCCAGTGACGCCTTAAATATACAGTAGATTGTCTTGGTTTATATGGGAAAAGATTATAAGAACGGAAAGGCACACTTTTTGGGTAAATGCATGTACATTTATTGTATTTCTATCAATATCAACAAACTTTCTGTCCACATTACGTACATAACAATCTGAGCATGTACATCTTGTAAAATCTGCCAGGAAAGTAAGTCTTATATTCTTTGTGAGCACAATCCTCAACAATGGGGTGGGAATGTACAAGGGGAATAGAGGACAAACAACTTGATATTATTATCCTGCTTCATTTCCCATTCCAATGTCACACGTTTGTACTCGTTGAGTGTGGAATGACCCACATTTGTTTTAGTTTGACATGTATTAGCACAAATGAGGAGAGTTGTTTCAAAGAGTTAGGTATGGATTACATTGTCAGAGAAGATTTGACCTGCTGTTTAGCGAGTGTGAACTGACTTGGTACAAAGGGCAGTTGGATTGTCAGTTTCGTTTTGTTTTTCATTTGAGCACATCTCTGTTCTAGACCATTATCATGTTGCGGCCATTGCGGGTTTTCCCCATTCAAATCAACGTAATCAAAGCGAGGCTGGAAGGAAAAACAGTTTGGTTCCTTTTTGCACAAAAAAATGTATCGTTCAGTACTGTTATTGGATACAGGAAACATGAATGAAATGGTAGCAGCATGATAAAGGTCTGTTACACAACTCATTCACATCGTACCAGTTCACAAAGAAATATATTTGTGCATGTGCATAAGCTATTTTGGAAGGCAAGAAGGACAAGCAGTGCATTGATAATGCATGGTAGTATGAGCCTTATGGTCATATTTCTCAAAATCAATTGGTGTGTTTACTGTTCGAAGCTTAAAAACCACTAAAGTCAAAGTAGTATTCATACGGTATGGCCAAGCTTAATGAAGAGAGGGACAAAATACAGGGTAAAGGATGGACAAGTTGTATTTGTTATCTGACTGGTGCTGGTATTTACCACAGTGTGATAGTAACTCATCAGCAGGTTGACATGGTGCTAACCTTGATGTACATGGAGTTATAGTGAGTTATCCATCACCAGCTGCGAGATATATTTTTTATTTCTCATGGCCCCTCTATCTTCTGTAACAAGGAAACAAAGCATGTCAATCGTTTTGTCTTTAAACGTTTATTTTGTCTCTCAACTAGCCGTTTTGGCTGTACATGTACTTGGATGCTTCTAATGATTTTGGAGATCGAAAACACCAACAGAATTTAAGAAGGCATGCATTTACCAGTCTGTGTATCCTCCATAGAGCTATAGTAAATTACTAGAGCGCTGACTTGATGTACAAAGTAATGCCTGATGGGCACATCCATGTTTGTGCACAAACCTGTGGAAAACTCAAGATTTTGTACGACGTTTGTACGGCTGTTTGCATATCTGCGTTAGTATTTTACATGAGTGTGTTATCAAAGCCAATCCGCCCAAAATCAAAACGCAAAATCAGTACATGAGCATTTCATTTTGCTCTGTGCAAACAAAGCAAACGCGTGCGCGTATCCGCTGCAGAAGATTTTTACCGTGACGTTATTTAACCGTCACGCACGGCGCGCTTAAGTTGTTTGCATACATTGTACTTGGGTGTAGCATTTAGAGTGCACTTTCAAAATTCACTCCATCTAATTTCATACATGTTCTATCAGCTTTGTTCTACAAACTGTCATCTATGATCTACAGTTAAACACACACATGAATTCAAAATGTCTCAGGATGGCTTCAAAGTATTTCCGCGTATAAGAATGAGGAGTTAGCGCTCTAGTAATTTAATATAGCTGTATGGTATCCACACACTATAAAAAAGGATGTCAACTACAACATTACTCTTTACGCTAACATTACCTTCAAATTATTTTTGAATTGCGCGCTTTTCAAGTTTAATATAAGTTAGTATTTTTTTCTTCTTCTATGTGTTGTATTTGATATTGGGAGAGATTTTTCATGTTTTGTATTACATGATAAATTTTGAAACCCAGAGTGGCGTCGTTATTTTGTAGTGTGTCGCCTTATTTATCAAGTAATGTATCAGATAATATTTTATGTCCATTTACTCTATGTTAAGTTTGAAAATATTTGTAGTCACGTTTTTACCCATATTCTCAACATAAAAATGGACACGAAAGTGTGACATTTTAAAGTTATCTCAGTTGATCTTGTTAAAAATCAAGTTAAAATCATCATAACCATTTTGGTGAACCACTTAATCAAATCTTACTAATGCATGTAACTAGTGGTGTCCCTATTTGTTACATACATTAACACAATCAGCTGTCCATGAAAGTAAATTAATATTCCACGTCTGTTTTTTTTTCCCTGTTCTTTTTCTTTTTAATAGAACATGGTTCAGGTGAAAAAAGTATTGCTTCCCGTTTTGATCAATATAAACAATGAATACTTTAGAAATTGTTTACAGATCTGTGTTTGTGTTCACTTTGTTACAAGGGTAGAACACACCGGACATGTCAAATTGTTTTGCTGGATCAGGAACCAATATACACACACAAAATCACGCAGTCTTGTTCCAGGGACTGAAGACACTGTGGGGACAGCAGAAAGTCCCCATGACTCGGTCCTAATTTCCATAACAATAAAAACTTCCCCATAACGCGGTGACGATCCACCCAGCCCCCTAGTGTGTGTGTACGGTCAACATAATAATTGGTTTTATAAAGGTCATAACCTCTGTTGTGTCCAACGTTGCGACGATGGTTGGGCCAACAAAATAATAGTTCTGCTTCTGGTTACCCTACCTACCCTATTTTGACACTCGCTACCCTAATTGTTTTTTTTGGGGGGGGGCGGAATGAGGGAAAAACCCCGAAAATCATCAGTTACTACCTTTTACCCTTTACTACATGCAGACACTTCCATATGATCATACACAAAAAAATGCCAACAAAAATTGTTTTCCCTACCTACCTACCCAATTTTCAAATGCTATGTAATCGGAAGCAGAAGTGTTTTTTTGGCCTTGTGAATGTGAAACGTGAAATTGTCCAAATTGTGATTAATATTTAGCCATCCAGCATTCATTTGTATCAATATCGCAAGGCAAGATTCTTTTATCAGTATATCACATTTTAATAATAAACATGGTACATGTACTATAATCTGTCAGCAAAATAGGTCATTAATTTTATTCAATGTCCTGACTCCAGATATAAAACAAACCACAGATATTGCATGTTACATACATTATCATATAATGATATTAACTTATTAAATTTGCATTAATAATGCAAATTTGTTAATTACCTATTGGGAAGCTTTGGAGCACATTATAGACAGAACAGATGAGTTGGAGCATAACACACTTTCCCAGTCTTGGTGTCCTTGTTACAAATGTTAAATAATAGCATTCAATAAAGTTTTCACATCAAAATTTGACAAGTATGAGCATGGTTGAATGGTGTAGTGTTTGTGAACAAAGTTTCCAGTTGACACTTGTGTGCCCCACCCAATTAATTCCTTTTGTGTTTCTCCTCCCAACCCGACATGCTTGTGAGTCCCTACGTGTTTGTTTCTTGTACCTCCGTCATTTGGCCTCTGAAGAAGAACTCAAGTTCACAAAGTCAGTCCGCATTAATTTTTTAGATTTATATATTTCAGGTCAATCCAGTCAGAAAGCAGTTTGCAGCAGGCCTATTAATTTTCATTTTGTACTATTAACGTATAGAACGATATCCTCACTATAGTTTTTGAGTAGTGTGAGCAGGTAGAGTGCACTACCTGCTCACACTACTCAAAAAGTAAAAACAGGAGAATCTTGTTTGCATTTCTTCTGCGCATAGTAAGACATGCACCTACATGATAAGAAGTGGGAAAAGGTTACCCATTCTGTGAAACCAGACACCATGAGGGCGCCATGTTACATGCATAACACGTAAAGTGCAAATGCAAAAGTTTACTGTTGAGAATGTGAAGTTCCATATTGCAGACTATCTGTATCTTCACAGTGACTTCTATTTGGATCAAATAATTAAATAAAGGTCAATGTGTAACTACACATTGACCTTTCTTTAATTGCTGGGCGTTGCGAGAGGGGGCAAGGGGCACTTTCCCCCTCCTAAAAAAGCAACAAAAAAAAGTGGCGCGAAGTGTCATTGCTGTTAATTTAATGGGAGGGGGGGGGCAAATGTCTCTTCCCGCCCTCGAAAAATGATAAATTGAGAATATGCTGGAAAAGTACAGGGATTTCCGGGAAAGTGGCGATGCCCATGGTGTTGTTCTTGGAAGTTCTTCATTTTTTACCATGTGCATCACACTTACTTCAGCGAGTATCACATACAGACACTTAAAACATGCCAGTTTTTTGCACAATTTCAAATTGATGTGTTGTACAACATGCTTGGTTTACATATTATCTTAATTGTCAACTTTTTCATGTAACTTTTATGTGTAATATGTTGCGTGCCATGTTTGGTCTTTCATTGGCAGATATCCGTAGGGGAAAAACATAGGACCCCAAAAAGAGATGCATTCTTTTTTCCCTAAATTCTCTCAAAATTTTCCCAGAATGCCCCAAGAACCCCTCTATGTAGCTGGTGGATACCTTAAAGAGCAAACATGTTCCTATGGCACCAGCCACAACCATCTCCCCCACTACCCTAGATCACGTGGATCCATCCTTGTGTCAACTCGCTAAATTTCTATGTGAACAAATATTTTATCTTACCTTGTGCTCAATAAATAAAGAGAATCTTACCTCTATTCCTATTTGTAATAAAGAGGATGATTCATATTTTGGAAAGATATATCTGTTAGCAACCTTGCGTTTATTTGTGATGTATTGCAAGGAAAACAAACAGATTCCACTTAATAGGCTTATGAAGAAAGAAGGCTCATATTTTCTCCTTTGTTCCGTGGGTGGGTGAGTGGCGTAAATCCATGTCGGTGAATGGGGAGTTGGGAGATGACCAAAAATCCCCTGGCTGTCGAAATTTGATTTTCATGCAAACTTTCGCGCTTACTTCCCTAAACCTTTCATCAAAATGGTGCATTTAAAATCTTTTTTTAGTGTTTCTTCTCCGTTTGTTTATACTGATGGAAACTGTTGGAAAGTTACAAGATAACCTCAAAATCAGTATTTTTGTTTCTCATCACAAATATCTTATACATGGTATGTGCCTCTCGCGAGAAGTACTAAAAATCTAAAATGGAAATACTGGTACTGCGCGTTACGGACTCATTGGTAGTACATGTATTGTGCAAGCCTCAGTGAAGATTGTGAACATTCAACTGATCAAAGGGTAAAAGGGACCAGATTTCCTGGGAGTCCAAATTTCATGCGACACCAAAAGTGTTTAAAACCAGCCAGCCGGTGTTTTATCAATCGTTTAAGACCGGCCACATGACGGGCTCTTGACCAATAGGAATGGGCAAACTGTCTTATGTAATGGACCTTAAATATAGATGCAATGTATGATGCGCCAAATTAAGCAAACTGTAAGTTCACGGTAATGAATTCAAAATGTGTAGGACTGATGACAAGCATAGCAGGGATGTTGCTGGTATATACAACCATTATTTTAATCAGCACATTACTGATTTCGTAGATGCACTTTATCAAGGTCTTGGGCCGGACCCTGTGTTGGTTTTGCTCAGCCATGCATAAATATAGGCCTGGTTATGCTTGAAATCCTCCGTACTGCTCCACGATGTCACTGCTGCAGGATTATGCAGGATTCGGGCAGTGGTCATCCCTCCACGGACCATATTCAAGAAATAATGGAGGAATTTGAAGCATTGAGGCTATACGCTCTTTTCCATGAGGCCAATTGGAGGATTTTGCAGGATTGAGGCTACATCCTGGCAAAAAGGCCTAGGGAGTTAGGGTTAAAGATGTACTGGCTGTGCTCTTCACGGAATTTGTTTTGATGACAATTAAACTACTTTGTTTCCATGTGGAGCCCTGTAATTCTTTTGCTACGTTGCTTTTGCATACAAACAGTACAATTGTTTCTGGACTTATCCAACAAACACACACTCAAAGTGACAAACATAATGGTAGTATAACATCTGTTTCACTGCATTGTTTTATTTGATTTGATTTGATTTGATTTGATTTTATTCCGACCAGCCTAACTTGAATCATGTTGGAAATGCTGGGTCAATACAGAAACATTCAAAACACAGCAAGTGACGAAATCAACTGCAGAATAAACCAAATATTGATCAAATGTGTTTTCGATTCATTGTTTACTGGTACATTTCTAGGGGTATTGTAATCACATGAAACAGAGAAACCAACAAACGTTACTGGTATGTAAATCTTTGGCATAAATCTTGTGAGGCTATTTGGATTTTTAAACAGGTGTGCAAGTGTATCCTTGTTGGGGTTTGCAGATTTAAATTTAAAAATCTACATGTACATGTGTTTAATCACAACACAACACTGATGTATCTGGCTTGATTCAAATGTGCAAGGGATAGGGGGTATACATATGTACTGTATAAGCAAATAAAACCACTTTTGGGAACCACTTTTAATTCTTATTATAACCAAAACACAGCTGAAGATGTTCATGTGGACCGATAACGAATTCCTGACCTACATGTACAATTAACATTGTAATATTTGGTATAATTAAGAAGAGATTGAGGTTGTTCAAAAATCTGCCAAAACGTGAACCAGTAAGACAAGCCAGGAAAGCCAACCAACCATCACAGTCTACATGAATGGCTCAAACCAAAGCCTGCAGGGCAAAATCCTATCCATGCATGCCATAAAAATGTAACATTTGGCTTCCTTTATGTATATGCAGCAAATAACGACCAAATAATGACATTGGCCATCATTCATTTTACAAACCGGCACCTGCCACACGATCAGGCAGACAAGATACAGTAATCAGTGAAGACTTTGATTGTGAAGACCTTGAAGTTGGCTAACTTGTGCTGACATAAAAGGTCAGTGAATATACGCTCAGTAAGTGAACTTGTAAATCTACTCTGAAATGTATCTTACATATATTCGAAAAGTAGTATAAACATTGCTCAAAACTTAAAGTGCTGAACTATTTCTACTGATGCTCAGGTGGTGGAGTATATTTGCCTTCTGCCATCAGCTTTTTCCTTTCCTTTAAGATTGTGTGGTATCTTGCCATCTGTTAAATAAAAAAATATCAAACCCAAATAACAAATTGAAGAAATTATTTGATTTCACTTTACATATACATGTATTGAAGAGCCAAACACGCTACATTTATAAGCCAAGTCTCTAACGCATTGGAGGGGGGGGGGGGTTAATCTGTCCGTATACAGGCATGCAACTTGGAAGTAACATAAAAAGAGGAAACTCCAAACTTTACAAGACTTTGTACAGTGTTTTCAATTTTTAATGGCATAAGTGTGAAGTGAAAACCAGGAAATCAGTTGATCCGGGAAATATGTGCATGCCTGCGTATAGCTGCCCCACGCCTGTGGAATAGTCTCCCCATGAACATTTTGCTCTACATGAATAACATCGCTCAGCTCATTCAAAAGAAAATCGCTCTCACAACATAATACTTAACCACAGCATATTTTTTTACTCTTGCCAGATTGTAAATAGTGCACAATTTTTGTTTTTTTAATTATGTATTATAATTAAGGGAATAAATGTGCTTGGTTGGTTTTAAATATAAGTAGGCCGATGTTTAAAACTGGCTAGGGGCCTGGTGGAGGATTCAGCTCCGGCCATTATCCGTGAACAGGCCCCGAGCCGGTTTTAAACGTACTTGTTTAAATCTGGCCAAGCACATATTTACATGTACATGTAGTTCCCATTCATAAATACCTTTTCAGTCAAAAAGTCAAAATACATGTAAATAAAAAATTAACAAATTTCCAACGATTTTGTTTGACAATTTTTCTTAATGTTTTGTGAAACATCCCTGTGGTCATGTCTATGGGGGGGGATGTCTCTATAGTCCGACATTCCACTGGTCCGATGTCCCATTGGTCCGATGTCCCATTGGTCCGACATTCCATTGGTCCAACGACCCATTGGTCCAACGACCCATTGATCCAATGTCCCATTGGTCCGACGTCCCATTGGTCCGACGTCCCATTGGTCCGACGTCCCATTCAGGGTTAGGGTTAGGGTTAGGGTTAGGGTCAGTCAACCTGAACCATTGGAACTACACAGTATTATGTTTCATCTGACCAATGGGACGTCGGACCAGTGGGACGTCGGACCAATGGGACGTCGGACTATAGAGATGTCACCGTCTATGGTATGAGCCTCGCATGAGTAGTGCTACAGATCTCCTTGCATTGAGATTGGCACACAGCGCATACTGAGCGATATGGCACAGAATGCAGCAGTGTTTTACCAGCGGCTTAAAACCACCCACATGACAGGCTCTCAACCAATTATAAGTGAACTGTCTCGGGTATTTACGAATATATGCATTTAATTGTAGGCATGACTTAAGTTTTCCAGTTATATCGTATCGTCAGTCTTATATTTCTTTCCCTTGAATAACAGCAACTCGTTATAAGGGGCCAGTTTTGATAGCCTTTGTGGAGCAAATGATTTTATTTGCGGGGGAATTGTAAAATACACATTGACTACATAAACCTTAAAAAATATATGCAAAACTTAAGTTATGGACCAAACAAAATGGGATGTTATGGGAGGCAACACAAGAAAATATGTAAAAGCCATTACAATGGGAGACTTTGGAGACGTTGGTTGCAGCAAACACACTGGTCCTTTTTTCATTGTTTATGTCAAACTGAGCATGCGCGCTTTAGCTTAAACATGACGTACACAATGGAAAAGGACCGGTGTGTTTGCTGCCACCAATGTCTCAAAAGTCTCCCATTGTGTTCCGATCACCTAAAAACAAAAACCCAGACAACAGTAAAAGACAGGAGGACTAAGGTTTACTTATCTACTGACGTACCTTCTTAGTACCCTGAGCACACTCCCAGAAGTCTTCCATCTCGACCTTGCACTCTTTCTTTGCTCGTTTCCAGCCCAGGCCATCAGCACACCGCAGCCAGTCTAATTCAAGATCAGCACATCTTGGTTTCTCTAAGACAGGTGATTCTGGATACTGTAGGCCAATGAACTGCTTATCCCAGTCTTGGACATGAAGGAATGGCATGGCTGTTCCTGCAGTATGGACATGATACACTGTCAGATAAATTTGTCATATTTTAAAACAATTCAAAGCTTGCTTGGGCAAGGTTATGAATATGCATTGTACAGTTCATGACCTTGTGTTGCATCGGGCGCGCAGGCCAGCAATTGTAAACACATTTTCGAGACGATATTCGTGGGAGCTGATGACTGATCATCATTTTTTGGCCAGATGGATGAAGATTTCTAGATAAAGTCATTATCCGTCCGTACGGTATAATACCGGTAATATCGGAGTCTTATATAGCGCACGTATCTACCAACAATTAGGTACTCAAGGTGCTGGAAATTATGTCTATTATTAAAGAAAGGTAAATAAAGTTTATGAGAAATACAAGACCTTTTTATAAGCACCTTATAAGGGTTTACAAGGTGATGCAGTGCATATTGCAGCCACTGCCAGAAACACAGGGGCAAACCCCTTCTCCTAGCGATAAGTGTTAACGTGCATTACACAACACATGGGATTTACGGCCTACAGGTACATCCCAATAAAAGGACGAAGCAATAATGGTTAAGTGCCTTGCTCAAGCACACAAGCACCATGTTCCCACGGTCAGGATTTGAATCCATGTACCATGGCATACGAGTCAAACACCGTAACCATTGGACCACAGCACCCCAATTCGGCGGCATATCCTCGCCACGCGCTGACTGCAGATGGCTATGTTGTAACAGTGCATGAAAATATACAGCGCCAACAGCGACCCCATGCAGCCACTATTTACATGTACATGTACATGTGCCAATCATTTGGATCTAGACGAACGCTTTGGTCCAATCGTCTATGAGAGGTTGTGGGAGTGGTGCTCATTATGTTATAAATAGCCAAAGCTGACCTTAAAAAGTCTTATTGGTCGATTGTTGCGTGGAAACATGCATAATAGTTTGCGCACGGTGAAAGGTCATAATCGACAATGTGTGCACACACATTGTGTGTCTCACATTACACACAGCACCGATGCACAAAAAAATGTGGTTTCTGGCACGTCCACAACAGGCGAATACCTGCAAATAATTTGATGAAGTCGGGATTTACCAAGGTGTGATTGGACACGCCACATATTAGCCCCGCCTAAACTTATCTATATTCGCATGTGAGGTCGTGCGCTAGAAATCTAGTGCAAAATAAAGAAAAACATAAGCTTTCGCCACCAATTGGACCAAGGTGTTCGATCGGATCCAAATGATTTCCATATATAAATAGTGGCCGCATGCGGTTGCTATTCGTGCTGTATTTTTACGTGCACTGCATAGCAAGGATATCCCGCCGCTCTAACTGTACGGACGGATACTGGATAATGACGAACACTTGACCAAGGCTAGACACACTTGCGGTGCAATCTGAGGAATTTTTTTACCACTTTAATCATTTTGGGGGGCAAATATATCATCATTTCAACATGTTAAGGCCATAAGAAAGAGTTTTAGATTTGCGTCCAACGACCGCACCTCCCCACAGCAACCGCACAAAAAATTCATTATTTTGCAAAACTTTCACCATTTCAAAAAATACTATTCTCAATGACAAAAGACATCCAAAAACATAATTTTAATAGTTGCATAAAAATGAGATACTTAAGCATATTTCCACATGCTATATGGTGTATGCTGTACATGTGTTTGACGCCCCCCTAGAGACCAAGGCCAGGCCGCAACTTCGCAATCGTCAATCCCGTCTGCATAGCGCTAGCGCAGTACACATCACGTATATAGTGCGTCCTGTGTGCCGGTGTCATATGAAAATCCTACCCCTGTGAAAACTGGACTTCTTTTCCCTATCCACTCTGTTCACAAGTACCCCCTCATCGGTAAACCAAGTACAGTTGGGGGTGACCGACCGACGCCATCTTGCCTGACTGCAATTCATTTGCCGTGAAGCGCGGCCACTGCGTGTACAGTTGTACATAGTACAAATCCCCTGGTGTACGTGCGTCACACACAAAGAACGGTGCGCGTCAACCAGCGAAATGTCCCGCCCATGGGACGTCGTTGCTAGGTAAAAGGGCGCCCTCTTTGTCAGCGCACGGAGCCCATTATTGGTTAATCCCTTGCACTTGACCAGTCACTCTCCTAATATTATCATAGGGTCTACTTACACATGCACAATTCTACCGAGTCCATGGAGTCGGATATTCATGCTTTCACCTACATGCGCAGTTTTTTCCTCGAGTTTCCCCCATTCCATTCAGCATTTACCGAGTGCTGCTTCTATCGCTTGATCTGATTAGTCCAATGGAAACTTTCATCTCAAGAGTCATCTTCCACATATGCATTTCTGCACGCATTGTTCTCGATTTGTTTTCATGATAGACTTGAGTAGGCCTATTTCAAATTGATATTTTCACTTAATATTTTACTGATTTGCCTGAAACTGTGGATCACATTAAGAACATTTTGTTGCATGTTTAACATATATTTTGTTTACGATGAACTATTTTTCAGGGATTAAATGGGATCCGATGGTGCTCTGCTATCCGTGCTGTTGTCGTGTCGGGCTCGCTGTCGTGTTCAAGAATCACGGCGCGAGGCGGCATCCACCACTGCCACGATTTAGAAGACGGTCAAGAAATGTATTTGTCACTAAAAGAGTGAAGGAAAGAATGTTGCAACCCGACGCCACATCAGCAGTTGTGTACAACTTCAATTCAATGGAGAGTCAAGACAATTTTTTTGAAGCATTTCTTAACAAAATTGGAAACATTTCTCAGTGCCGGAATCATGTCTTATCATCATTTTTGCAATGACCGACCTTCATTGAGATGATGAAGAAAACAAGCAGCGTCAGGTTGCAACATTCTTTCCAAAATGAGAAATGAAAAATAGCCTCCTGTCATCTGGCAAAATTTCGGACGCAAATCTAAACCTTTCACTCTCATGGCTTAAAGGGAATATACAACATTTGCCAACATCGAAAAATAAAACTACCAAGTTTTTAAGAAATACCTTACTAGGATGTTGGTAAATGACAGTCTAAAGCATCCTGTAAAATTATGGCACCTGGTGTGAAGTCATTTTCAAGAAAATGGTATTTTTCTATACATTTCCAACGGTGGTCGGCCGACCACCGTTGGAAAAACCTAACTATATTTCAACTACTGCACCAAATTTACCTTTTTTCAGTCCAAATTTTGTTTGGTATTGGTTACATGTTCATGAACGGGTGCAGGCCAGCTAGACTGGTTCCCTTACCTCACAATTTTCTGGAAACTATAAATTGATCCATTTCATCTTTAGTGGAGTCAGGGAACCAGACTACGTAAACAATTTTGTTTTTCTTGGTTTTTCCAGCATTTTCGAACATAAAACTTCAAACATGTCAGTGTAACAATATTTGATATATTATACTAACCCCTCAAATACTCCATTTCTGAAAGTTACAGCAAAAGCTAATAATGTACATTCCCTTTAAAAATCATGTTCGTCGAGTTTTATTTATTTATTTTGTAAGCGCGAGAAATACAATGTGGGCATGGGAGCGTGAGAATAACCTGAAATGCGTGAGTCTCACGCTCAATGCCACGTGAGAGTTGGCAGGCCTGAAAATATCATTTAGCAAAAGAAAGCTTGATCCGGCTAAATATCCATTGCCATTCAATTTACGCAGTAAGTACTGATTCATCGCCTTGAAGTAGCTGGAGGTACCTCATTCCTAAATTTTATCATTGGGTTGTCATATAGGGCTGGAGGGAATCATCAACATGGACTAGCAGATATAACAATTGAATTCAAAAATGTGCCATTTTGTCCCCGTAACACACTAATTCCCCCTGGGACTCAGCCAAACCTTGCCCGGCATAACCACTGCACAGGTCCTTGAAGAAAATAACGATCCACGATGAAGATTCAGCCTACAATTGCAGTGAAAAAGGAGGCATTACCGACAGCTGATCAAGTTAGTGTTGCCGGCCAGAGCGGCAATTGGTTTGTGTACAAACAAAATTTGTGTACAAAGGAATGACAATGCGAGGTCAATTACCATGTAACAGTACATGTACCACTGCTGCAGTATGAGGTTAGTGCATTGACGCGGCAGAGGTAAAACGACAGCCGAAGTTGGCCGACAAACAGTCGTCAGGTGTGCTCTTGAGTGCCAGTTGGCAAGTTTGACTGGTGTGTGCACTGTGCATGGTAATCAACCACGCATTGCCATTCCTTTGTACACAATTTTTGTTTGTACACAAACCAATTAGGCCTACCGCTCTGGCCAGCGACACTTACTTGATCGGCAAATGCCTCCTTTTTCACTGCAATTGTAGGCTAATCTTCATCCTGGATCATTATTTTCTTCAAGGACTTGGTAGTGGTTACAATGTATGCCGGAGAAGGTTTGGGCGAGTCCAAGGGGGAATTAGGGCGATCGTGTATCTACGGGTCCGGATCCTATAATAGGAAACAAAATCCACTTTTAAATTATTTGACCTACCAAACTAGTTGGCGGCATTAAGAACATACAGGTATATCATAGATAAATGAATTTTTGAGGGAAATGTGGGGGTAAAATGAAGATGACAATGACAAAATGCAACACGAAAATAAAAATGGTGATTACCACGCGATGGAATGTGAGCATGCAAGCCGCGCTGCACACCACCAACTGGCCCGTAAACCGCATAGGAAAATCGTAATTTCTACTGTTAAAAAAAAGGTGTCTATTGAGAGAAGAACTTGAAGTTGAAGTCTGCTTTAGGTTGACAATGTTATTTTTTTGTAATAAACAATTTTTTTATATTAATTTGATCAAAACAAAAAAAGGGCCCTACAATACACGGTTCGCCGGAATTAGTGTGTTACGGTTAAATTTTTATCTGCTAGTCCATCATGTCCATGTTGACGATTCCCTCCAGCCCTAAACAACAACCCAATGATAACATTTTGGGGTGAGGTAACTCCAGCTACCCTTGAAGACCTCACCCCAAAATGTGGAGTAACTATAGAATGCAGGGCCACGCCGGAAAAGGTGTTTTTTTTGTAGTTGGATGCGATGTGAGGAGTGGGGTCATTGAGAAGAATGGCACTCTTTTGAGAACGAAGCAACGTTGGTATACGAGACTTCTCCTGTGCGTATGCGGGTATAGTACGGTATGAACGTAGATGTATAAAAAAATAGAGGGCGGTATAAAGAGTGAATTATTGACAAATACGTCTGTACGTAGTATATATACCGAGTGAGACGGCTTGGGATGTCTTGGATGCGGGGTGGATGAGCATGAAATCATCAATAGAGGGCGCTTTATTTTCCCAGGACCCTCTACTGTATTAACCCTAGGGTTGCACACCAGTAAATAAACTTCCATAGACCCCAATGGTAAATGCTCCCACTTCAGAAATTCGGGTAAAATACTCACAACTCTCCAAGGTGTTCGAGACACACGTCAAATTATAGCTTATTTCATCGTCTTTCATTTTCTTTTCAATTTTCGGGGGGGGGTCAACTGATGACTTTTAGGAGAAATTTCCATCCGAAGATGATCACCCCTGAAAATAGTCCTGAAGCCCATCGCCATTGCAAAATAGAGCGCTAGTTTAAGGGCCCCAATTTCATCCAAATTGAACGAACTACAAGCTCACAGTCCTGTGCACGGCTTCCACCCATATTTTTTACAAACCCTGCTCAAATACTGAAGATTTTGAGGGCATGCAAATCATGATTTGGCCGGCGTAGGCAATTTCGGACCAATTTACTGGTCTGCAACCCTAGGACCCACTGCTTTATTTCCCTATCTAAAACCAACCCCAACCTACCCACTCATTCCGTCTTGGATGCATGGATGCGCGGATGCGGGGTGGGCATGAAGTAAATTTTAATCAATAGAGGGCGCGTTATTGGAAGCCTGGATGCGCGGATGCGGAGTGGGCATGAAGTAAATTTCAATCAATAGAGGGTGCTATAGAAAACCGACTGCGCATCCACGCAGCCATGGATGCGCGGATATAGAATGGAGTGGCCCTGTATTCTATAGCTGTACCCCGTGGGGCTACCACTTAGCTTAGTAGCTAGGCTAGTCTTACTCTTACTTAGACTAAGGGTACATAGCCCTTTTACGCCCCAACTATCGCATCGGTCCCAACTATAGTTGGGACTGTCCCAACTATAGTGCAGCAGTTGGGTCGGCCCAACTATAGTTAGGACTGGAGTTGCTCGGTGCTGGCACCGTGTATTCGTCGTGCATGCATGCCGCAAGGCTGGCCGGTCACGTGGTACTGCCTAGTTGGATGAGTTGTCCAGCTGCTGGGTTTCATTGTCCAGCAACATTTTGCAAAATTCAAAGAATGCCATGGCCGGCCAACTATAGATGGGCCCCACCCATAGCTAATGTCAAAGGTCCCAAGTAAAGTCGGAAATGTAACAGAGCTGTAGGGAATGTTTAATAATCGTACATGTACATCAATGTAAACTATAGTTGGGACCGCAAAATAAAAAGATTGGGGTGGCCCAACTATAGATTCGCCCCATCAATAGCTAATTTCAGTGGTCCCCAGTAAAGTCAGACGTGTATCAGAGCTGTAGGGAACATTTTATAGTTGTACAATGTAAACTATAGTTGGGACACCGCAAAATAAAAAGATCGGAGTGGTCCAACTATAGATGGGCCAGCCCAACAGTGGAACTTACAGTTGGGACCGGCCCAACTATAGTTGGGCCAGCCCAACTATAGTTGGGACCAATGCGATAGTTGGGGCGTAACAGCCCCACTTAGCTAGGTCTTAGTGGTGTTGTGCCCATTCTTGAAAATCACGCATTCTTAAGAATGTGCATGCACATTCTTAAGAATGTGCAAATGGATCCTTGCGCAATCTTCGCAAAAAATAACTCTTCCAGATTGAGCGCACATTCTTAAGAATGCGCGACAAGATAACGGTCTTGTCGATGCAAAGCACCGGCTGCGGTTGGCAAGTCTAGCTGCATCCTCGTTCACTGATTCTCAATAATTATACTGTTGCAACGCAAGGCGCTGAAAAGTAGAGTGGATATGATAAGTATCTAAAGGTGTATTGATATGGGGGGGAGGGACCGGGAAAAAATAAGAGACATAATAATACTAGTGGAAAGAATTCTGATTTTTGGGATAATAAAAGCAGGGGGGGGACGTAAGAATGAAGAATGTGAAGAATGAGAATGAATACTGCGACATCCCATAGTGCTAATGCTATTTCCCATTTAAATTGCCCCCAATTTATTGTTCACACCCCACCATTACGTCCAGAGCTGGATTCTATCTAGTCAAAAGAGCAATTTTGGCAGCTTCTGGACATAATTTTTTGTTTTCGTGGCATGCATATGATACATACAGGGACTTGTAACTTGTCTAGCCTAAACAAAGCACTTCCCAGACTAGTTCCCAGTCCTCCGTTATTACAAAACTTCCCATAGTGGGCAGAAAAAAAGCAATAATAACAGGTTTAATTTGATTCAAATTATCGTAGTTATACGAGTACAGAAGCATAGAACATTTTCTTTCCTCTTTATATAAATTGTTTCCCTTTTAGTTTTAACATGTTTAACCGCTATACATTTCATTTAACATAATTATGTCGTGCAATGTTTGTTAAGATTGGGCAAAATTCCATATGGAGCAAGAAACGAGACGATCGGTCACGCACCATATGTCATGCAGCATTGCTACACTGCTACAGAATTGAGCATGCGCAGTAACGATATTACACATGTAGCACTGTGTAGCATTTCATTTTTGCACAAGTCAATGGTGTACCACTTTTTTGCTACTTGGCACGGCCCCTTCCTTTTCGCCCTTTCATTTATTACACGTGTAGCACTGTGTAGCATTTCATTTGTGCACAAGTCAATGGTGTAGCACTTTTTTGCTACTTGGCACGGCCCCTTCTTTTTCGCTCTTTGATTTACGCGTGTAGCACTGTGTAAATGAAAGGCCGAAAAGGAAGGGGCCGTACCAAGTAGCAAAAAAGTGCTACACCAGTCCTTCATTTAAAGAAAATCCAGGAGAGCTATAAATCGCTCTCCTCAAATATTTGAGGAGAGCAAATCGCTCTCCTTAAAATCTACGGATAAACAGTGGTAAAACGACGGGTTACCATTGTTTTTGTTTTATTTTGACATAAGGATTTATTCAAGGGGCTGCGTTATTATTAGTTTTTGCATAATAACATATGCTCAAGTTGCATTACTTTTTTTGTTTTTGTAACTGTAAGACAAGGTAAAATTTATTTTAAAAAACTAGCTAAATGGAGATTAATAAAAGGTTTGACTACTGCTTAGGCTTTCATTTTTTAATACAGTTGTCAGTTGGTTCATCACTTGATTATACTTGGAAAATAGAGAGTTAATAAACGGCAAATAAAGCAACTGAATATTTGCTTTCAGATTCGTTAAAAATATATGAAAGTTTCAGCCTGAACTATTTCAATTGCTCTACGAAATCTATACAAAAATGGCCTCAAAATGACACAAACTTGCCTTAAGTTTTATCGAAAATATCTGCCGTCGATAATCTTAAAAATAATGGAAAATGCAGGTCAAGTATGCCATATACACAATGCTAGTCACGACGAGAAACTGGCTAACAACGTCTGAACTTCGCACTAGTACGAGCGTTTGTGATGAACTGTGTGTGGTGGGCCGGCAATGAGACACGTTTTACGGTATAGGATTTCGGTGAAACACGCTGCATCGTTTCACTTCACATACCAGTAAAACTTGCTCAAAATAAATTCATGAACACGGGAAATACATACACAGACAAGATAGATCAAGTTCTGCGAATAAGCTTGCAAAGATCGTCCTTCTCAATCGTTGTTTTCTTGGCATTTTTACGATGTCTATTCCGTCCGGCCTGCACGCAAAACACTGTACGGCAGTGCATTGCACCGCGCGCGACTATTACATTGACTGGTTACCGCATTTTCATCATGCCTTCATTGGGACTTAGTACGCGGCGCAGCGGGAACCAGTCATTGCTGCACTCGCACATACGGGCCCACGTGTTTTCATGCAGCTCTATGCGATATGCAGATTGTGCACGCACAGTATACAACCGCTGTACGTACACACACGATCTTTACAGTACGTACGAGCTCGATGTTCGTTCATTTTTTAGCGATGTCCAGCGGCATATTAACGTGAGTTTGGGCATTATACCAACGAAAAATACGTGTAGCTTCAGACTTGAAATCCTTTGCGTTTTATCACTTCTCATTTTTAAACTTCCCGTGTTTGACGACCCCTCTTTTGGATTTCTGAGGAGCGCTATTTTTGGCGCTCCTTCGAGACAGTCGAGGAGCGCAGTAGGAGCGCCTGCGCGATCGCGCTCCTTAAAAATGAAGGACTGTACACCATTGACTTGTGCACAAATTAAATGCTACACAGTGCTACACGTGTAAATCAAAGGCCGAAAAGGAAGGGGCCGTACCAAGTAGCAAAAAAGTGCTACACCATTGACTTGTGCACAAATGAAATGCTACACAGTGCTACACGTGTAAATGAAAGGGCGAAAAGGAAGGGGCCATGGCAAGTAGCAAAAAAGTGCTACACCATTGACTTGTGCACAAATGAAATGCTACACAGTGCTACACGCGTAAATCAAAGAGCATTTATTTTGTGCACAAGTCAATGGTGTAGCACTTTTTTGCTACTTGGCACGGCCCCTTCCTTTTCGCCCTTTCATTTACGCATGTAGCACTGTGTAGCATTTAATATGTGCACAAGTCAATGGTGTAGCACTTTTTTGCTACTTGCCATGGCCCCTTCCTTTTCGCTCTTTGATTTACGCGTGTAGCACTGTGTAGCATTTCATTTGTGCACAAGTCAATGGTGTAGCACTTTTTTGCTACTTGCCATGGCCCCTTCCTTTTCGCTCTTTGATTTACACGTGTAGCACTGTGTAGCATTTCATTTGTGCACAAGTCAATGGTGTAGCACTTTTTTGCTACTTGCCATGGCCCCTTTCTTTTCGCCCTTTGATTTACGCGTGTAGCACTGTGTAGCATTTCATTTGTGCACAAGTCAATGGTGTAGCACTTTTTTGCTACTTGCCATGGCCCCTTCCTTTTCGCTCTTTGATTTACGCTTGTAGCACTGTGTAGCATTTCATTTGTGCACAAGTCAATGGTGTAGCACTTTTTTGCTACTTGGCACGGCCCCTTCCTTTTTGCCCTTTCATTTACGCGTGTAGCACTGTGTAGCATTTCATTTGCGCACAAGTCAATGGTGTAGCACTTTTTTGCTACTTGGCACGGCCCCTTCCTTTTCGCCCTTTGATTTACGCGTGTAGCACTGTGTAGCATTTGATTTGTGCACAAATCAATGGTGTAGCACTTTTTTGCTACTTGGCACAGCCCCTTCCTTTTCGCCCTTTGATTTACGCGTGTAGCACTGTGTAGCATTTCATTTGTGCACAAGTCAATGGTGTAGCACTTTTTTGCTACTTGCCACGGCCCCTTCCTTTTCGCTCTTTGATTTACGCGTGTAGCACTATGTAGCATTTGATTTGTGCACAAATCAATGGTGTAGCACTTTTTTGCTACTTGCCACGGCCCCTTCCTTTTCGCTCTTTGATTTACACGTGTAGCACTGTGTAGCTTTTCATTTGCGCACAAGTCAATGGTGTAGCACTTTTTTGCTACTTGGCACGGCCCCTTCCTTTTCGCCCTTTGATTTACGCGTGTAGCACTATGTAGCATTTGATTTGTGCACAAATCAATGGTGTAGCACTTTTTTGCTACTTGGCACAGCCCCTTCCTTTTCGCCCTTTGATTTACGCGTGTAGCACTTTGTAGCATTTCATTTGTGCACAAGTCAATGATGTAGGCCTAGCATATATTTTGCTACTTGGCACGGCCACTTCCTTTTTGCCCTTTTCTTATAACTTGCCAAGCGTTCAGCGTTGGTGCGTTCTCCCTTGTCTGGTTCTTTGACCTTAAGGTGGCTCATGCCCATTCGAATAAAAGGCATCAAGGTATCACCTGACTAACTGTTTCCTGTAGCATGTAGCACTGCTACACACACAGGCCTTGAATTCAATTGTCTCAAAACTTGCTGGGTATACAAAATTCATAAATTGTGCACGTGATATTCCCACCCAATCTTAAGAATGAGCGCTCATTCTTAAGAACGCGTGCTCGTTCTTAAGAATGGGCGCTCATTCTTAAGAATGCGCGCACATTCTTAAGATTGCGTGATTTTCAAGAATGGGCACAACAGTCTTACTTAGACTAAGTCAGACTTTTTTTTAGCCCCTGCAACTGCGTAGCCATTGAATTTTAGGGGTGATCTTCGATTGGCGGGGTATTCTGCAATTACTCCAAATATGGCCGTTTATGAATAAAAGAGATTATGGCCTCATTTTACCAATCAAAGTTTTACTAACCTTTACCCTCACCAACCCTGTGTGGATCCGCGGCCGGTTGCGAAGAATTAATTATATACATTGTACGCCGTGCGTGGCGCCCCCACCAGCCCACCAAACAGAAAATTTCAGGTATGGTGGCCCTGAAAAGACATCAAAGCAAAAATATGTTTACAAATCTCTTTACAAAAATCGTAATTTTTCCCCCGTCCCTAACTTTCCCGTAAAAGGAACACAACGTTTTTCACATGACATCGCATTTTTTTTCACGACGTTGCATTGCAAACATATTCACATTTTATGCGTCAAGACGCTCAGGTGCAGAGGGTCGATCCTATTATAATGGCCTCAAGGGGGGATCCAAAACACATTTTTTTTTGGGGGGGGGGGAATTTTGGTCCCCCAAAAAGTGGGTCCAAAAATTACGGCGTGGGGTTCGAGGCCCGCTTAAGCACTGAGCCGCGTGGTCGCGAAGGGCGATTTCTAAAGGTTAGGTAACACTTTATTTTGAATGAAACTACATGTACATGTACACAGACATGTTCATGTTGGCGGGTGAATTCTTTAAAAACTAATTTCTCCCGTTTTGGGAAGATCTTCGGCTTGCAACTTTTCAGGGCAATTTCCCTTATAAATTCAGTAATGATCCAAGTATGAGCTAAAAATCGTTGTGATATTTCCATTACTTTTCTTTGAAATTGGAAACTTGATATAGGCCCTGTATATGTGCATTTTTAGAAGTTGTAACACGGTGTTTTAATACCTGTCAATCTTTTCAAGCCTCACAAATATTAATAAGGTTCTTTTCCAGTGTGCAGTAAAAATGCGCATATAAACCTCCTTTACGATGTATTAATTAACAATATCCACCCTTTTTGCCGGCTTCCATTGGCCGATACCGAGACCCACGCCAAGTCACGCCGAGTGACGCTAATGAACAGTGGCGTAGCCACCGGGGGCGTGGGGGGGGGGGCGACCGCCCCCCCCCCCCATGAAACCTTGTCACCCCAGCCCTTAAGCGGGCCCCGAACCCCACGCCTATAGCTCAGAATACCGATAGCTGTTTCAATGACTCCAACCTCGAAAACGATGTTCAAATAATTATCTTTTGATAAGAAAATATTAGATTAAGCATGGAGGAAAGTGGTAAGAAATTGCTTCAGATCACACCACAGAACATCTAGAAAGAATCTAATTTTTTTCGGGCCCTTAAGCCAGCCCCGAACCTCCACGCCGTAAGGGCTTCGCGCTTCGCGCTCGCATCAGTTCTGATCAAGGTATGTCCCCCCCCCCCACTTTTGAGAAGTGATTGATGCCCCTACATGACGCCGCCCCCTTCATAAAATGTCCCCCCACTGAAAAATTCCTGGCTACGCCACTGCTAATGAATATATGCTAAAATGCGCTCCGGGCCGAAATCGGTCAACCAGGCGCTCTTTGCTGAAAGGACAACCATGCACGTGGGTTTGGTCGGGAAAAAAATCCCTGTCGAAATTTTCCTTGGAGATTGTCCAAGGTGTAACGTACATATAGTTACATGATGTAAGTGTTCAGCTAGAGGCTACTCGTGAAGTGACAACTTAGATGCTTCCAGACGTGAAGGTCACCTCAAACCCAACCTCGTTCCCAGTGCTTACTTTATTTCCAACCTAGTTTCCAATAGTAAGCCCTGGATAGGAAACTTTTTTCCTGTATCCTGATTCGATACCGCAATTGGCTAGTAATGGATTGTTATCGTGTACTTGGTGTTGTTATTCACAACGTGCAGTACGTGTTTTCGCGATTATTCGTCCTGTCCACGCCTTCTCGAAAATACTCATTCACTTCTCAATTTGTTCATATTTATATGAAATGTGATACTACATGTTGTACTCGATAAGATCGTAACAGTTAAATTAAATAAATCGTGTTTTCGTAACTCACGCCATGCTCGCGCTGCGACGAATTGACTCTGCTTTTACCCCAGACACCGCATACAAAAACAAACGCTAATTTGCAGAGAAGACACCGCATACAAAAACAAACGCTAATGTAACGCACAAGCAGGCACCAGACTATTCCTCATTTGCATACGTGTTCAAAAATCTTGCACATGCAAATGATCCAATAGACCTGAGACGTAATGACGTAATGGCTTTGTTTACATATGCGCTTTCCTATGGGAGCGAAGTCGGGACGCCAGATAAAGTGGGGTCCGTCTACTACATAGGAAAGCGCACATGTAAACAAAGTGTGACGTCATTACGTCTTAGGTGACCTATACCAGGGAGAGAGAGCAGGTAGTGATGGGCGCGTACTGCTCGACACCCTGGGGACGAGGTTGCCTCTAACCAGTATTGACCGTGACGTTTGGGCATCGATGACGGCGAGTTATTCCACCGTGGTTTACAAAGTTCCGTTTATAATTTAACATTTCAATCATATACTAAGCATATTTTCTGAGAAACTCAACGCAAAATGTCTTTTAGGGTTCACGAATTTCATTGCGCCATGCAGCTTGTAATCGGATTAGCTTTGCCTAACAACCGGCACCGCACCGTACGCTTTGGCGTTCGCAACCACACGGCAATTGAAAGCATTTTAAGTACGGACGCTGTCGAGCGGAAATGGGTCAACTCGTACCCGAGTTAACTCGTACCCGAGTCAACTCGTACCCCAAAATTGACACCTAAGTCAAGTCGTACCCGAGTTAGGTCGTACCCGAGTCAAGTCGTACCCCAGTCAACTCGTACCCGAGTCAAGTCGTACCCGAGTTGACTCGTACCCGAGTCAACTCGTACCCGCAGCTCAAAATAGTTGCCTATTTTCGAAAAGAAAATCAGTGAAACGAACGGAGATCGGAGGGATATGGCCGGTTGTCCGTGCACGGTGACATCGTTTTTGCCGAGCCTGTGCGCGCACTCATCGGCCAAAGTATGCATGCTTTTATCAATTTATTTTATTTTTATATTACAGATGATCCTGTGGTTTTCCGATGAACCATTTTCTGCTGCTCAAACCGATCGATCGGATGGTCTGTCACACAGTTCATGATGAATCGAATCGGATGTCAAACCCGATTAGCTCAGTTTTGTTTAAGCATGGAGGAATTCCTCCATGGTTTTAAGATAATAAAACTTTCTCTTGCACTTGAATTACAATTTGCTAATGTCAAACAATCTTTCACACCCAAGGATCAACTAACAAATTGGTCCCCTAAAACTTATAGAAAGAGCATCTCTGAATGAAACGAGCCACCATTTTCCTTTATCGTGTTTACTTCCTTGATGCCTCAAATGTAAACAAATAATTAAAAATCCTACATTTCTGTTACCAAAATAATATTCTAGTTGAACTTATCGCAGAAACTTTATTTAAGCTGCACAAGATTTTTTTTACGACATTTACCGAACTAATTGTACAAAAAATGACCAACATATTAAAGAATCATTATAAATTAAATAACGATGTCCGTGTGACTCTTTTAAGTTTCCTGTAATATATTTTCTCTTCAGATTTGTACTTTCAGGGCCCCCAATCTTCCCAAAGAGATTTGTGCCATGTGCAGTTTTTATTCAATAAATGATGCCAAAAATGGAGTGAGTGAACGTTGAAAAATATTACTTTTACATTACAAAATTCATTTTTTAATAGCAGCTTTCTTTAAATAAAAAAAGGTCTTAAATACTAAATTCGTAAAAAGAAAACTATGCCCTTTCTTTAAATAAAAAAAGGTCTTAAATACTAAATTCGTAAAAAGAAAACTATGCCCTTAAAACGTTCGACCGAACAAAAAAAAAAGAATAGCAGTTCGCACAGTCACTCCGCAATCTCAGTGATCCAGGGTCTCTGAAAAAAGAAAGAAAAAACATCATTACTAAGAGAAAATACTACACAAATTTTAAAATAACACATCTGATGATCTGGATGAAAAGTGAAATTTACCGTTTATCAGCAAGGGCTCCGTCGACTCGCGAGTACCACACTGATGCCTTTTTGAAAATGTTCTCCGCGCGGTACCCGTCCGTTCGCGATGAAGCCCTTGCCGCTGAACGGTACATTTTCCCTTTTCATCCAGATTGTGATCAACATTTGATACCACCGCCTTCAACTAATCCTTGAACTTTATTTGTATTTCTGGGGGCGTAACTACTATTTCTCAGTCGCCGTTTTTGAGGGTAAAATCGGAAGTTTTGTTAACCATCCATCCGTACTTCCAAACTAAAAAAGGAGGGGAGTACGAGTTGGGTACGAGTTAACTCGGGTACGAGTTAACTTGGGTACGAGTTGACTCGGGTACGAGTTGACTCGAGTACGAGTTGACTCGGGTACGAGTTAACTCGGGTACGAGTTGACCCAAAATCTGTCGAGCTACCGTACAGTAGCCTGGTTGATAGCGTGATGAGCTATGGATACAAAGATCCCTGGTTCGAATTACGTTGTCGCTGCTCATTTTTCATCGACTGTTTTTCTTCTCTGAATTTATCTTTGAGATAATTTATTTTAAGGGGAAAAAAGAGAAGGAAAACCTAAGTGTCTTACAACGATTCAAAGGAAAACTGAATTATGCATGACTTTGGAGCATCCCGCCAACGGAAAAAAAATCGCGGGCGGGCGAACCGGTGTCGTGCCAAAAACTGTCCGGTGCCAAATAGTGTCCGCCAATTAGCATAATGCGATCTGATTGGTCATGCGTCTATGACGTCACATTGTTTACGGACGCTTGCCAAATAGTGTCCGCGCTTAGCGTGCATCCTATTATTGCGTGCCTTGTCGAGCTGTCAATACATCGTGTAGAAAAGATCTCTTTTCACCTGAATTTGCTTTTTACAATCTGTTTTAACGTTTTCCTTGTTATCTGTGATAACTATTTGACTTGGTTTCCCTAATAGTTTAAACATTATATTTGTGCAAAAAGTTTGTGTGTTTTTTTCGCGTCAGTCACCTGTTTGACGTGCAGTACGTACGTAGGCCTAACGCCGTGTGAAGTGTGTGTACATGTAGTAGTACTGTGCTGTGTGTAGCATTATAACCAACGTTATATTTTACGGTTTCTCCCACCTAATACTGTCTGATTTTTCCTGCCAACAATTGTCCGATTTTTTCCTGCCAAACTGTCCGATTCCCCTCTGGCAAACACTGTCCAATTTTTCCTGCCAAATACTGTCCGATTTTTCCTGCTAAACAGTGTCCGATTCCCCCTGCCAAATAGTGTCCGATTTCCCTGCGAAAAAAATGTCCGATTTTTCCTGCTAAATACTGTCCAATTCCCCCTGCCAAATATTGTCTGATTACCCCGCCACTGAATATTGTCCGATTTTTCCTGCCAACAAATACTGTCCGATTCCCCGCCCTGCCAAATATTGTCCGATTCCCCCTTGCAAAATACTGCCGGATTTTTCCTGCAAAATACTGTCCGATTTTTCCAGCTTAATACTGTCCAAAGCGCCCGGACACTATTTGGCACCGGACACTATTTGGCATGTATTACATGCCAAATAGTGTCTGGCGCCTACTGCGCATGCTCAGCGGACACTATTTGGCACCGGACGGTTTTTGGCACGACACCGGGGAGGGAGCTCCGTATTCCCAAATGTGCGCCTCGGATGCCTTTATCTAAACACCGTCTTTAATGTGTACAGCCGAATCTTGGTAAAGTGGATTATTTAGGGGTACAGTACTGTCAAATATTATTATATTTGTGTAGCGAGTACGCGAATTTTTCACGAGAACAAAAATGTGATGTATTTTGCAATGTCGGGAAAGTCGATGTCGTGGAAAGCGATGTCGTGATGTTTCTTCAGGGCCACCATAGGCACCAGACTAATACATCACATGATTCAAGCATGCACGCAGTGCCTGGGCAATATACTGCATGTACTGACTGGGCTAGGCTCGGCCGATTTGGTTGACATGGTTGTGGAGTAAACTTGCGTGAGTTTTTATTATCATTTTTGGTTGAGAGGCGTGAACTGGTATTGCATTTCGCAGGTTTTTTTGGCTACGTACGTCCAAAGCGGGTAAGTACAAGTATGTTACACACAAACACTCGATTGAATTACCAGAGTAACATTGTTTTTGTATCAAAAGTAAAAAACAAGTTTGGGTTTGCCCGATGACACTGTGATTCGCATGCAAAGGCCAATGCTGTCCAGTCCATGCAAATGTCGGACACTTCGGCACCTAGCCAACTCGGCACCTTCCAACTCGGCACCTTGCCAACTCGGCACCTAGTCGGCACCTAGCCAACTCGGCACCTAGCCAACTCAGCACCCAAATTTTGCCTCTTTCTCACGACTTCCAACTCGGCACCTGACCAACTCGGCACCTGACTAACTCGGCACCTGACCCCCCCCGAAACCATGATCCGTCTCTAAATAATCAGTTAGGGGGCCTATACATGCAAAAAAAAAAGTCATGAAAAAACAGGATTACTTTGTAAAACATTTACAGCCATACATGTCGGTACGGTCTGCATGCAGCCCCGGCAGCGGGTACCGGGCATGACCGGACGAATACAGGTCATCTCGTCATGCTCGTACGCGAGCCAACTCGTACGTGACCAACTCGTATGCAGGACAACTCGTACGCGGACCAACTTGTATGCGAGTCAACTCGTACGCGGGATAACTCGTACGCGGACCAACTTGTACGCGGACAAACTCGTACGCGTGAGTATAGACTAGCAGCCGTAGCACAAGCATTACAAGGGATTTTACTGAAACCGTAGGTTCGGGCGTGTAGGAAATTAGGGTCGGTCAGTTGTCCAGCACATTCTTTTTTTGTTAAGTTAAGGGGATTATTTTGTGTTACTGAGTGGTCCCAATTAGTTAATTTTTAAATCAGCTTGTTTTGCTCATAACAAAAAAGTTATGATTTGTTTTCCCAGACCGCTGACTCGCACACTGTCCGATCCTTGCTCACACCGTACGCCATACGACAAGATAATGCCACGTAGTGAGAATTTAAATCGTATAATGTCCGCTGCATTTGTAGACTTCCAACAACTGCTAAAGTGGCCCCGCGCTATGAGTAAATCAAATCGTTGTGTGTCTTGACAAATTCTCCACACTAGCTGCGTGGTTGGAAGTGCATGCCGCGGCATTGCACTACACATCGGTCACAAAATGGATCTTTTTTTTTTAAATTTATCATTGAAACTTTTGAACTTGAACATCGTTGCATTTATGGAATTTAAAATTGTTGAAAATACATATATGGCTACAATCACAGTCATTCAGTCATACAATGGGACTGTGATAAATCGTTAACTTTGGCGTGTGTTTTGGGGTAAACTTCAAGTTGGCGATCGTAAACATTCGGTCCGCGTACGAGTTGGCTGGCGTATGAGTTGGTTCGCGTACGAGCTGTCCTGTTTCCGACCGGACCGGGGCCGTGAGCGTACCGGGTAGGTACCATGTGGGTGGCGCCAGAGGCCGGCCGGGAATCGCCGGCCGGCGGGCTAGCTAGCTACGCACATGCAACGGTAAACCCCAACGGCGGGATCGGGAGAACACCATGAACACACGAGGTTCTTATACGCCCAGCGCCGCGCCTCAGACTCCCGGCCCGGCCCCTTCCCCGTTTAGCACTGTATGCGCGCGCTCCATTGTATAATTTTGTGGTAGATTTTTACGAAATGCCTAAACATAGGGAATTCGGCCTTTTTTTGTTCTTTTTTTAACGCCCTAAAAATTGTTTCCTTTGTAAATAGAATGACACAACAAAATGACTGTTAAATCATTTTAATACAACTAGCGTTTTGAAAATATAACAATTTAAAGGTATAGTCCATCATTTGTAATTTGTGCATTTTGTTCGTTTGAAGCAACAAAAGTGCTCAAAATCTTAAGAAGGGTGCTGAACAACTAACCTGATGAAGTTTCAGCTAAGCTTCAGCTGTATATTTCGAGAAAAACAACATTCTAGGATCTCGATTTCAAATCAAAAGTTGCTGAATCATGTTTTGAATTGGGCCTGAATTCAGCGTCCGAGACACGTTCTCACTGAGCCGATTGCAGCTTAGACTTGAAATCAAGTCTGTAATGAGTGGTTTTAATCGCTTCCGCCGCGCATGACTGCCAAGCTCTGTGCCGGAAGTACGACGTACCGCATGCTGTCCTAGTAGCGGGGACGATACCCATGCGTGTGCTCTGTGCATTACAGACTTGAATAACTCGTTGTCAGTTTGTGCACAGGCAATGAGACTTGCTACCAAAATTGGACGGAGCAGTCTGATTGGTTAAGGATCAAGAAAATATGAATATTCAACAGGCATCTTAGCTGATGCGTTTTGGCTTGCACGACAACACACACCAGTTTACATACACACCTGATTATCGCGGCATGTTAGTGGAATCGTGTTAGTGTAGTCTTCACAAAACATTCTCAATCGCTTACATCAAATTTCTTCGGATTTCCTATCGCCCAACGTTAAAATGGAGGTGTTGGAGACGTACAAGAAGGCACGGCGGTGGTATGCGGATACCACGGATACCACATACCACGGCGGATACCACATACCACGGCGGTGGTATGCGGATTCTGGCGCTGATGACGGACATAAACCACTATAGTCTAACGACTTGTCATCAAGTCTAATTGCAGCTACGCGCTTCGCCGAATAAAAAAACGAACTACTAACGGAAATTTCCAACGGTGCTTCTTAAGACGCACCGTTGGAAAGGCCTTCTTTTGTTGATTTCTTTAACTCTAACTCCCTAGGGGCTGTGCAAAATAATATTGAAATTGGAGGATTCAGGACTGTTAGGGCTATAGTGACAGCTTGCCAAAAAGAATAATTTCACAGGGAGTTTAGTCCCCTACTATTTTTCAACCAAGTATGTTTTTCAACAATGATTACGCCAGTTACTTTTGGGATAGCTGCAAATGATGGACTCTGGCTTTGAATGGCAAAATCCAGTAAAAATATTCAGTCATTTTTAGTGTCAAAATATGTTTATTTTTATAACTCTAAGTTTTCAAAACCGAACAAAATTTTAAATATCATTTGAATTCCTATTAAGGGCAATTCCACGGTAACGGAAGGACGTTTTCACTCATTATATAACATTTCAAATGTGTGTATAACAGACACTGTTATTAGTTACAGCAAACAAATGTCACAATGGACCGATCCAGTAAGCCCCTCCCACTGCGCACTTGGCAAATTAACACGTGCTCCTCTCCAATGCCACGCTGCATGTTCCTGCTGCACGCATCGTACGCGCGTGCACGCATGTCAGACTTTAGTGCACGCATGTCATAAATAAATCATAAGACATAAATCACGCCTGTGATTGGTTAGAATACCATGGGGCGGTGCTTACTGGATCGGTCCATTGTATTGTAATGCTACCTTCAATTTCCACACTTTTCGGGGGGCATGAATACCTCTCGTTCATGAATTATGAATATTAATGAGGTCGGTAACAGAAGGACAGTAAAACGGACGAGGGTTTTCCAACTTACATGTGTTTTGCATAAACTCTGTGAATTTTATGGGGCAATTATATTTTAAAGGTAGGAAATGGAATCCCTGAAGCTTTAACTATCCGCTCCATTCACAAGTACCCCCTCACCGGCAAAGGAAGTACAGTTGGGGGTGACCGACCGACGCCATCTTGCCTGACTGCAATTCATTTGCGGCGAAGCGCGGCCACTGCGTGTAAATAGAACAAATCCCCTGGTATACGTGCGTCACACACAAGGAATGGTGCGTATTAACCAGCGAAATGTCCCGCCCATGAGACATCGTTGTTAGGTAAAAGGGCGCCCTCTTTTGGTAGCCCACGGAGCTCATACTATACCACCTTTCATTTGAATATAAGTGTTTCGGTAATATAATTACAACGTCTTAAGTGGATTGTAATTTGGTAACGGAAGGACGGTAACGGAAGGACAAAAGGTTTACTCAATTATAGCATGAACAAAATGTGAATTTACACTAACTATACAAGTGAAACAAATTGCTGAAATGTGTAACTGAATGTGAAATCAACAATATGCAGACCTGGCATAAATTATTATACCCAAGAAACTATTGAGATAAAGATAGGTGCCTGCTAATTAATGATAATAAATGAAAAACGAAAACAACCAAAAAACACATAATTCACGAACACAAGACCACTACAGAAATAGACTTTAAACCCATCACCTCAATCCTTAAAAGTTGAAATACACACTATTTGAACGCTTGAGTATATTGGTTACATGTTCACCATATTAACTTTTAATAATAGGTTCAGTGGTTTACCTGAAGGGTAGGGGGGGGGGCAACCAGCCTACATTTAAGTTAAAAACATCTACCAGTAGACCTGATTGCATCAGAATCATTATGCTTCAAAACAATTTCAATTTTTAGGTGTTGCTTTTAATTGAACTCCATATTCAATGTTTGAAATCAAATTATAACAAATTAGAGTACTGGTAGTAACAATAGTTAACTTATAAACATCCAAACTGAGGTTGTTGACTTAGGCATAATTTGTAAAAAATTGCACCTCACATGTCTTAGACATGTAAATTGTATGAAAGTACCCAATAGTACCTTCTGCCATCTCATTTTTGACTTGACCTGCTTCTGGAATGGCTTCACAGAAATTGTATCTTTGCCTATTATCCAAATTGAATGACGATGGCAGCAACTTTATGATTTGATTTTCTGCAACCACTCCATGCATGTACATGTACGAGTACATAGACATACATGTACATACATGTACCTTGTACATTGTACATGTTGAACATGCCTGTACCATCCTTTGTAATGAACACCTTGCCCTGCTAATACCACCTTTGTGAACGTGGGTCACATCAATGTCCTTTTAATGCTCATTATACAGGTACATGCATTTTTCATTTTTCAAACATGAGCACAAATGTCGTAACATTTGATGAAATTAACATTTGTCCTTCTGTTACCGTCCTTCCGTTACCAATTTGGTAACGGAAGGACGTGATGTAATTAATTGTAATTAAAAAACTAGAAGTACAGAAGTGTCAGTTATAATGTCATATTGAAGGCCTACCTAAACTTGCTTTACATAATAACTTTCATTGCATTCATACTGCAAGTTTTAAAAATAAATCAAAAATATGTATTTTTTCGGTAACGGAAGGACATTTCCGAAGGCTGAAATATTAGAAGTCACTGAAGCGAAACAAATTACGTAACACGTAAAAAAAGTTTCAGTCAGTTTTTCATGACCTATATTTTCTCATGACAGAAATTGATGGCATTAGTACATATTTTTGTGTGTGTAATGGTAGAATACTTTCATATCCCTATTAATCACATTTTGTTCATAATTAAAACAGGATTATTACATAATCCTATTTCGGGGTACCGAAATGTATCAAAAATAAAATTCCGACTTCAAATCTTGAAAATATAGACTTTTAGCTTTCATTCGCACCAAATTTGTTTAAGTCACATGCATTTGAATTTTTAGTGTCATGTCCACTTTGGTGTGGAATTGCCCTTAAATAAACATCCATTTGATTTTTGAATCAGATTTTTATCTCTCATTACAAAAAAGTTATTATTTTGTTTTCCAGTTCAATGCACGAGGTCACAGCCCTGTCCTGGCCCACATGATCGGGACCAGACAAAGTCAGACGGCCCGCCGTGACACACGGGCAAAATACAGTTCCAATCCCGCTTGGCACAACGCAGCAACAAAGAACATGCGTACGCGTAATCCGCTGTTTCCACATGCCAGACATAACTATTTACCCATTATTTTTTTAGAAAAGGGAAATTAATTGACAAGTATACATCTTTTATAGATGAATAATGATTTTACTCTTGGATTTGAATGATCGTAACAAGGTAAAACTTCGGCACCCATTTTTACACAGTTGCAGATATGATTTTGGAATTATTTCGCCAGCCTCTAGATGCCACTATGGGCACGTCGAAAAGTGCCCTTTCCCCCCTCTTTATCTCCTCGTATTTTGGTTTGAAGCGTTGGTTTTCAAACAATCCAGATTGGCTGACAACTGTTAAAAAAAATATGTTTTTAATGAATAACATTTAATTTGGCGTAAGGTACATTCATCTCAAGTATTATCGGTTCCAATGTGACGAAGGGATGGACTTCGACCGTAAAGTTTTTAGGTCGATGAAAGTTAGTGAACAATGAGCAATACAATTTAAATCAGCAAACGTTTTGAAGGGGCTACAGTAATACAAACATCTGTTCCCTTATCTTATGAAGATGTGCGGCAAATCGCAGAATAGTAAACAAACCACAACTTCAGTAATATACGCCACAGCGTTCCGTGATTTTTTTTTACACGACTCTCTCTCTTCGTGAAAACAAGGACACTTTTTTAACCATAATACCATTTCAATGGAAGTCAGTAATGTTGAAAAGACTTGAGTCTGGAACTGAGAAACTTTTCGAATTTTTTTGGAAAATACTTTGATGTGTACAGTACATTCTTTCCTATCGGAGGTGCCGAGTTGGTCAGGTGCCGAGCCGGCTAGGTGCCGAGTTGGTGTTAGTACAGGTGCCGAGTTGGTGGGTGCCGAGTTGGCAAGGTGCCGAAGTGACTGCATACCGTCCATGCAAGTGTTTGGCGTATAGACTAAAGCTAGGCCTATATTACATATATTAAATTATTAGAGTAGAGGCGAAGCGCTAACTCTCCAATCAGGCGGAGACGCTTTGAAGCCGTCCTGGGCGCAGTGCGTGTTTGTCAGTTTATAGGACATATGCCTCCGTTTTGCTGCGCTGTACGTCAGGCCACACATCTGGTTTTCCAACCTACTGAGGAGTTCAGTCCCAACTCCAAACACTGGCGCACCCTTTTTAGGATTGTTTTTTAAATACCACTGTATATGGTTGTATTCTATGATTTCTCATCTTTTGCCCTCCGGGTAGATAAGTTGATCTTTCTTCAAATTTTTCGAGAAATTTAGACATCTTTCTGGAGTTCATATGCGCCAGTTTCGGACTAAACTCCTCAGTGGGTTGGGAAACCAGGCGTGTGGCCTAACGTACAGCGCAGCAATAAGGAGGCCACACAAGTGGGGCTAGAAATTAGATGGATTGAATTTTGAAAATGTGCTCTAATTATGCAATGCGCAAGTAGAACGTACGCAAACAACTTAAGCGAGTCACGGTAATCTTCCGCAGCGGAGACGCGCGCTGTTTGCGCATAGCAAAATAAAATGCTCATTTGCTGATCGTGCGTTGCGGTTTTGGGGAAGGGGCGTATCAGCTTCGATAACGCACCTGTGTAGAATAAAAACGCAGATATATGCAAATGGCCGTACAAAAGACGTACACAATTTCGAGTTGGGTTTGTGCACAAACGTCATGGATGCGCCTAGACCCCTGAACGTGGCTTGTAAACTATGCCACGCATAACTTCACTTGAGATTTGCATACTTTTAACAGTATAAACCTAACCACCAGGTTTCAAGACAATCGGAATTACCCTAATATGTGTTTTGACAAATCACATTTTTGATGACGTCATCGTGACGTCAAACATTTTTCAAAAATTGTATTCATATACCTTTTACCTAACAAACCTAATACAAAAAGAATTTTGAACTTATCATGTTGGGTTCGAGAAATATGGTGATAATCTTCAAAACTTCAAAAATCGATATAAATCACACGATGAGGTCATGGTGACGTCAGCTCAATTTTTATCTATAACGCATCCCGGCTTACCTACATACCAAGTTTCAACCCAATCAGACTTACCGTTCATGAGATATATCAAATTATAAGACAAATTATTGGATCGGAAGGAAGGGTCACGTGATTTGGCATGCAGGAGATAAAATGAAGATACTGGATCATTCCCACGAAATTCAAGCTCAGCTGTGTCACGGTTGATTTTATATTGATTTTCAAAGATTAAATGTATTAATCTTTAATTGCATGTAATTTGATACATGATGACGCCATAATGACGTCACCTCAATTTTTACCTATAACACATCCCGGTCTACCTATATACCGAGTTTCAACCCAATTGGACTTATACTTCTTTAGATAAAGGGTATTGAAGTTTGCACATTTAAGATGACGTCAAGTGACCCATGATGACGTAATCATGATGTCACTCTTCAGGACACAAACTCACTGTCATCGTATTGTGTGACACCAAATTAAATCTACACACAGCCCAATATATTCGGACCCACACGCATGTACATGTACGGTACTTGCGACTCAGATAAAACTCCTGCATGACAATTGTCACTAAAACTACTGTCTAAACAGCTATAGATGTGTTCGTCCACAACACAAGTCTAGTGTTTCATTCATCATGCAAAAGGTTCAAATTAACTCTCCTGCTGCTTAAACGGTCACAAATGGTCAAAGTTTCCTTCCACTTCCCCTGGTATACTTTTAACACACCAATGGGTCACTTGACCAATATTGACCCAAATCAAATTAGGTTTTGCCCTTCACCGACGAAATAATTCTGCTTACAATATTGTCCCAAGTAACAGCATGGCTCAGAAGGCATGTTTCCATAGTTAATTAATAAAAGGCAGTAAAACTCTATGTATTGTCAGTGTGATAACTCTCTGTAGTAAAGTCAATTATGGATGGTGTGTGGATTTTGTATTAATTCCAGATAAATGCAGTGTTATGCTTATGTATACTGTATTTTTCAAGGAAGACTTTGCATCAGCCATTGAACATAAATGGCCATGTAGCAGCCTTTACACTTTACAAGTGACAACTCATCAAGAAGACGGTCCTCGGTCAGACGTTACGTCAGACACATTCTTGACTTTGACCAAGACTCACGTGATTCTCCTGCTGTCCTTCTTCAAAGCAACACACCGAATAAACTGTTCAGAAATGAAAGAAGAAGATGTGGAAATTGCCATCAAGGTATTGTATATGTGTTATGTTTCCATAGGCTATATACTATTCACTGGGAAGATTAATCCAAACAGTCAACAATTCACACACAAATGAACATGTTCACATTGTCGATCGATCGTGGACGTCCTATTGTCCCTCTTTTGTTTGTACACTATCTTTTTAGGAAGACTCCCATAGGTTTTGTACACTATAACTATAACTATAACTTACAACATTTACAGCGTGTCCCAAAAAAAATGTCCCTCTGATAGACTGCTAAATTAATTCCAAAATCAAGTATTATTCTCAATTTAGTGTTCATATTAAGAAAGCCCATTTAATTTTGTAACTTCTGTGAAAATTTCATTGGTCTTGCTTCATTGGTTTTGAATACACAGTCTATTATGTAACAGCAGTGTTTTTCAGCCCATTCCAAGTTTGCAGGTGGAAGGATGTGCAGGAGGACAATAAAAGTTTACAAACTGGACACTGAAGAACAAACCATAAGTGGAACATACCCTGTGAAAGCAAACATGACCAGTGGAACTGACCTTTGATTAGTTTTCATCAGTTAAAAAAAGTAAATGAACTTAACTGTAGTTACTTAATAACAAAAACAAGAACACAGTTGCAACTTTTCAACTAGTTGTTGAAATAAAAGTGAAGCATTGAATAAGGTATGGTATGTCTGTAGTGTGCATTTCTTTTTATCAAACTTGGAATGGGCCGGAAAGCACTGCTGTTACATAAAAGCCTGTGTATTCAAAACCAATGAAGCGAGACCTTTGAAATTTTCACAGGAACTACAAAATTAAGTGGGCTTTCTAAATATGTAAACTTAATTGAGTATAAAACTTGATTTGGGTAATTATTCTGTGGTCTATGAGAGGGACATTTTTTTTGGGACACGCTGTATAATGCGCTTTCCACCATGTTTCAAAGCGCACAGTAGTTTCTTGTACAATTATCAATTATTTACAATCTACAATTATTTACTGATCAAAGGCTTGTGAAAAAAAAAAGCTCTTAAGTACTGTCTTAAACGAGTCCAATGAATCAGTTTCACGGATGTGGATGGGAAGAGAGTTCCAGAGTTTCGGGGCTAGCACAGAGAAGGCACGGTCGCCATAGCGGGTTTTGGTTTTAGGTCCAGGCAGTAACTGAAGATGGGCTGTTGAATGCGATCGGAGGTGGCGGGATGTAGATGAAATGGCTGTGGACCGGGTATATACGAGCTTCTGGAGGTATGATGGGGCAAGGTTGTGAATGATTTTGAAAACAAGGAGAAGTGTTTTGAAGATGATGCGTTCGTGAACCGGAAGCCAATGAAGAGACCGAAGGACTGGTGTAATGTGGTCATGTTTCTTAGTCCGAGTAACCATTCTGGCAGCGGAGTTTTGAATACGTTGTAATGGAGCGATGTTTGACTTGGGCAAACTGGACAACAGGCTGTTACAGTAATCAATGTGAGATGTAATGCGTGCATGGACCAGTCTCTCTGATGAGTAACTGGTCAGATATTTCCTGATTTTGCCAATTTTGACAATTCCCCAGGATGCTGATCAGCAGGTCTTGCGGATATGCTCAGAAAAGGTAAGCTGGTTGTCGATAGTGAAGCCAAGATCTCGGACACACTCCGCTGTATGGTCAAGATTACTGGCCAGATCCAGAGGTGGGAGGACACCAGGATGTGGACGAAATTTGGATAAGATGTGTAGTATTTCAGTCTTGTCCTCGTTTAGCTTCAGGTTATTCTTGGACGACCAGTATTTTATATCTGCTAGGCATGCTCTGATGTGTTCCAGTGATTTGTCCCTATCTAATTGTTCCGGTTTCATGGTGAGATACAGTTGAGTATCATCCGCATACATTGCGTAAGGGATAGAGTGAGCATCCAGTATGTCAACAAGAGGGCCCGTATAAAGGATGAATGCCAAGGGACCCACCACGGAGCCTTGAGGGACTCCATAGTAGAGAGGAAAATATCTGGATGCAATCCCATTGATCACAATCCTCTGGCAGCGACCACGAAGGTAGGACTCCATCCAATGAAGAACAGTTCCCTTTATCCCGTAGCGTGTCTCAAACCGGCAAAGTAGAGTCTCGTGGTCCAAGGTGTCAAACGCAGATGAAAAGTCCAGTAGGACAAGTAAAGCCTCCTGTCCCATGTCAACAGCTATTAACAAATCATTGACAACAGATAATAAGGCGGTTTCTGTAGAATGGAACCGTCGGTAGGCAGACTGATGTATTGGCAAAAGAGAGTGCTCATTGAGGTAGTTCCTGATCAGGAAGAACTGCTTCCGTGTGAGGGTTAGTCAGTTTCTTCACGATTTCAAAGAGTTGTTTGTCATCAGCCGATGAGATCTCTGCATTCATATACCGTAATTTCCTGCGGATAAGGCGCGCGGCGGATAAGGCGCAGGTCCCTAAAATCACCCCAAAAAATTCAAACGCCAACAGATAAGGCGCACCGCCGCATAAGACGCATGTTTGACCGCACACAGAAGAACACCGGGCGTCACCCGGTGTCGGTACATCGCCACAAAGGGGCCATTGTGTTGCCTTAGAACGATCACACTATTCGGAGGATGAATTAAACCGTAACCACTTTGGCTGGTCACATGTAGAGCCATGAAGAAAAGACCAATGTAAATTGATACCGACCTTCATCATTTATCATTCAAAAATTACCTTTTCAACCTAAAGCAGACTTCTCTCAGCTTATATTGCACCTGTTTTGTAATTTTGAACACTTTTTGGGGATAGAAATTACGTTTTTTTAAGCAGTTTTAATTGTTGGTGACGTGCGATCGCCATCTCTATTTTCGTGTTGCGTTTTTTCGTTGTCGTTTTCCCTCAAAATTCCCCTCAAAATTCGAAACCCTTCCCTCTATCTATAACCTACCTGCATGTTCTTAATGTAGATTAAAAGTTCATTTTGTTCTCTCGGGGAATCAGGCCCATAATTAATACACGATCGCCATTTACAATGTCCGCTTTTGACAATCGGAATTCGGAACGCCATGTGCACGCGTGTTTTGACTATGCCCCAAGCTCGTTTGCCTCGTACACGAACATCAATGCGTTCTGTACCGCGCATGCAAGCACTGGGAAAAAGAAGGTCGGTTGACTGCACGTAAGATCTGCCGTACTTACTCCTGCTGGTATGTGTGTGTACGAATACAGACATATATTTTTGCGGCGGGGGTGTCGCTTCTTGAAGTATCGGCACATACAGGAACTGGAGATTCAGTTGTCAGTGCAGTGTACGTACATACGTACATGTACGTGTGTGCACATCGTACAGTGGGGAATCGACGGGTGTTTGGCCGGCCGGCCACGGCCGTACTGCGCGCTTGTGATTGATTCAGCGAGATATTAAGACAACTGATCGGGCTGGCATGGCATCGAAATACATTGTCAATGTGTGGAAAAACAACTGGAATCAAGGATTGTAGTGGTTTTAATAGGCTGATGCATGTTTTTGCAAAAAGGGCACGACGGCCAAGGTAATTATGACGGCATTGTTGGAACGAAAGCACGATCACTAAGGGGGATCAACGCATTGCGGCATTGTTGGAATGAAAGCACGATCATGGGGGATCAACACATCGCGGCATTGTTGGAATGAAAATACGGTCACAATGTCTGGAGAGTTGAGCCTTGGTTGACCGCATTATTGATTGCGGCATTGAAAGAATTCTTCACACAAAGACCGTCACTTTGAACTCAAGCGACACCAGATAAGGCGCACCTGTAGATAAGGCGCAGCGATGTTTTTGTGGTCTAGAAAGTCAGATAAGACGCGTCTTATCCGCAGGAAATTACGGTACTCTGACTTTGCTCTGGATAGGGATTCAGAGTAGGCAAAACATTGTTCTTGGTACAACTGCTTGTCAACAGTGAGTCCAGATTTAATCATTCGCCTCTCTGCCCGACGTCGGCGCCGCTTGGCCTCCTGCAGATCCTCTGTATACCAAGGTGCTCTGGGTCGAACAGTCACCACCTTGGCCTGGGGAGGCGCGTGCTTGTTGAGCAGATTGGATATGGTGTCATTATAAACATCCACAGCCTCGGCAACATCACGTGGTGACAAAGACCTCAAGGGGGAGTCTATGATGTCCTGCCGGAAAGATAACAGATCGATACCGCGAAGCTTGCGGTACGTGATCAGCTTTTTGGGGTTCACAGGTTTGATGACATTGAGTGTTGCAATTACTGCAGAATGATCCGACGGCAGACCGGATGAGAGGGTCAAATTGGAGACAATATTGTCCACTTTGCGTGTTAAAACCAAGTCCAATGTGTGGCCCGCCAGATGGGTAGGCCCGGAAACGAGTTGGTTGAACCCGAGGTCGTCCACAGAACTGAGAAAGTTCACGGCGGTGCTATTGTTGAAGTCATCCACATGAATGTTGAAATCGCCAACGCTAATGGGGATTTGACCGTCCCCTAGTATAGCTTCGAGGACTACAGGGAATTCCAGCAGGAATGTCTGATTTGTCAAATTATTTTTAGATGAGGGTGGCGGTCTGTACACCGAGAGTAATCTCAGCACCGATGACGGCGAGAACCGGACATTGATGTCCAACAGCTCGGAGGATGTATATGTTCCGCTATCATTCACCAGAATACTGACAGATTTCCGATAAATGATACAAAGTCCACCTCCCCTGCCACTGGTACGAGGACGTTCAACGAAGTCAAAGTTGGGTAAAGTGTTTCTCAGATCAGCAAGTATAGGGTCATCACGCTTATCCCCATGTAACCATGTTTCAGTCAATACCACGATATCAAGATCCTTTTCCAAAATGAAGTCTGCTATACAGGTAGTTTTGTTGCCAATAGAACGGGCATTCCACATGCCAAGGTGGGCTTCAGATTTCTGCCTCTGCTTACCCGGCCTCCTGCGGTTTCTTGCAACTCCACCTCTCTTACTCCGCTTTGTTGGTTTCTGGCTGGAAATTCCCAGGGAGGTAAGCGTCGACCACAAGGATGATGAAAGTCTCTTGTAGCATGACGGCTGAAGCCCAATTGCATGCAACTGGGGAGAGGAGTAGACGATGCGACCTCTCCTTAAATCAAGAGTAGGCCCAGTGTTGGGATTAATATCACCATCAGGAAGCAGGGAAGGTTTGAATGGAACATCCAGAACATCCTCCTATATTGCTGTGAGGCATGGACTCTGACAAAAACCATGGTTAAGAAACTGGATGGCACATACACCCGCATGTTGAGGAAGGTTCAGAACATTAGCTGGCAGGACCACGTCACCAATGTCCGGCTCTATGGAAAACTCCCAGCGCTCATGGAGAAGATCAAGGCGCGTAGGTTGCAGCTTGCTGGCCACTGCCACAGACACCCTGAGCTGCCTGCTAGTAAACTCGTGGCTTGGGAACCAACACATGGCAGACGAGAGCCTGGACGCCCAAGGACAACTATGTTAATGACGTTGATGCAGGATGCAGGAGTCGAGACGAAGGAAGAGTTGGCCAGTTGCATGGAGTCAAGGGAGGTGTGGCGCATCAGGCATTGTTCCCGCCTCAAGACGGCCTCACGGCAACGTCTCGAGCCGACTTGATAGATAGATAGATAGATTATACAGATAGTTCACATGTATATGCATGCAGGCATTGCAGTTGTAAAAAACCAGAGGGCCAACAGTAGAACAGAAGGAGGCTTGAGTAATCCCATTATGGTCAGAGTCCTTCCATTGTTAATCACAGAGAGTCCAGTTCAGGCTTGACTGCATTTCAATAGAGCTGTGTAGATCTCTGTGTGTGGCTGTAGCTATGATGAAGTGTAGTATAGCTGTGTAGCAAGATACAAATGGCTACACAGTACAACCATGAGGAATCATGATGCAAAGTTCAGCAGAATTTATCTCTCATACCAGACACAGAAATTGATTGAAAATTGTCCTGTGTAAGCCTGGCTTGTATACAAGTTACTTGTTATGTTTCCAGAGCAAGAGAACAGCAATAACACAAAAATGTAGCAAAAGGAATGAGAGCTGATACAGAAGCAAAAGGAATGAGAGCTGATACAGAAGCTGCACACAGAGTGAGCGGATGTATGCTGGGAATCATGAGATATTGTTCTCTTTTGTTCTCTGGAATGCCACGATTTTGAAGATGAACTCGCCCACTACTACATGTATACTTGGTCAAACTGAATATGAAAGAGCAGAGAGTTTCTACTGTACAGGGTGTCTCAAAATAAAGTATACCCATTTTTAAATGTAAATTATCAGAAATATACTAAATATTTTAGAAAGATGCAGCCACAAGAAAAAATGCCAGGATGTCCTCTATCCAGTGATGTTAATCACCGTCGCCAAAAGCTCTGCCAAATGATGCCCCACAGAAACAAGTCTGTGTGGCAGTGCTCAATGATCCCACCACACCCATCTGAAAGTTCAACTTTGCTGTCTTGTGGAGATCAGCTTCATCTGTGATGATGGCTACATTAGACAGGCCTGTCCTACCTTTAAATTATTACAGAGCTGACAACTTTGAGTAAGAGCTGAGAGTGAGAATTTGGCGATGGAGCTTGATCAGAAATATTGTGAAGCGTGGAGCTCTAACGGCATGGGGTTCGGGGCCTGCTTAGGGTCGCGAACAATTTTGGATTCTAGATTCTCTGTGGTGCGTTCTTAGGCAATTCCTGACCACTTCAACCAATTTTTTTAAGCAAAAGGTCATCATTTAAACATCATTTTCGAGTTTGGAGTCAATATATTTCGTCTTTTTTTTAGCGTGAGAAATCCCATATGGGCTGAGAGTGTGAGAATAACCTGAGTTGCGTGAGTCTCACGCTCAATGCATGGGAGTTGGCAGGCCTGCTGTTATGTTACAGCTAAAGATAACATCTGTCTGTCCTATGCCACCCAGGTTAAAACTTGTCGCAGCGCTGATTTGGACCTCTTTCGTAAATGACATGTTTGCTCAGTAATTGGCAAGGAGGTACTGAAATTAATGCCATTGGATAGAGGCTATACCTGCCTTTTTCCTTGTGGTTGCCTCTTTCTGAAATATTCAGTACACTTCTGATAATTTTACATTTTAGAATGGGTATATTTTGAGACTCCCTGCATATGAAATCCAGTAGCTTCACTCACTGAGATTAAACAGTTGGGAAACACAGTGTATAATATAATACATATAAATTGTCCCATGAAGTCGCTTAAAAAATGACCTATAACCTATTAGCACATACCGTATCATAACACGGTGAATAACTTGAGTATTTCTAGAAAACAAATATGAAAAATCCATTTTTCCGGTGAAACAAGAAAAGTGCCTATTAGAAACTAAATTTGCCATAATGCCCTTTTCCTTACATTGTGTCTGTCCATGTTGCATTCATGTACATACATACCGGTATAGCACAGAAAAAAAGTCATGTTATTTTCTCAAATTAAAAGATATCATGTCTTGTATTTTCTTGTCCTAGTCACTTTCAACTAAGCAAGGTATAGGAAAAAACTAAAGAAAACACTAGCTCATCTTTTACCCTTCATATGCAACATCCATAAACTTATCTAATTGGCCCATTAGTGTGGAATTGCCATATACATTCGGTATCTATATAGTACTTACCATACTTGAAGCCAGCATTTATAAAAATGATGCCAATGAATAATTGATTGAATTGCTCCTTTTGTTTTAGGTTGTCATTGTTGGCAATGGAGCAGTGGGGAAGTCCAGTATGATCCAACGTTACTGCAAAGGCATCTTCACCAAGGACTACAAAAAAACCATCGGTGTAGACTTTCTGGAAAGACAAATACAGTGAGTAAAACTATGGGCTCCGCACACCAACAAAAGAGCATGCTTTATGACTACTTTGAGCCGTATGGATGGGACACACTGCTTAGAATTTATAACATCTAGAGTAAGCACATATTAGTCTAACCAACTGAAAGACATGGGTTCCAGGGCCTACAGGGCTTATAATAAGTTTTAGAATATATTCATCTTGTGTCAGCCTCGACTCCATGGTTGCGTGCGCATTCCTTCACTAACCCCTGGCCCTGATGAACATGTAAACGACGCTAACCTGCTATTCAGAGCGTACTGCGCGCGCATTTCGAAGACTGCATGCCCTATAGGGCACTCGCGCGCTATGCATGTCATGTCAAGTACGAACACTTTTTTTTTCAAAACTGAGCAATGCCTGTACGATATGGGTTATGGTAGCCTCGTTTTTTGCCCCCAAAAACCTATATCTTTGGTTGTAAAGGGACGAAAGAGGTAAGTTTAATACAAATCTTTTATGAATAACCCGACGTCGAATCTAATGTTTGAAAGGATTGATTCTTCCAAAAAAAATTTTTGAACATTTTAAACATGGCATTGTGCGTTAGATACATCGACTGCAGTCCTAATTTAAATGTGCTACTATTTGGCACATTTAAATTAGAAAATTCACGCAAGGCATGATGGGAAACAACATGATGCATAAAAATCGTACCCATGGAAACAAGGTTGCTATTGTGTGGTACAAATTTAGCATTATAGCCAAATCATGGAGAAATGTGTTTTATTTCTCCATGGTCAAATTAATTGGTTGTTGGCATACTTTGAAGACTGGCACATGTTAGATTTGGTCTTTAAACATGTGCAAGACCCTTATCTCTAGGGATTAATGGATTCGTCGCTGTCAATACTAACGTGTATACGTAATTTTCATTGTTTAAGTTACAGGCCACCTTTTGAGTATGTCTGAGATGAAACATTTATTGTCTTTTTGCCTTCTTTGGGTTTTTTTTGTTTTCATACCGGAATTGTTTGTCATTAGCAGTGTTGTATTAATGTTCCTGTTTATTATTGCAGAGTGAAAGAAGAAGATGTTAGATTGATGCTGTGGGATACAGCTGGTCAGGAGGAGTTTGATGCCATTACAAAGTCTTATTACAGAGGTAAGACAAGCATTCATATTTTGTTCACCACATCAATGGGGAAGGGACAGTGGCATCTACAAAATCTGATATGTTACCACCGTGCCAAAAGAAAGTTCTGCATTTTTAGTTGAAAGGTTGCAACATTTTCTAAGAACTTTTTGTTTTGCACTTGTTGTTCACATACAGACATACTGAGAAAGAATGTCAGTGGTTTATGCAATATGCTTATACATGTGCAATATGCTTATACATTGTGGTCGTACATGTGGATCATTCTATAAATTTAGGGTCCAATATGTGACATTTTTCCTGTCCCTGTTTCTTTGGTAAGCCTACTTGGTAATTTGCAAATCAAGTGTTATTAAGAATGACTTCAAACATTTTGTTTTTATTTGTTGGGTAGGTAGTTTGCTATACATAATCACTCTTGGAAGACAACTGCTTTAATCCTAACTCCATCATGTCCATAGGCGTTTTTGCTAGGATGTAACATCAATCCTGCAAAATCATCCAACTGCCTCCATGTAAAAATAGCATACAGCCTCAATCCTGCAAAATCCTCCGTTATTTCTTGAATGTGGTCCTTGGATGGGTGACCACTGCCTCAATCCTGCAAAATCCTCCAGAAATCACTGTCAATATGTTGAGGCAGAGCCAGTGACATCCTGGAGCAGTGCGGAGGATTTCAAGTATAATCTGGCCCTAAATTTATGCACGGCTGAGCATAAACAACACAAGGTCCGGCCTCGGACCTTGACACAGTGCATCCTCCGAAATCAGCCACATACTTTTGCCATAAAGCCTCAATCCTGCAAAATCATCGATTTTGCAACTTGGATTATGGAGGATTTGGGAAGGTTAGCAGTGTTCTCCAACCTGTAAAAATAACCTGGTGCCCCGCCAAGCTTTCTGAGGAACCCGCCAAGTTTTAAAAGCTGCTGCCAAGCCCAAAAAGTTGCCCGCCATGCTTAAAAACAAGGAAAAAATAATAAAAAGGACAAACAAGTGGGACTACCCTTACCTTCCAGGGTATATTTTGGCCAGAAACTCTGCCAAAAGCAATAACATGGAACATTTGTCAACCTGACAAGCCTGCCCAGTGTAGCAATCAATCAGGTCAAAAGTCTCAAGGCCAAACTGCCTCAAATTCAATATAGTTAAAACAATAGAAATACTTTTCTCATCATAACTCAACAACGACTCACAAACTTAGTGTTTGAGTTGTTCTTAGGATCCGTGGGTCACTTTTGGACCCCACATGGCAAAGTTCAAGGTTGTTATGATTAAAACAAAGAAATGGTGTCATCACGAAAACTGTACTGTCAGGAACTTACACAGTCATTTATTTTTCCGTGGATACGGCACCCTTCAACCTTAAATTGGATGCAAAAATTGAACATGTATCTGTGCATGTGACTCATCACTGAGTTCAGTTAAAGGGAATATGCATCGTTTGCTTTTGCTGTAATTTTCAGAAATGGATGGAATTGGGGGGTTGGAAATATATAGCAAATATAGTTACACTGACTTTTTGAGGTTTTGGGTTCGAAAATGCTATAAAAACCAAGAAAAACAATCATTTTCCTGTAGTCTGGTTCCCTGACTCCATATAAGAAGAAACAGAGCAGTTTAAATACATTGGGGAATTGTAAGGTCAGGGAACCAGTCTAGCTGGCCTGTACCCGTTCATAGGTGTGTAATCGATTGCAAACAAGTGCGATGGTCAATTGGGGCCAGTATTTGAAAAAAAACCCAGTTTTTTTCCAACGCTGATCGGCCGATCAGCGTTGGAAATTGATACAAAAATAGCACTTTTCTTGAAAATGACAGTATACCAGGTGCCATGATTTTACAGGATGCTTAACACTGTCATTCACTAACAGTCCAGCAAGGTATTTCAAAATGATTTGGTAGTTTTATTTTTTGATGTTTGCAAATGTTGTATTTTCCCTTTAATCATATTTGCTTTCCAGGTTTTGTTTATTCAAAAATTGCTATTTTTATGTGGTATTTGTATGCTACTGATATAACTGTCACAAACCGACAAACAATCTATTCACTTCCTCTGCCATAGCTTTTGTTCAGGCTGGTCACCAACTGCCAGAAACCCCTATGGATTCAATGGTATACCTATCAAAGCCCTTTTGAAGTGGTTTGATGGATAGGGTGACCATTAATACTGCTACAGCTTGGGTAGCAGCCATTTTAAAGGGTGATGCCTTTGTTTGGCTGGAATGCTGAGTGTACCTTTTGTGCCTCCATTGTTACTGAGCTAAACCCATCATTGACAGGCACTCACCAGTGCTGACCCACCACATCTATCAATGTCAGTCAAGGCATGGTCCCCTCAGTTAACATGACCACCACAGCCTGTCAATTGCACCAATATGAGGCCAGTTTGACAGGCACTCACCAGCGCTGATCCACCACATCTATCAATGTCAGTCGAGGCATGGTACCCTCAGTTAACATACCTACCCCAGCCAGTCAATTGTACCAATATGAGGCCAGTTTGACAGGCACTCACCAGCGCTGACCCACCACATCTATCAATGTCAGTCAAGGCATGGTACCCTCAGTTAACATACCTACCCCAGCCTGTCAATTGCACCAATATGAGCCCAGTTTGACAGGCACTCACCAGCGCTGATCCACCACATCTATCAATGTCAGTCGAGGCATGGTACCCTCAGTTAACATACCTACCCCAGCCTGTCAATTGTACCAATATGAGGCCAGTTTGACAGGCACTCACCAGCGCTGACCCACCACATCTCTCAATGTCAGTCAAGGCATGGTACCCTCAGTTAACAAAACCACCACAGCCTGTCAATTGTGCCAATATGAGGCCAATTTACAGAAATGTGAAAACCTGTCACCTGATAGATATTGACTTATAAGGTAACTCTCTCCAGATTGTCATTGAGAGAGGGAGGGTTAATCACATACAATGGCTTCCTAATAGAACAGCAACAAATCATTATTAATTCAGGGCCATCATGGTCATAGGTTAAGGTAATCATTACCCAAACAAACCAGTGGTAGCCCCCAGGAAAGTGGATGTTAAAGGTATGGTAGAGTAGATCGTTTGCATCTATCCAAAGAGTAACTTACGAAATAATTGTTCAAAAACTTACTTGGTTTGAAGATACATGTAGTAGTTGCACTAACCTTCCTGTGAAATTATTCTTTCTGGCATGCTGTCATTTTGAAGAAAACAATTAAAGAAGGCCATTTCCAAAGTGGCGTCTAAAGATGCATTTTTGGAAATTTCCGTCAGTAGTTCATTTTAATTTGGCGAATCTGTGAATTGGTGCACACAAGCGTTGACAAGACGCATGTGTGCGCAGTTGCTATAATTTCAGTGCGTGACATCGGGTGGTTGCAATCGGCTGAATGAGAACGTGTCCCGGACCTTGATTTCGAGTGCAATTCAAAACGTGACCTCGGCAACTTTTGAAACTTTTGAATTGAAATCGAGATCCTAGAATATTGTTTTCTCGGAATGTACAGCATTCGCTGAGCTAAAACTTCATCAGGTTAAGGCCACCGCACACTATACGATCCGACTACGACCCGACTGATTTTTAGTCGGATCTTAAGGTCTGCGGAGGAGTACGACCACGATTTTCCCAGTCGTGAATCAGATCCCGACTGGTCGGCGCCTCAGTCGTAAAGATTCAACTGTCTAATCTTTGCGACCAGAGTCGGGGACTTGTCAGCTGGATGATATGGCCCGCCAGCGTGCAAAAAAGGAAGTGTTAAATTTATTTTGTTCAATTAAAAAAACCTAATAATTTTAATCCATAATTCAGGCATAACGTAATTCAATTTGATAAACAAACCACCGGGGTAGAGTTTTAAAAATAAATCTAGTTTGAGTTCTTGAAGTTTTTACCACTCAGGTAAATGTTTTTGTGACAGCATTTTTTGTTGCAATGGCCTTCTATACAAAGGCAAAACATGAATATATTCAACAAAATGGCGGGCGCAGAAAAATCAGAGTTGTGCAGCGCTAGCGCTCTTGATGTTGCACAAGCAAGTCCTTGGTGTGATGAAAAAGAAGAGACTCTTGTGGAAATGTGGAGTCAAAGGAACTGCCTGTTCGATGTATCCTCCAGGGGATACAGTAACAGGCAGCTGAAGAGACAGTCCATTCAGGAATGTTCGTCTGTTCTTGGGATTGCAGGTACGGTCATGACTGTGTGCCTGTGGCATGGCCATGATGGCAGTGTAGGCCTAGTCGTCGTACGCGTATGCATCATTGCATGCTATATAAATTCAGTAATTGCTATAGTAATACATGTATGTAGCTTTGTAAATTGTGTACGTGATCCCGATATGGAAAGATTCCCATATTTGGCCATCACAAATTTTTCCCTTGAATGACCTATCAGTTCAGTGGCGCACCCAGGATTTGGTTTTTTGGGGGGCATGAAAGCCATGATGGGTTGGGAGCTCAATTTTTTTTTCTCCAAAAATGCTGCCCGAAATTTTTGGCCGTAGTAAAGAATTGTATTGGGGGATGGCAAACTATTTGATACTTTAATACACCCCTAATATAGTACTGCTCAAAAATAGGCCACAGAGGGCATGGAGGACCTACATCACCAAGTAACATCGTGGGACTAAAAAAAAAAAATTGACAACCTCTTGGGGGGGGGGGGTGACTCAAGCCCCTGAGGCCCCCCCCCCTTTCCTAATAATGTTTGCTTTGAACCTTATTTTAGTTTAAGAACAATTTAAGTGTAATGACATTTCATCCAAAATTTTCCAGTGCATTCGGTAAATAGTTCTTCTTTATTTCCTCTATTTACATACTTGAAAATATTAAACTGTTTATACATATATTTTTTCTGGAACATGAAATGCACACAACACATTTTATTAATTCATTAAAGGTTACATTTATGATGTTCTGTATATTGCTTTTCTCCAAACAGCCATGAACCTACAACAAATATTCATGTAGAGTGTATAAATAAATTGATAAAATATCTTACAGTTCATTCATTTTATGTCTTCAGTTGATGACATCAGCAAAAAAATGACGTCTCTGCGGACACAGTATTCCAGATTGGTCAAGCCTCTACCTAGTGGATCTGGTGCAAAAAAAAAGACCCCCCGGCAGGAATGGATTCTGAAGAATCTAGATTTCTTGGCACCCCATGTGAAGGCGAGACCTTCTGTCTCAAACCTCAAGGTAATCAAATGAATGTTTTCATTGTAAACCTACATATATGTCACGGCCATAGAGTAATATTAAATTACTAGAGTGCTAACTTGTCATTCTGCATGTGGAGACGCTTTGAAGCCGTCCTGGGCGTAGACATTTTTAATTCATGTGCATGTTTGTAAAACATAATGAAATTAGATGTATTTAATTTGGAAAGTGTACTCTACATGCAACGGGCAAGTAGAACATACGCAAACAACCTCAGCGTGTCATTGACGGTTCAAAAAAACGTGACTGCAAAAAGCATCTGCAGCGAATACATGCACGAGCAAACTGACATGCTCAGTTGCTGATCGTGCATTTCGATTTTGGGCGCATTGGCTTCGATAACTCACCGGTATGGAATACCAACGCAGATATGCAAATAGCCGTACAAAAGCCGTACAAAATTGCTAGGTCTCCATAGGTTTGTGCACAAACATGGATGCACCCAGCCGGCATAACCTATAGCGCTTTAGTAATTTAATATAACTCTATGGTCAAGGCATTGCTAGAGAAGTTCAAAGAGAAGATTTCAAATTGTTTATACACCCCCCCCATTCAATAACAAATGTTACTTATCCTTTAGTTGCACTGTTGTGTTTGCAGTGTAATTTTTGCATATGGTCATACAAAGTGCAATAGTGTAGTGCAAGATTGCTTAGGCCTACACAATGCTATTCTGCCATTCTACAGATCCCTCCTCAGAGGAAAAGTAGTCGCACAACAAATCACGGTGCTCTTTTGCAGAGTACACATGATTGGTTGTTTTTGGTAGTGCTGCTTTTGGCAGGTTCACTAGTGTTCTCCACCTTCCTGGTACTATCTCACTGGTTGAAGGGTTTTCTGAGTCAGCAAACCCTGGGGGTACATACACTGCTTTTGCTGTTTTATGCGAACGCAGGAAGTTGTGCAGTGAGCAAGCGCAGAGAACAATAATCTCAACCTTTTCCGGTGAAAGGACTATCGGGTTTAGCAGGACACGAAACCGATTGGCTAGTATGCCAAATGCATTTTCAACCACTCTTCTAGCTCTTGATAATCTGTAATTGAACACCCTTTCTTTTCTGGACAACTGCCTCTTACTATAAGGCTTCATCAGATCTTTCCTTAAAGGAAATGCATCATCTGCTACCATGACATAAGGCAGCTGCTTGGTTGGATCACCTTGCAGTGGAGCAGAGCCTGGGATGTTCAGTGCATTCCCTTTAAGTGCACAAAACAACGAGGAGTATGAAAACACTCCTCCATCGGCAGCTCTGCCATTGCATCCAACATCAACATATAAGAACTTGTAATCTGCATTGACCAACCCTAATAGAACAATACTGAAGGTGTGCTTATAGTTATAGTACATGGACCCACTGTTACCAGGAGGTTGGATGCGAATGTGCTTCCCATCTAAAGCACCAATACAATTGGGGAAGTTCCAGCATGTCTCAAACTGGCTCGCAACTTTCTTCCATTCGTCAGGAGTATCTGGAATCTGGAGGAAAATAATATAAATTTGTGTTAAATTTGATTTTTTTTCTCAGATTGATTCGATTCAACAGGATGATGGAGAAGATGATGAAGCAGATGATAACACCAGTGTGGCTGTGGTGCAAGATGACATCCCGAAACCATCTGCAAACACCCCGGACAACAAAAAGAAAAAGCGAAAGATTGAGGAGGATGAATTCAGTGTCATCAAGTCTCTGCAGAAAGTTCTGGAGGAGCCAGAGGAAGATGACGACACTGTTTTTGCTAAATATATCACAAGAGAAATGAAAAATCCAGGATGAAAGAACGAAACTTATTTTGCGACAGAAGTTTCAAAATTTGATTGTTGAAGCAAGAATGGGCGAGCTGATGCCTTACCAAGGACCACATGCATTTTCAGAGATGTGATTTCTTGATGGTTTTTGCCTCAACAATTATATATTGAAACTTTTGCTGTAACAGAATTTTTTCAAATACTGCTCCCAGTTTACCAAATTTAGTAAGGCCCCCACCCCTCCCCCCAAAAAAGTACTCGGTCTCTGGTCAGCGCACGCGTCGATTTAAATCATGCGCGTCAACCGTTTTTTTTTTCTTCAAATTAACACGGAAGCTACAACAGCACCCTCTATTGCTGCACCTCCTCAAAATTTGTGTACCAAGGATGGGGAAATTGCACCAAGGCAAATGATTAGGGGCACCAAGGCAAATTATGGAGGACACCAATGTATAATGAGGACACAAAAAAGCAAAATAGTACATACCTTGTCTGTACAATTCAAGCTTGACAAAAAAAGCCACCAAAAAACCCCCAAAATGCGTCGCCCCATCAATTCCGGAATTTCGGTCTGACCAGAGACCTATTTGTTTTAAAAAAAAATTCGCCTAACGCCCACAATTTTTCCATTTCTGAAAATTACAGCAAAAGCAAATGTTATTGCTATTGCAACTTTAAAGTTTTCATAATTTTTATCCCCCTTTGGATCTGTCTGTGTGTGTGTTTTGTTTTACTTTATTAGGAACTTGAAATTTGGTTTTTGGGGCCGACAGTTTAAATGTTTCTTCCGTTTATGTAATCCACGTTGTGCTTTCTTTAATAAGATTGTATAAATTCTTGCCACTATTTTTTATTAACGTTTTTAAGATGCTGATTTATTTATTGAACAAATACATGTATTCGTTGATATACCTTCATGAATTCTCCTTCCAAAGCTTTATGTATTGCCAGGCAGGTTTCCAACACAATCCCTGAAATTGTCCTTTCTCCAACTTGATAGAGGAAAGACAGGCTTGCAAAGCTTTCACCTTGGATATTGGAATAAAACAAACCCATACCAATTAACATGTGACTTGACCAAATGAATTAAATTTCCCAACAAATCATTAACATCGAAGAGCCTTTATTGGCCCCTAATTGCTTTGTAAAATTTTTTTTTTTTTTTTAATCCAGTCAGATTTCCCTTATGCATAAACAGAGATCACTATTTCAGTTACATGCCTTTAATTGAATGCTTTCTGTTCAATCTCAAGGAGAATTTCTTGAATAAAAAGATACAACAGAAAAAATATAAATTAAATTTGGTGTTTAAGAAATTTGTTTAATACACAAACATACCCCTCCACCACTTAAACCCCCCTCATTTGGAATCCGACCTTGGTTTAATAAAAATTTTGTCAGAGGGCGCTGTTACCAGTTTAAAAGTTTTGTGTACATGTGTTGCCCGATCAGGATGTTTCGATGCGCTGACGCAATTTTCATACACTATCCTGAATAAGGGAATCACACGTGACAGCGTTTCAGCCAACCAGGATAAAGAACAAACAAGGTGTATACTAGTGCCCTTTGGATCAACACTGAAGTTGCGTTAGCTTCCGGTTTTAATGGTTCCAATGTTAATTCAGTGGGCGTGGTTTAGACTGAACCGACGTCACACTATATTTACAAACCAGATAGACGACCCAGCTGGGGAAGCTCTAATCAATGAGGGAAACGGGCAAGAAACATTAAGTATCCCAAAAGTACCCCACCCCATTTATACAAGGGATCAGCCTACGTCTTCAAAACAAACAAATTTGCTGAATAGGCCTAAATAGAGATCCGTTTTAAAATTACCAGTGGCCAAGAATCTGAGTGTTATCACCAGTCGCTCCTCCGGGCGGATGCTGAGTCGGAAAGTTGTGTCTTGTTTCTGGATGTCCTTTCGAATTTTCGTCAAAATTTCGTCAAACGCGCCTTGGTCTAGTCGGAGAAATCTCTTGAAGTCTTCTGGACTTTCTGACAAGAACTCTTCTATTAAATTTACATACGCCCCACTTTCTTCACGAACCTTAATGAATGGTTTTACCCAAACTTTCCTGTTTCTCGAACTCCTTTTTCTTTTTCTCCTTCTTCTTGTTATCAACAGGGTGATGATAGCAGCGGCGATAATTTTTCTTTTAGTTTTAGCCATCGAAAAAGTAATTAAATGTGCCGCCTAAATAAAAGAACGCGCATGCGCTATTCGTAAGCAGTCGTCAAGTACGCGCTGTGACGTCGTACGGTGTGCGGTGTACTACGACCCGACTGCGATTCAAGTTGGCAGTCGGGGCGTTGTCGGATCGTAGTCGGATCGTAGTCAGGATCGTATAGTGTGCGGTGGCCTTTAGTTGTTCAACACCCTTCTTTAGATTTTGAGCACTTTTGTTGTTTCAAAAGAAAATAATGCAGAAATGACAAATGATGTACTCTACCTTTTAAGGATGGTGTTTTGTCATGGGAACAATTATGGACATTTGTGTATGTATGACACAACTTTTCTTGTTTTTCATTGCAGGAGCTCAGGCTGGTGTTGTCGTCTTTTCGACTGTAGACAGAGCATCCTTTGAAGCAGTTGAAAAATGGAAGCGGAAAGTTGAAGAAGAAGTGGGTTCCATACCATTGGTGCTTGTACAAAACAAAATAGATTTGGTGGATGAAGCTGTTGTATCTCCGTAAGTACACATTTAATTAATTAGTACTTACTTAAATGCTTTATAATATAAAGTGGAGTTCGCATCAAGGTCACTAGTTTTATCAGGAGTGATCCCAAACTTCTTTGTAGATGAGCTTCAAATATCAATTCAGTTACCTTAATCAAACTTGCCATTCAAGTTATTTGAACAATTGTAATTTACGACTGCATCTTTATGGACAACACACTCAATAATCTTTGCTGCAAGTTACATTTTTACATGTAACAAGGCCTTAGTTGAGTGGGAATTTAAAATTCCAAGAATTTACTTTCTGTGATATTTCAACATGCGTAACAATGTATAGCCACAAGTCGCATTCAGTATACATGTAAATAGGCATTAGAGAAGTGGAAATTTCAAATTCTGAGTATTTCACTTTGTGTGATATTTGATGTTCAGCTATTAGTAAGGTTCGGTAAGAAGTGAGAGTAAATTGGCCTTGTTGGCGGACATTCCGTGTTAGGTGCGATTGTCTTGGCACAAGTCTGGATGTAAATGTTCCTCCAAAACAGCCAGTATTGGTATAAAAGCAAAAGCAGACAAATTAGTGTCAGCAATAGAGGGCACTATCAACAAGATGAATCAAAGATGGATAATGTCAAACACATATATTTGCCTTTGTGTTCTGCACGGTTTTTCATCTTGGGCAGCCATTAATTGGAGGCACTAAAAATGGCTTGCAGGTGGGCCTCCCTTTTCATGCACAATAGTGGGCACTTGCATTATCCAGTCAGTATTATTGAAAACATGAATAGTCACATACAACCAATGTATAGTGACCTCAACATAGTGAGTTCCTACCCTTTAGTTGCAAATCAAAGTAGGCAGAATCAATCATGTTCAATCAAACAAATTTCAAAATGATACCAAGCTGAAGATAAAAGAATGTTTTGAGACAAAACACAAGTGCATAAGTTTCAAAGTGATTGCATAATGAATTTAATAAAATTAATCAAATTTAGAAGTATATTTTTGGTGAAATACTTACCTTGAGAAAGCAGGTTCTTTTTTAAAGTGACTTTTTGACTATTTCATCTTTTTTACAATGACTTTTTAGTGCCTGATCACCTTGCAATGTGAATCTCCGCTCAAATTCCAAATTCTAGTTATCGTTTCCTTGTCAATGTGAATAACTTGATTGACTCCTACCTACAGAGAGGAAACAGAAGCCTTAGCCAAGAGACTCAAGCTACGTTTCTACCGAGCATCTGTCAAAGAGAACTTAAACGTTGATGAAGTGTTCCTTTATCTGCTGGATAAATATATGCAAAAGCTTCAGACACAAGAGGCAGAAGACAATGCTACAACTAACACCAAAATTGGTATGTTATGTTATGTTATGCTACGTTACGTTACGTTCCTGTTCATGATAAACCTAGATAAAAAGTCTTTCACTTGGTTCAATTGATACTTTTTGTACCCAGCTCTATACTTCACCCCAAAGCTATCTACTTATACCCAGGTCAGCTCGTAAAATAGTAATTCTTTTAAATTGCAATAAAAACAAATTTGAAAACTAAAACAAGTCTCTTACCTTAAATGTGTATATACCTGTCCCTGTCATACCAAATTCTTTTTTAATGACTCTACAAATTTCCAACTGCAAAAACAAGGTATCTTCTCATTTTGCTAAACTTTTGTAAATTTTTCGGTTCCTTCACCTAGTCTAAACAATGCATTGTATTAAAGAAACCCATGTTAAGCATGATGTCACTTGTACCTGTTTTTAGACGTGTTCTGCTCAACTGGTCTCAGTGTTTTAACCGTTGGGCAATATATTCATGTTTCTTGGGCTCCATTCAGCATTTTCTGTCACACCCAATTCTTTAAATTTGTTTGAGTAAAGCTGTGTTTTTTCCCTGTGTGTCTGCATGTCTTTCTTAAGGGCTGGAGTACATGTACACTGTGTAGTACTGTTCCGTATCTCTACTCATTTTATGACCAATAATGCAAACACACTTGTAACAGACCAACATGTATAGGAAAAAGGCTATGCCAAAAATGGTTTTGTCACATTTGTGTATGAGAGAGTGCCGATAACAAAGGAAAATCTGTGTTAGTGAGAGATCAAATGGACAAGGGATATTGCAATGACATTGCATTGTCATCTTGTTGAGATAAACTAGTTTCAGAACAACTTGTGTTTTAGGAATGATTTTTACGTACATGAAATCCACCATTAAGTGGTTGAAGTTTGCTTAACCATAAAGAGTGAGACATGCACTTGTTTACAGAAATCAAACTTAACTTTGATTGTCTTGTCATTTGGATTAGGTATTTTCAACACCACAGCGCCCCCAACTAGCAGTGGTGGAGATAGCCATGATGGGAACGACCAAACGATACAGCTGAGACCAACAAAACAGAGAACAAAAGGGAAGAAGCAACAAATGAAATGTCAATTACTTTGATTCAAAAAGTAGAGATTTTAGGCAAGTTTTTATGACATTTTTCCACCACAGAAAATTAGATCTGAAATTTAGGTGTTGTTTGTGTTGTATTTCTACAGAGTTTATAGAAAAAAGGGTAATTCAAAAAGAATGGTTTAGCATGTTTAAGTTATGAATTTGACTAGTTTCAGTATGATTGCATCAGAAAGATATATGAGATCTTCCTAAAAAGCTAAAATAAAAACAAAAGGGGGATAATAGGATGTCCATGGTTGAAGTTGTTTACACACTTATGTGTGTGGTACTACTTGGTTCTTGGTTGGTTCTTTTTCCTAAATACTCTGCAGGGGAGTTTTAACAGGAGGCCAGAAAAACCGGGGCAAACCCCTTCTCTTAGCGATAAGTGTTACTGGGTTCTTTTACGTGCGTTAGGCCTTATACAACACACGGGACCTACGGCTTCATGTCCCATCCATAGGACGGAGCAATAATGGGGAAGTGCCTTGCTTAATAGTCCAGCGGATATGTGACAAAATATCGATGAATTGTGCACTTTTGCATAAAAGCGTGAAACTTGGCACAGATGTTTATATTCATGCGAGAAAATGTTTTAGATGTGGAGCCATCGCAAATTTACCCTTTTAGGGGCGTGGCATCCATTTCAAAAAAGGGGGGCGGGACTTGTCGTGCCCGCAGTGAAAATGGTTTTTCTCACTTGTTACAAAAGCAGGAAACTTCACAAAGACATAATTATATAGATTATTAGTGTTTTCCAGATTCGGAGCCACCACAAAAGTACCTTTTTGGGGGCGTGGCAGCCATTAAAAGAAAAAGGGGGGGGGGAATTATTATGCCCACTTTGGAAAACATTGTACCCATATTTCATGAAGGAATAAAACGTCCCACAGACGTTTATATTCATGAGAAAAAAAATTCCAGATGTGGAGCCATCTCGAACACACCCTTTTTAGGGGCGTGGCAACCATATAAGAAAAAAAGGGGGGGCGGGGTTTTCATTCTGCCCACCCTGGAAATATTGTTCCCACGTTCATAGAGAAATGGAACTTTCCACAGACATTGACATTCATGAGAAAAACAATTCCAGATGTGGAGCCATCGCGAACACACCCTTTTAGGGGCGTGGCAGCCATATTGAAAAAAAAGGGGGCGGGGTTCTCATTATGCCCAACATGGAAAAAAAAATGTGCCCACATCTCATAAACGAATGAAGCTAATTCCCACAGACATTAACATTCACGAGAAAAAAAAAAGTCACACGTGAAGCCATCGTAAACACACCCTTTTAGGGGCGTGGCAGCCATAGTAAAATTGGGGGGGGGGCTAGTCATGATGCCCCTGTAAATTCATTAATGGATTAAACTCCACACGGACAATATATTCATGAAAATCTTTCCTTGAAAATCATGAAAATCTTTTTTTAATTTGAAGCCATCACAAACTTATCCTTTTAGATGCATGGCATCTATTTTAACAAAAAATGTTGGGGGGGGTGCTACTAATCATTTGTCCACCATCGAACTTTCATAAATGACTAAACTTCACACAAACTTGGTGCAAGATAATAAATTCATATGTAGAGCCACAGCAAACTCATCCTTTTAGAGGTGTGAGGGGCCTACTCACTGTGCCCACAATTGCAATTTTTATATTTTGTTGTTGATTTCTTATAATGTTGATTGGCCCATAACCTATATTATTTGGTAATACAATGACTTACACCAAAGAGCATGGGTATGTACCGGTAGGCTAACCCGTGTTATAGGGTTCAATGTGTGTACTTGCACCTATATTATCATGCACATCTAAATTCCAGAGTGATTTCATAATTACAAATACACAGCACACAATGGCAGCCCTAAACTCTAACATTTAACATTTAAGGGCCATGGAAATCCTTTTTTTACGGGGTGGGGGGGGGTGTAAAATCCCCCTACCCACTACCCGTTGCGCCGCATTGACAGCAGATTGGGTAACAACAGTGGTGGACACGTCCACTATGACTTCACATTCAATGAATTTGTGTACCCCCACCACACAACCCCTTTTGGTCTGTCAGAAAAAAAGGCAGGGGAAACAATGTATTTGGAGAAGTAACACTAGTCTTTCCAGGACTAAGGCCCCCCAAAAAAATATTCGGTCTTTGGTCAGACCAAAGTTCCGCAATCGACGCGGCCACGCGGCTTTTTTTTTTTCTTCAAGCTTGGATTGTACAGACAAGGTGGGTACTATTTTGCTTTTTTGGTGTCCTCATGTACATTGGTGTCCTCCATAATTTGCCTTGGTGCTTTCGATCATTTGCCTTGGTGCAATTTCCCACTCCTTGGTGCTCTTTGGTAAAAAAAAATGAGGTGCGGAAATAGAGGGCGCTGTTGGAGCTACCGCGGAACATTTTGGGAAAAAAATCCTGACACCCTAGTATCCCAAAATGTTCCGCGGTAGGTTAGGTTAGGGTCGATCTTCGATCATGCTAAAAATCGACGCGCGCGCTGACCAGAGACCGACTTATTTTTTTTTTTGGCCTAACTGAGGTACCCCAGTTTATACCCCAATTCAGATATTGCTGCAGTTGAAAGGTGGATTTTATAAAATGAAACGCGGTCAAAATTGTCCACGTTGTGCATATTCAGTACCCCCCCCCCCATTTTAAAAATGGATGCCGCGCCTCTAAAAGGGTAGGTTTGTGATGGCTTCACATTAAAAAAAGATGTTTATGAATATATTGTCCGAGTGGAATTTAATCCATTTATGAAAGGTAGGCACTTTCTTTTATAGGGGCATCATGACTACCCCCCATTTTATTATGACTGCCACGCCCCTAAAAGGGTGTGTTTACGATGGCTCCACGTGTGATTTTTTTCTCGTGAGTATTAATGTGTGTGGGAATTAGCTTCATTCGTTTATAAGATGTGGGCACATTTTTCCCATGTGGGGCATAATGAGAACCCCGCCCCCCTTTTTTCAATATAGCTGCCACGCCCCTAAAAGGGTGTGTTCGCGATGGCTCCACATCTGGAATTTTTTTTCTCATGAATGTCAATGTTTGTGGAATGTTCCATTTCTCTATGAGTGTGGGAACAATATTTCCAGGGTGGGCAAAATGAAAACCCCGCCCCCTCTTTTTTCTTATATGGTTGCCACGCCCCTAAAAGGGTGTGTTCGAGAAGGCTCCACATCTGGATTTTTTTTCTTATCTATGTCAATGTTTGTGGAAAGTTCCATTTCTCTATGAGTGTGGGAACAATATTTCCAGGGTGGGCATAATGAAGAAAAAAAACCCTTTTTTCTCATATGGTTGCCACGCCCCTAAAAGGGTGTGTTCGAGATGGCTCCACATCTGGAATTTTTTTTTCTCATGAATATAAACGTCTGTGGGACGTTTTATTCGTTCATGAAATATGGGCACAATGTTTTCCAAAGTGGGCATAATAATTCCCCCCCCTTTTCTTTTAATGGCTGCCACGCCCCCAAAAAGGTACTTTTGTGGTGGCTCCGAATCTGGAAAACACTAATAATCTATATAATTATGTCTTTGTGAAGTTTCCTGCTTTTGTAACAAGTGAGAAAAACCATTTTCACTGCGGGCACGACAAGTCCCGCCCCCTTTTTTTGAAATGGATGCCACGCCCCTAAAAGGGTAAATTTGCGATGGCTCCACATCTAAAACATTTTCTCGCATGAATATAAACATCTGTGCCAAGTTTAACGCTTTTATGCAAAAGTGCACAATTTTTTCACATATCCGCTGGACTATAAGGGCACAAGTGGCCAGACCCGAGCTCGAACCCACATTCTGCTGCCTCTGAAACGCCAGAGCATGAGTCTGGTGCAGGGCTCTTAACTGCTAGGCCATGACACTCCATATTTTATTTCTATTATTTTTAGGGGGGGTAGGGGAGGTAACTCTTGATTTTGTCATGAATAAAGCCAATGTGGCAAACGACTGAAATGAGTGATGTTTGGTCATTCATGACTGCACAGATGCAAATAAGGTATCAACCAAAGTCTGATATGCTGAACTGTATGATGCAACAGACTGAAACATTCAAGTTGATAATGTTATCATGCTAACCTGTTATTTTGTATTACTAATTCCAATACACCCTGTGAACATGCACAATACTCAGAGTTTGACAGGACCCATGCAGAGACTCTACAGGGTTATGCACAATCAGCTGAACATTAAGCATGCACTTCATGGTGCAACCACTCAGCAGACACAACCCTGCACAAGGGACACTCATGACTGGTCATAGACCAACATCTGTTGTTCATGCACGAAATTCATACAGTAGAAATCAAGTGGTTTTCAGGAAACATGCAGTCCGTGTTGTTGCAGTCGTTATGAAGAATTGCGACAGGAAATTTGTGCAAGAGCTGTATTTGTCATACAAATTTGTTTAAACTTTGCAAAGTTTAAGACTAGATTTTACCAAAATGATGATTGGAAAATCTTGCCTTAAAAATACAAGTGATCTTATTGGGCAGTTTAAAGACCATTGGTGTGTTGTATTATACATCACAAACATATCTCTGGGCTAGATGAAAATGAATTGCATAATATTTGCTACTTGTACTGTTCTAACATGTATTCCAAACACACTATTTTCTTCAGAGGATAACTGGTACCCATAGCAGCCAAAGAACTATTGTATTAGCAAGCAGATATCTGCATCTGTGCATGATTTACCAGTGCAGAATATGATGCATGCATTTCATTATTAGTGACTTTTAGAAAAGAGCAAGTGAAATTGAAATAGATGTTCATTGCAAAGGATTTTTGGTTTAAAATCGTGAAGTGACGTATCGTGTGCACAAAGTTTATAGATGATCCATCACTTTGTGCCGGGTGCCCCCAATGTAATGATCATCCTGTTCCGTCAAGAAAGGGTCTATTAAAGCTGTACGTGTTGTACAGCAAAAAGCAAAAACAAACATGTTTAATAGTTCTTGAAGAGTTGATGTTCCCGGGGAACATGAGTTGCTGTACTCTGCGGAGTTCATCAGGTCGTCATACAGGAACTTTTGCAGTACGTCCCGTGATAAGTTCCCAAGCAATGAAATGTCACAATCTAATACCATGGTACAACAAGTGCATTTGAACTCGCCGCCTGTGCCCTGTGACGCATTGCACAGTGGGTTTTCTTGACCTGATTCATCTTTGACCAATATCTGATTGCAAACATATCAGCTGGCAAACTGACCTGTTTGAATTTGTCTACAACCCATGTACATGTATGTTTATGAGGTATAGTTAACAAAAACTGACTTTTATCTCACGTTACAGTAAAACGAGCCTCCCACGATCCATGGAGGGTTCTGTTTTCTCTCAGTAAAAAAAGAAAGCTCGATAGCCAACCTGAAGAGCCTACATTTATCGTACTTAAATGATCCATATTAATGCATGTATCTTGTCTTGGTAACAATGGTAGTTTGGGCTCATAATTATATACTTGCATTGTTGGAAGTATTTTTGTAATTTGTATCATTGATGGAATACTACAAGCACATGGTTAACTTTTTCTTACATCATCTTTTATACACATACACATTAACATGTACAGACAGGTTTGTTTATGGTGTAAATCGAGGATTTTCTATTGTTCGGATTGTTCCTCTTCCCTTTTCCTTTGTTTAAATACAAATTTTGTTCGCAACAGCTCTCATTGGTTTTGTACACCTTTTCTAATCAAGGTAGTCCTCGATTTGGTTTCTGTCTTCAATTCATCGATGATGTTGCACCTGTGTGTCCTCGATTAACGCCATAAACAAACGCTGTACTTTCGAGAATGCAGTTTAAAATGTACAACATTCAATGTGGAAATAGCCTGGCCACTCACAGATTGTACCATTTTGTCCGTGTTTTTTTTAGTAATTTGTCTGTGTAAATTTTGGTGTATGTATTCAAGGGATTATGGAATTATTTAATCATGGTTGGTTTTAAGTTCTGCTGTTTATGCTTAGTACTACTTTAATCATGACTGGTTTTAATGATTGGTTTTAACTTATATGTATTCACTATACCCTTTACATTTAGTAGTCATTGTGAGGTATTTTTGTTTGTTCGTTTGTTTCCTTTTTGTGATTTTTTTGTGGGAATGCATTATAATTCACTAATAATGAATGCCCAAGAGCACTCATGAATATTCATGTGGAACAAATACAAACCTCCAAGATGTCTCCAATGGGAAGGATCTGTCCATTAGTGTACATGTATATTCTATTTGGAAAACCGTAATGAATGTGGTGGGACTTGGGTTGTACATGCATTTCCTTAAAGAGGTTGTGGAATGCTCGAAAACATTTCCGTCATTTTTGGGGTATATGTAGCCTAAGGTGTGGTGAAATAAAAACGACTATTGTTTCTGTCATGAAATGAGTACAAAGGGTACTTTTGAGAGCTATTTTTCAGGTCCTGTTTCGAGCCGAACGTGCAATTTGTGTAAAAGTCGTCGTTGCGGGCAGCAAACAAAACACAGTAAATCGTGACGTAATAAACAGGACTCGTTTATGCTACTCTGCATCGGGAGTCCTGTTTATTACGTCAAGATTTACTGTGTTTTGGTTGCTGCCCGCAACGACGACTTTTACACAAATTGCACGTTCGGCTTGAAACAGGCATGACAGGACTTGAAAAACAGCTCTCAAGAGTACCTTTTGTACTCATTTTATGACAGAAACAATAGTCGTTTTTATTTCATCACATCTTAGGCTACATATACCCAAAAAATGACGGAAATGTCTTCGAGCATTCCACAACCTCTTTAAGATCATGTCCATTTGAATTTGATGTTTCTGTGTATCTATAATTTCTGTTAAAGCTATAGTCCATCATTTGCAGCCATCCGAAAAAGTAACTGGCGGATTATTGTTGAAAAACATACTTGGTTGAAAGATAGTAAGTGGACTAAACTCCCTGTGAAATTAATCTTTCTGGCAAGTTATCATTTTGAAGTAATCAACGAAAGAAGGCCTTTCCAAAGAAGCACCGTAGGAAAATTTAAATTAGTAGTTCGTTTTGTTATTCAGCGCAGCACGCGCAAGCATTGGCACGACGCACAGGCGCGCGCGGTTGCTATAATTCGTCGGATCAATGCGCGACATCGCGTATAGCTGCAATTCAAAACAATTCAAAACATGATTCAGCAACTTTTGATTTGAAATTGAGATCCTAGAATGCTGTTTTTCTCGGAATATACAGCTGAAGCTGAGCTGAAACTTCATCAGGTTAGTTGTTCAGTATCCTTCATTAGATTTTGAGCACTTTTGTTGCTTCAAACGAACGAAATGCACAAATTACAAATGATGGACTATATATATCTTGAATAGTGGAGGGGGGTTTGTTGTTTGTTTGTTTGTTTGTTTGTTTGTTTAGTTGGTTGGTTGGGGTAATTGTTTAGCATTGAATATCTGTAGGGGAAATCTGCAATGGCATGTATGATCAAATCAGACCAATGACTTTTCAACTAGCGGCGGTTTGTTACAGAACTAATTGCTTATTAAACTGCTGGGATCTCCAGTTGAACTGTGGTCAAATGTCATTACAGAACCTCGTGGTCTTGGGACCCTGCAGTACATTGTGTTTTACATATACAGCTGTTCATGAACAGCGATGCAAACGACCTTGTTGACTTGACAGTCCAATCGTCATAGCCATAGAAAATTGAGTAATCTTTGAAAGATGGTCAAAGCTGTATTTAGCCATTGAATTAGCCAGGCTCTGATCACATGTTTTCATTGTCTCCCCTGTCATACATGTTTTAATTTAGCCCTATATTGTTGGCTTTTGCCAGTTATGTTATGAACCAAACAAGTGTGGTGACTATTTGGTTTTCTTTTTTTATGGAGTGTTTTTTTTTTTTTTGATCGAGGAGAGTTTGTCCTAGAAACCAAAGCATTTATAGGTGACCAACTGACCATCAAGAACAAAAAGCATGTAAATAGTGCTGTACAGGTCAAGAGCTGTACTCTCATGCTCTAATGTTAAACATGGTTTCATCTATGTATTTTATGCCAAAGAGCAAAGACAAATGAAGTGCCTCCACTGGTGTTGTAATTACTACGTGTAGTTTGACAGAGCTACGTGACCACTATGGCATAGTGACTTGGTTATTGGCTGGTCAGACCAGGGATTTGACCTCTGAGAACAGGAAGATTCACAATAACATTCACTTAAAAATCTTATTTAAATATGCTGTAAAAAAAGATTAATTTTTGTCTAAATTGTACAAAGCTGGTGTTTCAGAGGTCTGAACTCAAAACATGAAGTTTCCACATATGGACATGTATGCTTTAATTAACAAAACATGTACAATTTAATGTATTATTATTTTATACCGTCCAATTAAAAAGAAATGAAATATGTAGTTAATGATCTTTGTATCTTGAAGAGTGCTTGTTCATCGTATTTTTGAATTATTTTGTTTGAATGTATCATGCTTTTTGAACTCCTGGATGTCTGAAGTATTGAAAAGCAAATTTCATGTACATTTATGTACATGTATATCTGATGAAAACTTGTAGAAGATATACATGTTGTAGGTTTTCCAAGTTACAATGAGACACTAAGATTTTTGTTCCGCAACATTTTTCGGCTTCATTGTAAAATGTAAATTTCAAATTCGCATCAAAAGGTGTAATTTTCAGTGCAGTTTAAGAAAGCTGCATCTTATATTAACCAACGTCGTTTCAGCCAATCCATCTCTTGAGATTTGTTGAAAATGCTTTGTGTCATTAATTGAAGGGCTTTGGTCATTTATGTTCAGTATGTGCATTCTTTGCAATGTAAGGAAGCTAATAGTGTTCACTACTGATTTCCATGTTACTTATATTGAAAATGAATCTGTACTAATTCTGTATGTTCTTTATTTAAGTGCACAAGAAAATCAAGGCTAAAAGAGTCACATGCTGTACTGTTAATGTACATGCATGATTTCATTGTACATCTATATATAAATAAAATAGACCATTTGTAATGGTAGATTTAATACTCTTTTTGATTATTGAGAAGAGGAGCGAAATTATTTCACACAAGAATTATGTGTATGTTAAATCAATTGACAGGCCTGCCAACTCTCATGCATTGAGCGTGAGACTCACGCATTTCAGGTTATTCTCAGGCTCTCAGGATTACACAGAACTTCTCACGCTAAAACAAGAAGAAGAATACTATTAAAGATGGAATTTTGCATCAGGGTGATGTAATAGGTTTTGCTGTTCACGGACGTTTACTCAGTGTGTTAAAATCACTTTGCTGGGACTCTGATCACTCCAAGAATAATAATAATAATGATATAGAAACTTACAATATCTAGGTATGATGTTTAAATGATGATCTTTTGCTAAAAAGGATTGGTTACAGTGGTCAGAAATTGCCTCAGATTGTACCACAGATAAACATGTGAAATCCAAATTTTTCGGGGCCCTTAAGCGGCCCCTGAACCCCATGCCGTTATACAAGTAGCTTCGTGCTTGCATTAGTTCAGATCAAATGCCATTGACAAATTCTTACTCTCAGCTCTTACTCAAAGTTGGCCGCACTGAATTGAGCTTGCCACTTTCAAAATGCAATTCCCCGAGCATTTAAATGCACAAGAAAAGAGAATTTGCTTTTTTCAATAGAACACCAATCTCCACATGTGACAAACTTAATTGCTGAATGTTACACTTAGGGAATATACACTGCACTCAAAATAAAATCTATTTTAGCAATTGAGCAAGTTTAAAATTGAAATTAACAATGATTGCCCAACAAAGTTGTGGAAAAAAATCTTTCAACCAAATTGGTATGAACTAAGTTGAAAGTTCCATTCAGCTGAATGTAGTTCAGGCCTTGAGCAGATGGTTTAAAGGGAATACACAACATTTGCTTTTGCTGTAATTTTCAGAAACAGATGGATTTGGGGTTAGGTGGTTTATGGCAAATATTGTTACACTGACATGTTTGAAATTTTGTGTTCGTAGATGGGGTGCAGTGTAATACTATTTTTTTTTAAAGCCATTTTTTTCCAATGCTGGTCGGCCGACCAGCATCGGCACATCAGGTGCCATGATTTTACAGGATACTTTAGACAGTCATTCACTAACAGCCAGTAAGGTATTTCAAAATAATTTGGTTTTTGTTTTGTTTTGATGTTTGCAAATATGTTGTACATTCCCTTTAAATCTCAAGTGGATGACAGAGGGGGAAGGGTTCTGGACATCATTCAACACTTTTTTTTGTGGCACTGTTCATTATACACAAATGCTGGTATCTATATAAAGGATTTAATTGTTAGGTTTATGGGGGCCACCACACCTGATCTGAGATACGTGTACATGATGATGGAATTTAAAAGAGATAAACAACCATCTCCTACCCCACCCCCTTCCTAGTCTTTATTTGAGCAGATTCGCTGATTAAGTATACAAGACAACCACATCTTGACCTCTAGATTTTGGCCAATCAGTGGGCGCTTTCTATATGGGTGCAACCCTGCAATAAACTTCCCATAGACACAAGTGCTAAATCCCCATAAAAATACTTGGAACTCTCACAGGTATTCAAGCTGCACAAAAAAAATGATGATCAAAAGGTCATCTTTCATTTTCTTTTCATTTTTTGGTGGGTTGACCATTGACTTTTTGAGATATTCTCACCCAAAGACGACGACCCCTAATTTCCCCTAGGCAGAAAAGTAGCCCTCTTGAAAAACGCTCCCTCCACAACATGGCAAAATAGCGCCACTTTCGAGGCCAATAGCATCCAAAATGCTCAGAATTGGAAGCCCCAAGTCCGGGCAAGTGGTTCCTTACCATATCTCTTCAATCCCCCAATTTTATGGCTCTCAGAACTCTCTAAAATAGAATATTTTGAGGGTATAACTTTTATTCATGAGCTCAGCGGACGGATTTTTGGTCTATTTATTACAGGCATGCACCCATGTCGGGTCATCGATTGGTCATTCACTGTTGTCGCGTCATAGATAAAAAAAATATCCTAGACACAGCAACAAATGCTTTTGGCACGCGCTCTATATTATGTTACATGATACGTGTCCGGCTATTGTATTACAAATGCTGCATTCAAATTGACCAAACTTTTAGTCCTGATTTTGGAATGAATGACGTCACGATTTAGTAAAGTCGACTCCGATTGGCTGAGGCACGAGATCGCATATATCTACATGCTTTGACAAATCAGACGTTATACAGGAGACTTGGCTCCGTGGATAACGGATGATACTCAGACTACCCCCCCCCCCCTCCAAAAAAAAAGAACCTATACTTATTCATTTATGGGGCGTCTCAATTTATTTTTGTTTGTATTTCCATTTTAATAATTGATTCCCAAATTATTACTTTTAGTTTTAATTTATTGGTGGTTGTATACATTGCAGTGATGTAGTGCCTTGATGCTGGGCCTTGGCCTTAAGGCTGGATTTTAGGGCCTTGGCCTTGGCCTCGAGGCTTGAGGGCAAAAGCCTTGGCCTTGGCCTTGGCCTTGAGGGTTCAGGGCCTTGCAATTTTGAGTCGAGGCTCTTCAAGGCCCATAGATTTTTGCATTTTCCAGATAAATCTGTTCGAAATTTTGCTGTTACCATTTTAATCGTATTACGATGGAGGAGGGAAGCACCATATAGATTTGTGTGTTGGGCACACTTCCACTTTTATAGCATCACATGTTGTTACCATTGTAGTAGATTTGCTGCAACAATATTCCATTCCCCTTGTGGGGCTAATGAGATGATCACTTTAATTGCATATAACTATGGAATAGATCTGATTGGTTGTATATGTCTCCCTGATAAGTGCTAAAGATTTGCATGTATCTGTTTTAGATAATGTTGATATTTCTGACCATGTTGGGCCAGCAAATAAAAATTTCCCAAATCAGTTTCTTGGATCCCCCTTTTGTTACACTTGGGGGAACTGTGTGTCAATATAGAAGTAAATCATTATTTTGTTTAGTTAAACCATATTGAAGATCTGAACTTGTACTTTAATAGATACAGTGAAGTCATAAAACGGTGTAGGCCTATGTGAGCATGTTGATTGCAATTAAAGAAATGTTGTTCTTCGTAACGAGCAATTCGTGATAATAAGGGTGGATCCAGGGGGGCCAAAAGGGGCCATGCCCCCCACCCCCCAAAAAAACGAAACCATTTTTTTTATGTGACGTCGTAATAAAGGCAGGCAATGAGTACACCACCATCTTTTCCTCAAAAAACATCGGTTAAAATGGTCAGAAATTGCCTCAAATCGCACCACAGAGCATCTCGAATCCAAATTTTTTTTCGGGGCCCTTAAGCGGGCCCCGAAGCCCAAGCCATAATTTTTTGACCCACTTTTTTTGGGGGGACCAAAATTTCTTTGCCCCCCCCCCAAATTGTGTTCTGGATCCGCCCTTGCGTGATGATGTGTCACTCATGTGACTATAATTAGTTCTATATCAGTGGTCATTTCATAAAACAGGGCCTTGGCCTTGGCCTTGGCCTTGAGGGTGAAGCCTTGGCCTTGGCCTCGAGGCTTGAGGGTCAAAGCCTTGGCCTTGGCCTTGAGGGTCAAAGCCTTGGCCTTGGCCTTGAGGGTCAAAGCCTTTGCTCCAACACTGATACATTGTTCAGCAAGTAAATAAAATCAGAGGTACACAGCATACCATTCATTTGAAACATCATTTAATACTACAGATTTTCAGTCACTTGAAATATCCTGAATTAAGGTGATAGACAAAGAAAACAAACTAACTTTTTTTATAAGATGGACTTAGCATTGATTACATGTTAATGTTATATTGGGTTTTGCCGTTCGCTGAGTAAGTGTGTGAATTTTTCTTGCATGCCCTCAGACAATACCGAGTATTCAGTCTTTTTTTTTAAATACATGTACTGCAAGGGAAAAACCCAATACAAAATAAAAAACTCCAATTAAATCAATTATATAACTGACATACAGATCCTAGTCATTTGATTGGTAGAACTCACATCACGTGGCATTCGTTATTGCTCCCATTCATGCCACGGCTCAAAAAGTACTATCCGCCCATGGGGAATGGGAAATACTATTCAACAGTTAGGATCATGACGCGGTATTTGTGTGCAAATGCATGCTGGTGTGCGCGTTCAGCGTTGCGCGTATTGTTCCAAAGAGCCAGCGCTACAGCGTTGGGTTCAAACATTTTCGTGAAGGGGTTTGGAAGAGACAAATGCATTTTCCTCCAGGTTTGTATTGAAATAAAAGTTCAAATATATCACATGACAAGGATCTATATGTCAGTTATATAAAACAAATATTGAGTGGCTTTAAATTGTGAAATGGGAGGAATATTATCGCTCGGTAAAATCTGGACTTTTCCATTTCACTCGGCTTCGCCTCGTGAAATGGAAAAGTCCAGATTTTACCTTGCGATAATATTCCTCCCATTCCACGCTGAGCCACTCAATATTTGAACACCATCTCATGTTTATGGAATGTATAATCAAGTAGTAACTTTCAGCTGTGGACGTATACAGACTTAGTTTTAATATTGACTGTAATGTGTACAAATAAGTTGAGAAAACATCAAAAATTTATGGCTATATTAGTACAGTCCGAGTGTCTTTGAAGCAGCATTTTGTCAATACCTCTTCCCTAGTACATAACAATGGCTGCAAGTGTGTGGCAATTGAACAGAAGTTTCACTGACGTTTGCTTTGCTATATTCCAGTTTGGCCTTTTGATTTAGTACTAGGCAACTGGAGTAAAAATAACAAACATTTCAAACATTTGTTATATCAAGACAATTTTGGGGGAGACTTCAAAATAAGTTAAAGGTAGAGTACCGGTACATCATTTGCAGCTATCCAAAAAGTAACTGACGAAATTATTGTTGAAAAGCATAGTTGGTTTAAAGATAGTAATGGGACTAAACTCCCTGTGAAGTTATTCCTTCTGGCATGCTGTCATTTTGAAGAAAACAATGAAAGGCCACTTCCAAAGATGCGTCTAAAGACTCATTTTTGGAAATTTCCGTTAGTAATTTGTTTGTTTTAATTTGACAAAGCCGTGAATGAGTGCACAAGCGTTGACATGACACACACGCACACACAGTTGTTATTATTCGTCAGTTTAAGGCGTGACATTGCAAAGCTGCAATCGGCTGAATAAGAATGTGTCCCAGACGCTGATTTCAGGCGCAATTCCAAAAAAAAATATGACTCTGCAACTTTTGAATTGAAACCGAGATCCTAGAATATTGTTTTCTCAGAATATTCAGCATTCACCGAGCTAAAACCTCATCGGGTAAGTTGTTTAGCATCCTTCTTTAGATTTTGAGCACTTTTGTTGCTTCAAATGAAAAAAAACCCACAAATGACAAATGATCTACATGTACTCTACCTTTAACAAATTTCAACTAAAGCTACAGAATATGACAAATGAACTTCATTTGTAACCATGATAGATTGCTGAATGGTGCCATTCAGCAATGAACAATCAATTATGTTAAACACTCAATTAGTACAGGCAAGGTAAAATTGCTGCTTAACAAATGGGGTTTTTCAATATTTTGCAGTAAATGTACGTGCGGATATTCTATAAGCCAAACCTTTGAAATATGGCAATATGAAACACTTCATTTTGTTGGTCTCCAGAAAAAAACTGTATTTTAAAATTCTACCTTCACTTGTTGTTTTGTTCTATGAGTACTTCTGCATAAAAATGGAAAATCCACATACAACTGATACAAACTGTTTAACACTGGTTATTGCACACACAAAAAGAGCATTAAATTGCAGGTCAAAATGGTATTAGCTAAATATAAGTGATGTATCGAAGGGTAGCATATTAGTATTTTCAGATATTTTTTGGTATACATATAGTTGCACACAAACAAAATAAACGATTTGAGCATACTTAAAGAGCACCCAGCAATAAAAGCAAATGTTTTTAAGCTAAACAACGTTTACGATCTGTTTACGTTATTATGCTATAGGTTTTCCCAGTTAATTTAAAACAGTTATTCAAATTCACCAATTCTATTGTTCAAATTCGTCCAGCATATTGGGTACTTAAACGCCGGGTTGACCAAAACTTGAAACTAACTTTGAAATTGAATGATAAATTACTGAATGGATTTTGCAAAAAGCATGTGAGAATTGGTGAGGTGGAGTGGAAAACGGGGAAAATAATTATAAAATGAACTGATATCAATCAGGGTAAAACAGTTTTGTATCACCAACTGTGTCATTCTACACATGCATTGTAGTTTCAATAATACATGTACAATATGAGAAATGTAATGAAGAATACTCTGGCTACATGAGGAGTACCCATTGGCAGAGTTGTAATGACTTGAGTCAATTACTCGACTTGAGTCACAACTTTTTGCAACTCGGCTAGAATCGAGTCCCAACGGGTAAATGACTTGACTCAACTCAAGTCCCTCATCAGAATACTTGACTCGACTAATATTAATGGAGTTCCAAAACTGTGTAAATACCTGTACTTGCAGTGACTAACAGTATCAAGTTACTTATGTTCGCGCACTTCCATTACTGTCAAGTTGTGGCCACATAAGTATTCGCCGCATCACAGACTAATACCTCGTGGTTTTATGATGTAGCACACAAACTACCAGACTTTTAAATGCATTGACCAATTTTTGGTTTCATCATCGGCTTTGGGCGATTTCTTGAGACCTTGTTACATTCCGGCTAAATTTATGTCCTGCTTTAATCAGAAACAGCTTTGTAAAATGTTGCAATTTGGTTTTGACCTTGTCAGTGTAAAAATTATACCGGATCCGAAGCCAAACCAGAGATTAAACCAAATGCTCACCTCTTGTTAACTGTAGATCTTTGGTAAAAACGTCTAGCAGAAACTGTCTATTGGGTACCATGCAGCATATTTTAAGTCTTTGGATCTTCATAATAAACTGTTGCCTTGTGTTCCTTCTTCCATGCTGTAAATTATTAGATGATGTTCAAATATCAGTGACTGGAATTGACTCGAGCATAACTTTGTCTCGACCACACACACTGTGACTCGACTAGACTCTACCTTTTTGACCTAAAGACTCAACTCTGGTCACTTCCTTAAAATGGCTTGACTCAACTTGAGTCACAAAATTCAGTGACTCGTTACAACTCTGCCCCTTGGCCAACTTGATATCACACTGGCATCTTCAGGTGTCAGGAAATACATACACATGTACATGTAGTACGGGAAACATTTAAATTAAAAAGAATGTCTCATCATTTTTAAACAATTAGAGTAATGCCTTTGATGACATGCACAAAATATATCTGCCAGTGGATATTTGACTGTGAACCGATGTCTCATTTTTTCCAGCTCTTTTACTGGCACGGCACTGAACATGAGCTGTGAGTGTTTTTCGGGACTTGCAAACTTTCACCGTGACGACTCTTTGTCTGGTTCCATGCTTCCATTGTCATTGTCATTTCGTATTCATGAGATGGGAATCAGACCTTGTACATTACGGACTTTACTTTCCTTTAAAAAAAAATCCTCCAGGATGATGAATCAGAAAAAGGAAGTGAAATAATCTGCAATTAAATGTAGGATTCGATTTAAAACAATAAAAGAAGACCTACATGTAGTTGAATACATGATGGCACTATACGATTTGCCAGCTTAAGAACGGAAAAAAATGTGAGACCGGTTCACAGCTAAATAAAAACTTTGAATTTGTTTTTAACTTTTGTCCTGTCTACTGAGTACTGTACACATTTTATGATCCTATGCTAAGCTCATGGAAGCAAGAACAGCCATCTGTCTATCTATGTCATCCTTTGCCTCCCACATTGATGTGAGTATCTTCCGTATCTCTTTCTGATCTTCCACTGCACATCCCAACAATGCTCCCTGGAATGTATTATCTACCGGTCCATTTGTCACTTCCATACAACTGTTCAGGTATCTATGGATCATTCCACTGTCTGTCTCTCCTTGCCTCATGTTGTTCTGAAGCTTTCTCAGAAGTGTCCTCACAAGTTGAAGTGATTCTTCTTGCGGGGGATTACGGACAATCTGGATGGAGATGTTGATTGTGAGAAGTCTGTTTGTCAGGCGATCCATGTACAGCTCTAGTTCATCTTTCTCACCTGCGCATGGACAGGGTAAACAGCTTTGTTAGAATTCACGATGTGAAATAAATCTGAGATTTTTTAATCTAAAGTTTGAAGATATCAAATTAAAGTCAACAAAGTCAAATATACACAGTCAAATTACTTAAAAGTGGATTTTTGTTCGCTTTAGGAACAGCTAGGGCCCGTCACTACACAATCGCCCGTGTGGCCCATGCCATATGTCGGTGAAGGGCAAATCCCAGTATTGAACAGGGATGCCAGTGGGGTTTTGCCTCAGGGCCTGACAAACTGGACACGTGAAAGACAGCCAATTATGCAAAACAATTGCAATACACCATAATAATAATAATAGCTGTTCTTATAGCGCTTTTAACAAAGATCAAAGCCATCTCAGCTCAATGCTGCCTGTTAGGCGCAAGGAAGCTAAATCAATCACAATAACCATCTCTGCCCTCACAGGTACCCCTTTACTCCTGGGTTGAGAGAAGCAATGAGTGACAAAGTGCCTTGCCTAAGGGCACATGCACCATGACCCCAGGCTGGACTCGAACCCACAACCTGCAGCTTTACCCACAGACCACAAATCCAGTGCCCTTAACCACGAGGCCACAGCACTCCATAAAAATGTGAAGGGATGGAATACCTGAGTTTGTTTTTCCAAAGCATGAAAAAAAGCTGTGTAGATCAGGCCAGACTATGTCACTTTTCATAGGTTGCTATGTCATGCCTACCATTCAGCACTCCAGACTCAAGAACAATTAAATTTCAAGAACATAGGTCTTGGGAGCTACATTATAACTCTAAGCCAATCCAAAACATTCCCGGATTTCCGCACATCGCACCGATGACCATCACATCATCCCAGCAACCATCAGATCATCACAGAAACCATCACATCATCCCAACAATCATCACATCATCCCAGCAATCATCACATCATCCCAGCAACCATCACATCATCCCAGCAACCATAACATCATCCCAGCAACCATCACCTCATCCCAGCAACCATCACATCATCCCAGCAACCATCACATCATCCCAGCAACCATCACATCATCCCAGCAACCATCACATCATCCCAGCAACCATCACATCATCCCAGCAACCATCACATCATCCCAGCAACCATCACATCACCCCAGCAACCATCACATCATCCCAGCAACCATCACATCATTCAAGCAACCATCACATCATCTCAGCAACCATCACATCATTCAAGCAACCATCACATCATCTCATCAACCATCACATCATCCCGGCAACCATCACATCATCCCAGCAACCATCACATCATCCCAGCAACCATCACATCATTCAAGCAAACATCACATCATCTCATCAACCATCACATCATCCCAGCAACCATCACCTCATCCCAGCAACCATCACCTCATCCCAGCAACCATCACATCATCCCAGCAACCATCACATCATCCCAGCAACCATTACATCATCCCAGCAACCATCACATCATCCCAGCAACCATTACATCATCCAAGCAATCATCACATCATCCCAGCAACTATCACATCATCTCATCAACCATCACATCATCTCATCAACCATCATATCATCCCAGCAACCATCACCTCATCCCAGCAACCATCACATCATCCCAGCAACCATCACATCATCCCAGCAACCATTACATCATCCCAACAACCATTACATCATCCCAGCAACCATCACATCATTCAAGCAACCATCACATCATCCAAGCAATCATCACATCATCCCAGCAACTGATACATCATCTCATCAACCATCACATCATCTCATCAACCATCACATCATCCCAGCAACCATCACATCATCCCAGCAACCATCACATCATCCCAGCAACCATCACATCATCCCATCAACCATCACATCATCCCAGCAACCATCACATCATCCCAGCAACCATTACATCATCCCAGCAACCATCACCTCATCCCAGCAACCATCACATCATCCCAGCAACCATCACATCATCCCATCAACCATCACATCATCCCAGCAACCATCACATCATCCCAGCAACCATCACATCATCCCAGCAACCATTACATCATCCCAACAACCATTACATCATCCCAGCAACCATCACATCATTCAAGCAACCATCACATCATCCCAGCAACCATCACATCATCCCAGCAACCATCACATCATCCCAGCAACCATCACATCACCCCAGCAACCATCACATCATCCCAGCAACCATCACATCATCCCAGCAACCATCACATCATCCCAGCAACCATCACATCATCCCAGCAACCATCACATCATCCCAGCAACCATTACATCATCCCAGCAACCATCACATCACCCCAGCAACCATCACATCATCCCAGCAACCATCACATCATCCCATCAACCATCACATCATCCCAGCAACCATCACATCATCCCAGCAAACATCACATCATCTCAGCAACCATCACATCATCCCATCAACCATCACATCATCCCAGCAACCATCACATCATTCAAGCAACCATCACATCATCCAAGCAATCATCACATCATCCCAGCAACTGATACATCATCTCATCAACCATCACATCATCTCATCAACCATCACATCATCCCAGCAACCATCACATCATCCCAGCAACCATCACATCATCCCAGCAACCATCACATCATCCCATCAACCATCACATCATCCCAGCAACCATCACATCATCCCAACAACCATTACATCATCCCAGCAACCATCACCTCATCCCAGCAACCATCACATCATCCCAGCAACCATTACATCATCCCAGCAACCATCACATCATCCCATCAACCATCACATCATCCCAGCAACCATCACATCATCCCAGCAACCATTACATCATCCCAACAACCATTACATCATCCCAGCAACCATCACATCATTCAAGCAACCATCACATCATCCCAGCAACCATCACATCATCCCAGCAACCATCACATCATCCCAGCAACCATCACATCACCCCAGCAACCATCACATCATCCCAGCAACCATCACATCATCCCAGCAACCATCACATCATCCCAGCAACCATCACATCATCCCAGCAACCATCACATCATCCCAGCAACCATTACATCATCCCAGCAACCATCACATCACCCCAGCAACCATCACATCATCCCAGCAACCATCACATCATCCCATCAACCATCACATCATCCCAGCAACCATCACATCATCCCAGCAAACATCACATCATCTCAGCAACCATCACATCATCCCATCAACCATCACATCATCCCAGCAACCATCACATCATCCCAGCAACCATCACATCATCTCATCAACCATCACATCATCCCAGCAACCATCACATCATCCCAGCAAACATCACATCATCTCAGCAACCATCACATCATCCCAGCAACCATCACATCATCCCAGCAACCATCACATCATCCCAGCAACCATCACATCATCCCAGCAACCATCACATCATCCCAGCAACCATCACATCATCCCAAACAAGATGGCGGCTAACACTAATCGACAAATTTGTCGTACATTTCGCATTAAAAAAACAAGTTTTTTAATAATTTAAACTTTAATTGATAGGAAGAAGATATTCTTTATTGCTTTTTCTACCATATAAAGTTACTTTAATGTTCAAAAACATATACAAAATTTGTTGATGTTTGTTGACAACCGTTGAGGCTTGTTGACGCTTGTTGACGCTTGTTGACGCACTTTAGTAGGACCCCCTACTTGTGCCTCAGGTGGCGTATCTAGTAATTTGTACTAGGCCATTTTGAGGGTGAAATCTTATGTTTTTGTTGGGCAACGTTGGGTTTTTGGGTCATGGACAAAATTGTGGTGTTGCTCAGCATATATGGATTAGCTTGGACCTAGACCCGTGAACGTGGCTTGTAAACAACGCCACGTTCACGGGTCTAGCTTGGACCCTACTATCGCCAGATCATGTCTAAATGTTAAAAAGGCGATAAGTTGGGTCCAAGTTACTCGGACTAGCGTCCAAGTTACTCTGACTAATGACTATATATGCCTATTCATTGTATTACCTGCACTGACTAGAGCTTGACTCTGCATGAGAGTGTTAAGTGACTGGAGAAGATACAATCTCTCTGTCTCTACCTCTCTGACTGTCTCCCGTAACTTTTCAGTCCTTCTTTCAATTTCATCCAACGTTTGCAGCAGATAGTTGTCCATATTTTTTGTTTCCTGTGCATCATCATGTACCTTCAGCATGTTCAGGCTGTTTGCAACCTCATGTTCATCAACTGGCATAACTGGTGACTGTTCAACCTTTTTAAGTTGCTCTTTAACTTTGTCAACTTGTTCCTGTGAATCCTCAGCATCCGTGTCACCCGTGTGGTATTTTGACAAACTACAGGACATCTCATACGGATCATCAGGCTGCTGTTGTTCCTGTTCAATATCAATATCATCATGTTTATCGGTCTCAATCCGGTAAGCCATCACTCTTGCGTGTTTACTTAAATTACTGGTCCATGTTTGGTCTCGTTACCGTTGTGACTTTGGTCTCGATAGCTAGGATTTATTCAACTGCGGTTGGTTGGAATCAAGAATAATTAGAGCTCCACTACCGAGCTCTACCCACGATCCACCGGTTGATTAAGCTGAAGCCAGCCTACGGTTTTGCAATTCAGCCCGCGCGCAACCTCGTCCCCAGTGCTTACTTTATTTCCAACCGCGTTTGAGAGAGCAGGTAGTGGTGGGCGCGTACTGCTCGACACCCTGGGGACGAGGTTGGCCCACGCGCCCTCGATCAGCTGCATGCAGCCGAACATGCAAATCCAGAATCCATGCGACAGAGGGAGATCATAAATTGTCAAAATTTTGACACGATACGATTTATTCAACAAATTCTCAAGAAACTTCAAGAAAATATTCAAAATATTACCAATTTTATAATGAAATTGAAGAGCAGATATCAGTAAAGAGTTTATATTACTTTTAACCTTGTTTTATTGCCTCTATTTTTTATAGCCTCTGTTAATTTAAAAGTGTAGGTTCATTTTCCCAGGAATTCCTATAAATTAATTATCATAATTGTTGAAGATCGAACAAGAAAGTTGACCCAGAAGGCGGCAAGGAGATACAGAAGTGACCAACGAGATCAAGAAGAGCACGAAGAAAGCGAAAAAAAAACTGGATTGAAGAGCAGTTCGCAGATAACCTGAGCAGAAATAACACCACGAGGGGGCTTACAAAACTGTCAAAGTAATCAAGGACGAGATCCTTAAAAGCAAGAGATCCTCAAACGTTGGAAAGACAACCACACGGGTGCACCCCAGTATAAGAATTCCCATAGACACCAGTGATAATTATATTATACTCGTCATACTCATACTCATAGTGTCCAGTCAGTATGTACGCGTATACGGTATACTAGCTAATGGCCATCTGCTTCAGATGGCCATACTTTACATTTCTTTTAAAAATACTCAGAACTCTCACAGGTGTTCATGCAGGCTGCACAGAAAAATGATGATCAACATGTCATCTTTCATTTTCTGTTCAATTTTTGGTGGGTTACTTCTCGAGAAACTCTTACTCAAAGAAGACCACCCCTAAAACGAGTGATGTTTCCCAAACTGGAAAAAAGTAGCCATCTTGAAAAATGATCCCTCCGCAACATGGCTAAATACCGCCACTTTCGAGCTCAGTTGCAGCCAAAATACACAGAATTGGAAGCCCAAGTCCAGGCCAGAGGTACATTCCCCAATTCCATGGCTCTCATAACTGTCTAATATAGAATAAATTCGGCTCATGCAGGCGCGGTTCTAGAGCCAATATTTTGGGGGGGGCTAGCAAGGTAGATCCAGATTTTTTCAGGGAGGCGTGCTGAAATGTAGTTATTTTCTCCGGACACTTTAATAGGCCTCTGAAAATCAATACGGGGGGGGGGGGGGGGGGGCTCGTGCCATTTTTTCAACGGGGAGCGCTGCAATCAGGCACACTATATTAACTAAAAGTGTACAAAATGCACCCTTCTCATTTAGGGGGAGAACGTTCCCATGTACGTCAAATTCTTACATTTTGCTAGTGCATTTTTTTTAATGGAATTTTTATTTGGGGGGGGGGGCTAGACAAAATGGGGGGGGGGGACTAAAGCTCCCCCTAGCCCCCCGTAGAACCGCCACTGGGCTCATGTTTAGTTAGTTGGAAAGAATTCCATTATTATGGCCATCACTAATTTTTCGCTGCAATGACCTAAAGCGATAAGATGTCTTAAAAAGTCAAATATAGCAGGGAAAGTATTGAACCATTAACTCAGAAACACTTTAAAAAAAAATCAGACCAGTCTCATAGGGTTTGTGCACAGGGTGTCAAGTGATGTCCAGTTATGGAATTCTTTTCAGTTATTGAATTATTTTTGAATTATTGGCTGCCAGACAATAATTAATTGCCGTTCTTGCGGAATATATTTGTTCCTGCCCCACAATCAGTATCGACAATGCACGGACCGGGAGGAGCCGGTCTGCTCGCAAAGCGGATCTGTTTGCAGGCGGGATAATTGTATCGAAAAGTGCACTTCTTTAAAGATTTGAACTGGAACAGGATTTGAACGGTAGCTCAAGATTGCGCAACATATAATTTAAAAAACCAACTCAAGACTCAAATTTTTGTACCGATATCAAAATAGTTACAAAGTACAAAGGCTAGGAAAATCTTGTGTACGGCCTTAACATCTTGCCACTTTGATTATTGTTGCTGATCCTGGTATTCTTCACTGTCACAAATATTCAAAAACAAACTTCAAATTTGCCAAAACAAAACTATCCGCTTCATCAACAACCTCCCCTCTAGATCCCATATTGTTTACACATAATTTTATGAAATGGGATGGCTGAATATTCACCATAGAGTGGAGTTTCTTTAAAAAGCAAATCATGTTCATAACATTTTTCACCAAAAATCCCCCACTTATCTCAAACACAATGTTACCTACATTACGGAAGTTCACTACTACCCAACGAGATCTAAGCAATTTAATTTTTTGTTCCACACATTAAAGGAACAGAATCAACTCTTTTTTCTACACTGGAATTACATTATGGAATTCACTTCCATCCATCCTGAAACTGCATGAAAGGAAAACCTTGTTTAAAACGAACCTCAAAGCATTCTTTTTTTAAACAAAATCCTAGCTTCCGAATCCAGCTAAAGATGTTTACTTGTTCATTCCCGATGATAATTTTTGTTTTTGGTTTTTAAGTGCAATGATGTGCTGTGCGGTCGTTCGAGCAATAAAATCCCGAGCGCAGGGGGTTAAAGGCTATACGGATTTTTAGTGCTTTTTATTGCCATATGATCTAAGTTAAGATTTGTATATAATACATTCCTTTCAGATTACTGTTTAAAGGGAAAATGTAGTAGGATTTTTATTACTTAACTTCAGTTTAAACAGCTTTCTTGCCATGTAACAATGACTGTCCACCTCCTTTGTGGCTGTGATGGGGGATGGGGATAGGTTACATCATTTTAGTTACCTGTTTTTAGGCTAAAGGGAATTTCCTAATTCATGAGCCAGGGTGTGATGTCATTCAAGGCGGAGCGATAGTGTCTCCATAGCTTTGTTTACTAATATACTGTCAGCTTTTCTTCATTTTCTTAAGGTAACTTCCACATTTTACTTATAAATCACGTTTTAACAGCTTGTTTGGACAAAAGTAGTGGATAATATTTTTCCTAAACTTTTGTTTTTGGGTAATTCTGAAGGACTAATTTCTGTACTGTTCATAATGCACTTTTGACAAGGAATACCTTGTGTGACGAGGGCAGGATGGCGTCCTCTTACATGCATTGATGTATTAATAGCGATGTTTTTTGTTTTTTTTAAATGTAATTTAAATCAAACATATTTTTATATGAACTTCATCTTATACATGTTCATGTATATGTTTTTTAACCACGGTTACTAGTATTTGTTGTATTGTTTAATCTTTTATTTTTGTATATTTAATTAAATCTAAGCAGATGAATTTAAATTATTGTCTTAATCAAGTACATGTACATCATAAATTTTGATGTAAACAAGATGTTTAATATAGGTCTGGGTCGGTCGTAATTCGTAGTTTTGTCTTTTTGGTGCAATATTAAGTAATTGAAAGATTTTTGATGGTTTTAAATTTAAGATATCGTGTATCAAGCTTAGGTATATATACATTTTTCCTCACTTTGTATATGTGCTTTTAATAACAGGAAAATGCTTTGTCGGCTTTAATATGAACTGTTGATTTTTATACTCTGTATATGTAGGCCTATAGGAGGTACAATGCATAAGACACATTTTTGGGACCGCAATGGAAATAAGTTTTATAAACTTCATTTTTGCGTTGTCCCCGCTTTTTCCACTGCATGGGGATTTTCTAAGTCTTATTGTTATTTTTTCATACGACTTTTGATAAATTTTGATGTGTTTTGTTAAATCTTAACTTATATTCAAACTGTATCATCATTGTGTGGAAATTGCAAATAAATCAAATCAAATCAAATTCGTTGTCATAGAGCAAGGGATACATGTATATTGTGAATTGATATTGCAATGGCCACTCAGGGCCATCGTAGTGGTAGTTATGCGCGGCCGGCTTGCCCGAAGTCCGGCAGCCGAAAATCAGGCCCAAATTTCGTGCACGACGCAGCATGGTATAGGAAGCATGCATGTGCATAGCGTATCTACCATTGATCTACACGTGAGGCCTAGTACATGACACATTGGCGTCGTTGTATTGTAGTGAAATAATTAGTCGTTAAAAAGGCATTACAAAAAAATAGCAATTTGAGCACTAGCAACCAAGTTTCTAGGATCGATATTGAGCCTGTTTTAAGGACCTACCGAGGAAATCATCGGCATGACCTCATTCAAAGGTGAGTTTTATTTCTTAAGTTTTAAGATAGTGGATATTTTGCCGGAGGTAATGGCGGCAAACTAACGTTTACTAAAGGTTTGCCGGCGGCAATCCATATCAACAGAGGGCGCTGTGCTCTTTAAGATAGGGCTGAATTATAAGATGTATTAATTCCCGGAGCAACTATAGAATGCAGGGCCACGCCGGAGCAAGGTTTTTTATTTTGCTTGGAGGCGTGGATGGATAGGAGTAATACTAATACTAATAGATATGCAAACCTGCAAAAAGTGCTAAGTACAGCGAATGCACTTGTCTTCTAAGCTTCTCATGAAGGATCGGAAGGGAGGGCGTGCTTGTAAATGTGTTGGGGGCACGGTACGGATCGGAGTCGCGGAGTGGCGGAGTCGTGGAGTCGCAGAGTCGCGGAGACGCGGGGCACTGGAGTGGCGGAGGCGCGGAGTCGGGGAGTCGCAGAGACTCGCGCCGATAGAGGGCGCAATTCTCGGCGGAATTTTTTTGAGAACGAAGCATCCGTATCCACTTTAAATGGGCTCGCAAATTAGGAAGGGAGGAGGGCGACGGGGCACTGTCTGGAGTGGCGGAGTCGTGGAGTCGCAGAGTGGCGGAGACGCGGGACACTGCGGAGTGGCGGAGGCGCGGAGTCGGGGAGTCGCAGAGACTCGCGCCGATAGAGGGCGCAATTCTCGGCGGAATTTTTTTGAGAACGAAGCATCCGTATCCACTTTAAATGGGCTCGCAAATAAGGAAGGGAGGAGGGCAACGGGGCACTGTCTGGAGTGGCGGAGGCGTGGAGTCGCAGAGTGGCGGAGACGCGGGACACTGCGGAGTGGCGGAGGCGCGGAGTCGCGGAGTCGAAGAGACGCGCACCGATGGAGGGCACAATTCTCGGAGATATCGACTGCGGCTCCACGACTCCACGATCGATTTTCGGAGGTAGGCACTGCGTCTCCACGCCTCCACGCAGCCGTACGGAGGCGCGGATGTAGAGTAAAGTGGCCCTGCATTCTATAGTTGTACCAAATTCCCACCAAAAGTTGTGTAGCACGTTTGGTGTAGTGGTTTTAAAAAGGGCAGTGGATATTTTGCCGGAGACGGCAAACCTTCAGTAGGCGTTAGTTTGCCTGATGTGCACTGAACATGCGCAGTTAGGCCCTACTGTTTTTTTTTTACTTAAACATTTTCCGGTGACAAATTTTAGTCTGGCTCCATGCCAATATTATCGTTGTATTTTTGTATTTACAAGATGGGAATCAGACCATTTTATAATTTCGGACTTTATTTCCCTTTAAAAAAAAAATCCTCCAGAGCCACAAATCTGAAAAAGAAAAAGTAATAGGCCTACTCTGCAATAAAATGTTTGAGACATATTAATATAATAAAAGAAGAATATTCTTATTAATTTGGGGATGGGAAAAAAAAACCTTGGAATTGTGGCGGGGATCAGGATTCGAACTCGGGACATCCTACTCACTAGAACCATTGCTTGACCACTGCACCGACTGTGCTACACAACTTTGGTGGGAATTTAATACATGTTATAATTCAGCCCTATCTTAAAGAGTACAGCACCCTCTGTTGATATGGATTGCCGCCGGCCAACCTTTAGTAAACGTTAGTTAGCCGGCATTACCTCTGGCAAAATATCCACTACCTTAATTTAAACAATGATAAATTCACCAGTTTCATGTGTAACACTAACATAACAGGACCAGTGTCCATGTTACACGTGAAACAATGTTTTTCGTCTCGTAAGAAGAAAATCAAGTCCTTGACTCCCAAAGAGCCCTTACGTCCTAAGGGCTCTTTGGGGTCAAGGACCAAATACCACAGAATACTACATGTGTTGTGCACACTTGTATGGAAAGAAATGCATACTACAAGTTAGGCCCCCCCAAAAAAGTCTCCGGTTTCTGGTATGCGCGCGCATCGCCGTAGCCATGCGCGTCGGCAAAATGAAAAAGTTTTTTTCCAGTGAAAGATGATGTCTCAAAACCGCCAAACTCACTGGTTTGACTGGAATCCTGCTACTGCACAATTTAACATGTTTTTAGATGGGATTATGATCGAGAATAAGCTTTATGTGGCCTCTCTGGACTCCCATATATTTGCACTAAGTTTAGTCAGGTACCATTTGCAGTCATCAGACATCAGCCGACATTTGAAGCAAAAAAGTCAGGTAAAAAAAAAAAAGCCGCGTCGCCGCACCACTTTTTGGACAAGCTCCATACCAGAAACCGGAGACTTATTTTTTTGGGCCGGCTTACTACTCAGTCAGTGCGCAGGGTTCGGAAAAGTGCTTGCGTTTATTTGCAGCGTATGCATAACTCACTTGGTAAAATGAATATTCATGAGATCGGGGGACCACATTTGAAAATTCATTGTTTGATTAACTAGTCTTTAAAAGAAAGTTTTTACTCATAAATATAGTAGAGAATACTCAAGCCTAATTGTGAAATGAGATTTCTAAAATTTTCATAAAGTATTTTAAGAAATATGAGGATGAAAGTTTTACTGAAATCGTCGAGAAATTTCGGTTTGCAAAAACCGTCTTTTTTCTATATAAAACGAAACCGTGCAGCATCATTTTACAGTTTGATGAGAAGCTTTGTTATTAAATTCACCAATTATCATAACCATGAATCATGTAAGTCCTCAAAACAGTCAGGAGCACGCAAAATTTACGGCCATTCTGAACGAAAAAAAATTACACTCTGGAAGCACGTGTAAGTGCCGCACAGCATGAGTGTACATTCCTCATTGGGCAAGACCCGCAACCAACACGCGTTTTGACCAATCACGTAACAGCACATTAGGCTTCCGTATGTCGGGTACACCGTTCTATGCGTGCTTATGGATATCTTATAATCTCGAACTAAATGTGCCCGACTATAGAATATAAACTGGCGATGTGTCCTCTCTCAAAGTTTCAACGACTAGTTGTGCAAGAAAATAATATACTTTCAATGCTATTCCTATTTCTAGACCGTTATGATTTAAGATTAATGTAATAAACCATTATTTTTTGCAATAATGTCTCCCATTGTCTAGATGCTTTTTGTTTGTTGACAGTTTCAATGTGCTCAATGTGCATGAACATGAAAAATATAAACACAAAAAACAATGTGTATGACTATATAAACATGAAAATATAAACACAAATAATCAAAGGCATGTCTCTTTTCATGACTGAAATTCTGGAAAACGATTTAATCATAAAATCAGAAGTGCAAAGTTACATACTTTTGAGCTGGATTTAATCATTACATCAGTGAGTTAACATATTACTAAACCCTGGAAACTTGAACCACTTACACTTACAAAACATTGCTTACAAAAGAAAGTTTCTGAAAACATAGAATGACTTAGGCCCTAGTTATAAATATAAAGCAACTTTAAAAAAAATGAACTTAAAAATACATGCAAGCCAAACTTTCTTCAAAGTGCGAGGTTAATAATGCTCGCTCTAGGATGTACATGTATACACTTTCTTGCTATATTTCATGAGCTTATAAAATAAATTCCCTACCCAAGCTTGCCCACAAGCAACTCAACCTAGGACAATAACAAGGCCATTGAACTGCTCCATTCCTTGACAATAATAGTTAAATATGCAAACAATTACACAAATCTTTACAATCTTTACAAGCTTTGTTTAGAGTGCAGTGTATAGCTGTTTGCAGACATTTTCATCATATTTTTGTTTTTTAAATATACAGCACACTCACAAAATGACTTAATTGAAAAAGAAAGAAAGTGGAAATTCAGCAATGATTGAATTGATTCTTCAGGGTTCTTTTTATACATGATCTGAATACAACATGCCATGAAAATCCTTGACGCCTGATTTGTGGGTTGTTGACAACAAGTCTTTGAATTTAGGCATGCAAAAAATAAGGATTTCGGTCTAGTGATGTGTCCGGTCAGATTGACCAGGCCAAACCATCCCGAAACATTATTTTGTAAACCGGAATCCGAACGGAAACCAATTTGAACTCCCTAAAACCAACCTGATCTGACCTGACAAAAATTTAAGGAAAACCAACGGAAAAAATGTTGCAACCTGACCAGGGCTCGATTTACCCTGGTGCACGCATGCACCAGTGCATGTAGATTTTTGCTTGTGCACGTAGCTTTTTAACTGAGCATGCATGACGTGCATGTAACTTTTTTAGCCACTAAAATACTCATTTCATGCATATATTTACAAATGAGTGAGAGTAAGAATAAAGTTTGTTGAATACTTGACCAGATAGTGTACAAACGTGTTATTTCTTTTATATATCCATAAATTATTCCTCGCACTGTCGCAGCAGATTCAGAGTTGGCAAGATCTCCACGTCCTGCAACTTCCTCCGATCATGCATGTGATTTACCACGTGATACATGCTGCGGATAAGTTGGTATCACAGTGACGCTCCGGGCATTCCTTATGTCCGGATCATAAGTGGGATTCCAAATTATTAGCTGCGTTTATCACGTGGTCTCGTTATTAGCCAATCTGAACACGCGGGAAGGCAAATTTAGATTTCTATGTAAGTACTCAACATATGTACGAAATTATGTATGGCGGATCAATTTCGCCATGTTCGAAATGCCACAACAGCGTGGCATATACAATGCCACGTTCACGGGTCTAGGCTTGTATTGAGCATGATCGAGTAAAAGAGGCTATGTACTGTACTGTCTGTAGAAAGTTCGATAAATCAAAGAGAAAGAATGCCTTCAGAGAAGCAGACAGGTGTAAGTCAATTTTGGTGCATGAGGGTTTTTCTTGGCACATGTAGGTTTTTTGGTCTACATGCACCAGTGCATGCCACTTTTTTTTTGTAAATCGAGCCCTGAACCTGACGCCACTTCCATGATTGTGTACAAAGTCTATGTAGAGTCAAGACAATTTTAAGTATTTTCTAACAACATTGGAATTTTATGAAAAAAAAAGTGGCCTCAGGTTGCAACATTTCTTCCGTGTGAATTTCCAAACTGTTTGGGTTTATTTCGGGTTGAACTGACTCAACACAATTAGAAGACTTCAAACGCAATACCGAAACCAACCTGGCCGACTGAAATGATGGACAAACTTATGGCGACCTAACAGAAAGTCAGTTTAAGGCCAAAAAAAAAAAGTCTCCGGTTTCTGGTATGCGCGCGCGTCGCCGTAGCCATGCGCGTCGGCAAAATGAAAAAGTTTTTTTTTCAATACAAGATGATGTTTCAAAACCGCCAAACTCACTGGTTTGACTGGAATTCTGCTGCTCAGCCATTCCATGGTGACTCGCGTGACATTTGAACAAAATGTAAAGTTTTAATGCATTACTGTTGTTAACCTGGCATTTATTCAACTCAAATTAGCATGTATTTCAGTCAGGGCATTGTGAATCTATGATTTAGTTTTTATATGATTACTTTAACATCGCTATTTTTTCATGTATCACAGTTTCTTTGACGTGACTCGCGTGACAGGATAGAAAAAGGGATTTTTGACATCCCTTGATTCAAATAGCTTTTCCTATGGATCTACCAGTGTTCTAAAAATTATTCTTACTGAACTTAGAACTTAATACCCTCGCCCAATACATGCATAAGTTGTATTGTGCCAAATATCCCTCGTTGTAAGAAATAGCCTGAAGAAAATGTGACTCGCGTGACACAAATGCGTGACTCGCGTGACACAGTAGCTTTTCACTTTCACATTATAACTGTAATTTTAGTATAACAAATCAAATCATAATATTATATTAATAAAAATGATTTACCTGTGAATACCTTATGAAAGAGTGTGAAAACTGCTATTTATCCCTTTACTTTGGCAAATGTTGGGGTGGAAATCTGATTTAAACACAATATCCTTAACATTAACAATGACATGGAGACAAAAAAATGTTTCGAAATTTAAGTTACGAAGTGATGTCATCAATCCACGGGTGATTATTTCAGGAAAACAGTTGTAATTCTTGGTCATGTAGAGTCACAGTTTCCTTAAAAGGTAAGAGCTGCAATTAATGATGCAGTTGTATAGGATACAGTACAGTCGAACCTCGTTCTAAAGTACAAACTCTGTTAATACAAAATTCTGGTTATAACAAACATAAAGCCGTAGTCCCGACTGTGCATTAAATTATGTGCACAATGAATGGGACTGATGTTCCTCTTAATACAAAATTCTGATATAACAAACTATTTGGCTAGGTCCCAACCAGTGGCGTCGCCAAGGGGGGGCCAGGGGGGGCACGTGCCCCCCCTGGAAAACGTAGTGCCCCCCCGAGTGCCCCCCCCCCCATCTGAGATTTGGGTTGGTAAAAAAATATATATATATGCACGTTGTTAAAATCATTACCTCAAAAATAGCAATTTCTGGAGATATCTTCAGATCGAATTTAGCATCAAATGTGGAACCATTTTGCATCTAGACTATCCTCCGTATGCGAAAATTTTCCAAAGGGGAGGGGGGCTCCCCAGGACAGCGATCCGTATCCACCTAAGTGCCCCCCTATCAAATGCTGGTGCCCCCCCTGTGCCCCCCCAGACTGAAAAGTCTGGTGACGCCACTGGTCCAACGAGTTTGTATTAACGAGACTCGACTATATACATTTGTAAAAAACTGATTCAATTTCCTGTTACATAACTTATGCTTAAATTAAAGACTTAATTCCAATTCTATAATTTAATATGGCATTGTTTCTTTGTATCACATGTAAATGAAACAATCCTGGCTTCGCTTGTGACCAGGCGCGGATCCTGGGGAGGGGGGGGTTTGGGGGTCAAACCCCCCCCCCCCCCAAGCTCTGTAAAAAAAAAAATTTGCAAACAAATTCCTAAAAAAATTAGTTGAAACCCCCGCTGTGACACCCCCCAAAAAATTATACTGGTCTAATGTCCGCCTGTTTAAAATACGGTACACCATTCTGTAATGTGTTAAAAATCGTCGAATTTGAACACCAACCCCGATTGAAATTGGTACCATCCCCCCCAGTTTTTGATTTTACGGAGGCCAAGTGTCCGGAGAAAAAAACGTGTGTACATTTTCAGATTTTTTGGCTGATGAACCCCCCCCCTGCAAAAATTCCTGGCTCCGCCCCTGGTGACTCGCGTGACATACATCTTGTGTGACTCGCGTGACATTCTTGAGATAGTTTTTTCTACAAGGAATGTAGAGCAAATAAGAATATTCATACTTTTATTGATAGACCACCACTATTTCATTTACAAATATCAAACACTAGCTGAATCCCTCTCTAGTTATTAAGTAATCTGAAAAAAAGCCCTATTTTGTGACTCGCGTGACATATTTTTGAGGGTGTTTTCACGATGAAATAGTGGGAAAATACTGAAGACATTTGGAAAAATTCTCAATGTTTTATCAAATAAACTGGAATAGCTACCAAATGTATGCAGATAAAGCAAAATCTTCTGAATGAGCTTCAATTACTTCCTCAGTTTGTGATTTATACCCCTGACCCTCCGTTTTGCCCACAAAATTCATCCATGTTCAGGAGGCTGAAACTTTAAATCAAATGATTTATTTTTAAAAATCTTTTGAGATTTAGATGGTTTCAATATTCCTCTTATCAAATATAACTGACAAACATTTATTCCTTTCACTTCAATTTTTGAGTTTGGTGATGACCCTTACATGGAATGGCTGTGCTGCACAATTTAAACGTGTTTTTAGATGGGGTTATGATCGAGAATAAGATTTATGTGGCCTCTCTGGACTCCCATATATTTGCACTAAGTTTAGTCGGGCACCATTTGCAGTCATCAGCCGACATTTGAAGCCAAAAAAAAAAAAAAAAAACAGGTAAAAAAAAAAAAAAAAGCCGCGTCGCCGCACCACTTTTGGGGCAAGCTCCATACCAGAAACCGGAGATTTTTTTTTTTTTGGCCTAAGCAAGTTTGGTCGGTTTCTGGTCGGATTTGAACAACACTTATCCGGTCGCAGCATTAAGTTTCATTTCATGGTAAATAAAGTTCCATTGAAATAGTTGCGAACTGTCTGCAAGTTCAGGTGTTGTGTTCAACTAGTCTTGACAGGGAAAAGGGTCAATCACTCTGCGTACTTGGCCTGTATAAAGAAAACAGAAAGAGAGAAAACAAATCTAAGTAATTATCTACATGTATTTTTTTGCTGATTTACAATGTAGGAAGGAATTGTTTCGACTACTTAAAAAAATCCCATCCCCACCGCAAGATCTGGAAAAAGTACCAGAAAAGAATTGTTCTTCATATTTTATGACTGACATGAATTGACCGACAAGGACAATCTTGAGTGATGCCTGTTTAATTTCATGAATTAAAAAAAAAAATTCTGATTTTTAATCGTATCTAGTATAAACATTGTTCGTACTTGCGACATGCAAAACTAACGGGTAGGAACCTATTGTCGACATCGGTGGTAATGCACCCACAAAATACGCACACAGTACACACAACCCGTACACAAAATACACGTATGACGTCATTTGAATCGCACCTTGTGACTGCAATCATGCAATTTTCGCAAATATTTCGTATCAAATTAAAAATCGGCGGTAGAACCTGCAGAGATGGGAATGGTATGGTTCGAAAGCGTAACTCTTCAACTTACCAGAAAGTGACGAATTTTGTCCCCAAATATCCCAAAAAAGTCAGGAGCACCAAAAAAGTACAGGCATTGTCGAAAATGTTCGAGAATCACCTCTCATTTCACATCGCTTATTTATAACTTTAAGCTTGTAATGGGCAATTCCATGTCATGGACATTACAGTTGGAGACATTTTTAGAACTTTGTTTATCAGCTAAACACACCAAGTGGATTTGATTTATAGTTTTGTGTTTGATACTAGTATCTTGTGGTCTAGTAGTTCAAATGATACTATGTCTTTGGAAAAGTTCTAATTAATTAATGAGTCTGAGCGTTGCTAACGAGCGTCATGGACATTACGAAAAACGGAAGTGGGTTTTGAGTACAACATATTCAATTCCAAAACTCTGTGAAGTTAAAGTTCAAAATTGTTAGAATACTTTTTTATTTTGTGAACAGGGAAGTAGTTAACATGAACAGTAATAATATTTTTAAGAACGCCTGTCAACTTTCTTGTTACACGTCTTAATAGAGCGTCATGGACATTACATTTTGGTATATTTTTAGCGTCATGGACATTACGTCAAACTTGTAAAATGATGCATCATGCTTAACCCTGAATTTGTAAACCCATGTGCTGCCTTGCTGTTAATATTATTATTTCATGATACCTGCACAGGCAAACATTTTTGGGGGTGTCACCTATTTTCAGTACATTTGCTGGTCGCAGTTCAGCAAATTTTGATTTCCCTATTTTAAGCCCTGGGTTTTCCTCCTGGAAGCACTTGTAAGCTTCTTGTATCGTCATCGCTAGGTACCGTTTCTGCAATGTAACTTTTTTCCCTGCTTGACGAATTATCAAACCATCTTTCATTCCTGGAGATTGCCTGGATATGTCATCTCTTGTATAAAAATCTTGTATGGCAGTTACAGTGTCTTTTGGGAGATTTTTGGCTGATGTTGCCTCAGACTTTCGTGGTGAAACTTTGAATCCTGTTTGTTGGACTATTTTTGTCATGATAGACTTTCGTTTTCGTGGGCTGATCGGTAGAGCTTTTCGGACTTTACGCATGGCTTTGGCAAGGGTCTGGGGTGTTTTGTAACCTTTTGGTGTACTGGGCTCGGCAACTGGGGTGTTGGTGGCGTCAGATTGCCTTTCAGCCTGCTGCTTTTTCTTTTCTCGACAACGTTGTACACATTCACGGTTTAAGGCTCTTGTTTTCATGATTTCGCGTTTTGTCAATGCTGGTTCAGATTGCTTGTATGTAAGCCTGCTGCGTTGTTTTCTTGCTGCATCTTTCTTTTTGAACGCTGCCTCCTTTTCCAGATTTTGTCTTATTTTCTCTCTGTACTTTTTCTGCCTCTCTACTTGAGTCTTAACCATTCTGAAATTATGTAAAAATAAAGAATTATGTATGACGTCTTTGTATCCAAGCTATGGTGTGTCATGTATCCGTAGATGTGTACAAATCTGCATTACCCCTAGGCCTTGAGAAGTCTTCTTTGATGATAAAGTGTGTTTATAATGTCCTACATACATAAACATGTCTCACCAACAGTTTTTTACATATATTTCAGTATGTACATGTTCACTTGAATGTTTTTAGGAAAGAACAGTTTCATATTAATAAGAAAACTCACCTGAAAATCTCAGATTTGGGCTGTCAGTTTGTAGAATCTGTGTACAATGTTGTCATAATACGCGCTGCTAAACATGTGCTTGAAACAAATTTCTGACAAGCAAGTATTCTCTTTGACTAACCCAGGTTTGACCTACATATGAGGTCCAATTGATACATTGTAGCATTTACCTATATAGTCATAGAGGATCATTCCACTGTTTAAAAAGGTAAGTGTCTTAATCAGGATGTGACATGTAATGTCCATGACGTAATGTCCATGACGTTAAATGTAATGTCCATGACGCTCGTTAGCACAATTGTAATTAATTTTTTATTAATTTTCTTGCATTATAGGATTAGCCCCTAAAAACTAGCTTTGCATATGAAGTCTCACAAAAATATCTCTTACTGGCTTTAGAATGGAAAACTAAACATCATGCAATGTCATGGACATTACCAAGGGCTAATTAAAACGAGTGGCAGCACCCTGTGAATAAATTTACAATTAAATTTCTTCAAAATTGTGAATAGGTACCCCCAGTTATATGTTTTTAGCCATGAAAAATTAAAATATCTTTTAAAATGTAACCAGGGGGGCATATATAGACAATTGTACCAAACATTTCAAAAAAATCATGAATTTGGCAAAAAAAATGTTTTTTTAATTAACGATGAAAAACATGGAAAAACCAAGAAAAAAATTGAAACAAACATAGATTTGAAATCACTAGTTATCACTCTTTCTGGCTACTTTAAAATTAATTCCATGAATTTGACTTCAATTTTTTGGGTCGAGGACACTTTTTGGTGGAATTGCCCATATAATCAGCAAAAAATGGTATCAATCGACGCAGAAATTATCGTAGTTTCAGAATCCACTCCATTTTTAGTCAGCTACTGCACTACGAAACGGGTTTCCTGTCCCTTTATCCAGGGGCACCACCGAACACTCGCAAAACCTTGTGCAATCTCGAACGGTCCGAGACCGTCCATGCGCTGCAAATAAAATCTTGCTGTGTGGCTCATTAGCGAGTAGGCTGCGCGCTGACTGTACTCAGTAGTATTTTGTAGCTTTAGGTGAGATTAGGATTAATACTAAGATCAACCAGTCACACAAATTTATACTGCAAAGTAGTAGTCCAAGTAACTTGGACCCAACTTATCGTCTTTTTAACATTCGGACATGGTCTGGCGATAGTGGGGTCCAAGCTAATCCTTATATGCCGAGCAACACAATTCTGTCATTGACCCAAAAACCCAACATTGCCCAACAAAAACATCAGAGTTTTCGTCTGGTGCATTGTCGCGGAAAGCATTCTTGTTGTCTTGCTTTCCGCAACAACACACCAGACGAAAATTGAACTCACTTGCGGCGCCTGAAAGCAGTGTGGTACCCACATACAACACGCGCGCAGATTTTTTTCGATGTCATCACGTGATGCATGCATAATTAACCAAACAAAATGGACGACAGCCGTTGGAACTGGACTTTTTTTACGGACAAGCCACCGAAATCGTCAAGATTTTTCACATTTTTTTGTGTGTGTGGCCTGTTTCAAGTTGATCATTAGCTTCGTGAATGACTGCTGAATGTATGACTATGAGGTATGTAAATGAAATCTGGGGTGGGATATTATTAGAGGTGAAAATGGACAATTTTTGAGAGGCCATTATTTTAGGGTCTCTTGCTACCACACTCTCACGACTAGGTTATGTCTCCAGTGCTACATGTGAATGAATATGAGCATGTCAGCTGGAGTTACTCAAGCTAACTGCAAAGGTTAAAGAAAATATTTTGCATCCGAACATATGTATTATAACAATGTCACACTTTGGCACCTTTATTTATGGAATGACCCACATATAGGCCTATTCGGATTCTGTTGCCTGGGGTTGTTGGGTACTGATAAATAACGCCAAGTTCTGAATCATTTGGGCACAGTTGGATTCTGTTGGTTGGATTGGGCAGGAAGTAACCGTTGGACTCTACAACTTGCTGTAGTCTTCAATTTAGACCTGTGAACGTGGCTATATGTACACTGTACATAGCCACGTTTCAATCTATAGTAAAAACACTCTATTGTGATCCACGGTTACTGTGATCGAGTGACCGTTCTAGCCGAATTTCGGCTACGTTTGACAGAATATTTGCATACAAAAATGAGTTGTACAGAAAATCCAGCAGAATATTTTTTTCGGCAGAATTATGTAGATGAAGGACAATGAAAAAGAATAGAGAAATATGGGCACATTTGGTTTGAAAAACCTTCGTTTTTTAAAGATCCCTGAAACAAACCCTTACACAATGGAACAGCAATATATACTGGGTGATTGGCAGACTTTCGAAGTGGATTTAGCAGAATTTTACATGGTATTACGGTCATCCTGCCATGTAAGACTGTTAGTCGGGTACCAACTGGTAGGACTCTTACCGTTTTGCGCATGCGGAACTCGGGGTACCAGAGTGTCGTGCTTCTCTTTGATTTTTGTGATCATTTTTAAAACATTCGTTGTGACAAAGTTGTGCCGTATTTTACTTCAAATTTCTTGACAATGACAGATCCAACACTCGCGTAAATTCACAGGAAGCCTAACAAGCAAAATTATACGTGGTTATGTGTAGCGGATCAAAAGATATAATGATTTTGCTTGTATTTATGCAAGGAAAGCGCGTCGCATTGTACATTGTATACAACGCCACATTCACGGGTCTATCTTCAATTATGAAGGTAGCACTCAATGGACCGATCCAGTAAGCCCCTCCCACTGCGCACGTGGGCAAAATAACACGTGCTCCTCTCCAATGCCACACTGCATTTTGCTGCCGCGCGTCATACGCGCGTGCACGCATGTCGGACTTTTGTGCACGCATGTCGGACATAAATCACGGCTGTGATTGGTCAGAATACCATGGGGCGGTGCTTACTGGATCGGTCCATTGGAAGAAGAAGAAGGATTTAGTAGGGTATACCGGTAGTAGTGTTCAGGTGGTGTTCCCTTCTAATTCATTCAGTTAAATATTACTGATACTTAGTTTTACCATAATAATGCTTGTTGTTTTAATTTTGTAAACAATTTCAGTGTCATGAAATTTAGTCCGAAATTCAAAGGTGGTCGCGTCCGGAATTTGGGCGCAAAATCGGATGAGTGTTCCCTAGCTCTGGTGGACTCCCTTTCCTCCCTACGTTACAGAGGGAGTCCTGGGTAAAAAGTGCTCAAAACCGAACGAAAACATTTCTGACCAATAATTTCAATATTTTTACCTTGTTGGAGAAGCTAATTTTTACGTCGTAGTATTCTATGTGTCCTTATCTGTTGGGCTGATGGGTTCAGGAATTCCATATGCGATGCTGACCGACCGTAATCTGGAAAGCAACGTTAAACTTGTACGTGTTTGTAGACTCTTTTCATCAGTTTCTCACCGCCGAGTCTATTCTAGTCGTACATGATGTACGTCTGTGCAGCGTGTAGTCTGGTTCCCTAGACCGGGCAATTATTCTTGACGCTCATATCACGTCTGGTCCGGGGGCCAGACGATGCAGCATGAATATGCAGTGCGCACGCGCGATTTGCTTAGTAACCACCCTCATACACACGCGCACTTACTTGAAGGCGCGGTCGCTAATCCAATGACCGAGCGTGTTTTCGCGCCAGTTACCAGAAACACGTTTCGGCTTTGGTCATTGGTTGAGCGTTTTCGCGACATCGGTTGACTGGAGTGACGTCACGGTTCCAACCAAAACTAAACAAATGAGGGCGCTAGCATGCGTAAGCGCTTTCGTACGCACGTACATTATACATGACGTACGACTCCGGGAATAAACTGATGAAAAGAGACTACAGACACGTACAAGTTTAACGCTGCTTTAGAGTTTATTTTCCTGATTAACGTCAGTCAGCATCGCATGTGGAATTCCTGAACCCATCAGCCCAACAGATAAGGACACATAGAGTATGTAGGCGTGAAATAAGCTTCTATAACAAGGTAAAACATAACAAAACTCTGGTAAAAATGTTGGGTGGTTTCATGTAGAGAATTCTTGCCCTGGACGTTAGTCGTATTGCAATGAAGACTTAGTCCAACCTGGGCTAGAGTGTTCCCTAACGTGGCGCACTTAAATAAATCTCGGGAAATCGCAAGTTCAACATTTAAGAATTTTTTTAATGTTGATAAATTCTGATTTACAAATGTACCATTATTATCTGTACTTACTGTTACCCAACTCGAAGTTGGTCAAAAAATTATTTTCTTATTTTTTGGCACATTTTCAACACAAGGGTTCACTTTGCACTTCTAAATAAAATTGGAAAATCACGCCAAAGTAAATTTCTCTGCTAACTTTTTTAACAAGTAGGGATAAACTCACGATTTATGAACAGGAATGTTAAGAGCTTGATGACTTTTGCTCTTGCAATGCAAGGCACTAGAAGCGAAAAATCGGGTACATCAACAATAGTCCTGAGGATTTTGGGTCAACTCGTACCCAAGTTAACTCGTATCCAGGTCAACTCGTACTCCCCTCCTTTTGGGGGAGTACGAATGGATGGTTTAACAAAAACGTCTGATTTTACCCTAAAAATAGTAGTTGTGCCATCAGAAATACAAATAAAGTTTGAGGTTTAAGGGCCTTATTAAGGCGGTGGTATAGAATGTTGCTCACAATCTGGATGAAAAGGGAAATTTACCGTTCATCGGCGAAGGTTCCATCGCGAGTACCGGATGAAGGCCATTTTTTTTTACGAAAATTGTACGAAAGTTGCTTTTAAAAATATCTTTGTAATACATGAATGTAGAAGTAATATTTTGGAAAGATTCCCATATCTGGCCATCACTAACTTTTCCCTTCAGTCATATCAGTGACCTATCAGCCATCAAAAAGTGATAATATGTCCTTAAAAAGTCAAAATTAGGAGTGAAAATATTGAAGTATTTACTGAAAAAACACTGAAGTTTTCAGACCAGTCTCATAGGGTTTGTGCTCAGGCATGTCAGGGTGACAAGTGATGGCCAGATGTGGGAATCTTTCCAATATTTATTTCAACGTTCACTCACCTCATTTTTGGCATCATTTATTGAATACTAACTGCACATGGCACAAATCTCTTTGGAAAGATTGGGTGGCCCTGAAAGTACATCAAATCTGAAGAGAAAATATGTTACACGAAACTTAAAAGAGTCACACAGACATTATTAAATTTATAACGATTCTTTAAATTTAGTAAGAATGGTCTGTAATGTTCTCATGTAATTACTTTGGGGAGAACTGGTGCGAAAAAAAATTCAATACTTCCCAAATATGGCAAAAATGTTTTGATGCCCATTTTACATCCATAACCTGTTTTTCTTTAAAATATGCTGAAAACATCTAAATGCTCTGAAATTTTGTTGAAGAGTCAAAATAAAAATAACAATAATAGTTTAGTTACATTGAGAGATCCCGTACATGTATATCAACAAGTAATTTTAAAATGTGAAGTCTTACAAGTGTTTCCCAACTTCATGGAAACACCTATACAACTGTATGAATGCACAAACTGTATGAATGGATAAACATAAATTTGAATGCCAAATCAATTACATTGGCGAAACATGTAATCTCGTGATTTATAAATTCAGTATTTACATGCATGTTCAATTGTTATCGCAGTTGTATATTTTTTTGGTTTCTTTTTATAAACAGTGAACGTCAAGTGGGGCAAGGAGAAGTTCACCGACATTGAGTGCAGCCTAGATGAATCCCCAGATGTGTTTAAAGCACAGATCTTTGCTCTGACAGGAGTTCAACCTGAGCGACAGAAGGTCATGTTGAAAGGCGCAACTCTCATGGAAGCTTGGTCTGGGTTTAAGGTTAAAAATGTAGGTATTTCTAATGGTTTGCCTCGTAGGTATGAGCTGCACAGATAATTTAATCTAAATGCACCAATGTATCCAACGTACAAAAGTAAAATCGATATCTTTATTAAATTAAATGCCGTTAACAAACAGATTGTTGCATCATGAACAGATAACTCATTACAAAAGTTTCATTTCTTCTTATATATAAAAATAAGCTCCCCTATGCCAAATGTGTTGAACAGCTTTTAACTAAGCTAAATAAGGTTTGGGCTGCACTATATTAAAAATTGATAAATATTTTGGAAGGTTCACGAGATACTAAGTGTTAAACATTAAATGTTTGACACTTAGTATCTTGTGAACCTTTCAAAATATTTAGCAATTTCCCCAAAAGGAAGGATCATCAGAATGAAGTTAGTCGCCTTTATGCACATGTAGAAGATAAACTTACTGGAATACAGCACTATTTAGATATAAACATTTATCTTCAAGCAAACGTATCCTCGATCCTGATTAGTCGATCCATGACAACAACAGTGTAATATTATACTGTAGCGCATGGTCCATATCGCACCCTGTGTATTGCGCTTTTCCAAGATGCAAGCGACATTCCAGCTGCATGTGCTAAACCGCTAGGTTTGTGTAAAGCGTGCTAGTTCCAACTTTACTTTGCGTCAAGTTTGCTTGAAGATAAGTTCGTTATCACGCTTGCGCTCGTGGAACACGGAAAATGTAGTGAGTCTGTGTTGCACATATTCAGCCTCGTGGTATATGGGACACAGACGCACTACCTTATTCCGCGTTCCACTCACGCTCGCGGGATAACTTATATTATCTTCAAGGAAACTTGAATCCTCAATCCTGATTGGTCGTTCCATGGCAACAACAGTGTGCTATGAGGCTGTACTGCACGGTCCATGTCGCACCCTGCGTATTGCGCTATTCTATGCGAGCGACATTCCAGCTGCATGCGCTAAACCGCTAAAAGGTTCGTGTAAAGCGTGCTAGGTCCAACTTTACTGCGCGTCAAGTTTGCTTGAAGATAAATTCGTTATCATGCCTTCGGCCTCGTGGTATGTGGGACACAGACGCACTACATTATTCCGTGTTCCACTCGCGCTCGCAGGATTACTAATAATATCATAAGTGTAGAAATTAACATGTTACTATGATGAAAGCAACTTTTTAACATTTGTTTTTCCTTTCTTCAATGAAGGGCATAACTTTTCTTGTCATGGGATCAGCAGAGGCACTTCCTGAAGCTCCAAGCGAGAAGACGCTTTTCATGGAAGATATGACAGAGGAGCAACTTGCAAGTGCTGTACGTTTTAAGATGGACAATAGAGGATTTCTTGTCTTTGTTGCTACACATGCATTATTCATTTAAATATTTACATTTACAAGCATATATTTTTGAAAGCATTTCATGACTGTCAGGTAATAATATACACAGGAAAAGTTACATGTATACCTGAAAAAAAACACAAAGTATTAACAGTGTGTTTGGGACCCTCGCTCAAAAAATAATTGATCATGTATATACTGCGACACCTTTGAAATATCTGAAAGTCCAGGCGTTAGTTTTTTGCTCAGTGTAATAGCACTCCGCATTAATGAGGTCAATTTTGCGATTTTTGTGTCTAACTTTGGTAGGGGGTTGCCCTTGGGAGTAGGCAAGTTGGGATTGGTTTTAGGGTCAAAAGGTCAAAGGTCAAGGTCACTGTGGTGAGTTATTTGTAAATGGTTTCCGGATGATATCTTGAGTTAGAAATGAGATTTTGGTGTCTTACTTTGGTAGGGGGTTACCCTTTGGAGTAGGCAAGTTGGGATTGGTTTGGTGTCGAAAGATTAAAGGTAAAGGTCACCGTGGTGAGTTAAAGGTAAATGGTTTTCGGATGATAACTTCAGTTAGAAATGAGATTTTGGTGTCTTCCTTCGGTAGGGGGTTACCCTTGGGAATAGGCAAGTTGTGATTGGTTTTGGGGTCAAAAGGTCAAAGGTCAAGGTCACCGTGGTGAGTTAAATGTAAATGGTTTCTGGATGATAACTTGAGTTGGAAATGAGATTTTGGTGTCTAACTTAGGTAGGGGGTTGCCCTTGGGTACAGGCAGGTTGGGATTGGTTTTGGGGTCAAAGGTCAAGGTCACTGTGGTGAGTTAATGGTTTCTGCATGATAATTTCAGTTAGACATTATATTTGAGTTTGGAATGTCAGTTTGCCCTCTTCGACAAACTTCGGCTGAGGGGTTTCAACAGCAACGCTGTTGTTTTTTTTGTTTTTTTTAACCCAGAGATCTAACATCGAAAAATGTTCTATTATTAGCTCAAAAACTTCTAGATGTGCTTTCAAAATATTCCATATTTTCCAGAACTATTCTGTGGTCCTCTCGTTAAAGTTATCTTGAGAGTCTCAACTCTGTCTACAATTGTTGATACAATGTAGTAATGTTTGTGAACAACATGTTTGAAGTTGCTTGTCTGTTGATATCCATAGTTTGAGCTGTCAGCTGGCCTGGCGAACCTTGGTAACACATGCTACTTGAACTCCACAGTGCAGTGTCTACACAGCATTCCAGAGCTTAGAGACTCATTGAAAAGGTAACACACAAATGATTTTGAATTCAGTCTTCAAGATCTTATCCAATTCAGTTCTCTTCTCCAACAGAAATCTGTCCCTCAAGGGTAAAGGGAATGATTGAAATACTAGGCAAGTCTATATTAAAGCTGTTCGCAGAGTGTACACAATTCTAGTCAATTGATTCAGAATGGTTATTCACTGCAAGTCTTGTCAATAAATTGACACCTACATGAAACATTGACAATAATTAATATATTAAACTAGATTTATGTTTGTGGACAAACACAGGGCTGTTTCGGTAACTTTTCGTGACATATGACATGTAAAGTTTCAACTAGTTCCATCCAGGAAGGATGTGTAGTTCTGTATATAATAAATGGTGTCATAGAATATGTGATTTCATTCTGACAGGGCTTTGAATTATGATGTCACATTTCACATGATGACGTCATGATGACATCACATCAATTTTCATCTATAACTATATTTATTTGGAAATAACAACTTAGCCAGAGCATACATCGTTGAAAACAAGTTCACATCTTTCACCAATTTTAAATTACAAGGCACTTCCGGTTTCAACCGGAAGGATGGGTCACATGATTTTCACATGACGTCACTTGGATTTTCATCTATGGCACTTCCTGGTTTAGGTAGATACCAACTTTCAACCCAATCGGACCTGCAGTTCTGGAGATATAGGCCTTTAAAATATGCACCTATATTGTGACGTCACGTGACCCGTGATGACGCCATGGTGACGTCAATGTTTGGCACACAACTTCAGATGCTGGTCCAAGTGTATGCCGAGTATAAAGGCGATCAGATTGATTTTAGTGGCCAAAGTGACTTTGAACCCAATCGGACCTGTAGTTCTTGTAATACGATCCTATAAAATATGACGTCATCATGACGTCACTTTAATTTTCATCTGTAACACATCCTGGTCTAGGTACATACCACTTTTCAACCCCATCGGACCTGTAGTTCAGGAGATATAGGCCTTCAAAATATGTTTATTTTATATGACGTCATATGTCACGTGATGACGTCATCATGACGTCAAGTAAATTTTCATCTATAAGACATCCCTGTCTAGGTACATACCAACTTTCAACCCAATCGGACCTGTAGTTCTGGAGATATATAGCCCAATCTGTCAGATCTAGCTGAATTCTTCTAGAAAATGGTCACAACAGAAAAATCGCATATAATGTGACGTCACGTGGCTCGTGATGACGTCATGATGACGTCAATGTTCGGCACACAGCAACAGATGCTGGTCTAAGTTTTGCTAAGTACATTGTAAAAAGGCAATTGGATTGATTTTAGTGCCTAAAGTGCCGGGGACAAAAAAATGTGTACAAATGCTATGGGCAAAATGACTGAAAAAAAAGTTTCAAGTTTCAACCCAATCAAGTTTCAACCCAATTCAGGAGATATTGGCTTTCAAAATATGCAATTTTAATGTGACGTCACATGTCACGTGATGACGTCATCGTGACGTCACTTAAATTTTCATCTGTAGCACATCCCAATCTAAGTACATATCAACTTTCATCCCAATCGGACCTGTAGTTCTGGAGATATAGCCCAATCTGTCAGATCTAGCCGAATTCTGCTAGAAAATGGTCACAATTGAAAAATCGCATATAATTTGACGTCACGATGATGTCAATGTTCAGCACACAACTTCAGATGCTGGTCTAAGTGTGTGCCAAGTATAAAGTCAATCGGATTGATTTTAGAGCCCAAAGTGCTGGTAACAGAAAAACATGCATAAATGCTATGGGCAAAATGACTGAAAAAGAAAAAAAAAGTAGAGCTGTTTGTCTGTTTGAAAACAGAACGCAGGGCTTTTTTGCATTTTATAAATGTTTATGCTATGTTTGTTCTTTGCAGTCTCTTTTTAGAGTGTTTAATACAGTTAAAGGTTGTTCACAATGCTTAGAATATTCCAAAAATAGAGCTTTATCACTTTATGACGTCACATGCCCTGCGATGACATCATTTTAAAAACCCTTCTCAATGCACATTTGTCATTGTGGTCTTGGTTTGAACCAAGTTTAAAGTCAATCCGATGAAAGGAAGTGTGCAATTTTGGAAGCAGAATAAAATTATAAATATTAAAAAAATATAATAAAAAATGAAACGATGACGTCATTGGACGTCACTTCGGACTTTGCATACTAGTATTATTATCTACCTACGCACCAAGTTTCATGATGATCGAACCTTTCCTTGTCTGTGTTTTGAAAAATGGCATTTTTGATGACGTCATGATGACGTCACACATTTTTCAAAATTTTATGCAAATACCTATTACCTAACAAACTAAATACAAAAAGAATTTTGCATTTTGCGTTCGTGAGATATGGCTAAAAGGTCCAAAAATTCAAATATTTATATAAAATCGCATGATGACATCATCATGACGTCATCTCATTTTTTTTAATCTATAACACATCCTGGTCTACCCACATACCAAGTTTCAACCCAATCGGACTTGCTGTTCTGTAGATATATGACTTCAAAATATGCACGATTGTGATGACGTCACGTGACCCCTGATGACGTAATCATGACGTCACTCTTCGGAACACAACTTTGCCATAAGGACAATGCATATGCTTAATTTGAATGATGTATGACAAAGTTCAATGCCAAAAGTGGCGTGTACTAAAATCGTGTACAAATTCTATGGGGTTTTGCGTGAAACAAAAAGAAAAAAGAAAAAAAATCAGAACAAAAACAAAGGCTTTTTCGCAAATTGTGAAAAAGCCAAAAAAAGAAGAAAAAAAAACTAGAGCTCTGTTTCTGTTTCTAACAGAACATAGGGCTTTTCCGCATTGTTTTTTTTAATTGAGGTAATGTTTTTCTGTTTTGTGCAAAACTGTGTGCATTTACCTTTGTGTAATAAACCTAATTGAAAAAGAATTTTTATTTTGGCATATTGCGTTTGTGAAAAACGGCAAAAGTCTTCAAAATGTGAAAAAATATATATATAATCACAAGATGACGTCACCTCAATATTTATTTGTAACACATCCGGGCCTACCCCCATACCAAGTTTCAACCCAATCTGACGTACTGTTCATGAGATATAGGGGCTTAAAATATACATGTTAATGATGACGTCACATGTCTAATGATGACGTCATTGTAACAATACTTGGCAGTGCTCATTATTTTATTGTGGTTTTAGTCTGTACCATGTTTGAAAACAATCAGATTAATAAAGGTGTTAAATTTTGTAAGCAGAATAAAATTGGCAATATTACAAAAATCATAAAAAATCTACAGATGACGTCATCGTGACGTCGTTCAGGATTTTGTGTACTAGTATTATTATCTACCCACCCACCAAGTTTCATGGCGATTGGACATTCCCTTATATGTGTTTTAAAAAATCGCATTTTTGATGACGTCATAATGACGTCACACAATTTTTACAATTTTGTGAATATACCTGTTACCTAACAAACATAATGCAAAAAGAATTTTGAATTGAGCATATTGCGTTCGTGAGATATGGCTTAAAGGTCGAAAACTTCACAAATCGATATAAAATCACACGATGACGTCATGATGACGTCACCTCAATTTTTACCTATGACACATCCCGGTCTACCTAAATACCGAGTTTCAACCCAATGGGACTTACAGTTCTTCAGATATAGGTCTTAAAGTTTGCAAGTTTCAGATGACGTCACGTGACCCATGATGACGTAATCATGACGTCACTCTTCGGGACACAAGCTCAATATGGGGTCCTTCCATAGGGTAAGTTTCATTAGAATTCGACTTTGTTTTAGGTCCAAAGTGCCGCAATGAATAAAAAATGTACAAAGTCTATGGGATTTGGGTTAGAACAAAAAGAAAAGGGGGAAAAAAAAAATCAGAACAAAAACAATGCTTTTCCGCTTTTAAGCGGAAAAGCAAAAAACAAAAAATCTTAATGAAAACAAAGGCAACTTCAGTTTGCGGTAACATCATGTGGTTGTGTCTAGATTTTGTACTTAAGCTCAGTAGATTAATTTCCGATAAGAACTGTCCTGCTAGTTCCAAAAAGCAACTTGTCCTGCTTTAGCTAAGTACATTGGAAGGCAGTTTTCACTGAGGCTGAGTGAGATAAGTTTGGTCTCAACGTTTGGACTAGCCTGCTCTAGTCATGTTTAAAATCTTAAAGAAGGCTTCATCTTGCCCTGCTACACGGGGGGAGACAACTTTGCCGCCTGTCCCCCACATCACGGGTGATACCCGCTTCACGAGTGATCAACTTGTGAATGATCAATTTGTAAACACACCCATCCTTGTCATTTCTTTGTTCTCGTGTACTAAGGTTTTCGAGTTTGAAAGTGTAGTTTCAAAATGCTCCTATTTTAACCAGTAGGCCCCTATTAATTTCCAGGGCTGAAATTCGGACTTACATGTGTGTAATATCCCTTACATAAAATACTTCAATTTTCAACGGATCAACACACCTTGCAAATTCCTAGGTTTTAGTAAAATCCATATATCTATTTAGTGATAAACTTGTGGAGACGTATCACCTATAGAAATTGTTCTGTGGAGACGTATTGTTGACGAGATGTGTTGTTCCCTATTGTCTCCACAGGGCACTGTGTAACAGATCACACAGCCTTACACATATTTGTGGAGAAGACCTTTGTTTCCCTTCTTTTGTTTTTCTTTGTTCCTATTGAAATCTCAAACTCCACAGCATTTCCCTTATACAAATATTGAATGCTTCGAGTGGTGTAGTAAAACTAGCCTCCGGAGGTGATCCATGGACATTCTATTTTCCCGAGGCGAAGCCGAGGGAAAATAGAATGCTCCATGGATCACCGAGGGAGGCTAGTTTTACTTCACCACGAGATAAAGCATTCAATATTTGTTTTATAACACTTCACCCAAAGATTCTGCTTGGTTATAATATTTAAATTATTTAAATCTGAACACAGTTGAAATATACTTCAATTTCAATACAAAACTGGGGGAAAATGTATTTCTCTCTTCCAAACTACCCCTTCGCGAAATGTTTGAACCCAACTCTGCGGCGCGCTCTCTTTGGAACAAAACGTGCAACGCGCAACGCGCACACCAGCATGCATTTGCACACAAATACCGCACCGTGGAAATAGTACTTTGGTTGCTAATGGTATAGTACTTTGGTTGCTACGGGTATAGTACTTTGGTTGCTACGGGTATAGTACTTTTGGCCGTGCACATAAAGATAGCAAAAATAGAAAGTATCATGTGACTCGCTCTCGGCCAATCAAGACAAAGAATCTGTGGGTGAGGTGTTATAATATAGGATAGATTGATTTCTGAAGACTTCCTATGGGGCCTATTGTTCTATTGTGCTTTCTACCCCATAAGGAATCCTGTACACAAATGTACACACACTCTTGTTCCGTAGTTGTGGGGACTACACACAAGTTGTCCCATGGTACTATGGAGACCAAAGACGCTGTGTGGACAGCAGAAAGTCCCCATAACTCAGTCCTAATTTGCCTAACAATAAACTTCTCCATAACACGGTAACTGCCCGTCAACACACACAAGTGTGTATTTGCCTGCAATCGAGGACCCCTCTGTCCCTCTTTTGTTCGTACTTTAACTTTTTAGGAAGACTCCCATATGTTTTGTACACGTTCCCCAAATTAGGGACCTTCGGGAATTGGGGACCCTATTGTCCTCTATTGTTCAATGTCCCCTAATGAATGCAGAAACAAACTCATACATAAAACATACACACCCTTTGCACTTGACAGTACAGCAGTGATTTCCTTTCATTTTAAACATGGAGAAATAAGACATTATAAGTTCATGCCAAGCAAACAGTTGGATATTAGGTCTATGCTCTTTACATATATCCTGACGTTTAAGATCTGTCAATAATATTTGAATTTTCCTTACAAAAAAAATATGTATGACTAATGTGCATTTAGTGGTGTGCACGACTTGAAGGGAATGTACAACATTTGCTTTTACTGTAATTTTCAGAAATGGATGGATTTGGGGGTTAGTATTTTAGAGCACATATTGTTACACTGACTTGTTTGGTGTTTTGTGTTCGTAGATCCTGGAAAAACCAAGAAAAACAATCATGTTTCTGGAGTCTGGTTCCCTGACCCCACTTTAGATGAAACGGAGCAATTTATAGACGTCGGAGAATTGGAAAGTCAGGGAACCAGTCCAGCTGGCTTGTATCGGTACCCGTTCATATGTGTGTAATCGATTGCAAACAAAATGCGGACTCACTAAATATGGTAAATTGGGGCAGTATTTGAAAAAAAGCCATTTTTTTTCCCAAAGTGATACAAAAATACCACTTTTCTTGAAAATATCAGCACAACAAGTGCCACGATTTCACAGAATGCCTTAGACTGTCATTCACTAGCAGTCCAGCAAGGTATTTCAGTTTTGTATTTTGATGTTTGCAAATGTTGTATACTCCCTTTAAATTCTACATTTCAGACTTAAATAATTTCTCGTTTTAATTAAAGCACATTGTGATAATTTCATATATTTTATATAATAATAATAATAGTGGGTATTTATAAAGTGCACGTATCCACCAGGACTGGTACTCAAGGCGCTACATCATTATTACCCCTGCTCATTGGGCCCATGAAACATTCCAAATACCATCTCAGCTCCCTGGGGAGTATACAGCTCGATGCAGCCTGTTAGGCGCAAGGAAGCTACATGTAATTCAATCACAATAACCATATCTGCCCTCATACATGTAGGTACCCATTTACTCCTGGGTGGAGAGAAGCCATGAGTGACAAAGTGCCTTGCCCAAGAGCACATGCAACATAACCCCCGGCTGGACTCGAACCCACAACCCGCAGCTTTACCCGCAGACCATAAATCCAATGCCCTTAACCACGAGACCACAGCACTATGTGTTGATTGTACTGTATATTTGCTCAGATTATGGTTCACCTGTTTTCTTGTATTACTACCATAGGTTTGATGGGCATATCAATCCATCTATGGTGAGTGTGCAGCCAGCTGAGTCCATCACAGCAGCCATGAGGGAGCTATTCAGTGCTATGGAAAAGGCAACCGATGGAATCCAACCAATATTCCTGTTACAGCTACTTCACCTGGCCTTCCCACAGTTTGCAGAGAAGACCGAGCATGGTGTCTTGCAACAGCAGGTAAATTGGGTCAAAAGCTATGGCTCAGGCCAACTCTTTTAGTTTTTTGTTGTGGTAAACGAGGTTGTTGTGTTCAAATCCAAACCAGGTAGGCTCTTGATGTTTCAGAGTATATTGCTTATAACCTCCATCATGACCTAAACCATGCGTCTACAAGTCACTTATTTCTTAGAAACAAAAGAGGTTTCATAATCATACATATCAAATTAGGTTTTGCCCTTCACCGAGGTATAAACACTGTATACTCGGTGTGTTACCTCCGAGTGAAAGTTGGAAAAAATCACTTGGGTGGGACTCAAACTTATGACCTCCTGCTTTGTAGTGCAGATGTCTTACCACTCGACCACCAAGCTGCACTAGAAAGTAGGAGGTTGTGGTTTCGAGCAGCCATATTGATTTTACCTCACATGCACAACTGGGCCTGACTCTACAATCCATGCAATACAGGTTGACTCATTGCATGTGCCATCTGTATGTTCGTCAAGTTTGCTGGAAGATAATTTGTTGTCCCGCTTGTGCCCACGGAGCACTGAAAATGTACAGTCTTCACTGTCCCACTCGTGCTCATGGCATAACTAATGTAAGAGTGGACTGTTCCATTTCTGTGATTTTAAAGAATGTAATTTATATCACAATCACATCATATTTTTCTCAATTTTGTCCACTTCTGACTGTATCACCAACAGACCAAAGGTATTATAAAAACAAGTAGAATGTATCAGTATCTTGATTACATGTTTTTGTATTGAACATTTTCTAAGATTCAAATTGTTCAATAGTCCCCTCCCTGTTTAAACATTTAAATGTTTAGCCATTTCACAAAGGCTGACACTTGCCCCAGTTTTTCTGCATTTGAGCGTGTTTGTAGGCCTATACGTGTGCATGCTTAAACCATTGCTATGACGTCACACTATTGTTAAAGTGTGGATTGGGAACTACGAAACTGTTAAACTGGTCAAAAAGTGTGGATTCGGAACGACGAATCTTTAATAAAGTATGGATTCGCCACACTTTGAACATGTCGGACAATTGTCCATAATGAGCATTAATAGGACCGTCTGCATGAAAACTTTTCTTCCGAAAATGAGCAATGCATCTTCACTGTCAAATTTAGTCTGGTTCCCAGACCAAAAGATTCCGACTATTCCTGATGAATCAGGGGTCAGAGGTAGTCCCGGTAAATACATGTATTACAACACGTGACTATGACTGGGAGGAATTCCTCCTTTTTCGAAAAAATCGAGAAGTTTGAAGTTCATCATTCATTGACTTGACAGATAGTGTCGGTATTTCGAGTATAATATATATAGGTTTTTATTAACTTAATTGCTTAAAAAAACTTTAAAAAAGTTATTAATTAAATTCCATTGCTTTTTTTTTATTTAACTGAAATTCAACACACGATTTTGCACTCGGATGTATACGAGGGGCGAACTTTCTCCGCCGTAACTGCAAAAACTACTTTGAGTCAGAAAGAAATCGTTGTCTGAACTATCCATGTTGATGGAAGGAGCCTACACACAAATTGACTTGGTTGTACGGGTGTGGCATTACACATGCCAAACACGCCACAATGCTTGATTACGTATAAGAGCCTCGAAAAAATCCCTTGTAAATTACCCAAATGGCCTAGACTCGACACGAGATATGCAAGTCTTTTAATCTCCACTCACTGGACTGTTAATGACAATACTTCTTTTGACGCAATGGTTTAAGTCAGAGAATACACTCGCAAGTGTGGATTCTTAATTTACAAATTACGAATCCACACGTTCTCGTGTATTCTCCTTAACATACACACATGTACATGTAAGTGAGCCACTGACAATCAGCCTCACCAACCTTATCTACAAAATAGATAATTCGGAATGGGCTGTCCTTTCACATAACAAGCTTCTAATCGCTATACACAAGCAAAGAACTTTTCATAAATCTCAAAGACTCCAAGCTGAACTGAAAGAAACACTTTGTCATGATCAGGAGATACAATTTTATCAATTTGGACAATGGGGCTGCCAATCACTCACTGGAAGTTTTTTTTTTCAGTACTAGGACAATTTTATTTTACATGGGTTTTTTTTTCCAAAGACTTTGGAATAGTAGTTTCTATAAAGAAAAATGGTGGATACATAAAAATAAAACTTCATCTGCGTTTTCTTTTATGGAAAAAAATCAAGACACAATCAGATTGTTTGGAACTACAGTATTTTAGGGGCAACACTGGGGCATTGAAAAAGTCAAAACACAGTAAACTGTGTACATTATACATGATTGACCTAATAGACCTTTATCATGTTGTCACCATTTCAGTCATGTTCCCTGTATCCAATAACAGTACTGAATGATAATGTTTTTTGTACTTGGTTACATTGATTTGAATGGGAAAAAAATCAAATGGCTGCAACATGATAATGGTCTATAGCGGGCAGTTATTGAAACCGTATAAACTCAACTACCTTGAATGTAATCAAGTAGTGCGGTGCTTACATGTACGTTAGTTGTTCGTGAAATTTTTTTTCATGTACAAGTCAAAGGCAGATTGCATAAACGTAGGTCCCTTTTTCATAATTTGGGTTTCGCTTAAACGTTTTGGAAAATTTGTAAACGGATTTTTTTTTTTTTTTTTTTAGTTTAAAGTTGTAAATGTCACATCGTAGTATGTATCAGACTCTGGCTTGTTATGCATGTGCCATTGGATTTCGGGTTCTGTAGATATTTATTTCAAAGCTTATAACATGAAGTGGTGATTTTCAGTCCAAAAACCAAAACAAGTCAAAAACTAGACGTTGCCAACCATTTACTGCATGTTTTATAAAACACCCCTCTGACTCTAATATGGAATGTCCCTCTACAACTCTTTACCTTATAAGGAGATTGGCGCGCGAGTCGTGCGTACTACGCGATGTCGCGCAGAATCCACCTGGGGCATTGCGTTGTGAATTTAGGACTATAAAACACTGACTCACTGGTAGTATTGCGCATGCCTAAGTGAGGATTGTGAACGTTCAACCAATAAAACGGTAACAGGCATTGGATTTTTAGGAGTCCAAATTTCATGTGACACTGGAAAAGTGTTTAAGACCAGCTAGCCATGTTTTTGACCAATAGGAATGGGTAAACTGTCTCAAGTATTTATGAATGTTTAATAAAAACAATTTTTTCAATGGAACTGTGTGTTGGCAGTGTTTTAAAAGAAGCAGTCCTTTCTCTTGAGTGCAGTGGAAAACAACATAAAAGTAGCACCCAGCAGCAACCACACTTTCCCGTCACAAATAAGCCTTGTCATACATTAGTGTGTCTGCAGTTAGCAGTCACCTCCTTTGTGATCATAATGTCAGGCCAAGATATGAATAATCATTGCTGTTCTTTATATCTCCTAGGATGCAAATGAATGCTGGGTTCAGTTGGTACGCTTGTTACAACAACAGTTGACTGTGAATACAAACGGAGAAAACCAACCAACAGACGGTGCCTCAGCATCCAAAAAAGGCTTTATTGACCAGTACTTTGGTGGAAAGTTTGACAGCAGGTAGAAGTCAAATTTAACTTGTAACTTTCTTGTTATGTGTTTTTACACTATACATGTCCTTTGACAATGTATTTGCTCTTGAGGAATGAAGATAGAACATATTTGTAGGCTATATCAGTGTGAAGGATTGTCTGGTTGGTGTCTTCTAAAAGAAAAACCTTCAAATAATCATGATCTACACACACCTTGCAGCCCAGTAGTGCTTGGAATGCAGGATTCATTACTGTGTGTTGAAATAACATTGTGTGCCTGGCATGCCTTGGTTCATGGTCATAAGTATGTATGTACCAACACAAGTAAAGCTTAACACTTGTCCAGAGGAAAGAACATTTTGTAACGTCATCAGCAGTGTTGTAGTACTCATGACGTAACTAAGTACTGAGTACTTTAAGAGTAGTTAGTCGATATGTCTCCGGAGTACCGCTATCGAAATGACGGTACTCGTACTCAGGCAGCAAAGTACTCGTACTCGACATGTCGAAATTGTACTCATACTCGAATAGCAGTATTAAAAAAAAATGGTATAGCTTGACTTACCACTGCCTTATTTTATCGATACTTTCAGTTTGAAATGGTTAATTGGCTTGTGGAGAAGTCAAAGTTTCCTGACTTTCCTCTGCACACGTCCGGACAAACACAATTAACAGCTACCGGTAGCCGTGAGTGGGTCTGTATATCGGTCTGACTGGGCCTGGGCCAATTTACGCACAATGACCCATTTGCCATATGTGTGTACAATTGCCAATCATGTACGTGAACGCCGAGGTGTTACCTCATACACACTGCGTTACATAATTACTTCTGCATTGCACGTGCACGCGTCTTGCCCCGCAGAAAGTTCTGCAATCCCTCAATCTCATGTCTGGCAGGAAAGCTCACAGTAATCAAATGGTTACATTGCAGAGATTCAATATTTTACTTGCACAGTAAGTTACAAGCCTTTATGATCATTTTCAACTTTTTGGCATGATAAAACAAAACAATTGTTGATTGCTGTGATGTGAGATATGTCGTTTTAACACCCTCGGCTTTGCCTCGCCTCAGGTGCTATGCACCCTTCGGGTGTTCCAAACGCCTTATCCCACATCACACCAGTTATCAATTGTTAAATGTAAAACCACATTGTAACATGCTCACCTTCAATTCAGGGTTGATATTTGTGCAGAGGTTTGAGATTGTGCTTTACTTTTAGTATGAAAGCCACAGAGAAATATTACCCTTTTTAAAAATCCAAACGAACAACACAAATTATTCCAGGCTCTGAGAATTGTACTTTGTACATGTAGATCCTGCTTCATGTCTGTGATTCTTTCAAACAATAATTAGTGAGTTACATGAATTAATGGCAATACTCATATTGTATGCACGTACTTACATGTTTATAATACTGAGTGCTCACAAAGGACAAGATTGCATTTGTGTTCTGGTGTGCTCAGATTTATGCACGTGTTCTACATTAACCCCGAGGACCGACACACAAAGGGAGAACAACAGATCCTTTGAGTCCTCGGGAGTTGGGTCTTTTGTTGGAAACAGTCCTCTGTATTAAGTTTGTGTGCTTAGTCTATGGGAGAGTGTTAATTACAGGGACAAAGGGAAACACAAAGCATTGTCCTCGAGAGTATAGTAAAACAAGAGTGTATGGTTAGGATGTGTACACAACCCTATTTTCATCTGTTATGAGCCCAGCCCTGTGAGGCAAATGCACCTAAACCTGGACAAACAGAATTTTTTAATGTTTTGTTATACTTCCTTTTAGTCTTAAATGTGTAGAAGCTCCAGAGGAAGAGGCAAGCAAGTCAACAGAGCAGTTTCTGCAGTTGAGCTGTTTCATCTCTCAGGATGTCAAGTACCTTCACACAGGACTCAAAAATGTAAGAAAAAGAGGCTATTTACTGATTTCTAATCACGAAGTCAAGGTTCAGATTTACTCAAAAGAATATGTGTATATGTACATGAGGTGAGTTTGTTGTGGGATTCCTACAAAAATAGGTTCGGGCGTATTGTAAGACCTGGAAGCAGACCCAGTTTATCCAATCGTGCCAATAGGCACAGTAGGCACTGTGCCTAAGGCCTACGAAAAAATTGGGGCCTATGAAAAATGTGAGGGCCTACAAAAATACCACAGTGTACAAATAGGCTTTTAGAGCTCAATTTGGCCTGTCTTGCTTAGTACATCAACATGAAATTGGTGCACTACGGCCTACGAAACACTGGTGCCTAGGGCCTACAGAACACTTAATCCGGCCCTGCCTGGAAGCATCTGAAAACAGTTTTGGAATGCTGATAGGGGGAACTTTCGCAATTATTATGTTTCCAAAATTACTTTTTGGAAAACAAATTCATGTTAGATGCCATTTTTGGCCAAAAAGTATGACAATGGAGATTTTGCCAAAGATGTATGTATGTCCAAAACTATTTATCAAAAGTTCTTGCATTTTTTTTTATCGGTTCCTGTGGCATCCCTGACCAACACTTCATTTGGTTAAATAGAAATAAATTGGTAAAAAGCCGCTTCAGCAGCCATCTGTTAGAAAACAGCTGTGTCAGGGCCAACTGGGAAAAAGGGAACTTGATATTTCCAGAAAGTCTATTTTGAAATTAACAATGTTAAATTCAACACATTCTTGTGGCATCCCCGACATGTACTTTGCATGTTCGATTATAGAATAAATTGAATAATAATGCTTTTACTGGCCTTTCTTGGGGCGGGGGGGCATTTTGGAGAGAGGCACAATTCCATGGTGACTTGCGTTACATTTAACAAGGGTGCTCTGTCAACTCTGTACTGTTATGCTATTAAATCAAAGCATCGCACTTTTTGCAGGGTGGATTCTCCACAGAAGATCCCTTGAACTTGAGTGAATGAACTACAAAAAGAGGCCAACAAAATAAGTTTCTTTTGGTTTGGCAATAAGGTTTTTATGGGCAACTCGTGTTACAAAAAAGACAAGGCAAAAGTTTAAATACCTGGCGTTTAAGAATTTCCCCATTAATGTTCTGTGCACTGTTGGAATTGTGTTCTTTGTCCTTACATCATTAAGATGTAAGTCATATGTCACCATACTAATTATTTCAATGTATTCAATCATGAGATTTCGGAGGACATATTTTGGTAACTCGCATTACTGTAACTGCGTTGAGGTAACTCATGTTACAGTTTGTCCGCCCATCTTTGGTACAAGTTAAAACAAGTAAGAAACTAAATTTCAAACCCCAAAACTCTTTTGGCATAGAAAATGAACCTCTCGCTCTGCCTTCATAACAAAAACTCACAATAACATTTGCATTTTGCATTTGAAAACAAGATGCAAATTTTACTCCTTAAAATCCATAATTTTACCCCCCTAAACAGGTTTTAGACACAAAAAAATACATTTGACTGTATTCCATCTCACTTGCACCTCAATCAAATAAAAGGCAGTGTTGTAGTACTCGTACTCAGTACTCCTACTCGGGTATTACTCGAGTACTTTTTACACCTCAGCCGAGAGGCTCGAGGGGTATTGTCATCACCTAGAGCGTCCGTCCGTCAGGCCGCCCGTATGTCGGGCCGGACGTCTGTCCGGGCAGCTTAGTTTCCGGATGATAACTTGAGTTAGAAATGTTGTTTGGGGGTTGTAACTTCGTTAGGGGGTTGCCCTTAGGAGTAGGCAAGTTGGAATTGGTTTTGGGGTCAAAGGTCAAGGTCACTGTGGTGAGTTAAAGATCAATGGTTTCCGAATGATAACTTGAGTTAGAAATCACATTTTGCTGTCTAACTTCGATAGGGGGTTGCCCTTGGGTATAGGCAAGTTGGAATTAGTTTTGGGGTCAAAGGTCAAGGTCACAGTGGTGAGTTAAAGGTAAATGGTTTCCAGATGGTAACTTGAGTTAGAAATGAAATTTTGGTGTCTTACTTTGGTAGGGGGTTGCCCTTGAGAGTAGGCAAGTTGGGATTGGTTTTGGGGTCAAAAGGTCAAAGGTCAAGGTCACCGTGGTGCGTTAAAGGTAAATGGTTTCCGGATGATAACTTGAGTTAGAAATGAAATTTTGGTGTCTTACTTTGGTAGGGGGTTGCCCTTGAGAGTAGGCAAGTTGGGATTGGTTTTGGGGTCAAAAGGTCAAGGTCACCGTGGTGCGTTAAAGGTAAATGGTTTCCGGATGATAATTTCAGTTAGAAATAAAATGTTGGTGTCTAACTTCGGTTTCCCATTGGTACAGGCATGTTGGGACTGGTTCTGGGGTCAAAGGTCAAGGTCAACCTGTTGAGTTAAAATTTAATGGTTTCCAGATAACTTGACTCTGGCTGAGGGGTTTCAACAGCAACACTGTTATTTTTTTTTTTAGAGTACTTGTACTCGTACTCATACTCGTACTCAAATGTCAAAGTACTTGTACTTGAAATGACGGTACTCATAGTATCATACTTGGGCAGCAAAGTACTCATACTCGACATGTCAAAATTGTACAGAGGCTTATTAACAGCTAGCAGTGACTGGGTCTGTATGTAGGTCTGACTGGGCCTGGGCCAATTACGCACAATGACCCATTTGCCATATGTAGGCACAATTTGCTCTTTTAACACTTCCGCCATTGGCATGCAGAGCCTTGGTCTGGCAACTTTTCACAATAGATATAGCCGATTCAGTGATTCCCGTGTCGGGGTTCAGATCACTGAACCAGGTATTTTTATTGTGCAAAGTTGCCAGAACGAGACCCTGCATGCCCATGGCAGAGTGTGAACAGAGCGAATGGCCAATCATGTACGTGAAGCGCCGAGATGTTCCTCAAATGGTCGTTTGAGTAACTTGGGTGATTGCAGCAAGGCTGTTTTCTGAAGCCCTTTGGGCTCCCTATCCGGATCCAGCCCCATTGCCAACATGCAAGAATGGAGAAAGAGACGGATCGAAGCCGGGGTTTGGAAAACGGCCCCCTAGTCTAGTTCTGGCGTCAGGCCCACAGACCTAAGATTGTCACGTCAGGGAAGAAGACTATATGCGTAGTACACATATATGTTACCACGAATATATGACACATTGCACGTTGTATGTACCGTCCACATTCACTTGTCAAAAATTGTCGGCCTGTGAAGAATTTGTGGCACTTTTGTGCCTAAGTTGTAACTCGTTTTGACAAAAATCATGAAATTTGTCATCTAAATACTCGTACTTGGAAGTACCAGTATTCCGTATGGCTGTGTGAAAAGGGCTGCGGTTGGGATTGGCATCATTTGCCTGGCTATCAGTCATCATGGCAAGACCTCAGTTTAATGCTCAAGGGCAAATGATTCCAATCCCAAACCACATCAACCCTTTTTTTCACAACTTGCAGGATTTTACACATCTTACATAACACAGCACTGAAATTCATTAAGGCAAGGAACTTGGTCACAGTGTCCAAAAATGTTGCAATCAATTGACCATTGTGCAGTGATGCGTAATGGAAATGAAATGAAACTCTTGGGGGGTTTGGCCAAGGATAAGAAGTATCTGCGCAATTAAAAAAAAATTAAATTTATTTTGTGTTTTGTCATTATTTCAAAAATAGTCAGACAAACATGTTTTTTGGGACATACTGTATATATAGTCGTAAGGCGGGTTGATACTTTATGCAATAGGGTAAGCGAAGTGAATTTCATGACGTCAAAAAGTTTCATTGCTACTTGTAGTAAATATCCAAATGAATTCTCTTCGCACTGAAATTGATGTGAAGTATAAACCAGCATTACATGCAAGGAAGAAAAACATGTCCAACTAACAACCAGCAGAATTTGGTCCAATTGTAAATGTATGCCTGTACATGTATGAATCAATACAATCACACAGTGCTCGATAGTTTGGAGTGGTATAGGGAGTAATCAGTAGGTTGGTTTGAGATGGTGCAGAGACTAATGGATTAATGGTTAAGTTGAGAAAGCAGTCATCTTCTAAAATTTGGACAGATTTCATCTTTTAAAAAAATACTTTTTAAGAACCGACATACATTTATAGGGGGTAGACCAAAACCGAAAGAAAGTCACACCCATTTACCCAGTGTTTGCAGTGGAACAAATGTATATTTGGTTGTTTGTATGTGCCATTATAATTAATGATTTTTTCATATGTCGTTTTTCACAGAGACTAACAGAAAATATTGAAAAACATTCACCATCTTTGGAAAGAAATGCACAGTACATCAAAGAGGTAAGAAAGGCCCTAAATAACACAAAACAAACATAATCTGAAAACTGTTCACTTTTACGGTAGAAAGAAAACAGTGGTACCCGGTACTTGACATTTTGAAAGACTCGAATATGTACACTGTAGATCTCAATAAGCGCTACAAGAGATGAAAACGTGACCGACAACAAACGTGAAGAAAACGTTTTCAGTGTGCATCATTTAGCTGTTGCATTCACTTCTCAACGAGTAGTACGTGCAATGATGTTCACACTCGCTCCCAGTTGTTGTTACATTGTGAAATGCTATGCACACACGGAAAAATGAGGTTGAAAACATGAATAACAAGTTGCTATCTTTCCAAATGTTAATCACACAGCTGTCAAGTGTTCTAGCCAGGCATCAAATAGCGCTAGCACCCGCTACGCTTTCGGAAATAAGCGCTACGCTTTAATCGCGCCGCTACGCTACCGCTAAAATTTTGGTTGCGAAAAAAGATATCTGCTTCCAATTCTGTTTGTTCGTATACAAGCGCAGCGCCTTTGAACACTGGCCGTATGACACAGCGAAAAAAACGATCCAACCGAACGTACCCCGTATGATACCCTACCGTGATGCTGTGCCATTCCTATGAACATAATACGTACACGCATTCGCTATGAAAGCAATAAGCACGTGCTGTTTTGTGCTGCGTAGATACAGTGCTACGTACGGATGAACTGTCACCAACATGTCACGTACAGAGCACTCTGTGGCCCACACCATTTTGCGTTATCGGGTGTGCTTTCCTAAGGTCAATATTTACAAGCATTTTAATTGTTTCAAAATTACAAATAACACTTTTTATCAAGTCCGAAACATTTCGCTGTTCGAAAAATAAGTTCTTCAACGTCGAAACATAATTTTCGTAAAGGATTTATTCGAGAAACAATGTAAAACTCCAACGAAAGGTTAAAGCACCCCTATGATATCAATGGATCACTCCATAAAGATGGCCGCACATGAAGAATTTTTTTTTCGAAGAATGTCGCTGTCGAAAAGTTGGATTTTTGACTACTACTCGTTGCTGATAATAACAGTTTGGTAGTAAAAAGGGATCTGTTTGTTCTTAGCACAAAACCAATCAACAAGTATTGCAACAAAGCAAGTTTTTTTAGCGCTCCATGAATGCGTTGCTCTCTCAAATGCTGAGGGAAAATTTGGTCGCGTAGTTTGCCGGCGTAGCTGGGATAGGAAGCAATTCCTGGTGATTATTTCTCATTGTCATTATCTACAATTATATTTTTTACCATAACAAAAATGGTATTTCTCCTTCACACTGTGTTGTTGCATGTTGAAATTGCAATCAACGACAACTTTTTCTGTCTGAGACCTCCATGGTTTTACAATTTCTCTTCCTGCCGATGGTTTTATTTACAAATTTAAAATCGGAACTACTGCTACAGCAACGCTACAAGGCTTTTTGAAATTGAAACTGGGCTGTCAGTGTCTCATGAGAATGAGATGTTCTTATTCCTCCATGTAAAACCTTGTACATGCATGCCTTATTACTCCCTGTTTTAGTTTTAGATTGATTAAATTACACTGACTTCAAACTTGAATTCAATGAATAGTTACATGAATATGAAATGTTCATGCGATTTGTTCTCGCACTTAATATTGACAAAGTAAATCTCAACTTTTTATAAAACGTTGAGGAACTACTAAAAATGGATAAACATCAGAAAGCATCGATCTTGGAACAATTTATCTTCTTCTTCTTCATTCATTCATTTTCATGATGACTTGATGAGTTGGGCCCAACTGTCCCTTGTCGAGCATAGTGTTGGAAAGAGATGGACCACTCAGACCAGTTTCTAGCTCGATGGATGTTTTCAGGGTCATGTTGGGACAACCTTTTTGTCGAGGGGCTTCAGGATTCCAGAGGAGAACTTGACTAGCTGGCTCATTATGTCAATTTATACATTGTAAACATGTTCCAAAATTTGCAAACAGAAGAAACTTTACAAGAGCAAGAGTATCATTGAAACAAATAAAACAAAATTTCTTATTATTTTAAACACTTCTGCTTAAAAAAAATCAGGGGAAAGTGGCAGGGAATCGCCTCAGATTGCACCACAAAGCATCTAGACCCCACGCCGTAAGGGCTTTGCGCTCCGCGCTCGCATTAGTCGTCGAACCAAAATTTCCCCTACACTATAATTTCACCCTGGCTAGAACACTACTGCAGCCGTCAATTCCGATTCCATCCCAGATCGTCGCGAACACCAACGACTCCATAATTGGATTTCTATAACAAACATGATAAAGCACACTGTAATTCATCCTGCGTCATTGCTAGAAGTGCTCGTTGGAATAGTAATAATCAGCTTAATTATTTACACTCTTCATAGGAATGTTGTTTTGAATGTATCCCAGTAATTCCAGAACAGCTAAAATAATGAAAAACGCAAAGACTATCCCTATTAGATTGCTAGAACAACCAAACATCTCATGTGCATTTCAAAGCACAGGAGAAATCTGTGTTCAACAGGGAGCTTCATTGGCTTCATTTTGACATTTTTATTCACGGTATTTTGACATTCTTCAAATATTTCCAACAATTTAGTAGATGTTTTGGTGTAGAGAAGATAGGCTTTGACATCAGTATTGACATGTTTTTTGTAGGAAAAGATGAACAAATTTCAAAGACTGTTGTCGACATACATGTCTTTCAGAAACGTAAACAAGCCACCGACAATTGACATAAACAGTATTTAAATGAGACATTTTGTTTGATAATCTGTGAATTCTTTGTGACTTTAGTCCCGGATCAGTCGTCTTCCTGCTTATCTACCGATTCAGATGGTGAGATTCTACTATAAGGAGAAGGAGAACATTAATGCCAAGATCTTGAAGGTAATGAATGCTTTGGTCTTAGCTTTAAAGGGAATATACATCATTTGCTTTTGCTGTAATTTTCAGAAATGGATGGAATTGGGGGGTTGGAAATATATAGCAAATATAGTTACACTGACTTTTTTTAGGTTTTGGGTTCGAAAATGCTATAAAAACCAAGAAAAACAATCATTTATCTGTAGTCTGGTTCCCTGACTCCATATAAGAAGAAACAGAGCAGTTTACATACATTGGGGAATTGTAAGGTCAGGGAACCAGTCTAGCTGGCTTGTACCCGTTCATAGGTGTGTAATCGATTGCAAACAAGTGCGATGGTCCATTGGGGCCAGTATTTGAAAAAAAAAGCCAGTTTTTCCAACGCTGGTCGGCCGACCAGCGTTGGAAATTGATACAAAACTACCACTTTTCTTGAAAATGACAGTATATCAGGTGCCATGATTTTACAGGATGCTTTACACTGTCATTCACTAACAGTCCAGCAAGGTATTTCAAAATGATTTGGTAGTTTTATTTTTTGATGTTTGCAAATGTTGTATTTTCCCTTTAAAAAAATCTTTCGGAGTAAAAGTAAATGAAAGTGAATCGGAAACAAGTCATGTAGCTGACTTTATGGAGGGTTCCTTTTTCCATGCCAAAACCTAAATCTGTCAAATTTTCAGCAATATCCATGTTGCGTTACTTTGTTATATTTTTCATCATTTTATACTTTTATTTTTCCTCATGATGGTGATGCAGACTTTGGAATGATGAATAATACTGTGAAGAATGAAATTCTAATTGGACTAAAATAAAATCAAAAACTTTCCTTTTTTTAATAGTAAATGTACACTTCAAACAATTTGAATCAAACAGAATCAGGGGGGGAGGTCAAATGTCACTAAAGAATTTAAATATGAAATGGCTTCTGCTGACGTAAATAACTGTACAGGGTGAGTAAAAAAAAACGAAACCCAAATGTCGGGACCATTGTTTTAGTGAAGTTCTGCATGTAGCACTTCCAATTAATACAGATTGATTTGAAACTAGGCACGCACAGACAAAGAAGCATAATATAGTCCTAGATCCTACGTAAGTAACGACATGATGACGTGATCAGGTGACAATATCTTAAAGGTGCTAAGTCCTATATCTACAGAACTTCAAGTGTGATTGGGTTGAAACTTATTATGTTCATTGGAAGGAACGTGTTGTAGATAAATATTTAGGTAGTCCGTCAGTATTTAATAATAATAATCATAGTTTGCAGTGAGCACATTCACATTATTTGCATCATATTTCACACTGATAAGCACAGTGTAACAAAACAAACGTTTGATGTATGTATGGAGTTGAACCAAAGGTGCTAAACATCCCAAAGTGTAAAATCTACCACCCTGCTGTTTGAGTATTTTTTTGTGATATCATTCATCATAAAAAGGTACATGTAATAACTTGCGCGTAAGCATGCATTAATTGTCAATGGTACACCCAAGTACTGTATTTCGACATTCATGAATAGATTTGTGTGTGTTGTTGCAGGATGTGAAATACCCCATGGTCCTAGATGTATTTGACCTTTGTACCAAAGAGCTTCAAGAAAAGTTGGTTCCAATTCGTCTCAAGTTTAAGGAGATGGAAGACAGGAAGCTGGAAGAAGCACAGAAGGTCAGTTACAAGGAGCATTTCTTTTCTTGTAATACTTGCTCTTAGTCGCTTTGTCAGTTAATACATTTATTATGTAACTCAAAATTCAGGCGCAGATCCCGGGGTTCCAAAACAAGCCCACCTCTGTCAAAAAATATTTGGGGTTTTTTTCATAGAAATTCCCAAAAAAGCAATTCACACCCCCCCCCCCCCGCCTGCTCTGACATCCCTCCCCTCCAGATATATACTGGTATAATGTGTTCCTGTTCAAAATACAGACAGAGGCAGCTTAGATAGGGGGTATTTGTACACCATTCTGTAATGTAGTGTTCATTTGAACAGCGACCCCTATTGAAATATGGTACCAGCCTAGATCTGCCCCTGAAAAATCCTGGATCTGCCCCTGAAATTAATACATGATTTTATTCAGAGGATAAATTTATTAGTATTTCTAATTGAAATGTACAGATACATTGATTCCTTTATTATTAAAAGTTAAAGTCATGATAAAACATGGCTTACTAAACCTGGTCTATGATTAATCACCAGAATGAAACCGAGAAAGCTAATAACTTAAGGACTCACTCGACTTACACTTGTGAGTATTCAGAAAACCAAAACACACAAATTACATAAAATTAAATTGACAACAGGGTTCTCCCCAGGATTTTTTCAAACCTGTGGGGGAAGTTTTGTTGTGATTCACCTACCTGCAAAGCCACGGCGAGGGGTTCGGGCCCGCTTAAGGGCCCCTTAAAATGTTGAACTTTAGAGGCTCTCTGGTGCATTTTAGAGCAAATCTGGGGAGTCTTTAAGGAAGATTTTTCCTTAAAATTTAGAGGAGATCGTGTGATATTTTTTGTAATTAAAGAAAAAAAATTAGAAAAATTTTAACTTTAAAAAAAATCAACATTTCAAAACCTGTGTTAAAACTTTCTGATCTAGAAAGTATGGATTATATTTACAAGCAAGTTTCAAATTAAAAAATTAAGGTGAAGAAAAAAATCACTTTTGCGTCCGATTACATGCCTTTCAAAATAGCGTCGGTAGGTCGGAAAAATTATTTCGCCAATTTTTTGGGCTGCTGATTGAATCATGGAGGAATAAAAACACATGATTGAATGGAGCATATTGAACAAGGAATCATGTAGTTTTGTGCCTGGATTATTTTCCTTTGCACCACGAAAATTATCAAGGCTGACCATCAAAAGTGATTAAAACTTGCCTCACCTAATTAAAAATATATTTGAGGTGGTTGATTCCACTATATGCTTAACGTACATCACGGCCCCTGGCGCCGTCAACATTCAGTCTGGCCGGCCATACATCGTGACGTGCACATGGCGAAGTATTAGTGTGCATTACTGCACTATGTACGGCCCATCCCACGTGGCCGAAAATTTTGCACTACTGCTTCTAAGAAGCACGCTACGATGTTTCGCCACAAGTTCGAGCTTTGCAATCTCGTCATTTTAATGGAAAATACATACACAGAAAATAAAGATCACGTTCTGTGAATTAATTTGCAGAAATTCTCTTTCTCAATCGATTTTTGTTTGGTGTTTTTACGATCCAACTTCGGAGGACATCATCATCATGTATGCACGCACGAGGCGGTAGTCACTGGTTCCAGTCCTTCATCATAGCTTGATACTGTTAGCATGCGAAGGGAACCAGTGTACCATGCTGTATGCGCTGGGTGCTGGCGGTCGACACGAAAGACCCGTCATCGTGTGCATTTTGATCACACATGCATCAGAAATACGGGATTTTTGTCAAGATTTTGCATGTTAAGATGAAATAATGGCATATGAAACGATTATGTTGTGCAGTTTAATGGCTTGTATAATAATTTTATTGTGCGTATCAGGGGCTGAAAAATGTGATCGGCATTTTTGTCGGCGTATCGGGCCGCAATTCCAGCGTATCTGGCCCGATACGCACCCTTGTACTTGGGGAGAACCCTGGACAATCACACTGTCTTGATTTCTACAAAAGGTATATTACTACTACACGTTGAGAATCAACAGAACATATGAACGCATCAGTCCTTGTACCAACCCTAACCACCCTGCATGTTACTCCCTATACTGCCCAATACTACCCCCTCACACCCATCACTGCATTTTTGCCGATACATGCAATGTACATGTAATCGGTTAAAAACATAGAACTGGTAAAAAGACAATCATTTAACCACCAATTCTTGCTGGCCCTGCTGAGGCTTAAAATTGCCCACTTCAATTTCCAAATGTTAATGTGAACCATAGAGCTAGCTATATTAAATTACTAGAGCGCTAACTCATGTACCAAGTGATGCCTGATGGGGACATCCATGTTTGTTCACAACCTATGGAGAGCTAGAAATTGTGTACGTATTTTGTACGCCATTTGCATATCTGCGTTTGTATTCCATATAGGTGTGTCATAGAAGCTGATACGCCCAAAACCGAAATACACGATCAGCAAATGAGCGTGTCATTTTGCTCTACGCAAACAGCGCAACGCGTGTGCGTATTCGCTGCAGATGCTTTCGTCGTGACGTTTTTTGGAACCATCATGACACGCTTAAGTTGTTTGCATATGTTCTACTTGCACATTGCATTTAGAATTAAATCCATCTAATTTCATTATGTTCTACTAACACGCACATAAATTCAAATGTCTGCACCCAGAGCGGCATCAAAGCTTCTCCTCACGCAAGAATGAAGAGTTAGCACTCTAGTAATTTGATATAGCTCTATGGTGTGAACGTAGGTTTATTCAGGTTTGTACTGGTAGGTATAAATGAATATGTATATGTGCATTGTACATGTACTTGTTCACTTACTCACTCCACACAATGGCGCATTTATGTTTTCATTGGACTTCAGCTGGTATTTTTTTCCTGTGTTCATAAACAAAGAGTTGCGAGATTTCCTTACTAGGTCTGATTTTGTTCTGTTGCAAGGTTCTATTGGAAATGGATTGATATAGGAGCTGTCAAGAAAAACACATTTCAACTTACCTATATTTTTTTTTTTCAAGCACTTCTAAATGCTTACAAGATTATATCTAAGAACATACCAGAGTATGGCTTTTTTGCATGATTTATAGTTTGGTTTGTCTTGTATTATTCCCAGGCAAAGCAAGCAGGAATGAAGCAGCCAACACTACCTGTAGAAGAGTCTGTCAAACTACTCGCCTATGATTTCCCTGATGGTAAGCTGACAATGTGGAATGTTTAGTATCCTGTAGGCCTGGGTGACTCAAATCATTTTGAGTCCACACTGATGCTGTCCAGGAGTCATGATTCCAATCAGAATCAACACCAGATCTCACCAGAAAACCACCTCAGAGAACAGTGCCAAACAAACCCATTTCAAGCCGTCAAACCCTCACCGATGACTACACGTGCGTGCACAAGATGGAAGGTGCTGTGTCCTATCCAGTCTTACTAATGGAGATCAATGACTATACCTCATACATATTCATGATGGAAAGCTGAATTCTCATTGGTCCATTCACCATCACGTGCCAGATGCTATTTTTGCACACACAGGGTAAATTCGCATGCATTGTAAACTGTCGCATGGGTTACCCGTGCAACAGTGTACTATGCATGCACTCTACAAAGTAATCGTGGAAATGATAGTAGAACGGGTGTAGTATGCACGCGCGAACATCGCCCTAACTGGCTACATATGAAAAGATGGCGGTGTAGCGTCATGCGTAATTGTTAATTAGCGTTTCCCTGAACTGGACAATAAAGATGTCTCCTCTACTGAAAAAGTTATCCACAATACGGTATAAACTCTAAGGAGCTAGGCTACTGTATTTGCAAACGAACTGAACTTTTCTGAGGTTACGTAATAATATTCTTTTGGTGAGCTGGACAAGTTTCTCCAAATATTTTTGCCCACACGGTGCATACTGAAACGGGAAAATTCGGCAACTGAATATATATGAGGTATAGTGTGAACAAAGATAACATATTTCGGGTGGATAGTCGATATTAGCTCCCCTCGGTATTGGAAGTTGACAAAGTAGTTCCCTCGGCTTCACTTCCAATGTCGCAGGGAGCTAATATACAAATATAACATGGTTTGAGGTTGGACAGTCGATATTCGCTCCCCGAGGTATTGGAAGTTTCGCCTCGGGAACTAGTTTGTCAACTTCTAATACCGAGGGGAGCTAATATCGACTGTCCACCCGAAATAAACCATGTTATATTTGTTTTACTATACCTCATACATATTCAGTTGCCGATTTTTCCTGCAGTATGCATCCATAAAAAAATGTTCGGAGAAACTTGTCCAGCTCACCAGAAAAATAATATTGCTCAAACTCCGAAAATGACAGTTCGTTTGCAATACATGCAGTTACTAAGGTTGTAAATACAATTGTTTGTGGAAAACTTTTTTTTAGCACATGCATGTTTATATTGTCCACAATATTCTCCAATTCAGCATCATTCAGCTAGGGAAAGCGCTTATTATCATTTACGTGTGCAACCGTCTTTTATGTGTAGCTGTAGCGCGATGTTTGCGCGTGCGTGCTTCACCCGTGCGACAGTTCAACGATTGCTTCGTAAAGCGCATGCGTAGTAGACTGTCGCACGGGTAACCCGTGCAACAGTCTACTGCGCATGCGTACTTAGCCTGTGCGTGAATGCTCGTGCGCATGTTTGGTAAACAGCAAAAATAACATCTGGCACGTGATGGTGAATGGACCAGTGAGAATTTGGCTTTCGGTCATGAATATGTATGAGGTAAAGTAATATTGACTGTCCACCCTCAAACCATGTTATAGTTGTATACTGCTTTCTTATGGTTTTATATTTACCATAATTTTCGGAATATAAGCCGCGCGGCGTATAAGCCGCAGTACGCACAAATCTGCAAATTAAGATTTGAAGTCGGCGTATAAGCCGCACCGGCGTATAAGCCGCACCGACTGCAGTGGTTTTAATTTTGTAGAGCCTCCAAATTCTAGTCAAAATGCTCTGAACCAGTTCCATTTACACTACGAAAGCTATAAAAAGGGCCACAAAAGTTATATCAAATCATTCACAGTTGATACTCTTACAATAATACAAACAAATATGGAAATTGATGATGAGAAATAAACACCGGGAATTACTGCCGGCTGCCCCGTCCGGTCCCAGGCCTTAAACGTTAGCGCATGGCCCAGCAGCTAGCGCCGGCAAATGATGACATTTTCCCCCAGCACTTGAGATATATGTAACCCACCGTGTGTCGTCTGACTGGAGGCTACAAATGCCGCTTTGTGGCAACAGATGCTGATTTGTTTTGTCCTAAGAATAAACAGGTCTGTTTTTACAACAAAACGTATCAAATTGTTGTGATTACTAACGTCAAAATTCAAGTTGCGATCATAACTTTCTTCGAAAATAGTCAACACGATGCTGAAAATTTTATGGACGAATCCATTCATTTCGTAAGGGGTGATTTTTAGCCCCTGCTTTGAGTTTTACATCATTTCTTGAATACATTTCAAGAAAAAATTATATTGTGACATTGAACAACTGATTATTGAATAGAGAAATATTTGGAACTCCATAAAAAGTATTAGTTATCTTTTTTTTCTGTTTTTAAACAGCAGAAATATTGGTAATTATTGTTCCCAAGAAAGTACACCCCTTTATTACAACAAATGGTGTGGTCCATGGGAAAGGCATGCAGCATGCATGCAGCACTAGAATCACGTACGGCCGGTTGTCGATGTCGATGTCAAAGAGACAGCTTTCGCTAGCCGTACTTTTTACCGCTCGGTACCTTTTCGTTGGACGTGCTTTCGGTTTGTATTATGACTTTCTTAATTGATGATTCATTTCAGCAACAGATCTTTCCTTATACATGTACCAGTACATTAAATATACATTTGAATATCATTTTTATTCCTCACGGCTCGGCGTATAAGCCGCCCTGTGTATAAGCCGCAGTAAACATTTTCATGAGCAAATTCAACGTTTTAACCGCGGCTTATTTATTCCGAAAATTATGGTACACTTAACATGGTTGAGTAATCATCACATCAAGGTCCAATATCATGGCTCTGCTTACCGCAAGCGAAAAATCCCTGCTTACTGTAGCAGAAAATTCTGTGCTTACAGTAGGCGTATTTCACGGGTTAGCAAGGAATTTTGGCTTCTGCGCATGCATACATCCCGTAACTAAGGATTGTGTGCTTACAGGGTTAGCACAGAATTTTTCTGCTTGCCCTAAAAGTTTGTAAGAGTTTTGAAGCCAATCTTTGTTTTTATTTCGCCGAGCTCATGAATAATGCATTTTATGATGCAGCCCGATAAAACTAGCGCATGCGCATAAACCTTATGTAACACACAGAGCCTGTGGAACAGCGGTGAAGTGGAGAGGGTACTGGAGGAGCTCATTGATGATTGCATTTGTCTTACTGCCAAGCATGGTGGGGGAAATATAACGGCTTGGCATTCAAATTCTGCAGGAGGAACTGGTGATTGAGTAAACAAAGATGAAATAATGGACAAAAAGGTGTATCATAACCTGCTTGCTAGGCATGGAATACCATTTGGACACCGACTAGTAGGGCAGGCATTCATTTTTCAAGAAGACAACGACCCAAATCATGCCTTTCAGAAGCGTAAGAACAAGCTTTGCCAAAAAGATGTAGCTGGTATGGTGAACATGATGGAATGGCCAACCCAAAGTCCTGACCTAAACCCAATCGAACAAATATGGGACTTGTTGGAACGAGAAATTGACAGACCGAAAGTAACATCCAAAGAAAGTCTAAAGAACTGCAAACTGCAAAAGTGCTGGAATGACATAAGTGTTGAAGAGATTCAGAAATCTATTGACACAATGGCTGCAGGATGCTGAGCTGTGGTTGCGGCAATAGAAGCCGCACAAAATATTGACCTAAATAGGTTTGTCTATGATTCATGGACATATTATCCATCATAATATTCTTGGTATATTCTCGTACTGTATACTTTCTCTCTTTTGTTCTCACCAACTTGCTAGATATTGGTAGTAACAACAGTGGTTACTATGAGCTGCAAGCTGTGCTAACTCATCAGGGCAGATCCAGCTCTTCTGGTCATTATGTTGGATGGGTCCGAAAGAAAGGAGGTATATATAGACTGCATGTTGAGTGTTGAGCCATTTATTCCACATTGGGCATCTGCAACCCCAGGGCTTGAATTGAACGACGGCCACGACGGCCAGTGCCGTCGTTGCCTTCTTACTGGCCGAGGTGCCCCACAAAAAATCCCTGTCTTCACGGCCAGTTTTGCCTTGCCCCATAATTACCTTGGCCGTCGTGCCCTTTTTGCAAAAACATGCATCAGCCTATTAAAACCACTACAATCCTTGATTCCAGTTGTTTTTCCACACATTGACAATGTATTTCGATGCCATGCCAGCCCAATCAGTTGTCTTAATATCTCGCTGAATCAATCACAGGCGCGCAGTACGGCCGTGGCCGGCTGGCCAAACGCCGTCGATTCCCCACTATACGATGTACACACGCACGTACGTACGTAAGTACACCGTACCGACAACTGAATCTCCAGTTCCTGTATGTGCCGATACTTCAAGTAGCGACACCCCCGCCGCAAAAATATATGTCAGTATTCGTACACACACATACCAGCAGGAGTACGTACGGCAGATCTTACGTGCAGTCAACCGACTTTCTTTTTCCCAGTGCTTGCATGCGCGGTACAGAACGCATTGATGTTCGTGTACGAGGCAAACGAGCTTGGGGCATAGTCAAAACACGCGTGCACATGGCGTTCCGAATTCCGATTGTCAAAAGCGGACATTGTAAATGGCGATCGTGTATTAATTATGGGCCTGATTCCCTAAGAGAACAAAATCAACTTTTAATCCACATTAAGAACATGCAGGTAGGTTATAGATAGAGGGAAGGGTTTCGAATATTGAGGCGAATTTTGAGGGGAATTTTGAGGGAAAACGACAACGAAAAAATGCAAGACGAAAAAAGAGATGGCGATCGCACGTCACCAACCATAAAACTGCTTTAAAAAACGTAATTTCTATCCCCAAAAAGTGTTCAAAATTACAAAACAGATGCAATATAAGCTGAGAGAAGTCTGCTTTAGGTTGAAAAGGTACTTTTGTGAATGATAAAATCACCTTTGGCTCAAATTTGATCGAAACTAAAGGGGGCCCTAAACTACATGATCGCTGATATAAATTCGCATTTTTTTAGCTGGCCTCTGTGCCCCTTCTGCAGATATTAGTTTGGCCTTGGTGCCCTCCCGACTGGCCGTGGTGCCCTCTATAATTTTGCTCCATTCAAGGCCAAAGTGGCCTTGCCCTAAAAATTCCCAAATTCAAGGCCTGCAACCCTCAAAAAAAAAGGCCTTTATTTTGGGTTGCCTCACACAAACATCCACCTTGCGAGTTGTCTGGTTCCTTGCCTCTATATTATCAATGCTAGGGGGATGTGAACGAGTCTACAATGATAAATCTTAAACTCTGTTGGGCTGCAAATAATTCAAATGCAACTTTAAGATACGCAACTTTAAGAACTGATAAAGTTGCTGCTGATATAAAAAATTAACTGATATTGTATCACTAAACCAATAATGTAACCAAAAAAATGACCAATAGTGGAGTAATATTTCCTACACCATCAGTCAATTTTTGTTACATTATCGGTTGGCGATACATTATCAGTTGGTTACTACATTATCAGTTGTAACACTTGTTATTGATCTTGACATAGGCGTAGCCACAAGGGCGGATCCAGAACACAATTTGGGGGGGGGGGAGCCAAAACAACAAAAAATGTGGTCCCCAAAAAGTGTGTCCCAAAAAATTTTGGCGTGGGGTTCGGGGCCCGCTTAGATGCTCTGTGGTGTGATCTGAGGCAATTTCTGACCACTTTAGCCAATGTTTTTTAGGAAAAGATGGTGGTGTACTCATTGCCATGCCTTTATTGCGAAGTCACTACAAAAAAAAATAATGGATTCATTTTTTCATTTTTTTTGGGGGGGGGGGGCCATGGCCCCCTTTGGGGCCCCCCCCCCTGGATCCGCCCTTGCATAGCCGGGGGAAGGGGAGTATTTACCCCCCCCCCCAATATTTTGTAAAGACTGCCCTTTTCCATTCAAATGCCCTTATTTCATCAGCGCTTAAACCCCCTCCCCCCAATAATTGGTAAAGAGTGCCCTTTTTTGTGTAAAGAAGTACCCTTTTTTTCTGAACAAGACTTCTTTTTCAAAAGAAGTGGTGCCTTTTTTGTGCCATCGGCAACTCAGGGTGCCTTTGTTAGAATTTCATTCATATATCGGCCTGGACAGCACCATATATTGTCCGTTAGTGTGCATAATCGTTGGTTTTGAACAGCGCCCCGACTGACAGCTGGTACCAGCCCCCCCCATTTTTTGTATTTTACGGAGGCCAAGTGTCCGGAGAAAAATACGTGTCTACATTTCACCAAGAATATGCAAGTGCCCTTTTCAAGAAATGTTTAAACCCCCCCCCAATAAAAATGACCGTGCTACGCCACTGCTTGATTCTGCATAATGATCATGATGCTGCCTTGACTGTAGATTGTATCGACTCCTGGCATTTTGTAGATGACTTGGTATCGATAAGTCAAAAGCTATGAAAACATTCATAATGCAAGAACCGTTCCTGGTACAGTCGACTCTCGTTAATAAGAGCACGGCTAAGACAAGATTTCGGTTTAGACGAGCATATTTTGCCAGTCCCGACCAAAGTGTGCATATTACTATGAGGCAAAAAATGCTTAATATGAGCTTGGGTTATACGAATTGACGGTTAAGACGTGCACTTTTTGCGTTCTGGCGAGTGCAAATCTATTGTTATCTGTCACTTTCCACGTGCATTCAGGAAAACAACTTGTCATCAACGATCCTATTCAGTTTTAATTGGCACTGTGATAATAATAATAATAATAATAACGGAGTCTTATATAGCGCACGTATCTACCAACAATTAGGTACTCAAGGCGTTGGAAATTATGTCAATTATTAAAGAAAGGTAAATAAAGCTTATGAGAAATATGAGACCCATTGTGTAGCACCTTTATAAGGGTTTACAAGGTGCTGCGGCGCACATTGCAGCCACTGCCAGAAACACCGGGGCAAACCCCTTCTCTTAGCGATAAGTGTTACTGGGTTCTTTAACGGGCATTACACAACACACGGAACCTACGGCTTTACGTCCCATCCGAAGGAGGAAGCAATAATGGTAAAGTGCCTTGCTTAAGAGCACAAGCACCATGTTCCCACAGTTAGGATTCGAACCCATGTACCACGGCACACGAGTCAAACACCATAACCATTGGACCACAGCGCCCCACTAACTTCTGTGCTGCAGATTTTGTACCGCTAGCACACAATTGTTTGTGTTTTCACATGCTGTATGAGGGGGGCTAAAAGTGGACAATGGGCACTTGCGGTTCCCAGTATATCAGAGGAATTCTTTATGATGGCTCTCGTGCCGCCCGAACGAACAAGGCAGACAATAGGCATTTGGATTCCTGTGTGATCATGGGGTTTCTTTATGGTGCCGCCCGAACGAGGAAGGCCGACAATGGACGTTTGTCCCATGCCATCAAAGGGGAATCTTTACGGGGCATTTCGGTCCGAATAGGCCCAAATACAAGCACGTGCCACGCAATCGCGGTAGCATGTTTAAGACAGTGATGAATGGAAATCTTTCCTTGGATGCAAGCAGTAGCAACCCGAAGTGGATATACATTGTAAGGGGGACATTTTTCTCAACGATTCATACGTTTATTGTACCTTTGAGACAGTGTTCATTAGTGAGAAAACCAATTTGCAATGGCTTCACCTAAGATTACCCTTAAGGGACTCTCCATTGAAACCAAGATGGAAATCATCAGAGCCGTGGATTCAGGTCGGAAGGAAGCGGATGTTGGGCGCCAGTACAGCATTGTTTCCAGCACATTGTCCACCATCCTCAAGAACAAGGCTGACATCATTGCCAAGTTTGAATTGTCCAAATTCCAACCCACCCGAAAGCGGTTTCGCACGGCTACTTGTGAAGATGTGGAGGATACCCTTCTCCGTTGGTTTCGGGGGGCTCATGCCATGAATCTACCGGTAAACGGCCCTCTTCTCCGGGGGAAAGCGGAACAAATTGCCAAGATGATGGGGCACGAGACTTTTGCAGCAAGTTCTGGATGGCTCTCTCGCTTCAAGGATCGTCACTGCTTGGCATTCAAGCAAGTTTGCGGCGAGAGTAACAGCGTCGATCAGGGCACCATCACTTCCTGGCTCCGAGATACGCTCCCCGTCTTTTGCGGGATTTTGAACCGCGCAACATCTTCAATGCCGACGAGACTGGACTGTTTTTCCGTCTAACGCTGGATAAAACCATGGCGTTTAAAGGTGAGCAGTGCCACGGTGGCAAGCAAAGCAAGGACCGTATCACTCTCATGCTGTGCGCCAACATAGACGGTTCGGAAATGTTAAAGCCGTTGGTCATCGGCAAATGCCAGAACCCCCGATGCTTCAAAAACATCACCTACCTGCCTGTCATCTATCGCGCCAACCGTAAGGCCTGGATGGTGTGGATCTGTTCTCCGAGTGGGTGCACCGCTTGGACAAGAAATTCACTCGTCAATGGCGCAAGGTTTGCTTTTCGTAGACAACTGTGCCGCCCATCCTCACGTCCAACACGCTCCAGTTTCTGCCACCAAACACAACATCACATCTGCAGCCAATGGACCAAGGAGTCATCATGAATATGAAGGTGCACTACCGGCGGGCCCTTGTGGAGCACCTTCTGCAAAGCTACAGGTCTACCCCTGTGCCCGTATACGTCAAGCAGGCCATCGACATGGTGAACTCAGCCTGGAGAAAAGTCCAGACCGACTGCATCGCCCACTGCTTTACCAAGTCAGGCTTCCAGTTCCAAGAACCTCAAGTCGAAGACCCTCAAGAACAAGAAGCAGGCCAAGATCAAGACATCGTACCCAATCAGGACGACCAGGGCCGGCCAGACAACATATGGGAACGACTTGCTCAGCACAAGGCTTTGCCGGAGACGTTCCAGGAGTACGTCTGCACCGATGAGGGTATGCAGTGCACACATGTGCCCAACGAAGACGACATCGTGGAGACGGTTACAGCGGAGAGAAGCACGGGCCAACAACAGGATGAGGAAGAAGACCAAGAAGAAGAGAATCAAGTCCACCCAATCAGCACAAAACCTGTCAGCGAATGGATGTCTCTGATGACTCAATTCAGAGACTACCTTTCAACTCAGCCCGACACCGATGACGAGATTTACGGCATGACGGCAGACATCATCCACCACCTGGCACAGAAGCAAGACAGCAAGCTATCTCAGAAGAAGATCACAGACTTCTTCTGAGGCGACAAACAAGGCCTGGCACCACAAAAACCAAATGGCTCTTTTCAGAGCCACCACAGCTTCCAAAAAGAGATAGAACTATTGTGCTTGAAAATAAAATCCCAGGAAAAAATATAACAACCCCCCCCCAAAAAAAAATCAATTTTGAAAGAAAAAAATCCCCCAAAATATTGAAATACCCTCCAAAAATCTCAGCATAATTTCTAAAAAATTAGATCCCTGAAAAGTATTAAAATACCCTCCTCCAAATACTTATCCCAAAAGAATTTAAAAGAAAAATACGCATTTTTGGGGGAAAGTTGAAAACAATTTAAATACAAAAGATATACGTTAAATCATTATTCTCCCACCCATACTCTAAATATTCCAATTTTAACAAAAGCCACCCACATTCCCCGCCGAAATCGTATCACGTTTACCAGTGCATTAACAATTCAACTCGGATCACGCCCTCTACTGTCCTTATGTTTACTCGAGAACGATGTTGCTTGTGAAAGGAGAAGAGACCGCGAGCGCACGGCGCAGCGCGCGCGCCACGTCACGTCCGAAAAATGCGGAGGGGTCTTCCGCCGGGTCGACGCGGTTCTCCGCCTTTTTTTCCGACTGCACGGTTTGGGGCGCTTTTCGTCGATTTGCGTGACTGCATTTTTGGCAGGAATTTGCCGTGCGTGGTGCGTTCCAGCTGCCCTGGCGCCCTGTGTGCTGGCTTTTTTCTGCGTGTCTAGACTGGTCAGCGAGGGTAGCGTGGGGGTGAGTCGCTACGTGTTCTCTACCGAAGCCGTTCGACAAAAGCTGCTCACAAAAGCGTTGGGGTGACCTGCAAAATATTTTTTTTTTTTGGTGCGTGTCCGCCCTTCCTTTATTCTTATCTTCTTTCATATGCTTCGCGCGCTCCTGCGCTGAGTGTCAGAAATACTAAATATACATTAGTTACATATGCCTTGCGGTCTGACCAATAATCAGTCCAGTCCTGCGTGGCACCCGGCGGTAAACAAAACCAACACCCGCAACGCTGCTGCCTGATGCTCACCTCACACCCTGAGGTTGGGTTGAGCGGTGCTCGCTATTTGAAGCGAAAGCAAGCATGCTCGCGGTAGAGGCTGTGTGCTCCATAATGTGTTTACAGCTCCATGGAGCGTTGTGAGTGCTTCGCTGCGTTCAGTGTCGCGTTATAATAATATAATGGGGGGGCCTGTTTGGAGGATCGATGCATTGATTCAAATATCGCGATCGCGATAAAAATGAACTTCTTCTTCCCACACGATTCGGTGCATGAAAGAAGAGCAGTCATTTACGCGTTGTTGAAGAGTCCAATACTGAAACTAAATCGTGATCTCCGATCTCCTTTCCTCCGAACCATGATTTGGTAAACAACATTTCCATTTTTTTCACAAAATGACACCTTCATTTATTTTATTATATATTATTGTGTGTCATTACATATACAATTCGCCTGTGCCTGTGTGTACTACTTTCCTCACGTTACGTTTTCAAATGCGACTGCCTCACAAAATGCCAATTTAACAGACCAACGGGAACATTTACAGACAGTTGCCATATGAAAATAAATCGCTGGTATCCCCATCTTTACGTGCACACCGAATGCAACTCTTCTGTTGGTCACCAACAAAAAATATTAATGTACTTGTACGTGCACGCGTGCTAGAGGTAGGTGACATTGCATCATTCGGTACGATGCGGTACGCGGGTGGTCTGCTTGCCCCGTTGTCAGGTTGTTGGGTTGAAAGTCACTTTATTTTGTTTTCTTGATTCTTCTCAAATACCATACAAGTTTTACTGACGTGACTTCATTTTTTATACATTATAATTTCATGATGAACAACATATAACTTTTTGAATTCATTACAATTTCAACAAGAGCATGTGGCCCATGCATTAGCTACATAAACGATCCATGGTGCATTTCAGCGAGTGCAAGAAAAATGCTCGTCGCTTAAAGGGAAAATACAACATTTGCAAACATCAAAAAATAAAACTACCAAATCATTTTGAAATACCTTGCTGGACTGCTAGTGAATGACAGTGTAAAGCATCCTGTAAAATCATGGCACCTGGTATACTGTCATTTTCAAGAAAAGTGGTATTTTTGTATCAATTTCCAACGTTGATCGGCCGACCAGCTTTGGAAAAAACTGGCTTTTTTCAAATACTGGCCCCAATTGACCATCGCACTTGTTTGCATTCGATTACACACCTATGAACGGGTACAAGCCAGCTAGACTGGTTCCCTGACCTTACAATTCCCCAATGTATGTAAACTGCTCTGTTTCTTCTTAAATGGAGTCAGGGAACCAGACTACAGGAAAATGATTGTTTTTCTTGGTTTTTATAGCATTTTTGAACCCAAAACCTCAAAAAAGTCAGTGTAACTATATTTGCTATATATTTCCAACCCCCAATTCTATCCATTTCTGAAAATTACAGCAAAAGCAAATGATGTATATTCCCTTTAAGACGAGGTGTCGAATAATACGAGGTAATGTCATAAGTCCCAAGGACCTCGTAGTAACGAGAGTGGACTGTACTAGTTCTAGCTATTTATAACTGAAATATTTCAGTTACCCATTTACCCAGGCACCATTATGAAAACAGGAGTCATTCTTTCAATCCCAATTATCATATTGGCAAATAACATTTAATGCTACAAGTGATGCCTTCATATTTAAGGCCACAAAAAAAAAAAAAGCTTCAAAAAATCTAAAGTGCCGAAAAGTGACGCTTTTTTTTTTTTTATTATTTTTTTTTTTTTTTTTTTTTTTTTTTTTTCCAAATGTCGGCTGATGACTGCAAATGGTGCCCGACTAAACTTAGTGCAAAATATGGGAATCCAGAGGAGCCATAAAATTCTTATTATCGATCCCCATCTAAAAACAAAAAAAAAAAAAGCAAGCAGCAGAGCAGCAATCCCCAGTCAAACCAGAGGTTTGGCGGTTTTGAAACATCATTGAAAAAAAAAAAAAACTTTTCATTTGACGCGGCCAGCATGGCTACGCGCGCGCATACCACCAGAAACTTTTTTTTTTTTTTGGCCTAAATGACAGTGACTACTTGTATCTACAATTTTCCTTTTGTTTTTAGAGGAATGGATCAAATTTGATGATGACAATGTTACTCCAGTCACATCTGAAGATGTTCTCAAGTTATCTGGAGGAGGCGATTGGCCCTGTGCTTATGTACTCTTATATGGACCACGAAGATTAGAAGAACCTCCCCAAGAAGATGAACCGATGCCAGAAAAATAAGATTCAGTACATCTCATCCAGTCCTTTATATCTCATAATCTGTTTCCTAAATAAAACAGGGAATATGGAAAGTGACGAAAGTCACTCCAGTTGTATCATCCCAAAACCCAACACATTCAGAGCTGATGCACCCTGATTTGAATTAATATTCTATATATATCTCATGGGAAACAGTTCAAGTGCGATCTTGACCTGTTTGAGGGTTACTGCTTTCCACATTATATCAGTGCCTGCTTTGATTAGGTGTAGTTTTGGGAAGTTTTGGTGATTCTAGAGACCAATGAATTTGAAGTTTGCTATTCCCTCCATGTTTTCAGGTTTTCGAGAAATACAGTTTGTTTTGAAACTGCAACTCACAAGGTATTCACATTTGAATGAGACGTCCAACATGAAAGTACAAATGTACACCCGTATTTAGTTATATATATGGAATATTTTATTTTTCAAATTTTGGTTATTTGCGGCCCTACAATCTTTCAAGCAAAATTAACCCACAAAACAAAACAAAAATTACAAAACAATTGAAAACAAAAGCATACTTTCAGAGTGTTAAAAAGATCCGGGTCTCTCTTCCCCCCCCCCCCCCCCCATTTTACTAAAAGATGCAAATGGAAAAGTCGTAAGATATTAATATAATAGATGAAGAGGAAGGGTACAGCAACTTGAAACGTGAGGAGAAAATAGGTACAAAACCTGTCATTTTTAGCAATGTTGTCCACCAATTTGACAATATTTTTCATCCATTTGAAGAAAATCATTTTGAAAGCATCCCCACTTCATGGTTTTATGGCATTAATTGGGATAAAAGGTAGATGATTTGTTTCCCATATGAATCTGCAATTATGAATTGTGGGCTACAATCATAAACTTGCTACACTGCTTCCCTCCAGTTGACATCATGAAGAAGTCAATCTGCCAGCAATTCGTGACCAGAAATGATGCACCCTTTCTCCAACAATGTTGTATTTGTTTACCGCTTTTACTGCAAACTCCACCGACAGCTTTGCTGACAAATGTATGTGCTGACAATAATTATTTGACTGCATAATACTAAAATGAACGATTACAGTAAGCCCTTTCACATCCAATGTGCTTTCGACAAATGTTTATTTCATTGTGCACTTTTGTTTTGGACTAGTGAGGGTTTATTCTGACTATATAAGGGCATCCTATGGTTCTTTGATAATGTTGATAAGAGACAACACTCTCACATCTTCTTGGATTATAGTGGTTGCTGCATGCACCATACTTCAAGTATAATGGATATATTTCTTTCCGTAGCTTTTCAAATAAACATAGATTGATTGCCTGAATTTGATACTCTTTTTTTTTCATAATTTTTCTTGGTTTGCTTTGTTAGTAGGGGTTCCAGACAGGGTCGGCGGTAATAAAAAAAAAAATTTCCTTGGTCCAGAGCTCAAAATAGGGTTGGTCAGAAGTGAGAACCTTTCCCCTCGCACTCAATCAGTTTCATTATTTCTATGATAGCAGCAAATATGCTGGCATATACGCTTGTGTATTCAACATTGAAACAAGAAATGGGGATCATTTATCCATGTAGATCCCTCCAATTACAGTGAAGATTTTGCATTATCAATATGTATGAATTAACGTCAAGATTATGGACATAATCCATGCATAAAATTTGTGATAAAACAAGAATTGAAAAGAACTGTTTTTGATGAACAAAATGCTGAACGACTGGGGTTGGTACTCATTCAGTGTCTTTAACAGTTTATTATGTTACATTCATAAATACCTAAGACAGTGTACGCATTCCTATTGGTCAAGAACCCGTCACATGGCCGGTCTTAAACGGATGATAAAGACATGGCTAGCTGGTCTTAAACACTTTTCCAGTGTCACAATAAAATGTGGACTCCTAAAAATCCAGTGCCTCTTATCGTTTCATTGGTTGAACGTTCACAATCCTCACGTAGGCATGCCCAACACTATCAGTGAGTCCGAATTTTATAGTTCTAAATTCAAAACGCAACGCGCCAGGTGCGTTCTGCGCGACATCGCGCAGAACATGATACGCGCGCGTCAATCTCCATAAAAGGGTTGTTTACATCTTACTTGCCAGCTGAACACTCCATTATTTTGCAAGAGGGATGTTTCAACAAAACATAAAGTGAATTTGTTGAACCAAATCGGATGTTTTTAACGAATTATATGATTTTCTTTTACCGAAACGGTATTTATGAATGGGAATAAATATGTGCTTCGTCGGTATTTATCACTCTGTTTAAGACCACTTAGAGTCTGGGTGCTGATAATTACCCTCGCCTCCGGCTCGGGTAATTATCAGCACCCAGACTCTAAGTGGTCTTAAACAGAGTGATAAAAACCTCCGGATCACACATTTATTCCCTTATTAAAACAAAGATAGATTGATTTGTTTGAATTGCACTTTTATACTGTGGTTTCCCAAAATAAGTATTTAAAGCCCGAGTCCATCATTTGCAGCCATCCGAAAAAGGATATGGCGTAATTATTGTTGAAAAACATACTTGGTTGAAAGATAGCAAGGGGACTAAACTTCCTGTGAAATTATCCTTTCTGGCAAGCTCTCATTTTGAAGAAATCAACGAAAGAAGGCATTTCCAACGGGGCGTCTTAAGAAGCACCGTAGGAAAATTTAAATTAGTAGTTCGTTTCGTTATTCGGCGCAGCGCGCACAAGCATTGGAACGACCATAGATATAGAATAAAAAGACTAGATCGGCAGCGCGTCCACACGCGCCCATTGACAGTGCGATAAATCTCCGCCAAATCTCCGCGCGTGTGGCGTGGACGCGCTGCCGATCTAGTCTTTTTATTCTATATCTATGGGAACGACGCACAGGCGCGCGCGGTTGCTATAATTCGTCGGATCAGTGCGCGACATCGCGTAAAGCTGCAATTCAAAACAATTCGAAACATGATTTAGCAACTTTTGATTTGAAATTGTGATCCTAGAATGCTGTTTTTCTCGGAATATAAAGCTGAAGCTGAGCTGAAACTTCATCAAGTAAGTTGTTCAGTATCCTTCATTAGATTTTGAACACTTTTGTTTTCAAACGAACAAAATGCACTAATTACAAATGATGGACTATAGCTTTAATATTCAACTCCAGTTATCTCCATGTTAAAGAAGAAGTCCAAATTATTTGTGACCTGCTATGGCATAATAAGGGAATAAATGTGTGCTATGGAGGTTTTTATCACTCTGTTTAATACCACTTAGAGTCTGGGTGCTGATAATTACCCGAGCCGGAGGCGAGGGTAATTATCAGCACCCAGACTCTAGGTGGTATTAAACAGAGTGATAAATACCGACGGAGCACATATTTATTCCCATTCATAAATACCTTTTCGGTAAAAAAAATTCATATAATTCGTTCAAAACATCCCGATTTTGTTCAACAAATTCACTTTATGCTTTTTGAAACATCCCTCCTGCAAAATAATGGAGTGTTCAGCTGGCGAGTAAGATGTAAACAACCCTTTTATGGAGATTGACGCGCGCGTATCATGTTCTACGCGATGTCGCGCAGAACGCACCTGGTGCGTTGGGTTTTGAATTTAGAACTATAAAATTCTAACTTCCTGGTAGTGTTGCGCATGCCTACGTGAGGATTGTGAACGTTCAACCAATGAAACGATAAGAGGCACTGGATTTTTAGGAGTTCACATTTTATTGTGACACTGGAAAAGTGTTTAAGACCAGCTAGCCATGTCTTTATCATCCGTTTAAGACTGGCCACGTGATGGGCTCTCGACCAATAGGAATGCGTAAACTGTCTTGGGTATTTATGAATGAAGAATAACGCCCATCCTTGACCAGGGTGACCAAAAGGTCGTGGCCAAATTCTGCTAAAATGCAATTAAAAAATCTGTCAGATTCATCAAAAATCTGCCAAATTCCCCAGAATTACTCGAAATACATTCTACACACTTAAAAATCACATGCAAATGTAGTATTGCCTTATTTAAGGTTCAAATAACATTTTAATCAACCTGTAGCCACATAAACAGTGTTGTAGTCGAGTACTTTTTTCCGAGTACCGAGTACTGTCGAGTACTTCGGTTAACGAGTATGAGTACTTCCCGAGTACAAGTACAGGTCTCAGAGTACGAGTACTTGTACGTCATAGTACGAGTATGAGTACTTGTACTTCTGAGTACGAATACAAATACTTCTATTACGAGTACTTCTCTTTCCGAATACGGCCATACGGCAAATGGTTCATGGTAGCAGACCAGTAAATAAACTTCCATAGACCCCAATGGTAAATGCTCCCACTTCAAACATTCGGGAAAAATACTCACAACTCTCCAAGGTGTTCGAGACACACATCAAATTAAAGCTTATTTCATCATCTTTCAATTTCTGTTCAATTTACGGGGGGTCAACTGATGACTTTTAGGAGAAATTTCCATCTGAAGACGATCACCCCTGAAAATAGTCCTGAAGCCCATCGCCATTTTGAAAAACGATGCCTACACTCCATTGCAAAGTAGAGCGCTTTTAGGGTCCAAATTACATCAAAATTACACAGAACTGCAAGCTCCAAGTCCTGTGCACGGTTTCCATCCATATTTTTAACAAACCCTCAAGTTCATGGCCCACAGCATGCTCAAATACCAAAGATTTTGAGGGCATGCAAATCGTGATTTGGCCGGCGCAGGCAATTTCGGACCGATTTACTGGTCTGCACCCTCATTGTGCGTAATCGGCCCAGGCCCAGTCAGACCGATATACAGACCCACTCAAGGCCAGCTGTTAAATGTGTTTGACCGGACGTGCACAGAGGAAAGTCAGGAAACTTCGTTTTTCCGCAAGCCAATCAACCATTTCAAACTGAAAGTACCGATAAAATAAGGAAGTGGTATTAAATACCCTTTCTTTTTTTTCCGAGTACTGCTATTCGAGTACAAGTACTTTGATGATCGAGTACAATTTCGACATGTCGAGTACGAGTACTTTGCTGCCTGAGTATGAGTATCGTCATTCCGATTATTAGGTGTTGGGACTGAGCCCAACACCTATTGTTATTGTAAGAATTTACTATTGTTGTTATTATTGTTCTCGGCAAATTCTTCTCCAGAACTGTTTGTCAAAATGAAAACATATGTGAACTTCAGTTGTCAATACATGAATACACAACCCACTGAAGATTTGCTTTTTTGTAATTGCATCATTATGAGGTCATCATAGGTCACGTGACGTCACTTGAAAAATTAATAAATTTAATCTTTGAAATTCAATATAAAATCAAACGTGAGCGACCGGAACTTGAATTTTGCGGGAATCCATATGATAATATGCTCTTCATTTTATCTTGTGCGCATAAAATTACGTGACCCTTCCTTCCGGTCGAAACCGCAAGTCCTAATAATTTGAAAGTGGAAAAAGATATCGACTTGCTTTTTGTATTAACGATGTTAGTGTCTGCCTGGATTGACCTTTCAAAAAAAAGAAGGGTGACGCTATGAAGTGTTGGAGCGCCCTCTAGCGGCAGATTAAAAAATGTCCAAAACGCATTTGCAGTTGATGTCTGGCGAAACTTGCGGTAATCGCTTCAAAATTAATATACATGATGACCTTAATGCGGAAAAGATCTGTGCGCGAAAAAAAAATTGATTACGTCATCAGACCGGAAGTTACAGTGAAAAGACCTCTTTTCCTTTGAAAAATGCTTTAAAAAAACAACCGTCAGAGATATAATCAAGTTTTGTGCTTTAAATGGCACTTTAATAAGAGGTCTAAAACTTCCCAAGGTTTCGTTACAATGCGTTAACTAGAAGATGCCCTGCAGCCCCCTTGAAATTTGAACTGAGTTGAACACGCCTACGTCTTGAAACGCTCTTATTTTCCCTTTCCAGCACTGAAATTGCATTGACAAATTTCATTCGGTTGCACTATGTTTTTTTCGCCGTGGCGTAACCAGGGGGAGGGAGAAACCCCTAGCTAATTCCCACTGCCCACCAGCCCCTGCCCCCCAAAAAAGGACCCGAAATTATTCTGCCCCTCGCAAGAAAAGATTCACTGTATCATCTGCATCATCAAGGAAGCCGCCATGTTTAATATAAACGGTGCAGACCATAGACATATAATAAAACCGTTTTCAAGAAGGGACGGATGAGACCGCAAAAATAAACCATATTTTTTGTAAACACTTTTTCCGGCTGACTCGGTTAAGTGAACATCAACAAGCGTTTTGGAGAAGTTTTTTTGGTCAAAATCAGTTAAAGTCAACGAAATCATGACAATCAATGTAGGGAAAATTTCACCTGAATCTTATTTTGAGTTTCCACGAAGAGATAAATTCAAACTCCATCACGTTGTTCTATGGGGCAAAAGCAAGGTGCGTGTGGAATTTAAGTTTCACGCATAGATATAGAATAATATACAAATATTGAATGCTGCGAGTGGTGTAGTAAAACTAGCCTCCCGAGGTGATCCATGGATATTCTATTTTCCCGAGGCGAAGCTAGTTTTACTTCACCACGAGATAAAGCATTCAATATTTGTTTTATAACACTTCACCCACAGATTCTGCTTGATTTTAATATTCTAAATTATTTAAATCTGAACACAGCTGAAATAAACTTCAATTTCAATACAAAATTGGTGGAAAATGTATTTCTCTCTTAAAAACTACCCCTTCACGAAATGTTTGAACGCAAGTCTGCGGCGCGCTCTCTTTGGAATAATACGCGCTACGCACAACGCGCAACGCGTACACCAGCATGCATTTGCACGCCGTGGAAATAGTACTCTGGTTGCTAATGGTATAGTACTTTGGTTGCTATGCGCATAGTACTTTTGGCCGTGCACAGAAAGATAGCAAAATTAGAAAGTAACATGTGACTCGCTCTCGGCCAATCAAGACACAGAATCTGTGGGTGAGGTGTTATAAAAAAGACTAGATCGGCAGTGCCATAGAATATAATAAAAATTCTATATCTATGGGCAGTGCGTACACACGCGCGTTCTGCCATGGGCGGCGCCATTTTTCAGCGCGCTTGGCAAAAGTTGCGTTACACGCACCTTTATTTCCGTAGGTTTGTATAAAAAGGTATATTTTTATGTCCTTAAAAGTAATATTTTTGACCTGTAGTAGTTATTTCCCCAACAAAATTCGAAATGGGTTACCAAGCTGCATTTTCATTTTAAAGTTTCGTCCATTTTATTCTTCGTATTTATTTTTCCGTTTTAAAATACTGGTGCGCGTTGCAAAAAAAAAATTTGCATCCAGTTGTTTAAGTGCCATTTGCTATTTTTCGTAGTTGTTGCGATGTCCTTAAATATAAATTCGCGACAGTTCTTAAGGGACAACACCCAGAACACTTGTTTTCCATTATCCCTCCTAAGGACATGACGGTGCCGTTATCAGATACACTTTTGTACAGTTGGATACTGGGGGGATGCACGCCCCTCCCCCAGCTGTTCAACACACACACAAAATAGAACAAAGAAATGTGCATAATTGTGCTCTCCTCTAGAGGCGTACCCAGTATCTAAAACTCTTTAAGAAGGCGCAATACTGAAAAAAGTTCGTACGGTTTTCCCATCTCGTGTTCCCATGAGTAGCCGTGTTTTTTTGCCCGTTGCAAAATATAATTGTTCACAGTCCCGATTTCGCTTCTATCAGCTTTCCCGATCTCCGTGATGTTGCAATCTACCAGTGCCCCAGCCTGGTCACGCCACCGCTCTTAGCGTAAAGGTTAGGTCAAATATCCCCCATGCTTTTTCGAAATAATTATGCACAACACACACACCCATCATCGATAGCCCTCAACCCATCCTCCCAAAAGGTTCGAATCTGCCAATGCATTCAGAAGGAACATTATGTGAGTGTAATTTAATTCATTCTTAAAACGCATCTTCTTTAAATTCACGGCAGCTTTTAAGGGAAAACACCCAGAACATTTTTTTTTCCATTGTCTCTCTTCAGGGTATGACAAACGCCGTATATCAGATGCAGTTTTGTACTGTTGGATACTGGGGCCGGGGATGCACGCCCCTCCCCCAGCCCTTCACTGAATTAAAAAAAAAAAAGCACAAAGAAAGTTTGCGTTATTTTGCTCCGGACCTCTTGTGGCGTATCCAGCACCTGAAATCTTCAAAAAGGCGCAAGAATCTCACCATGTTGAAAAAAATTGGTACTTAACGTAGAGAACAATGTAAATATACCTGAGGAGTTAATTAGGTTATTCAGAAGTTCGGAACATTACGGGAGTGTAATTTCATTTCATTCTGAAAACGGTTTTCCGGGGCAATATTATTGTCATTAAAAGTCACACATGTACTATGCAATCCAAGTAACATGTTCTCATCCCGAAAAGGATAGTAGTTTTAACACAAATCTCTAAAATCATCCATTGAAACATTTTACAATTTTCTTTACTAATTCAACGGTATAGAGATATAGAGATATCATATGATGTTTTATACACATTTTATCAGATAAGCTGATATTATATGGAGATTTTTTTAGCAACGTGCACCACCATTTTGAAACGAAAAATAAATACGAGGGGGAAATGGAGCAAACTTCGAGGTGACTACCAAGCTTGAAAATGCATATTGAATTTTGTTGGATACACAATATCTTCTGGAAAAAAGTTACTTTTACGGACATAAAAATATAAGTTTGTGCACAAACCTACGGGAATGTAGGTGCGCGTAACGCACGCTTTGCCCCACGCACTACTGCGCGTACAGCGTCCATGACGGAACGGGGAAATTTGTGCACACTCTATGGCGCGTATGCACGCGCTGCCGATCTAGTCATTTTATTCTATATCCATGCATTCAGTGGCCGTGTCACGCCACTGATATCTCTATATAAAGACTGGATAGCGACAACCTCGTTACGATCGTGCTACGATCGTGCTGCTGGTACGATCGTGCTGCGCCATGTTGTTTCCCATCATGCCTTTTGCTTTTGCTGTGACAGTTGTGAGCCACCGTAGCGCACTGTATCAAGACTTTACGCGCATTTTGGTCACGTACACATATTATGATGTTGTAAAAAAGACACATTTCCGTAGTGATTATTATTTCCAAAAACACCGAAAAAGTGAACTGCGGCATTAAATAAAATGTAAACCACGACGTTAGAAAAATAGTAAACCTTGGTCAATGGTGGTGGTCAAAATATAAGTTAAGTGAACACCGAAGTACAAAATTAATCATGCTGTCTATAAAGACGGCAACTTGTCCTTTGTAGATCATATCACCAGCCGGTCTCACCAATATGGCGTCAAATTAATTCATTGTGCGGCTCGCGTAATTTTTTTCCTTAGGAGGGTTAGGGGTAATGTCATGAATAATTCAGTTTTCCTTTGAATGTTGCAAGACTTAGGTTCTCGTTCTATTTTCCCCTTAATTTTAAATTATCTCGGGGATAAATTTGGAGAAGAAAAATAGCTGATGAAAATGAGCAGCGACGACGTGGATTCGAACCAGGGATCTTTGTATCCATAGCTCATCTCGCTATCCACTAGGCTACTGTGTGGTAGCTCGACGACGACCGTTCTTTAAAATGCTTTAATGTATTGTAACTAGTTGAGTAACTAACAACAATGCTGTTGATGTCATTGTCCGTTCTCATGGATAAACATGAATATTCATGACATTGCCCCTAACCCTCCTAGGAATAAAAATTACGCGTGCGGCTCCTTATCCGTTATCCAGTCTTTATATAGAGCACCATTTGCAGTCATCAGCCGACATTTGAAGCAAAAAAATCAGGTAAAAAAAAAAAAAGCCGCGTCGCCGCACAACTTTTTGGGCAAGCTCCATAAAATTACCAGAAACCGGAGACTTTTTTGGGGGGCCTAAACTGGAATAAAAGAGTAATGAATCAGTCTTAACGGCCGTTTAGACCTTGCAGAGTCATGACCGTGATGACGCGCAGGTCACAGGTCACGCAAAATCCAACCAATCAGAGCGTAAATTCATCAGAGTATCCCAGCGTCCGGCCTGTACGTGGGCGGGGGGGGGGGGTACGAGCGAAGAGCATGGCGTGAGTTACGAAAACACGATTTATTTAATTAAAGCCCTTTAATTACAAAGCCCCCTATACGGGCAGCTCGCAGGCGCGCGTACTATACTAGCGCGTGCGCGTAGGGCCAGTGTAACATTGACCTAGTGACGACTGGAACTAAGCCTAGTCTATTCAGCAGTTTGCGAAGTAAAAACGTCGCATACACCGCGTACAGCAGCTACATGTAGGCCGCCTGTTTCGTGTGTCAAATTGAAATAGGCGATTTTGACGTGTACTGTACTACCAGTCGACTATGGCCACCATCGACATGTAAGGTCATGCAAATTGACGTATGCTACAATGACCATATCGATACATGCTGTGATTTTTAATATTATCAGCAGATGTCTGAAGTGCATGAAGTAAGTTGTGCCATGGCCGCCCATGCCTAGCCTACATGTAGGCCTACAAAATTGTGTAGTTTAGGGCGATCGTGAAGTGTAGGGCCCGGTTCCTGGAGTAGTATAACTTTAAGCCTTTAAGCATGTTAAGAGAACAAAATCCACTTTAAAATTAACGGACCTACCAAACTAGGCCCTAGTTGGCGACATTCACAATAAACAGGTAGGCCTATGTCATAGATAGAGGGCTGGGTTTTGATTTTTTTTTGGCAGTGGATATTTTGCCGGAGACGGCAAACCTTTAGTAAACGTTAGTTTGCCGGATATGCACTGAACATGCGCAGTTACTGAACATGCGCAGTTACTGTGCCATGGATCCTGAATAGAGATAAGTGCACGTGGCCCCCAGACGATAAATGCATGGTACAGGAAACAGCCGTTGCTTTTGCAACTCGCGCCCTCTCTCGACAAGTAATTTGCATAAACGCGACGTCACAGCTTGAGGTCATCTCTTGTCACATTCAAATGGCTGCCATCACCAGACGTTTCACGAGTGCATATGGGCTCCAGAAAGATTCAAGAATATCTCCGAAAATTGAACATCATTACATCCAAGCATCCCAGAAGTGATAGATGGGACATCGTAGAATACAACCATATGTAAGAAATTCCCTGCAAAATTTATGAAAACGTCCTCAGTAGTGCGCGGACAACGGTGTGTGGCTAGAGGTTCAGCGCAGCATACCGACGGCCACACTAGTGGGGCTAACACCAATCGTGCTACACAACTTTTAGTGGGAATTTAATACATCTTATAATTCAGCCCTATCTTGAAGAGTACAGCGCCCTCTGTTGATATGGATTGCCGCCGGCAAACCTTTAGTAAACGTTAGTTTGCCGTCATTACCTCCGGCAAAATATCCACTATCTTTTTGGGGGGGAAATTCGGGGGTAAAACTACTAAAAAAATGTCGATGACAACGCGGCGACAACACGCGACCTGTAAATAGAGATGGTGATCACCGCGCGATGTACCATGACTCGTGAGCAACAACCAGACTCTTCGCAGATGACGGTGTACTCTACAGAAGAATTTCATCACCTGTAGACAGTGCCTACCTTCAAGAAGATCTGAATGCACTTCAAGAGTGGGAGACTGAGTGGCTCATGGAATTCAACGCAACTAAGTGCCAAGTCCTACGTATCACAAACAAACGCACTCCAAATTCCAATCACAATGACCTACACCATCCACGGGCACGAATTGGAACTCGTAGACTCGGCCAAATACCTAGGAGTGCATATAGACTCAAAGCTAAACTTCAACATACACGTAGATACAGTCACCAAGAAGGCAAATTCTACCCGTGCCTTCTTGAGCCGCAACCTCAGTCATTGCAGCCGAAAGATCAAGGAAAGTAGCTACACCATGTTTGTCAGACCAATAGTAGAATATGCATCAACATCATGGAACCCCCACACTCAACGTAACATAAAAAAACTGGAACAAGTTCAGCGTAGCTCAGCAAGATTGTGACAGGTGACTATGACTGGTCAAGCAGTGCTACTGACATGATCAACGATATTCATTGGCGTTCCCTAGCTGATAGACGGTACTTAGCTGGGCTGGAAATGATGTACCGATTCGGTTCGACTATACTCATCTTTTGAGGACTGCACTCTATGGAAGGAAGGAAGGAAGGAAGGAGCACGCACGGCGCGCTGAATCGCAAGGCACAAACCGCGCGGGAAAATCGTGATTTCTACCCCAAGAATCTGTTCAAAATTGCAAAACGGGTGCCATTAAAATTGAGAAAAGTCTGCTTTTGATTGTAAAGGTGATTTTTGAGCAATAAAAAACATTTTTGACTCTAATTTGATCAAAACAAAACAGGGGCCCTACACTTCATGATCGCCTTGTTTTGGACACCCTTTTCTGTTAAGTTCTTTAATGGAAAGATTCCCATATCTGGCTGCTGGCTAGCCCCATAAATGTGGCCAATTTACTGGACTACCTCCGTAAATAAAGGCCACACTTCCACCATGTACGAAAACATGTCGAACTTTGTCAAATTTTGATTTTCACATTAAGGCTTAGGCCAAAAAAAAATAATTAGTCGGTCTCTGGTCAGCGCGCGCGTTGATTTTAATCATGCGCGTCAATCTTTTTTTTCTCCAAAATGTTCCGCGGTAGCTCCAACAGCGCCCTCTATTGCCGCACCTCATTTCTTTTTACCAAAGAGCAACAAGGAATGGGAAATTGCACCAAGGCAAATGATCGAGAGCACCAAGGCAAATTATGGAGGACACCAATGTACATGAGGACACCAAAAAAGCAAAATAGTAGTACAGTACCCCACCTTGTCTGTACAATCCAAGCTTGAAGAAAAAAAAAAAAAGAAGAAAAAAAAAAGCCGCGTTGCCGCGTCAATTCCGGAACTTTGGTCTGACCAGAGACCGAATATTTTTTTTTTTGCCTTGGCCTAGTTTGTAGTTTATTTTTGCTCTAGAAGCATACTCACCCTCTTAAAAAAAAATCTGCTTCCAATTCCGTTTGTTCAAATATACAAGCGCAGCGACTTTGAACATTGCGCACTGGCCGTATGACACAGCGAAAAATAAACAATGATCTAATCGCATGTACCCCGGACGATACCCTACTGTGATGCTGCGCCATTCATATGAACATAATACGTACAAGCATTAGCTTTGAAAGCAATAAGCACGTGCTGTTTTGTGCTGCGTAGATACAACGCTACGTAAGGACGTACGTTTCATCAACATGTGACGTACAGAGCGTTCTGTGGACCACACCATTTTTCAGTATTGGGTGTGCTTTCCTAAGGTCAATATTTAGAAGCATTTCAACTGTTTCAAAATTACAAATAATATTTTTTATCAAGTCCGAAAAATTTTACTGTTTGAAAATAAGTTCTTCAATGCCGAAACATAATTTTCGTAAAGGATTTATTCAAGAAACGATGTAAAACTCCAAAGAAAGGCTAAAGCACCCCTACGATATCAATGGCTCTGTCCATAAAGATGGCTGCACGTGAAGAATTTTTTTCGAAGAATGTCGCTGTCGAAAATTTGGATTTTCGACTACTACTCGTTGCTGATAACAGTTGGATAAGTTTGGTAAAAAGGGATCTGTTTGTTCTTAAGACAAAACCAATCAGCAAGTATTGCAACAAAGCAATTTTTTTTAGTGCTCCACAATGCGTTGCTTTCTCAAATGCTGAGGGAAAATTTGGTCGCGTAGTTCGCCGGCGTGGGCCGGCCCGGGATAGGAAGCAATTCCTGGTGATTATTTCTCGTTGTCATTATCTACAATTATATTTTTTAACATAAATGAGATTACTCCTTCACATTGTGTTGTAGCATGTTGAAATTGCAATCGCTGACGACTTTTTCTGTCTGAGACCTCCATCATGTCCATGGTTTTACAATTTCTCTTCCTGCCGATGGTTTTATTGATGAATTTAAAATCAGAACTACTGCTACGGCAACGCTACAACTTAAAGCTTCTTGAAATTGAAACTTGGCTGTCACTGTCTCATGAGAATGAGATGGTTCTTATTGCTCCATGTAAAACCTTGTACATGCATGCCTAATTACTCCCTGTTTTAGTTTTAGATTGATTAAATTACTCTGACTTCAAAATTGAATTCAATGAATAGTTACATGAATATGAAATGCTCATGCGATTTGTTCATCATGCGATTTGTTCTCGCACTTATTGACAAAGTAAATCTCAACTTTTTATAAAACTTTGAGGAACTACTAAAAATGATTAAACATCAGAGAGCATCGATCTGGGAACAATTTATACATTGTAAACATGTTCTAAAATTTGAAAACAGAAGAAACTTTACAAGAGCAAGAGTATCATTGAAACAAATAAAACAAAATTTCTTGTAATTTTAAACACTTCTGCTGAAAAAAAAAATCAGGGGAAAGTGGCAGGGGATCGCCTCAGATTGCACAACAGAGCAACTAGAGTCCAAAAGTTTTCGGGGCCCTTAAGCGGGCCCCAGACCCCACGCTGTAAGGGCTTCGCGCTCCGCGCTTGCATTAGTCGTCGAACCAAAATTACCACTATGCTATAATTTCACCCTGGCTAGAACCCTGACAAAGCCTAAATGTGAAAATCAAAATTTGACAAAGTTTGACATGTTTTTGTACATGGTGGAAGTGTGGCGTTTATTTATGAAGGTAGTCCAGTAAATTGGCCACATTTATGAGGCTAATATCTGGCCATCACTAATTTTTCCTTTCAGCAAGCTATCAGCCATCAGGCCCTATTTCCTAAAAAGTCAAATTTAGCAGGGAAAATATTGAAGTATTTACTGAGAAAACACAAATTTTCAAACCAGTCTCATAGGGTTTGTGCACAGGCATGACAGGGTGACAAGTGATGGGAATCTTTCTGATGGGAATCTTTCTTCGGTTTGTCCTAAAAAGTCAAATTTAGCAGGTAAAATATTGAAGTATTTACTGAGAAAACACAAATGTTCAGACCAGCCTCATAGGGTTTGTGCACAGGCATGACAGGGTGATAAGTGATGGGAAACTTTCTGATCGGAATCTTTCTTCGGTACCCTCCGTACTAGCGCTCCACCGAATAGGCATAATTTGATGACACCATCATATCACTGACACACGGTAGGCCTATGCATTTTTTTGCATACCCTCGAGGACAAAATGTCCCCCAAATCTGGTAGGCCTTAAGAGAATACATATGAGAAAGACAGTTACCCTGGATAGATTCACACATTCATGACATTCCATAAGCATGATCACACCCCTTAAATTGTTCCAAACAACCGGTAATTTTGAAAAAAGAACAAAGCATTCTGATAAACTAACCGCTCACATTTAAATATGTCTGTCGATTGGTGCCATCCATTTCATTGCTGATCGATCGAGCGCATGTGTGACGTCACTATCGAAGAAAAACAGGTCACGCTTAATCAGTGACTGTTTCGTGTATTGATACATGTGCCCAGCGCCACAAGACTGTCATACGGCGCGGGGCACATATCACTACACAAAACAGTTCTATTTTGCAATGACATTGTCACGATTGTGCTTATATCGCCTGTGTTGTAATTTCGCTGCAAAATCAAAACCCTACACTCTCACCACCAATTGAATCCTTCCACATGACGTCGCCAGCAATTTAGGTGAGTTCAGTAACTAAAAGGTTTTTGTTCTCTTATAGGAACAGGTCCTTAACTACACAATCGCCATGAACATGATGACCTGCAACATACATGTCATGCACTGCTGAGTACTGTCACTGGACTGTCAGGCCTACTGTAAGGTGGAGGCTTCTCTTCTGATTTTAATGACGTACATGACCCATAATACGGACATGCTGATTGCTGGTAAGTGGTCTAATCATCCTTTTTTTTTTACTAGTTTGAGTAAGTCCAGCTCATATGCTCATCGGGAACTCGACAAAGCCTAGGCTATGTTGAATTCCCGTAGCCCGACTGCCTCTGGCCGCACACTTGTTCCCCTAAACACTGAAAGGTGATGTGGTGATGTAGCGATTCTGCTACCGATTTTGATCAAGACTATCTTCTCATCCAGGACTGAAATTTCCAAAGTTACGGTACCTAGTCGTAGAGGAACTCATACCTGTTCAAAAATACGTTCCTTTATAATCGAGAAATCTTCATCCATCTGGCCAAAAAACGAGGATCAGTCATCAGCTCCCACGAATATCGTCCTGAAAATGTGTCTTCATGGGATTTCAAAAAGTCGGATGGGTTGTAGTACATTATGCGGGCATGCTTGGTTATGAATGCATTGTACAGTTCATGGCCTTGTGTTGTCGGGCGCGTGGCACGGCCGGCCATACCAAACATTAACAACCGATTTCACTCACGTGAATGAAATAAAATGAAGCCTGTAAGTTTTTTTTACAAACCTTACAGAAAGACCAATAGAAGTTGCGGTAGCCAAAAATTCTCAATTTTTTCTGACCTCTAAACTGTCCTGTTGCGAAATGTTTGGCCTCAATATTTTCACAACTATTATCTTGATCTGGATTTGTACCTCTAGGGTGGAATGAAATCCCTCAAATGTCAAACAAAAAAGTGAAATTTACCAGAATTTCGTTCACCAGGATCATTGGAGTCTCGCACTTGGCCGTCTCTCATCATGGAGAAGGACAGGGATGTATTTCGAACTGCCATTAACTTGCCTTAAAATTGGACTTAAGCAGGCAACATGCTTGCAACTACATGTATAGCGTTTGCCGTCGACCGAGGGCGATTTAATTCTCTTGAACAACTACAGCGCGGCTTTCATTTCATCACGCGAGGCACAGAAACACTCTCAAAATGAAAGCCGCGCTGCAGTTGGTCAAGAGAATTAAATCGCCCTCAGTCGACGGCAAACGCTATACATGTAGTTGCAAGCATGTTGCCTGCTTAAGTCCAATTTTAAGGCAAGTTAATGGCAGTTCGAAATACATCCCTGTCCTCCATTCTCGAGAAATGTTCGTGTGATTCACAAAGTCTTCTGGGTAAAATGTAGGAAGTGCCCTGCAGCTTACTTGTTTTCTAATCGATAGCCAAAAGAACATAGCGCCCTCTGTTAAAAGATAAACCGTTCTCGTGGTGATGGGTCACATATGATCAAAATGTCTAAGGTCATATACCAAGGTCAAAGGTTATCTGAGGTCAAGTTGTCAGATAGGCTGAAAATGTAAAATTGGTCTTGTTTGAAAAGTTGAAGTCCAATTCCAACCAAACTTGAATCATAAATACAACATAGAACCTTCATTAGGATCATGATGTCTAAGGTCACATACCAAGGTCAAAAGTCATCTGAGGTCAAGCTGTAGAATAGGATGAACATGTAAAATTGGTCTCATTTGAAAAGTTGAGGTCCAATTGGAACCAAATTTGGGTCACAAATAATCCTGATGCTGTCAAAGGTCACATACTGTACCACACACCACAGTGAAGGGTCACTCTGTAACCCTAACGATCCCCAACCAGCCAAACTCCAACACCAGGGTTTGTTGGAATCTGTTAGGATGAGTACTGCACTAGTAAACTGACTGTGCTTTACGTGGGATTAGGCATACCACAAATACATGTAAACAGTGGCCAACTGTTGATGTGCACATATGGTGTTGGGATTTGCAAGGATGAGGAAGGTTCAGGTCACCCTAGGTTAAAATTAATCACAAAAGCAGGCGCGATGTGTGGTTCGAGAACCACCTTGTTTGCAAAAATATCTCTCTTCCCCCCCCCCAATTTAGGGTGCTGGGGACTACATGTATGTAGTGTTACAGGATTTTCTTGAAGTCGCTTTGTTTTTTATTTTATTTTGTGATATCGATGAGGCACATATATTGTACATGTATGCTTGAATTGGGAACCTATCCTCTGCACCCACATTTACGTGTAGTAGCTTTGACAAGCACTTAAAGTATTATAAAAAGTGCACAAAAGTCAATTGAATTATATCACACATTTATTTTTGCTTTTTATCTTTTTACATGAAATACAAATAATTTCAATAATTATTTCAAATAATTTTAATAATAAATATTACAATTAAGGCCTATTCCTTTCATTTTCAGATATTTATGAATATCCAAACTTAAAGGGAATATACATCATTTGCTTTTGCTGTAATTTTCAGAAATGGATAGAATTGGGGGGTTGGAAATATATAGCAAATATAGTTACACTGACTTTTTTGAGGTTTTGGGTTCGCAAATGCTATAAAAACCAAGAAAAACAATCATTTTTCTGTAGTCTGGTTCCCTGACTCCATTTAAGAAGAAACAGAGCAGTTTACATATATTGGGGAATTGTAAGGTCAGGGAACCAGTCTAGCTGGCTTGTACCCGTTCATAGGTGTGTAATCGATTGCAAACAAGTGCGATGGTCAACTGGGGCCAGTATTTAAAAAAAAGCCATTTTTTTTCCCAACGCTGATCGACCGATCAGCGTTGGAAATTGATACAAGAATACCACTTTTCTTGAAAATGACAGTATACCAGGTGCCATGATTTTATAGGATGCTTTACACTGTCATTCACTAACAGTCCAGCAAGGTACCGGGTATTTCAAAATGATTTGGTAGTTTTATTTTTTGATGTTTGCAAATGTTGTATTTTCCCTTTAAACTATTGAAGCATAAGTGAAGGCCTACATGTAAATTAGCTCCACTCTGGATGGGTAGGAGTTGTGAAGCATTGTTACAAATCTGAAATAATGACATTGTCACACAAGCTTGTCAAATTCGCTTTTCCCAGAGAATAAAAGACTATTCTCAATGTTGAAGTAACAGTGAATAAAGCTAATAGGCAAATAATTAGTGTTGAATGTAATTGTAGGCCTACTGCTTCAGAAGGGAAATCCTTCAGCCATGCAGCTGGCCTTCTCTTTACAATTGTGGAAGCTAACAAGTGTGGATTCACAGCCAATTTTTGTGTGCAGATAAGCATACATGTGGAATCGTTCAATACAGGAAAATTTACTTTCAGATATCTTAAGTAATATCTGTGAAAAAATAAATCAACTGTCAACACAAGCCTTGCATTAGTATTATTTTTCGACCAAATGAATGGTTCTACACTGAGGGAAATTTCAAAATTCATCATCTGACATACAGTGACAACATTTAAATGTGAACTAAACTTACAAGAGGGTTATAATTATCCCATGTGCAGTGATGGATATGGGTGACTCCTTTTGGCTTTCCATCAAGAAAGTGGATTCCATCAAAAGTTCATGAAAATTAAATGGAAAATAGATATCTAGGAATGCCAGGATTAATTTCCATAGTTACAATTTTTTTTTTTAATTTAGAGTAAAAATGATTTGATTTTTTATTTCCTTTCTCAAGTGAGTGCAGTAGAAAACCAGTGCAATTCTAGACATCTACTTTCCATGTAATTTCCAGACGAAGTCAAAACTTCATATGGGAAGTAGATATCTAGGAATGCCAGGATTAATTTTCCCTTGCTAGTAAGCCTGTGCATGTGTATTGTGTAAACTGCTTTCAAACTAGAAATCAACTTGTAAAACAGTGTGCCAGTTATTAAAAAAATATGAAATGAATGTAAACAAAAATAAAGCAAAAACACCCCCCCCCCCAAAAAAAGGAGCATTGTCCAAACATTTGTCCACAGGTGACAGAGGGGCCCAAGATACAAACATACATGTAGGCCTAGTCCAGTGGGCACCATTTATGGGCATGACAAAAATACTCCTATTCATTCATAACACCCAGTTTATCAATAATTATGGACAGGATTACTAAACTATGGATGACAATTATTGAAATAAATCTGGCCTATGCCAGGCCTAACAGGGCTCGCCAAATCAGCTGCCCAACGTCTCGGGAAAACCAAAATATTTTGTCTGACAAGCAAAATTTCCTGGTTGCCAGCCCGACGGGCAACTACTTATTTCACCATTACTCACACAATTTTACACTTTTCAATTTCAATTTCAATTTCAATTTATTGGTCCTTCTAGGTAATTTGTTTTGTCACATGCAATACATAAATAGATAATTCATTAATATAATCCAGAAAATATAAATAAGCAAATTACTAAAATAATACTTACGATTACTATGAAAATAAACATTTAAGCATATCAGTCAACATGACAGATCCAGAAAAACAGTATGAAAATGAAAACCTGACTGCGTTGGAGATGGGAATAATGAGATACGTGTAGTTAAAGATGTTTGTTGCATCAATGCTGATCATTGAGGAGACGTATGGAAAATGGTACAAATGAAATTGAGATACCGGTTTGTTCTTGCCCTTACTGACTGAAATCTCCTACCAATACTAAGCATTTTGAAATATGTGTTGAGGGGATGCGCACCATTTTCCACCACACTTAGAGCCTTAGTTAGTACCCTCTCCCTGCAGACTTCATCCAAATGCTGCTATTTTAAGATAAATGAATTGGGAGGAACAGTGCAGGTATGTTATAGAAAATATTGTTAAAATGACGTGTTTCACGTTAAGTAGATGCTAGAAAAACCAAGAAGACCAATCATGTTCTTCTAGTCTGGTTCCTAGACCCCACTTAAGATGAATCGGAGCAATTTACAGAATTTGGAGGATAAAATAAGGTCAGAGAATCAGTCTAGAAGGCTTGTATCCATTCACAGGTGTGTAATCAAATGCAAAGAAAATGCAGAATAAGTAATAAGGAAAAATTGGCCCTAGAGAGGACGAGAGAGAGCACACGGACATGGATAAATGTGGTCAGCTTCGGCTAACCTTCGCCGAGCGTTTATTGCTCTTGATGATACAGTCCCATGTATCCTACATGTATTAACCAATACAATATTACAGTGTTTGCATTGTCTACTATTACACTGTATGTTGAGGCCCCGCAATGCAAGAATTTGTTAATCAAATAACGATGACAATGAGTGTTGTAAACCACCAAACCATGCAATTAAGCATAAAGTTACAGGTATACTAAGCGCGGCAAGTTACACCAAATAAATTACACTGAGTCTTAATACAATGGTTTATCAAGCTACAATAACCCACAGATATGAACAACACTTACAGTTATATAAAATATATAGCCAAAGTGAACGGTGGCAATGAAAACTTTAGGATCAAGGGTTATAATCAAGATATAGAGTAATCAGAATATTAGGTGATTAGCTAGAATTAAGATTTTGGTGATTGGTTTTATACAAAATTAGTCGTTCTGATTTCCTAACCCCCCTAGTTCCACCTTGGGCGTGTCCCCGCCTCATTTCTGCCAAACAAGTTACGAATACAGGAACTTGCCAATCCCGAACATTGAACCAATGTGCATAGCATGTTGACTGGGAACCGATAACCCTACAGTAAATGACCCAAGCAATTTTTTCGCAGAAGACACCTAATGGTTATTTGAATGGCTGGTTTTTAAGACCACATCGAGGTGTTAACTGACCGGTGAACTATGGACAGCAACTTAAGACGAGGGAGGATGGAGAAGGGCTGATGGGTGTGAGGTAAAGAAGGCCAGGGCTGCCGAGATATTTTTGCAGAATTGTTGGCTGCCCAGGGAGGACAGATGGAGGCCGTCCCGCCAGTAGAGAGACTGCTGGCTAGAGTTGATAGTGCAGGAGTGCACGATCCCGTGGGCATTTCCCAAATTTTTACACACCCTGTGAGCATATTTATTCAGAGCGTTGACATTTTTCTTGCCAACACCCGGGCGCTCCTCTCCATAGTAGAACAGACGTAGGAGGATGTCCGACCAAACTATGCGAGTGTGAGGCAGCATGTGTCTTAGCCCCTGTAAGCCCTCCTCCAACCTGCCTCGGATCTCTTTGACGGGAATTGAGAATAAATCGTTGGTCCCCAGGTGGATCACAATGGTGGTAGGAACCGGGGAGTGTTGGAGTTGTGCTCGGATAGAGGGGACCATCGATGATATTTTGGCACCCCGCACTCCCCGCCAGGTGATCAGCCCCAATGCTGGCTCATTTGGGGCATGTTCGCCGGCGCGGAAGACAATGCTGTCACCAACCACCCAGGTGCGTGTTGTGCCTGTGGAGTTAAGCAAAAACAAGAGCAGAACCGGGGATGCAAATGACATGTTACAGTTGGGGCAGCTCTGTGTGGGAGGGAGGGAGGACTTTGTCAGGCCGGATGTACAAATTAACGGCTTGGGATTTCCAGCGGCCTAATAATTGGATTTGCGGGACCGGGGTTCCATTCAGAGCAGCGGAAGTGGCCGCCCCAATGCGGAAGCTGTGGGGGCTAAAACCCTGAGGGGGAAGGCCTAGTGCCACTAAGGATTTACGCAGCATTTGGCTGAACTGGTATGTTGTTAGGGGTGTACCGTCTATGTGAACAAAAAATGGGCCTGCAAAGTGTGGGCGCAGGAGGAGGTAACTTGAAACCATGTTCACGGGGCAAGTGGGGGAGTGGAGATCCCTATGAAAACGCAGTTCGACAGAGTCGCCCCGTTGATCAGTTTTGGAGAACCTAAGCCTGACCACCAGTACAGAGTGATCGTTGCTTTCAAACCAGACGTCATGAAAGTTGAGGGTTCGTTCATGCCCGGCGGATTTGCTAGCAGTTGTTAGTTCCCCAACTCGGAAAAAACCGAAAAAAGCCAGTGAAAATGCGGCACAGAAAAGTGCAGCCTCAAGATTCGATGAGGTGATTGCGCACAGAATGTTGCATATTTTTTCGAGGAGTTCTGCCGTGATGGGGCGCCTAGGGTCGCAGCGGCGGCCTTGGCGGCGGCAACCCTCCCTCATTTTCCGAACGATGAAGCTATCGGTGGGGTCGGGCCATCCGTTAATTTTATGTACATAAGCGGCCGCGGCTGTATACGTACCGATTGTGGAGGGGGCGAGGCCCTCCAGTGAGAGATGGGCAATAAAGGCTGCAATGTGGCCACATGGAGCTGGCCAGAGGGGTGGGAGGCCAGCATGATGCCGGAATTGGATGAACTGTTCCACACCCTTGCTATATGTTCCCCAAGTACTACTCGCAAAGGATGCCCCCAGGAGTCGGAGGGCTTCCGTGTTTATAGCCTCCATAGAAATGGTGGGACTTCCAGCCCGTCTTTGGCTGCTGAGGGAGCGATCTCTCGAAATCGGTTCATCTGTGAACGGGAGAGCGCGTCAGCGATGTTATTATGTATTCCGGAAATGTGTCTGGCCTTGAAGCTAACGTTGTCATGGAGGCACTGGAGGACAAAGAATCGGACCAGTTTCATGATCTTCCCACATTTTGATGACTGTTTGTTAATTATTGAAACCACTGCTTCATTGTCTGACCTGATAATTATTTTCTTCCCGGCAAGGGATTTCCCCCATAGTGTGAGAGCCACAACTACTGGGAAGAATTCTAGCCAAGCGATGGATGGGTTGTCATCCTTGACAGATTGAGGCCAAATCCCGGTAAACCACTGGCCCAGAAAGTACCCCCCAAATCCTATGCCCCCACTAGCGTCTGTGAATAGTTGAAGATCTTCGTCTAGGGCCCAGTACTGGTCAGGAATTATTGTCCTCCCGTTAAAGCTACGCAGGAACACCTGCCACATGTTCAGGTCTTCCTTCGCGCCCTTTGAAAGCCTAATTAGGTGCCAAGGTTGCTTTACGTTTTTTGTGTCGTCGATCAGTCTCCTGAGGAAGGCTCGCCCAGGAGAGACGGCCCGGCACACAAAGGATAGGGATCCAATGAGTGATTGGAGATTTCTGAGGGTTATTTTGGAGGGACGGATTGCCTCCTGAATCTTTTTGGTGATGTTGATAAGTTTCTCTGTGGGGATTGACACAGTTTGCGATATGGAATTAATTTCTAAACCCAGGAATGTCAGTTGTGTGGAGGGAAGGACCGTTTTTTCATTTGCTAGTGGCACCCCTAGTTCCCCACAAACTTGAATGAAGCAGTCCAACATGCTCTGGCATGAGAGGGGGCCACCTAAAGTTGCCCCCCCGACCATCAGGAAGTCGTCCACATAATGGCATATGTGTCCAGACCCTGAGCGTCTATTCACAACCCACTCAATGAAAGTGGAAAACTTCTCAAAAAATGCTGGAGCGCATGCTGCTCCCATCGGGAGTGTTTTGTCAACATAGATTCTGTCCCGCATTTTAATGCCCAATAAGCAAAAATCATCAGGATGGATCGGCAGAAGACGGAAGGCTGACTTAATATCGGCTTTGGCCATCAGGGCCCCCCTCCCCGAGCTTACCACTAAGCTAACTGCGTCATCAAAGGTGGTGTATTGTACTGAACATAATTGTTTGTCAATGCCGTCATTGACAGAGTCGGATTCGGGATGGGAGAGGTGATGTATCAGCCTAAAGCTGCCTGGGTCTGTTTTGGGAACCAGACCTATGGGGGAAATTCTCAGGTTTTGAATTGGACTCGTTTCGAATGGGCCCGCCATGCGCCCCAGCTGGACCTCCTTACGTAATTTATCGAGTGCTATTTCGGGGTTTTTTCTAACGGAGGATAAATTCTTAGAGTCCCTAGCTATGCGGGGGCCGTTGTAACCCAATTTGAATCCAGTTGTGAACCCACAGCGTAGCGTCTTTGCTACCTTTGTGTTGGGGTAAATATCTAGCCATGGTAAGAGACATTCTATACTCACTGGTGAATGCGCGAGGCAACATACGCAGTTGGGAGAACTAGTACAAGGCTGATGAGGGGGAAGATGTGGGCTGAGCCCCCTAGGGACGAGTGGTATTTTTCTTGTTGGCAGGGGTTTTGCAAGCGGACGACCCATGTCCGGTTGAGAAGCAAGCGGAGCATTTGTGGGGGAATGGGCACTGTACCCTTGTGCAGCCCGGGGTCCGATTGAATGCAAAGCAGATGTTACTGGTGCGGGGGGGTTGACGGGATGGCCAGCGAAAAGAATTGTAAGCTCGTTTGGGTGCGACGAGTGAGGGCCCCCCTTGCCCGCCTGCGCCTACGTACGAAGGCCCTGGGGCAGCAATGTAGAGAGCCCACAGCTCCCCATCAATGATGGACCATGCCCTAGATGGGTGAAATTGCTGGCGCATGCGAAACTGCCGGTCGTATTCCAACCAACCGCGGCCAGAGAAGCGTGCAGCCGCCATGCGAACCACGTGCATGTATTTAAGTAACTCCTGCAACCGCGCGGGGTGCGCACTGAGGAACACAGATGCAAAAACTAGGAATGCATCGGTCCATGCCAAAATGGAATTTATCTGCGGTTTTTTCTTTGCGTCAGTCACGCGTAGTTGGCCCGACTTGTCCAATGTGAATGTGAGGTTGGGAGGTTGTGGGTTAGGTCCGTGGCGGTCCAAGAGAGTGTCGAGTTCTAGGAACTCGCTTTTTACAATTTTTTCCTTGACCCCAGGTGATACCGTGTTCCCTAGGGGTTCACATATGGATAGTAGGGGGCCCCCTCCCCACTCAGGGTTAATGGCAGTGGTGGTTGGGTTGGTCTGGTTGGACAGAGAAGGAGCAGGTTGAGAACTCATCATGCTCAAAAGGGGTTGTGAGCTTGGGGTAACACAAACAGTAGCCATGTTGGCCATATCGGCACTGTACTCACCCGAGGTGGATGGGTTTTGGTACCCCCTGGCTGGCTGTCCAAGTTGGCCGGATGAGGTGGAAGACCCGGGTATGGGTGTAGTCGAAGGATGTGCCACTGGAACGCCTTGAAACCCAGTGAAATATGATGGGGCCATGCCACTGACGTAGGCCTGCTGGTAGAGGGGATGCATGGCACCGGATGGGGCAGCACTCGGTGTAGGGATGGCCACTGGCGACGATGTAACCACGCCGGCAGGTGGGCTGGTGTATATGGGCGAAGGCCGTGCGAAAGTCGGCGGGGTGCCAGCAACGAACGCCGGCGTCGCGGCAGTGGTGTATGTCGCAGCCCCCAGCTGCAAATTGCCGGCGTGTGCGGCCGTTTCTTGGGCGGCTGGCCGTTGAAAGGAGCTGGAAGCCCCGCTCGAGTTCCCTGCCAGTGGTGTGGGTTGCTGGCTGGCCGGAATCTGGGGTTGGACCGGGCGACCGGCGGCGTTTACGACCGTCGCGGTCACGCTGGTGGCTGCAGCGTGAGTACGTGTGACCTCCGCTCCCGACGACAGAGGGCGCTGTTCCTCGGGACCGTAGCCTGCGGCATCGCTGTTGGCGACCGATGGCGGGTTTAGCAAGGTCTGCATTGCTCTGGCTTGTGCTCGAGTTTGGCGAGGATGATAGCCTAGAGGACGTTTTTCCCGCTGTCCGCCGTCCCTTGGGTTCTTGCGCTTGCGGCCTCTGTTACCCAGCATAATGCGGGGTTCTTGGGCGATTCGAAGAAGTCGAAAATTGTCGAAATGTACGGAGGATTTTAATTTGTCGTGTGTGAAGCTCGGCGAAAGCAAGCGGAAAAGGGAGAAAAACGCGCGAAGCATTGCCAGCCTGCCTAGTTCCCCCGCAGGGATTGGTTGAAAGTGTGCAGGCTGCAGCAAACGGACCAATCAGAGATCCCAAACGATTTCTTGCCTACAAGAAGGCTGTTAGAATGTCCACTCACGCCCCCCTGTGCCAAAGGGGTTCTCCGGAGACGAGCACCGGAAAACCGTATTAGGAGCAGTGTTAAAAAAAAAGAAAAAAGTTTTCTCCAATGCTGGTCCGCCGACCAGAGTTGAAAAAATACCATATTTCTTGAAAATAACAGCACACCTGGCCGAAACAGCCTTTGTTTTCGTTGAGATATATTTTTTTTGGCTGTTTCGGCAACCAGCTGAAACAGCCTTTGTTTTCGTTGAGGTTTTTTTTGGTGTTTTTTTTTTTTGGGGGGGGGGGCTTTTTCACAATTTGCGAAAAAGCCTTTGTTTTTTTGTTCTGATTTTTTTTTGGGGTGGGCTTTTTCCCAATTTGCGAAAAAGCCTTTGTTTTTGTTCAGATTTTTTTTTTTTTTAATATTTTCTTCTTTTTGTTCCATGCAAAATCCCGTTGACTTTGTACACGATTTTAGTACACGCCACTTTTGGCATTGAACTTTGTCATACATCATTCAAATTAAGCATATGCAAAGTTGTGTCCCGAAGAGTGACGTCATGATTACGTCATCACAAACATGCATATTTTGAAGTCCTATATCTACAGAACTAAAAGTTCGATTGGGTTGAAACTTGGTATGTGGGTAGACCGGAATGTGTTATTATAGATAAAAAATGGGATGTCGTCATGATGACGTCATCGTGCCATTTTATACAAATTGTTGAATTTTTGGACCTTCAAGCCATATCTCACGAACGCAACATGCTACATTCAAAATTCTTTTTGTATTTGGTTTGTTAGGTAATAGACATATGCACAAAATTTTGAAAAATGTGTGACCTCATCATGATGTCATCAAAAATGCATTTTTTGAAAACACATACATGTATGAGGGAAGGTCCGATCCTCATGAAACTTTGTTGGTAGGTAGATAATGGTACTGGTATGCAAAACCCGAAATGAAACGATGACGTCATCAGTTGATTTTTTATGATTTTTAAATTTTTACAATTTAATTTTGTTCCAAAACTCCCATAGACTTTGTACATGATTTTAGTGCACGTCACTTTTGGCATTAAACTTTGTCATACATCATTCAAATTAAGCGCATTGTCCTTATGGCAAAGTTGTGTCCCGAAGAGTGACGTCATGATTACGTCATCATTACGTCATCTCACGAACGCAACATGCAAAATTCAAACTTCTTTTTGTATTTGGATTGTTAGGTAATAGGTATGTGCACTAATTTTTAAAAATGTGTGACGTCATCATGACGTCATCAAAAATGCGATTTTTGAAAACACATATAAGAGAAAGTACGATCATCATAAAACTTGGTGGATAACTAGATAATGGTTCTAGTATGCAAAATCCGAAATGATGTCACCATGACGTCATCGGTTGATTTTATATGATTTTTTTAATATTTACAATTTCATTCCGCTTTCAAAATTGAACACTTCCTTTCATCGGATTGACTTCAAACTTAATACAAACCAAGACCACAGTCATGACAGTGACAAAATGTGCATTTACAAGTATTGTAAAGATGACGTCATTGCGGGGCATGTGGTGTCATGTGATAAAATTATATTTTAGGAATTATTCTAAGCATTTTGAAAAACCTTTAACTGCATGAAGCACTCTAAATAGTGACTGCAAAAGGACGAACAAAACATAAACATTTGTAAAATATGAAAAAGCCCTGTGTTCTGTTTTCAAACAGACATACAGATCTAGTTTTTGGCTGTTTCGGCAACTGGCCGAAGCAACCTTTGTTTTCGTTAAGATTTTTTTTTTTTTGGTGCGTTTCCGCTTAATGCATTGTTTTTGTTCTGATTTTCTTTTTCCTTTTTTTTTTCCTTTTCTTTATATTCTAAACCCAAATCACATAGACTTTGTGCATGTTTTATTAACCACGCCACTTTTGACCTAAAACAAACTCGTATTCTGATGAAACTTACCCTATATAACGACCCCATAGTGAGCTTGTGTCCCGAAGAGTGATGTCATGATTACGTCATCATGGATCACGTTACGTCATCTTAAACATGCAAACTTTAAGGCCCTATATCTAAAGAACCGTAAGTCCGATTGGGTTGAAACTCGCTATGTACATGTAGGTAGGTCGGGATGTGTTATAGGTAAAAATTGAGGTGACATCATCATGACGTCATCGTGTGATTTTATATGGATTTTTGAAGTTTTAGACCGTTAAGCCATATCTCACGAACGCAATACGCTAAATGAAAAATTCTTTTCGTATTATGTTTGCTAGGTAACAGGTACCGGTATATTCACAAAATTGTGAAAATTGTGTGATGTCATTATGACGTCATCAAAATGCGATTTTGTAAAACACATATAAGGGAATGTCAGATCCTCATGAAACTTGGTGGGTGGGTAGATAATAGTACTAGTACACAAAATCTGAAATGACGTCATGATGACTTCATCGGTAGATTTTTGACATTTTAAAAAAATATTTACCATTTTATTCTGCTGAAAAATTTTAACACTTTTATTCATCCGATATGCTTCAAACTTGGTGTAGAGTAAAACCACAATAAAATAATGAGCACTGCCAAGTATAAGATTTGAGGCTTTGCATGGTGGGGTATCGGTATCGTTTTGGTTTGCGGTAACACCATGTGGTAATAACTACTGCTTAGAAGATATTAGTTCTGAAAAGAACTTGTCCTGCTTATTATCAGCTTTGCTAAGTAGTTTTTTTGTTCTGATAAGAACAGTCCTGCTGTAAGTTCTAAACGAACTTGTCTTTGGTTTCAACATTTCGACTAGCCTGCTCTAGTCATCGTCAGGAGACTGATCATCAGGAGACTGCACAAAGTCTATGTGATTTGGGTTTAGAATATAAAGAAAAGGAAAAAAAAAAGGAAAAAGAAAATCAGAACAAAAACAATGCATTAAGCGGAAACGCACCAAAAAAAAAAAAATCTTAACGAAAACAAAGGTTGCTTCGGCCAGTTGCCGAAACAGCCAAAAACTAGATCTGTATGTCTGTTTGAAAACAGAACACAGGGCTTTTTCATATTTTACAAATGTTTATGTTTTGTTCGTCCTTTTGCAGTCACTATTTAGAGTGCTTCATGCAGTTAAAGGTTTTTCAAAATGCTTAGAATAATTCCTAAAATATAATTTTATCACATGACACCACATGCCCCGCAATGACGTCATCTTTACAATACTTGTAAATGCACATTTTGTCACTGTCATGACTGTGGTCTTGGTTTGTATTAAGTTTGAAGTCAATCCGATGAAAGGAAGTGTTCAATTTTGAAAGCGGAATGAAATTGTAAATATTAAAAAAATCATATAAAATCAACCGATGACGTCATGGTGACGTCATTTCGGATTTTGCATACTAGAACCATTATCTAGTTATCCACCAAGTTTTATGATGATCGTACTTTCTCTTATATGTGTTTTCAAAAATCGCATTTTTGATGACGTCATGATGACGTCACACATTTTTAAAAATTAGTGCACATACCTATTACCTAACAATCCAAATACAAAAAGAAGTTTGAATTTTGCATGTTGCGTTCGTGAGATGACGTAATGATGACGTAATCATGACATCACTCTTCGGGACACAACTTTGCCATAAGGACAATGCGCTTAATTTGAATGATGTATGACAAAGTTTAATGCCAAAAGTGACGTGCACTAAAATCATGTACAAAGTCTATGGGAGTTTTGGAACAAAATTAAATTGTAAAAATTTAAAAATCATAAAAAATCAACCGATGACGTCATCGTTTCATTTCGGGTTTTGCATACCAGTACCATTATCTACCTACCAACCAAGTTTCATGAGGATCGGACCTTCCCTCATACATGTATGTGTTTTCAAAAAATGCATTTTTGATGACATCATGATGAGGTCACACATTTTTCAAAATTTTGTGCATATGTCTATTACCTAACAAACCAAATACAAAAAGAATTTTGAATGTAGCATGTTGCGTTCGTGAGATATGGCTTGAAGGTCCAAAAATTCAACAATTTGTATAAAATGGCACGATGACGTCATCATGACGACATCCCATTTTTTATCTATAATAACACATTCCGGTCTACCCACATACCAAGTTTCAACCCAATCGAACTTTTAGTTCTGTAGATATAGGACTTCAAAATATGCATGTTTGTGATGACGTAATCATGACGTCACTCTTCGGGACACAACTTTGCCATAAGGACAATGCATATATGCTTAATTTGAATGATGTATGACAAAGTTCAACGCCAAAAGTGGCGTGTACTAAAATCGTGTACAAAGTCAACGGGATTTTGCATGGAACAAAAAGAAGAAAATATAAAAATAAAAAAAAATCTGAACAAAAACAAAGGCTTTTTCGCAAATTGGGAAAAAGCCCACCCCAAAAAAAAATCAGAACAAAAAAACAAAGGCTTTTTCGCAAATTGTGAAAAAGCCCCCCCCCCCCCAAAAAAACACCAAAAAAAACCTCAACGAAAACAAAGGCTGTTTCAGCTGGTTGCCGAAACAGCCAAAAAAAAATATATCTCAACGAAAACAAAGGCTGTTTCGGCCAGGTGTGCTGTTATTTTCAAGAAATATGGTATTTTTTCAACTCTGGTCGGCGGACCAGCATTGGAGAAAACTTTTTTCTTTTTTTTTAACACTGCTCCTAATTTTTCCTTATTACTTATTCTGCATTTTCTTTGCATTTGATTACACACCTGTGAATGGATACAAGCCTTCTAGACTGATTCTCTGACCTTATTTTATCCTCCAAATTCTGTAAATTGCTCCGATTCATCTTAAGTGGGGTCTAGGAACCAGACTAGAAGAACATGATTGGTCTTCTTGGTTTTTCTAGCATCTACTTAACGTGAAACACGTCATTTTAACAATATTTTCTATAACATACCTGCACTGTTCCTCCCAATTCATTTATCTTAAAATTGCAGCAAAAGCAACTGCTGTACATTCCCTTTAAGTTAAAACTTATCAACTACCAAACTTATCAAATTTTCATTTTAAGCAATTTTTTGATCGCAACTTTTTTTCGAAAAAATCAGCCAAGTTGCCATGATATTTCGGATCATCAGTGTAAGGGGTGTTTTACCCCTTTTTTGAGTCTTACATCGTTTCTCGAATAGATTGATTGTGATGATGATGAACTTACCGGTAGTTTCGAACAAGGAAATATTTCGAACTTCATAAAGAGTATTATTAGGTGTTGGGCCTCAGCCCAACACCTATTGTTATTGTATGAATTTACTATTGTTATTAATGTTCTCCTCAGCATATCCTTCTCCAGAACTGTCTGTCAAAATGAAAACATATATGAACTTCAATTGTCAATACATGAATGCACAACCAACTGAAAATGTGCTTTTTTGCAATTACGTCATCATGACGTCATCATGGGTCACGTGACGTCACTTTAAAAAATAATCAATTTAATCTTTGAAATTCAATATAGAATCAACCGTCAGAGACCGCAACTTGAATTTTGCAGGAATCGACATGATAACATATGATCTTCATTTTATCTTGTGCGCGTAAAATCACGTGACCCTTCCTTCCGGTCGAAACCGGAAGTGCCTAATAATTTGAAAGTGGAAAAAGATATGAACTTGCTTTCAACGGTGTTGATGTCTACCTGGATTGACCTTTCAAAAAAAATAATTGGTGACGTCATGAAGAGTTGGAGCGCCCTCTAGCCGCAGGTTAAAAAACGCGAAAAACGCATTTTCACTTGATGTCTGTGGCGAAGTTTGCGGTAATCGCTTCAAAATTAATGTACATGATGACCATAATGCAGACAACACCTGTGCGCGAAAAAAAAATAGATTACGTCATCAGACCGGAAGTTACAATAGAAAGACCTTTAAACCTTCAAAAATTGCTAAAAAATCAACCGTGATAGATATAATCAAGATTTGGCTAACTATAGCACAGTTAAAATAGCTCTTGAACTTTCTGGTAATGACGTCACAATGACGTCATCAAGTATCGTATTACAAGCAATCAAAGATTTCTAGATTTAATCTTTGAAAATCAATATAAAATCAACTGCTTCAGATTTGATTTTGTTTTTTATAGCAATCAATACAATATTGCAGGGTCTTCATTTTTGGTATTAAGTGCAAAATCACTTGACCCTTCCTTCCGGTCGAAACCGGAAGTGCCTTATTATTTGAAATTGGCAGAAGATGCGAACTTGCTTTCAAAGATGTGAGTGTCTATCTAGGCAGTACTGTACAAAAATTTTACAGGTGACGTCATCAAATGTAGAAGGTGCCTTGAGCAGCATTTCATTTTCCCGGGCGCAAAACTGCTTGACCTTTACTTAAGTGCAACAGAAGTTGAATCTAACTCTAAAACGGAAGCATTTTACTACAGACAAATACATTATGGAAGTGTTAAGTGAGGAATGCCAATCGCAAAAACATAATTTTTACGTCATCCCACGGAAGGGCGCCCTCTAGCAGCACATCAAAACAGATTAATCTTTCAAAATGTTAAAACCCTCAATCCAATTTTTATGAAATTGCCTCAATATATCCTGTGAGCAACCAAAAATGAATTTGCAAGGTTTCATACTCATGACGTCATCGGACGGGCAGTTACTGTAGGGAGAATTCAACAATTGTGCAGACAACACCTGTGCGCGAAAAAAAAATAGATTACGTCATCAGACCGGAAGTTACAATAGAAAGACCTTTAAACCTTCAAAAATTGCTAAAAAATCAACCGTGATAGATATAATCAAGATTTGGCTAACTATAGCACAGTTAAAATAGCTCTTGAACTTTCTGGTAATGACGTCACAATGACGTCATCAAGTATCATATTACAAGCAATCAAAGATTTCTAGATTTAATCTTTGAAAATCAATATAAAATCAACTGCTTCAGATTTGATTTTGTTTTTTATAGCAATCAATACAATATTGCAGGGTCTTCATTTTTGGTATTAAGTGCAAAATCACTTGACCCTTCCTTCCGGTCGAAACCGGAAGTGCCTTATTATTTGAAATTGGCAGAAGATGCGAACTTGCTTTCAAAGATGTGAGTGTCTATCTAGGCAGTACTGTACAAAAATTTTACAGGTGACGTCATCAAATGTTAGAGCGCCCTCAGGAAGCATGTTGAAAAATTCAAACATGGATTTAAACATGCATATTTTGAGTTGATGTGTGTGGCAAAGTCTGCGGTAATCCATGGCCCAACACCGTGTGGTTGTTCATACAACCTCTAGTTTTTAATTTTAAAACGGTGGCAATGCAACTAAATTATTCTTAAAAAGGAACATGGTACACCCCTAGACAATAAATGGAGTGATCCACTTTCATGACATTCTACGCCCCATACGTTGCATGTGTTAATGTTGTACTATGTTGTACACAGCAGCTCAACACGTGCGTCAGGTGCTTGTTTTCATCAAAGAATACTTACGGACGTTGGGATCGATTTTAGAGAACCACAAGTCCGATTGAGTTTTTATATGGTATATATCCCCCCCCCCCCTCTTTGCCTTGCCATTCAAACAAATCAACACGTACGCAAATGAGAGGGGAGGTCTCTGAATTGAACAGGAAAATTCACTTTTCATCCAGATTGTAATTAAACAGTGGTCATGACGATCTTAATCCTCGATCTCTACTTGCATCTCAGGTGGCGTATCTAGTAATTTGGGGCTATTTTCAGGGTGAAATCTGATTTTTTGGATCATAGTGACTTGTTAAAACCTTCAAGCTTTCCTCTGTTTGTGGTGTTAGACATGTATAAAGTCTGTTGTTCCCCGTACCCACCGTGTTTTGAACTTCAGCTTTTAGCCACAATGTAAGGCGTGTCATTGTGGCAAATATCGCTCTTGGAGTATTGCAAAATATAAGATGTGGTTGAGAAATATCATACAAATATTATACAAATGACTCTCACGAGTCAGTACTCGTCTTGTTTGACCTGATTTTAAATTGAAGTGAGCAAGCACACAATTTTAGACAAAATTACACAAAGAAAATTATTTAGAGACTTTGAAGCCAAGTAAATAATGGTCATGCATAGTACATGAAGCCAACATGTGGAGGGCTAGCCTTGACACAACCGTGGCGAATTCCTTAAGTGTTTCTTTATATTTTTGGCCGAATTCAGCCGAGAATTTTCGATGCGCATATATATATTACACGATATCCAATCAAAGTCTGTAAACTTTTACCCGTGACATACATATTCATACAGCCCGCAAAAAACTGTATACACCATGTATGTTTACTCAAAAATAAATGTCCAGGTATTTCAATCCTATTTTAAACCATTTCTCCAGTTTTATTCCAAAAAAATGAAATATGCCGCTATATGAATGAACATTTATTCAAAATGATGATACTATTTCCAATGTATTGCAAATTGAACAGTTCAAGACAGTTATATCCGCTGACATTTATTGTCGGTGCAACAGCGTACATTATCACGACGCTACCCGTACCTACCCGTGACATTCTGACAGCGAATGTAGGGAACAGGTCAACTCGGACCCAGGTCAAATCGTACCCATTTAATCGAATGCAGGTTAACTCGTATCTACATGTATAAGTCATGTCGCACCCATATGAATTAACTGCAAGAAATGAGCTATTGACTTTGGAATGGAAATAAACAAAACTGTCATATACGGACATGATGAAAAAAATCTCTCCCTGAATTCGTACCATGTGCAACATATATCTCATACGTACGACATATGTATTTTAATGCAAACGTACAAATTGCATGTCGTACCTATGACATACGTACGACATGTAAGTCATAGGTATAACATATAAATCGAACCTATATGTCGTATGACATACAAGTCATACATGCGAGTTACAATACATATGTCGTACGTACGAGATACAACTCGTACTCACAAGATATGTCATATGTACGACGTAATCATCAAATAAGTCGAACGTACGAGTTAAAATTCAATGGTTGTACACCCGAGATATTAAGTCGTACTTATGATTCGACAAGTTGTATGCGACATATATTGTACCCTGTCGACTCGACATATAAGATCATACGCATGACATACATGTATATGTCATAGTGGCACCTGTCGACATTATGTCATATGTTTGATATGTCATACCCTGTCGACATATATATATGTCGCGCCCTGTCGTTATATTAGTCGTACATAGAACATCTACTTTTAATTCGTTCATACAAGTTAAAATCAGTCTTACGGAATAAGTTAGCTGAAGGAGGGATAATTTTTTCCCATATCCCCTTGACAGCTTAGTAGAAACATGGAGCGATATGGTAGAAATACCCCCAAAAGTCAGCGGTAGATATACTCAATTGTGTGAGCGCTTTTTTTGCCGCTGACCGAGACTTGAAGCGCAGCGTGTCTTATCTTACTGCATGGCGCAAGCCCGGCCGGTGCCTACAGTGGACGGCCCAGACGTGGTCTCTGTGCACGGTGACATCGTTTTTGCCGGCATGTGGTTTAAATACCATTTGCCGTTTTTTAAGGTCTAATTTTTCATCCTTTTCATTTCATTTTTGACCCAAACTATGTATTACTTTATAAATATTATTCTACTATTATTGAAGATTTTAAGGGGGTGTTTTTCAATCATTATTGTTACCACAGGCCGTCTTGTTTATAAACCTTTGGTCGCATTATGCAATTTAATAAATATTCATTTTTTTTGGTCAGCCATTATCCAATGAGAGAAGACTATTTACCATAGTGCGTACTAATTATCATATTGAGCATACTGTACATGGTTGCGTCAAGGCTATCCTCCGCCTCGACTTACTGTATGGCTGTTTGCGGAAGTGTGTGTTGGACGTATGTACATGCACACAAAGCACACGCAAGGGTCGTTGAGGCTAATGGTGTACTGTCGCAGCGTGCGCGGCGCATGTGGTGTGCGGTAGCAGGAACAAGCTCGTGTGGTAACAAGCTGATAGCCTTGGTCAAGGCTAGTGGAGGGCTCGTTTTCCATGCCCTAACCTCAATCTGTCAACACATCAGCAATATCTATGTGGCATTATTTGTTGAAGGGACACTAGGTCCTGGAACAGCCCAATTGGGCTACAAAATGCGCTTTGAACGAGATTATGTTAACCGGAAAGAAAATTTAAAACTAGGATAGAAACATCCACACAACTATCCTTTAAAAACTGGGAGTTTTTGTGTTATTCCTGTATTATGCGTGCGAGAACAAATTTCGGGGTCCACTTTTGTGACCCCATAAATTCGAGCCGTTTGAATGCTAGTTGTGATTTCATTCGTACGCGTAAAGTGTTCGCCTTTTGCGGACGTTGAAGAAACCACAATTTTTTGCATTGGTGATTGGTCACCGCTGTTCTCGAAACACACAACGTGAATCGTACACTGTATGAGAACGACACAACAAATGTATTCGTACTCCGTCGTGTCCGATGTAAACAACCGGGGATTTTTCGTCTTCTTGGGAACGGTAAGACATTAGATTCGTTTCCTTTCAACCACATGAAACTTTGGGGGATTTCAGGACCGGACCTAGTGCCCCTTTAACATTACTTATATTTTCCTTTTCCATTTTGATTGCTGTATTGGGATATTTTAGTATTCCTTGTGGTGTTAATGCAGACTTTGGAAAGTAAAATGTGAAACTTGATGAAGAACACTCAACACTGTGAACAAAAAACATGATGAGACTTAAACTAAATTCGAAAATTTTACTTTTTTAAAATTCAAAGTACCGGTATATTTTAAACAATTTGAATAATTGAGAAATGAAAGTAAAAATAATATTACTAACTTTTGATACACATATAATGGTTGGTCGAATCGTCATAAAAAAATAGTGGGAAGTAAGATTATGTTATTAGTATGCAAAATCTGAAGTGACGTCATAATGATGTAATCGTTTGATTTTATTATGATTTTTTAATGAATTTTCATATTTATTTCTTGCAATAAATATGTATAAAAAAATGCCGAACAGCCCTGTGTTCTGTTCATCAAACACACATAGTTCAAGTTTTCTTTTGCAAATTTAAAGAAAGAAAAAAATGACATTTCCAGTGTACACTGGTATAAATATGGTAACTGACATTGGCCCTAGAGAGGACGAGAGAGAGCACACGGACATGGATAAATGTGGTCAGCTTCGGCTAACCTTCGCCGAGCGTTTATTGCTCTTGATGATACAGTCCCATGTATCCTACATGTATTAACCAATACAATATTACAGTGTTTGCATTGTCTACTATTACACTGTATATTGAGGCCCCGCAATGCAAGAATTTGTTAATCAAATAACAATGACAATGAGTGTTGTAAACCACCAAACCATGCAATTAAGCATAAAGTTACAGGTATACTAAGCGCGGCAAGTTACACCAAATAAATTACACTGAGTCTTAATACAATGGTTTATCAAGCTACAATAACCCACAGATATGAACAACACTTACAGTTATATAAAATATATAGCCAAAGTGAACGGTGGCAATGAAAACTTTAGGATCAAGGGTTATAATCAAGATATAGAGTAATCAGAATATTAGGTGATTAGCTAGAATTAAGATTCTGGTGATTGGTTTTATACAAAATTAGTCGTTCTGATTTCCTAACCCCCCTAGTTCCACCTTGGGCGTGTCCCCGCCCCCCTCATTTCTGCCCCCTCCCCCGTCCTTCCAAGATACAGAAGGAGGCCAGGGGGAAGAATCCCCAAGTTGGGGAGAGGCAAGTTGTTTTTAGAATGCAGGGATTGGCAGCCACAGGCCCAGAGAGGCCATCCCGGCGCACTAGTGAGTTTGCCTTTCATGTGGTCAGAGCTGAGATATGGGTCCCCGAGAGCAGGCCAAGCCCGCGAGTAATGTGGGGGGACCCAGAGCAATAGTATACGTGTACTGTGAGAACTGGGGAGAGGTCTACTTAGCAGCATGCTAGAGATGTTGGGAGTACAAATGCCCCCTGGCGAGAAACAGGTTGCAAAGCAATATATGCATAAAAATGTGCCTGGCATTAAAGCCTGCGGGAAAACTGTTGACCAGGGGGACTTCAGACAGTCCACAAGAAAACGTGGCTGAACAAAATCCAGCCTCCACGAGGGAGGTGTAAACATGTCGGGATTACACCAAATCCCACCTCACGTCACCTGAGGTATAAATTATGCCCAACAGACCCAGCCCAGAAGAAAGGCGACACTGACGCCCAGTCTGGACCTGTCTACATCTGCCCCATCCCCTTCTTACTTGTCAATGACATTCATGTAAGATGTGCTCCAGCTCTACCTCTAGCCTCAAAGGGTTATCTCCAACATGCAAGTGGCTACTCCCAAACATGGGGCTAACTAAAATTGTGTAAGCCTAGTACTAACTGGTTAAATGGTGGAGGGAGGGAAGGGTTTTAATTTGTCGTGTGTGAAGCTCGGCGAAAGCAAGCAGAAAAGGGAGAAAAACGCGCGAAACATTGCCAGCCTGCCTAGTTCCCCCGCAGGGATTGGTTGAAAGTGTGCAGGCTGCAGCAAACGGACCAATCAGAGATCCCAAACAATTTCTTGCCTACAAGAAGGCTGTTAGAATGTCCACTCACGCCCCCCTGTGCCAAAGGGGTTCTCCGGAGACGAGCACCGGAAAACCGTATTGTCTTAATTGCATTAGTGATGCATCTCTACTTTCATGGGTCGGGCACAACCCGACCAATCTTTGAAGTTGTTACCCCGGTACGATTAATCTTTCTTTCTTTGAATGGTTGGGCACAACCCGACCATTCTTTGGATTTGTTAAGATTAATCTATCTTTCTTTCTTTTTTTTCCGTACAGCACGTTTCCGCGGGTTTTCTCCAAAACGGTTTATGATAGGAACTTGTAACTTTCAACGAATATCGACCCTCATCCTAAGTGGTGTATATTACTCTGACGTCATTATGATGTCATCGATGTCAAACTACAAGTGATTTTCGTAAAAAAAAATTGACGATCTTCTTACACCTATAACTCTTGAACAAAATGATCAATTATGTTCCAACCTTGTAATCAGATAGATCATTAATTGATAAACATTTTTGGTTGTGTACGTGAACTCTCTTGACCTTTACTTCCGGTTCTACCGGAAGGTTAAAGTTTTGAGAATTAAAAATGAAGACATTAGCTTGAAATCAAACAAAGCACAATTTCTTCAGAACTGTGTACGGTATGATCACAAAACCTAATGTGAACTTGTACCATGTTACGAAGATGTTATAAATGTTGTTACGTCATCATGACGTCATCAGGTATCAAATTACAAGCAATTTGATGGCACGATTTGACAAAATAGTTTGACCTATATCTCTTGAACTAAATAGAGTACCGCGTTCATTTTTTCATGAGTTGTAGAAGGTGCCTTGAGCAGCATTTCATTTTCCCGGGCGCAAAACTGCTTGACCTTTACTTAAGTGCAACAGAAGTTGAATCTAACTCTAAAACGGAAGCATTTTACTACAGACAAATACATTATGGAAGTGTTAAGTGAGGAATGCCAATCGCAAAAACATAATTTTTACGTCATCCCACGGAAGGGCGCCCTCTAGCAGCACATCAAAACAGATTAATCTTTCAAAATGTTAAAACCCTCAATACAATTTTTATGAAATTGCCTCAATATATCCTGTGAGCAACCAAAAATGAATTTGCAAGGTTTCATACTCATGACGTCATCGGACGGGCAGTTACTGTAGGGAGAATTCAACAATTGTATTTTTAATTTAAATCCATCACATGATCCCTGTCTCATGACTTTGTTTTTTGTCCAAAAAATGACGTGTTACACTTAATATTGACCTTTTGCTTCCAAATACAGTGACACATCATCAAACTGGAAGTTTGATATGTGTTACATTGTATTTTTACTTAATGATAAATAAGTATCCTCCCTTCCTTTTTTTGACTGATGACGTCATCAAACCGGAAATAACTTGTACCTGTCCCTATATGTTTACTGAAATTTATCATACCCTAAAAAGGCATTCTTTTTTGTACAAAATAATTGGGACTGGAAATGTTAAAGTCCTTTTTCTGACATATTCATAACTTAACTGGACAATGTTTAATGAAATAGTTGTCTACCCGACCACTCTGAGTTTGTAACAAACGCCGAACCTCTAGGTTTTTCTGAAATTGTAATTGATAATTTCTTTTACAGTTGCAGGAACTTGTCTTCACTGGCAAAAGTTGTCACTTAGCCATGGGCAGAGAGCCCTTATGTGAGTACTTATAATTGATTTGCATGCTGATTGCCTGTAATTGTTTTGAGATGCATTGTTCTTTTACTGTGCTGCTTCAAATAGGGGTCTGTTGTACTAAAGCCTGGCGCACACAAGAGCTTTTTGTTTCGCCAAAGTTATTTTAATGGCATACATAAGCAGATAGCTCCTGCATTTGTTACCGGTATGTGTGTGGTCTATTTTACAAAAGATTTGGTTCATTCCTGGAGCTGTGGCAAATATCCTACATGTATGTGTTGGATCATTTCTGCCCCACGTGGAAAAAGTCTTACCATGTGCGCTGAATGAAAGCTATCTGCTTATGCCTAGCGCCTAGGACACATGCCTGGTGGGGGGCACATGATGTAACAGGTTGACGCAGTGGTTATTTTCCCTGCATTCTACGGCTATAGCCCGGGTTTGATTCCTGCCCTGCTCCACATGTGGTTTGGGTTTTTAGTCCCCACATAATTCTGTGGGTTTCTTCAGGCTTTTTAGCTGCAGTGCCTAGGGTACTTTTGAGAAATCCTTGGTTTCATTACCAGAAAGAAATAAAATAATAAAAATAAACAATAAAATGGCTGGGCCCAGTGCATCCATCATGGATGCAATTTTAGACAGCAAACTAGTTGAGTGAACATGTACATTCCAGCAGGGGTGTTTAGAGGGAGGGGGCTCATGTACATGTAGCCACTACGTGTTAGAGTCAGATGGGATGGAATTTTGGGGCCACAACCATGGGTCATTTTTTAAAAAAAATTTTCGGAACAGGTATGGGCAGGCACAATTCAGGGAATGTTTGCAAATACCAAGAAAATTGCCGCTCTGAATCAGGTATTATTTAAAATGGGATATATTATCAAGATTATAGGCATCAGCAGGGCCTTTCCTCATTCTTTTAATTTTCCATGTTTTCTTTGTTATGTGATGTGCCTGTCACCACGCATGCGTCCTACATGCTAGCCGAAAGCAGAGAGTTTTCTTTCAGCATAGACAATAAGACTTTTTCCGCGTGTGGCAGAAATGATCAGACACGTTGGATATTCGCCATAGTGCCAGGAATGACCAAAGTCTTTCATAAAATTGACTGCACACAGGAGCTGTCTGCTTACACCAATTGGCCACGAATGAACTTTGGCGAAGCAGCTAGCTCTCGTATGCGCCAGCCTTTAAGGTACATTGTAGTGTGGAGAATGCAACTTGTACTTGAAAATTCATAGTGTCACTTTAGTATTTAAATGGCATATTCCCAAATACAGGGGAAGGGGTGTGATCTCTGTGCACCACATTGTTATGCTTTCGTGTAGTTACCTCATCCTAAATGCTTTTAATAACTTAAGTTTTAATAGCTGTAGTTTAGAATGGAATTTGTAGGATATACACATACTTAGTATAAAATTATTATTCCAATTGTTATAGTCCTTGAGCCAAGGGCTGATATGTGGTTTCACCTTTTTCAATGAGTTAAGTCATGAAACGAGTATTGGAGATGGGGCGATAATTGGTAAGTATTTCTTTGTCAAGTGAAGGTTTCTTTAGAATTGGCGTCACGACACTCGACTTGAATGAGTCAGGAAAAGTCCCAGATGATAGTGACGCATTCACGATTTGAGTTAAAGTTGGCAAGAAGGTTGTGATATGACGTTTGAGTAGCCATGTTGGGATGACATCAAGTTGACAGGACTTTGAAGAAGAAGTGTTCATTATTTTGAGCAGGTTGCTCTCTGCTATGGGCTCGAATTGCGAGAACTGAACTCCCGGTAAACATTTAGCGTCAGGTGGAGTTGGTTGACGTAGCAGATTATCCAGATGAGTACGGATAGTCAATACCTTGTCAGCAAAGGACTGGCTGAATGAGTTGGCAAGTACAACTGGTGAACTCTGTATGGATGGAATCAACCGATGTTTGCCACTGAGACTGTTTATGATGCTGAAGATTTCATTAGGACTCGCACCTAACAGTGAATTTCTGTAGAAGCTGGATTTAGCCTTAACAAGAACTTCGTGAAGTTTGCGTTTGGAGAGCTCATGTGCAGCTTTGTTGTCAACTGTTTGGACTTCCTCCAAGCTCTTTCAGCGCAACGACATTCTCGCTTGGCATCAGCGACATCTACGTTGTACCATTTACACGTAGGTTTGCTGCAGACTGGTTTGGGGTGTGATGAACACGGGACATGAGCATCGAGGACATGCTGAACCACATTATCAAAAGCTCCTACAGTTGAATTGAAGTTCCCATGCCAGTCTATATCCAAGAGTTTAGCAGCTAAATCATCAGCTAAACTGTCATGATCAGTGTTACAGAAATTGCAGAGGTGAAGTGTCGATGTCTCGGGCTTTGGTTTATTGAAGTGTAGTTTGCATTGCACAACACCATGATCAGATACATATCGTTCATATCTATAGCACGTCAGCAACGAAGTCATTTTCGTTAGATCTTGTTATGACTAGAGTGTGTCCTAGCTTATGGGTGGGGACAGAGATGAGTTGCTCCAGTCCAAAAGCTGATAATGTGGAGAGGACATGGTCCACATCTGATTTTTGTGGGGAATCAAAGTGGATGTTAAAATCGCCTAGAACAAGCAGTTTACTGGATATGTCATCTAGACATTCGATAAAACTGTTGAAGTCTGCGAAAAAAGTTGATGTCTTCAAAAGGTTCTTTGTGAATGGCGGGGGACGGGGAGAATACTACTTTGTTGTCAGTTCACCTCTGTGTGATTACTTACTTGTTGACATGGCATTGTACATCATTATTTACTTTACTTTATTTCATCTCAAGGCATAAAAGAATACAGTTTGTACTTACAATTTATTATGATTTATGCATTTGTTAGAATATAAAGATAAGAATAATAACATTTGAATAACACCACCTAGAGATGCAGGGGACCCACAAAAAGCAAAGCTTGTCGAGTGCGAGTCCCCTGAACATAAACAACAAAGAAGATACAGGATGACAATAATAATAATAATAATAATAACTGTATTTATATAGCGCTTTTTGCCAGCGGATACAAAGCGCTGGGGGAGAATGCAAAGAAAGCCAGGTAAATGAAGTAAATGAACATATGAGACCCATTATGAAGCACCTTTTAGCTAGGTGCTGCGGCATATAATTGCTGCCACTGCCAGAAACACCGGGGCAAACCCCTCCTCTTAGCGACAAGTGTTACTGGGTTCTTTAACGTGCATTACACAACACACGGGACCTACGGCTTTACGTCCCATCAGAAAGACTAAGCAATAATGGTAAAGTGCCTTGCTTAAGAGCACAAGCACCATGTTCCCACGGTCAGGATTCGAACCCATGTACCACGGCACACGAGTCGAACACCGTAACCATTGGACCACAGCGCCCCACGCATGACAAGAACGATTATAAACAAAGACAGTATGAAAGCTAAACAAAAAACATACATACACAAAAATAACGTAACATAATAGTTAAATTAGAGGTGAATTTTAAAGGAAAATGAATATGATAATAAGCTACGCGAAAGTCACAATATGACAAACAATAACAAACGGGTGAATTTCAGAGGGAAATGAATGAATTTATAAAATAAAAGTTCCAAAACAAGCAAAAGTAATACAAAAGGAGCATGCAAGAAAGTCACACCAACAAGATATAAGATAATACAAAATAACATAAAACCATGATCTATGAAGATAAACAGGTAGTACGAAGGGTTTAGAAGGAATGTTGCAGAACAGAATTGACAAGAAAAGACAATTTGATAAGCGACAAAATTCTGAGTTCATGAATTCGAGTACTTGTTGAGAAGAATCTGTTTAAAGTTGGTTTTGAAAGTAGAAATAGATAACAATTTTTTTTATTGTATTGTCTAGGGAGTTCCACAATTTGGGCCCTTCAAATTTAACACTGTTTTTGGTTAGAGCTGTCCGTACAAATGGTAAATAAAATTCGGTGGCCTGTCGAGTTAAATATCTATGAAGGTCCCTATTTCTGTTAAACATGGACGAAATGCAGTTCGGTAGATCATTTTTTGTTAATTGAAACATGAAGATAGCGAGTTGGAAATGGTATATGTCATTTACCTTGAGTGTGTTATGTAGTAAAAAAAATAGTAAATATATTTAGGTACATGTATATAAAACTTGAGCCTGTTGATAATACCAATGTTTCTAGAAATAGTTCTACATATATAATCGAGGTGGTTGTTCCAAGTTAATTTATTATCTATATATAAACCAAGAAGTTTAGTGCAATCTGTTACAGTAATCTTGTCGTTATCGATGAAAATATCCCTTGGTAATGAACGTAAAGAATTACTAAACAACATACACTTAAGTCTTTTTGACATTTAAGGAAAGTTTGTTTGCTTTTATCCAGTCTGATATCAGAACAAGGTCAGTATTAACAACGTCAATCAAATCATTAATACTTTTGTTACTATCTGACTATAGAATAAATTTGAGTCATCGGCGAATAAGATACAGGACAAACGTTTTGAGACATTAACTAAGTCATTTATATAAACAAGAAATAGTAGTGGTCCAAGAATAGATCCTTGAGGAACCCCACATGTCAAGGAACGTATATTAGAAGGAGTGTCAATAACTAATACATATTGCTTTCAGTTACAGAGATAACTTTGAAACCAAGCAAGAGGGACTCCTCTGATGCTGTAGTAATTAAGCTTGTATAACAATACATTATGATCTAAGGTGTCAAAAGCTTTTGAAAAATCAAGAAAAATACCAAGGGTGTTTTCTGAATTGTCTAAACCTGTCACAACCTTATTAAGGAGATGAAGAACGGCATGAGTAGTTGAATGTTTTGCACGAAACCCAAACTGGAAGTTTGATATGATATCATATTTACGTAAGAAATAAAGAGTACGTTCATAAACAAATCTTTCAAAATTTGAAAAAACACGGTAATATTGAAATTGGCCTGCAGTTGCTTACTTGATCAATATTTGTATTAAAATAGGAATAACTTTTGCTACATGTATCTTCAGGTTGTCTGGCACAATACCAGTTGATAAAGAAATGTTAATAATGTATGTAAGAGGTTCTACAATTACGGAAACAGTATTTTTTAGAACAAAGGAAGTGATAAGAATCAAAACCACTGCTAGCTTTATTTGACAAATTCTTGATAATATCAGCAATTTCTTTTTTAGTGGCTGGTTGAAAAAATAAAGAATGTGAGTTAGGATGAGCGAGATAATCAGAGAATTTTGTTTTGCATTGAGGAATAGTCTTAGCCAGATTGGGGCCTATGTTTGCAAAAAAATTATTAAAACTCTCGGCCATAATTTGGGGGTCATCAGTTAAATTTCCATTAATAGTGATGTCAGGAATTTTCGTAGAAGGAGAATTTTTTATTAATAACCCGGTTTATAATTTTCCAAGTATTCTTAATATTTGTTTTTTCTTTTTCAAATTGAGAGCAATAATACTTCTTCTTAGCTGTTCGTAAAACACTGGTTAGAATATTTTTGTATTTAATATAGTTCGCATGATTTATTTCATTATGTTTAGAAAGGAATTTATGATAAAGTCTATTTTTAAGTTGTATTGATTTCAGGAGGGATATTGTTACCCAGGGAGATTTAGGATTGGCTTTGTTTTTCTTTTTATTTCTAAGTGGGACATTTTTGTCGTGATGTTCATTAAATATATTTGTAAAATTGTAAAAAGCAATATTAGGATCTAGGGTATTAAATACAGGGGACCAGTCGGCTTAATTCAAATCACGTGTTAAGTTTTCTAAATTATCCTTAGTATAATAATGAGAGCTAACATTCTTCGTGATCTTAGGGTGACCATTGATCATTGGTATCGAGGTTAAAATAGTTGTCGATGGACCAGAGTAAGTTGTTTGTGGATCCTTCCCTGTTGCTAACAACGCAGTGTCGGTTGGCTTCCAAAGTACATTGGGTTTTGCCTTCATTGATGCAAGAAGTAGGGTAATTCCATGGTAACTCATGTTATGGTATGTTTAAAGGGGGGTTGTGTCTTCCGTCGCTTAATTATGTGCTGTTATTCTATAGTGTCAAAGCATTCAGTCTGGATTTTTCTCACGAAAGATTCTTTGAGTTTACATGTAGGTGACTAAACTACAAAATAATGTTCTGTTGGTATATAGCAATATTAAAGTTATTTAAATGGTTACTCACATTACAAAAGAAGGACATGGCAACAATTTGTATACCTTGCATTCAAAAGTTTCTACTTTCCGTACACTATTCAAAAAAATCTTTTTAGTCCCCTTACATTATTAGGGTGTTTGTCTTCTGCTACCATAACATTTATTAAAAACTAATCACGAAATCTCTCGCTCGAAGGATATATTTCGATAATTCATTTACAGTAGTTATCATAACAGTTTGTCCACCTACATGTATCTTTGGTAGAAGTGAAAACGTATTGAGATACTAATAATAAAACCCCTTCAAAAGCTCTTTTGGCATAGAATATGAACCTTTTGTTCCCTTTAAATTTTGATTCAAAATTTGCGGTTGTGATGCTTAAAATTCTGCAGATTGTGTACATTTTCCATTTTAAAACCTTGTCCACCTTTTCGTGGCACCTTTTTCGAAGTGATTTTCTTAAGAAATCCATTTACAAAAAATAAGTGCACATTTTAGAATTTTTGCACGTTAAATTTCCTACTCAAGGGGTCCAGAAGCGCGCCACTAACATAACTAGGGGTGCATTTTCAGGCTCTATGGTCCAGTGAACAGGTTTTTCAAGAAGTTTCGAGCCACCACCAGTCGCAAGGAATGGATTGCTTTTGGTTGAGAAAGTTCATGAGTTATTAAGAATAAACTGCGTGATGATCTAAATTGCAGTAATCCTGCAAAGTTTGTTGCAAGTGCACCATCTCACACTGAGTGCATCTTGATAAATCAAGATTAACATAAAAACTCCCTTGCACCTGAGATTTTTAAATACATATTGATGAACAAAATGCAAACTTCTGATGGTGTCGGTTGGTTTCCTTTTAATTTCAAACTGTACACAAACATGTCTAAGGAGGCTGGGCAGCTAGAGACATTTTAAAGCTAGACCAAACCAAATCATTTGCATGCTCTGATCAGATCCATTGTACATGTACTGTGTTAGAACACAAAGCCCTGAATGAGGCTATTTGTGCACAGTTGCCTTGTGATATACATGTACTTACTAGCTACTTCATGTACCAGTATCTAGACTATGTGTTCCTTTGTATGGGATACAATTTGGTTAATCCACTTATTGAATACTGTATAATTTCACAAAAAGGATATTTACTATTTGTATTTTGTGATGCCTTGCAGGGTGTGAAGATTGTGGTCAAAGCCATCTTGGGGATTGCCCAATACATGGACCCTTATTAAAGGTTCGGGATAAGAGTATTCCTACAAGAGCTCGACTTACTTTACCACACTATCTCATGCTCAAGGATCTAGAACTGCACACTGCAAACGAACAAAGTAAGTGAATGACTGAATATTTTGTGTGAGCTGCAGAATAGAGTTCAAGTCTTTGTAATATCATATCGTGAGCAATATCGGTTGAATGCCTAGACAAATACATGTTTACTGTACAAGCCATTTATTCCATTATTCTATGTGTCGGTATTTGGTTGTATTTTAGGTCCAATTACTCAATTTATAACTACCTGTACACCGTGAACATAAATGTGTCATTTTAAAAACATACCCAGCCCAAACACTTTACAAAGCAAAAATGTTGAGCAAGTATGCACCTAAACCACAAGGAAAAGGGCTGAACAGGTTGCTGATGAACCTGGTAAATACCATGGCTGAAACAAATTACTTTTGGGGAAAGAATTGAATAACTTCATGAGAGCTGGCCTCTTGCATATTTTTGACAAAGTTTTATGAACATTTTGGTTTGCCTTTGACAAAACTTTGTATGCTGTCCTCAAATTGTCAAACTCTCTGTCCATTCTATCCTCGGGGGCCACATTCATGACACCTTGCTAAGCCTAGGTGGTTACTAAAAAGGCATATAGTTGTTTACTACACCTAGTTGGTAACTAATTGGTATTCATGAAACATTGCTAACACTCGTTACATACATATATTGTAAAATTAGTGTTGATCCAGGGCAACTCTAAGTCACTGGTTAGCAATTACATGTATCATTTTTTGTTGTGCCAGACTTGGCTCTTTAGGTGGCTTCCCCCCTCCGGTTGCCTTCTTGAACTTTCTCATACTTGACAGGTATTCTCTTGACTCGGATTTTAATTTGGATAATCTAATTTTTAAATCATCCAATGATCTTTCAACCTTGGCAACCTTGCACGGTGTTGGCTGAGAATAGCTGACCATGCATCCTTCTTTTTGTTTGTTAGTGTTTACATGGATTTGCCTAATACACCTGTCACACTATTGTATCTGTTGTCATCACATTCCATACATGCCCACTTCATCCAAAGCACCCAATTCCAGTTAGTCAGGTATGCAACTCAATTCTCCTAGTATGTAACTACATGTAGTTAGCAAGGTTCTCAGTAAGGTTTCATGAATAACAATTTAGTTGTCAACTCCATAGTGGATTACTAGACATTTTAGTATCCTAAGGCCTAAGTTGGCTGCTAAGTTAGTAAAGTTTCATGAATATGGCTCCTGATCATACATGTAATTTGGAGATGACATTTAGAATGCATGTTTCATCAAAATTACTTTCCCCCTCCCCCATTCCACCCCAGAAGAGGAAACTTCCGGTAGCACACTTGTAATAAAATTATGTACTGGCAGCTTGGCAAGGGTATTCAGAAACTAGCATATTTGCAAAAAAATGGCAGCCATTCGATAAATCAAAACCATTACCAAAATGTTATAAATTGACTTGTGAAGTGCTCTGGCCTCATGGTTAAGGGCATTGGATTTGTGGTCTACAGGTTAAGCTGCAGGTTGTGGGTTCAAGTCCAGCCTGGGGTAATGGTGCGTGTGCCGTTGGGCAAGGCACTTTGTCATCTACATGTAGCAGTAGGTGGGTACCTGCGAAGGTACGAGCCATATGCCCTGATATTGAGCTGCTGCAAAAGTAGTATCATGGTCTGATGAACAGGGGTAATAAATATTGTAAGCGCTTTGACACCTTTGGTATAAGGCGCTATATATTATTTACAGCACAACATTATTATAAAAAGGAACAATTTACTAATAAAAGAATGTTTACTTACTGGCCTAGCTAATAAGGTGTCAGCGAAGGGAGTGCCTTAGTTTGGTTTTCCTGCAGATCAGTTGCATTCACAATTTAGTTGGAAGTTCTCAGCCTTCTCTTTGAAAAATGACAAGTATTCACAAGTTTTTGATTACTTGATTTAAATCATGTTCAGAGGTTATCTATCTAGGCTTGTATATAAGACAACTATGTATAATTATTTGTGCCTGTACATGTAGCTTGCGATCTGGATGCCCTGTGGGCTCAGGGTAAAATGGTGGGGCTATCAGTGAGCATCATCCAGTCATATTTCTGGGGGTTAGGTATTACACCATATACAAATAGATTTTACATACTTGCCACTTGCTTGACATATTTGTCATTCTTTGTTACAGTTGTTGGTGTGTTTGCTCGTAAGCTCATCCAACAACGAACTCAGTTTGGACCATTCATTGCTCCTAGAGTACCAAAACTGGAGACATTACGTCTTGATAATGCACCCATCTACAAGGTAATGTCTTGAATTTGATTTGCATAGAAATGTGTTTGATAATGATTTGACGTATGTACACGTTAGGCCAAACAAAAAAATACCGACTCTATTTTTGAAAGCGATAAAATGTGACCCCACACAATTTGATTGGTTATTGGGATTGGGAAAAAAATATTACGATACCCCGACCTCCGATCGAAAATTGGTCAAAATCGCCGACCGCCGAACAATTTTTAGGCAATTATCAGCAAGTGATATTTACTTTCTGGCATTATCCGAAAGAAAACATCGTGGTCTAACATCAGTTTGCGTGTACCAGTACTTAAATAAATACGTACGTTGTACAAAGACCGCTTGGGTCCTTCGTCACTAATCGTCAATGCAACGCTGTCCAGAAAGTCTGGTCCATACATCTCATGTTCCTCCGTACGTAGCCCACACGTGTATGCAAGCAGCGCGGTATTGCGTGCCAGGGGAAATTCCCACGGCAATGTCTGTGTCCAACAAGCAATTCTGTTGGCTGACCGCGAGTTACACAGCCGCACAGACTTTCGACCCTAGGGACGGCATGGAAACCGATTTTTGATGAAACTTTTGTTTGAAATTGTGGGAGATATCATGGAAGCAAAGTGTCCTAACAATTTGTTTTTTTAATTAAATGCTTTTAGGTTGCTGAAAGCAAGTCTTTGTTGACATCGCGTTAACCAATAGGAACATTTGTTATTTGTCATTCCACCAATGGCCAAGTGCACTGCAGACCACATTGGATCGGACGGCCGCACATCTTTTGTGGCTTTCATTCGGCTCTCGTGCACGTGCGTGCACGCAAGACTGCCATTTGCTTTAGACATCGGAGAATGTGAACATTTTCCAAAAACAAAAGGGAGATTTCTTCCAATGAAATCTCAGAATGACATTCACAAAATTCTTTGTGAAAAACCATGGGGAAGTTGATGACGATTTTTCAATTGATATTGCCGCAAGAGGCCAACCTGACGAACCACGGAGAAGCGTAGAGTAAGTCAACACGACAGTGGTTGAACCATGTTCCATAGCTGCCAACTATTACAAATTTTTTGTAGTTATTACAAATTGTTTGTTAAATTACGAAAATAGGAATTGCCACTAAAAAATTAAGAATTTCCCATTTTCTACCTAACGAAAAAAAAAACCTGTAAAGTATCGTTTTTGCCCAAAACTTGTGCAAAATGTTACGATAGTGGATGGACTGGTGACAAGTCTAATAAGCAATGCGGTCAAGCATCTGATAGACATCAATGCGATGTGCGCAGTGGAGTACTTGAGGACCAGACTAAAAATATTTTTCAATGGTGTGTCATTTGTGCATGTGCACCTTGTGGATGTGTGGTTGTGTGTACTGTGACTACTTTTCACTGACGATCGAGAGCACAATTGGTCGCTTATTGCCGGGATGAGACCCATCAGTGCGAGATTTTAATCATGAAATTTAATAAGAGTATGGTTGGAAGAATTGGTAATCTATTGGTTGAGTTTATCACAATGTCCAGAAAAGATAAATCAGCATGCGTTTGCAAGGTATGTTGGCAAAATATTTCTATTGCATTGATCATTGTGTGTAACTCGAAACTCAACATCGATAGCATGCATCTCAAAATATATGCACACATGTTATTATTGTAATTATTTTTTTGACTTCAACAAGGTATTCCCTAACAACAAAAAATGGGTTACAACTGAATTAAGGAATTTAATTAAGCAAAAAAAGAAATGCTGTGTCTCAAAGAAACGATGTATTAAGGAGGGATCTGCAAAAGAAGATAAAGAAACAAATTGTACAATGTAAGAAGGTTCAGAAAAACAGAATTGAAAAGGGTTTTTGAGCTAATGACAGTAGGTCAGCTTGGAAAACAATGCAAGACTTAACAGTATATAAAAGACCAATGAAAACCCTAACAATTGGGACAACGAAAGACTTTGTTGAGGGATTAAATGATTTTTACTGCCGATTTGATGATAAAGATTTCAGACATGAGACTGAAGATTACACTACAGACTAAAGCATGAGAGAACAATGAGACCAAACCTTGTGCAACAGAGCATGATGTACGAAGAGTATTTGCTAGTCTTGCGCTGAATAAAGCTGCAGGTCCAGACAGATTATGTAACAGAGTATTGAGAGTTTGCAGACAACAGCTTGCATGTGTTTACACACAATTATTTCAGAATTCGCTTGATCAAGGCATTGTACCAACTTCGTGGAAAACTTCAACAGTAATTCCTGTACCAAAAAGTTGCAAACAAATGTGTTGAGTACAAAGACTTTAGGCCAATATCCTTAACGTGCAATGTTATGAAGTACCTAGAAAATTAGTGCTGAAACAGGTCATGAGTCAGGTCGGGAACCATCTTGACCCACTGCAATTTGCCTACCGCAATAACAGAGGTGTAGATGATGCAGTGTTAACTTTTCTCCACAGAACTTATAAACATTTGGATGTAAGTAAGAACCTTGTCAGGGCACTGTTTGTAGACTTTTCAAGTGCATTCAACACCATAATACCACACCTGCTTGCAAACAAATTCATAGAAATGCAAGCTCACCCACAAATTGTGTTATGGATTCATAACTTTCTGCTAGATAGACCTCAGGTAGTAAGAATGGGAGCCATTAAGTCTGGCACCAAAGTACTTAGCACAGGTGCACCACAGGGGTGCGTTCTATCCCCCGCATTGTTTTCCCTGTACACAAGTGAATGCGTTGGTGAAAATGAAACATGCACTATCATCAAATATGCAGACAATACGGTAGTTGCTGGTTTCCTAACAACGGAGAAAACAAATGACTACATCACAGCTGTGAGGAGATTCACTGAGTGGTGTGATGCTCATCACCTTCAGTTGAATGTATCCAAAACAAAAGAACTGATATTCGACTTTCGAAGGAAAGCAGAACGACCTGAACCGCTCGTTCTGCATGACAAAGAGGTTGAACAGCTGAGAGAATACAAATATCTGGGAAGCACAGTTACTAACACACTTGATTGGGCAAAAAACACAGAAGCTCTTCACAAAAAAAGGAATCAAAGATTGTACTTTTTGAGAACCCTGAATAATCTTCATGTAGAGAAGACAATTTTGGTCTTGTTCTATCGGGCCCTAATCCAAAGTGTACTGACTTACTCTTTTCAAATGTCGCATGAATTTTGGAGTCCTATGAAATTCAGTGTCTTTTACCGTAAGGCGCTTGTTACATGCACACCACACTAATGTGAATATTGCCCTCAAGAATTTCAACACTCATTCATGTGAGCAAGAAAAGATGGCCGCCAGTGTCACTCCCGTCTGGCTAAAGCAATTTAAGTGAGTCCCGTTTGGAGACCCCAAACCACTTGTAAAAGATAGAACAAATTCAATCACAAAAATGATATAAATTTCAAGAAAAATATGAACAAAATTTATTAATAGAAAATAATAATTAATTCAATTATATTTACAATTATATACCATAAATCTAGTCAACCTGGCGAATTTACTTGCAGGCCTCTGTTAAAAGCTTATAGGCCAAAGGTTCAAACAAATTAACCAATCAATGAAATGTACTTGGTAAAGGAATGATCAAGAATTAAACGGAAATGCAAAATAAATGCGTATATAAAATAAACGTCAGATTTAGCCACAAATTGTGCTTCGGAAATCACTCAATCGACCAGTAATAAATCAATTAAACCTACAATTTAAGAGTCTATTGCTAGCTTAATTCAAGTACATATATCATTAGCTAACTAAACAATAAATAAATAAACAATAAAATATTCCGGAATAATTATGTGCACTTTAACTAAAATGGGCCCACCGCGGTTTTGTTGCACCAGACTAGTCTGTGCCTTCTATGGCGTTCGTCTAGAGTCCGGCGATCCCCTTGCGTCGGCTCTCTAGCTAACTCGTCACAAGCTTGGTAGACGGTTACAGATGAGCAGAGGCCACGTCCGGCGTACTTCACGGCTGATGAGTGTCCATCAGACAGCCTGGACTGCTGTGCGGTGCGCTCGGCACCAGACTATGTGGGCTTTATGGACCTGTCTTGTCTCATAAGCTATACTAGTTGCTGGCCTCACATTAGCTCCGGCTAAAGTGCCGTCTACAAATAAATAAATGTTACACAATGCAAATAATAACAATGTATCTCCAATTATCATAAACATGTGTATCAAAAGACAAACACTTATTGAAAGCTATCACTCTCATTCGTGGAGCAAATCCTCATAAAATGAATCTGGCATCACAAAGTGCCTCAGAATAAATCACATCTTCTCCTTATCGTCATTTTAAGAATTAAGGAGCAAACATTAAATTACAATTACACTGCTAATCTCTAGCAAAATGAATATCTGATCGTGATGAGCACAAAGCAACTTAGTCACCAGACTATTCTTTTGTTCAAGCCAGGTTTCCGACAATACATTTCAAAATAAATGCAAAATTCGTCATAAAAATCCAAATACACCAAAATAATGAAATCAACCATACACATGTACTTACAATCAGATAAGGTCTTGGTCCCTTGGACTTCTGGCCCTTCACGACCGATCCCGGTCTCAAATCAGTGAAAATGTCGCTCAAAATTGCATCGCAATTGCGGATCAACCTCTCGGGTTATTTTCTTTTGCGGGGATTCCTCTCTCTCTTTCCTCACATGACTACGGCACTTATTTACATTACAAATACTTACTAAGACACACACGCAAAAAACCAAAAGTTTCTACGGCTTTATTCATCAACTTATAAATATTCATATACATGGTTCGCTGAATCTTTCAGCGTACAGGCTATATACAATTGTATGCGCACGTAGGTATTGTTCTCTACGTACGCCATTATACACAAACACTGAAAGTGAAAACACAAGAAAAATCAACGAATAGCCATACTTACCTGACCTTGCGCGACAGAAAAGGAAAAGAAAGTAAAAGTAAGAAAAAGGAATTACTTGAAAATAAGGGGAAAAAGATGGAATTTGGCATCAACTGTGACAGCCAGCATCTGAATAAACTCAGTTCGTGTTAAGTCAAAGACAAGTCTCTGTCCTTTCCTAAATGCTACAAAGAAGCACTACATGGTGGCAGCGGTAAACTGAAGACTTTTGTGAGTACCAAAGCAACTCAGAAAGTGAAAAATAGCGCCATTTTCGTGCCAGTTTCTCATCATGTTGTTGTCGTCATTCGAACACTGTACATTAATTGTAATGTTTGCTCATGTATTACTATACACGGTAATATACACGCACAATGGCATTTAGTTCAGCAGTTTCAGCTCCCCGAATGGACTTGGAGGCGACAGATATTGTCACAACTTTCGCAAGATTCAAACAGAAATGCGAACTTAGGTTCTCAAGTGTCCTAAAAACTGCTACTGAGGAAGAAAGAGCAAGTTACCTGTTGCTGTGGGTAGGCGCGAACAAGGCCTGGACAAATACAATAATTGGAACTTTGACAATGAGGAGGACAGAAAGAAACCAGACGTGCTTCTGTCCTGCTTCCAGCAGCACTTGGAGCCCAGGTCAAACCACCGCATATACTGATACAAACTACAGGACATGAGACAGAGTCCTAATGAAACTACAGATGATTTTGTCTCTAAGATGAAAGCCAAAGCAGCAAAAGGCAGATACTGTGACGACAAAGAGATGGAAGACCACCTGGTTGATCAACTACAGGTAATCTGGGTATCAGCCCACAAGGATGTGCAAAAGGTGCTGATAGGGAAAGATCACTCAATGATGCCATTGATGTTGCACGCAGCCATGAAGCAACTACACATCAACTGCAGTCACTCTCAGACTCAACCCAGACCCCCCACACAGCCAGTGCCACAACAGAAAAGACTATCAACGCATACAAATCGAGACAAACTGGCAAGAAACACGAACAACGATCTTGCTACAACTGTGGCAGGAAACATGATCTACTGCCACGAAGCAACTGCCCTGCCTATGGTTCCACATGCCATAAGTGTGGAAAAGCCAACCACTGGAAATCAGTGTGCAAGTCTGGCTGTCCCCCAAATCCAGACCCCGTTCCAAGTCTCCCCGTAGACGAGTGCACTATCTCAAGGAAGATGATTCTGAGGATGAATACCTCACCATAGGCACCATTGAGGTCAGCAGTATTGGCTCCTCTGATGACACCAGAGATGGAGTCTACACAAAGCTCCACATCAGTGAGAAAGGCAGGCGACCGATTATGCTGCGATGTAAAGTCGACACCGGAGCACAGAGCAACATCTTACCAGTGCACCTCTTCTGCATCATTTACCCCGACAAACTGGACAATAATGGGAACCCAATGCCCGGTTCTCTCGGCAATAGCAATATGGCCCTCACTGCATATGGTGGACCCAAGATTAATCAGCTAGGCACAGTGAAGATTCCCTGCACATAATGTGATGCGAAGCACAACTGCATTTTCTACGTCACTGGTGCAGTTGGTCCAGCGATCCTTGGCCTAAAGACATGTCAAGCTCTGAACCTTATAACATTGCACTACGCTGTGGAGACAAAACCTGTAGTGGAGATCAACAGACCTGAGCTCAGCAGCAGTCCAGACCAACAACAGCAAACAACGTCACAAGCTGACAAATGACGACGAGCCAATTTGCAGATCCACCGGTGGTGCCAACTGAAACCCCGCCAACCAACCAGTCTCCAAATACATCTCCAGCAGTACACCACTACACAAAAGGCCAAAGATCAGCAACAAAGCCAAAATGTTAGAAATGTACCCAGACTGCTTCGACGGGACAGTCGGGTGTTTCAAGGACTTCAAATATCACATCACCCTTGACCCAGAAGCCAAGCCAGTCATTCACCCCCACGCAGGGTCCCCTTAGAGATCAGAGATAAACTCAAGGGGCAGTTAGATGAGATGGAAACCGTGGTCGTCATTGCGAAAGTTTCCACACCTACAGACTGGGTAAATTCGCTGGTTATCTGAGAAAAAGACAATGTAGACTACGCCTATGCCTGGACCCAAAGGACTTGAATCGAGCGATAAAGAGAGATCACTACCCTGTACCTACACTTGAAGAGATCACACCCAAACTCGCCGATGCTAAGATGTTTAGCAAGCTCGATGCCAGGAATGGCTACTTGAACTTGAAGTTAGACGAGGAGTCCTCATACCTCACCACGTTCAATACCCCATTTGGCCGATATAGGTTTCTACGAATGCCATTGGTCTGCAAATGAACCAAGACATCTTCCAGCAGGGGATCGAAAAAGTCAGGGCAGTTGAGGAGATGCAGCCCCCTGGGAACAGAAAGCAGCTTCGCACATTCCTGGGTCTCCTAAACTACATGGCTCCATTCATCCCCAAACTGGCAGAACACACAGCACCCCTACGGGAACTACTCCGAGATGATGTAGAGTACCAATGGTCTCCATCACACATGAAAGTGTTCAGCTCCATCAAAACCCTGATTGCTTCAGAAACCACACTGGCATATTACGATCAGAAGCAACTGGTTACACTACAGGTGGACGCATCAACCAGACAACTGGGTGCCACCCTGGTTCAGAATGACAGCCCAATAACATTTGCATCAAAAGCTTTGGCACCAGCAGAAACCCGCTATGCCAACATAGAGCTACTAGCAGTGCTGTATGGATGCGAGAAGTTTCATACATACCTTTACGGGAGAAAATTCATCATGGAGCGCGATCATCGCCGGATCCAGCATATCCACAAGAAAAACATGATGCAGGCCCCACCGAGACTACAGCGAATCCTCTTGCGTCTACAAGCATATACTTGAGATACGCTACAACCAGGCAAGAAGATGGTTGTTGCTGATGCCCTCTCATGTCTTTCCCCCTCGGAGAAGCATGAAATCCCAGAGATATGAGTTCGCATACACAACATCGTGAGTAACACCAACAAAGTTGGAGCAAGTGCAGAAGGAAACAGCAACAGACCTGACCCTTCAACTACTCAAGCAGCAGATTGCAGATGGCTGGCCTGACAGCATCAAGAAAATTCATCGCTCCATTCGAGCATATTGGTCAGTCAGAGACGACGTAGCAGTAGAAGACGGCATAGTTCTTGTCGGAAGTAGAATGGTAATTCCCAGCACACTGCGACACAACATCCTGCAACAGATCCACAGTGGCCACCAGGGCATGGAGAAGTGCAAACTATGCGCGATATGTAGCGTCTACTGGCCAGGAATTTACAAAGATATGGAGAACATTGTAACAGCTTGCCAGCCATGCCAGAAGTACCAGCGATCATAACAGCGTGAGCCCATGATGGTAACAGAAGTACCACCGCGTCCTTGGCACACCCTTGGAGCAGACCTCTTCTTCCATGACAAGACCTGGTACTTAATCATTGCAGATTACTATTCCAAATTCCCCTTCATTCGCAAACTAGAGAACCTAACAGCCAGCAAAGTCCCCAGAGTGTTGCGAGTTCTGTTTGCAGAACAAGGTTTTCCAGATGTCATCATTTGCAACAATGGAACCCAATTCACCTCTTTGCAATTCCGAGCCTTCGCACAGCAGTATGGTTTTCGGATCCAGACATCGTCACCCCATTACACAAGAGGCCACTGTTTCATTGAACGACACATCCAGACTGTGAAGAGAATCCTGTCCAAGTGTCGCGAATCAGGAGACGACCCAAACCTAGCCCTCCTGTGTCTTCGCACAACCAAAGGCTTGATTTTATAAACCAAAAGTAAAATAGAAAGTGAAATCAAAGCAAACCAACAAACCAAATTAATACACCACAATTAAAGGAATCAAAACAACTTAAAGTGGACTCTAGAAAAAAACACCCCAAAACATTTTGAAATCAAGTAATTCAAGAGAAAGGACAATTAATCTAAATTCATAACCATTGATTGAATTGTTTGAACTGTAATCAACATCTTTAAATTTGTGTGTGTTGTATTAATCTTTAAAGAGGAGGGAATGTTACATGCACATCACACTAATGTGAATAGCCCCCTTAAGAATTTCAACACTCATTCATGTGAGCAAGAAAAGATGGCCGCCAGCATATGAATAATCTCAGTTCGTGTTAAGTCAAAGACAAGTCTCTGTCCTTTCCTATAAATGCTACAAAGAAGCATTACAGCGCTTGTGGCTACCGAACGCGTAGCACCCCGGATTACTGGGACGGGAAGGAAAAAACAGTGTGAGAGGCAAAGCCACAGGGGCCTTTACCATCTCGTGGAAAACGCTAATGTTTTTCTGTACATTTATGTACCGATTTGGTAGAAAAATTACATAGTGCATTACATCGTCAATATTGACCAATGAAAATGTGGAATTACTCACATAATGTTTGGATGATGTGACGTCACACGTACTCATGAAGACAATTAGCAAAGGCAAGATGACGACTTCCGCGGCGATAGTATCAATGAAGATTTTGTCCAGAAAGGCTCAGATTCTGAGCAAATCTCGCCAAATTTCGGGAAAATTTTCACCTCAACAATGCTGGGCAGTCAAAGGAGTGTTGGAAGGTAAAGATTATCTCGTAAACCTGCCCACAGGTTTCGGCAAAAGCATTGTTTTTTTCCAAACCGCATATGTCACAACTGAATTCGGCAGTACCGATAGCTTGAAATATCCAGTTTTAGGCTCATGACGTGGGGACTCGCCAGTACAGCTGGAACGAGGTCCCTGACTTAGCAGAATTCAGTTTTAGGGCCGATACTTTCCATTTTTATTCAACTTACATGTAAACACTCCTCAAAGACTGGAGATATCGTTTATACAGCAAAGGATATATATACTCAAAATGATAATGCAATCAAGCCGATTAGATAAAAAGAGGTATTTTCGGTGCAACTCCAACTGTGCATTTGTCAGGTCAACTGAATTGTGTCCTAAACCAACAGGAGGAATAATGGCTCATGATAGACATCCAGGAAACCAATGCAATTAAAGGCACTAGACTTTAATACCTTTGGCAAAAAGGAGTACTGCTTAACTTTTTTTGTCCTAAAAAAAGTGTTCTTTAAATGGAGGTGATGGGGTGGAGGTAGGCTAGCCTTTAGTCAAGTCCCACGCTCTTACCCGGACACGCGACGCACCCTTGATACTGGCACATAAAAAGACTAGCACAAGCAGCGAACCCGCAAGGTCCTTTACCATTTCGTGGAGAACGCTTATGTTTTTCTTCACATTTATCTACCGATTTGGTAGAGAAATTTTCATGCATAATGCATTACCCTTTGTGAATATTGACCAATAAAAATGTAGAATTACCAACAGCTGTTTAGACGATGTGATGTCACTCGCACTCAAAAGAAATCAGAGCAAAGCAAGATGGCTTGCAGCCAATTGTGTGATGCCATTTGTCCAAGAAAAGCCTTTACCCATCCACAAACACACACACGCAAACACGTGTCCACCGGCGACTGTGGACGTCTTATTGTCCCTCTTTTGTTTGTACTTTTTAGGTAGACTCTCATAGGTTTTGTACACGACCTCAATCGCGGACGTATGCTGGGAATCGCAGACGGTATTGTTCTCTTTTGTTCTCTGGTATTTTTCGTCCACAGTTTGATAGATGAACACGTACACGCTTAAAACAGGCATAGAAGTGGGGTACTTCCTTTGTTCTTGTGTACTAACATTTTGCAATGTCGCACACTAATTTCAAAATGCTCTTATGTTAACCAGAATTAATTTCCTGGGCTGAAATTCGGACTTAATATCCCTTTTCTAAAACTCTTCCATTTGCGACGGATCAACCCACCTTGGAAATTCTAGTTTTTGAGTCAAATCCATATATCTATTTCGTGAAAAACTTGTGGGGTACCAAAACGGTACCCCACAAGTCGGTGGGCATTCCTTGTGGGGTACCTCCCATTGTTCCGGTGTAGCGTGAATATCCAACTCCATGAAATGTGGACTCATTGGTAGTACTGCGCACACGTGAGTACGATACTGTGCTGTTTTTAGGATCGTTTCGGGAGAGTGACCTGTCACGTGCGAGGGATCAACCAATAATAGGGAAATAGGGGTCCTATTTTCATGTGACACCGGTACCCCATAAGGCAGTGGTTGTACACCCACTTGTATAAACACCGGCAATCGTGGATGCCTCATTGTCCCTAATCCTCTTTCCTTTGTTTGCACTCACAGCTCTCATTGGTTTTGTACACGATTTGAGATCGTGGATGTGCGGTCAATCGTGGACGTATTGTTTGTGCCCCTAATCTTTTGTTCTACGTCCACGATTGCCGGTGTTTACACACGGAGGCTTGCACACACAAACATGTGTTCACAGTCGATCGTGGACGTCCTATTGCCCCTCTTTTGTTAGTACTCTTAACTTTTTAGGAAAACTCCCATAGGTTTTGTACATGACCCCAGTTGCGGACGTATGCTGGGAATCGTGGAGGATATTGTTCTCTTTTGTTCTCTGGTATTTTTTGTCCACGGTTTAAAAAGATGAACATGTACAGACATGATTATGGTGTTAATCGAGGAAACACATGCAACATCATCGATGAATCGAGGACAGAAACCGAATCGAGGACTCCTCGGTTGGAAAATGTGTACAAAACCAATGAGAGCTGTTGCGTAAAAGTTAGGGTACAAACAAAGAAAAAGGGAAGAGGAACAAAAGAAAATCCTTGATTTACACCATAAACAAACGTGTCTGTGTGCGTGTGTGTAAAGCTACAGGTGAAGTTCCAATTCACAAAAGGACATTGCACTTAGTGACCTAGAAAATTCTTGATCACTCTCTCATGGACTAAGCACACAAACCTACATGTACTACAGAGGACCGTTTTGAACAAAAGACCTAACGCCCGAGGACTGAAAGGATCTGTTGTTCTCCCTTTGTGTGTCAGTCCTCGGGGGTTATGTAGAACACGTACACACATCTGTGTAAACACCGGCAATTGTGGACCCCCCATTATTCTAATCCTGATTCCTTTGTATGCACTCTAACTTTTTAGCAACAGCTCTCATTGGTATTGTACACGATTTTCAATCCTGGACGTTCGGTCAATTGTGGACATATTGTTTGTGCTTTGACCCTTTTGTCCTAGGTCCATGATTGCCAGTGTTTACACACGCATAGCCTACCACCTGGTAATGCATATTCATGAAAAGTTTGCCAACTCAGCAATTGATTGGCTGCTCATGATCAGCTTAGGATCATGTGTTGACACAAAATTTGCAATGGGGCAATTCCAAGGTTACTCACGTTACTTTTTTGATATACTTTTGAGTTTCCTTGGGCTGTAATTACCTTACTGAAAAGGTTTAATAACTGTTATCCCCATGTTAGATAGAGTAGACCTAGACCTGCCTAAGCACCAAAGATGACACCCAGAAAAATGTGTTACATGTATATATGAAACAAGACGCACAAAATCGGTTACTCACGTTACATTTTCGGACATAATAATAATAATAATAATAATAATAATAGTGGATATTTATAAAGCGCACGTATCCACCAGGACTGGTGCTCAAGGCGCTACATCATTATTACCCCTGCTCATTGGGCCCATGAAACATTCCAAATACCATCTCAGCTCCCTGGGGAGTGTACAGCTCGATGCAGCCTGTTAGGCGCAAGGAAGCTAATTCAATCACAATAACCATCTCTGCCCTCACAGATACCCATTTACTCCTGGGTGAAGAGAAGCAATGAGTGACAAACTGCCTTGCCCAAGGGCACACGCACCATGACCCCGCCAGGACTCGAACCCACAACCTGCAGCTTTACCCGCAGACCACGAATCAGTGCCCTTAACCACGAGGTCACAGTACTCGACATGCATAAAAAGCCAACATGCTTTTATCAAAAAGTGTCCTCATACAGGCAACCTGTGGACATTTCTTTTAAATGGATAAAAGACAATGCCATGGCGCACACATAATAAGAGTACAACAAATCCTCTAGAATCTTCCATTTTTTGCAATCCACAAAAAACATGGTTACTCACGTTACGGTTACTCACGTTACAGTTTGTCCAACCCATCTGATAATCTTATGGCATGATTTTTTTTGACTAAACTATAATAGTTAGTATGTTTCTTCCCAATAGGCATCAGAACTACTAAAAAGTCTGACTTGTATTTGCATTTTGGATCTCCAATGGCAAGTACCGGTACTCCAAGATAAAGGATTTCATCTGACATTATTCTGATACTATTACAGTGCATACTGATCCCCTATCAGGAATTTGTTGTTTCTTCTTAAGTCCTTATGTAGTTTAGTTTCTTTTAAACTAATGCTGAGCCATCAGAACAAACCTCTCATATTCTGAGAGTCTGCTAAAACTTAATGTATGGCACGATAGCACAGAATATAGGGTCCATGGGAAGGCCACACTATCAGAGACCATGATGTGGAGAGTGGGTTCCAGGGCATACCACTTTACCGGTAGCTTAGTGTGGGTTGCCTACATGTAATGTAATTTAGCTTTTGTTCCAAATAAACATTTTTATTTCAATGTAGGGACGTACAGATGTCTTCCTTATTCCATTCAGCAACATAAAACTTGATAAAATACTTTACTTGGATTCAATTAAAATAAAATATGCTGTCTCGAAGACCATTTTGCACCATAAACAGGATAAAATATGCTTAAAAGTATCTGTAATGCTTGAGGTCTTTGGTTTAAGGTAAACAGTTATCAATCAAATCAACGTTATCAAGCAAAAGTCAGTTTGGGTATAGTTTGGGTGACTTGGGATAAAAAAAAACCTTGGTTACTCACGTTACATTTTTGGTTACTCACGTTACAAAAGTTCCTCACGTTACCAAATTTAGTTGCCTTTTATTCTTAAATGTGTGTATTAGTGTCATCAAAACACTTATATTTATAGCTTAGTGTGGGGTGCCTACATGTAATGTAATTTAGCTTTTGTTCCAAATAAACATTTTTATGTAGTTGCAACCTGCATACTCCAAGTCTGCTGTGTCACGAAACATTCAGTCTATACAACCTGCTTGCTTCATCGAGGATTTGAATGAAGTGTCATTCACGGAGAAATGCACTGTGAGCAACGCAGATCTGGCTGTCGGCAGCTACAACTCCATTCAGTGACAATTCGACCAAATACTCAATGGTACACCCAGAAAATAGCAGATGGAAAACTTCTTCGTAGGCAGCTTGAAAGGAAATGGCAATCTTCCAAGCTTGAAATACATCGACAGTTGTATCGCCAGCAATGTCAGTGAGTCCAATCGTTAGTTCGTGCTGCAAAAACAGTGTACAACTTGAAACGATTTGACGACTGCTCAGGTGACACGAAAAGACTGTTCAGAGTTGCAAGTGATCTTTTGAACAGAAAGCAGCCTTCCCCTCTTCCAACACATGTTTTCACTGAATATCTAGCTACTCGGTTCAGCAACTTCTTCACCAGTAAGATAGAATCTATTCGTGCCAGTCTGCCAGTCATCGATCAAACATCTTCGTCTCGTAAAACTTGTGCAGTCTTAGACACTCTTGCTCCTGCATCTGCAGATGAAGTTCGCAACATCATGGCAAGGTCACCAGCAAAGTCATGTGAGTTAGACCCGATCCCTACCTCTTTTCTAAAAAAATGTATGTCTGCCATTACTCCAGTCATCACTGAGATCATCAATGTGAGCTTGGATACTGGGGTCGTTCCTGAAGTCCTAAAGAGAGCGATTGTTCGACCAACATTAAAGAAACCTGGTATGGACACAAATTCCTTGCAGAGTTACCGTCCAATATCCAACCTACCATATCTCTCCAAAGTCTTGGAACGTGTGGCATTCTCTCGTCTCTCAGATCATTTGCAGGAACATTCGCTTCTTGACAGCAATCAATCAGCATACCGTTCGAATCATAGCGTAGAAACACTTCTCACAAATTTAACGGACAACGTACTTCAACAAATGGATAATGGAAACATCACAGCCCTTGTTCTGCTTGACATGTCCTCAGCATTTGACACGGTAGACCATCGTATTCTGATCGATCAGTTATGCTCGTTGGGAGTCAGCGGAACAGCTTTGCAGTGGTTCATGTCCTATTTGTCAAATCGCTCTCAGGGTGTAGGCATCGGTAATGCAAAGTCTGAAGCTAGCCATCTTGCTTATGGTGTCCCCCAGGGATCAGTTGGTGGTCTTCTCTTGTTTTCGATATATCTTCAACCTGATGCGCACAACATCAAATACCATTGTTATGCCGATGACATACATCTGTATGTTTCTTTCCCACCATCTGGCATTGCAATGTCGTCCGCAGCAAAACAACTGGAGGCATGCATCAAAGACATCAACTCGTGGATGGACTCTAGCGGTCTAAAACTCAACCACTTGAAGTCTGAACTCATTCTTCTGGGCTCAAAGCAAATGCTTGGCAAAGTGTATACGAAGGGTTTTCATGCCCACGTGGGCACTAGCAGTATCTACTCATCTGCCAAAACTCGCAATCTTGGTGTCATCTTCGACACCAATATGTCCTTCCATGACCACGTTTCCCATGTGTCTATGTCAATCAGATAGCAACTTCGCAACCTTGGTTTTGTTCGCAAGTACCTGAGTCGGAATGCAACTGAACAACTAGTCCACGCCCTCATTTCTTCACTTCTTGATTTCTGCAACTCCATATTTGTAAGTCTCCCTCAACAACAGCTAAATAAACTGCAATGCCTCCAAAATTCCGCAGCCAGACTAGTCACCCTCACCAAGAAAGCATGTCACATAACACCTGTCCTTCAGTCTCTTCACTGGCTGCCCGTTGACAAACGCATCACCTTCAAAGTTCTGTTGTTGGTCTACCACGCAGTCCATGGCTCCTCACCAGTCTACAAAACTCAATACAGGCATACCACCCCCCACGCAGGCTTCGATTATCAGACTCCTCCCTTCTTCAAGTTCCTAGATCCCGAACTCTTGGGGTGACCACAGCTTCTCTCACGCAGGCCCCACTCTCTGGAACAGTCTACCCCTCTCTATCCGTCAAGCTCCCTTTTCGATCTCCTTCAAACAAGAACTTAAAACCTACCTGTTCACACTCTAATCTCCTCTTCGGCTTGTACCTTGCAATTCATATGTCTTGGACCTAGCATTTATAATTTGTAGTTTGTCATTTATAATTGTTGTCATTTATAAATTTGTAGTTTGTACTTACTCATTGTATAGCGCCATGAGCGTCACCGAGTGATAGACCTGTTTGCGCTTAATAAGATGCCACTATTATTATTATTATTATTATTATTATTATTATATCTATGTTCATGCAAAGAATGATAATCCCAAATACCATTAGAAATGTTGGTGAGAAAAATCTTGTATATCTTTTCGGTTACTCACGTTACATTGACCAAAGGTATAAAATGCTAGTTTTTGACATCTAAAAATGGATGACGGCTGTGAATTGACATATTTTTCAGAGATTAAGACAATCATGCATGCTACAATTAATGTAATGATTGAAATATCTCTTATTGCATTAATAGCAATCAAGGTTTAAACTTTACTAAATTTTTTGAGTTCTTTGTAGTACAAAAATAATTTTCACTTTACAACACGATTTCTCAAAAAATGTTTGATAAAATTGGGTTTTCTTTGTTAATTTCTCATACGTACTTGAATGTATAATCTGTAATAAAAATGTGAAACTGGGTTAAAAAATAAAACTATTTTTCTTAGCCATGTCCATCAAACCGTGGAATGGCCTAATGGCATTTTGTGCAATAAATCTTTACACATGAAACATATAGGCATGCATGTACAGTGTGTCTCCATAAAGTGGAATTCTACAATGAGACTTGAATAGCAAAAGCTTGTAAGTACATTGTATGTATCACAGCTTATGTCTTATTGTGAACTGTATACGCTCAGTCAATTAATTTGATGAGTGACAAGTGTGAGCCTGTGGCAATTTCTTAGAAATTCTGAGAATAAAGCATTTGATCATTTCTTTTAAAAAAAATGTCTTAACTTCTGCCATTTTATTGTGTGGCAGGAACCAGTCTAACATTGCTGCATTGATACGACGCATGTGCTTTCACCACCACAGAGCCTTTCAGATCGCATCGGAGGTGGGGGGGGGGGGGGAATAAGACGTCAATGGGGATGACCGTGACCCAATACCGGTACCTCCCCTGTTTGCTGCACTCTAATGGTATTAGGCAGGGAAAAACTGGAATTATTTTTGTGTGTGTCTATGACAGTATAAGGGCCATCTCTGGAAATTGTGAACAATTTTGGGGGCAGTAGCAATTTTGTGTTTTGATGATGATGACAATGATGTTTTTAAAATGCTGTTTTCGTAATAATTTTGGTCACAGTGTTCATTTAGTTTGCATCTTTGCTGTTTTATATCAGTTCAAGTTGAAACAATGTAGGGATCCTTTCTCAATTATTCAAAGGGTTGGATTTCGCTTAGGTGTCGAAAATACATGCATTTCAATATATATTGTGCCTCCCTTTTGTTTTTTAATTACTTAACATATTTCACCAAGGTCGATTTTGTTGGAATTTTTATGGGAGGTAGCTAGGATCCAAATAAACACATTGCCACCAAAATTTGCCTGTTACCTAAAATGTCAGGGTCCTTTTCAATTCTTTCTGGATTATTAGCTATATACATTGTAAATAGCTGCAAAATAAATGAAATATTCGAAACAGCTTGTGTTTGTCCACAAACGCATTTCTAGTTTCTGTTTGACATTCTTCACTAAACATTTGACCAATTTGTTTCCGTTTTCAAGTCATATTCACTTATCACTGCGGTAATCTTGAAAGTAAAGGTGAAGCGACTTTGTGTCTGCAAATCAAAATTGTTGCTCAGGGAGATATCTACCACATCAGGGAAAATGAACACGTGGTATCCCATTCAGTTCAGAAGTTGATGATGTCATGGTGATGTCACAAGTTTTCCCTGATCACACAAAAAAAGAGCCCACGAAGGAGAAGGTGGTTGAGGAGGACCAAAAGTTCCCTTGTTGACAACCAAGCACCATAGCTTGGGATGTCCACTTTGTTCCTTCTAATCTGTTGGACATACTATTGCATAGGGTTTATACTTGCCTTATGTGACATTTTATACATACATGAAGTGTCTAAAAAAAAGCCAAATAAAATAAAACGGAATGCTCGACGTAGAATGTGTAACTAACATACATGTAGATAATACAGGTATGGGGTTTGAAAGATATGCCTTTCCACTTTAAAATGAGACATCAAATGTCCAAATCTGATCATTTTTGACAGAGTTATGATACATTATCCAAGACACGTCAAATTGACCATGGGACCAAGTTTTTAAATGCAGTGATAATCGATTTTGTTTGGATGTGCGAGTGTTGCAATGTGGATGAACTGTAGATGATTACTTCCCTCCTCCTCAACATCCCCTCCTTCTCGCTCAATACACAGACGACATCGTCTCTCCATGTATCCAGCTGGAGTCTGCCGTAGGACATCAATCTCGGCTGTTATTCTGTCAAGGAGTGTCTGCAGGTCCGGAGGGGGAGTCATGTTCACCTTGGATTTCAAGTATTCCCAGAGGTAGAAATCACATGGGGTGAGGTCTGGAGATCTCGGTGGCCATTCATGTAAATGATTCAACGCTAGCGCTATGACACCGTCTCCAAACACTTCTTGAAGGCAGTCGCTGACAGCCAGTGGACGATGAGCCAGAGCGCCATCTTGTGCCCACCACAGGCGCCTAAACACACCTCGCTCCTGAACCTCGAAATTTTCTTCAAGAATGGGGATTACATCATCACGGGGATTACATCATCAAGGTAATGCTGGCCGTTGAGGTTGCCATGAAAAAAACACCAGTCCGACGATGCGGCCACTGCCACAAAGGCCAACCCAGATACTCACTTTCTCATGTTGAAAGTTGCGCTCGTAATTGAAGGAGGTGGATGTTGTGTGGGGATATACATGTTTGTACTCTTGAACATTGTGTGCGTTGACTTTTCCGTCGAGAGAAAATCCAGCTTCATCATCGATGACAAATCCCACATCTGCTTGCACCTGGTTGATGACCCACTGACAAAAATTCATCCGTCTTGGCAAATCCGACAGTAGCAGCCGATGTCGCAAGCGCATTTGGTAGGGGTGCATGCCCAGGTCCAGCTGAGTGATGCGATTGAATGTGGCATGTGGTAGGCCCAGTCCATTCCATCTCACACTGACATGCGGGTTGGCATCCAGTTACGCCTCCACCAGTGTTATTTTTTCCGCCGACCTCTCTGTCCAATGTCGCCAGGAACACCCTCGATTAAGATTGAGGCTGGTACCCTCCCACCGGTTCTTTCGCAGGTTTCTCCAGATAGTGCTAGCTGCAGGTGGATCTCGATCTGGGAATCGCTGCATAAATGCATCGATAACACCATTTACTCTTCCAGTACGGATGTACTCCGTGACACAAAAAACTCTCTGCTCATTAGTTAGCTGAACACCGACCATGATCAATGTCTGACGAATAATAATTGACAGTTCACAATTACACAAGTTAATTAAGCACTTCTGGAAAACTGTTTAGCAAGTAAACACTTTTCTTGCTATCAGTTTGTAAACATTTTTACCAGCTAAATGCACGTGTCCAATTCCTAAACATCAATTTTCAATGGCTAAACACTATCCGTCCTCCTGCTAAAAATGTTTAGCATGTAAACATGTTTACAAACTGATAGCAAGAAAGTGTTTAGAATTGTATTTTCTCGCTAAACACATGTTTGTAGGCCAGGCAATTATCCACACAGAGGCAATTAGGCTACCTTTGTCCCAATGCCTAAAATTGAAAACTTGGTCCCATGGTCAATTTGACATCTCTTGGAAAATAACTGTTTACTCTGTTGAAAAATTATCAGATTTGGACGTTTGATGTTCCATTTTAAAATGAAAAGGCATATATTTCTTTCAAGCCATACCAATATTATCTATGTTGATTACGCATTCTACATGTAAGACTCAGTGGTACAACCAGGATTTGGCTTGGGGGGGGGGCTCACAATTTTTTTTCTCTAATTTTTTAGAAGTTAAATTTTTTTCAACAATTTTGCCCTAAGGCTGCGTCTTGAAATTGAATGGGCGTCGGCACCCGTTCTTTCTGAAGGATCCTTTTTTAACAAAAGAGCCCTTGACAATCCGTCCCAGCACGGGCCAGAACGCTTCATTTAAATAACAAAAGGTGTGAATATGCCCGATCTTCTGCAGACCCGCCGGGCCAGGCTCAGTGCCAGAGAGACTCATCTCACCAGCACATGAAGGAATGTGATGTGACTAGTATTTTAATTGCGCAGTAATGTATACGGGTTCAACCTTCACGCGAAGCGAAGTCAAAATTACGTCTTGACATTTGCTGCAAACTAAATTCACCACTGTTAAAGTGATCAACTTTTAATATGCGCCAAAAATTGGCGTTGGCTTTCGCATTAGTGAGACCGGCCTTTATTCATCAATTTTTCACTAGCATTCACGAATTCTCTTACCAAAGACTAAACAACAAGAGGATTTAAAACCATTGTCATGATATAAAAAATACCTTTGGTTCGAGTCACCCACGCGACGGACCCTTTTTTTTAAGCGATAAAATGCGACTCAACAAAATGGTATTGGTTTGGATGGGAAAAAAAATATTACGATACCGACTTCCAATCAAATTGGTCAAATGCAACATCGCCGATTGCCCAAAAATGTATAAGCCTTTTCAGCAAGTGATTTTTTTTCTGGTATTATCCGAAAGAAAAAATTGTGGTTTAACGTCAGTTTGCGTATCCGGTAAGTTAGTGTGTCGTCATCTCAATTCAACCATGTGTACTTCACACAAGGTAGCATAGCAAAGTAAAAATGTGCCAAGCATTCTGAGCAAGTCAGTGTACCAGGCGTTTTTCAAATTTAAATCCCAAAGGGCATCTAGGTCACTCGCTTATTGTGACAACAGTCGCGAGAGTTGCAACCTGACTGATAGTGTACTACCGCATGTATTATTGTACGCGGATGGCATTGGTCCATTGCCAGACTTACATGAAGTCTGGCACGCAGTAATAGTTATAACGTGTGCACGCATGTTGCGTGTTGTTGCGTTGTGTGGAGCGGGATCGGCCGTTGCCAGACTTGCTTGACACGTGGTAATGTGCACACATTATCCCTGTTGCTGCGTTGTGCAGATGTGGAGAGGGATCAGAACTATACTTTTACCATGCCAAACAAGTAACGAACGGTGGGCTGTGTGGCATTGTCTTGCCGCATCACGGTGTTTTCTCCGCGCGTCTGGACAGAATGAAGGTCAGGGGAAAAAAATCGCAACTTTGTTGTCATGAGTGGTATAGACATGACTCAAAAATCAAGTTATTGTTTATTAAATGGGGATTCCTTTGATATCAATTATTCTGTTAGTATTGAATATTGAGATTTATAAATTATGTGAAAATTATAATGTCAGTCTTACAGAATTGAAACTCCTAAGTTGGCCATTTTGATCAACTTGGAATGCAAACACCATTGATTTTGTTGTGTACTCCTCTTTACAGTGACACAATAATTGTATAAGATTCATAAAAAAAAAATGAAATTTACCGTCGTGTATCTTGCTTCACATGTATTGGCTCCAGAATTATTATTTTTTTTAAATAAAATGTCGTGCCGACCGACCGACCCAATTCTTTTTTAACCTTGTGACATAGAAGACGTGTGATATACTCCGCTCTTGCTGTTCACCATGTCTAGGAAAGATTTCGGAGCTTCAGGGCATTTTCGACTTCTTCTAGATATTTGCTAAGTACAGCATTCCACTTTGTGCTACCCGAGAAGAACACCTACAACTCCTGGATCACATTAAACATCTCCTGCATAATGAGACTGCTGTTGCAAGCATGCTCAACAACAGTGTTGGTCCTGTGTGCCTGGCAAGGCACATATGGAACATGCCTATCTTTGTTTATGGCTTGGACACCATTTCTGCAACCTGACAATATTGGATGCAAAATCATATGACTGGAAAGCCAACTTCTCGGTATCGAGACCATTCCCTTCTAATGGATATCTTTTGCCTGACCCTCACCAGTCTTTCCCTTGGTTTCTCTGACTTTCAAGAGACTTTATTTCACATTTCCTTTGGCATCAACAAAGCGAACAGCAACTGCCATTGGAAGTATCAGGGGTTCCAAAAAAAAAGAGAAAAGTACGGCCGCACTCACATCCTCACTAATCTGGGAGTGGACATCTATGCCCAAAAGATCAATGAATTCATTCTTGGAGGTTGGACTCAATGTATGTTGTGTGGTAAGGTCGCAGACGTTTCTCTTCAAGCCACTGTTTCATCACTGGAGAATGTTGTGCCAACAGTTGGATGATCTGCCACAACCAATATGTAAGGTGTAAACATCTAAGTTATGAATAAAGTCAAAGTACATTGTTGTAAATACTCTATAATATATCAAATTCCATCAGTTCGTTGAGTGCGGAACTGCCAATCCAAAGTGGATCGACAAATCAATAAAAAAAAAAAGTGGAATTGGTCATAGTGCGACAAAACTTTACTAACGAAATCAGAAGATGGACACATGGTCGGCCGACTGCTTTCATTAGCTTTATACTCCTGGAGAAGCATGGTGTGAGTGGTGTTGTATTCCCATCCAAAGCTCATTAAATTTCGAACTGTTAATAGCATGTAACTCTTTGGTTGTATTATAAGATGGAATTTTGCGTCGGGGTGATATAAATCAAATTAGGTTTTGCCCTTCACCGATAGTTTATGCGGTACCCGCTGCTATGTACATCAGATTTGAACAACCGATCCGATCCGTTAGGTGGTCGGGTGAGGTGGTAAGACGTCTGCACTAGAGAGAGGAGGGGGTCGGGTTCGAGTCACACGAGTTTTTTTCCAACTTTCACTCGGGAGGTAACACACTGAGTATACAGTGTTTAAAAAACGTCGGTGAAGGGCAAAACCTAATTTGATCTTTGGTTGTAGTTCAGATGAAATAATGTGAACTAAAAACCCGAGAGCTGATATAAGAAGACAGGTCAGGTTTGCTTTGTTTTTGCAATGTTGTTTGAGAAAAAAATGAAATGTATGAAATTATTCAGATGATTACTTTGATTTCTTAATCTGGTACATGTAGCTGCTTTTACTGTAGTATTCATTGAAATTGCATGAAATTGATCTCACAAACTCTTCTCCACAGGTTTCAAATATGCTAAAACCCAGGAGCTTCGGGGGTTGACCCCCGGCCATTGGACGCTCCATTTGCTGCTCCATTCGCTTCGCTCACCACGCTTTATTTGGTTACAAAATATTTTCCTTTGTTTTTTTAATCAGCACCCATTCTCATGCATGTAACTACATAACGAGACGAAAAAGTAAAATAAGGTTGGTTATGATAACCAACGATACTGAATGAAAACAACAAACGCGATGTAATTGATACTATGAGCAATAAACGCTGCATATTGCTGGTCTCGAGTCGAGACCTGAAAATTTCTTTGGAATGACATCCTGTGTCACTGGAAGTTCGAGATATAAAATTTTATGCAAGTACTGAACACATTAGTGCTCGTTACATTCAGGAATGTAAGTGGAAGGTGTCAAACCGGGTATTTCAAATTACATCACACGTCTACAGATTGGAAGCGATCCGTGGCTACATGTATGAATATAGCCACGTTCACAGGTCTAGCACACGGGGTGCCAGAAGTAGATCCAGACCCAGATCAAGATCACTTCCAAAATCTGATTGATTTGCACTTGTACCAAGGACCACCCCTAAAACAATTCTCATACAAATACGTACATAACTTTTTAAGTTATCGTGTTAACAGACAAACCAACCAACAGACCAAGGTATAACCTCCCAGGCGCGGGTAATTAGAAAAAATTGACTGATGTACCATACATGCCTTTTTGTAAATTATACAAAACAAATTGCTGTGTGTTTTTTCCTTCAGAAAAGAAACATTACAAATCTAAAAGGGGATATTTTTTTTCTTTGTCATTATTCAGGTGTTCAGAAATGGTATAGAAGTGTCAACATTAGATCTCAGCAATGAAAATGCATGTAGTTGGATGATGTTTGTACGGTTAGCAACTACATTTGATGAACAGAACTTGGTTGCCTATCAGTTTAACGAGGACATCTACTTCGCTACTTGTAAAGTAAGTGAATATAGTGAAGCAAAATCAAATTTCCAATTTTTAGAATATTACTTTTTTTATTTATTTATTATTATTATTTTTATTATTTTTACTTTCTTGGATATGTTGTTAATATTTGGGTCTTTCCGTGAAGTTGGGATATGCTTGTAAGATTTTAACACAGTTTAAGATAAGGTATACAGGGTCACTTAGTGTACTTGTTTATTGTTAATTTTGATAGTAACGGTTTTAACCCTAACTCCCTAGCATGATTTACCAGGAACCATACCCATCCTGGCAAATTCCAACACCATATGGGAAACTGTACACACATATTTATGACATTGATTCTGGAGGTGTGCCAACCCAATGTAAAAGACTGTCAGTTTAGGGGTACTGTACCCATCCTAACAGATTCCGACAAAACATGCCGTTGGGGTTTGATGGGTTTAGTTCTGTTAGGGATTAAAGAAAGTTTCAGAGCATTTAGATGTTATTCGGCATGATGTCTTAAGAGAAACAGGTTAACATTGTTACATGAACACCACAATGTTTGGTAAATAGTTTGGTAAATATTTTAACATTTTTGGCTCAAATCCCCCCCCCCCATTACCCCAAGTAATTAGTTGAGAACAGTACAGACCATTCTAAATTTCGGAAGTTTAATGTAACATTTTAAAAAGTTTGACACTTTCCATCAGCTAGCGGATTTCTTAAAATATAGCACTAAGACTTGAATTAAAATGTCTAAACTGCAAGTTTAGAGTGCAGAGATGAAACTTTTCTGATTTTCATCGGAATCCGACTTTTTATGAATTTTCCAACGAAATTTCTGATTTTCTTACAATGTGTCCCACAAAATTTGATTTTGTAACGATTTTTTCACAAAATGTCATTTTATTTCAATCATAATTTCGAGGAAAAGTCAATGAAAAGTTGATGGAAATGGCACATTAAAATCATCGCAAACGTAGTTTTAATCTCTTTCACCAGTCGTTATTGGAGTGTTTCATCAGTAGAAACACAGGCCATAACACTGATCGGAGCCTTCTTCGGTTGGACAAAAGGTTAAACCTTGACAGGTGACATGGAAAAATAACTGTGTCGCATGTGCGTGTGAAGATGATATGTAATGGTACCAGCGTACCTACCGCACCGTACCATCCACTAGCACATGGCCGGTCGGGAACGGGTAGCCTTGTGAACGATCCAGTGGATAAAATCATTATGTTGTGCGATTTTCGGAGGTTTTAGATTTAGTTGTACAAAATGCAATGCTTTAACCTAGGGGGTATGCAAAATCGTATTAAAATTGGAGGATTCAGGACTGTTAGGGTTAAAAATCGTGATGATTATCTCAAGAATAGCGAAGAGACCATTAGCGAAACATTTCACTGGCATTTGTTGGAAGAGAAAGACCATAATGCGCCTATCAATTGTTTCCCCCACCCCTCCCCTCCCGGGTAAAATTTTGTTGGAATCAAAATAAAGAAGGAGTCGGTGTCCGGAAATTGGCTATGAAGTGTATGGTACATGCACGTGCATGTAACTGTAGCGTGGCCCAGATTTCGGTCACGTATTTTTGTTTGGCCTATTTTCCGATTTTTTCGCCTTATGCCAGTTTCATCTCTGCCCGAGCCAAAGGCGAGGGTAATTATCAGCACCCAGACTCCAAGAGGTCTTTATTCCCATTCATAAATACCTTTTCGGTCAAAAAAAATCAAAACTTTTCGGTCAAATAACTACGATATTGTTCAACAAGTTTACTTCATGTGTTTTGAAACACCCCTCTAGCTAAATAATGGAGTGTCCAGCTAGCGAGTAAGCTGTAAAACAACTCCCTTTATGAAGATAAAACAACTCCCTTTATGAAGATTGGCTTGCGCGTACTGCGCGATGTCGCACAGAATGCACCTGGGGCGTTGCGTTGTGAATTTAGGACTATAAAATTCTTACTCACCGGTAGTATTGCGCATGCCTACGTGAGGATTGTGAACGTTCAACCAATAAAACGGTGAGAGGCACTGGATTTTTAGGAGTCCAAATTTCATGGGACACTTTAAAAGTGTTTAAGACCAGCTAGCCATGTCTTTATCATCCGTTTAAGACTGGCCACATGACGGGCTCTCGACCAATAGGAATGCGTAAACTGTCTTACGTATTTATAAATTATAAATATAATGGTAAATACCATCCTACTGCTCAGAAACATTCTGAAGAATTAAAATAAATATTGATAATAATAGCATTCTGGTTACTCTGAAGCAAACCCTTTTAATAATGCATTATGTCCAAATGTCACAAAATGTTCCCCAACTTCATGGAAAGAAAAGAAAGTTACATTGTATTAATTAAATTCATCTTACAGGAAGAAGACAACCTGGTACCCACTAATTGTAGAGACAAATAAGGCCCTGGGTCTGAATGACTTGGCTAGTGGCTGAAATAACAAACGGGTGTATGGGAAGAGGGCGATGGGCACGAGTGAAGCCGTAGCCAAGTTGGCTGACACCATGCATGTGACAACAACCTTTCAGCAAGCAAAAGTGTTTGCTATTAAAAGAGCATGTGAAAGCTCTATCTCGGCATTCTCTTACAGATTAAAGTGAGGTGTGAAATGGTAATGAATGTAATGTACTTCTTGTCAATTCTGAACAAACATTCATTTACTGTAAATTGTCAATAAAAAAATGTGGTAAATCTAAATAATAGGCCTATGCCTAGCCTGCCTAGCGTGCTTTTTCCTTGTATGTAATTTGTATAGTGCTTTTGATCTTTGTAAAACAGGCACAGTAGTTTCTTTGTGAAATGTCAGAGACATTATTTCCCTTCGGCTAGTGGGACGCCCCCCCCCCCCCCCGACAAATGGAAAGATATCAAATTATTAGAGGCTATGGTGCGTTCGCTTAGCTTCCTGTGTATACACCGGGGTTACACCCGGGAAGCCACGAGATGAGGCTATTGACACTGTGGTGTATTTGCTTAGGCACTCTTGAAAGTTAAGGTCAAAGTTTTTTGGGGGCGCGACTTTAAAGTCTGCTTCACTTGCACATTTAGTTTTATCACTGTAACAAGATCAATAATCGCTGACATCGGAGTACATGCTCTGAATTATTCATTATTACTGAATACAATGCAGCACCATTAATAACTGCCAATATTTGTGTCATAAATCTCTCCACTATACTCACTTTGTATTCAAGTTTTTGCCATCTTTAGTCTTTCTATCATGCTTCATCGCTTCCAGGCACCATATAACCCACTTCACTGTTGGAATCCCTCAGACTCCTGACGACAGGCAGAATATATTGTCCAAAACGTTGAGTACCCTCCGGTTCTTTTCAGAACCACACATAATCACAAAAGAGATTTTGCCACATGGTGCTACTGCAACAACTTACCTTATTATTACCCTCCACCATGCAAACCTTCAAATCTCATTTAGTCTTCCTATCAACGAAACTGTCTGCTTACGTCAAACACACCCGGGCAGCAACCAGAGACCTGCTTGCGAGCTGGGGAAGTGGTGTACTGTGACACCGGAGCAAACACGAGGATCACATGATGGATAATCGAACAGGCTCCTGAAAGTTTTACTTACTGTAAGCTAAACGAATGCACCCGTAGCCAATTAAAAGACAAAGTCATTAAGACGCAACTGATTATGTTCTCGCTTGGTGTAATGGTCTACAACGTGGCCAGTGGCGTGAAATTCATAGCAATCTGGTTAAGCTTCAAAAGACCAGCTTCCTGAATGTGTTGTTTGTACCACCTGAAAGACGTAAAATCCTATACACGTACGTTGGTTCTGTTCTCTAGTACCCCCTGTTTGTTCTGCCCCTTAATAGGTAAGAGTGAATGTATTGTTTTTAGTTTTTCGTGGGAGTGCACTAGCGGCACATTTTGCACGCAAGTCTGATGATAAATTGACCTTCCGGATTGTGTTGTTTGAACCGCATGGAAGACGCAAAATTCGAATTATCAGTTTTAGTGGTAAAAACCTTGTGGTAGGATACGGGCGATTCACAATTCAGTGCGTCACCAAGAGTTTGCCACGGAGAGTTTATTTTTCCCTGTGCATTGTGGGAGATGGTCAACAAATTCGCAGCACCGGACATTTGAAATTGTTAGTTTTTTCCGTTCAGTAGTTTCGTAAGCGTATGTTTCGAGGATCTGTTTGCCCTTTTCTTTTCTTCTTATCTATATGGTGTTTTCTGTAAGGTGGCAGAACGCTATGCTACAATCTATAACATATTAGTACGGAAGCGTATTTAGGACATGACCGAAAATATTTTTTAGGCCCACTACTTCACCCGGGCGGATTTCTATTTCGCCCGGGCGGATTACTTTTTCGCCCGGGCTGATTACTATTCCGCCCGGGCGTATTACTAATTCGCCCGGGCAGAATTAGTAATCCGTCCGGGCGAAATAGTAATCCGCCCGGGCGACTCCGCCCGGGCGAATTAAACTCCACCCGTGATGTCACCCTATTGTCCTAGCGCTCCATTATTTTGCGTGAATGGAGCGTTGGAGGCGATACCTCTCCATTCTTTTGGAGGGTAATAATGCCTCCATCACTCCATTCCTACAAAATAATGGAGCAGGAAATAAAGAAACACCAAAAATTACACAATTATAGTTTTGCACAGTTGCAACTTTACTACACCGTTTGTCAATGATATTTCTTATATATTTCGTACAATGCTTAATACCTAAGTCAAGAACCATTTTTTTTTCGCTACACCGTTTCTCAAGTGGAATTTTATGCATTATTCGTACGATTATGTGAAATTTAGAACCATTTATGTTTCTTATATAGCATGCTACACCGTTTCTCAAATAGAATTTTATGCATTTTCTTATACAATTTCTTACAGTGTTAAGGTGAAAGTCGCGTACCATTTTTTTTCTTTTACAGAATGTTTGTATATAGTAATGTTACATGCAACAATGTTTTGACAAGGTTCGCAGTACAGTTTATAGCTCGATCTTGTTCCTGGGTTTCAATGCCTAGCATGCAGTCCTAGAAATTCTTGATCGGCAAGAACTCATCATCCTGAAAAAAATGTGTAGGTCTTTTCCATGGTGTCCAAGAACATTTGAAGAAAAATCCCCAAATTAAACGAGAGAATTGAAGTTTGATTAGGATTCTACCGATCCTTTACCGTAATGAGGAATCACGTGAGATTGTATTGTTTGGTATTTAAGCTATGCCACTCTTCAAAGAAAAGAATGCTATCTGCGCGCATATAAGGGGCACCATGCCCATTCAACCGTCAGTGTTCAAAGTACACATTACACTGGTATCAGTGACCAGGGTGGGGGAGCGCCATGTCCCTTAAAATGGAAAAAGTAGGGTGGGTGTCACGTGATTCCTCATTACGGTAAAGGATCGGTAGAATCCTAATCAAACTTCAATTCTCTCGTTTAATTTGGGGATTCTACCTCACCATTACCTCCATTCAGAATCACGTGAGACTTCAAAGCTAAAGGACAGTGTAATGTGTCCAAAAACAACCATAAACCAACCATAAAACACATCAGTGTGTTCAACATGTGATTTAATTTTATTCACTTGAAATTAACTCATTGTCATTGCTTCCTAAAACTGAATTAGCAAATACTGTCTGTGGGGTTTCTTCCCCAATATTCCTTTTATAGAATTTTGCAAACGTGGCTGCGTTTGTCCATCCTGCTGTTTTTAAAATAACGTCAACAGGGATTCCCCTACTATTGGCTGCTGAAGTTGAAGCTGATCTGAAACTGTGGGCTTTGAAAACAGATACATCGATGCCACTTTGAACTAAAACCTGTCTCAGCCACCTGCTAAGGGTCGCTGTACTTATCGCATTGTGTGGGGGTGCATAACTCAGAAAAAGCTTAAGATTACCTTTGCGTAAAGATTTTGTACGCTTTATATACTCTAGTAATGTACGGACAACACACAAATTTTTATCTGGCCGGTACATTGAAAAAAATCACAATTGGTTGTGGCTTGCCCAACTTTGACGTTTTAGTTAAATCTGTAATTGTAAACTTAACGAGTGCGTCTCTAACAGTCATATTGTCTAATCTGAGCAAAGACAATGTTTGAGCTCGTTGACCTGATGTTAACGCACTGAGCGATACAAGTTTGTGACTTAGTTGTTGTAGACTAATTTCACTCAGGGGCTCTAGAGTACGGATGTACCGGAGCGCTTTGCTAACATCCCATGTGCTAGTGTAGCGAGGAAGCTGTGGTCTCAAGTTATATACTCCACGCATAAACCTTACAGTTAGTGGATGATTCCCAAATGTGGTATCATTGTTCATGCAAATTATTGACGATAAAGCACACCTCGCTGTGTTAATGGTACTGTACTGGGCCCGTTGTCAACCAGCTGGGTTAAAAACTGTAAAGCTGAGCTGAAAGGGGGATGAATGGGATGGACTTGTTGTTCAGAACTGAAACGTAACCATTTGCGTAATGCTGAACTGTACTGTTTACGTGTCCCGATTCTCCAGGATTGTATGATAATGTTGATTGTCTCATCTGAAAGTCCTTTCTCAATGAGGGAGTTCCTGACAAGTGTGCCGCACACAGAACTAGACTGGTTGCTAGTGGGTGTTGACGCTCTGGGTCGTGAGGTAGACGCAGGAGTGTCTTGGACTTGGGTAGTAGGACTGGCTCTGTTGTCAATAGACGTAGTAGTCTTGGGAACCAAAGCTGTGTTTTCCAGAAGGGGAAGATGAGCACTCCTGTAGCACTGTCCATTTCTATCTTCTGTAAGACTCTGTCGATTAGAGAAAAAGGTGGAAAACAATAAATAAGTTCATTTTCCCATGGCACTAAAAAGGCATCGCAAGTTTTTGCCTGTGGGTCTGGCAGCCAAGATATGAAAGATTTGATTTGGCAGTTTGTTCTGGAAGCAAACAGATCTATAGTCGGTTCAAAACCCCAAAACGACATGACGTGGCAAAACACATTAGGGTCAAGTTGCCACTCAAGATTATCATTAAATGATCGTGATAGGGAATCAGCCATGGTGTTATTGACACCCGGAATGTGACGTGCAATTAACCATATGTCATGTTCTATACACCACAGCCATATTCTCTTGGTTAGCTGATTAAGTTCCAGTGAATGGCATCCACCCATATGATTTATATATGATACTCCAGTGGTATTATCCATTGATACGGATATGGTTTTACCTTCGACGTGCGATACAAACGAACAAAGGCCATAGAAAACAGCCAACAGCTCAAGGTAATTAATATGAAATTGAGTTTCATTAGCAGTCCATCTTCCATTAGCTTTAAGATTAACTGTGGAGCAATAGGCCCCCCATCCACTATTGGATGCATCTGTCTCTATTTGCAAGTTGCTCACTTTAGGCAAAATAGAACGTGACGCAGTGTGCAAATTTGACATCCACCACTGCAACTCACTTTTTGCTTCTTTTGTCAAAGACATTTTTGCTTGAAAATTTCCTCCGTTTTCCTTAAGTGCTGCATCTTTCCTAATTTCAAGATTCCTGTAAAACAGGGGACCCAATGGTACTCCTGGAAAGCAAGAAACCAGTTTCCCAATTACTTGAGCGACAAACTGTACAGTCGGCCATGTCTGGCTGACTAAGGAACGACATAACTTCACAATTGGTTCAATTTTATCAGCAGGAAGTCGGACTTTCATTTTATTTGAATTTATGACGAACCCTAGAAACTACAATTCATTTGTAGGGTGTAAGCAGGATTTTTTGTCATTGATGACGAAACCCAAATCATTCATTAGATTACATCGGGCGAGGATGTTCTGTTTGCATTCCTCTTTAGTGTCGCCAATGAGTAGCGAATCATCAATATAGTTGGCAGAGATATGACCCAAATTGCGGAGTGATGCTACTGCTGGTTTCATAACCTTTGTAAAAATGCGTGGGGCACTTGTTAGTCCAAAACATAAGCAGGTAAACTGCCACAGTTTGTTTCGCCATTGGAAACGCAAGTACTTTCGATGTTCGCATGCCATGGGTATTGTAAAGTAGGCGTCCTTGAGATCAATGGATGCCATGTAACAATTGGGACGAATCAGAGTTAATGCATATTCAAAAGTTTCCATTTTGAAGTGATGGTATTCAACAAATTTGTTGAGGCCTTTCAAATTAATGATTGTTCGCATTGATCCATCTTTTTTGGGTCTGAGAAATATGTTCGATATGAACTGTCCTTTGCAAGGATTTACGTGAACAATTGCACCTTTGTCGCACAAAGCTTTGATTTCATCATCTACCATTTGTGACATAGTCTCGGGAAATTCCGCTGGTTTGGGCGGACAAGATTGATAAGGTATTTCCTTAAATTCAATATGGCAATGAGACACCGTGTCAAGAACCCATGCATCGGAAGTAATTGCTTTCCAATTCGACACAAAATGTCGCAGTCTGCCTGCGATTTGATTTTGACAATGTAAAGAGTACTTACTCCCTTTCTCAGTGGAGTTCTGTGTGTCGGGACCTGCCGTTGGCGTAGGTTTGTCATAGCTGTTGTAGGTTCGTCTCTGATAACCATAGCTGGCAGTAGAGTTTCCTCTTCTGTAATAGGGCGTTCTCTGCTGACGACCACGATACATGTATCTGTGATCGGAAGTTGGCCGGGTGAATCCGCCACGCCCACCTGGTTTGCGACCACCAAGTGCAAAGTCAGAGCCATATACCTTGGAACTGATCTTGTTTGTTTCTTGAATTGCCTTGCATGATTGTACCAGGTCATTTCCAAAGAGCAAGTCAGTAACTGGAACCTGTGAGGAGCATAGTGGTGCATATCGAGCACTCAGATCTGGTCGAATAAAATCGCGTCTACGAATGTTAAGAAGCGAGTTCCCATGACCCATTATTGCTACCGCGTCAATCAGGGTTTTAATAAGCCCCGCGGTATCCAATGTATTGTTTGTTGCGGTCTTTGCATTCCGCACTTGCAACAATTGGTCTACTGCCTTAGTGGTTGCAATTGATGCACATACAAATGCCTCTTGTATTTTTTGGAATTTCACATCCCTTGTTCTCGTGCCTGGTTTGAGAAAGGCCCAAATTTCAGGGTTTACCTTTGTCAATGCAAGGTTCCCACCAATTTTAGGGCGGTCATATGTCTTCATTTTTTCGTTCAACTTTTCTTGTTGAATTTTACCATGTGCCAACGAGTTTATAGTTTTTGCCAACTGTTCATTGATAGCAGGGCCTTCTTTTTTATCGTTTTCAACGAGTGAGGCCATTTCAGAGAGGAGTTCATCGTCCTCTTGGTCAGTACCCGTAGGTTGAACTGAGTCAGTTTGCAACAGGTTAGTTACCTCATCTTCAGAGTAATAATCGCCCCTTTCGGTTACGTCTGTACTAGCACAGGATTGCTCGCCCTCTTCAGGTGCGAACTGAACTGAAGGCGCTGCCATGTTCGCAATTTCGCTGCTGAGCTTATTAGCGCCAGTGCTAGATTTGACAATGCGAGAAGCCGGCGCGTTTTGCTTGGCATAAGCCTCGGTGAGACTTGTGACCGTCTGCTGCAGATTATACACCATATCGCGCAAATCAGGCTCATCATCATCGGCGCTCTTGCGCTTTCGTGTAGGCGCTGATTTAGCTGAGTGCTTGCGTTTTTGCTTTGGCGCGGGTGTGGCAGGCTGCAGTGCTACCTGTGTCAGTTCAGACATCTCTGCATGCAGTTGTGCAGTAACTAATGCTTCGTCCTCGGACGGATTGGCATGAATTTCAATGGAACATAAGTCCGTCATTATAACAGTGGCCACAGCGTGGTCCTATGCGCGCTGAGTGGCGATACTTCGCGTGTAACACCAAAAATACACTGACGGTTGAATGGGCATGGTGCCCTTATATGCGCGCAGATAGCATTCTTTTCTTTGAAGAGTGGCATAGCTTAAATACCAAACAATACAATCTCACGTGATTCTGAATGGAGGTAATGGTGAGGTAGAATCACAAGTTCGTGCAATGTAAACCCGGAAGACTTGTAGCCGTTTTGCTTAAAAAATGAACCAAAATCTTAATCTTGCAATTTTGAGTGGTTTTAGCTCATCCTTCCTTGTCCAATGATGAGTAGTTATCATAGTCTCGAGTTGCGTTGGTTACGAAGTAGTCCGACTGGAGACTGCCTGCTAGTTTGGACCTTCTTCGTGACACTATCCACAGTCTGTAAAGCCAGAATTAGAAGAAAACAAAATCAGAAAAGTAGTTTTTGGGTCAAACAATTAGACGGAAGCATAAGGTCATATTCCTGTAAATTCACTTAAGTCTTACAAAGCCATAAAAGGCACAGGGTAGCTTTGACAATTGCAAAGTGACGACACAGAGAGCTTCGAATTAGAACAGTCTTAGTGCAAACACGATTTCTGAATAAACTTCATCAGATAGCAAATTAAACAATAAAGCTTAATGTATCTGACATTATCATGCTCAAAATACAACATTTAAATTTTTGATTTTATTACCTGTTATTTTTATTTGACAAAAAGGGTAACTTCTTACCTTTATACTCATACATGCAATCTTCATATTCATTTGGAGTGTCGAAATGAACTTTTATATGTCCCAGGCAAAGTTTGAAGCGGCCAGTAAATTATCATCCAATATATCCCAGGGGTGTGAAATCTCCGCTATTTAGCGGATTTCCGCTTTTTTGTTCAGCGTGCCACATTTTGTTTTCCCCTTTTTTTCTTCCGATGGTCCAGATTTCCCCCCGCTTTTTCCCCAGCACATAAGCATTGATTTTATTTCCGTTTATTTTATTTTCCGCCGCCGCCGAACGCACGCGATCCGCTCTCTACAACATACACGTATCTCTGGGATGGGGTGCGTGCAAGCGAGTATTCAATGTACATGTACATGTACATTGTACATGTACGTATGTACGTGTGTACTATACGATGCCATGTGCATGCATTTTTCAGCTCGAAGCCGCGTGTGTACACAACGTGTAAACAGCATCCGGGGAACCAACAGTCATTGCGCTGTGATTGGCTGCAGATAAATATGAATATTCACACATGCGCCATGAAGCGCGTTGGGACTCTTTGCGGCCGTTCCTGTGTCTATGCATGTAGTGACACGCGATGATCTCCACAATAACTCGCTGTAAACATCGTCTTGTTGCAAATATAAAGCCTTGAAATAAGACTAGTAAATTGTCGCCGTGCTACGCCGGTAGAGGGCATCATGCGGGGCAAAGTTCATGTGTGCATTTCATTGCATGCACGCATCCTGCCTGCTGCGTATTCCGCTGCATGCTGATACGTACGTTAGTGTATCGTTTCAAATGTTTCGAACGTATTTTGACATTATTAATTCCGCAAGATGTCAGTGCAACACAAATGTATTATTATCCAAAGAGGTTCGGAGTTTGATACGGACATTGACAAGACCGATCCTCAGGTTACGAATCCGTGGAAATGGATTTGGATGGAACACATGGTTAATGGGCAGAAATTAGGCGACTCGATCAGAAGCTGGGACACGCGATGACGATGTGTATCATCTGCAGTTAGGAGTTAAAATATGGAAAACGTGGTCGAATTTCCTGGTTTTCATATACAAGTTGGCCATTTAGGCAGTTTCAAGCCAATATGAAGGAAAAGTTAACTTAAAAACATGCATAAATCGCAAAACATTTTCGACCAATAGTTTGCCCAGGCATGCAAGGGGGCTTTAAAATGCACCACAGAGCATCTACATTTCAAAAATTTTCCCCCGGACCCCACGCCATAAGGACTTCGCGCTTCGCGCTCGCAGGTTCGGTTATTTACAGGTTCAGCTATTTTCAGCTATTTTTTTTGGACTCCACTCACACCCCTGATATCCACGGAGCTAGTTTCAGCACCTATCAAGGACGGTTTCCTGGCCCGCTATAATTCCACTGTATCCCACGTACAGCATTATTTCCTGGGGACGGATCTTCGAATACCATATATCCTAAACCAAATAGATCTCGAGCCTGCTCGGCTAAAAAGTCAAAGAAATCATGATGATCTACCAGTAGACACCATCTTTCTTCATCAGAGTCTGACGAGGATTTTTCCAGGTTATAAATAACAAATTTGTCCAATAATAAATCACCGAGAAGTTATTCCACAAGCCTAATTTCTACAAGCATTTCACTTAATTTCAGCATCATTATCAGCATCATTAATGGACATTTTCCCACACACTTTTATACCCATCATGAGGAGTTTTCAGGTTCCTATACAGCCATATGGTTGCGAAGGCGAAGCGTGGCCCCTTGATAAGCAAAGTTAATCCGATTACGTACTTAGACGCTATAACAGAGCAGTGAAATTTTTGAACCCCCAAAAACATGGCCTTTTAAACGTTTTGTTTCTCAGAAAATATGCTCAGTATGATTGAAATGTTAAATTATAACGGAAGAAGAAATTCTAAACTTCATGTCAGTGAAAAAATCACTGTCATCGATGCTGAAACCTCAATACTGGTTACTGGTAAAGCTGACCTTTAAGTTGGGAAGAGATTGTTTGAAAATGTCCCCAAATCTATGAATTTATTTCAATTCCTAGGAATTTCATAAAGTTGTTATTTCAAGAGTAGTTGAACACTTCTATCATCTTAGTATATTCCGAATTTCAGCTTAATCTGTTGTTGTTAATGCTAGTGTTACACCTTGAACTATCTCCATGGAAAATTTCGACGAGGATTTTTTGCCGACCAAACCACGTGCATGGTTTTCAGCAAAGATTCTATAGCACTGTAGGCGCTATAGTTGAACGATTTCAGCCTGGCAACACAATGGACGATCACATATTAGCATATTCATTAGCGTCACTCGGCGTGACTTGGCGTGGATCTCAGTATTGTCAAATGGAAACCGGCAAAAAGGGTGATATTTATTAATTAATAACTTGTGAAGAAGGCTTTCTGCAAATTTTTACTGCACACCATAAGATAGACAGATATTGCAAACACCAGTGTTACAACTTTTAAAAATACACGTAGCCAGGCCTTTTTTTCCAATTTCAACGAAAAGTAATGAACATATCACAACGATTGTTAGCACTTATTTGGATCATTATAAGGGAAATTAACCCTGAAAGTTGCATGAAGATACGGTCTTCCAAACGGGAGAAATTCAGTTTCAAAGATTTCGCCCACCGACGTGAACATGTGGTTTCATTCAATTTTTTTTAGAAATTGCCCTTTAATAATAATAATAATAATAATCGGCATTTAAGAACGCTCTTTTTAATAAACTAAATCACAGCGCTTTGCAACCACACATCTGTATAATGTCCATCATCCACAAAACTCAATTGAGTATTCAGAAATTTCGAAACAGTTCTGCCTGGTCATGTATATTTCATTAAAAAGGCACTTCTAATTTCAAAACATCAGCACTGATCCTTGTGAAACTTAGATACAAAATGCTTGAATGTATGTTTGTTTGTTTGATTTATTGATGGGCTTTCATACAAGGTGGAGATTGGAGATTTCAGTGGTATTTGAAGCAAACAAAGTGCATCCTTATCCTGTACAAATGATCCTATATGCCTTTAATTTAAGAAGGTTTTGGTATTGCTTTGGGTTGAAGGGTAATGATTCATGTATGTGAAAAAGAACTACATGATTGTTGAACAATATTTCTTTAAAAAGTGACATTTTTAAAGACACTTAAAAAGGACTTACTACCATTCAAAAGCATGTGCTACCTCTGTGTACAAAGTAAATGTTAAAGTTGAAAGTAGTTGATGTTCAGTATGGTACGAAATACAAGGTAAACCCAGAATGCCCCCGCTAGGTTGTAAACAAACTGTTTTATATGTGACTTTTACAGCCTGTGGCACCCCATGCAGAACTCAGAGTGTGGTATGCTTCAGACTATGCTCATACCATGAATGTGACATTACTGTGTGCAAATAAACCAGGTAAGATGATGTTTCTATGTATAGATCGTATGCGCAACAGCCATCTTGGAGGACATCTTTTGTTATTTATTTCAGTACAATGAATGCATAAAAGGTTAATTCATGCATAACAGCAAAACAAAGGCATTTGTCCTCTTAGATGGCTGATGTGCAAAAGGTCTGTTACTATTTCTTTCACCAAGTTTTCCCCATGGACAAATGATGTATTGGTTTAACATGACACAACTGTTGCCAAGTTTCTCTTTTGATCCAAATAGTACTTTACACTTAGCTTGCTGTCTCATAAAAAGTATAAATTATATCAAAATGTACTGCATATTTCATAAAGAGGCAACTACAAGGAAACATTGCCTCTATGAAAGAGGCCAAAATCAATACTGTGACAAGCACTATGACCTGGACGGCAAAGGACAGACAAAATATTTTTTGCTGTTTATGTGGACTTGCCCACGTCCACGCAAGGCTTCCCCCTCTCTGGAAACAGGTTTAGAGAGAATTTTGGGGTTTGGGTTATCTGTCGCATAATGAAGGTGAACACTCAAGGAAATCATGATAAAAAAGATTTGGTTTGAGTGTTAACAGTGTGAGTAAAACAATGTTTTTCTACGTTATTTTCACCGGTTTTTTTTACACGAAAACAACGGAATTTCCACAATAGGTATGTAAGCGTTTGTTTATGGTGTAAATCGAGGACACACGTGCAACATCATCAGTGTATCGAGGACAAGAACCAAATCGAGGACGACCTTTATTAGAAAACGTGTACAAAACCAATGAGAGCTGTTGTGAAAAAGTTAATGTACAAACAAAGGAAAAGGGAAGAGGAACACAAAATCCTTGGTCCACTTCACTCTGCTTACCTGAGCAATTACTACTTTTGCATATTCCCTATACCGGCAGGTATTTTACGCTAAGAGTTTTATACACTAGCACCCTCTGGCGTCCTACCCATAATACCCCGCGGCAAGCGTGCCTCTTGCGCATCCTCTTTTCTCTTAGCGGCAGGTGGGGTATGACGTATAAAAATTTCGCTCCGTATTTTCATCGTATTTTGATACCCTTTTGTACTTTTTAAGAGAAGTATTTGATTAGAGAAAGTGTAGTAGAGTATAGTAAAGGTAAAGGTAAAGGGGATGAACCTGTGTTCACAGGAACAGAGTGCCCATCTCTCTTTCGTTAGCGATTGGGCCAGACTCATATGCTGCTGTGGGGGGATCGCCACACCACCTCCACACCGAGTCTGTTACCTTCCCAGCATTGAATAATGCCGGTACCCATTTAACACCTGGGTTGAGAGGAGTAATTGAGGTGAAGTGCCTTACTCAAGAGCACAACACGCATGGCCACAGTGGGGCTCGAACCCACAACACGTGCCCTCTATATAGAGTATAGTTTCGTCTTATTGAGTGATAAGTTCATTATTATGAAGCGTTTGGGGAGAACCGATTTGTCACATACCGGGGGGAATTCCTCTCCCACGGGACGGACCGAGTTCTCGGGGGACTCTGCTGGTATTGCTCCATCGTTACCACAGCCGAAGTCCCTCGTCCAGCACCCTCAGCCACTGCCGGCTTGGGGCATTGGCAGTTCCGCTGACCAGGACCTCGGTCTCCTTCTCTGGTCAATTCAGGCGGGACACCCAAACAGAAGGCACACTCCGGCAAGGTTCCTACCCCGCCGGGGTAACGTGCTTGATGCACTTTTCCTCCCGTCGCGGGGTGCCCGCAAGAGACTTGAAACCCTCCCTTTGTCGGGTAAAGATCTCTTTGCTGGGAAATTCGAGGAACATATGAGAGATGAAGCCAAGCGTCTGAAGGCTACTGAAAAGATCAACTTGAAGAAGCCTCCAGCCCCAGCGACCAAAGGACAACAGAATAAAGCCAAAACGTTTTTTGTTATCCCTCGACGCAAACCACTGAAATCTAGTCACCGAAAACAATTCCGGTGTGCGTGCCACGCAGACTCGCATGTTCTCCGGACAGCAATGGCCCCAATCCGGCTGCGGCTTCCGGGCGTCTTGAGCGCGTCTAGACGCCGTAGCAAACTGCATTCACGTACCGTAGAGACAGGTCACATCCGGTGGGAACCGGGGGGTGTGCGCTTGATCCCTAAAGCAGGGTTTTTGACAAAGAATCAGTCGGAGGATTTTTCTTCTCCTGACATCATCGATGAATCGAGGACAGGAACCGAATCGAGAACGACCTCGATTAGAAATCGTGTACAAAACCATTGAGAGCTGTTGCAAAAAAGTAACAGTATAAACAAAGGAAAAGGGAAGAGGAACAATAGAAAATCCTTGATTTACACCATAAACAAACGTGCTAGTGTATGTGTATGTGCTTCTCGTTTTATAGGGTGGGGTGGGATGGGAGTAGGGGTTGGGTGAAAATGGGTTGGGGGAGGGTTGGGGTGGGGGGGGGTTGGGGTGGGTGGGGGAGGGGTTGGGGTGGGGAGTTGGAGTAGGGGTTGTTGGTTGGAGTAGGGGTGGGTGGGGGATCCGGGGTAGGGGTGGGGTAAGGATGGGGATGGGGAAGGTGTGGTGATGTGGTACATGTATACACGTGTAAGGACATTTGTTTACTTTTTGTGTTGGCATTTAATGAAACAGACCCCTTCAACTTGGCACACCATCCTGAATCCTCATGCATTTGTGGAAATTTCAATTTGTACAGGGTGAGTCGGAAAAGCGGAACCCAAACCCAAAGACTTATTCTCCATGTTGTGAATTGCTGTAATTCTTCATGGCCAGTTTCTTCTTGAAATACCATGGGTATCTATCTGATTGAAATCTGGTTAACTCCGTTTTGTCTTGCATTGTATGTCTAAGTTGCATAGTGTCTATTCCAGTAGATTTGTTTTGGGTGAAGAGCAGTACTTTTATCCACTGATTGTTGCTCATTCGTGTGACGTTTGACATGTTGCAGCATTTGTACCTCACAGTATTGGTCTGAGGTTGAGGTTTTGCAAATGCGGTGTAGATCAAGGTTGGAGTATTTACACGAGAAGTCGTATTCTGAAGGAGGTTCTCTCGACTGGTTTGGACAGGTTTTTCCATTGACTTGGATTTTCTTGGCGGGATTTTGCCACCATGGCCGCCAGGCTGAAAAAGCTGAAAACTGTTGTGGATCATACCGCGAAGGAAAGGTGTAAATTGCCTGGAGTTTTTTTTTTCACCTTAGGTAAGGTCCCACGATTGGACATCGTAGAATAGTCGACTACGGACGTGCGCCTAGAGGTATTTGACGCGGAGGGAGAGTTTCAGGTATTTATGGGTAAAGACGTGTTCTAGTTCAGACCATTTAGCTTGGGCTGCGGTGATGCGAGCATCGAGGTAGACATCAGCTTGGTTGCTTACCATCTGGCCAAGATACCTGAACTGTGTTACATTTTTGATGATGTGATTTTGAACGTTGAAAAGCGACTCCGATTTCATTGTTTCAGGAGGGATGTTGAAAGACATCGTTTCCATTTTAGTGAAAGAGAAATTGAGGCCAAAACAGAAAGCAGTCGCATGGAAGGTAGTGAGGAAATCTTGCAGTTTAACAGCTGAGTCAGTGAAAACAACCATGTCGTCAGCGTAGAGTAGAAATTGCTGCCTTTTTCTTCCAGCGGCGGGGTGGTCTCGTCGATTTGTTCGGTTTGTACCCTCGTTTGGTATGGCGAACTTGATGTCAATACCAATTCCCTCGGGGTGTAGCTTCTCGTTATCGGAGATGATGACTTTGATCACAGAATCAAAGTAGAGATTGAACAAAACGCACTTCAAACTCTGAACACTCATTCGCACCAGCTACTATGGCGGTGGTGTTGGTGTACAGAGATTTGAGGACATATGAGAGTCCACTTCAGGGACTCCCTTACCTGTTAAACCTACAATTTGCATATTTCTCTAAGCCTTAGGCTTCCACGCTAGATTTTAAAACCACACAAGGGCGCCCTCCCTCGCCCGCCCCCGCTCCCGCCTACGGCCAACTCGTCCTCTTTTCTCTAGCGTTCATGGAAGACGGACGTGTTTTCGAATCTCCTACGGACGTATCCTCTGCTAGAGTGTTTTTTGTGTACATTTTGAAAGAAATTTGTGAGTTATTTCTTTCGTGAGTTATACTACAAGATTCGGTGCTTCTGGTAGAGTGCCAGGTTTTGCTTTTGTTACGTTTACAGGTTTGTGTACGGAGTACATTTGCTGTTGATTTGTTAATAAAGAAGTCAAACACGAGGTGTGTCGTTTTTTTCTTGTTTTACATACCGCATGGTGTGCTTGCGTTGGTTTTGTATAATACGTTCAGAATAAAATAATACCTACAGAGTACGCTGGTTATCTGTTTATTAATAAAAGAAATACACGGGTTGTGTCAGGTTTTCTTTGGGGTTGTTTTATGAATCTACAGTTTATTTTCACGTTAGTAATGGCGGACACACGTCAAAGTAAGCGTGGTGTGACGCCAAAGAATTTTGTTCCACGTTCTTCTTGTCGGCGTATTAAGCCCCACCCCAAACAAGATTTGCATGATTTATGCCTCGGTTGCAGACCGTGTAACCGGCGAGTGCCGTGCTCGGTTTGTAAGAAGTGGGGGTCAGCAGAGTGGGAGGCCATAGCAGCATGGATGCGTTCTCGGTCTCCCTCGGGTGATTCGGCAGCCAGTGTGTCTTCCGGGGCACCGAGCAAGGCAACATCGGCGGGACAATCACCGCTCATCTCCGATAATTTTTCCGACCCTGGGAGTGTGTCAGATAGGGACCCACGCCGGGTTTCGGCAGCGGTAGTGGTCCCCAGTACCGAACAACCCTCGGGGAATGAGGAAACTTTTCCCTCGAGACAAAAACGTGATCGCCAGAAACAGCCCCCAAGGGGGGAGGGTGATTCCTCGGTGGATTCGGATGAATCATCCTACCAATCCACGACCGACCAGCGATTGTGCGTGGTCATGAATAGCCTAACTTTGGCTATTGGGCCTAATGGCAAGCATGGTGGATGCGCCCACTACAATTACATCTACTTGCCCACTACCGACCGTGCATTTACCAAATCCAACGGCCAGTGTCAATCCCAAACTTGATTCGCCCCCATCTGGACTGGTGGTCTCAGCGAACAAACGTCAAGGGCTGATTTAAAATTGGTGTTGTGTAGTGTAGGGCCCGGTTCCTAACTTAAGGAAACAAATTCCACTTTAAAATTATTAGACAGACCAAACTAGTTGGTTCTCAATAAACAGGTATGTCATAGATAGAGGGCAGGGTTTTGACTTTTTTAAAGGAAATTTTGGGGTAAAATGACAATGACAAGTGCGGCGACACAACACACAATCCGAAAATAAAGATGCCGATCACCGCGGCCACGCGATGTACCGTGAGTAAGCACGGCGCGCTGAATCGCAAGGTACAAACCGTGCAGAAAAATCGTGATTTCTACCTCAAGAAACTGTTCGAAATTGCAAAACGGGTGTCATTAGAATTGACAAGTCTGCTGTTGATTATCAAAGTGATTTTTTTAGCAATAAAAAAACATTTTGACTCTAAGTTGATCAAAACAAAACAGGGGCCCTACGCTACACCATCACCATAAAATTTTCCCACACGTACTGACGGGTTTTCCCGACGAGTTCCGTCCCGTCCGAGCATGCCCTGATGAACACTAAAAACTTGTCTCGTGGCAATAATTGCTGAATAGTTTTGTTCTAAGAACAAACAGGTCCTTTTACTGTGCCAAACTTATGAAATCATAATTAATTTTAGCAACAAGCTGACAAGTAGCTACCGTAAAAATTAATAACTTTTTGATTCGCGACTGTCATGAATATTCATATTGTGGAGGGATCCATTAATTTTGTAAAGGGGTGTTTCACCCTCTTTTGGAAGATTACATCATTTTTCGTTATTCATTTTCTACGAAAAAAAATATATTGCAAAAATTACGAACTTATTCTGAACATGGAAAGGTTTCAAGACTCCTTAAAAACTATTTTTTAAATTCTGATACGGTGAAAAAAAACTGAAAATGCTGGTGAATTTTGCCGAGGAAAGCACACCCTTCACCGCAATTGGTTTGGTCCAAACGTACTACGTCACGCTGGAACACGGCGCAGCAGGGCCAGAGATACCAGCCTCGACTCCATGGGCGCGTGCGCGTTCCTTACACTAACCCCTGGCTATGATTATGATGTAAACGACGCTCATTGGCTATTCACAGCGTACTGCGTGCGCATTTCGAAGATTGCACGCCAGGCGCGCCCATAATGCGCTCGCGCTCGCGTGCTTAGCTTAGCACGTAACGTCACGTACGAAAAAAATTGTTATTAAAAATTTGCGATGCCTGTACGATATGGATTATGGCAGCCTCGTTTTTCGCTTTAAAAAAACCTGTATCTTCGGTTGTAAAGGGACGAAAGGGGCACGTACATTAAATACAAATCTTTGCTAAATAACATAATGTCCAAACGTTATGTTTGAAAGGATTGATTCTTCAAAATCACAACTTTTAACATTTTAAAGATGGCGTCGGCATGTAAAACGGATAAACTGCAGCTTAATTATAATGTGCCATATTTTGACACATTTAAATTACACAATTCCAGGGGTTAAGATCGCGCAAGGCATGATGGGAAACAACATGGCGCAGCAAGATCGTACCCATGGGGAACGAGGTTGCAGAGATACTGACCACGCTGGATGAATGCAAAGAGCACGCTTTTCTTTGAGAAAATTGCAAGGCGCGTACGATTTTTTTCAAAGTGTATTGGCCCGATATCCTAATGTTTGCCTTGCTAGAACACTGCAAATAATGAAGATGAATGCGGTGACTTGTTCAATCATCCACTCGTTTTATTTTTGCCCTTTCATTGCAAGCTTTAGCATTCCTAGCGCTATCAACAAATACTTTCCGAACTTTCCGAACCGACATTTGGGTTCGGTTCGGTTCGGGTTCGGTTCGGAAAGCCAAGTTCGGCTATTTTTAGTTCGGTTCGGCGGTTCGGCTGCAGCACTACCTTGTACTTCGGAGACTGATTATTCTCACTCAGGATTTTATTGTGTCTGCCTGTATAGTCCAGATTCTGCCTTGCTAAGCCCCATCCATTTCTTCGGAGATGCATGGCCCCATGATTCCCTCATCTGTATCGTGCTGTGTGAATGGTCTGGACTGCTGGTGAATTGCTTACGTGTGGTCAGCAACAATCGGTTGCTTTCTCCATAAATCTGTAGTCCCACTATTCATTTTGAATGAATCCTACATGTCTCCTGCACTTCTCAAATGTCTTAATTAGTCCAGAACCAAATGTACCTCTGCTTGCCTAGTGTCATATTTTGTGACACGACAGTTGTAGTTCATACTCATAGAATCTTAGATTAGTAAAGTTCTGTTCAGTGTGATGACTCCATATATTTTTTTTTTCAAGATCAGCATCCGGACATTTTAAAGATTTTTTAAGCCTATGCAAATCATTACACAACCTTGTGTAAACTAAATAAAATACATTCACATATTTTTCAGAGTAGGATTTTTGGGTAAACAATGATGCCGGAATTGATTTTCTTTTTACTTTTTTTCTGGTAAAAACCATAGTCTTTGTTTTTTTACTGGATACTGACTGTAGCGAACTGCTAATCAAAAATAATAAATTCAAAATACAAATCACACATCCGTTAAAAAAAAAATTGTAGGCCCCTACATCAATTTATTTTTTTTGCACTTTGGATTTTTTTTTCAAGATTTTTGGCTTGTTCAGATTTATTTTCAAGTTTTCAAGATGGGTCACACAATTTCTTGAAATTTTTGTTCGGCAACACTGGTTGTGTTCAAGGTGACACTTTTTGCACATATTTCACTTTTTTCCCACTTTTTTGGGGGCTAGCATTTCTTTGCACAGAATGTGGAAAGTGATGAGGAAGAATATATTCCTGGAGCTATCCACCCTCAAAGAAACCTCGCATGACATGTTCCCAATCCAGAGGTGTGACCAAAACACAGACTTGTATTTTATGATCAGCAGGAGACAACAATGCAGAAGTTGTAAAGAAATCCTAAAGATTTGTCTTCTTCGGTCACACAGCTTAATGCTGCAAAAACCTGTGCGTTTGATCCAATTCTGCAGGTTTCATCATCAGTTACATCTTTCCCTGACATACACTGTATATTATCATAGGAATTGTAGTAGTGCATTCACATGGAAAAGTTTGTAGTACAGAACAGAGGAGGTCAACAAGGGAACAACTTACATTGTGACAATTAAATCAGCAAAGACGATCATGACGTTGATGATCAAGACTGTCTTGATGACAACTCAAATACAGACTCTGACTCTAAATTCAAGTTAATTTGAATGATAATCAGGGAGTTTCATCAGAATCAAAAGTGATATACAGGCACAATTTTGAAGTTAATAAATGTTCATAATTATTAAGCTCATTTGGGAGGGTTTGGTGGTTCATTAAATCAGATAAGCCCTATTGCAGTATGTAGAAAGAACTAAAGTTCCATCTGGTTGCAAAATACACTATATTTATTACATTTATGAATGTATGAAAATACCAGCAGTCACAACAAAATCATATTTAATTGTCAAGAAGACCAAAAATTGCTTAATTTTTTCCCCATGAAAACTCACATTTTCTGTACAGCAATTTTATGGAAATACATGTACGCTTATTGTTCCCCCGCGGCGAAGCCGAAGGGGCATATTATTTTCCCCTTGTCCTTCCGTAGGTGGGTGTGTGGGTGGGTGGGTGTGTGTGTCCGGACAAATCTTGTCAGCGTGATAACTTGAGAAATACTTTACATTTGAACTTCAAATTTTGGTTTGTGGATTGTTCTTGGTAATCCCCTAAGCCTTGCATTGGGGGGGGAAAGGGTCAGGTCCAGGTCAAGGTCACAAAAAAAAAAAAATTTTCAAGCGTGTGATAATAAGAAAGAAATTGCTACGTGTGAACTTCAAATGGTTGTTTGTTGATTGTGGCAATCCTAAAAAGCCTTTGCATTTGGGGGAAAAAGTCCCCAGGTCAAGGTCACAGTGGCTAAAACAAAAGAAATTTTGTCAGCGTGATAACTTGAGAAATACTTTACATGTGAACTTCAAATTTTGGTTTGTGGATTGTTCTTGGTAATCCTAAGAAGCCTATTGCATTGGGGGCCGAAAGGTCCAGGGTCAAGGTCACAGTGGCTAAAACAAAAGAAATTTTGTCAGCGCGATGACTTGAGAAATACTTTACATGTGAACTTCAAATTTGGTTCGTGGATTATTCTTGGCAATCCTAAGAAGCCTATTGCATCGGGGGTCAAAAGGTCCAGGGTCAAGGTCACAGTGGCTAAAACAAAAGAAATTTTGTCAGCGCGATAACTTGAGAAATATTTACATGTGAACCTCAAATTTGGTTTGTGGATTGTTCTTGGTAATCCTAAGAAGCCTTTTGCATTGGGGGCCGAAATGTCAAGGGTCAAGGTCATAGTGGCTAAAACAATAGAAATCTTGTATTTATTCTGAGATCATAGGGATTAATTCATATAAAACCTACAGAAAACACTAATGCTGTCAATGAACGTTCCATGTGACCCAAGTACATCTACATGTTAGTTGATGTTAAAAGAGTGGTATTAGGTCATGGGAACAGTCATGGTTGCGGGGCATTTGTGTTATTAAACACACCTGACTTGTTTTTATATCAGATTTGCAAGCCATTTGTAGGGGTATCTGTCATAATTATGATCTAATAGTTACAGTTTCATGAAAATAAAACCTGCCAATTATTATAGTACAAGGAAACAACCATGACCTTCAGAAAATTCAGCCCGCCAAAATGGACATGCTCTTCTAAGATTACACATTCGACTTCTATACCAATTTTAATACATTTTCATCTCAACCATCAACCTGTAGAATGTAGCCATTGAAAACGCAAAAGCTAATTTGAAATGAACCTTCTACACCAGCCTCCCCCCCAAAAAGAAAAACTGCCTCTGCTTATATCTGCCCGGGTGGCCTGCAGTGTGCTTCGTTAAAATAACAACATGCATGGGTCAGTAGTCTTCGAGTGCAGTTTCAAAAGGAGAGTGAGCAGTTTAAAGGGAATATATATACAAGATTTGCAAACATCCAAAAATATAACTACCAAATTTCTATGAAATACTGTACTTGACTGTTAGTGAAGTACAGTCGAAAGCATACCCTGTAAAACTCATGGCACCTGATTTGCTGTCATTTTCAAGAAAAGTGGTATTTTTGTATCAATTTCCAACGCTGGTAGGAAAAAAACTGTTTTCCCCCAAATACTGCCCCCAATTTACCATATTAAGTTAGTCGACATTTTGTTTGCAATCGTTAGCACATCTTTGAATGGGTTCACGCAAGTTTCCCTGTTTCCCTGACCATACAATTCCCTTGTATCTATAAATTGCAGTGTTGAATTTAAAGAGGGATCGGGGAACCAGACTACAAGAAAATGATTGTTTCTTGGGTTTTCCAGCATCTATGAACACAAAACTTCATACAAGTCCATGTGAGTTTGCTTTAAAATACTTAACCTACCCCCACCCCCAGCCTTTTCTGCAATTAAAGGAAAAGCTATGTTGTACATTCCCTTTTATGAGCTTATGACATGCAATGACATGTTGGCCACATTAGGCAGGTGGCCTCAATACAGTGTTTAGCCAAATACAGGTGAAATAATTGTAACCTTTTGAAAGAATTTAATGCTGGGATGCTGTAGAGGACATCAAGCAAGTGTTTTATGGAGTAAAATAAAGTTTGTTGTTATTGTTTGATGTAAAAATATCGGATTTGAGCCTCCATCAGTGACATCATAGAACATGCCGCAAATTCCACATTAAAGCTATAGTCCATCATTTGCAACTATCCAAAAAGTAACTGACGTCATTATTGTTGACAAACATACTTGGTTGAAAGATAGTAAGGGGACTAAACTCCCTGTGAAATTATTCTCTCTGACAAGCTGTCATTTTGAAGAAATCAACGAAAGAAGGCCTTTCCAAAGACGCACCGTTGGAAATTTCCGTTTGTAGTTCGTTTTTTTTATTCGGCGAAGCGTGCGCAAGCGTTGGCACGACGCACATGCGTGGATCAGTGCGAGACATCGCGTAGCTGCATTTGGCTCAGTGAAAACGTGTCCTGGACGCTGAATTCAGGCCCAATTCAAAACATGATTAAGCAACTTTTGATTTGAAATCGAGATCCTAGAATGCTGTTTATCTCAAAATATACAGCTGAAGCTGAGCTGAAACTTCATTTCAGCACCCTTGTTTATATTTTTGTTTACACTTTTGTTGCTTCAAACGAACAAAATGCACAAATCACAAATGATGGACTATACCTTTAAGCTACCACTTACAAAAATCTATCATACTTTTCTGACATCTATACACATGTAGGAAAGAAAAAATCATAGTGGCGATTAGTCCCTTGAGATGGTACCAATATGTGAAATTTCAGCCCCTGGCTCATGGACTAGATTGGGAAGACCAAGGACAGCAAGATCAGAGGACAATCGCTGCAGTTCGTCAGCAGTTGATCGACCATCAACATGACAAAAGTGCAAGACGGAATGGAGTTGGACTCAGCCCAGCCTCTTTCAATCGGATAACACGACTTGACCTTCATCTTCATCCGTATAGAGGAATTTTGAATTACCACCGTCTCCGCATTTCCACATTGAAACCGAGGCTCTCTGTGGCACGCATTCTGCACGTTCTGTTCGTCACATTGCAGGCAGGTAGGTCGGCCGTCTCGTAAAAGATGTTTTCCTTTTTTGTAAATCTTGCAATTTTTTTAGTGGCGGTGGCATGTAATAAATCCCAAGTTAATATAGCATAAATATACAAGTATGTCACTGCCATACTATTATAGGATATGCCAATATTGTTGACATTTTTTTGGTCACTGTTTTGTGTATGTATATCGGCCATGTCGGTAGATTCAAGGAACCTGATGATTAAGCGTGGTTACTGTAGGCCGAAGTTCAGAAACTAGACCGATTTTCGAGGTTCCTCAATCTAGAAGATTATACACTGAAATATTATTATTGTTTCGTAGTTTTGTTATGAGCTTAGGTTCCTCAGTTGTTTTGTATAGACTAGTAGAATATTGGAAAGACAGCAGTGCCATCTTTAATTAATTACAGGGTTGCAGATGTGAATAAATGGAGGCTCTAGTCAAAATTGCATTTCATGTTTACAAATAAAACGGCTATTTTTAACGATTGTAGAAATATAGCCAGACTACCTGAGCGGTGAATTGATTTAGAAAAATCCACGTACGAAACTTTGCTAGACATCATTGTCATTTTAAAACAGTTTTTAATAATTACATAAATTGATATGTTTGTATTCATTAGACAATGGCTAATCTCACAGAGAAGATGACATTCCAGAAGCAAAACGGGATGTTTCTGTGCCTGCCCTTCAAAAAGAAAAATGTGAAGACCGAAGACTGAAGTTTTGACTTAAATGCCGTGGAGATTCTTGCAAGGCCAAGGCGCAGATGATAGAGGTATGTATGCAGAAAAATGTTAGGCCACAAAAAAAGTTTTGCTTCCGATTTATACATGGGATTTGGAAATAGGGTAGGTAGGCAGGGATTTTTTTTTACCATGTTATTTCGTTTACAATCATATGGAGGTGTCGGTATGTAGTCAAGTGTACAAAAAGTAGTTGACGATTTTCGTTGTTTTTTTTTTCATTTCTCCCTCCCCCCCAAACAAAATAGGGCAGGGGCTGTCAAAATAGGGTAGGTAGGGTAACCAGAAGCAGAACTATTTTTATTTTGGCCTCATTTGTACACCGTTTAAGGCTAATTAAATTAGTGTCTGGTGCTGCCTATGTTGTGGGCAAGCATGTGGGGAGGGCCGGGGGTGTTGTGTTCCTAGTACATGTTGTATACAGTCACAGACCAAGGGTGGACAGAGAGGTTACTACTGAGGAGGAAAGTGAGGTTGTCCTGGGAGGGGAGGGGGCAGAATGGTATTCACAAGTAAAAAAATAGCCATGTTTGGGAAAATGTTTGGGGGGGGAGCCTCCACACCTCCTTGGATCTACCATTGCTGACAGTACTTATGCAATTATTGCAGTGATTGTGGAATTGACATGTAGTGCTCCATTCCTATGTTCTTATAAGACAATGAAAACCCACTTTTATGCAATAGCACTCACATACCTGGCTGCAGAGAGGGCATGTGTTTTGTTTATGAGAGAAATTATCGGATGGAATATAAAGATGATGAGAGCAATTGTTGTTTACATTCAAAAAATGACTACATGTGAATCAATGCAATAACTCACACAGTACATGGCAACTTACACGTACAATCACCAATATATGTGAGGGCTAAAACCCGTAAACCATGTTACATTATCTGACAATACAAATTGTTGATTTTTCCCATTTCTCGTTATTTTCCATTTTAGGATCCAACAGCTTGTCCTTAGACATGGAAATGAGTCTACAATCGTTGATCCCACTCCAGATAAGCATTGGGAGAGTCTCCAGTGCAGGGTCAGCTGGCATTAACTGGAGCAGAATAGTGCGACTTTGTTGTTTACACACACAAAGGTTCAATCATTCAACGAACACCTTTTGAATTAACATTTTGGAATATCCTTTACACAAAAAAAAATGCAGAAGTTTATTTTGGCTTTTACATCAAAGTGGCTATTGAACAATTCTAATCTATTGTCTCACAAAGTTAAAAACTTTTTTTTTGCATGTAATCATTTCCCCTTGACAGTGTTATAACTTGATCAAGACTTTTCAGCACCCACAGCATTGGCTGAGATGGTTCTTTTTTTATATTTTGAATTGTGAATAATTATGATTCATAGTTTTAAGAGGCATTCATGTTGATACATTAAGTTTGTAGTCATTAGACATTAGGCATAAGTGATCAACTGGTATCGCACACTTGTTTGGGTATCAAACATTCGTCAAAATAGTGTCAGTGTAGACCCCTATCAAAATATTAGAAACAAAATGTGTTGAACTTGTATAACTCAGTAGTATGCATTTATGAAACTTAAGGTGTACATCCTTATATTGGCAAGTTTTGCATGCTTGATTTAAGGGCTTACATAAAAATACACAGTTACAAAAATTAGTCAAGAAGCCAAGCACATTAAAATTTATGTTTTATTTCATATTTATTTCACAGGCATTACATATGACAGTAACTGAATGTAAACCAAGCATAAACAAATCGACCCCTTAAAGAATATGCTCCAAAACATTAATTTTTCTCACTTCAATCAAAGTCAAGAAAGTGCTGGATACATGTATTTGAAATAAAGTGAACAAGTGATGTATGTATTTAAATTAATGTCAGTGAGAGTATTTGTTCTTTCTTGGAGTGTAGAGTTTATACATTAGGCAAAAAAAAATCTGCTTCTGATATACCCTACCAACCCTATTTTGCATGCCCCTACTCTAATTGTTTAGGTTTGGGGGGGGGGGGAATGAGGGAAAAAACCTGAAAACCATCAATTATTACACATACTTTTTTATGTCTAAACGCAGACACCTACGATCGTACACCAAAATGCTGTTTATTACTAGACAGGTACATTTTTGTGCATACTACTCAAGAACTAGACTTGTCTATGAAAAACTTCGGGAAGAATCCCGTACATGGACATCACTGATTTTTCCCTGCAGTGACGTATCACCCATCAGTAGGTGGAAACGTCCTAAAAAGTCAAATTTGCAGCAGGGAAAATATTGAAGCATGGGCCTACTGAGTAAACACTTGGATTGTTATTTTTCAGACCAGTCTCATAGGGTTTGTGCACAGGTATGCAACTCCTTCCGATCCAATTCTTCAATTGAATATGAATCAATTAATACGGTTCAGCTAAAAAAAAAATGGGTGCGAGGTTCAAGGATTTCTTTCAGAACAGCGTAGGCCAGGTAAACGCGTAGTTTCTGCTGACACAGCCAGCCTCGTTTTCAAACCCGGAAGTGCGCAGATCGACGCTAGACTCGTTGTTGTGGGATTCCTCTATCGCATCCACATTCAACACAAGCTTCTTGCTGCTGACCTTGAAAGAAATTCATTACAAACAATAAAATCCAGTTTTGAAAACAACCCGATTTACTTTTTTGGTTTCTTTGTTATGCACTCGTGTCTTCTTCTTGAATACTTATTCTCATGCACACCATGCCTATTGTGTTGACATAAAAAGTAAACCAACTGCAATTTTGCATCAAAATCTCATGACAATGGCACTCAGTGATGCATGACCCTGGAAATGTAAACAAGGTATCATTGAAAAGTATACAGATTACGCTTTCAGATGATACCAGTTTTATAGCCAGTAAATATTTAGTCTGTCCATACTGGCTCTTCAAAGTTAGGTTTCCTTTTTATTTAAACACCCTGTATATATATTTCATATTTTAAAAACATATGTAGCACCAAATATAGTTATGACTGGTAAGCCAAATTAATAAACTAAGAACTTTCAGATGAAAAAAATGGCTTCCTCAATCACCATTATATTACCAATTAAACGAAATAACCCTAAAATCTGTTTCATTCAAAAATGTTATTTCAAGAATTGTCGCTACAATTGTCTTTAAATGGCAACCTTTGAAATGCAAACTAGATCTTAGAAAATTGTTTCTTGAATATACGGATTTTACATAGCTTAAAACTTCATCAGGTTAGTTGCTAAGCACCTGTCTTTAGATCTGAGCACTTTGCTGCTTCAAACGAACAAAGTGCACAAATGACAAATGATTTGCCCTACATTACCCTTAATATTGATGGCAGGATTCAATGTTTTTGCCCATCTGCAGATGGTTCTGCACAGACAGAGACAAGTCTGATACAGTCCACTGATGAACAAAATCAATTTGATGTTAAAGAGACACTACAAGAACTACATGAAAAGGTAGGTATCAAAAAGGTCATCTCAAAATAATGGGTTATTATGGAAATTAACACAGTTAAAGTGGTTTCACCTTTGCGGCAAAGCGTTTAAAATCATTTACATTTTCTTCATTTCAAATAATGACACCACACAAAATTTCCTCCCCTCCTACTTTGGTTTAATTCGGAAGTATCTAACCTGCTCAGCAACAGAGAAACTTGTTCACGCCCTCATTTCATCTCGGTTGAATTTTTGTAATTCCCTGTTGTATCAGCTACCCCGTAACGAACTTGCTCGCCTACACAAGACTCCAAAATTCTGCCGCTCGAATTGTGACCCTGACACCCTCTAGAACCCATATCCCCCGATTTTGCAGTCTCTGCATTGGCTCCCTTTTGCTGACCGGATTTAGTACAAACTGTTACTGCTTGTTTTTCATTGCCTTCATGATTCAGCTCCTGAATACAACATAGACCTATTAACTCCATATAATCCATCCAGGCGATTGAGATCTTCTGATGCTTCTTTGCTGGTTGTTCCTCGCACTCACAAATCTTGGGGTGATCGATCATTTTCTTACGCAGGTCCTCATCTTTGGAACAAACGACCCCTCGGCATTCGCAATATCTCATCACTTTCTGAATTTAAAGTTGCCCAGAAGACTTATTTGTTTCAGACCACTCAGAATATTCTTGTTTAGTTAAATTTAATTGTTTTGTTATTTCTGATTTGATATAATTTTTGTTTGCGCCATGAGCGTCATTTATGGCGGATAATGGTGCGGTTTATTTTTCCGTTATTATTATTATTATTATTATTATTAATATTTTGGGGGATGCAGTTGTCTTTCCAGAGGCTGCTTTGGTAATTATGATTTTATTTTGTCTTTTTCTTTATTTATTCAGGACAAGAACAATAATTCAGCGTGTGCTAGTTCTTGTGAACCATGGAAATGTTCCAATTGTAGTAAGGTGTTCGGAACATTTTCTCTGCTTGAAGTGCATTCATGTGAATCCAAGATTAAGAGAGCCAAACCATGCCAACAGCAAAACGTCAGGACATCACAAAACAGGTTAAGTGCAAGGCAGTCAAAAGTTTGTGAGAAGACACAACAGCTAGAGCTTGGGAATAAAGACTTGCATGTTTATACACAAGTGAAAAAGGAGGAAAATCCTGGCCCTTCAAAGCTACATGTCAGGAAAGAACCTATGACTTTTGCTTGTCATCTTTGTCCAAAGGTTTTTTTAAACCATGACAAACTGAAAACACATAGCTATATACACACAGGAGAACGTCCATTCCTGTGCACCAATAGTCAGTGTACGAAGGCCTTCATTTCAAAGTATAAACTATTGCGGCATATGACCACTCATTCTCCAATGAAAATTCATATATGTTCATACTGCGACAAGAAATTTCATCGAAAGGATCACCTAAAAAATCACTTGCAAACTCATGACCCCAATAAAATATCATTTAGGTGTACTTATTGTGGTAAGATGTACAACACAAAACCAGGATTCAAAAAGCACATGGCATTACATGCTGCTGCATCTGGTGAGTTAACTTGTAAAATCTGTAACAAAGACTTTGAAAATACACACAATCTACTTGAGCACATCAAATTTCATTCGGGAAAGTCCAGTGGAACTAAAGAGAAGAAGCATCAATGTGAACACTGTGATAGACAGTTTTACACAAGAAAAGATGTTAGACGCCACATGGTTGTACACACGGGTAGAAAGGATTTTCTTTGCCAGGCTTGTGGGCAGAGATTTGGACGCAAAGATCACCTTGTCAGACACACAAGAAAGAGCCATGACAGAAGTAACAATATACGGGTTAAATTGGATGAACAGGAATTAGCCACAGCAAAAGTTCAACAAGCACTAGAAATAGACCAGTTTCAAGGACAACTCCACATTCCTTTTACTGAAGAGATTCCTGTGCATTGCTCTGTGGGACACTTTACACCCTCCTCTCACCGATTGACAGATCTATTAAAAGTCCCCCCAGTGCCGCCACCTACATTCTCCAACAAGATATCACGTGGGTTCCCTTCTCCAGCAAAACAAACAGTGAGAGTAAATGCAAGGGAGAGAATGAGGATAGAGCCAGCAGTGGAAACAGAAAGTTTGAATGTGAAGAATATTTCAGGTGAGTCTCTTTGCTCAGAATCGATTGACTTAGGACAAGGTGTGGGTTTTTTGCCCATCCAGCATCAAACACAGTCTGGTACACCCTATGCAATGTGCCCTGCCAATGTCACACAATCTCCCAAAACACCACCAGAACACCACCAAGAGATAACATGTAAGCTACATCAGCACCAACTTCATCAATCTCCACAGTCCAATTTTCAGCAACAGACAAAACTTCAAAGGCAGCATCATCCCCAACAACAGTTGCAAATGATACATGATGCACATCCTCCTCTCTCTTCAACCCAAACTTCTAGCATCAGTCAAACTTGTTCAAAAGTATTACAGGTGCCATTTTTAGATATGCGCTCTGCACTCCCTCAATTCCATCAAGCTTTTCAGTAGTTATAAAAATGAGATATCTATTTACTGACACCACTTTAATCTTATTAATAAAACCTATTGCGAATTAGTCCAGCACCCGATATAATGAAAGTCATCGTAACTTACGATGCATCACAGTGCTGCGACGTGTCGTATCCCTACGGTGCGTAGTAGCTGTGACGCATCTTGCAATCCATTTCACAAAACACGTCCTAAGTGCGACGTGTCTTAGGTGAATTTATAACACAACGCGGTGACTGTTTTACGTATTTATTCAGTGTGCAGTTAATAGATGCCTGATGTTCAACAATGAGCCATTGGATCTCCTCTCACAAGTTTTAAAACATAAAAAACATGGATAACTTGTAAAGCAATTTCGAAGGAAAACAAGCTCTCAGTGGAATGTATAGCTACGTGTACTTTGAAATTTCAACTGAAATATTTTAGGCTAATTCATAATTATTGAATGCATTTTCTTTTTACAACTTAACACACATTGTCTCGGTATTAAAGTCTCGTTTATGTATTTTTATGGCATAAAAAATTGCATGAAAAAAAAAGAACGCTTCTAACTTTGCGATGATCACTAGACACGTCACGTTTTAAGCCGTTGTTAAGGAACATACAAAGGGTTCAACCATCGCAAGTTTCATGAAATGGATCATACGTTGCGGCGCGAGTTACAACCTGTAACATGTCATAACTCGGTTGCGACGCGTCGCAGCACCAGTTTCCCAAATAGTGTTCTCTTCGTACATTTCTTAATCACATGTATCTATGATATTACAGCCAACAAACAGATTTTGTGAACAATGTCACACGATACAAGGAACTTTTCATTCTCACATGTCCAGTGATTTCAGAGTAAAGGAATATGTTACTTGGCTTTTGAGTAACTTCAATTTTATAGGTATTTATTTAAAACTGGAATACTTAAATTCCATCCCATCTAGGTTTTAATTCACAGTCAGTTAAAACCCAGTATTAAACCATGTATATTGGAGATGGATACAGATACACGGTTTTAAATCATATGTTTATATTTTCCTCATTTACGTCTCTCCAAATCTCATAGACTTTGTACATGTTCTCAATTTAAAGGGGTACTGTATCCTGAAATCCACAAAAATTTCATGTTTTGGATTATTTACTGAGAAACCAATCTAATGTCTTACCGTTCCCGAGAAAAGACCCCCCCCCCAAAAAAATGATTTACATCAGACACTACGGATTACGCATACGTTTTTCCTGTTGTTTCAGTCAATGTATAATACAAGTTGAGTTTGTCACATAAAATTACACACAGCACCAATGCACAGATGTGGTTTCTTACACGTCCGCAAAAGGCGAACACTTCATGGCCGGATTCATAACTAGCATGAACAGCCAGACTATTTGGGGTCGCAAAAAATAGACCCCTAAACTTGTTCTCGCACACATAACACAAGAATAATTTTTTAAGGATAGTTGTGTAGATGTTTACATTGTTTTGTAGCCCAATTGTGCTCATTCCAGGATGCAGTGTGCCTTTAATGAAACTTGGAAAGGATATAGACCCCATAATATAGTCCTGCATTGACAAGAGATATGATGAAATCATTATGTCTCATGACATCAGTTTATAGGTACATTTTCAGAATTCTATACGAAGAGAACTAACCTTCCCTTGCATGTATTCTACAAAATAGTACTTTTTGATGGGTGTCATGATGACATCACACATTTTTTTTAAAATTCCATGCATATCTGTGACTAAACAAACCTGTGTTACAACATGAATTATGAATGGAGCATGTTTTGTTCCTGAAATATGGGTAAAAGACAGAAAAATGAAAAATCCATAAAAAGAACACACGATGCCATCATCATGACGTTAGTTTCAATATGACTGTCATGTCAAAAGTGTCGTACATGTGCTATGGTTTCCACGTTGTCCATGGCTGACCGACAATCTGAACAGGTGTGTATATAACACGCATTACATGCTCTATCAACATGTACATGTAGTGTCAAATCTTTTTGGCAAGTACCAAATGCAGAGGACAAAGTAAAAATTGTGAATTGTCTATATGTGTGCAAAATTTTCAATTAATTGGCTGTGTCGTCTTTAATGGTCTATTTTGCTGATTTGTCTTATTTGCCCAAATTGCTGCGCATATGGGATAGAGTATGGAACAAAAACAAGAAAGAAAATCTAGATGTGTACATGTATGTCTGTTTAATGAACCGATCATATAAGGCTTTTCCGCATTTAAATTTTGTTTCTGTATATTCATGCTTTTTACATGAACATCATCATGTAATTGATCAATTTCATGCATGAACAAAGTTCCCTGATAACGTGATGACTTAATTTTTATGAAATAATTTGTTCATAATTCTGTGCTCATTAGCATGACCTGCTCTTCCAATTTTAGCATGTTTTGTTTGGTAGATTATTGAAAAATAAAAAAAAAATCCATACATATATCACATAATGATGTCATCATGATGTCACTTCAATTTTCACCTGTAACACATCTCTGTCTATATACCAAGATTCAACCAATCAAGAGTTGCAGTACTTTAGATATAGGACTTGAGAAATATACACCTTTAAGATGATGTCACATAACCCATGATAATGTTATCATAATGTCACTTTACGATACAATTACTTACAATGTGGTCTTTGATCTGTGCCAAGATTTAAGTTGATCTGATCAAAGACAATGTAACTTTTGTAAGACAGTGGTAAAAATGTAACATTTGTTAAAAATCAACCATAATGTTATTGTAAAGTCACTTCGGATTTTACATATTAATAACATTAGAGCATCCCTTTTTATTTCTTTGGTTCGAACCTGAATTCTGTTTTGGGCTCTTGACCCAAGACAAAAAACCCAGAACCTGTAATAAACACCTGACTATGTACATACCAAGTTATTTCAATTAACATATGGGGAAAAATAAAATTCAGGCAATCAGGCTCTGTGTTATTTGAAAAGCTATAAAAACCATATTTCTATGCGCAATACGGCGCACAGCAACCAGTGGGATCTCTGAAGACGAGAGATATTCTCTCTCATTGTATTTGATGTCAATTGTCTGAAGCCACTACAGCCAAAGCGCTAGTGAGCTGCTTGGTGCAGATGTGTAAGGGGTGTGGCCTAGTGGTTAGGGTCTGTACTCAAGATCAGAGGGTCAGGGGTTTGAATCCAGCTGCTGGCCATATGTTGTGTCCTTAGGCAAGCCACTTCACCCCCCGCTTGCTTCACTCCACCCAGGAGTATAAATGGGTACCGGCATTAGCTGGGGAGTAACCTGCGATGAACTAGCATCCCATCCAGGGGGAATAGAAACATTCTCAGTCATTTCAAGCTATTAAAACCGGAAATAAACGCTGGCCTTGATGGTCCACATGGGCTGTGACAGACTCTACTTACTTTTTACTTTGATGCAGATAATGATGCACTCATTGCATTAATCAAAACTAGAGACAATACACTTGTTTGTACTTTTAATTTAGTTACTTATCCATGAATCTACCAATTTTTTTTCAGATTTTAATTAGTATTTTTTTACCGACCTCTCTTCTTAGGCAAAAGAGTGAGATCATAGAAATATAAAGGGACTTTGTTATCTAACTTCCATTCTATCTGTGTTGAATAATCTCAATTCTTTATGATGTCTAGCTGTTACCCAACAAGGCAACAAACCTATTTTTTTTTTAAATTGAATTTAGTGTGTTGTGTTTGTGAGATATGGCGATTATCTTTAAAAAAACAAACACACACACAATGATATTGCACTCGGCCTTGTCAAAAACACATTACATTAAAATAAACCAATAAAAAAATAAATTATTCTACCATTTTCTAATTTCAAGCTTAAAGGAGCATTTGCAAGATTTGGGCATTTCAAAATGAAAATAGTTAGAAATTTTCGCAAATAACACATCCCGGTTTACATGTGGGTACATACCAACTTACAACTTACAACCAAATTGAACCTATAGTTCTAAAGATATAGACCTTAGATAAATCAACTTTAATTTGTCATCACGTGACGCGTGTTCAAGGTAAAAAGTAAAATTCAACCAAATTGGACATATACTGTGCTGTAGATTGCAGCATGTTAAAAATGAACCGTTAATGTGATGTCACGTGACACATGCCGACGTCATCAAGACGTCAATGTTTGTGGTGAGTCTGCAGGTGGTGGTCCATGTGTCTGCCAAATATAAAGGCAATCGGATTAATCTAGGTGACCGAAGTGCCTGTCAGAAAGAAAACGTGAACTAATGCTGTGGACAGAATTCTAAACAAGAAAAAAATGTTAACAAAAAAGGCTGTTAAGACTACAATGTACATGACACACCAGGGCCACCATTCCTAATCTTCATGTCAAACCAATGCTGTCCTGTAAAAAAAGGGAAAGTTTTAAGGTTAGTTGTTGACAGATTGAGTGCACTCACTCAATCTGTCAACAACTAACATTAAAACTATGCATGTTACATAGCAAGACATTCAGTAATTTGGATGTTGCTGATCTCCTGAGGTTGGCAACATTTTACCCCTTGGATAGTGTAATACAATAATGTTCATTTCAACTTTACACGGGCGTATGATCCAGTCATTTATTGGAGGGACATAAATGATTGAAAAGCATTTAGGTCAGTTCTGAATTCAAGCATTTTATGTCAAGTTATACATGATGGTGCAAAGAGAAGGAAAACCACTGTTGACAGGAATTTATTAACCTACTAAACTTTTTTAAACTTTTTTTATGATGTAGTGAAGTACAGCTCTTAAACCATACGTGGTGAAAAAAATCTTTGAAATTATCGCAAGAATAGTGTTATTATGCTAAATTCAATACTATTCACCAAAATGTGTTTTTTTTTGTGTCTTCAAGCTCAAGTCAAGCGGATGGAATAAAGCCGTCCGTGGACAAACAGGTTTGGCACATGAAATTTACAAAACTACCATGTCTCGGAGACAAAATATTCATTTGCAATAATTTTTCGTCACTTTTGATTAATTAAAGGTCGGTATTGTAATGCCATTAAATTGAATTTTGAAATATGCTCCACAAATACATACAATTGCTGTCAAAAGTGGATTTCCTTCTTTTTTACACCACCCCAGTGCACAAACCCCCTATCCAAAGCATGCACGCATGTCAAGCGTGCAGTCATAAATATTTATCACTCATAAACCTATGTATGTAATGAAAAATATATCAACAGTGGTTTTAACCATGATTGTATGAACATGGGTCAGGTGATGTCATCTTAAAAGTGCAATTTCCAAATCCCATTTCCATAAGTGTGATCTAGTTCAAACTGTTTTTTTAGTGTCGCCTTACGAGTTTCGGGGGACACCTTCCTCTTTCCTTGTATGCATCTTAAAGATAAATTACTTTCATCTCCCAAAACAAGTAGTCTCATCTCTCAAGTATTCACATCAATTCAATGGACACAAGTGTCATTGAGTAGCAAAGACAATGTGGGATATATTTATTTAGGTCAAATTCACAGATTTTTACGTCAGTTGTCTTGGGGAAAGTTTATACCATTATTCATTATAACATTTGCCTTTGTCAATATAAATGAATGGGTGTTACTGATATTAAAGGTATAGCACAGTCTCGTCCCTATGGTTGCATTTATTTGCAACCTGGTTTCCCAAAGTAACCCCTGGGTGGGAAACTTTCAGTATCTTCCGGATTCTCGTTATCTTGATATAAACACCGCAGTTGCAAGTACATTGTATTTATATTGTGTACTTGGTCGTTTATTTCCAAAGCGCATGACGTGTTTTAATGTTCATTGTTAATTACAACGTCGTATAAGACAACGTCCGATCGTCGTGAAAATGTGTTTAGATAAATAAACTTGAGTGTGTTACTAGTATGCAAAATATTTGCATGAGGTTATGTAATGATGACGTAGTCAACTGATATACCATACCATTGCATTAATTTTTACTCTGTTGCAGACCATCAAAGTACAAGGGGTATAAATGTCTTTGTACTGACATGTTTTCTTGAATTGTTTCAGTCTGTTCCAGTTTCTGACCTAATCTTAATTTACATATCTGTCATTTTAAGCTAATTTGAAACACTCAATGTGGAAGATATCAATCAAAACCTAGATTCTAACCGTGACAAGTGGAGACCAATTATGCATTGGATTTTATGTGATTTCGACCTTGGGTATTTTATTTTTGACAACCCCATGCATTTTTCTATTTTTGGCCTCTGCAACCCTCTGGGGAAAACAAAACGAGATGTCGTATTTGTTGAGTTACAAACATGACGTTATCAGGCAGGCAACTATTCATTGGTCATCGCCTCGTTCATTTATGGATATTTTGGATCAAACCAAAATTTTATAAAATTCAGTCTTTTTCGGTATAATTTTAAAAATCTACGTTTTGGGTTTGATAGCTTTCATTTTATTTAAATGTTACTTCCAGTTTGATGGTATCGGTTCAAAATATGCAAAATTGAATAATTGATTTAGTTTTATAGACAGCATGTTTTCTGATTTTACATGTAATTATTGTGATTCCGTTTGATCTCATCCGAGTTTAATTAATTGAGTACAATTGAACCCAGCTGAGTTCAGTTAACCTCAAAGGATTTCCAAAGAGCTCAGTCGATTCCAGTTGAATCCAGGTCAGCTCAGCTAAGCAATGTTAAGCTGACTTCAGTTGTCTTTATTTGACCGTAATGGAGTTGCACGTACTCAGTTGATCTCAACTGAAGCAGTGACGTCTAACCCAAGGGTACATTAATATAACTTTCCTTGCATCACAAGGGTGTACTCAAGGAGAGTGATGTACCATCTCACATGGATCAAGAAAATGTTTCAAACAATGGAAATTTATATAATAACACCTTGTGTACGCTTCATACCTTTCCTGTGCAAATGAGTAATGTATCCCAGTGCATGCCATGTCGATGCAGAAAGCGTAAATTACAAATGTTAATACACACAAGCACACAATTATCAAATTGTTTGATTTCAGAGTAAAACTTAGAGATTTGCGTTTTTGTTGAGTTATAAACGCAGGGTGATCGGGCCCAAAACATTTTCATTGGACATTCCCGGTTATGAATATTTTTTTCAGTACAAGGAAAATAATCATTTACAGCCTTATAAGTTAAACCATTCGTTTTAATTTGAAAAATGCATTATTTGGGGTGTAGTACATTGTATGTAGCCTACAAACATTATTTCCGGTTTGATAACGTCAGCAGTTCAAATATGCAAACTGAATTACTGAAGTTCAGGGAGGATGCATGATCATCAAAAGACGAAAAGAACTTCTGAAAACATGGAAATTATAATGAGTTGAATTGTATGCATTAAGTATACCTAGCTTCCGGTGACGACACACCATTTTGAAGCCAAAGGCCAACATTTTACTTGGGTATTATTATTTTGTGGTACGAACATAGTCATGAGACACGGATCGAATGGGTTGAATTTAAAGGGAAAATACAACATTTGCAAACATCAAAAAGTAAAACTACTAAATTATTTGGAAGTACCTTGCTGGACCGTTAGTGAATGACAGTCTAAAGTATCCAGTACAGTAATATCATGGCACCTGGTATGCTGTCATTCTCAAGAAAAGTGGTAAATCAATTTCCAACGCTGGTCGGCCGACTGGCTGTTTTCAAATACTGGACCAAATTGACCATTTTTGTTTTGCAATAGATTACACACCTATGAATGGGTACAAGCCAGCTAGTTTAGTTCCCTGACCTTACAATTTAAATGGAGTCAGGGAACCAGACAACAGGAAAATGATTGTTTTTCTTGGTTTTCATAACATCTAGGAACCCAAAACGTAACCCCCGAAATCCATCCATTTCTGAAAATTACAGCAAAAGCAAATGATGTATATTCACTTTAAACAAAAGAAAAAATGCAATCATTTTCAACATCTCCCTACAACAACTTCCGGTCTGAAGCCTTGCAAAGTCATTTGCAGTTTTCCAAAGAATATCTATGGGCACTTTGGTAAAATGTTGACAAATTGTTTTAATTTTAAAAAGTTCAACTGTCGTTGATGTGCCGCTTTTGCCCCTTCGGGATAAAGACGTCATTGTGCTCATTTATGTGTATAGCATTCCAGGCAAATCACCTCCATAATTTGTTGACTGCAGACAAACAAATTATGGAAGTGCAGTCGACTGCAGTAAAATGATTCTGGTTTCAAGTTATTTTCACTTTTCCTTGAACTTTCGGTAACACCGGAAGTAAAGGTCAAACGGCTCTGTCCTCGGGAATCCAAAGTATTGCTCAATGCAATATATAAGTGATCGCAAACAACTCAAACGGTACTCCATTCATTTGAAAATTTACAGTTCAAAGTAATAATTCAAATTGTGAACCTAAACCACTTGTAATTTGATACCCGATGACGTCATGATGACGTCACAGAAGTTTCACATGTTTGAACTGGGTTCAATTTCATACCAGGTTTTATCAACCCCATGGACCCGTTTGGAAGAAATTTGGTTCGTTTTCATTTTGAAGGCTTCTTGTCTGTATGGTAAAATTTACCTAACTTTGACCTTTAACTGGGGACATCACCATTGGCGTCCCTGCCTTGGGGACAATCAACCCCCCCCCCCCCTATCTTCTCCTGCACGTATACACACCCACACAGGTTTGTTTGTGGTGTAAATCGAGTATTTATTTTATTGTTCCTCATCACTCGAATTTGTTTGCAGTAGCTCCTATTGGGTTTGTACATGTTTTCTACTCAGGTCGTCTTTGATTTGACTCGTGTCCTCAATTAATCGATGATGCTTCATTGTGTCGATTCACTCTAGAAACATGCACATACACCTGTTCCAAAATTGTGGGGACTACACGTCTGTTGGGTGATAGTTATTATGGAGACTGAAGACACTGTGGTAACAGCAGAAAGTCCCCACAACAATACCAAATGTCCCTAATAATGAAAAAAAACATCCGTAAAACTTGATGCCGGCTAGGGCACAAAAACACAAATTTAAAGTTTTTTGGGGGTTGTAGACATCCAAATAAGAGGTGTCTTAGTTTTTCTTTTTTAATGATAGGGGATTGTGAGGAAAAAAAATGTCAGAAAATAAATCAAATTGGTGAAGAGTAGGACATAATATGCATTGTATTTATGTGTTTAATCTAAGACAAAATCTGTGGTAATTTAAAAATGTAATCTGCCAAATCACTTGGCAATTTTTGGCAAACCGTGTCATGTGTTTCGGACTCATCTCAGAGCGTGGACTTAGTTATTTGAATTTAACAAAACTGAATGCACAAAAAGTTTATACCTTTTGTGCATTTTATTATAACTATTGCGACCCTCGTGGTACAAAACCATTTGCACTCTAATTCCGTTTCTATGCATACTGTCTGGTGTGATAAAGATGTGCTTACATTATTGTGTGTATTCCTGTACTCATACAATGTACATACAAACATAAAACATCTATTTAAAAAAAGGTATTGAAACTGTGTTAAATGTAGTTTAGTATGAGTCATTCCTGTTTACCTCATGACTGATGGATAATGTATTCTTATATAACGAGTTGTTATTTGACAAATGGAAGATGCTTTTTTTGCCAACATTTTTACCTCATTTCCTTGATACCATCTTTTAACAGTATTTAATGTACAGTAAAAAAAATGTATATGTTTACATAACTAACTTCAGCTGCTTCACCTGAAATAATTATGTTTTTGAATGAGTTAGTTCGATATTTATTATTCATTTTAATCTTTGTTTAACTAACCAGTGTGTTGGGCTATGCATTTATTGTGTATGGATTCCTGTTAAACGCAATAATTTGTTTTAAACACATTTAGTGAGGCTGATAAGTGACAGAATTGTGCACTTTGTAACTGAAGCATGAAACTTCGCATGTAAAGGGCTTCATGCAGTAAAGAAAATGTTCAGATGTGGAGGCATTTCATATCTTACCAAGTGACCTTTGAGAGGTCAGTGACATTTACGTAACTATATTTATACCCAATTGTTCTTGAAAAACTACTTTCATATGACCATAGTCTACGTCTTCATGCCATGAAAATAATGATCAGATGTGAAGAACAATTATATTTGACCTCTGGTGACCTTCGAGTGGTCATTGACCTTTGTATACCGTATTTAAAGTTATTTATAAGATTTACTCTTTAAACTCCAACTTGTTCATTACCCGTATATAACATGTTGGTCTTCTTGCCATAATATGAATTTTAGATATGTGAACATTTCATTTTTGAGCTCTGGTGACCTTTGAGCGGTCAGTGAACGTTGTTTACCCTATTTGCTTCTATTTATCATATTTAATCCTCCAAATGCCACTTAAAGGGCAGACGCAGGCACAACAGAATATAAGAAGTACATCTGGACAAGCATCACTCTCTAACAGTGACCAGTGGACTTTGAATAAAAAGGTTTTTAAATGTCATTTCCCAAGTCCATCTGTGTACAAGGAGTGTAATAGGTACACAAGTGTGAATACTGCTAGGTATTTGTACATATTCCATTACAAAAAGGTCCCACCGCCGTCTATTCCAGTCGCATCATGTTGTGTCTGCCAACAAAAATTGTTTGTGGTGTCTGAATTCATAACATGACTGTAGAATAAGGTGCAATACCTTTCGTTTGCACTAATGAGGCTTCGGTCACGAAAAAATGGCGTTTTGACGAATTAATATGATATTGATGGTCAGATAATGATGTCCCAACATCTGAAAATTCTTTTCATGGCACGAAGAACCGAATGTTAGACTTGGGTCTTGAAAAAGTGACACTTACAAGGGTAAATCTTATAAATATCTATAGATAGGGTTTACAAAGGTCATGACCTCTCGAAGGTTACCAGGGATTAAATATGAAGCGTCCCTACATACAAAAAACATTTTCATAGCATGATCACCTTATATATTAATTATTTAGACTTGCGTCTTAAAAAGATTGGGGTTTAAAGATTTGATCTTCTAATTTGCTATAAATAAGGTTTACAAATGTCACTGACCTGTGTAAGATCACCGGATGTCAGATATGAATTGTTCCCATATCAGATCGTTATTTTGATTGTATAAAGACATAACGACGTGCACTTTGGGTCATAGGAAAGTGCACTCTGAAGAACAATTGTTATATGTAAAGGTCATGTATATGCAAAGTTGAAATGCCTCCACATCTTAAAATTAACTTCATGGCGAAGAACCAACATGCGAAGTTTCATTCTTTAGTCACAAAGTGCACAATTGTTTCATATATTTTGAAATTAACAGCCCCGCTAATTAGCATGCAGTTAAAAATGACATTTAAAGCTTTAATATGAAACTTGCCTTCTGAGTTCACCAGTTGTTTCAATTCAAATTAATGTCTTCGAGAGCTTTGTACATAAAAAAGGGTATTTATTTTTTTAGTTGTTATTTTTTTATGTTCTTTATACATATTTCATACATGTAATATACTTTGGATACTTTTTGGTGCAGGTTTTACATTATCAGGTAACATTTAATTATCTATTTAATTGATAGGGAAGTTACGTTGAAAGTGGTTTTTAGAAGAAGAATCACTTCAAATTGAATTGACGTCTTCTAAGAAGTTTGGCATTGAATCCATATGACATCACACGTGCATAATATACGCATATGTGATGGGAAAATGAACAAAAACTATGTCCAAGACCAGTTTTGTTCTGGATTTTTTTTTTCAATATTGGGTTTTGCCCTCCAGTGACGTATTTTATAAACACTGTAAAATATTCACTGTCCCGAGTGATAGTGAGAGAAAAAACAATCATTCTGGTGCAAGTCGAGTGCAGACGTCTTACTACTTGACCACCAAGCTTTCACGGTCATTTTTCCCAGGCGGGTTTTCATGGCCATGAAGAGTGCTTTAACTAAAAGTCATTGTTTGGCTACACTGGGAAATGATTTAGAATGGAATCAATTCCCTTTTTAATGTTTTCCAATAGTTAATATGCAATTAAAAGCACCAAATAGGTCCATAAAACCTGCCTGTAAAAAAATGCTGGTCAAGGACTACTACGAGGATATAATTACAACGTTATCCCTAGGTTATCCTGAATGTATTATATTGGCAACAAAAATCGGGACTTTAGAAAAGAGGGACTTCAGACTTCCGAGATCTGAAGCAAGATAAAGGCTGCGTGCTGTTAAGTTTTCTCTTAAATTGTTGGCAGACGTTGAAGTGTAAAACAACATTGAAAAATAGGCCAACTATTTTTTTCACTGCAAGACAGATTGATTACATTGTTTTGTTTTTTTTAAAGTAAGATGTTGCCCACTTTCCACTTGTGCATTCTTCTGCAAGTATCAAACAAGGCAACTGTGGGCTTCTTGTAGTTTTGTCAAGTAATCCATTTCTTATTAGAATCAAACTTCTGGGGAAAAGAGGAAGGAGGATTTATACACTAATATGTGAACACCCGTAACTAACGTTGTTCTATAGTTGCAGTAGAATGCCAAAAAATACCACTATGATCCTGCCATGCAGTGACAGCCTGTTATCTCTTTAATGTTGTTTTCTTCTTACAGGGATGTTTCTCCCAACCATTGAAGAGAAAACTAATAACTCGCAGCTTCCATCTTGCTCAAACTGTTTGGTTGCTAATATTGTGAAAAATATACTTTACGATGTACATGAATCAGTCACAATTTTAAATGTTTTAAAAGTCACTATATATTTCCCGCAAAAAGTGACTTTCATTGCACCTCCCACTTCAAAAGCATCATTTTGCCACGTTTGGTGTAAAATGGCAAAAGTTATTCATACGTACGGGCGGCTTCCATACATAGTTTCCGTGGCGCTTTCCCGCATTATGTATGAGAAGAACTCGCAAAGTGATGACGTCATACGCGAGATAGATACGGATATGGTGCGAATTTTAAACTTTCTATTATCTTGTGGGTTCTTCACTTATTTGGACCCACAAATTTACTTGTAACTTTATGAATTGATGTAATCATAATAATTAGATCAGAGAGTTCATTCACAGTTCCGTCGTCTGAAAACTTGCCAATGACACAATTTTGCAGCTCGAATGTCTCCCTGTTTACGTCAATTATTGCTATCATTATAAACTTGTCAAATTCATGTCGTTTACTAGTATTACTTGTTTATTCACCGTCAGGATGTACATACATAGCTCTTGTCCAGGGATCTTTGTATCCATAGCTCATCTCGCTATCCACTAGGCTACTGTGGTAGCTCGATGACGACCGTACTTTAAAATGTTTTAATGTAACTGATAGACTAACAACAACGCTCTTGATATCGTTGTTCTGTTCTCGTGAATAAACATACTGGCCCGATCGAAACTACTGAATTATTCATGACTTGGCCACAACCTCCTGAATTATTCATGGCCCCAACCGTCCGATCCTAAAGTGGCAGTCACAACCGGAAGTGTGAGGTCACACATGATTGTCTGATGTAAAATTTATCCTGTGTACGCTAGCGCTGCACGAGATTTCTAATATATAATATGCATGGTATATATGAAATGGTGCAGCACCTTCAAAATCCCAGATTTTGATTTTGTTTTGCCATCTCACTCAAAAACGTATTGCTATTACGCAAACAATAACGTTGAGGATAAAACAAGGTCGCAAATCTGTTTGTCGATTGAATCTATACCACGCCCACTTGGGGCCAACATGCAAATTTAGGTCAACGTATTTAACGTCAACTGAGACACTGCAACGATATGGTTAAATACGAATTACGATGAACATTCTTTCTTAAATCTGTCAAGTTTTCGCTCCAAATTGTGGAATATCCCACTTCCATTTTTTTTATTGAGAGGATAATGAATAATTTTGATATTTTGCGGGATTTATCAGACAAAGACAATGACGAAAATGCTGATCTCAGTGATCAGCTGAAATGTCAGCGCCAAAGTGTGCATGATTGATCCATTTTTTGGCCGGTCATTTGGTTCAAATCGTATCACCTCTGCGGCTTGCTACTAAAGTGGCCATTGACGACGAGTACAAGACGTGTTTACTCGGCAGTGGATCAAATTTCCCTAATGTTACCGCTCAAAGTAATTTTTAGTTCAGAATCACTGCTGGCGGGTGCATTATAAAGTTATGACTAGTGAATCACTCCTGTTGTGTTTATTGTCAGCACTGACTTGTGAATCACTCCTGATGGATTTATTGCCAGTTATGACTTGAGAATCAATCCTTATGGGTTTATTACCGAGTTATGACTTAAGGAACACTCCTGATGAGTTTATTATGAAGCAATGACCTGTAAATCACTCCTGATTAGTTTTATTGCTAAGATTTGACTTGGGAATCACTCCTGACGGGTTTATTGCCAGTTATGACTTGAGAATCTCTTCTAAAGAGGTATATTACCAGTTATGAATTGAAAATCACTCTGACGGGTTTATTATGAAGTTATGACCTGTGAATCAATTCTGATTAGTTCATTGCTAAGTTTTGACTAGGGAATCACTCCTGACGGGGTTATTGCCAGTAACGACTTGCGAATCTCTCCTGATGAGTTTATTGCTAAGTTTTGAATTAACAATCACTTCTGGCGGGTATATTACCAAATATGACTAGTGAATCACTCCCGACGCGTTTATTGCCAGTTATGACTAATGAATCACACCTGACGGGTTTATTACGAAGTTATGACCAGTGAATCACTCCTGATGAATTTGTTACCCATGACAAGTGAATCACTCCTGAAGGGGTTAATTGCCAGTTATGAATTGTGAATCACTCCTGGCGTGTACTTACGACTTGAGAATCACTCCTGACGTTTTTGTTTTTTTTTGGTTTTTTTTTTATCTAGTACTTGTGAATCAATCCTGAAGAGTTTGGTCTCCCAGTTATGACTTTTGAATCGCTCTTGATAAGTTTATTTCACAGTTATGACCAGTGAATCACTTCTAATGATTTATTACCCAGTTTTGAATTGAGAATCACCCCTGATTAGGACGATTTTGACATGGTAGTCAAAATAGTGCTGTTGGCCCCTTCGAGGCAGTTTTAACATAGGTCCAGTTTAAATCTCCATTAACGCAAGGGGTGGCTTCCACAATGTGCCCAAATCAAAAGCCCCATTGTCATTGCCATTGACCCTCACAAATGCATTTTACCCCACCGCAGTGGCATGCCTTCGCTGTGACACTCATTTGAAAAAAAGCTCATATCATCTATATATATAAGAGCAAGTTTTACTCAGCCTGCGAGAAATGTTTGCTCCTGAAAGGATCCGAGACCGCGGTCTCCCGCGGCGCCACAATCGCTCTACGTCCGGGGAAAATGCGGAGGGTGTCTTCCGCCGGGTTTGACACTTCGGGTCGTCCTAATTTTGCCGTACGGACTGGCGATCGTTCCGTCAATTTTTCATGATTGCGTTTTGCACAGGAATTTGCCGTCGTGTGCGCTTTCACGTTGACTGCCTGGCTGCCCTCTGTGTTGACTTTTCTGCGAGTCAAGACAGTGCAAGGTCAGCGACTTCAACGTAGGGGTTCCGTTTACGTGTTCTCCTCGGCCGTTCTACAACAGCGTTCACCAAAAGGTAGCCTTGGGTGACCTTGGCAAAATATTTTTTCTCCATGGTGCATGGCCACCAAGTGTCCCTATTGTTTCCTATGCTTTGCTTGCCGCCCCTGCGCCGAGTGCAATGAATACTTATGATGACTACACATTAGTATACCTTGCGCGGTCTGACCAAACGAAAGTCTACACTGCGTACTACTTCCCGGCTATGCAAAAAAACTGTCAACGGCAACGCGTACTGCAGCCTGCTCGACACCCTGGAAACGAGGTCGGGTCTACAGTGCTCGCTATGCAACTTTGTCATCACGTCACACGCTTGTACAAGCGTGTGACGTGTGATAAATTGCTGATGGAAGAGTGTTTTGAGTCCGCTGCCCGTCACGTATAATTCAGTGTTGCATTATAATTTCGGGGGCATGTTTTGGGATCAACAAAGGATCGATGCATTGCTTCAAATATCGCAATCTTTGAACTATGTTGGGTTGGAATAACGAAGAGTGCATAATAAATCCATTGGCGGTTGTTGGCTGTTTGGACTTGCTTTATTAATAAGGGTTGAACCAACTTGAATAAAACAGTTAAATCAACGTTTTCCTCGCAGGTCTTGTAAATTGTTAGAATTGTAAGAAGTTTACGTTTCTTGATGAGTCCAATACTGTATCTTCATAATGACCTTCCTCCATGATTCAGACTTTGTAATGTTATGGTTACACACTCAACATTTTCATTGCAAATGCCACCTTCACGTTTTATTGCATTATGATTTATTGTCAAAGCTGTACAATCAGCTTTCGCCTACGGTAAGTCTTTCATCTCAGTTTTCCCACAAAATAATGCGACTGCCTCACAAAATGCCAATTTAACAGACCAACGAGAAAATTTACAAGCAGACATGCATGCCATGGTACATAATTATTATGGGCGTCAATTGCCCACCCCAACATTTTAAAGCGGGGAATATCGTTTGTCGCCCTCCCCCCCCCCCCAACTTTTTCTTCCTGAATAAAAATTGTAGCCTACTATAATATTCTTTTGCTCAGAATAGCTGATTCAATGACTCCAAACTCAAATGATGTTTAAAAGATGATCTTTAAGTTGTTCAAACAATACAGTAGTGTTAGTATCGTGGTCAGAAATTGCCTCAGATAGTGCCGCAGAAATTGCTTTTCTATAACTGCATGTCTTCTCAACTAAATCCCCATTCACATTTAACTCCCCACATTTTCAACCCCAACACAAATACGCCCTACCCGATCTATGATCGGGTAAATCAGCTTGTACGTTAATATACTCGAAACCTACAGACAAAATAGGGTAATGGCAAACGGGAACAGCTCCCCCGATGAACTTCTCAACAACTAGACAATGCATCATCGTCCCTCGTCCTCACATCACTTGATATACTATTTAACCTTGTCTTGACATAAGCAGGAAGCACAAGTCACATTTGTCACATCACTGTTGGGACACAACTGCAGGAGTGATTCACTGATCATAACTGGCAATAAACTCACAAGGAATGACTGACATTACATAACTGGTACTGAGCCCGTGGAGTGATTCACAGGTCATTACCTCGTTATAAACCGTCAGGAGTGATTCTCAAGTCATAACTGGCAATAAACCCGTAAAAAAGTGGTTCTCAAGTCGTGACTGGTAATATACCCGCCAGCAGTAATTCACAAGTCATAACATTGTGATAAACCTGTCAGGAGTGACAGGTTAAGTTTAGATAAGTTTATACTCATCAGGAATTATTCACAGGTTATGACTGGTAATATACCCGCGATGAGTAATTTCTAGGTCATTCCTAGTACTAAACTCATCAGAAGTAATTCATAATTCATAAATGACATTATACCCATCAGGAGAGATTCATAGGTCATAACTTGGTAATAAACTCATCAGAAGTGATACACAAGTCATTCCTAGTACTAAACCCATCAAGAGTGATTCACAAGTCATAACTGGTAATATTCCTTTCTAGCTCGGGCCATTTGGGGCTTTTTGAGTTTAAGCGCATAACTGCTTTCTCTTTTTTATTTGTTGATATTGTTGTACATATCTTTTAGTACTTGGTCCTGTGTCACTATTTGTTGTTTTGTTTGACCGAGGAAATCATACGTTCTACCCCTCGATAACGGAAAAGCTTCTCCTGAAGGCCCTAGGATTAGCGGGAAAACTACTAGAACATACAACAAGGAGAAAGATATCATCATCCACGCAAAACAGACGGTGGTATTCAACGACCAGGTGCCTTGGAGAAAGCATAATGCAGACAGTAAATTCAATGTCATGACGAACGTCGAACGGCGCGGAGTCATGCGAGCTGTATGTAGCATAATATGCTGTCGATCCTGAAACCAAAGGTACGGAAATAGAGTGGGACTATACAGGGACGACGGTCTGGCAGTATTCAAAGAGACCCCCTAGAAAATAGAAAACATCAAGAAGGAAATTTGCCAAGTATTCCGGGAAAATGACTTAAAGGTAACGATCGAAGCCAACAAAGCAACAGTAAACTTCCTTGACGTCGCAGACCTGCGAACGGGAGGGTACAAGCCATACATGAAGGTAATGTACCTCTTTATGTACATGTCCAGTCAAACCATCCACCCACTGTCACCAAACAGATACCAGAGGGAATCAACAAGCGTCTCTCCTGTCGTCCAAGGAGGCATTCGAGAAAGCTGCCCCGGCCTACCAAGAGGCTCTGCAAAAAGCGGGCACTTTTGCCCACTTTTTGCAGAGATATGCCAAAAATCGATTAACTCATATTCTGAATTTATTGCATGATTATAGCTCTACAGAGATGTATCGGGCAGTGTGAATTGTGATAGAAGATTTCATTGGATATTCAACGAAATCGTTTTCTATCACAATTCACAGTGCCCGATACATCTCTGTAGAGCTATGATTATGCAATAAATTCAGAATTAATCAAACTTTGGCATACATTTCTCTTCTTGACTTACTGTTTCGTACCATAAGGCATTCATCAGCAGAATGACAAAATATAGAATACAAGTAGCAGTATAGAATACAAGTCTTACCTTATTTCGAATCAAGCGTGCGCTCGCGTTACGCGCGTCACTTCATTGAAGTTAGTACGCGTTTACATCACTGAACTTAGAACACACCTGTCTCTAAACATCGGCCAGACGGCGCTTGTTTTTGCCAATGTAAAGCTTACCACAGCGTTCACATGCGACTGCAATAGGAGGTAAGTTGTTAACGGTATTTTGTGTACACAACAAAAATAAGATTCCATACGTCATCTTTGCATGAATTTTGCATCTTTGCAGGCTGGATTACGACAGGTCCCACCTCAAGCCCACCAAACCTGAGGCAAGACAACATCATGGGCTATCTTCCAAGGTGTGGCCATATCGGGGATTATGCAGGCAGCATGTTGGAAAAACTGCCTGCGAGATGTTCTCCAGGCAGAAGGCTGGATGGGCAGACAGGTGCTACAAGCAAGTGCTCGGACTGCAGCCCAAAGATCTCGTAAAGCTACTGACCCATCCTCCTGGAAGCATTATGCTTTCAGCTTTCGGGTATGTCTTAACAGTTTGGTTCGCTAGTATTCCTTCCAGCTGGGCTTAAGACACTTAACTTCTGGACTCTAGTCTGCATGTCCCCACCTTTGCATCAGGGCATTCTGATGCTACTCTGCATTTGTAGGTATTGGAGGTGAGGTATTTTCTGCAATAGAATTTTCCGAATCTACAGGGCTTTTCTGTTCTTATAAGAAAATACTCACCTCCAATACCATCCTACAAGAAAGGGGGGGGGGCAGGGTTTATCAATGGGCTTCTGTGACGTAATAAACAGGACTCGTGTATGCTACTGTGCATCGGGAGTCCTGTTTATTACGTCACGATTTACTATGTTTTGTTTGCTGCCCGCAACGACGACTTTTACACAGTTGCACGTTCGAGTTGAAACTGGACCTGAAAAACAGCTCTCAAAAGTACCTTTTGTACTCATTTCATGACAGAAACAATAGTCGTTTTTATTTCATCACACCTTAGGCTACATATACCCGAAAAATGACGGAAATGTCTTCGACCATTCCACAACCTCTTTAAAACTGGCAAAATGTGTTTAATTGTCATAGGGAGGTCATTCATCCTCAATCCTCCAAAATCAATTGATACTGTATGTGGCACACATCCTCAATCCTCAAAAATCTTCCAAAACAGCCAGGAGGATTTTGGACTTTTTTTAAATATATTTTTAAAAATTGCTATATATCTGCTGTGTGCAGTGTGTGAGCTACTCTTGTTATGATTCTTGACATTACAGCGGAATGGCAAGATTATGACTCCATGTGCAAGTACCCTATTACAAAGAGGCAATTGGGTTCTTGTCATGCATTTTCGAAGATGTCTGAAATTCGCCAATTTACTGTGCACCATATACGAACAAACCAGTGCATGCCTGGAGTCCATTAGAGAATAGCTAGCCCAAATTCTTTGAGACATAGATTCTCATTATTAGTAGGTTCTTACTTTTACTAGGCGGGTGTTATTAAAGCCCAAATTCAAGAACTCACTGCCCCTCCTATTCGATATATATGTACAGGGTGTTAAAAAAAAATAAACCCTCAAAGTGTCCTCTTTTTCACAGTTTTAAAAACAATTCATCCTTAAAGGGAATATAGATCATTTGCTTTTGCTGTAATTGTCAGAAATGGAAGGAATGGGGGGGGGGGGTTTGAAATATATAGCAAATATAGTTACACTGACCTTTTTTGAGGTTTTGGGTACGAAAATGCTATAAAACCAAGAAAAAACAATCATTTTCCTGTAGTCTGGTTCCCTGACTCCATATAAGAAGAAACAGAGCAGTTTACATACATTGGGGAATTGTAAGGTCAGGCAACCAGTCGAGCTGGCTTGTACCCGTTCATAGGTGTGTAATCGATTGCAAACAAGTGCGATGGTCAATTGGGGCCAGTATTTGAAAAAAAGTTTTTTTCCAACGCTGGTCGGCCGACCAGCGTTGGAAATTTATACAAAAATACCACTTTTCTTGAAAATGACAGTATACCAGGTGCCATGATTTTACAGGATGCTTTACACTGTCATTCACTAACAGTCCAGCAAGGTATTTCAAAAATGATTTGGTAGTTTTATTTTTTGATGTTTGCAAATGTTGTATTTTCCCTTTAATATCTATACATATTTGGAGAGTATAGTCCATTAGCTTTACGACAATGAAATTTTTTTCGATTGGGTTAAGTTTCATTGAGTTATGTACAATTCAAAATAAGTGCTGATTTTTCAATCTGATCCTATCTCAATTGTCATTTGTTAGGAGTGTAATGGATTTGGGGTGAGGGAAGTTTTTTCTGTCTAATGTTTTAATCTTTCTTTAATTATTTTGTTCATTTTATTATTTTATTTTTGCAACAATAGTCATTTGTCCTTTTGGAAGTAATGGTATAGTCCTGAAAAAGATCTGTTTGATTAAATTCTTAGATCTTTAGTTTGCTGCTTTTTGTGGTTGCCTCTGCCCTCTACTTGGAAGTCTTTTTTGTTCTCAAATGCAAGTTTCGGCCCGTGTTCTTATTGCAGCTGTCAAAATATCAGTCGCCGTGGAAAAAAATGAAAAAACGGTACTTGCTTACAATTGGCCACAACTCAATCAATATTTACCTGATTGGAAAGACGTTTACGTTGTTGGAAAACTAATGGATTATACTCTCTAAATATGTATAGATAATTTGCTGTGTATATTTTTTTAAAATTAAAGTTGAGGGCTTGTTTTTGTGTGTGTGAGACACCCTGTATATGTGTGACTCTGGAAATATTTAGTTTCTGTTTCTTTGCTGCTTGTTTTACAGTTGGCTGTTGTACAATTTAGCAGTTACACAATAAGAGTGGCAGCTGCCAAGGCAAGGCCAAAACATGATACCGCCTCATGTCCAGAGCTGTATGCATCATTACAACTCTGCTTTCAGGTAAGATTTGAATAGGAACTCAATATAACAAAATACCTTTGTACTACAAGATCCTGTCTACAACTGGGCTTTATTGTGTTGTCTTTGTATCATGTTATCTTACCCTATTTTAAGATGAAGCTGGTCAGATTTCGGCGATGCATGCTTTTCATGTTAAAAGATGTGCAACATCAGTATATTACAGGGGATGAGAAAAGCACAAAGACAAAGATAACTAGAGGTTGTAGGAACAACCACACGGTGTTGGACCATGGATTACCGCAAACTTTGCCACACACATCAACTCAAAATATGCATGTTTAAATCCATGTTTGACTTTTTAACATGCCGCCAGAGGGCGCTCTAACATTTGATGACGTCACCTGTAAAATTGTTGTACAGTACTGCCTAGGCAGACACTCGAATCGTTGAAAGCAAGTTCGCATCTTCTGCCTATTTCAATTAATAAGGCACTTCCGGTTTTGACCGGAAGGAAGGGTCACGTGATTTTGCACTTAAAACCAAAAATGAAGACCCTGCAACATTTTATCGATTGCCATAAAAAACAAAATCAAATCTGTAGCAGTTGATTTCATATTGATTTTCAAAGATTAAATATGGTAATATATATTTGCTTGTAATATGACACTTGATGACGTCATTGTGACATCATCGCCAGAAACCTCCAGAGCTATATTTACTCTGCTATATATAGCCACATCTTGATTATATCTCTCAAGGTTGATTTTTTAGCAATTGTTTAAGGTTTAAAGTTAAGTCTTTTCTTTATAACTTCCGGTCTGATGACGTCATCCATTTTTTTACGCGCACAGGTCTTTTCTGCATTTAGTTCATCATGTATGTTAGGTTTGAAGCGATCACCGCAAATTTCGTCACATACATCAAGTGATAATGCGTTTTCGACATTTTTTAAATTGCCGCTAGAGGGCGCTCTAACATTTGATGACGTCAACTGTAATATGTTTGTACAGTACTGCCTAGGCAGACACTCACATTGTTAAAAGCAAGTTCGCATCTTCTGCCAATTTCAAATAATAAGGCACTTCCTGTTTCGACCGGAAGGAAGGGTCACGTGATTTTGCACTTAATACCAAAACTGAAGACCCTGCAATATTGTATCGATTGCCATAAAGAACAAAATCAATTCCACTTCAGGGACTCCCTTACCTGTTAAACCTACAATTGCATATTTCCCTAGCCGTAGGCTTTCACGCTAGATTCTTTTTACCACACCGCAATAGCGCCCTCCATCGTCCATGCTCCCTAAGTCGGTCCATTAAGCCAACTCGTCCTCTTTTTCTCTAGCGTTTGGAGTATCCGGATGTGGTTTGTGTCACGGTCTTCGAACGTTTGTATGAGCTTTTATGATTCTTTATTGAACTATTTTCAGATTGTTGGATTCAAGACAGGTTTTACCAGTGTGTCTTGTGTCTTTTCTCTTCGGTTTTACACACCATTCCCGTTGTATTTTGTTGTATTTTCACTCGTGCGGTAAGCAACGTTCCGAGTCCTTTGTTTGTTTTTGATTCAAGATGGCAGAGTCGCGCTATTCGAAACGAAGTGCGTCAGCAGTTCGACTCCAGTCTCACTCCCCCTCTGTAGATACCACAGGGGGAGAATTATTTTCTACTGGGGACACGCTTTCCGGGCCTCTGGCCCCCGGTAATGTTTCTGACTCAAGTGTTAGAGCTGTACCTTTTGGGCCTCCAGCCTCTACACCTCCATCTATTACCCCTGCTGGGGGCACGCTTTCTGGGCCTCTGGCCCCCAGCAGCACGGGTCCTTCGGGCAAGACTGATCCTTCGGTTCGAGTCTTGAATCCCGCTGGTGGTAAGAAGGTGAAAAAGGTTACTTCAAAACGACAGAAAAAATACTGGAGCTAAGCTTTCCGAGCCTCTAGCCTCCGGTACTCAGGTTCCCGTCGCTTCCGGCACTAAACCTAAGAAAAAATCTGGGGTCAGTACTTTGAATGTTCTTGCCTCTTCCCCCAACGTAAGTGCTAATTCCGGTGTTACGGGTCAGGAAAAATCTTCCTGTTCCGACCACCATCGACGTCATCATAAGAAAAGATGTCGTTATGCTAGTTCTAGCTCGGGGTCCTCGGATGAATATTCTTCTTCTTCGTCTAGCCGTTCGGGGGGCGATCGTCGCCGCCGCCGTTCCGGCACTTCTACACGGGCCATGCTGAAACAACTGACAGCCACAGTTTCGGCTTTGGTTCAAAGCCCAGCTAATATAAGCGCTTCAGTAGATGTTCCCCCCTCCGGTGTCGATGCCAGTGGCGGCCACCTTTGCAGACCCCGGCCAGGATTCGGAGGGAATCGTTTCCTTGTTTCCATCTGATAATTTTTCAGAAGATTCTGATTCCTGTCCTCGACCCCCGGGCATTTCTGTCCCTTTACCTCCGCGGGGGGGGGGGGGCGGAGTCAGCTCCGGATGGCGGTAAGAAGTCTGACACTTTCTTACCCCCAGCATAACTTAATCCACCGGGTGATTATTCATCGGACAATGGCACCGTAGAGTCGGTGAATTTGTCTTCTTCAGATATTAGATTACGTCATGTCATGCATGATATGGTTCGTGTTCTACATATCCCAGATGTGGAGGATTCAACCCCCGAAAGTGAGGTTCTTAAATCCTTTAAAAAACGCACTGGTCCTCCTGATTCTAAGGCTCAGTCCTTCCCGGTCCTCCCGGTTGATCGCACGTGTGCAGATCATATTGAAGTCATTACCGGAGTTAAGAAATGGCGACCATTGGCCAAGCGAGACGTGCGTCATTTCCGGGTCCCTAACAAGGATTACGAGACGTATCTTTCAGTTCCCGCCTTACCAGATGCTGTTAGAGACTAGAGACAAGATTGCGGCTGACTCCGGTGGACGCTCCACACTTAAATCACCATTTTCAAGTAAAGAACGCAAAACTCTTGAAGACACTCTAGTCAAGGTTGACAAGGCCTCCAAGGCGGGCCTTCGAGTTACATGTTTTTTGCAGTTGCTTTCGGAGTATCTGGTCTGTTTATGTGAAGCGGATTCCGAAGTGGCTCCCGAGAACGTTGAACGTTGAAGGCTTTCGGTGTCTGGACGACTGCCTACGTGTCTGTATGGATCAGTTTACAAGGATTTCTTCCTTTTCTACATCCATACGTCAGGTTGACGTACTGGATGCCATCTATCTGCCTACTGAAGGGGCTCGTACCCGGCTCGAGGCTCTCTCTCGGTTAGGTACAGACCTTTTCAATGGGAAGTTTCAGCTAACCCTTGAAGATGAGGCTAAGCGGATCAAGGCAACGGATAAGATCAACCAGCGAAAGCCGACTCAAGGTTCGTCTCCTGCTGGTCGTGTTGGCAAGCGAGGTTCCGGTCTGCGTTTTCCTCGTAAGCCTTTACAGCCTTTTAAGGGTTCCGGCAGGCCTCCGTTAGCCAGCCCGGCTAACCCCTACTCAGGCTCCCCTACTCCTCAGCCTCAGCCTTTGTTGACACCTAGCTCTGGTTTTGGTGGTCGTAGTCGTGGCTCCGGTCCCTCATATATCCCCCGCTCTAAGGCCAACTATGGGAGCGGTTGGGGTAGGCCATGGCGGCGGTGACCCCCCTCCCCCCCCCCCCATTAGCGCCCCCCTACTACGGGCCGGTAGGGGGTCGCCTTCAGTCTTTCGCAAAGGCTTGGGCCCTCTATTCCGACGACAGATGGGTACTCGACACCGTCGCTCACGGTTACAAGATAGAGTTACGAGTATCCCTCCGTCGTCGTATGTCCCTAGGCCAACACCGATTCCCTCCGATCAGACCAAACGCTTGGCTCTGGAATCAGAGATTCTCGCCTTACTAGAGAAACAGGCGATTTATCAAGTTCCGGTGGAGGACTCCAAGCGGGGATTCATTTCCTCCTTCTTTCTAACCCCAAAGAAAACCGGGGAATGGCGTCCAATCCTAAACCTAAAGCCATTAAACAGGTACATTCGGCCCCGCCGGTTCAGAATGGAAACCCTTCATACAGTTCTAGATTGCCTGACGATTCCAGCTTGGGCGTCAACATTAGATATGAAAGACGCTTACCTGCATGTTCCAATGTTCAAACATCACCGTCATTTTCTCCATTTTCAATATCGGGGAATGATGTTCGAGTTCAGATCACTTCCTTTCGGCATTTTGACAGCCCCAAGGGTGTTTACCCGTCTTGCAAAGACTGCCGTGACAACTCGACGACTGGCTCGTAGTAGGACAATCGGAGGCTGAGACCCGCTGGGCCATGGATACAACCCTGTCTCTGGCAAGAAATCTGGGATTCATCGTCAACGAGAAGAAATCGCATCTGATCCCATCTTTCACCCCAACCTACCTCGGTGCCGTGCTCGATCTCCACCGGGGCATTGCAACACCAACAGAGGAAAGGATTCACAACCTTATACAATGCGTGAATCTATTCTTTGCCGTCACGATCACTCCAGCCTTGGCCGGGTTACACCTTCTGGGACTAATGGCAAGTCTAGTGGACCTCGTTCCTTGGTGCAGAATGCGAATGCGTCCCATACAACTCCATCTCCTGGCCTTGTATCGTCCGTAACGAGATCCTCTCTCGCTTTTGGTTCCGATTCGGCCCCTAGTACTTCAACATCTCAACTGGTGGCGCCAACGGGTAAACCTCAGTTGCGAAGTGACCTTCCCTCGACCTCAACCCACCTTGATTCTGACGACAGACGCATCCATACAAGGATGGGGTGCTCACCTGGGAGCAGAGACCACAGCCGGAATGTGGTCCCTAGAAGAGAGTTCATATCACTTCAACGCTCTAGAGTTGTTAGCAGTCCAACGAGCTCTAATTCATTTTTCCAAACTGGTGACAGGTCATCATGTTCGGATCATGTCTGACAACTCGACAGTCGTCTCATATGTCAACCGACAGGGGGGGACTCGTTCCCCCCCGTTATGTTTTCAGACATGGGACCTCCTTTGTTGGTGCCTAGCGAACAAGGTACGACTAACTGCATCTCACCTCGCAGGGAAAGTGAACACCCTGGCAGACGCCCTATCCAGGGGCAAGGTTATCCCCACAGAGTGGACACTTCATCGAACTGTGGTCGAGGCTATCTTCAAGAAATTCAACCGACCTCACATAGATCTGTTTGCGTCGGCCCTAAACCACCAGCTGCCGGTATACTGCGCTCACAGTCGGGATCCTCAAGCATGGGCGTCGGACGCTCTCTCGATCGATTGGACAAACATGTACGCTTATGCGTACCCTCTGATCTCACTAATTCCAAGAGTTCTAACCAAGATAGAAGCGGAAGCTTGCAGGGTTCTTCTCATTGCACCCTTTTGGCCTGGCCAAGCATGGTTCCAAAGACTTATTCGCCTTCTCGTACATCCCCCAGTCTTACTTCCACAACGAGCGGACCTCATTTGCCAACCTCGGTCGAAGATTTTTCACCCGGGGTCAGAAAATCTCCACTTAACGTGTTGGATGTTGTCCAGCATTCTTTCCGATCAGCAGGCCTTTCAGCAGACGCTGCCTACATGGCTGCCAGAGGCCGTCGAAAATCCACTAGACAGACTTACGACAGCCGCCTTCACTTTCTATAAATGGTGCAGAGTCGACTCGGTGGATCCGTGCTCAGCACCTTTGAAAGATGTTGGTGATTTTCTAATGAAACTCTTCAATCAGGGTCTCATGGTGGCGACTATTCGAGGCTATCGTTCGGCTCTTGCATCAGTTCATGCGGGGTTTCCAGATGGTAGTACTATCTCTAATAATAACGCTCTAACCCAAATGCTTAAGGGTATGTTCATTGAGCGTCCTCCAAACAAGAAACTCTTTCCGACTTGGGATCTTGGGCGGGTCCTTTAGACATTGTCTAAGCCACCCTTTGAACCCTTATCTGAGGCCACAGCTATAGATTTAGCTGTGAAAACGGCCTTCCTTGTGGCTACGGCCACTGCTAGGAGACGGAGTGAGATCCATGCTTTCTCTATTGATCCAGGCCATATTCGATGGGAACCAGGTGGTGTTCGTCTGGTTCCCAACATGTCCTTTCTGGCCAAAAATCAAACCCCGTCTTATACGCCCCCTGATATTTTTATTCCTGAAATGAAGTCCTTGTCCTCAGTAGCCGAGGACAGACTACGGTGTCCGGTACGAGCTTTAAAGTGGTACATTGCTCGTACCAAGTCTCTCAGAGGTAATGTTTCCCAACTGTTCATTACTACTACCAGTCCGTATAAGGCTGTCTCGCCAGATACCATTTCTCGATGGATTGTAAGGGCGATACGCTCATCCTTTAGTTCCTGGCCAGGCCTGACAGCAGATGCTGAGGCAGTGAATGCCCACGAGACGAGATCCATGGCCACGTCGTGGGCCTTCCTTAAGGGTGTGCCTTTCAAAGATATTTTACAGGCTGCAGCCTGGAAAACTCCAACTACATTTATGTCATGCTACCTCAAAGATGTCGAGTCATCTGGAGGCAGAGTCGGCCGTAGTGCTCTGAGTGTACCACAGCCTTCTATGACAGCCCCCCGGGAGTGATGAGATGTTTCTACCACTTCTCCCTGGGATTTATATTTATCGGTGAGTTGACTTCCTTTCTTTCCATCTTGCTTAAAGAAATTTGGAAGAGCGCAAAGGGACAATATTTATCTCTTTTACCAAGGACTTGTTGATTTATTGTTACCTTGCGCCTCACCCGTTGACCCTCCTCCTTTTTACGGTGCCAGTGTATGCAATTGTAGGTTTAACAGGTAAGGGAGTCCCTGAAGTGGACTCCCCCAAATCAAGGGTGATTTGGGAGTCCGCGAAGGGACGATACTTACCTGTTAAACCTCCCACCCTCCTTCCCCACTGGGGTTCGGCTTTACTGTGTCTTTTTACCAACACCTCGAGAAAAAGAGGACGATTTGGCTTAATGGACCGACTTAGGGAGCATGGACGATGGAGGGTGCTATTGCGGTGTGGTAAAAAGAATCTAGCGTGAAAGCCTACGGCTAGGGAAATATGCAATTGTAGGTTTAACAGGTAAGTATCGTCCCTTCGCGGACTCCCAAATCACCCATGATTTGGGGGAATCTGTAGCAGTTGATTTTACATTGCTTTTCAAAGATTAAATCAAGAAATCTGTGATTGCTTGTAATATGATACTTGATGACGTCTTTGTGACGTCATTCCCAGAAACCTCAAGAGCTATATTTACTGTGCTGTATACAGCCAAATCTTGATTATATCTATCACGGTATATTTTCTAGCAATTTTTTTAAGTTTAAAGGTCTTTTTATTGTAACTTTCGGTCTGATGACATAATCAATTTTTTTTTCGCGCAGAGGTGTTGTCTGCATTATGGTCATCATGAACATTAATTTTGAAGCGATAACCGCAAACTTCGCTACAGACATAAAGTGAAAATGCTTTCTTGATGTTTTTTAACCTGCCGCTAGAGGGCGCTCCAACACTTCATGGCGTCACCCATTATTTATTTTGAAAGGTCAATTCAGGCAGACACTTAAATCGTTAAAAGCAAGTTCATATCTTTTTCCACTTTTAAATTATTAGGCACTTCCGGTTTCGACCGGAAGGAAGGGTCATGTGATTTTACGCGCACAGAATAAAATGAAGATCATGTATTACCATGTCGATTCCCGCAAATTTCAGGTTCCGGTCTCACGGTTGATTTTATATGGAATTTAAAAGATTAAATTTATTAAACTTTTGAGTGACGTCACGTAACCCATGATGACATCATGATGACGTAATTGCAAAAAAGACCATCTGCGGTGGATTGGGCATTCATGTATTGACAAATGAAGTTCATATATGTTTCCATTTCTCCAAACAGTTCCGGAAACGAATTCCTGAGAATATGCTGAGAAGAATACAAACAGTGTAAAATCTTACAAAAACAATAGGTATTGGGCTCAAGGCCCAACACCTAACTAGAACTATGTCTGTTCAATGAACAGAATATAGGTTTTTTTCGCATGATGTTTTTATGAGTTGATGTTTTGTTTTGTCCTTATGCAGTCAGGTAAATTATATGCAAAAACATACTTCCATGGCTATAAGTTCTCCACATATAGGGCTTTAAAATATGCACCTTTAAGATGATGTCTCTTGCCCCATAATGCCATCATAATGACGCCACCCCATTTTTTCCCCCTGCAACACATCCCTGTCTACATGTCCATACCAAGTTCCAACCCAATCAGACCTACATTTCTTATAATCTTAAATTATACACCTTTAAGATGACGTCCATGACATATGATGACGTCGTCATGATGTCACTTGTCTGGGACCACCTTAACCTTAGGGTTTTTGTCTGTGCCTAGTTGAAAGTCAATCTGACTGCATTTCATGTTATATTGAGCTAGCACCAAAAATGTAAAATGTTTAAAAATTAATATAAGATCAGATGATGACTTCATCATGACATCACCTTGGATTTTTGCACTATATACCTACCCACCAAGTTTCAAGACGATCGGACATTCCCTTATGTGTGTTTTAAAACTCACAATTTAGATGACGTCATCATGACGTCACACATTTGTCACAGTTTTGTGCAAATATGTATGACCTAACTTATCCATTACAATAAACCAATTTTGAATTGAGCATGTTGCCTTTGTGAGATATGGCAATAAACTTTAAAATTGCAAAAATCCAAATAAAATCACATGATGACGTCCTCATGATGGCGTCACCTCAATTTTTACCAACATGTATAATACATCCCTGTCTATCTACATACCAAGTTTCAACCCAATTGGACTTACAATTCTCTAGATATACGACTTCAAGATGACCTCATGTGACCCATGATCACGCCATCACGACGTCACTCTACGTGACACAAGTTCACTATGGGGTCTCTCTACCTGAGTTAAGTTTTATTGGAATAGGACTGTGTTTTGGGTGCCCGGTACTAAAAAACATGTACAAAGTCAAAGGGATTTGGGTTAGAACAAAAAGAAAAGAAATTTGAGCTATATGTCTGTTTGAAAACAGGACACAGGGCTTTTTCGCATTTTATAAATGTTTATGCTATGTTTGTCCTTTGCAGTCACTTTTAAGAGTGTTTAATACAGTTAAAGGTTGTTCACAACAGCTTTAATAGAATAATTCCAAAAATAAAGCTTTATCACATGACGTCACATGCCCTGCTATGACATCATCTTGAAAACCCTTCTCAATGCACATTTTGTCATTGTGGTTGTTACGTTGTCCACCTCGGTGAACATCGATTATACTTAAAGTTCTCTACATCAGGAACTCACACTGGACAACTTCTTGCTATACTCTGGAGCTAATCTATTTATTGCTACATTCTCATATTCTGGAGCTATACAAAATGTTGTGCACTCTCTGGTGCCTCAATCAAGATTAACCATTTCAATTCCTTCCTTACTTCTTATATGTCCCTAAACCATTGTTAGATGTCAGCCCCACCCTCAGTGGAGGTGTGACCACATATTCTCCTTGAAGAAGTTTTCCAACCCTTCTTGAAGGTAAAACCACAACCTTAACTTGGATATTTATTGACCACAACATATGTCCTCTACCACCCACCTTATTCTTCCTAGAATCCCAACACTGGCCAAAGTGGCCTTGCTATGGGTTATCGACCTACAGGTTAATATGTACTTACATCACATGCCCCCTCCCCTTGAGAAGACTGTGTCAGTCTTGCAAACAAGCAAAATTACTCTGTTGAAAAATACAGAAACTAAACATACATCAATTAAAAACTTGTTATCAATAGTAAAATTATTAGTGGTCAAAAGCAATTTAAAGAAGACTGATTATAATTCAAAAGTGTCCATTCAGCAACATCCAATGCAACGTCAGTAGGGTAGTCCTCCATCCTGTAGTACACTGAGCTGGATTGGGTGCAGTAAGTTATTGTTGCAAGGAATACATGAGAACACATCCAAATGCTTAATATTCAAGCACAAATAAAACAACGTCCAACAAGGATTTGTGAGATACACGTACACGTATAAATTGATAATAAATAGAATTTCCACTTACACTGAAAATTCCAGGTAAACAGTTAAACTAAATTAAAGTTCCACTCATGCACTTACTAAATCTAAAGTTAAACATTAAATATACTGAGCTGTAGAATCATATCATTTTCTACAGTGATTTCTAGAAACAAACGTGTGGACTATGAATGATACTCAAGGTTACTTATTCACTGCAAATTAATCTGAATTTATGCACGACTGAGACCATCTGCATTGGCATTAGCAATGCCTTTTCTGTACTGCACAGTGAATGTGTATTCCTGTAGCAGCATCGACCATCGAAGTAATCTGTTGTTACTGGTTCTGAAACTGTCTATCCATTTCAGGGCTCTGTGATCAGTGAGCACTGTAAACTGCTGGCCATACAGGTAGTACTTCAACTTGGCAATGGTCAAACAATAGCCAAACACTCCTTCTGGCACAGAATAATTTTGTTCTCTTGCAAGCATTTTTCTACTGAGATATGCAATGGGATACTCAATATCCGTGTCATCGCACTGAGTGAGTACCGCACCCAAACCATAATTAGAAGCATCTGCTTGAAGTACAAATTGCTTGGAAAAGTCTGGTGCACGCAGGAGTGGTGGGCTAGTCAGTTTTTCTTTCAAGGCACAAAATGCTCTTTCACACATCTCATTCCATACAACTGTGTTGGCAGCACTCTTCTTTGTGAGCTCCACCAATGGGACTGCTATTGTGGCATAATGGGGTACAAATTTTCTGTAATACCCAGACAAGCCCAGAAATGCCCTGACTTGTTTTTTTTTGTCAAGGGCCTCGATAAAAGTCTGCCACTGCCTCCAGCTTATCTGTCATTGGTTGTATCACACCTTCACCGATAGTATGACCCAAGAATGAGACCTGAGAATGAGCTACTTTACACTTAATTGGCTTGGCTGTTAAACCTGCCTGTGCTAGTCTGCTCAATACATCTTTCACATGAACTATGTGCTCTGCCCACATTTCACTGTAGATACATATGTCGTCAATGTATGCTTGAGCATAACCTAAGGCCTTTTCACACTGTCCAAAATCTCCGGGTTGGAACCGGTTCCTACCCCGAGATTTTTTTCAACCCTTTTCCCACTTCTAACATTTCAACCCGGTTCCGACCCGGTTAGCGTGCTCTAGCCGGATCGAAATCAACCCTGGGAGGGACCAGGGTTGAAAATCTCAACCCGGATCGAAATTGCATTTTTCGGCCTGAACCGTGTCGAAAATGATAGTGTGAACCGCCCGGGGTTGAGTCACTCACGGCCGATCCGTGTTGAGTTGAGGCCGACATTTTACCGAAAATCTGACACGCCGTGCATAATACTTCTCTCCACCACTATCGCCGTCACAACACCGATCACGAAACAATTGCTCCCTAATTATCATCCAATAATGTATCGGTGTATGGAGCATCCTTTACCGAGTCTGGGCTTGTATTAGGTCTGCAAAATGTACCCCAAAAAAGTACATTTCTAATGTTGAATAGAACGAATCGTCTAACGAAATGACCGGAGCCATTTTGGAAATATTGCACGCAGCTGCGCTGGTGTCGTACAAAAATCGGACTCCCAAATCGGATTCCTTTACTCTCTTATTATTGGCCAAACCCTTTCACGTGACAGGTCCTTCTCCTAATAAGCATGCGCAATACTACCACTGAGTCCGTATTTCACAGAGTAGTAAATTCACGCTGAACACCGGCCTGTCCATAAGCCTCGTGCGCGCAGCAGCCGCGTGCATCGCAATGCATAATGGGATTGAGAAAATCATCGCAGCGCCCTGTGCCGAATGCGATCCGTGTCGAAAATTTGTAGTGTGAATACACGTGGGCCGTAGCCGGATTGAACGTTACACGGTTCATGTAGCGGCCGTTCCCGTAAAGGACAGTGTGAACGTCGCGTCTCTCCGATCCGTGTCGAAAAATACTCGGGCTGAACCGGGTTGGATCTGGGTAGGTTTCAACACGGTTCGAAACGGAGACAGTGTGAAAAGGCCTCATGACAACCATTTAGGACTTCATCCATTAATCTCTGAAATGTACTACATGTACTGCTATTTTGCATGCCAAAGGGCAGTACATTGTAGCAGTATTGACCAAAGGGCGTAATGAACGCTGACTTTTCTTTGGTCTGTGGATCTAGAGGGACCTGATAGAATCCTTTAGTTAGATCAAGGGTAGAAATGTATTTGGCTTTTGCTACCTCATCTAATATGTCATCACTCCTAGGCATGACATACGGATCAAATTCCGTAATTTTGTTCAGAGTTCTGAAATCCGTAACTACTCTGATTTGGTTATGAGACTTGCGCAGAGCAATAATTGGCGATGCATATGAACTTGTAATAGGTTCAATGATACCCATGTCTAGCATACTCTGTAGTTCATCTTGAACTTTCTGTCTTAAAGCATGAGGAGTACGGTACGCCCTATGCCGTATGGGTTGTTTTCCCTCCGTCTTAATTTCATGCTTCACTAAATGGGTTCTCCCTGGCACATCGGAAAACACCGCACTGAATGAATACAGCAAGTTACTCATCTCTTGACTTTGGGCATTTGTCAATGAATCGGACACTGCTACATCTTCCCAAGTCTGAGTTTGATGATAATTCAACCCTATATCGATGTTTGCATCCATGTTTTCTACAGGAGTGACCATATCATCATTGTTATCATTAACAGAAAATGAGTCTACATCTGCAATAACATAATGGCATTCTGCCATGCGTTGCTCATGATCCTTATCATACCACAGCTTCATCATGTTTACATGGATTATCCGTTTGGACTTTCTCTTGTTTGGCAAGGTTACTTTGTAATTAACAGAGTTGATCCTACGTGTAATAACGTAGGGACCCTGCCATTTACTATCAAGTTTTGAGTTACCCAAAGGTAGGAAGAGCAGTACTCTGTCACCTGGATCAAATGTACGGGGAGCAGAGTTTCGATCATAGTACTCCTTCATTTTGCTTTGGGTTTTGGCCATATTTTCAGCGGCCTCACTCATGAGAGTGTCCATCTTATGTCTGATATCTATCATGTACTGAACCACATCTTGGGCCACCTCATCGTCAGTAATCCACTGCTCACTGATCAATGTTAACAGGCCTCTTACTTTTCTCCCATACAATAACTCTAAGGGGGAATAGCCAGTAGCTTGGCTTGGCACTTCTCTGTATGCAAAAAGAAATGGTGAAATATACTCATCCCACTTCTTCATCTGTTTTTCTCCCAACGATTTCATCATATTTTTAAGTGTTCCATGGAAACGCTCAGTCAACCCATTTGTTCGTGGGTGATAGGGTGTAGTGGGAATTTGTTGTATGCCAAGGGTTTTACACAGAGATGCCATAATATTGGACATAAAGTTTGTCCCTTGGTCATGCACAATTTCTTTTGGCAACCCCACTCTCGTAAATACTTCGATCAACGCATGCGCCACTGTATCTGCTCTGATATTTGGCCACGGGATAGCCTCGGGATATCGCGTAGCATAGTCACATATAGTCAGCAAGTACTTATTTCTCCTGACTGATCTGTTGAAGGGACCTACAATATCAATCCCTATTCTTTTGAATGGTGTCTGAATTATAGGCAGAGGGCACAATGGATGTTTACGGGGACTTATACCCTTGTCTAGAAATTGGCAGACATCGCAAGTACGGCAATATTCTGCAACCTGCTTGAATATCCCTGGCCAGTAAAAATGTGCAAGCACTCTGTCTTTGGTTTTGGATACACCCAAATGGCCTGCAAGCAGTGCGTCATGTGCTAACTTGAGTACTCCTAACCTGCAATGCTGAGGAAGTACGATCTGATGTACGGCATCATTCTGCATCAACGCGTTCACTGGATCATTACTAGTAGCATTCTTTCTTTCCCATTTACGCATAATGAGGCCATCATTGTCATAAAAACACACCCTGTGGGCGTCAGTGTGATCTTTGGGAACTAACCTATCCCTTATTCCTTTCAAACTCTCATCACATTGCTGCAAGTTCACCAATGTTTTTCTGTCGATCTGCAAACCCGTTTGCAAATTATCCACTTTCCCTTTTCCATCACTGAGGTTAGTGACCTCTTCCTGGGATACGTCATTGGTACAACTACTACTACCTGGTGTGGGTTTATCCATGACCCTACGCACTATAACTGAGTCAACCTTCACCTCACTACCACTACTACCCATTTCACTGTTTGATTTATCACTATGCTGTTGGTGTACAGCTGGCCTGACACTATTTTCACGTACTTTACTCTCCTTTTCTGAGGACTGTAACTGCACTGCTACGTTTTCCTCTGATAGCAAGTCACATTCTCCTTGAACATAATCATCTAATTCTGTCTTTGCCTGTGCTCGTGTTAAAATACACATTTCTTTGGCAAGAATTTCTCCACATGTTTTATCAAGATCGTGCCCTAATAAGACGTCCCTGTCTAGTCCTTCTAGAGCTGCCACTACAACTTGTCCTGAAACTACTGCACAATGCAGTTTAACTAATGCCAACGGTACAGTCACATGGCCCCCTACTCCACGGAGAGTGACGTGCCTACCTGGCAGATAGCACTCAGGAGGAACTAATTTTGCATTCACTGCGGTTTGTGTGCAAGCCGAGTCTCTTAAGATTCGTACTTGTTTACCTTCTGCTGTCCCTGCAATCATACACTTTTTTTAACAGTGTTTCCGCAGGGTCAGTTTGTACTGCGTGTAACTCTTGTTCTACACTTACTTCACACCTGTTAACAGATTTGGGATTGGGACCCTTGTTGTGTGATTTACTTTGACTAGACAAGGGGTCTGCCTTAGGCACTGCCTCGGCACGTGCCTGATTACTACTGGTACTTTTACTACTACTGCCTTGGCCAACTTGTGACTTTAAAGGGCAAAATGGACTGATATGTCCATACTCGTGACAGTGATAACACTGCCTTTCACTCACCGGTATGTACAGTTTGGACCTACCAGTACCACGGTCATTACTGTCTTGCACCTTATTCCTAGTGCCTACGAACACACTACTACTATCACCCTGTCCCTCCTGCTCATGACAAGCCTTGCTACTATCTACTGGAAGGTTTTCAGAGTGGCTGTTACTCTTACTACCTAAGAAATTAGGTTTGTTACTAGTTCTAGATTTCCAGTTCCCTTTCTGCAAATCTACTTTACGCCAGTAGTCAGACCCCCCCCCCCCCCCATTTGCCACATATGCATCTGCCATATCGGCAAGTTCCTTACAAGTACGGGGATTTTTGTCCTTTAGATGTATTTTAAGGTCATATGGCAATTTATTCATGGCCTGTTCCATTATCATGAGATCACAAATCTCTGATGGGTTACAATGATCAGTGTCAGCAAATTTTAGCCAATTGTCAAACTGATGGGATAATTCATGAATCCAATCTCGAACAGATTCTGTACCTTTACGCACAAGATGGCGAAATATGGTTCGGTATGTTCCAGCCCTAATCTCATAGCGATCTAGAATGGCTCTCTTAAGAATTGTATAAATCTTAGCCTCATCTACCGGGAGTGACGCATATGCCTCCCTGGCTTTGCCTGTCAACTCAGGCGCTAACCTGGCTGACCATTGACCCTCAGGCCAGCCATTCATTTCTGCAAGATTTTCAAATGCTTTGAGATAAACATCTATGTCATCTGACTCTCTCAATTTTGGGACTCTAATTTTGTCTGACCCACAATGTCCCTGGAACACTGGTGCGGGATTGGGAGATTGCATTTGTACATGTGGCAATTCCATTTGTTTCATTTGTATCCTTTCATTAGATTGTATTCTGAGATATTCAATCCACATTTCTTGTGGCAGACCCTCTGGAACACCTTCTGGTGTTTTACCGGTGGGCAAAACTGGACTTGTGTTAACTTGACCTTCACTCATACTTGAACTGGCCCCAGTGTGTTGTTGGTCACTGGGGGTTTCATTACTGTGATCGGTATCCATTGGCATGATTGTAGAAGACTTTGAGGATGAACGAAGCTGGGGCATGCTAAAGACCATCAACTGCAATTTACTGTTCTTATGTGAGTTACACAATAATATGAGAATAACCAACTGAGAAGATTACTACTACTTTATCAATATACTCAGTACATTTACACACAATACCGGTTCTTGTATATCTCCAATTCAGTGGACACGAGTTCTCATATATACCCTACACAATGTACTTACCACACCCTTGCAGTGGTCCACATCGATGCATCCCTTGCGTCATCCGTCCTCTAGCACAACGTCATCGTCACGGCACGCTGCTTCGTCTGGATCGTCACTGGCACTCCACACCACGTCTCGTCCTAGCTCCCTGTCAGCCTCCTCTCACCATGAACCGGTCCTCTACTGCAATGATGCCATCTCGCAGGTGGTCTTCATCCTCTGGTAGGACTGGTTTGGCCAACTCACTCGTCTGGTTTCTCCTGCATTTCTTGATCACTCGTACAGTTCTGTCGGAGCTGTATCGGTAGTTACTGCCCCGTAACTGACAGTGTTACACGTCGTCGGCAGCAAAAGTTCCAGTTGGAGTTGGAATCATCCTCCACATCGAAGGATGGGGATACTGTTCTCTTTTCTTGTGGTACGCTGGTTCTCGTCACCGCTGCTTACCGCTGCCACCATGTTACGTTGTCCACCTCGGTGAAAATCGATTATACTTAAAGTTCTCTACATCAGGAACTCACACTGGACAACTTCTTGCTATACTCTGGAGCTAATCTATTTATTGCTACATTCTCATATTCTGGAGCTATACAAAATGTTGTGCACTCTCTGGTGCCTCAATCAAGATTAACCATTTCAATTCCTTCCTTACTTCTTATATGTCCCTAAACCATTGTTAGATGTCAGCCCCACCCTCAGTGGAGGTGTGACCACATCTTCTCCTTGAAGAAGTTTTCCAACCCTTCTTGAGGGTAAAACCTCAACCTTAACTTGGATATTTATTGACCACAACATATGTCCTCTACCACTCACCTTATTCTTCCTAGAATCCCAACACTGGCCAAAGTGGCCTTGCTATGGGTTATCGACCTACAGATTAATATGTACTTACATCACAGTGGTCTTGGTTTGAACCAAGTTTACAGTCAATCCGATGAAAGAAAGTGTGCAATTTTGGAAGCAGAATAAAATTATAAATATTTTAAAAATCATTAAAAAAATCAAACAATGACGTCATCGTGATGACACTTCGGACTTTGCATACTAGTACCATTATCTACCTACCCACCAAGTTTCATGACGGTCGGACCGTTCCTTAGATGTGTTTTGAAAAATCGCATTTTTTATGACGTCGTGATGATGTCACACATTTTTCCAAATTTTATGCAAATACCTATTACCTGACAAACCAAATACAAAAAGAATTTTGCAATATTTCAATATTCTAATCAAATCGAATGATGACATCATCATGACGTCACCTCATTTTTTATCTTGAACACATCCCGGTCTACCCACATACCAAGTTTCAACCCAATCGCACTTACTGTTCTGTAAATATAGGACTTAGAATATGCACGTTTGTGATGATGTCACGTGACCATTGATGACGTAATCATGACGTCACTCTTCGGGACACAATTTTTTTGCCAAAAGGACAATGCATATTTAAAGGTGCTGCGGCGCATATATTGCAGCCACTGCCAGAAACACCGGGGCAAACCCTTCTCTAAGCAATGTGTTACTGGGTTCTTTACACAACACACGGGACCTAAGGCTTTACGTCCCATCCGAAGGACGAATCAATAATGGTAAAGTGCCTTGTTCAAGAGCACAAGCATGCATGTTCCAGCGGTCAGGATTCGAACCCATGTACCACAGCACACGAATCGAACACTGTAATCATATTGGACCACAGCACCCCACATAGGTAGGCCTACCCCCCCCCCCAAAAAAAACACATCATGACTGATGTGTCCAGTGTTGTAATTGGAGGAGCATTCCACTAGTGTATTCATAAGGTTTTGATGCCCATTGCCTCCTTTTAAAACGTTTACAGCCGGCAGAAACTAAATACGGTAGATTTGGTCCCGAGTTGTTAGCGTTATATTTGTCTGTTCGTCGTTGTAGACATATGTTAGAATTTCAAGATGTTTGCATCTTAACCGATCATTAACCCCTCACATATGCTTTTACAGCGAAGCCTGATCGTTATTCACCTGGGGAGATCCGTCACTTAGAATATATGTCACAGTTCAGCACAGATATACATCTACGCTATGTGAAAGGCAGTGAAAATGCTGCAGCAGATGCACTTTCCAGACTCCATATTGATATTATGGCTCCCGCAATCACATCAGTTACTACAGTGGATTTTGACGCAATTGCTTGTAAACAGAAGACCGATGAAGACCTAGTAAAGCTACATACATTGTTGAATCTTCAATTTCAAGAAATGCCACTTTTCACCACCCACGGTAGTATTACATGTGACATATCCACTGGTTAGTCACATCCATACATACCTCCTGAATTTTGGCATAATGTCTTTAATTCTATTCATGGTACATCTCACCCAGGAATAAGAGCTACTCAACGTTCAATCACACAAAGATTCATATGGCCATCCAATTAACAAAGATATTTGATCATCAACCAGAAAGTGCATAAAGTGTCAACGTGTTAAGGTACAGCGTCACTCTGTGACACCTCTCTATCTCTTGTATGCAACACTGAATCAACTGTCAAGGTCCATGTCCGACAGCCACCGTGTCGTGATCAGGTCACAGCTGGCCAGATGAACGATAGATGCAACCGTCCAGTTTTCTGATTGGGCATTCGTTGACAATGTGCCTTGCGCTCTGATCAGTAGGTGCCCCCCCCCCAGTCACACTCAGGCGTTCGCTTCATATGCCACTTGTGTAGCATGTGGCTTGTATGCCCGTGGTTATTCTGGGAAGGTTACAGCCAGCTAGTACTTCAGAAGGTGACCGGAGTTCTTTGAGGGCATAATTATCAGCAGCAGCTTTGATGCTCTCTTTAACCATGTCCACATTAATATAGTTTGTCCATTACCACCATCTCATGGATTTACCTACATGCTTACATGTGTAGATCAAATTACTCGATGGCCACAAGCAGTACCTATTACTACTGATATTACTGCTGAAACAGTCAGGCCCACAGACAAAAACAGAGGCCTAGAATTTTCACGTCAGGGAAGCAGACGTTGTCTCTTTGCACGTTACATGTACCGTCCACCTGTGAGTGGCAAGAAGTTTGCGTAATCCATTGGCCAATAAATTATTCAAATATGCTCCATTGAGTATTTGGAAACTTCTAAGCCAAATGCTAAATGGGCCATGATGCTCAGCGAGTTGAGGGAGGTTACTCAGGACCGTATAAGATTTTAACTGAGGTCCTTCCATACTTTACACACAAGTAACAATCAATATATTTAGTCGCACTCTGCATTATCGTATAATGGCCTGCTCAACGTTGATTTGGTGAATATGTGATTTTCACTTTTTTTTTCATGATTGACATCTTTAAAATTACAATTTCGAGTGCATTGGGCCCAAATCCAAAGCCTGTTTGTTTGGGTTTTGTTCAGTTGTGTAATTTGAACTCCAAGGAAGTAATTAATATAATGGGAGGGGCTATATGGAGCGCTATTATAAGCTTACGTTGTGGGCTTTACCGCCACGTAATGTAACTCAAATTCACCTTTTTTTTGTGTGGCACTTTGACTTACTTGACTCAAATGCTCAGTCCCATGGGACCCTTGCGCTCCCCTGTTGTAGACAACCTTTTGTGACATAATATCCTTTTTTGTGGAGTTGGTCAAATATGATCAGTGATATCATCAGACTGGGTTTTATTTTTGACTTTATGGAATCAGTAAGCACTTTAAAGGCAAATTCATTAGTACTATGACCCAACAGTTTTTCCTCGAACACATTAAAGAAAAACAATGGTAGACTTTTCTTGTTACATTAATACTGCAATACCAACTAATGTTCATGGTAATTACAAGAATTTTATGAGTTAGAAATTGAGAATGAACTGTATTGATTTTCCTTTACAAAATATTGAACAAATGATCCTGTATGCCTTTACCCCACCTAACTTGAATGCCACACAACAAGAATATAAAACTCCATTTTTTGTTATTTCAGTAATGTTTTTGAAATAATACACTTGAAGTTATTACTGAATATGACTTTTGTTTATCACAGGCTGGTGTCTTTGCTTCACAATCTTCACTTCCTATTTTGAAGATCAGACGAGTAGGTCTGCTGACCGCTGTGCTAACAATTAACATGCTACTATGGCTCATAAATGAAGGGGTAAGTCAATAGCCGTTACAGATTTGTGTCATAAGAAATGCAATGAAGTGACTAGCAAATTGCCATATGGGCTTAGTCTTTGTAATGGACCAACTTGGAAAAGTTGTTGTTTTAGTATGTACATGCAAGTAGAAAAAGTGAGGATTACCTCTGTTTTTCCTTATTCCCTTATTGGCTGTTTCAGCATAGTTGTTGGGAAAGCCTTTGTTTTTCTGGCCCCCGACTTTGGCATTTTTTTTAAATCCGATGTACCTCTAACTTGGCATACTGGTAAACCACCATCTAAAGACATGCCATGAATCATGTGGTTGCCCTAGTGTATCTTCTGGTTCTTTTCAGAACCACACATACTCACAAAAGAGACTTGCTACCAGTAGGTGTAAGGGGAGGGTACCAGACTTTACCAAAGGTCGGGGTAGTGGTACAAGACAAATATTTTAAAATATAGACCCTTTTTTTGACCCGCAATGGTGGAGGACACCAGGCCAAAATATCACTCTCCCACCAGACAAAACCCTCAGGAGAGGGGTACGGCGCCAATCCCCAAATATCTCTCGTATTGAAGATCTCTCTCACAGGCCGATGTGTCTAATTGCTTATAAATCCAAAAGTCTGACCTCTTAAAAAAAAAAAAAAATTTAAATATTGATATAAATGATGAATACGTTCAAGCCAATCGTTAAAGGTTTTTTTAGATGGAATAAAGCCACGCTGCATGATTACATCCAGCAATATAAAATACCGTACAATCGAAATGCTTATCTTTCTCGAAAAGTCTACATTGACGGGATAAAAAACTACGAAGCTCAATTTAAAACACTTTAGGAAAAAGACACAACATGAGCTCAAACAGATTGTAGACGATTATGGTCTAGAATATAACCCGTCGGGTTATAATGGTCGATTTTTAAAAAAGATTTACTCTCAGCGATTCAAAATTCTAGGTAACCTGAATATTTTCAAGAGGCTGAGCGACGAGGAGATTCAGAAACAACTTTAGAAACTGGGAACTGATTCCTAGACTTTTTAACGACGATTTAGTCAGATTTTTTGATACGCACGAAGATCAAATTGTAAATAAAATTTGTCGGAATTGAGAGAGTTAAGAGGTTTAAATGTAGAACTTGTGATCAAAATAAGATACAAAAAAAACAAACCGGATGGTATGATCGAAACGATTGAAGCTATTCATTTTAGCGATCAGAGAGTCGTTTTAAATCAAAGTTAAATAAAACAGGTTTTAAAAGAAGACATCGACCAGCTATTTAGAAAGGATGAAAGGTATACGAATCAAGGATCGGGTTGGGTTTTTAAAAAGATAATGGCGTTGTATATCAACATCAACAGGTTTAACCCGTGAGGGGTAGTTCTTACATAGACCTACCTAAATGTATCAAACAGAAAACGGCGATGATAAACATTAAAAACAAAGACAACGAGTGTTTGAGATGGTGTTTGAGAGCGGCTCTTGGCTTGTACACGGATAAAGTAAAAAATAAAATAAAAAACGATCCTAAATATAAAATTCATAAAAAAGAACCGGTTGTATACACCAAAGACGACGGACTCAAATTTAAAGGCGTAGACTTTCCATCACCGATCGACCAGATACCAAAGATAGAAACACAAAATAATTTAACGATAAACGTATACATGGTCATGACGGTTATGAGGGGGAAATATATCCATTTTATTTCGAAATCTCGCGAGAGATTCCGTGAGATCCCGCCACGTGCATGCGCAGTCATTACGCCACAGTGCGCGATAGTGGGAACCGCTATCATTTTCTTCACGGAGTGAAATAATTATTTGTATCAAATACTTCACTTCGTTTTTGTCCTTTCTTAATCTTCAACGGAAGAATTGTGATCCATGGTAACCATGGACAAAAATAAGGAAAAAACTGACGGCAAAAAGACGCCGAACAAGGCAGCGGTGTGCTCACCGACTGCTGCTTGTGCAACGACACCGAGCAGTATGGGCATGACCACGAGTACTAGTGCAACAAGCACGTCTGCATGTACAACTGCACCGGGTCCTACTAAAGCGCGTCAACAAGCGTCAACAAGCGTCAACAAGCCTCAACGGTTGTCAACAGTCGTCAACGAGTGTCAACAAATTTTGTTTAGGCTTTTGAACATTAAAAGTAGCTTTATATGGTAGAAAAGCAATTAAGAACATCTTCTGCATATCAATTAATGTTGAAATTATTTAAAAACCTGGTTTCTGGAACGCGAAATGTACGACGGATTTGTTGATAACAGTTGGCCGCCATCATGTTTATATGTAGCTAGCCGTACTATGCATCCATGAAGTCTACAGCGCCATCCAAACAAGATGGTGGTCAACTTTTATCGACAAATTCGTCATACATTTCACGTTCAAAAAACCAAGTTTTAAAATAATTTTAACATTAATTGATGTGCAGAAGAAGTTCTTTATTACTTTTTCTACCATATAAAGCTGTTTTTAATGTTCAAAAGCCTTTACAAAATTTGTTGACGCTTGTTGACGACCGTTGAGGCATGTTGACGCTTGTTGACGCTTGTTGACGCGCTTTAGTAGGACCGACTGCACTGACCGCGACAAAGTCGCGCTCGAAACCGTGCGAGTAACTTGGACTCTTCTCAGCCCAAAAAAGGCCTCACAACATCCTCGGAAGACCAAGGATGATACTGGTATGACAATTTCCAGGCGATGATCATGGGTGTCATGGCGAATTCCAACATGGCGGCCGGCGCTTACTCCGACATGTCTGAGTGTGGCGGTGACGATGATCATGCAAGTACTTATTCAGCCTTTGCGGCCGTGAATATTGACTCAAATGTCGATTTTTTTTAACAGTCTGAGGACATGACCACATCACCAACTGGCCAAGATATGGTTTCCCCCGTGGACATGGTGGACACAGACTCGGAGCATAATGTTAGGCCGAGTAGTGCTACTGTTATCACCAGCAGTGCAGAAACGAGTATGAGCACTAGTGACAGTACTACACAAGCCAAAGGTTTTGCAGCGAAATTTACTGCTCCTTCTGTAGTGGGTAACCTCATCAAAGAGGATGTAGCGAATAGTCTGAACTTCCTTATGAGGGAAAAGCTCGAGGAGAAAAGCCTCACAGACACAGCTGAAAAATATCAGTGTCCTAGTAACTGCGACGCTCTTACTGTACCAAAGGTTAATCCTCAAATATGGGACAATGTTACGCCCCAACTATCGCATCGGTCCCAACTATAGTTGGGACTGTCCCAACTATAGTGCAGCAGTTGGGCCGGCCCAACTATAGTTAGGACTGGAGTTGCGCCGGATGCTTGATAGAGGGTGTTAATGTTAATGTCGTGCATGCGTGTTGCAGGGCCGGCCTGCCACGTGGTACTGCTTAGTTGGATGAGTTGTCCAGCTGGGTTTTATAGTCCAGCAACATTTTGCAAAATTCAAAGATTGGCGTGGCCGGCCAACTATAGATGGGCCCCACCCATAGATAATTTCATTGGTCCCAAGTAAAGTCAGATGTGTATCAGAGTTGTAGGGAATGTTTTATAATCGTACAACAACGTACACTATAGTTGGGACCGCAAAATAAAAAGATTGGGGTGACCCAACTATAGATGGGTCCCATTCAATAGCTAATTTCAGTGGTCCCCAGTAAAGTCAGACGTGTATCAGAGCTGTAAGGAACGTTTTATAGTTGTACATCAATGTAAACTATAGTTGGGACACCTCAAAATAAAAAGATTGGAGTGGCCCAACTATAGATGGGCCCCTTGATGAGTCCCAACTATAGTTGGGACGGCCCCTTGATGAGTCCCAACTATAGTTGGGCCGTCCCAACTATAGTTGGGCCAGCCCAACTACAGTTGGGACCGTCCTAACTATAGTTGGGACAGTCCCAACTATAGTTGGGACCGATACTACATATCAGCTAAAACCCGCTCCAGGGATTTGAAACTGCAGAGAGTGCAGAAGCCAGTCATCAAAGGGATTACAGCCCTGGCTCAATCTTGTACTGGCACACTGACTGCCGAACCGGAGCAGGAGGATGGCTACGCATTGCTGGCATCAGCCTTTGTTGAACTTAAAAGCTCATCCGACCTGACATGAACCAAAAATATGCTCACTTATGCAAGCCGTCCACAAAAGTGACCCAATTGCTATTTGGTGACGACTTGGGGAAACAGGTTAAAGAACTCCAAGAGGAGCAGAAAGCCACACTTGGCGTGATGCGCTTCACACGACAACAACGAGGGGGGTTTCAACCCTACCATCCCTACAGCACCTGAAAACAGATGCTTTCAGGCTGCAGGCTGGAAAACAAGTGGCAGTGCCAGTGCCCCTTTTTTAGGGGGAAACGTCAATGCCATGAAAATGCGACAAAACTTTCAACACCACACCGTCGTCCATTCGGACCTGCGGCTCACAATCAGCAAAGGAACCAGTCAGTCCCGAATCTCAAACATGTAAAGAAGACGTCCTAAGTGACACAAGACAAGACCTCCTGCAATGGAGGTAGGTACGTATACAGGCCAAAATTCTGAATGGATTGGGGGCCGTTTGAGGCTATATAGCAGTGAATGGGAAAAACTTGCTTCAGACAAAGTTATCCTGCAAGCAATTAAAGGGGAATCATTTGAAGTTTTTGGGAATGTATTATTTTCCTCAACAACTTTACACTCCACCTCCGTACAAACTAACATTGGAAGAACAATTCAGTGTTAATGAGGAAATTAGCAAGCTTATCAAGAAGGGTGTCATTGAACGCACTTGCTATGAAGATGGACAGTTTGTGTCCAATATTTATACCCGCAAGAAAAAAGATGGCGAAGTGAGAATCATACTGGATCTCTCAAACCTCAACAAGACTATATTGTGTATAGACACTTCAAAATGGATACATTTGATACAGCAAAGAACCTCATAACAAGAAACTGCTATTTGGCCTCATTGGATCTCAAAGATGCGTACTATTCAATACCCATTTCTGTAGAATGCAGGAAATATCTAAAGTTCATGTGGGACAATATGCTCTATCAATATAGGGTTCTGCCAAATGGATTGAGTTCTGGGCCACGTTTGTTCACCAAAATCATGAAACCCCAATTTGCTACACTGCGGGGCATGGGACATACTATTACCGGTTACATTGATGATACTTTAATTGTTGCACCCTCAGTGAGTGAGGCCGAGCGATATGTGCAACTTACTGCCCAAACCCCGCAAAACTTGGGTTTTATTATTCATCCGGTCAAATCAATTTTCACGCCCTGTCAGGAGATTGAATATTTGGGATTTATTATTAATTCCAAAGAAATGACAAGTACGCCTCCCCGACTCAAAGAAACAAGATATCAAGGCTCATGCCTGTCTGCTCTACAGGCCAAAAGGCTTACCATTCGGCATGTGGCCACACTTGTAGGCAAGGTGGTTGCCTCTTTTCCCGGGGTACAATATGGGCCGTTACATTACCGCACTTTGGAAAGGGGGGAAAAAACAGCCCTCAGAGAGAATTTTGGCCATTTTGATAAACAGATGTGTTTGTCAGACACGGCACATGAGGAGTTGCATTGGTGGCTTCAGAATGTTGACAGTTCATTTTCCACCATTTCCAGAGGTAAACCTGATTTAGAGTTAGTATTTGATGCATCAGGTCAGGGATGGGGGGAAACTGATGGGTCTACCCATACTGGGGGACGTTGGAAGGCCAGTGAAAGTCTGAAATCAGAGGACGTTCACGTTAACTATCTTGAACTTCTTGCAGCATTTTTGCTTTGAAATCTTTCTGTGGGAAAAAGCAAAACTTGCATGTGAAGTTGAACATTGATAACACAATAGCACACGTGGGCGGCTCCAAGTCTGACAGTTGCAATTACTGGCAATACAGTTATGGAACTGGTGTACAGACAGGGGTATTTGGGTATCTGCTGCCCATTTACCTGGGGTACAGAACACTATAAGCAGATAGAAAATCTCGAGAGTTCCAGGATGAAAAAGAATGGATGCCAAATGGGGAGATTTTTAATCAGTTGTGGGAACGGGAAAGACCAGAAATTGATCTCTTTGCTTCCCGCCTAAATTCACAGCTTTCGAGATTTGTATCATGGAAACCAGACCCAGAAGCAGAGGCAGTTGATGCATTTTCTGTAAGCTGGGAGTCCCTAAAGTTCTATGCGTTCCTTCCTTTCTGTCTAATAGGCAGATGCCTTAACAAAATTGCTGCGGATAACGCGGAAGGGTTCATGATAGTTCCCAAATGGCCTACCCAGCCCTGGTTTTCGCAAGTGCTAAGTATGCTGATTGAGCCGCCAGTGCTATTACCAAAGTCACACAATCTCCTCATACAGCCAGTGACAGGTGTTTGCAACCCAATTAACCATAAACTCCACCTTCTTTGTTGCAGACTGTCCGGCGATCCTTCGAAGGCAGAGGAATTCCAGAGGCAGCTACCAACATCATCATGTCATCCTGGCGACAATCCACCCAGAAACAGTACAGTGGGTTCATCGAACGCTGGATTGACTTTTGCAGTAAGAGGGCGACAAATCCTATGCACGCCAATGCCGTCCACATTGTTACATACTTAACTGAACTTTTTAATGTTGGGCTTAGTTACAACTCGTTAAATGTTGCACGTAGTGCTCTTTCGTCGTTCGTTGTTTTAGAGGGAGATTCCGCTGTTGGAAATCACCCCTTGATCAGCCGTTTTCTTAAAGGTGCGTACACATAAAGACCCCCTGCACCAAGATACAGTTCAATTTGGGATGTTCAAGTTGTATTTGACTATCTGCGCCGACTGTCTCCAGCCGGCACACTGTCCCTCAAAGACCTGACCCTCAAGTTGGCAATGCTGATTGCCTTGGTTACAGCACACAGAAGAAAGACTCTGCACAAACTACGTCTGGACATGATGCAGCTTAAACACGACGTGGTTATCTTCACCATTGCCGACCTGTTAAAGCAAAGTCGCCCTGGCAATACTGGACTGGTGGTCACCTTGAAAGCATATCCACCAGACAGGCGTTTGTGTGTTCACACCTACCTAAAACAGTATCTTGCTCGGACTGAACACCTACGACGTAAGGAACATACCACACAGCAACAGCTTTTCATCAGTTTCAAACTCCCGAATGCTGCTGTTAGCAAGGACACCGTTGCTCGATGGTTGAACACAGTGCTGCTCCAAGCGGGAGTCTATACATCACAATTCAAGGCACACTCGACACGAGCAGCGGCAACGTCAGCTGCTCATAAATTGGGAGTGCCAATTTCAGACATTTTGAAAACTGCAGGGTGGGCGACAGAAACCACTTTTCAAAAGTACTATAACAAACCTGTGCAGGCCACTCCAGAAATGGCACACAGCCTGCTTTCCAGTTACGATCCAACTTAAGAGGAAAGTTATGCATTCGTGCTGGATTGAATACAGTCATGAGTTTTATTAACAGTTGTTTTTGAACAAGTTTGTTGTTTCTCTTAAAAATTACAAAAGGGAGCACCCAATGGTGAGCTGTTGTGCTCACATTTTCAAATAATATGGAGTTTTCAGGTATTTGTCAAGTTTATTAGCATAAGATACATACAGTGTATATGTCAATTTGTCTTGCCTCTTGTCAAGGATAGGCAATAAATAATTGATGAATGTGTACCAACATAGTGTTTGCCTGAACGTGGAGGTTTGAGTGCATTAAAATTAAAGAAGTAAAACAGCACTACAACACAGCTTTGGTTTCCTTGCAGTTTTGTTTATTACATTTATGTGTACACATAAAGACCATTCACGTAAACACCCTTTGTTTACCATTTATGTGGGCAGGGATATTTGACCAGATGCTTGAAAGTCTCACGGAATCTCTCGCGAGATTTCGAAATAAAATGAAGGGATTCAATGAGAACTTACCTGTTTGAAATTTAATCCTGATTTTATGAGAAAGGGCGAGTGAGAGATTACGTGCCCTCCACTTCCACCCTTTTTCGATAAACAGGATCAGTTCTCTATATTTATACCCTTCAGCATTACCATGGGATTTGGTTTTTTTATATCTGGTCTCATATCCTGATGCATTTAATAATGACTGCGCATGCGCGTGGCGGGATCTCACGTAATCTCTCACTCGCCCTTTCTCATAAACTCGGGATTAAATTTCAAACAGGTAAGTTCTCATTTAATCCCTTCATTATACGTGTCTAAAAATTACAAAGCAGAGTCACGACCTATCGATCTGCCCTTTGTTTTCTGAGGGCGACAAGCATCACTACTGCTGGATAAATAATTTTTCGAGATTGGTTTACAACGTTACAAAACATAAAAGTAAGAAACATTTTTGTCGAAAGGTGCCTGTGCCATTACAGAATGCAAGTAAAATTAGATAGACACATGACCGCGATTGTAATGGCATAGATTTACATCCGTCAAAGATTATATTTCCTACCGCTAATCGAAAATACGAAAATAAAGAGTGGATAGTCGACGAAAACGATGTGCAAATATTAGAATTTAAAAACTACAGGTTTAAACAAAAAAGCACAATTTGTAGACTACGCCGACTTTGAATCGATATTAGACAAAAACTCGGACGAATAAAAAGGACAACACCGCAAAAGACAAACATTTACAAAGCAAGCGGTTACTCGTTGGTAGTAGTTAGATGCGACGGCACCAATTCGTATCAAGAGACTTATAGAGGTAAAGATGCTTCATCAAAGTTTGAAAATAAAATGTTAAAAATACAAAGCGACATAAATTGCATATTTAAAAAAAACCAACCCATGAAATTTAACGAGCGAGCTAAAGAACATCTTGATAAAACAAACGCGTGTTGGATTTACGAAACACCAATTTATCCCTATTACTCGAGCAACTGTCAGTGCCAAGAACCCCCCCCAAAAAAAAAAACCCAGAAAAACAAATCAAAGAACATCAGTACGAAAACAAAAATGGATTTATCGAGTCTAAATGTCTCGACTGTAAAAAGGGAATCAACAAATTTAGAAAGGTGAGAGATCACTGTCACGTCACGGGTAGATATAGAGGTGCCGCACACGCCTACTGCAATCTAATTTTATGGCGTCTTCGTTGGATAGATTATCTAAAGCTTGTCCAAGAGAGTCGTTTAAACTACTCAGAGAACATTTTAATAGTCGAAACATCGACTCGTTGTTACAAAAAGGAGTTTATCCGTACGAATACATGGACTCGTTTGACAGATTTCAAGAGACCAGCCTACCCCCCCATCGAACAATTTTACAGCAGCCTAAAAGACAAAAATATATTGCGAGAGGACTACGACAGAGCTAAACTGACGTGGAATGAGTTTAACGTCAAAAACTTGGGGGAATATCACGATTTGTACATCACTGTGGACACGTTATTACTGGCTTGCGTATTTGAAAACTTTACGCAAACGTGTATTACAAACTATGCATTAGATCCAGCTAATTACTACACAGCACCAGGATTGTCGTAAGACGTCTTGTTAAAACACTCGGAAGTTAAACCCGAACTATTGCAAGACGTAGACAAACATTTATTTTTTGAGAAAGCGAAACGCGGTGGGATATCGAGCGTGGGTGGTATTCTCGAGATACCACAAAGCCAACAACAAATACCTACCCGACCATAATCCAAACGAGCCGTCGAGTTACATCACCTACCTTGACGCAAACAATCTATACGGTTGGGCTATAAGTCAATACCTGCCGTACAAAGATTTTAAATGGTACACCACAACACAGTTTACCGCGGAACAAAATATTATCTCTCAGGAAAACGTCAAACACTGGTTACTGTTTTGAAGGAGATTTAGAATACCCAGACGATCTTCACGATCTGCACACCGATTACCCGCTAGCGCCAGTAAATATCGTCATACCAAAAGAATGGATGTCTGATTCTCAAAACGAGTTATTGGATACCGAACCTAGTAGCAACTTGCAAAAAAATTAACGTGTACCCTTAATCCTAAACAAAAATATGTTTTGCACTACGTTACGTTGCAGTTGTATCTGAAATTAAAACAATTAAATTAAAACACCGACACTACTACGACTGCATTACGAAACCATGACTCACATTAGATCGGAAAATCACATCCTTTACACCATATCTCAAAATAAACTATCGTTGAGTCCGTTGGACACAAAGAGGTACATTTTACCGGACGGTGTAAACACGCTGGCTTTTGGTCACTGCGGCGGTAATTGCGTGTCCTCGGGTACGACTTAAAGCTCTTGTCCAACAAAACTCCTTTTTTTGGGCCGTCTTGCAAGGTAATACAGCGTTGATTCGTTCTTTTTTCGACGTTGAAGATGTCCACACTCCAAATGGGATCCGTGGCTCTTCTCGAAGTACCCCCCCCCCCCCGTTGTTCGCCTGGGTAATATAAATATCTAACCAAAGCGTCTTGCGGTAAATTCTGCTCTGTTATTTTAACTGGGTTAGCCGGCAATTGTCGGAACTGTTCTAGTTTAACCGCCTGTGACGGTGCCTTAGCTAATAATCTTGTCGTTTCGTCGTTTATTGCCTGGATCACGCCTGGTAATCGTTCGACCCATTGCGTGTTTCTACTCTCGGGATCTAATATTTCTTGAGCGTACTGATGACCAAACAGTCTCTCGGCTAGCGTTCGATTAAATCTTTCTACTAAACCCTGGGATCGGTTTCCGGGTTCGCCTACAATAATTTCGACGTTTTTTGAGGTCATCAATTGTTTAAAAGCGCCTTTAAATTCGGTACCGGCGTCTACTCTCAACGTTTAAGGGTAACGCAAAGGAGATCTCGCGTAAATCTTAACGAGAGCATCTCTGGTGGAATCAGCCGTTTTCGAAACGAAAGGTTCTGCTTCGTGGTATCGACTCGCAACGTCAACAACCGTCAAAGCGTATTGATAAGTCTTTCGTTTTACTGTATCCCAGGGTAGGTATAGCGCATCCATTTGGTGAAAGTCGTTTGGTGTTTCAAACTCTTGCGAAGTACTCGTAGGCCTGGGTACATACGCAGGACCCGGTAGATAAATTTGTCAGATTGCTTGTTTTTTAAGCCAATCTCTGATTACCTTTTTATCGAATTTGGTTTTATCGTGTAAATGGTCGACGGCGCTTTCACCTCCAATAACCGCTTGGGCTATGATACAGGTTAGATAATGTTTTCATATTATTTAATATAAGAGACGTTTACAATAACATGGCTAGCGTTGCTATGATTGATTAAGAGGCGCGATCGTCAACGCCTTAGCTTTTACGGGTTCAAACTTTTTAATTTCAAATATGAACCAGAGTCAAGTCGACAAGTAGCGTAAGAGGCACAATTTAGCGATAGAACAACTCTCGGCCGCCAAAGATCGGTGCTAATGAGAACGAACGAAATATCTAGAAAACAAAAATGTATCAGAAAACAAAATGCCTCTAAAGAAACATTTTTCGACGTAGACCGAGCGTTGCAACGTTACTACAAAACAAAGTAAGTGGAGGATCTACCAGTAGGACTGCAACGCGAACCCAAATTCGACGATTTTTACGAGCCTACCGACCAACAAATAGAAATAGAACTCGCGTTTTTAGCGGGAGGAACGCTATTGGTGGGCTTCTTGGCTGACAGATACCTATAAATCTAAAACTCTTTATAAATAAAATGAATGCGTACGGAAAAAAACTCAACCCCTGCCGGCTATTAAAAATACCCAGATCTACTATCTAAGGCGAGAGAAGAGAGGTGGTCATCACCCACAATTCTAGTAGTATATCGGCTGGGCAAACGCTGAGGGTCAAGTTTCCTCGATTGGGTGTAGACGAAGTGATCGTACCAGGCACTTGTAAACTAGCTTTCTCTTTACAACTCGAAGGTGGAAGCGACGACAACAGAACCATTTTTGGTAATTTTGCCAGAAATCTAGTCAGCGAAATCAGCGTCAGACTTCAAGGTAACAAAATCGTGAGTTATCGTCACGCCGACGTGTATCACAACTTTAAAGACAATTGGCTCAACAGCTCGACGACTCGAAACATGGCGTATTCGGGCATAGAAAAAGAAAACGTGTCTAAACTAAGAACGGGGGATGGGGATGCTGACGCGGGTGCCAACAACGGTAAAGATGAAGCTTTCGCGGATGCCTATGGTAACAGATATTGTATGTCCCTGGACATTGACATAACTGACTTTCACATCACCCTTTTTACTCCAGCGGTTTAAACTAACCTCTGACGTACGAGATAAAGTTTAGCGATCACGAAAAAGTCGTCAACAGTACAGATACGTCGGCGATGTATTTTATATCAGATTTGACTCTCGAATACGAAGTGGTGACCAACAGAGACCTAGCTGTCACCGTCAGAAATAAACACCAGGGTTTAACGCAATACCTGTTTGATAAAATCCACTCGCTGGAAGTAAGATCCGTCAACAAATCGGACACGCTTTGGAATGTCAGTGTCAATCAACCCATCAGGAGTCTCAAGGGTATTTTGTTTTTGTTTAAAGATCCCGCGGTCAAAAATCAATGACTTTAGAAGGTAAACCAAATCAACTCTACAGTCAAGGTATGTTTCAGTATCAACACTGGAATGAAATAAGCAAGTTCTTTGGAGACAGCGATACCGAAAGCGGGCGCGGAAGACTTAAATTTGACGGGTTGTTCTCATCAGAGAAGCTGAAAGCCAAGGTGACCTCACGATGTACGTATTTTTAATCATGGATGCTCAATTGAACTTGGAAGACGGTAATTTTAAATATCTGTTAAGTTAAAATGACACAACCGCATTGCGCTTTAATCGTCGGCAAAACAAATTCTGGTAAAACCAAATGGATTTTGGATGTGTTAGAGTCAGACTTTAAAAACACATTTTAAGCGATAATCATCATTTGCCCTACCGTTTTTAAAAATAAAACGTACATCGAAAGAAAGTGGGTTCACGCAGATCCCGAGGTATACCTCTGCGATCGGAAATTGTACAAGATGACGCTCAACGAAGCGATCGATATTTTCAGGAAGGAACTCGAAGGTGTTGCTACGCTGTTAACCGTTACTCTTCGGATCAAGAGATTAAATATCGTAAAAAGACGTGTGCGCTAAGCAAGATGGCGTTTAGCGGAAGACACGGCAATAGCTGTTGGTTACTGACCCAAAAGTACAACAGCGTTTAAAAGATTATAGAGAAAATACGACTTTGTTAGCGACTTTGTCTACATCATCACTCTTACATTCTCGACATTGCTCTTGGATGCGATTGTGGCAACATACACTAGAACCGCCGCAATCTTTACATCTGATATGTTGACGACCGTGTGTACAGATACTAGAACCACCGCAATTTTTACAATAGTAGCGTTGACGGTCATGTGGACAGATACCAGAACCGCCGCAATCTTTACTTCTACACTCAGCGCAGATTTTGTATTTTTCACCGTTTGGTTTGATGCTTAGATCGTCACTTTTACAAAACTAACAAACGTTTGATTGCGAATAATATTTTTTGTTTTATTTTATCCCTACACGCGATACAAGTCTTATTTTGTTGCTTCAGCGACACTAAAATTAAACTCCTTTCTAATTAGATGGAGGACCTAAAACTTGCATTAACGAACGAACAAGATCACAACACAGAACATAAAGATCGTTTTTGCGGTGTCGTTGCAGCCGGAAACTCTAGAAAGTACTTGGGAAAGGAATTATACCGTTAAACATAGCGAAGCTCTTGACAATAAAGAAATCGAGAAGCTGTATCATTTGTACGAAACTAAATTTGGAGTTGAAATTGTTCAAACTGTTGGTAAATATACTTAAAGTTTATTTTCGAGAGTGTTATCCATTGTTACACCCGTACAAGTTTTAGCTCTCAATAACATGATTTGGCGTAGACGAGACGAAATCTAATACTCCTGGTAAAAAAGTATGCTCATTGCTTGAAATTGTTTGGACTAAATTTGAAATTGTTTGACAAAAGACGAAATTAAACATCGGAAAGTGTACTAAATCGATGTTGCTGGGCGAATTGAATATTAGAATCGGTGAATTCGAACGAAAAATGTTTTTATAAAGCACACGCGTATCCACCATTATTGGTGCTCAAGCTGCTACATCATTATTACCCTGCTTATTACACATACTATTTCTGCCTTCACAGATACCCATTTACTCCTGGGTGGAGAGAAGCAATGAGTGACAAAGTGTCGTGCCTAAGGGCACACACACCACAAACCCACTAGGTGAAAATTGTTTCCTGGTTCCATTGGGTTGAAACTTGGTATGTACCTAAATCCGGATGTGTTATATACATTGTATATGAAAATTTAAGGTACGCCATCGTGTGTCATGTGATGTCACGTTGAAGATGCATAATTTGAAGTTCTATGAAAATGGCACATCATTTACTATTGTATGACACCACCCTCAATTGTACACATCCCAATATCTAATGCAATGGATGAAACTTGTACTTGTGCTAGGTATCACCAAAACAATTGCTGAGCCAGCCCTGTGTTAGTTCACTAACATTAGTCTAGTTACGTATCAAATTTTCCATCCCATGTTTTGTCGTTATTTTTGTCTCACCTGGACTTTATTCAGGAAAGAGATTTGGCAATGTTTCGTAAAATTTGTGGCATTTGAAAGGTTGAAGTCCAGTTAAAACCAAAATTGGGTCATTATATGCAACGTGGCAACTTGCACATTATAATGATAACTAAAGTCACACACACGCGCGGTTCAAGAACCGCCTAGTTTGAGTCGGGCCTTTGCTACCTCAACTCAGGATGCGCCCAAGCATGAAAAAACAGCAAACCTATCAAAGCTTGTAAATTTCACCAGTTCAGCAACTGATTCGAGACGGATGCAATGAATAGCTATGGTGGTCCCGAAAGAACATCTGTTATTTTGGTAGCAATACGCTCCATGGTGTTCCCTACATTTAAATCTTGCGCAATGTTGTTGCTAATGGAAAGCAAATGATTCTAAGTATCTTGATTTTTTTCAGTGGTTTTATTTCAATTCTAAAGAATGAACTGTACATGCTCTTCAATCAATCAGATTTTTGGGGGGTTTTCTTAAGACATTTCAATTTGTATGTGTTATTATTTTACTTATTTCTTTATGGGCACCTGCAACGTTCTCTCAAAAAAAAGCTGTATTTTACACACAAAATGAATCTGCGTAGCAGTAGATTGGTTCCTAGTCCAGTGGTAATGGGGCACAAAATCAGTGTACCCTGTGAGAAATAACTTGGGCTGCAAATAATAACGATTTGTTTTCATTCAGTGTCTCATTCAAAACGATTACTTTTTCAAATCAAGGGAAGTCTACTTCACTCACTAACATTTGCATATTCCCCTTACCGGCAGGTTCCACTCGCTAAGAGTTTATACAACATGTTGGCTTCTCTTTTGTCTTAGCGGCGGTTGATAATAACGTGTGTACAGTACCTCCGATAATTGAGTACTTCGTCTATCTGTATTCTAATAAATAAGGAAGAGAATATTCAAATAGCCCAGACATAATTGAATTCATGAATACAAAACATACAGTTGTCCTTGACAATCTAATGAATGACCCTCTTTGGACAGATATCACCAAGCTTGTAGGGATTAGGGCAGCGGTGTTGCATGAATGCATAAATTCTGTCCATACTTACATGGTATGGTTATAGCTCTGTTGATGAATATTAATTCAATAGATGTACTTAACCATTTGGTACTTGTTTTGGTTTCCCCAGTTCAAATTTCTCCCAGTTGCACTATTGCCAGCGTTAATGGTAGTAGCTGGTTGTTTGAGAGGAGCAGTGTATGTGAATGTGTTCTGCATGATAAGGACGGATGGACGGTTTCCAGATAAAGACAGAGAGATGTCAGCAAATGTTGCCGGCATATTTTTGACAATAGGTATGTATAACATGTATTATTCATTCACAATAAAGGAAACTCAAATGTCAAACACAAGTCAACTCGTTGTGGTATGTTGTTTGGGAGAGTTTAGTCTTGCCTGGAGGGGCATATTTGATATTTGTATCGAAATGCTTGGTTTTATCCTCACATGTGTATGCACGTGCCCACAGCCCAAAGATACAACGAAACTGCTGACTTTTTTTTTATCATCATTAGGTCATTTAAAAAAAGTGACCCCCCCAATAAAAATATGTATGTGGTTCCTTTTGTTAGCGTGGCCATAATTCGGCTATCAATCGTTATCTGACGTCAGTGAAAGCCCCATGTCAGCTTGTGTGCATCATCAATTGAAATTTCTTTGGTATTAATCATTTGAATACGTCAACATAATATTATGATATAAGTACTGATATAAGACACGAACAGTGCTCAAACAAAATGTCCATCATTCACAGTTTTACTGCTCGAAATTTGCCAGGTTAGAGCGATAAAACATTAAAATTTAAAGGCACCAATTTCCATAAAAACAATATGTGGGACACTTTTAAAAAATGTAAACATAGCAAATCGTTTTCTACGCATTTTTTTTTACCTAGAGAGTTGATTAGAAATTGATTTCCGAGGGTGCACGATACCCCCTTTTTCCGGCCGAACTATAAACGACGATCCAGGTAGTGAGGCAAAGCATTTGATTTGTTCTTTTGGGAACTTTGATTCCTCATAAACAAGCAACGGTGCGACAATTGTCCACGGAGAACCCAAACATTCCTGGAACTCGAAAAACGCCCTACCATTTATCACAGAGCTAGGCCCAGCAAAGACATTTACCGGGCAGGACGCTGGCGAGACATGTATAGGCTAATTGTGTCAACTCATATGGGATGATTGCGCCATCAAGCCAAATAGGAATGTAAATTTTTTACACGAGTTTTTTTGTCGCCAATTATTTGAAACAAACAATTCTGTTGTTTATTATTTCTTATTACAGGATTGTCATTGAGCTGCCCAGACGATTGTATTCAACACTGTATGGATGGAATAACGCGTTCATCCGACGATTGTTAACACGGAGGATTTTTTTTAGAGTGCAATGACTATTGTTTTGAAATTTCGTCACAATTTTCACGAAGGAATGGGCATATCAAAATTGACAGTTTGAGTATTTTTTGCCTATTGTGCTTAAAAACATGGTACTTCAGCGTTCTGACAAGTTTCCGTAAGCAAAAGATAATTAATTCTGGAATAACATTAATGACACCAAGAAAAGACATCTCGATCATTGCATCTTCACGAAGAGATGCAAACACGCCTGCCCCTTAAAAATGAACAAAAGTATTGCACGAAAAGGCGTAAAATTAGGTCAACTGAGATTTTCGTTTCTACTAGGTGACGGACATCTTTACTAATTTATTTTGGCTAATAAACCACTGTGTCAATTAAAATTACTAGGTTTCAATTAAAGTTGACCTATCAAAGAATTATGTTAAGGTTTCGTTATTGATAAAGTTGTTGCAGGTTTTAAAACGGAGATACTTTTACACGTAATTTTCCGTCAAATGTTACATATCTGTAAAACTAAGTACAGTGATTATGTTTAGAATATTATTGAAATGTAGAAGACTCTGTATTGTCCAAAAACTGTGCAAATGCATTCTCGTTTTTTATTCAACGTTCAGCCAATTTTGCAATGTACATTTTTTGATTGCGTGCTTGTTGGATTCGAAGTGTATATAAGTGAAACAACTGTTCATTAAAGCCTGAAATATCTTTGAAACTTCAAACAAAAAGTGGTTTTCAGATCTCAAGCGACCGTGAATGACGGCTTTAATAATTTAAATAAAAAGAATAATAAATGAAATAAAAATCTTTCCCAATATTTTTTTGTTTGGTAGTCCCGTTGTTTTTCAATTGTTTGAATAATTTTTAAAAAAATTATAAAATGAAATATCTGAAGAATTTCTGTAATACACTTTAACGAAATTCAGAATGTTTTTCAAGTTCAAGTTCATCACCAAGTCGTAACAGTGATTTTTTTTTATACACATCACGAAATTCTTAACGATTCGTTTAAATTAATTCAAGTTCAAGTTCATCACTAAGTCGTAAACGGTGATATTTTTTTTAATTGTATGTGCATGTTTTGATACGAATTTTTCTCTGATTAGTTTTTTTTTCAAGTTCAAGTTCACCAAGTCTTAACGGTGATTTTTTTTTAAATTGTGCATTTCTGAAGATTTTATATACACATCACGAAATTCTTAACGATTTGTTTAAATTCATTCAAGTTCAAGTTCATCTTCATCACCAAGTCTTAACAGTGATTTTTTTATACACATCACGAAATTCTTAACGATTAGTTTACATTAATTCAAGTTCAAGTTCATCACTAAGTCGTGACGGTGATTTTTTTTAAAATTGTATGTGCATTTTTTGAATATTTTTTTCATCACGAATTTTTCTCTGATTATTTTTTTTTTTTCAAGTTCAAGTTCACCAAGTCTAACGGTGATTTTTTTTTGTAAATTGTGCATTTCTGAAGATTTTTTATACACATCACGAAATTCTTGAAGATTTGTTTAAATTAATTCAAGTTCAAGTTCATCACCAAGTCTTAACGGTGATTTTTTTTTAAATTGTGCATTTCTGAAGATTTTGTATACACACATCACGAAATTCTTCACGATTTGTTAAAATTTATTCAAGTTCAAGTTCATCACCAAGTCTTAACGGTGATTTTTTTTTTAAATTGAATGTGCATTTTTTGAATAATTTTTCATCACGAATTTTTCACCGATTTTTTTTTTTTTTTTGAATTGCTGAAGAAAATTGGACATTTTAGCGGATTTTTTGTGTGTAATCCCCTAAAGCTTGCGGTTGGTTTTAAACATAGACTACTGTTTTCGAGGTGAAATGAGGCGTAAGGTATCACATCCTAACCGTCATTATTATAGCACAATCTTATTGCCTGAACCTCGCACAAGAAACATCCAAGCAACGATCCATTTCTGCCTCAATCGTCTCGAATTCTGTCAGATTTAGTTCATTCTTCAAGTCCAGAAAATATTCTCTAAATTTCTGAAGAAAATTCGAAATTGTAGCAGATTGTTTGTGTGTCATCCCCTATAGCTACGGTTGATATTAGATAGACTACTGTTTTCGAGGTGTAAGGAGGCGTACTACCGTACACATCCTAACCATCGTAATCATAGCGCAATCTCATTGCCTGAACCTCGCACAAGAAACACCCAAGCAACGATCTATTTCTGCCTCAATCGTCTCAAATTCTGTCAGATTTAGTTACATTCTTCAAGTCCAGAAAATATTTTCTAAATTTCTGAAGAAAATTCGAAATTGTAGCAGACTGTTTGTGTGGTATAGCTACTGTTTACGAAGTGTAATGAGACGTACGGTATCACATCCTAACAATCGTAATCATAGCGCAATCTCATTGCCTGAACCTCGCACAAGAAACATCCAAGTAACGATCCATTTCTGCCTCAATCGTCTAGAATTCTGTCAGATTTGGTTACATTCTTCAAGTTCAGAAAAAAATTCTCTAAATTTCTGAAGAAAATTCGAAATTGTAGCAGATTTTTTGTGTGTTATCCCCATAGCTACGGTTGATTTTAGATAGACTACTGTTTTCGAGGTGTTTGAGGCGTAGGGTATCACATCCTAACCATCGTTATCACAGCGCATTCTCATAACCTGCTCCTCACACAAGAAACATCCAAGCAACTTACCCATTTCTGCCTCAATTGTCTCGAATTCTGTCAGATTTGGTTACCTTCTTCAAGTTCAAGTTCAGAAAATATTCTCTAAAATTTCTGAAGAAAATTCGAAATTTTAGCAGATTTTTTTGTATAATCCCCTACAGCTACGGTTGATTTTACACTCAAGGAAAAAAGAAACGCACCACATAAAAATTCTAATATTTTTAGGAGGTAGGACCGGTGTCATATGAAAATCGGACTCTTTTTCCCTTTAATTGGTTAAACGCTCTCACGTGATCGGTCCCCTCCTAATTATTTATGCATTAGCAATGCGCAATACCACCAGTGAGTCCGTATTTCATAAAACCTAAATTCATGCTACACCGGCATTGTAAAAATGGTGCATTTTCTTGATTTTGAGAATTTTAGAGATAAAGGTCATCAATGTGTATTTATCGCGTTCTGGTTGAGTGATTTGGGTGAGTGCCAAAAGCTGCGTTTGACCATTAATGTTCTGGACACAACCCTTGCCTATAAAAAGACACCAAAATGACACCAAAAAACACTTGTATCCATGATGTCACGACTGTCAGAACCTGAAAGAGACCGAGCCATTGGCATGCTCCAAGCCGGAAGGAACCGAGGGGCAGTGGCCAGGCTGTTCGGGGTCCACCACTCAACGATTGTGCGTCTTGAACAAAGCTACAACACTACCGGCACCTCCGCAGATCCTCCCCGAGCTGGCAGGCCGCGGGTCACGACCGCTGCACTAGACCGTGCTAACCGGATGTCCCACCTCCGGTGACAGGTTCCAACACTCTACACGCACTGCTGCTGAGCGCATAGGGACATACAACAGGCAAGTGAGTGCAAGAACCATCAGGAATCGTCTCGGGGCTGACGGGATCAGTCCATATCGACCGTATGTGGACTCAGTGCTGACACGCCGACATCGCCAAGCTCGGGTCCCGTGGTGCACAGCACACCGACGCTGGACATTGCAGAGATGTATGCAGGTGGTCTTCAGTGACGAGACTTTTCCCGTCACTGAAAACCACCTGCGACCATCTCTGCAATGTCCAGCGTCGGTGTGCTGTGCACCACTGGACCCGAGCTTGGCGATGTCAGCGTTTCAGCACTGAGCCCACGTACGGTCGATATGGACTGATCCCGTCAGCCCAGAGACGATTCCTAATGGTTCTTGCACTCACTTGCCTGTGGTGTGTCCTTATGGTCTCAGCAGCAGTGCGTGTAGAGTGCTTCAGGGCCGATGGCAGGGAGCGGTACGCTGCCGCTTGTGTTCGCCAAGTCAACCGCTGGGGTGGCCCAAGCGTGATGGTTTGGGCTGGCATATCGGCCAATCACGCACTGACTTGGTTTTCATCGAAGGAAACCTCAATGCTGCCCGCTACCGCGACGAGATCCTGGACCCAATTGTACTGCCCTTACTGGAGCGAGTTGGGGGTCGGACAACGCCCGTCCCCATGTGGCTCGTGTGTGCGCCGACTTCCTGGAGGAGAATGATGTCGAGGTGTTGCCATGGCAAGCTCTCAGTCCGGATTTGAACCCTATCGAAAATGTGTGGGACTTGCTCAGTTGTCACATCCGACAACGAGATCATCCCCCAGAGACACAACAGCAGCTGAGGGCGGCACTGGAGGAAGAGTGGGCTGCTATCCCACAGGACCAGTTGCGACATTACTGTCGATCCATGAGGCGACGAATAACAGCTGTTCTTGACGCGAATGGAGGTCGTATTAATTATTGAACTGTAAATGCCATTCGGGCTAAAACTTTTTAAAAAAAGTCAGTGGTGCGTTTCTTTTTTCCTTGAGTGTAGATAGACTACAGTTTTCGAGGTGATTTGGTTAGGATGTGTTATCGTCGTTATCACAGCGCATTCTCATAACCTGCTCCTCGCACAAGAAACATCCAAGCAACTTTACCCATTTCTGTCTCAATCGTCTCGAATTCAGTCAGATTCGGTTACATTCTTCAAGTTCAAGTTCAGAAAATAATCACAATTTTCTGAAGAAAAATAGAAATTTTAGCGGATTTTTTTGTGTGATATCCCCTATAGGTACGGTTGGTTTGAGATAGACTACTGTTTACAAGGTGTATGAGGCGTAGGGTATCACATCCTAACCATCGTTATCATAGGCGCAATCTCATTGCCTGAACCTCCCACAAGAAACATCCAAGCAACGATCCATTTCTGCTGATTCGCTTGCCGTGTTGTCGCAAGTCTGTTTCACGTGCTTCGGATGTGTGAAATACGTGCAGAAATGTAGCCAGAGCCCAGCATTTAAGCATTAATGACGCTCGTTCCGCCGATTAATCGAACCCCGTAGTCTAGGTAAAACCAACTGCAGCTGTAGGCGATAACATAAAAAAAAGAATCCGCTAAAATTTCGAAAATTTTCGACAATAGTTGTTTGAACTTGAACTTGAACAATGTTTACAAATCTGAACGAATTAGAGACGATTGAGGCAGAAACGGATGGTTGCTTCTCCTGTGCGAGGAGCAAGTTATGAGATTGCGCTATGATAACAATGGTTAGGATGTGATACCTTACGCCTCATTAACATCGAAAACAGTAGTCTATGTAAAACTAATCGCAGCTAGGGAATTACAGGGAAAAAAATCCGCTGAAATTTCGAATTTTCTTAAGAAATTTTAGACAATAATTGTTTGAACTTGAACTTGAAAATTCTTAACAAATCTGACCGAATTCGAGACGATTGAGGCAGAAATGGATGGTTGCTTCTCCTGTGCGAGGAGCAAGTTATGAGATTGCGCTATGATAACAATGGTTAGGATGTGATACCTTACGCCTCATTAACATCGAAAACAGTAGTCTATGTAAAACTAATCGCAGCTATAGGAATTACAGAAAAAAAAATCCGCTGAAATTTCGAATTTTCTTAAGAAATTTTAGACAATAATTGTTTGAACTTGAACAATTTTAACAAATCTGAACGAATTAGAAACGATTGAGGCAGAAACGGATGGTTGCTTCTCCTGTGCGAGGAGCAAGTTATGAGATTGCGCTTTGATAACAATGGTTAGGATGTGATACCTTACGCCTCATTAACATAAAAAACAGTAGTCTATGTAAAACTAATCGCAGCTATAGGAATTACAGAAAAAAAAAATCCGCTGAAATTTCGAATTTTCTTCAGAATTTTAGAAAAAAATTTGAACTTGAACTTGAAAATTCTTAACAAATCTGACCGAATTCGAGACGATTGAGGCTGAAATGGATCGTTGCTTGAAACGGCTATGGCGATTACAAAAAAAATCCGGTAAAATTTGGCATTTTCTTACGATTTTTGAGACAATTTTTTTTTTTTTGAACTTGAACTTTGAAAAATTGAACTTGAAAAATTTAACATTTGGCAGAATTCGTAAAAAAAAAACTCTTCTGGAATCCAAAAGTTAAAAGAAATAAGCTGTTAGGACCTGGTCACGAACTTGAACTTGACAAAATCTGAAAAATTCGCAATGTTTAAACAAAACTTCAGAATTTCACATTAAAGTTTTTAAAAACATTCACGTGTCATCAGGTCAACTTTGTGTATAAATTCGTATTTTTACGAATCGGAAAGAATTTTGTTAAAAAAAATCTTCAGAAATCAAAGTTCATCAAATAAAGATACGTTTGAACTTGATGGTAATGAACTTGGGAAAAAAATCGAAAGAATTTTGAAATTCAGGCAAAAATTATTCCAAAAAAATACACGGCTTAGACGGCTGGTAATATACATGACTGGGACAAAATTCAAACACAACCATGAGCACAGATTTAGGATTCACTGATTCTTCTTTTAATTTTGTTAAAAGCCATTATTTATCGTCGTTTACATTTCACAAGTTCTATGTATGGTCATAGAGTAACTGAGCCAATCCCTCAGAGCGCTAGAAAAATATCACGAACAATGCACACTGGAATGTATTTTAAGTCATTTTGCAACAATACATCTTTTAAGTTGCGTTATTGCATGTAACATAAATTCATACAAATTAATTTCATAACTACTTAATCAGCTAAATGGTATCATACAGGAGTCATGCTCATACATATGAATATAACACTGATCAATATGTCACAACAAAAAGTACATATCAAAGTTTTGAATTGAAGGTAATTATTACTTCATAGGAAAATAGTTAATTTTAATTCACATGTGGTACGGGTTTTGCGTTTCATGGCTTTTCGCACGTTGTCAAAGGAACGAAGGTAAAACAACAAGTTGGTTGTACCAAAGAAGGTAATTCAGAAATGTACTACTTTCCATTTTGATACCCTACTTGTACTTTTAAAGGAAAACAGAGCGGCTACGATTTTCAAACAGTGAGGTTATACAAAAGTTGAAATCATTCATGATTTTAAGGGTGCAGGCTGTTTATACATGTCCTTTTCATACAACCTAATTGTAAGGAAATGCAACTGAAAACATCTTAATTGACATCTGTATTGACAGGAGGAACAGTTAGCAAGGAAGTAAATATCTACAACAATGGGCGGTATGGAAAATACATGTGCTTAAATGATACAAAATATTAATAAACTTTACTTGAAATGAAGCTATACGTACCACGAAATGAAGCTATACGTTGAGCACAAAATAAACAAGATACATTACTTGAAAGAAAATGTGTATCGCTTAGAGGGTGTGATTAAAAAAAAAATCAAATAATTACTGGTTGGTACAGGGTCAATCAAAAAAGCGGAACCCAAACCCTAAAAAATTCGTATTGAAGAAAAAAATATGCAGAACCAAAAATAAAAATAAGATAGTTGAAAAAAAAAATTCGTTCAAAGAATATCACCATTTAAACGCAGGTGTAAACCTGTCTCGTAAAAAAAAAACTTGCGTGTTTTGACTTTTTGGAACAAAAAAAAAGAACAGAATACTTGGCTCAACAACTGTAGAACACACTATCTTTTTAAAGACGGGCCTCCAAACGGATTACTCCAAACTTTTCAACTAAGGTTTTATCGGTTTTATCTTGAGGCAATTGTGGCGACGGTTCTTGAAATCGCATTTTTTGGACGAGACGTGTTTAAGGGTCATTGTGTTTAGAATAGTGATATTCTTTGAACGGATTGAGCAATTTCAGTATTTTATTCATCTTAAAGTAGCTTATGAAATTGGCTCTCCAGTGCTACATATTTTTAAAATATGAAATTTAATTCTGGGGGTTTTAGTTCCGCTTTTTTTTACTCAAATTTATAATTTTTATTTTTCGAAGTTCGGAGGGAACAACATTGCACTGTCCAAACAACGCATCGCAACTGTGTACTACGTTTTAAAACGGAGGCCCCACAAGACATTCCAGAAGGATGTGCATTTATTAGTCAGCACTGATGCTTTTAAATCAGTGAAACTTGTTAAAAAAATTAAATTATTGAAAAGGTTTGCTTGTATTATCTTATTTTAAAATAATGCACCCTGTCTTACACGTGACCGACATACGATCCCTGTAAACATTTTGATACATGTCCAAAAACAAGGCAATTATTATTAAGAGTACAATATACATTTAATAACTATGTTATACATTGTAACATTAAATTCTAAGTTACTTTTGACATTTTACAACTACGGTAAATTCTTTGTGTACATGTACATTTCAATGGAATGTTGCTTCTACCGTTCAGGAAAAAAAACCTACATCGACAATATCACTTAAAAAAAAACCTATCAATACACCTGTCTTCCGTGCAAAAAAAAGAACTAAATAATCAGATATCTATCCAAAAGAAGATGACAAAATAAGTGTTTTAAAGTCATATAGCTCTCGCTTTTAAGGTAGTACCAATGACACATTTCCTGTGAAATTTTCTTTCTGAAATGCTGCTTTATCAAATCATTGATGCTCAGTCATCGGTGACTAAAGTGATGCAAATAACATATCAATTCACACCCTTCCAAGTCATAGTAGCACTTAGTAAGGCGCAATTCCTTCGCCCAATGGTTCACCAAAGCCTACCGTGGAGGTTCACACAAGCGACTCGCCGCGCGTGGTGTACCCTTCCTCTTTTCATGACAGCGTACAGGTCCTTTATATCTGTAGCGAGCCTTCAGTACGGAGGAGGGAGGGGTGCTCTACAGGTAATTCGCTAGTATTCTCCTTAGAGATTTCCAATACGCTGTTTAGGCACATACAATCCAGCGTCTGTACACTTCACTTAAATTGGTTACAGTTTTGCTGCAACCAGTTCAAGTCGTTCACATTTGGACCAATTTCTCATATCCTCCGGAGCAGTGACTACTTCTTGTATTTCGGAGATAGAAATATCCGGATTTAAGAAAAATTAATTTGACTGCCGATTGACTGTTGCTACGTAAATTGAGTGTGCTCCTAGAACAAAGAGTGTTCAATGTTCAAATCAGTTTACAAGTGGCGTGTCTCTGTATAAACATCCTGAGGAACTTAGGCATCAAAATTTGGTTGTAAAGACGCCATACTTGTCGATTTGCTGGTAACAGTTGCCATGACTGGATCCAGAGAATTCCGTCGAAGTTGGCCGTTTTACACTGTTAATAGAGTTGCAGCGTCTTTCGTTGGATAAATGTCCACCACACAGGATTGACATCAATCCTCCAAGCTTACGCAGAAAAGAACGGACGCTGAAAGAACTGGTAATCCGAGGTTAAAACAGACCTGCCAATTCCACAAGGACCTACTTCGAATGCGCCTCAAAGCTCGGAAACCCTTCTGCAGGCCCTTAAGGGGGGCCGATTTCACGAAACGCGAAGACATACCTTAGGAAGGGTAACTGTCTGAGCCCGCGGATTCGTTTGAGGATAAATTTCACCTGAGTGCCGGCCTATATACGACAACCGCTGTAGAAAGAAATGAAATGACTGCTGATAAGAGTTTTCAATAAAAATACCTTTTTTAGAAAATGAAGTGATACGCCAACACCTAAGTCCACTTTTAACTAGAATAATAAAAACGGGGACAAGAATAACTTAATTTGTATCTTTCTTAGAGTCATTTTTCTGGCGAAAGTTTGTGTACTATGCTAAGTTTGTGCACGCTCAGTTTTGTTGCACGTTTCCTTTTCAACGACTGTTTCAAGCGGTAAAAAATAAACTTGAAACAGCCATCAAATTTATAGTTTATACGCGTCTTACTTCAAATAAGTTTAATGAAATCGGTCTTAGGACGCGTTTTACGCTTATGGATCGATCTCAGAGCTGGGACTCGTCTTTAGTCCTCAGATGAGAAGGAAGACAAGACAAGTTTCGTGAGATCGGCCGAAGAAGACTTGGCTTGATTAATGCCGTCCACGCAGGAAAGGAGACCTCGGGCTGGCTTCTGCATGGCGATGTTTGTGCTAAACTTTCCTGTCCATAGCCAACCTTGCTGCTGTTATTTCTTTGGATTGATCTTGCAGTCAAGCCATAGTTTTGGTGGACGGCCTCTGGGTCTATCTGCTTTGACATTGCCTTCTTGTACCATTTTCGGGGTATCTTGTGAGTTGCATTCTTTAACGTGGCTAAAATGCTTCAATCTTTTTACTTATGTTACTATTTCTGAGTACAAAAAAGGATCCTGTTTTCATCATCTTTCTTGTTATCCATGACTCTGCCACCATACAGGAGTATTGACAAAATCAGCGTGTGGTACAGCTGCGTCTTAGTGTGGTAACGTATCTGCTTCCCTGATTCTTGTTTTGATGTCATTTGCAGTTTCGTTGTCTGTGCTCCCCAAGGTACACAAAATAGTCCGCCTGCTCTAGTTTGATTTTGATGTTGAAGTTTCTTTAGCTTATGACTTGAACTTCGGTTTTGCTGAGTTTCACTGCTGGATATCGTCTGCGAATCGCAGGTTGTTTATAAAGAGTTCCTCGTATGGTGACTTCTATTTCAGTATCATCTTCTATTTCAATATCATCTAAGGCCGTGAGAGCACAACTAGCTCCAGAAGGAACTTGAACCACGCTGTGAGCTCGCCATTTACTCTGCGATGGCTTGTCGAGTGCATGCAACATTCATATCAGCTTGCTTTTGTCCAAAGAACGCCATTGGCCTTCCATTAGGCCCCTCTGCCAAACCAAATCAAATGCTTTTTAGAAATCGATGTGGCAGCAATAGAGGTTCCTGTGTTTTACTCCTAAAACCTGGAGTAAACTTTCTTGTCTGAAAAAAAATAGAGGCAAAAAAACAAAATTGATTTCGGTGGTTCCGCAAAATTGAGTGAAAGTGTTCCGAGGAGTGGCTTGTCATTTATCAGCCCTTCCATGGTCAAGTCTGTATGGGGCGTCCGTGGGAACTGGGCAAGTCGCCCCTTGGAAAGAGTGCCCGAGTTAGTGGAGACACGACTCGGTGTTGGGGTTCGTAATGTTGTACCCTACAAGCTTACAATGAAGTCGGCAGCGGAAATAAACTTAGCTCGTTCGTTTCGGCGTATTCTTTTTCATTTGGAGTAGCGTTCCTTGCTTGCTTTGGCGACAGGTTCCAAAGGGACTCGGATGAGGGCCGGGGCATTCCGAAATACCGAAATAATTCTGACGAAGAATATTGCAAATCATCGGTAAACCGACAAAAATGAACACGCCGTCAACCCGCGGGGATAAAGAAAGAAAATTCCCCTTCCAACGTCGTCTGTATTCGTAACAGAAAGCAAATTGTTGGGCTTAAGGTACACTTCAGCTTTGTTCAGAGGCATCGGAGTCTGTGATGATAACGTCCCGTTGGCCCTTGAGGCCAAGAAGGGCTTTGAACACCGTAACTCGCCGCCCAAGCTCGTTGATGCCAACGTCCGACTCGACTTAGGGGTGGATCCTGCTTTTTCGTCGGAGAATTTCCCTGTCATGTTCGCAATCTGGATAAAGTCCTTTGGGAAGAAGCTGGGCCTCACTGATTAGAGGCATCGAAGGGTAAGTATGTAGCTTAACGTAACGTTTGTGGAATTACATGTGAGTACACCGCAGAGCATGCATAGTGGGTAGACTGTGTGTGAGAACTCCACGCGAATCTCCAGATAAATATGCATTGGTAGTTGTTCTACGGGCAAGTAGAGTGCAAGTAACTGAGTTATTGCGTCATGACGGTTAAAAAAACGTCACGGCAAAAAGCATCTCCAGCGGATACGCACACGCGTTGCACCGTTTGCTCAGAGCAAAATGAAATGCTCGTTTGCTGATCGTGAGTTTCGGATTTGGGTATATCGGCTTCGGTAACCTGTATATAATGCCAAACGCAGTATGTTTACGTGATGTAAACAGCTGTACAAAATTCGAGTTTTCTAAAGGTTTGTGCACAAACACTGAGGCTCCCAGCAGGCATCACTTTGTACATGTGTCAGCGCTCTAGTATTTAATATAGCTCTATGAGCGCAAGTAGACTTGGTAGGGTCGAAAACTCACCGTGCCTTTAAATGTAATTGCACTTATCACCAAATGTTACAATAACTTTATGAACACGCACAAAGTTCATTATTCAACCCCGAAAAAAAGAGAGCTTTTGGAGGTTCGGGAAGACATTTTAACTGACATACAAGTATACTTTGTTTTGTACAAACACCCTTTTAATTTACGTTACATTGTCATGTTTGAATTAACCCTAGTAACAATCAACAAAGAAACAAGCAGAATGTGATACGAAACCGCAACACTGCTCAAGGAGAGTAAAGAAATTGGCGTCGACGTCCTGCCATCCTTGCTTCCAATTCCTTTCGTGTATGACTGTCTGCACTTCTAGCTGCGGCAATGTAGGAAAAAACACACAACATGGCATATCCAATGTCATGTGCCATATTAGACTGAAACTTATGACGAACTGTTTCCTTGAGTTTCGGGTCTGTGAAACAAAATTGTTGGCACACGTTCTTGATTATCGTACACACTGTACGTGTATTGCAAACCATTGTGAACTACACTCAACCAACGAAGAAAAAGAAAAATCTTAATACTCTGTTTGTCTCACTCAAAACTATGGGCACATCTTGCGACTAACGACTGATCAGTACAGCAATTCCATAGCAATTCAGCCATACCCCTTGTTAGACCCAAAAACTAATATGTACAAAATTATGCAATTTATGACAAATGGTACTGAAAAAAGTTACACTTTTTTTGTATACGTTGCAGGGTGAGTGTTGAACCCCAGCTTTTGCACGTATTAGAAAGTGCAACTGTTTTCGGTATCATTTGTCATGAATTGCCACTGTTTTGGCTCAAATAAATGGTATTGGCTAGATTGCTAAGGAAATTCTGTACCGATTAGTCGCTATTTAAACGAGAGGTGCTCAGAACTTTTTGAGTGAAACAAAAAGTATTGGAAGGTTGAGTGCAGTTCTTTATTACACTACAAAAAAGTCTAGCAGGAAGATAGGGTTCCCATTCACCCCTGGATACATTTTTGGAACCTACGTTTTGTGATCCTTAAGGAGTTTAGTAAATGAATTTTGTTAGCAAGATCAAATCTCATCCCATTGGGTTTTATTTGGCGGCCATCTTGGGCTTCGACGAAAATCTGTTATTTTGAACTAGGCATTATACGAAGCTCAATTAAGGTGTAGGCTTAATCTTGTAGCTGGAAATGCCGAGTGCGGATGTGAATAATCATGCCAGTATGGTGCGGCCATCCCTTCCCTTTCAATTACTGACTAGGCGGAGGATGAAAAGTGGAAGAGCATCAAGGGGATGTGACGTGTTTTTTTTTTATTTTTTAAAATGACGACTAAGACGTTCAGTATGGTGATGAAATGTCATTGATGACCACTTCTCTAGCTTGTCATGTCGCTCAACAAGACAAGTCTAGTACTCATCATAATCAATCTACTGATGCTCTTCCACTATTCCTTTCCACTGGAATAGTACTACTACTATGGCATCACTACGTCATGGCAGACGATGGTTGAAGCACAACCAAAGAAGTATTAGCTATCACGCACATTCCAGTATGAATTGTAAAGACCCACTCTTGAGTGGCAGTCTCTATCACAGCGAGTGCAGGTCAAGGATGAGGGCGCCTGAGATGAACATACCCGCCTTTTGTGTGGCTTCCTTTGTCAGTCAGGAAGATTTCTAGCATCGTCGGCCAACCTCGACACCTTCCTGCACGCGGCCTATTCCAATCTTGCAGATGTCCTTAAAGCGGAAACAGCGTCGCCCTACAGGTCTTGAACTTTCAGCAAATTCTCCATAAAGGAGATCATTTTAGGCGCCGACCATCCTCTTGACATAGCCCAAGCTAATAAAGACGTCTCATGCCCAGGTAAGCAAACGTGCATGCTCTAAAACCTCCGTGTTGGTCACTCAATCCTGCCAGCTTACGCAGAGGATGCGTCTAAGGCATCGGAAGTAGAAGCTGGTTAGTCTCTTCTCCCTGACCGGCATAGGGTGCAGAGTCACGTGATGCTTGGCTATTCTGCTGTTGAGCTCTGTGTCAAGAGACTGTGTGCTGATGGTCGGCCCAAAATTGATTGCAGGCGCGGGACAATCGATGAGCCGCTTGAGTGGGGCTTTAATGTGGGACGCCAACAATGCATCATCGACTTGGGTATGCAGGTCTACACCCTCAAGTGGTGCAGCCTCCAAAAACGTAGGTACTAGGAACATTATAAGAAGAGCATACCAAAGAGAGTGGGAGCCAACACGTACGCAGCCCTGTTTTACTTTTCTTCTCAATGGGAAGGTATCTGATGTTACACCATTGAAGTACACGTCCTCGTGAAAAGATGGTATCATGCCCTAGGGTGGCAGCCGATCCCTGCAGCAGTTTGAAGAGCCCACTTCTGCTGACCAGTTCCTAAACCTTTTGTCAGGTCTATAACAGCAGTATAGAGTGGCACTTGCTGCTCCTGAAACTTCTCCTGCAGCTGGCAAAGTGAGAATATATCCACAGTGGAGGGCCCGCTCTAATGCCACACTGCTACTCCTGGTAGACACGTGACGTGAGGCTCTGCAGACGGGTCAGGACAATATTAGTTATCTTGCGAGCGCGAGTGGAACACGGAATAATGTAGTGCGTTTGTGTCCCACATACCACGAGGCCGAAGGCTCGTTCCACGAGCGCGAGCGCGATAACGAATTTATTTTCAAGCAAACTTGACGCACAGTAAAGTTGGAACACGCATGCTGTGTAAGTACCTACGCGCAACTTTTGAATTCCCAGTGAGTTGTGCAGCACTAATCGCGTCACGTAGGCTTAGAATAGCGAAATACGCGGAGTGCGGTATGGACCGTGGCTGTGTGGTATGGTTATATGTAACATGGCTTGTTGCCATGGATCGTCGAATCAGGATCGAGGATTGAATTTTGCTTGAAGATAATGCGTGAGAAGACCTTACCGACTAAGCTGAGCTGAGAGATTCTGCGATAGGTATTACAATCGCAGCTGTTGTCCTTCTTTCTGTACAAAGGTGACGTTGTTTGCATCACGCATATCCCTGTGGAACGTTGCCCTTTTCCCAGCAGAGGCAGAGGAGTTCATGAAGGCGACGCAGCAGCACTGGTTATAAGGACTTCAGGGAAGGATACTGTCAGGGAAGGATACCGTCAACAAGCAAGGCAGCCTGTGGCTTTTCTGAACTCTTCCAGTTGTGATGGCAGTGTGGATGTCTAAGCCTCTCCCATGACTGGCAGGTCTGTGATGGCTTCTCTTGGCTTTTTGTCACTGATTCTATTTCTTCCAAGTTTGACTCGGCGTCCTTACACGTCCTTCTCTTCCTGCTTGCAGAAGTGGGCGAGGTTTAGACCATCGACCAGGTGGGGCCACTCAGATTCCCGTAAAGTGTCATCACCATCTGTAGGTTCTGCCAGAGCCACATCAAGACTGTCGACAAAGTGCCGAGTCCTCTCTGGGTTGTTGTTACAGAAGGTGTGGATACAATCTTGCTGTGGTGGTGCTTTTTTGGTACGAGCTTTGCTTTGCCGGCTACGAGGCAGTCTGAGTGGCTCCATTCCTGATTTTCAGTCGATTCCCGACACCCAAATTACTCCGGAAAACGTGTTCATTTGTCATTAAATTTTGTTATTCTTAGATCCATGTTACAAAACTCATGTCAATAATCGATTTTCGTCGAAATCCAAGATGGCCGCCAAATGAACCCCATGAAACAATATTTGATCTGGGGAACATAAAAAATCCATTTCAGGATACCTTTTGGATTATAAAAAAGTAGGTTTAGAAAATATATCCAGGGGAACCCTACAGTCCTCCACAACTAATATGCAATAACAGTTGGCCAACATAAATGCTTGCAGACAAATGAGACAACAATGTACACAATAGGAAAATAATGATGTCACAGGCAAAAAGGGATGGGTTTTGTTTTCTTTGTTCTGTTTCGGATTTTGGATGGGGGGGGGGTTTAAGTCCTGCCTAATTTGATACAGAATTTGAAACGCAATAGGCAAAAGGAACAGTTTTTCCACTTTCGAATCTCAATTAATTACTTAACCACGTACACACAAGTGTGCATTTGCCTACAATCGGGGACCCTCTATTTTTCAACGTCCGCTATTGAATGCAGAAACAAACTCACACACATTTTGTGATGCTTCACGAGAGCTCCATAATGTGGAACGCACTGCATTTGCACGCCCAGGTTTGAACCCCTAAGCTGTGATATGTTTAATGTATTTTCATCTGAATGTGAATTCGAATCTGACCAGCAGATTTTGCAGTGCGTCCTGCCTAATTTGATACATGGCAGCTTCAAGACTGATATTATTTACTTTACTTGCAAAGCATTTTGAATCCGTTACGCTTGTCGGCTAATTGCAAGCACTCTTAATATTTACGGTAATAAAGGACACCACGACGATCCTTCTCAAGTTATTGTAGGAAACTCTTTCTGTCCATTTTTTTTTTTAGGGTTATCACCTTGACCTTTGACCTACGAGGTCCAAAATCATAATATTTCTGGGACACCACTACAGACCTATACACCAAGTAATAAATTGATATTTCAAGTCCTTCCTAAGTTACGGTGGAAAAACTGATTGTTTGCACGCATATACATGGAAGGACAAGGCAAAGGCAGTATTGGCAATTTGGTGTAAATATTACCCCTTGTTATCCATCTCCATGATAATGTCCCGCACTGCCAAAATGCAAATGAACTGTTATATATCGTACATATATATCCACCACCCTGCATCCATTCGTCCGTGATTTTGTTGACTGTGGTCACCTTTCTCAGATTTATGGTTAATCTGGAATCTTATCTTGGACAATTCCAGAGCTCTTAATATTAAAAATTAATTAATACATGTAGTGCTTTTCATCAAGCCAATAGTCAAGCACAGAGAAGATGGGGACTGTCACCAAATCCTGACAGAACAGTTTTAATCCCCACAGAGTAAAACGTATTTCATTCTAGGCTTTTAATGAATGCTTTACCATTGTATGTTCCAGTCTCACTTAAGCCCCCATGATATATTTCTTTATAAAATGGTTTGACTCTCATATGAAAATATTTTATTCTTGTACTAACCATGGTCACAAAGGACCAGCAATCAACAGTATCTTGTAAACACAGGGCCAGCATGTCTTTGAAGTGACTTGACTGTGACTTGATTGTGAAGAGCAGTTCATGTAAGCCATGGAGAGCAGGTGCTTTGAGCAGGAACATTCTACTCAGTTGCTCAAAAATACAAAATTGCAACCTACTCAGATTTGCAAATGAAGGGAAGACTGTGCAAAAACTTGGATACTGTTGATTGCTGGTCCTTTGTGACCATGGTTAGTACAAGAATAAAATAATTTCATATGAGAGTCAAACCCTTTTATAAAAAAATATATCATGGGGGCTTAAGTGAGACTGGAACAAGCTGAAGATTCGTTCACAGTCAGCATTTTTGTGGATCAGAACAAGAACAGCTTTTTCGCCAAGTAGAGGAAACTCGAGATTCTGATTTCCATCCTTGAGCTGCCCTTTAGATGTCCACTTTTGTAAAGCTGGTAAATTTCATTGGAAAATTCATCAACTTGGTACTGTAGAAATCATCCTGAATTTTCCAGTTTAACAGAGGTATTCATATTAACCCTAACAGTCCTGAATCCTCCAAATTCAATACGATTTTGCACACGCCCTAGGGAGTTAGGGTTAAGACAGGTATATTTTTGGTAAAGTTGAAGTTCTCTCTCTTAGATATATCAACTAATTTGGGCAGTGATCAAAATTTGGACAGACCAATTAAGGAAATTTAGCAACCATGTACTCAGCAGCTTCGCAAAAGAGGAATTCCTTGAACCTTTCCTTGCCAAATGTTTCTAATGTTTCACTGCCAATATCTGCATTACATCCAAGAGGGTGTGGTAAGGAGAGTGTGGTATTTCTTGATGGAACTTAGTTTTAAGAAATCTTGTAAATAATGTTCTCACCTGATCTTTTCGTGTCTGATGACGGAAATTAATACAATCTCTCTGAAAGAATAATGGGAGGGGCATTTTCGGGAGCATACAATATATACTTTGGTCTGTGAGTCAGTCCAAAGTTCGACAACCCTTTCTGGCCTTATGAGAGGCTTGACTATTTCCTCCTCTAATTTTAAATGGGATGGACCTTGAAGGGTTGATGTCTTTTTTCTGCCACTGGTTTTTGTTTGAACGGGTAATCATTCAGATTAAATGGTTAAATACCAATGGCACACTCACCGGATTGCTTTGAGGTCGGGAATGGACTTGTACTGGTTTCTATTCTCTTGTCTCTACTGCTACTAATAGACTGTCCACAATGATCACAGGAACTGTTAGCCATCGTTATAGCTGATGGTGGGGGTTATTGGTATTGGACTCTTTTTCTCTTGTCAGCACTACTTGTACATGGACTGCCCACCATGATCTCGTGGTGTCAACCTCAAAACATGTTGATCTTGAAAGTTCTTCACTACATTCATCCTAGTAAAAATAAATGTCTACAATTTAGTACTCCCATATTGTTTCACTTTCAGATTCAAATGTTCAGCTCAACAACTCCAAGGCATTTACAAAGCACAAGAGTGAAACCTAGTGTCCGGAGTTATGCATCTTGCAGTTCAAAATTACTTACGGCGCCTTGATCAGAAATTTCAAAAGACCATATCGAATGGCAGCTCAAGTCCCACAAGTGTTCAAACAAATAACGCAACGGATGATTAAACCAACCAACAATCAATCCATTAACAGCAACTAATCAATGTAGTTTAGCAGCCAGACCCTTCCATTTACAATCTTTTTCTACGGCCACCTTCAGCAGATATCATGCCACCAAGGAAGTTAGTTGATGTACTTGGCCATATCAACGAGGAGTGGATCTTCAGCTTCCGTCTAGCCAATCACCAGCTTAGTTTTGGGAACACTGAAACACAGGTGCATGGCTCCATTTTACTTTCTTTTTACTCTATCCGTATGTTCTCTCCATGTTGAGCACGAATGAGGCAAATGAAGCGCAGTAGCATGAGCATATAATACAGTCTGCTGAGCTTTCATATCGACAGACCATCAGTCCAATTGTCCTGTGCTCGTATCATAATGTAGTCAGGATAAAGGTTTAAGATAGATGTCGATAGATACAACCTTGCCTCACACCCTGACTGATGTCCACCGTAAAGATAATCTGATCGGCTGGATTTAATGACAAGGGATTTCCATTTCTTTCAGAGCAAGTCCACAAAGTAATTGAGCTGCACAAAGTTAAAAGCTTTGCTGTGGTCAATGAAACACAACCAAAGGTTCCTTCTATATTCATGGCATTACTCCATGATGTGACAAAAACTTGCAATGTGTTCCATGGCCTCTTCGGAAATCCAAGCTTGTTCTGTGATCTCAGCCTGTCACTGATGATATGCATTTACATCTTACTTACATGGGGCATTAAGACAATGGTCCTGCTGGTCTTACATTTGGTTATATTTCCTTTGATTGGCTAAGAGCTGAAACCGCTTTTTTTCAGTCCTTTGGCAGTGGTTAAAAGCGCCGAATTGTTACACAATTTTTGCAGCATCTTCGTCTAATTTCTTCAGCAACTCCATAGGGATGTCAATCAAAGCCAGAACCTCTTTAAGGCACAGAAACAGCAAGAAACAGAAGTGGTTTTATCTCAAATTCAAACCTTATCTCCCAATTGTGAAGTCTACAGTTGTGCACTGGCTGATGTATGTAATTTTTTGCCCTGGCACAGTCACAGATATTTCATTGCACAACTCCACACAGGTGACATCATGACGTCAGCAGCAGCACCAGTCATTCTGCAGTACCAGCCAAATGGGCTTTGGAGGATACGTTTAAAAGAGAGGTCTCTGCAAGGCACCCAACTTCAAATTCAGCAAAGTTTGGCACAAGCTGGCAAGCCTTTAAGTATACACTAATAAGCCTGATAATACAAAATTATGTAAAGAACTTACCTAAAATATATTTAGATTACTACTATATTACTGGAGGAACGAATCATGCTGCTCTCCCTATGTGAATTCGGGAGCTGACCCACTTAAATGGTTCCTCCGCAATAAAACACAGTTTAGTGGACATTCATTTGCATTTTAACGATGGTGGACAATACCATTTTCTTGGAAGGGCAGTGCAAGCTGTTTCACAGGGGCATATATAAAAAAAAAAACCAGCACAATACTAATCCATTATCACAACAATCCACACAGACAAAATAGTGGAAGCCAAAATAGCAGCTGTGCTATGCTTCAATTTCCAGTTTATTTTTGTTTTTAATTCAGAAGTGCTTTCTAAAAGATTGCACAAACAACATGTGTGAATATGGATAAAGAACCAAAATGAGATAAGTAATCAGCTCCAGTACTTACCATACTCCGCAAGCATAAAAATGTCCTTCTTGGTTTTGTACTCTTTGATATCTTTCAGCTCTTTGAACCACTGGAAAGAAGAAGAAAAAACAAAACAAAGGGAGAACAACCTTGATGAGACATTTTGCTAACGCAGTATACAAACCTTTCACGGAAATGGTAACCCCTCTAAATTTATTATTGACATGTTTAAGGCTACAAATATGAAGTTAAAACCAACCCTTTAAAGTTACCGAGGCAAGATTTAACTTTCCAAAAATCTCAAACACGCTCTATTTTAGACGCAAGTCGTTATTTAACCATTTCTTCTGGCTAGGCGAGTCAATTCAGGTTCTTGCACGCATGCAGAGTGTAAAGATCTATCTCACTTACTGCTTTACTTCGTCCAGTTTCATTTCCCCTCACTTTTCGTTATAGTTGTTTACTCTCTTGTGTGTATTCTTTTATTTACAGACATCTTGGACCTAACTGCTTGCCTGTGACATGCAAGGACATTGGTCCAGATATCGCCCCTTCACTTCAAGCAAGCAATGAGGGGCTTCTATAAGCAAATATTACTTTGAAGCATCGATTTTTGGTTGAGTGAAATCTTTCACTCTTTAATGATTAACCAAGCAGATTCTCCCATGGTACCAGTAAATCATGACCAGTTCCAGTATTTATTTTATCATCTATCAGCGTTTCATCTCCAGTACCACACCGAAAATTTAGGCTTGTTGGATAGCAAAAGACGACTGCTCTCTTCAATTCAGAACGGATTGGTAATTGTTGAAAGTGCACATTGTTATTTACAAACCCGCCCAATAACCAGATGCCCTGGGGGGGGGGGGGCCTGACCTAGAACAAATTTCAATAGAATTTATTTTAATGCTATCACGCTATGGAAATATCAATATTTAATGTACTGAAAATCTAATTTCATCAAAGGAGTGGAAAAGTGCTTTTATTCACTTTTTCGCTACTAATTTGTAATCATCCGTCGTATGGAGGGTGCCATGTTTTCTTTCGCGTCCGTTACCCGTCAGAAAATCCTTTCACATCACGTATGAGACTTTGCGAGACACGACTGATCACAGCAGATGACTTTTCTATGTCCGCCTATTATTACAATTTATACTTTACACTGTCGCCAAATACTATAGGATAATTACTTGGAAAAATCAAGAAATGAATTTTTTTTCTGCCCGAATTATCTGTTGGTTAAAATAAACCACTTTTTGCTCAATAAACCATTTATTTCATGGAAAATCTTTGCATAAACAGGTCTACTTGAAATGAGGCCGGGAAATGATATACACAAAGAGATCAATTTAAATTTAAAATTTAAGTGTCTACGCCAATAGGCTGGAGTCGAAATTTAAATATTAGGGAAAACATCCGAAATCCCAGATTTGTGTGTTCGTTTTGTGATGAATTAGGTCACTGGCATAACTTAGAAATAACCTATAAATTAAAAATTAATGAACACAAATTAACTGGATTAAATCTTTAGCTGATTTCTGGCAGTGTGACAAGTGTATAACCTCTAAAAATATTATACGTGCCCCAGATCAAAGCCTCAGGCCGGGAGGGGGGAGGGGGGTTGTGGACCATGCCATTGATATCATTTTTAAAAGTAATAACAACGCGAGGTCTTTTCCATCCAAAGAATCATTTCGTCGGGACTCAAGTATGCTTTTCTGGAGTAGTGCATTCCACTCTTGACAGTACAAGCAGATGTCTCAATCAATTGTCATACCTTCACAATTTAGCTGTTTAAATTACAAAATGTACTGAATGAAAAAAATGTGTGATGTACATGCAAAGCTCCTGTACAGAATTACATCTGTTTCTCATCAACCTCATAGAATTCTTTGTTCTAATTGTGACCAAAGTGTTTTGAGATGTTTTGTTTCATATTTTCATGTACTAACAAATGGACTGTAAGCATCACAACCCGAGCCCAGTACTTCCTGAATGCTCTTAACCAAATCCAACTATCCTAAATCCAACAAATCATTTTCAGGCGCTGAAATCAATAATCTTTAAATAAAGATTTTTTCGCTTTACTTTGAAAATGGTTCATGCATGCACTGACCAACCGTTTTCCATCTGTGTATGATCAAACATGTTTTTTAGACATCCCTTTTTGCAGATAATCGTGTCTCGTCTGTGGACTTATTGCGCACTTTAGGCGGAAAATAGTCCACTCTATCCGTACTAGTGCATGCCCTGTATGACTTGAAACAGACTTTCGTATGACTTGAAACAGACACATTCCCGTCAACAGTAGACTATTGAGGTAAGTTACAAACGTGTACTGCTCTTAATATAAAACTCACTTTAAACATTTATGTGTAAAAAGCAAACGAAATTGTTTGACACACATAAACCCTTTTTTTTTTTTTTAAAGTTTCTGACGCAATGTTGTCTACTGCACTCGCATGTGGTCATGAATCCTAAACATTAGCTTATATATAGGAATGCAAATCGAAGCAAGTCACCAGACAAACTGTTCGAGGACAAAATGTCCCAAATTTTAATCTCAAAAATATGCTTGAAAACACCTTTCCACTCCCTAGAAACAATACGATTTTTCACATGTTGTTTGCATATTTATTTGAAGTTGTTTGACGCTTGAATGGTTTCTTTTGCAATTTGTTCTAGTTCTTAACTTAAATTGACCGGACTCTTCCCAAAATCAAAATCGGATTTTCAAAGAAGGAAAATAGCTTTTCTCGCCGTCTCTGTAGACCTATAATTTTCCACGTACCATTTGGACAAAATGCATTCATATGGCTGGTGTCAATATACAGTTTGTCCCCCGAAAAGTGGGTCTAAATATTTTTGAAATAAAAGTACAATTTGAAAATGTTAATTGCGCAGATACTCCTAATCGTTACCTTAAACCCACAAGTAATATTTAATATCCCTTACACCTTTCTGTACAATGGTCAATTAATCACAACAAAGTTGCACATTGATCCAGTGGGCTGCAGTTTGTAAAAGTCAGGCCTGAGTATATATATGCACAAATGATGCACATAAGACACTACATGTATGTTTAGGATACTGTTACTGCTCCTACATTTGCAACAAGTATTTTTTGGTGTTGTAATGAACTTCAGCTATTAAACTTGGTATAAAAGAGTCACCTAGCAGTAAAAAAAAACCTGACAAGTAAACATCTTGAAATTGTCTTTCCTCTGTTGGCATACATAACGCTGAATTTTGAGAATTTTAAGAAGAAAAAGAGGGTCTAGAATAGTTTACAAATCCTCAAAATTGTTTATCTGAAGTTGTCATTTTGTTTCTGTTGGGAAAGAATCAGCAATCACATGCTCTGTTCATACAAATAGCCCTCGAACAATGGATACCAAAAAGTATATTACAATAAATCAAATTAGGTTTTACCGTTCACCGATAAACACTACATACTCGGTGTGTTACCTCCCGAGTGAAAGCACGTAATTGAAATCAACAGTCGTCGGGTTCTTCATGCCAAGTCTGTAAAACATTGATCGCCATAGTCTGTGTATATGGAGATCAATGTTGTAAAAGCAGAAAAATCGTGACGTAATAAACATGACTTGTTTAAACAACGGCTGTTTACTGCTGCCCCACATGTGCCAGCAGTAAAAACATCAACATTTTTTCAAAGACTCACAAAGATTAACATTCCTGTTTATCGCTTTTTTTATGAGTAAATTGAACAAGGAAATGGTGACATCAAAGCTGTTCTTCCGTATCAATTTGAGCCCGAACTGCCCGAAGAAGAGACCAGCGAAAACACGAATACTGCAACTGGTACAGTCCAGCTAAAAATGTTGGACAACACTGCACCGATGACAGTGGTAGGTCTACGACGTTTGAAATCCCGTAAAAAAAACAAAAAAAAACCGTTTTATCCAAGGACTCAAAGTATTATTATCAATATCAAATTTTTAATGAGCATCAAAGATCCTACCGTAATTTTCTTTATGATTTACAGGCAATTCCCATGTTATTTTGGTAAATATTCAGTCCAAAGAGATCGTCAGGCTGTTTTCAAAATATGCGTACAGACGCACCACGGCAGTGGATGTGGTCAACCGTGTCACAGACTAATGTTGTACGGTTAGCAACGTCGCAGGCCCCGGTCAAGTTCCTCGCGTTGCCTGGTGCTTTTTATGTATACGTTCGCCACACAAACAATAGTCCTTTTCCCTTTTGTATCCAGTTGTTTTAACATCGTGATTCAATAATTATATTAAATATTATGAAGTTACTCAAAAATTTTGAAATTGTTTACTTTATTGTTTGCAAAAAAAAATGTAAACAAGGCCAGTAGACCACACAAAGTTTCACCTCGACCCGTAAGTGGGTGTTTACATAAATGTGGAGGCCAGTGGTATAATGTACATGTTCTTTCCTTTCATGGGGCATTTCCATGTTAAAATAACCAGCTTGCTAATATTTGTGTTTTTACTTTATTGCCCATATCACTATGTACCCACTGAAATAAAAAAAAAAATTAAATCACCACAATGCATTTGTATAATTTTGATCAAAAATTAGCCAGAATTATGACATTTTTAGGTAAAATTGCGTGACATTTTTACAGCTTGTCCAATGATGCACAGTTTTCATTCTTTCAATTGATAAATTTGGTCCTTTTTAATTCTAAATGATTGATGGTAACCCAAAACTTAATATTAAACACAAAGTTCGTGCATCGGCAACTTTGTATCATTTTGACATGCCCGCTAAAAATACCATCACTCTGTAACATTTGGTGTCAGCAAATCCTGTTACAGAGTGAACTTTACCATTGATTATAATATTTGTAGAAACTGTCAACTATTCTAAATTTTAAGTGATTATTGAAGTCTTTTATTAAATAAAGAGACTAAAGAAGACCAAAAGTGAAATTCAAAGAAGTACAAGAAATATACCAATTTTAAATATTGGCAGATCAATTTGGTGTCATCAAAAAACGTTACAGTGTGATACTTTGCAGTTGCACTCTGAATTTGTCAAACTGTATTTGTCAACAAGTTTAACTAAAAATATATCCTGGAGATTGGCTTGGAATATAGATGTCATTACATTTTGAATCCTTCTCTTAGAATTTGAAATAAGAGGCAATAAAGGTTTGGTGTCAACACTGACTCCGTTACAGGTGAAATACCTCTTTTCAGCTGAAACAATGAAGCAAAAGCACCTGTTTGATTGATGATTGAGTTTTTAGCTAAAATAATGACTTAGTTTTTTAATACAATGAAAACTTTGGCAAAGGACAGGTTAAAGTAGAACTACAGTGAAGAAAAGTGATAAAAGTGTTTTTGGTGTTGGTGTCAGCGTTACAGGTGAAATGATTATTATAACAAACTAAACTTCCAGTCTCAGAAACAAGTATCTGATGTAGAAACCATCAAGCTTATCACTAAATAGAAAGGTTTAAATGGTTTGATACCATTTATTACTATTATTATTAGTTAGTTGTAGGATTGTCACTCAGTAACAGTGACTATTTGGTGTCAGCGTAACAGGTGAAATGCTGGTTAACACCAAGCTTTACTTACAATAACATGCTTTCTAGTGGTGTTTGTAAATCTTCATTGCTCTTCATAGTTGCAGTTTTGGCTGTCAAACTTGCTTTTAGAGAACAAGTGAGTGTTTGTCTTAAAATAATATAATTTTATGTCAAGTGAGAGCTACATTTTTGTAATCCTCATAATATGTCAAATTTCCTCAAACTTGACATTTGATTTTCAACAAATGTTGAACAAGGATAGTGTTAAAGTTTTTTTTAACTTATATGTGTTGCAAATAATTGCTTAAAGGGAAAATACAACATTTGCAAACATCAAAAAATAAAACTACCAAATCATTTTGAAATACCTTGCTGGACTGTTAGTGAATGACAGTGTAAAGCATCCTGTAAAATCATGGCACCTGGTATACTGTCATTTTCAAGAAAAGTGGTATTTTTGTATCAATTTCCAACGCTGATCGGCCGATCAGCGTTGGAAAAAACTTTTTTTCCTCCAAATACTGGCCCCAGTTGACCATCGCACTTGTTTGCAATCGATTACACACCTATGAACGGGTAAAAGCCAGCTAGACTAGTTCCCTGACCTTACAATTCCCCAATATATGTAAATTGCTCTGTTTCTTCTTAAATGGAGTCAGGGAACCAGACTACAGGAAAATGATTGTTTTTCTTGGTTTTATAGCATTTTCGAACCCAAAACCTCAAAAAATCAGTGTAACTATATTTGCTATATATTTCCAACCCCCTAATTCCATCCATTTCTGAAAATTACAGCAAAAGCAAATGATGTATATTCCCTTTAAAAGCAACATGTCTTTACCACACCTGAACAATAACCTGGTGAGAGCTCTAAAAGAAATTAACAATTTGGTGTCACTGTTACAGGTGAAATTTGTGTCCCATATGCTAGTTTATCATGTTGCTTACTCTAAAAAGGGTCATGTTACAAAAAAATGGTTTTGTTTTTGACAAAATATAGACCCTAGACTACAAAACCATGTGAAGCTGAATTTAATTTGGTTATTTTGAAAATTTGACCCTTATGTCACACACTGGCCTCCACATTTATGTAAACACCCAAATGCGGCTACATCATAGATATAGAATGAAAAGACTAGATTGGCAGCGCGTCTACACGCCCCCATTCACAGTGAGATAAATCTTCGCCATTTTTGTTGTCTAAAGTAATGGGGCTAAATGCATCTTTCCTCCAGCACGTGACCTAGCTCAACGCGCCCGAAGCTAGAAATGCGCACCGACTATTTACGCGCTGCGCTTACGCACGCTATCATGTTGGCGTGCCGCTTGTCGTTTTGGCTACAGGATAATCAGTATATTTTCTGCAAAGTAAACCTGTTTTAAAACAACAAATTTTGATTACGTCTAGCGTGCAATTTGTATCTTTCCTCCAGCACGTGACCCTCCAGGCAAGGCCGTGCGTATGCACGGCGCTGCCGATCTAGTCTTTTTATTCTATATCTATGGGCTACATACATAGTCACGCTCCGTTCTTACGACATGTTCGAATCCCAGTTAAAAACCTTCCACTACTATATAGTACGTCCCAAAACTTATCGAGCACTACAATTATATTCAGCACCTACCCAGTGGCATAGAATTGTCATTCGATTTAAAGAAATTTGAGGGAAAAATGGAGCCCTGTCACAAAAAAATAACAGGAACAAAGAAAGAATGCCGTGTTACGGACCCCACTTTTTTTAAAATAAAATAAGCTAACTGTAGAAATTAAACGGGTCTACGGTTTCTCCAAAATTGGCCATCGACAAGTGGTCCAGTTTTCCCTATAAATCATTAACAAATCATATCTCTGTTATTTCTTGTCTGATTAAAACAATTCTAATGGCATTGTACAAAGAAATAACTGAACTTGGAAGCTGTACGAAACATACATGTAGCTCTCCTACATACACTTTGAAAAAAATGGTGTGTGGTTCCGTCGCGTCTGCGCCCCGTTCCGTGGATGGGGCAGGGTGGGGGAGGCCGAGCTGGGGCGGCCGGGGCTGGCCGGAGAATATGGCTCATCACACGGTCGCTCATACTGTCGCGATGGGCGTCAGTACGGCACCACCCATTGTTTTTCTGTACAGTCGTGTAGCAATTCCAAATTCTCTCTTGAGCAAAGAAGACAGTACAAAAAATTCTTGCCGTACAAAATGTACAAGTGCCTGTATCAGCACTCTACTCATCCATTTGGATAAAAGTAAAATCCGATTTTGTGTTTCAGACAAATTAATAAATGGCGCCGGGACGGAAAAAATTGAAAATTTATTACAAAAAAAGGGGTGTGATTACAGCCGGCCACCGACACAATTAATGGGCATAGGTTTGCCTTGGCTTAGCCTTGTCTGATGCGTTCGCTATCCGTACACGTATCAACAACGAATTATTTTAAATTCCAAAACTTTTACCGGCGTCAAAATCTCGTTCTTGCGGTATGCAATGCGCCTGTGAATTTCCACTGAAATCAAGTTGACTTTCATTTGACCCCACACATAAAATATGCATGACATGTAGAAAGAAATTATGTCTTTGAAAATAATTGGATATAATAAGTACAACTAATGACATATTGGGGGAGAAATTTCAGGTTAACAAAAATTCTAATGTACATTTTACAGGGAAACATTGGCTGGGCTTACAATATACATAAACATCATGGTATGATTTCCGAATGTAATCACATTGAAGTTGTTGGTGGGATACTGAGCATGCATATGTAATATCACCCTGAAATAATACACACGCTAAAAAAAACCACACAAGTATTGGAAATACAATAAAAGAAATAGTGAAAAATAAACACATCAGCACAAAATAACACATTAGCACAAAATAACACATAAGCACAAAATGAACAATATCAGATAACTTTGTACCATTAGCCAGCGCATTATTCTATAATGCTACAGAAAGTGTTGTACAGAAGGCGCATGTCTTAGAAAGTCATTTCAATCCATTGCTCTGTCTGACTTGCGCTACACTGTGTTATAATAGACAGGGACTGTTGGTTCCATGGAGGCATGACAGTGCACCTTTCCTTGCATGATATTTTCATTAATCTAATACGCTGTGTTAAATTTGAAATGTCCTATAGCTACATTTTGCCATTCGTTTTTTTTATTTTGATCTCTTAACCATTTTTGTTCTGCAATAACCTCATTGTCAATGAAATGTCTTTGATTAATAGGTTGAACAATAAACAAAAACTGTTGCCACTGAAATGTGAGGTTTTATCTTATAAATTGACAGCAGTATGGATATTTCTTTATCCATTTTCTTGGTTTTTAATTATGGAAGTCGAATGCAGTATGATGTATACATGACTTAATCTGAAAGCAACCACAAGGGTCTCATAACAGATTAGTTCTCATGAAAAAAAAACCTGGTTAAGGACAGGGTGATCAAGTACAGAGGTTGTTATAATACATCTACCCTCTACTCACCGCTGCTCCACAGGCTCACAGCGCGACATTAGGTTTATGCGCTTGCGCCAGTTTTTCCGGGTTGTGATGTAAAATGAATATTCATGAGCTCTTTCGTAAAAACAAATCGCTGAGAACGGCCTTTCAAAAAACTGCTCATAATGCACAAAATAGTTACTGAAGCCATAAGATTTGTCCCAAAGTAGGTTAAAAAATGAATAAATTTAGCATCTTCATCAAAGATTCTAAATGCGACGTCGCTATTTTCACGAAATAAGAAACAGAAAAAAAGAAGGCCTCTTTTGCTGAACGAAAGCAACAACCAGGGTAAAAAAAGGGTCCTAAATAAAGCTTTCTTTCTGCAATCAGGTAAGTATAAGTTAATATTAACACTGCCATGATAACATCAATGAGACTTTGTATATTCTACTATGCCTGAAACATCACAGTTTGCAACATACCGACCTCCTGACAGTCTACCTAAGCATTGTTCGACCTCTCATGGAGTAAGCGCACCCTGTATGGGCAGGAGGGATCACAAAGAAACAGGAAGAGTCTATTGAGCGCATCCAAAAGCGAGCATGCCAAATCATCCTGGGGAAGGAGTATACAGGATACACAGATGCCAGAGATCGCCTTCATCTCATTACCCTCTCTGCTAGACGGAGCAATCTGTGTCTCACATTCGCCCAATCCATGCTGAAACCTGCATCTAAACTCCATCATGTGCTTCCACAAAGATCATCCAGAGTGTACAATACGAGGCACAAACACTGTCTTGTTTGAGAATATCCGATGGGGAACTGTGCGCTTCAGTAACAGTGCAATCCTGTCCCTGTCCCGTCTTCTAAATGGACAATTCCCAATTTGAAAGAGCATGAGGATTATCTGTTTTTATTCCAATGACACTTTTATGTAATTCGCTGAGTCATAATATATATAGAATTATAGCTCTGCAGAGATGTATTGAGCACTGTGGATTGTGATAGATGACGACTTCATTGAAATCTTTAAATTAAATATTTTTTTAATAGTAATTCAATATCTTAATCGTAAGGCTAGTAGGAAAAATTATATCCACAAGAGTTTAACGGTTTAAAAGTTTAAATCTGCCTGGTGCAGTAACACTTTTTAATCTTCGCAAGATTTACTTTAATTTAATGACCAATGTTTTTTTTTCAATATCATTATGTCCTTTCTATTTTTATTCATCATTTTGTTTATAGTATGAGTAAGTCTCTGAATGGTTTTTAATAAGGGAATAAATGTGTGCTCGAGAGGTTTTTATCACTCTGTTTAATACCGCTTAGAGTCTGGGTGCTGATAATTACCCGAGCCGGAGGCGAGGGTAATTATCAGTACTCAGACTCTAAGCGGTATTGAACAGAGTGATAAATACCGACCGAGCACATATTTATTCCCATTCATAAATACCTTATCCGTAAAAAAAATATCAAATAATTCGTTCAAAAAATCCCGATTTTGTTCAACAAGTTCACTTCATGCTTTTTGAAACATCCCTCTAGCAAAATAATGGAGTGTTCAGCTGGCGAGTAAGATGTAAACAACCCTTTTAAGGAGATTAACGCGCGAGTAACATGTTCTGCGCGATGTCACGCAGAACGCACCTGGGGCGTTGCGTTTTGAATTTAGAACTATAAAATTCTGACTCGCATGTAGTGTTGCGCATGCCTACGTGATGATTGTGAACGTTCAACCAATGAAACATTAAGAGGCACTGGATTTTTAGGAGTTCACATTTTATTGGGACACTGGAAAAGTGTTTAAGACTAGCCATGTCTTTATCATCCGTTTAAGACCGGCCACGTGACGGGCTCTCGACCAATAAGAATGCGTAAACTGTCTTAGGTATTTATGAATGTAATTTAAACGCAATTCAGCTTTTGGCCGCCATGGTTTAGATGAAATAAACCATTTCAAATCAAATCAAATCAAACTTTTCATTTTGTGGTGATTTCAAAAGAGAAAACCCCTAAACTCGCCTGCAAATAGAGGGATTCCCGATTTGGTTTACTGAACATGGAGTGTGGTTTATGCGATTCAAGGTAAAACTTGCCACCAATAGCACAGTGCCATACAGTTTACAATGGGGAAGTCGAAGATTTGGTGCGCTGCAATTAATTGCCAAAATAGCCCCCCAAAAACACCACAACTGTCATTCTACCGTTTTCCAAAAGACAGTGAGGTGGTAAGGCAAAAGCTTTTGGTTAAAAAATATTGATAAAAGTCCTGGTAAAGTAAGGATAGGATTTCAATTTGTTGTGTATATATGGCGCCAACCGAAGGGGAAAATTAATGCATGTTGCTATGGACAGGATAGAATGGACGAGCTTGTCCCTAAGTTGTGACCTGCCGACTGCGAGAATGAGATGAGGGGTCTATTTTATTGAATTTGCAGGACTAATAATGGAGACCAGTCGTGAGTGTGCCCATGCTAGGCCTGATGAGCAGAGTACTAGAATGAATGGACCTAGCTTTTTAGATAAATTAAAAATAGGAAATATGCTCCTACTCCTAGTCATGCAGTAGGGTTTTTAGGTGAAATTTTATAGTGCTCCCTACTTCATCAAAAATTACATCATTGGAAAGGTCACTTCAAAATGGAGGACTTCAGACTTTGTTTGAAGAAAATCGGACTTTCTGTTCTAAAGATATGAATTTTTTAAAGTTTTAAAAATGTGGGTTTTTTTCTCGGATGGCCAATTGCATTATGATATAGGGAAGGAAGTGGCCCCATTTTGCAGTAAATTTAGTAGAAAAAACTAAGAAAAGGTTGAATATCTTCAGAACAATTTATCCGATTCCCACCAAATTTCAACATTTGATAAGCATACAAATGGCCACAATTTCTTTTTTTTTTAACTTCTAGATTCTAACCGTTGCCATGGAAACCCAACATTTATGTATTATTCGCAATATATTATTACTAGTTAGCTGCCATTTACTAGACATCACTTTACATCCAGCACCCTGTGCACAAATCCCAGGCCATGGACTGGTCTGAAAAATTCCAAGTGATTTTTCACTAATTTTCAGTAAATGCATCAATATTTTCCTTGCTATATGAATTTTAAGGAAATGTTATTCTGCTGATAGCTGCTGTGTTAGGTCACAGTAGGGAAAATAAGTGTTGTCCATTAGGCCTATAGACCTGCAATGCCATGGAACTTTTCCCTTCATATAAATACCATTATCATTTTAATTTAAGGCCTAGGCCTACATCCTGTTGTAACCTGCTTGCTAGCTAAGTGTGTGCTCCTAATCTGCAAATTTCTGTTTTATCTTTATGGTCTAGTTAAATACCGGGGATAGAACTAGTAATAGTAAGCCCTATTAATTGATGAAAATATGAATGAATCATGTATATGCCTTTTTTTTCTTTGGTCACAGATCAGCGAAGTGGGTGCAAGCCAAAAGGCGAGATGATTTGCGGGACAAGTCAGCAGACTACCTCAATAGAAACTGTAGAATATGTTCAGAACATTTTGAGAAATCTCAAATCCTGTGTGGAAGGCTAGTGTGGAATGCTATACCCACTTTGTTTAACATTCCTAACCCACCACCAAGCGTTTCTCTGAAGCGCAAACGACCAAGTAGGGACACTAGTACCAGCAGTACAGAAACGAGATGTAAAGGTATGAAATCAGAGATATTGAAGTCCATTCAAATGTATAAATGAAATGCCGGAAGTGTCCAAGGAAGCTTCAATCCCATCATTATTACAAAATGTTGGGCCTACATACACAAGTGTTTACATGAAAGTGTGTGGGCCTTTGGATGCACACTGAATACTGCATGGACAAAAACAGTTCCTAAATGGTTGACTGTTAAAAACTCACTTCTTCATCTAGAAGCATATTTCTCAAATCTCTTGTAACATGCCCAGGCATGAAGTGTTTCAGATTTTGATTTGTCTGAAATCACAATTTTTAGACATTTAGTCAACATTCAGATTTTTTCAATCGATTGAAGAAAAACCACATTTTACAGTATCAATGGTTGCTTCTCTAATGATATCATCTTTCTTGAATTTTGTATTAAATGGATCTTGTGGATCTATAATGTTCAGCAGGTTTTGCTTAAGTCCCTTGTATTGTTATAATTTAATATTTTAGATAGCAGTATGGCTACGCATCCTGAGGGAGACCACACTTATGCAAAGATCAAACCCACTGCCAGTGAAGTTTCTGAACCAAAAGAGCCAAGCAGTGTGTACAATGATGACAATGCAGACCCAGATTCTGATGTTCAAAAACAGCCTACACAAAATGAACCTGGTAAGGAAAGTCTTTAATTTCTCTGTTTATTGCCAAAGAAAACATAACTGCACATGAACTGTTTGCAAGAAGAATTGTTGACCATCTCCCACAATGCAGGGGGAGAATGGACTCTCTGCAGCAAGCTCTTGGTGGTATATTGCATTGTGAATATCCTGAATTCACTCCTGTGGGACCCAAGTGTGGGCACTTGGATTGAAATTATGTGCCTTATTATGTGCAGTAAAACATCCTTTTTAAAATGATTTTTTTTACTTTTGTCTTTGTAGAGAGTGCACAAGCTTCTGCAGGCACTTCAAAGGCTGCTACAACCAGCAAAGATCAGGTTAAGTCTACAGAAAGGGTCAAAATACACAGACTAAGAAATAAAGTAAAACACCTAAAGGCTAATCTAGAAAAGATACCCAAACAATGTGGTTCAGTCAAAAACATCATACAAGATGCTTCTAAATTCTTAGATGAAACTGCCTTGCATTTCTTTGCAAGTCAGCTTCGAATTGGGAAAAGGAGAATGAAAGGTAGACGATATACAAGTAATGAGAAACTTATGGCCTTTGCTTTGCACTACCAGAGCCCTGCAGCATACAGGTTTTGTCACAAGATTAAGCTTCTTGCCTTACCAAGTGAACGGTCCTTAAGAAGATGGTTAGAGAGAGTACAAGTTCAACCAGGGTTTAATGACACTAGTTTTGAAATCCTGAAGCAGAAGGCTGAGACCATGTCCGAAAGAGAGAGGGTTTGTGTTTTAACACTGGATGAGATGAGCCTAAAGGCTGGGCTGTATTATGACTTGCATAAGGATGTCATAGAAGGAATGGAGGACTTTGGGTCACTTGGTAGGACAAAAAACTTGGCAACTCAAGCACTTGTATTTATGGTAAGGGGCCTCAGCTCAAAGTGGAAGCAACCTGTGGGGTACTTCCTATCCAATGGAGCTACCCCAGGTAACACACAGGTGTTGTTATTGGAATGTTTGCAAAAAGTGCAGGATGCGGGTTTTATAGTGAAAGTTGTTATCGGTGACCAGGGCTCTACCAATCAAAAGATGTTTAAAGAACTGAATGTTTGTGCAGACAAACCTTACATTGAGTTAAAATCTGAGGATGGACGTACAAACAAAGTCTTCTTCATGTTCGACCCCCCATATCTTCTAAAAAATGTTCGAAACAATTTGAAGAGACACATCTTTGTAGTGGAGGGACATGAAGTAAAGTGGAACTATATTGTTGAGTTCTACAAGCATGATTCCACTCTTCCCTTGAGGATGGCACCAAAGCTGAAATCAAAGCACATAGAACTCCCTCCATTTGCCAATATGAGGGTTAACCTTGCAGCACAAGTCATGAGCCACAGTGTGGCATCTGGTATCTTAAAATATGCATCCGTGGGAAAATTACCCTCGGAAGCTGTGTACACAGCTCAGTTTTTGGAGCGTATGGATCACCTATTTGATTCTTTCAATGCTAGATCTTTAAAGTGTACAAAAGTATACAGAAGAGGAGTAAGAGTTGGGTCGCCCCATGTGCAGTTTTGGAAAGATTGCATACAATGGATCAAGAAATGGAAAATCAAGGATGGGTCAACAGAAAGAGTTGCCTGTTTTAGTGGGTGGGTTCTGACCATAAGTGCTGTTGTCCAGTTGTTTGATGAACTTACTACCAGCGGCCTGTTCAGATTCCTGTTCACAAACAGGTTGAATCAGGACTGTCTAGAAAATCTGTTCTCTATCATAAGGGGTAGGGGAGGACATAGAGATAACCCTTCGGCAAATGAGTTCAGGGCTGCCTTGAAGCAAGTAATGTGTAGTAAGATGATGGTGCCTTTGGGACGTCAAAACTGTCAGGAAGATGGCTCAGTTTTCTTCAATTTCACAGTGTCAGGTGCCAGTCACTCTGAAAATAGGAACGTGGCATCATTGGAGCAATCTGATAGTGTGTTTCAAGGTTTATGTGATGACCTAAGTGAAAGTTCAGACCAACTTCAAATGAACGCCGTTGTGTATGTTGCAGGATATTTGGCCAAAAAAACACTAGCAAAGCACAATTGTCAAACATGTAAAAATGCATTGCTGAATGAAATAAATGTCATGGTAGATCAATCTCAACTATTGACCAGCTTTAAAGCATACAGCAGTCACCAGTCCGACTTTGGAGGTTTGACAGTGCCTAGTGAAAATCTTGTCAAATTTGTTGAGGTGTGTGAGAAAGTGTTTGTCAAATGTTTTAACAACTTCTTTCACATCAAACACATTGGGAAACGAATTGTGGACAGAATTCTTGCAGTTACAGGTAAAACTGTCTGTTTGAGTTTGTGTCAAAGAGATCAAGAAATTAAATTTGTCTCATTTCTTGTAAGATTCAGATTGCATGCTGCAGTGAAGTTCTACAACAAGGACTTGACCAAAAGAAAGACTGACCAAAAAGGAAAGAGAAAAAACAGAAAGTTGATCAAAATATCCCATGTGTCTGCATAGTTTGCCACTTGTCCAATTACTGAAGAAAACAGGCACCGATGTAAATGATGCCCAAAATTTCATGCAAAATGACAACAATCTCTCAAAAGAGATATCCTTCATAGTGATTAGTTGATTGATTAAAATTCAACTGTTGAGGCCTACCATTGTTCAATGAAAACGAAATACTTATGACAGAGCAACTGAATTTGTTTAAGAGGATTTCGTATTTAAAAGTTTTCATTGATCATTTACAATGAAAAATTGATATTGCATATTCATTTGTAGAATATATGTATGTTATTTATAAGAGTATTTAAAGTTGATCAAAACATTCCATATGTCTGCATTTGCAATTTGCCCATTTGCTGAAGAAAATAAGCACAAATGTAAATTATCTTTTGATGCCCAAAGGTTCATTACACAATCTCCAAACAGCTATCCTTTATATTGATTGCTTGCTTGATTTCAAAATCCAACTGCAAAGACCCACCATTTATCAAAAACAAAAGGAATGAACAGTTATGACACAGGAACTTTAATTGCTCGGGAGGCTTTTGTAATTAACATTACCGGTATTCATGAAGTATTTAAAGTGAAATATCCCTATAATTATTGTATTATTTATTGATTATATTTATGAAGATTGATTTAAGAAAGATATGTAATATAAGAAAAAAATGTGGAGGTTTTGGAAATTACTTGTTATTGATTATTTATGTGAAGTATTTAATGAAATAAAAACAGTTGACAGAAGTTTGGTCACGTTTTCAGGTCTTTGACTGATTTTCTTTTCATTTTTATCACTTCCTTCATTTTATTTACAAATCATCCAACTGTTACAAGAATTTCTCATCATAAAAATAAAAGGGCTATTTTCTTTGAGGATAGATTCCTCATTTTAAAAACAAATGTACTTCAATGAAAAACGTTAAAATGGATGTATACAATCTGAAAACAGAGGAGTGTGATATCACAATTGATCTTGGTTCCATTTCAACTTCAGAAAAATATAGTTGAAATGATATGGTTGGATTTACTTCCTCTCATCCCCTCAATAACGAAATGTATTGTGACGTATAAACATGACAAAATCTTCATCTGCTGCTTTTATCATGTCATTCATTGCTTTCTTTTTTGGATTCATTTCTCGTTGTATTTGTCTTTAACGGTTATTTTGTCATATAGTTCACGCGCACGTTCTGCATAGCCGAGAGCACGTTTACTTACCTACCGTAAGCGGCGCCCTTTCCCATAGCGCATTTTGATGACGTCATGGCGTTTCATAGGTCACCGTACAATTAGATACGCGCTGTCCTATCTTCCCCTCTCTAGTATCTTTGATACATTTCACAGGGACGGGCATACGCGTAGTGTGCCTGCTATTTGGATTTGTGCACAAATGGCGCCGTTTGTTTACATTCAGTGTATGTATTAAATAGCTACGTACGTGGATCCATCGGGGTTTTCTCTCTAAAGTCTTCCACAGTGGTATTCTCCGTTAATTAGTCTTTCCAATGGTACATGTACCGGTACTTCACTTGATTTGGAGTAAACTTTCCAAGATGACAAAAAATCCCAAGAAACGTGAATGTTAATTTAGTTCATATTGAGACACCGATAAACGTCACAGCCAAAGGTAATTTTTCGGAGGTGTTTTCTCATCAAGTGTCTTTCCGAAATGTTCACAGTCCTAGACAGTCATCATAGACGTACAGAAAGCGGCATCCTGTTCAATGACGTTTCTGACCACTTACCAATTTATCAGATATTTTCCTTTAATATTAGAGGAACTGATAAACAAAATGCAGGTCGATTATACAGACACATTACAGCAGATAGATTGGAAAGGTTCAAAATGGATTTAAACAACGCAAATTGGAATATCACTTGTACGGATAATCCTAATCATATTTTTGATAATTTTCATTCGGACTTTTTAAAGATATTTCAAGATAACTTTCCCCTAAAGAAAACCAAGCCCTCTAAGAAACTCAAATTATGGATGACGGATGGAATCTTGAATTCAATTAATCATAAAAATAAACTATACAAAAAATATTTTAAAACCCAACTAGTAACTATTTTGACAAATACAAGATTTTCCGTAACAAGTTAAATGCCATCATCAAGATTACTAAAGCAAAATTTTATAAAGATAAGTTTCAAAAAGTAAAAAGTAATGCTAAAAAAACATGGTGTATAATTAACTCATTATTAAACAAAAATAATCATAAAAAGTACCCTTCTGAATTCAATATACGTGGGAACCATACAAATAACACCAAAGATATTTCAAATGCTTTTAATGACTACTTTACTCAAATAGGCCCTTCTCTCAATCGAAATCTTCCTCAAGCAAATGCTAGTTATGAGAATTACTTGACTGATCCTAATGAAAATTCCATTTTCTTTAATCCAATATCAAAAACAGAAATTCATGAAATTGTTTCCAAATCTAAAAACAATAAGTCTCCTGGCTTGGATGGTGTCAAACCAGGGTTAATCAAATCTGTCATAACCAATATAAGTGATCCCCTGTGTCACATTTTTAATTTATCTCTATCTAAAGGGGTTTTCCCAGATAAATTGAAAATTGCCAAAGTCACTCCTATATTTAAAAAAGAAAACCCCGCTGAGCTTGGTAACTATAGACCAATTTCGGTACTATCGTGTTTTTCCAAGATTCTTGAAAGACTTGTGTACAATGTTTTAATAACCAAAAACACGTAGTCTTGCACGAAATAATGCCTCGTGTAGGCAAGGAAAGTGCTGCAGCTCAACCGTCCATGCGGATGTGCCAATGACGGGGCCCCTCCACGGGTAGCAAGACCGAGCGGGACCATATCGTGAAGTCGCTCAGCCGAAGCGAGCAGACGTAAGTTCGCAGGTATGCGACATCCCCCCGGGGCTGACAAGCTTACCCCGGGAAGGGACCGCCGTCCCCTAAACCTATTTGCTCATAAAGCAGTTGATAAAAAATTATAGTCCTTTTTCTGTCGATTTAATGTTATATCTCCAATATCAAAAACTTATTTGTAATAAACAAGTACCAAGTGGTGCAACCCACGGCGGCCGGGCAACATGTGTAGATGGTTATACGGCACTGTCCGTGCACCCGGGCCATACTGCAATTTTTCCCCAAACGACATCTGCATGAGGATGTACGTTATGGCGTTTTGGACTTTACTTCTCTTATAAACGTGAGAAAAAAAAATATAAAATTAGAAAAAAGAAACGAAATTCGGACTTTATTTCCCTTTAAAAAAAACTCCAACAGTCCAAAGCGTCAGATTAGAAAAGAAAAAACAGCGACTTGAACCCACAACACCGCGAGGATCCCTCACCGTACAAAATCACGACCCTACCAACTGAGCTATCGCACTGCTTGACAAATTCTGGAGATTCATGGTAATGGTAATAATACTACGCACGTATCATAAAAGTATTGTAGAGGACGCTCAAAAACCACGTAAATGGATGTAGTTTGGGAAAAGAACATTCACGGCTATACCGGTACCTAGAGAGTACAGAAAACGAAAAGAAATGGGGTGTGATCTGATATGCAAAAAAGTGTTTGCAAAACTAGTCTTCGAATGCAAAGCTGTAATACAAAACCGGTTTTCGAATGCAAGGTTGTAATACAGAGTTGTTTAAATACAGAGTTGTTTAAATACAATATATGGCCCAGTAAAGTGTCCACCAACCAACCAGCCAACCAACCAACCCACCAACCAACCAACTAACATAAGCAGCTCAAGCCCACGGCGTGTTTCACACCGCTGTGGGAAAAAGTGATTGAAAAGACATCCTCTGGTGAGCTGTTTTTATGCGAAACAAGACTTGATACAATTCGGCCACAAGAGGGCGTGTTATACGAGCTAACGCATGGACATGCGCACAAACCTAATGTCGCTCTGAAAACAGCGGTGTACTATCCCTTCATTCATGCCTTTTAACAAACCATTATGACCTCACCCAATGCAGTTTGAATACAAACCTATGTATAAACCTTCAACAGCAACAACAGAACAAAGTGTGTTGATTATCACTGGTCAATCAGGTGATAATCATGAATTCTTGTGTTTGACGTTTTGACCTTGAGTATGAATACAGTCTCGTTCAGAAAATCACAAGGTGGATTGATATGGTTCTTGACTTATGGTACAATTCTTGCTTTGAGGATTTGAGACCATGGAAGGGGGTTACCGATAAGGTGCAAATTAACACCTTATCTCAATACATTAATTAAGCCACTTTCCACTGGACATATGAAATCCAACCCACTGAAGAAATCTTGGCACCACCATAGACCAAGATAGACGGCCATTTAAAACCTCTCAAAAACATAGTTCAACTTGATTCTGTAACACCTGTTCCCTTCAATTGTGTCTGGGCAGTTTACACCAGAGCAAGATTAAGTTACCTTTGACACCTAGATGTGGGTCGCAGTTCACAATTAGTAGTTTCAGAAATTTCTAATTCTGTAACATGACAATTGTTCTGATATATAATTTTCTATATTTTGTCCAGTAAAAACCATAGCCATGTGAACCCAGATCAGCATAATTATGCAACATATTTTGGTGTTCATCTTTTGAAATCCGACACTGTTTTTTTAATAGCATTTGGGTGTCTTTGAGTGAATTTTTCTAGTTTCATTAGAATTTTTTTAAATTTATTTTGGACATGAAATAACAGTAGCAATGTTGGAAAAAGATAAAAATTTCTAAGGTTACTGAAGAGAAATGATGAGTCCATAAAGTTCCACAGGGTCCGTGGGATTGCGCCCTCCTGTGAACACCTGATAAAGGATGTCAAGGCAGCCATCATAAAAGACTGAATCTGCCTCTAAGAATAGACAGTTTGCCGATGGGGCAGTGTCATATGGTGGACATTTTAATTGTTTCTCCTCAGGGTTTACATGTCCGTCTAATTAAATTAAAGGGAATATACATCATTTGCTTTTGCTGTAATTTTCAGAAATGGATGGAATTAGGGGGTTGGAAATATAAAGCAAATATAGTTACACTGACTTTTTGGAGGTTTTGGGTTCGAAAATGCTATAAAAACCAAGAAAAACGATCATTTTCCTGTAGTCTGGTTCCCCGACTCCATATAAGAATAAACAGAGCAGTTTACATACATTGGGGAATTGTAAGGTCAGGGAACCAGTCTAGCTGGCTCGTACCCGTTCATAGGTTTGTTATCGATTGCAAACAAGTGCAATGGTCAATTGGGGCCAGTATTTGAAAAAAAGCCAGTTGTTTCCAACGCTGATCGGCCGATCAGCGTTGGAAATTGATACAAAAATACCACTATTTCTTGAAAATGACAGTATACCAGGTGCCATAATTTTACAGGATGCTTTAGACTATCATTTACTAACATCCTATTAAGATATTTCGCAAAAAACTTGGTAGTTTTATTTTTTGATGTTTGCAAATGTTGTATATTCCCTTTAATGTTTTAAACAAATTGTTCCTGTTAACTTTAACAAAAGAGCCGCTGTGTAAGGAGGACAGGCAACCTCCTTTGTACGAGTTGTTAAGAGCGGCAATGCAACTGATTAATCCTAGTGAGCTGGCCTTACTGCACTGGAGATTAAGACAATAGAGTAGTAGAAGTAGTAGATGAAAATGATTAAAAAAAACAACAACAAAGTTTATGGGTGTATGTTAAAGAACTGTATTGAACCGGTATCAGATGGCTTGTTAAGTTCCTAAATACCGTAACAGAAAAATGCACCTGTTAAGTCATCTTCAACATGGCACTGAGTGCTTGTCTTCAAATCCCCAGTCATATGAATCATGCACCCCCAACCCCTGCAGCGTGTTGCCTCACTGATCAGGAACCCACCCTGTCACTTTACATGACAGATCCTTGTCTGCAAGCCTCAATCCTGAATCTTCCAATACCATTCAATCAACACTCTGCTGTGTAATGGCCGTTGATATGCTACCTAACTGGAGTCCAGTCAAATAGATTTGTGCCACAATCTGTTTTGTTTGGGGGGGGGGCAACATTGGTACTCATTCACCAAGACATTTGCCACCGAGTAAAGCAGTTGAGATGTCTGACAGTTCCTGTCCCCCAAACTGACTAAGAGAGGCCACTGTACTTATACTGCCAACGACAGTGACAATAAATAGTTCTAGAAACACGTGCAATCAGTATTTCAAATGTTTCTAGATAATTTAAGGGCATTTGATTCAACTGTCGATTCCAAATTCTTGCTGCCTTTTCCTTGAGAATATGCATTGCCCAACTTCTTGGGGGTGATGAGTATAATTGTTCACATGAAATGATGGCAGACTTTGGAATTCCACACATCACAATCAATCCACTTCACTGGACTCGGTATTACATGCAAATGCCAAGAATTTTCACCATAACATTCCATTTGCAATTTGTACTTTTTGGAAGCAGCATACTGAGCTTGAAAGCCTTTGTAGCTGTGTGGAAACTCAAGTTTAATGCCCTTATACAGGGTGGGTTAAAAAAAGCGGAACCCGAACACCCAGAAATATATTTCATATTTTAAAAATTATGTAGCACCAAAAATAATAATGACTGGAAAGCCAATTTCATAAGCTACTTTTAGATGAAAAAAATAACTGAAATTGCTCAATCCGTTGAAAGAATATCTCCATTTAACCCTAAAAGGGCCGGGGGGGGGCCGGATCTGCCCCCCCCCCAACTTTTTCCGCAATAGCTTTGAAATTTTTTTTTTCGCAACCCAAGCCGTTATGACTTCTTAGCCTCGAGCCTCGTGCATCTTTTGATACCAAAAACCTAAAAATTGGACCACGGGTTGCTGCGCAGCGAAAATTTTTCTGGCACTACGTGCCGTGAAAACTGAATTTTCCCGTATACGTCGTGTACACAGAGCAGAATTACCATTTGTAAATATGAATAATTAATTAGCCGTAATTCCAAAACCCTTTGACCAATAGTCACGAAATTTCTTGGGTACGTTTATGATGAGTTGCCCTTTGCACATACCCAGTTTCAAAATTTTTCGTCACTCGATGGCCGAGATCTTGGGGGGGGGGGAGGGCGGAATATCTTTATTAACAAGTCTGGTCAGGCAAACAATATGATTTTTTTTTTTTACAGACAGGCCTTCACAAGGACTTTGATGAATATTTTTAAACTGAGGTTTTATCGCTGGCAGGCGCGGTTCTAGAACCAATATTTTGGGGGGGCTAGCACGGTGGATCCAGAATTTTTTCAGGGAGGCGTGCTGAAATGTTGACCGGTTATTTTTTCCAGACACTTAGGCCTCCGAGAAAATCAATAGGTGGGGGCTCATGCCATATTTTCAATGGGGAGCGCCAATACAATCATAAAATCATTCACACTATATTAACTAATGCACCCTTGTCACGACTATTTCTTTAGGGGGAGACCGTTCGCATGTACATCACAATCCTTCTTTTTGCTAATGCAATTTTTTTTTTTACGGAATTTATTTTGGGGGGGCTAGACAAAATTTTTGGGGGGGCTACAGCCCCCCCCTAGCCCCCCCGTAGAACCGCGCCTGATCGCTGGTGATGTTTGAAGACAATTGTGACGATGATTCTTGAAATCGCATTATTGGACGAAAGAGGTTTTAGGGTCAGTGTGTCTAAATGGTGATATTATTTGAATGGATTAAGCAATTTCAGTAATTTTTTCATCTAAAAGTAGCGTATGAAATTGGTTTTTCATTCATTATTATTTTTGGTGCTACATACTTTTTTAAATATGAAATATATTTTTGAGGGTTTGTGTTCCGCTTTTTTTGACTCAACCTGTAGCAGTTAATCAGCCACTGAGGTCACATACTTTTTACATGATGTGCTTAAATTGTGTCTGCCTGCTAGGAGGGGAGGGGGGTTTCATATGATTGTGACATGTGCTCAAATCTGTGAAGGAATGTGTCAATGTGTACATATACTAATGTACAAAACAACTTTGTTAATTGGGATGATTCCAAACACTTAATCACTTTCAATTTGTCCTTTCTTTTCTGCCATCTTTAACCAGTTTACGTCGGATGACGTGTATACATGCAAAGGTTTTGCGGTAATGGGAACGGAAAACAGATAAACATGCAATGAGTGAGGCTCTCAGCGAGCAAGGCTGGAAATATCAGGATGTGCTACACACAGATGGCGGCCTGAACCCGTCTGGCATCGAGGTTCCTGGAAACAATCCTATGCCTGAGTCCGGTCCATGTCAAAATAATCCCGGCTCAGTGGTTAAAATAGGTGGAACTGAGAAGCTATCATATATGTAGCTTTTGATACACTTAAAAACGTATAAACAGTGATGTCATTGAACCACAACTGAAAGTTGCAAAATTCCTCTTTCCTGATCAAAGTCCAAACCTACATCCAGCATCCCTGGTGTAATCAGAAGTGTGGGTCATTTTAATTATAAAAGCATATTAATTATGATAGAAAATCACTTGATTCAATTAATATGATCATTTGTTTTGGCTGGGGAAAAAAAATATAGTGAAAGAACTTGAACTATTCTCATTTCTTGAGTGTCATGATCAAAGCACTATTTGACAGCAAGACCATACATCTGGAATAGACACATTACCCAATTTGCAAGCACTATTTAAACTAAAAAGCAGCAAGCAAGAGAGAAAGACGAGGGGAAAATGCACTTCTCCTCTGAAATTGCATGATCATACTTTATGCTATCTTTTGATGTTCAACTTCTACGAACAATCTACAACAAAGTGTGACTGTCCATCTATGCTATTTTGTTACTGCAGAACCTATATGCAACAAGGCAACATCTGCATTTTCTGCATGTACAGACTAGCCGCTAAATAGCTTGCGTGATAGATAAAACATTCCATGTGCTTGGTAATAATTAACCTATCACATTACTACAGCCACTCATCAACGTGGCCACATTCTGGATCTTCTGATCACACGTTCTGATGATGATAATCTACTCTCTAACATTCATATGGAGGAAGGAATCTCAGACTACTTTGCAATGTTTTTTAGTCTACCCTTCCAAAAGCCAACTATGCCCACGAAAACTGTTGTCTCTAGGAAACTTCGTTCAATCGATGTGAATGTTTTCTCCAACGATATCCATGCTCATCGGCTTGCCAAATCATTCTCTGAGGTAGATGTGAATACTGGAGTCGAATTGTACAACACCACTCTGCGTCACATCTTGAATAAGCATGCACCCGCTACAACAAGAACTGTTAAACTTCGTCCCAACACCAGCTGGTATAGCAACGTAGTTTATGAGGCAATTCGCAAGCGAAGACTTCTGGAACGTAAGTGGCAAAATGCAAGACTTGAAATTGATCGCCAAATTTACTGTCAACAACGACAACATACCATATCTCTGATTCGTTCAGCTAAACGTAAGCACTACTGCCGAATTGTTGAGAAGTGCTCTGGTGATCAGAAGCAGCTCTTCAGTGTGGTAAATCAACTGCCCAAAAAGAATATGGTTTCATCATTGCCCTCACATGACTGTGAATTATCCCTTGCAAATCGACTCGGCCAGTTTTTCACATCAAAGGTGTTAACGATTCGGAACAGTCTGATGCTCACTCCAGTGTCTCCTCGGACTGTTTTACTGCAACCACCTCCATCGTTGACATTGCCACTTCTCAAGTCAACCTCTCCTGAGGAAATTAGAGCACTCCTCGCAAAAGCACCAACAAAATCATGCGAGTTAGATCCCATACCCACGTCACTTCTAAAGCAATGTGATGAAGCCATCATACCTGCCATTGCAAACATTGTTAATCAAAGTCTGCAATGTGGTGTTGTACCTTCATCAATGAAATGTGCTCTTGTACGACCGCTCCTAAAGAAGCTGAATCTGGACGTGGACAATCTGAGCAACTATCGCCCTGTGTCAAATCATATGTACATCTCCAAACTGCTTGAACGTGTTGCTTTCTCCAGACTTTCAGTGTTTCTCTGTACGAACAACCTTCTGGATAACCGCCAGTCTGCTTATCGCCAGCATCACAGCGTTGAGACACTTCTTGCTCACTTGTCCACCACATTCTTCAGCAGTTTGACAGGGGCAGAGTTACTGCCACCGTGCTGTTAGATTTGTCATCTGCCTTTGACACAGTAGATCATAACATTCTCATAAATCGATTATCTGCTCTCGGTGTCACAGGCACAGCTCTACAATGGTTCCAATCGTATCTCACTGATCGTCATCAATCAGTGTGCATCAACAACATAAAATCTTCTCCGACTCTTCTTGCTTGTGGTGTCCCGCAGGGGTCTGTCGGTGGTCCTTTGCTGTTCTCTAACTACACCAGTCCAATCGGCAAAATAATCCAGAGACATGGCATCCAGTATCATTGTTATGCAGATGACTTACAACTCTACGTGTCCTTTGATCCGGTACAATCCAGTACATCATCTGCCATCGCCAACCTTGAAGCATGTATTGATGAGATAAGAACATGGACAACTGCCAATACTCTGAAGCTGAATGATGCAAAATCAGACTTCATCTTATTTGGCTCCAAGCATAATCTCAATAAAATCAACATCTCATCAATACGGATCGGTTCTGCTGACATCACCCCTTCGCTCACATGCCGCAACCTTGGAGTGATTTTTGATTCCCAGCTGACATTCAACGACCATATCTCCAGCATATCCAAATCAGTCAGATTTCATCTGCGCAATCTTGGATTTATTCGCCGATATTTGAACCGTACAGCGACTGAACAACTTGTTCATGCATTGATTTCATCTCGTCTGGATTTCTGCAATTCACTCCTCTACAACATTCCGCAATATCAACTAAACAGGCTCCAGCGACTTCAGAACGCTGCAGCTAGATTAGTTACGCTGACCAAGCACTCCGGACATATCAGCCCAGTGCTGAGGTCTCTTCACTGGTTGCCCATATGTGATCGGATATCATTCAAGATTTTGCTGCTGGCTTCCAATACACTTAGTGGACTGGCACCAGAGTACCTCATTGATGCCTTACCGAGATACTTACCTGCATGGAACCTGCGCTCTTTGGAATTGATCAAACTTGTTGTCCCTCGCACCCATCGTTCATGGGGTACTCGTGCATTCCAACACTCTGCAGCATCCCTTTGGAACAATCTTCCTTTACACATAAGTTCAGCGGACTCAATTAACCAGTTCAAGAGAGCACTTAAGACTCATTTATTTGCTAAGTAATACTTGTCACATTAGAATTGTCATTGATTTTGGGATCAGACTAAATCTGCTATTCTGTTATGATCATTTTATTCGTTCGATGTGTCCAATTGTTTTTATTGGCAAATTGTATATTTTATACAATATATCAATTTTATGTGTGTTTGTATAATGCTTATATATGTGTATTTATTTATTTTTTAAAAAATTTTTTTTTAAGATGCTTTAGATGTATATGATTTGTTTCTTCCCATATGATTCCTTACTGTAAAAATTGCAGTTTTTCTCTGTTTTTAAAGGGGGTGCATATATAGTTTTTCCTAAGTAATATCTGTCATATGTTTTTGGTTTCATCACTAGCATTTTGCTTGTCCTGATATATTTTCAATTCTTTTGGTCAATGTCTCTATGGGTTGGTAATTTGTATGTGTATAATATTTGTATAGTCGTGTTCCCTAACGTGGCGCACTTCGAAGCCTACCCGACTTTCCTCGTGTAGTGTTGCCAAACCTCTTTGTTGACAAACCTCAAATTCATGCAGTAAAACACTAGTACTTTTACCTTATTAATGCTTGCTATTTAACCTCTATGAACAATTTCAGTTTCATAAAATTTAATCCGAAATTCAAAAACGGTGGCGTCCGGAAATTGGGCACAAATTGGCGGAGTGTTCCCCAACGTGGCGCACTTGAATAAATCTCGGAAAATTCCAATTTAACATTTAAGAATTTCTGTAAACTTGATAAATTCTGATAAAAAATTATTACCTCTACTTACATGCCCAGCCAAATGTTTGTCAGAAAATTATTTTCTTATTTTTCGGGGCATTTTTAAAGGGTTCACTTTGCACTTGAAAATAAAATCGGAAAATCACGCCAAAATAAATTTTTCTTCTAACTTTGTTACGGGTAAATAAACTCGCAATTTATGAAGAGGAGTGTTTAGAACTTGATAAAATTTCACTTTCTTGGAAATTTCAGTTAAAACTTTTGCTCTAGGTTGGCGCTACAGGCGAAAAATCAAAGTGCGCCACGTTAGGGGCCACGCCACGTTAGGGTACATCAACAATATGTGTATATAATGTGTGTATTTTTTGGATACTTTTATATTTTTTGGACTGTGCGTTTATCAAGTTTTTCTATTTTACTATTTTTATCTTTGACATTTTTATTTCTTGTATCGACTTTTTCAAACATTTTAACGTTACAGTTACTCTTTTTTTAAAAATATTTATCATGCTATAGAATCAGTTTATTTTTTTTAAACTTGTAAAGCGCCTTGAGCGTCTTTTTTAGACGGATTTTGGCGCTATATAAATGTTCTCTATTATTATTATCATGTTGGAATTGCATCAATGCAGCTTGTGAAATATTGTCCAATTACATGATATACCGATGGATGCGGAACGCGCAAAATCTGAGACAAACAAACTTAACGTACAAAATTCCATTCGTGGCCAACTCGCAAACAGCGATAGATCAATTGTTACACTATAACAGGGTAGGATTTCCATTTACACAAATCTGTAGCCCATACGACGGACTCGTATTCAAGTCACCAAACATCAAGTCCGAGCTTGAGTCACCTCTTCCGAGTCCAGAGTCATCTAGGTGAAGTCCGAGTCATGAGTCACAAAGGTCGAGTCTGAGTCACAAGTCACCTTTAATATTTACGGGAAATAAATTTGTAGGTACAGGTGAAACCTAACAATGTAAATGATTAAATTGTTCACAGCTTTTCTCTCATTTATTACAGGTCAAAAAAGCAAGGCACTAGTGTCTGGAAAGGATAATCTGGGACCAAACACTATCAAACTTGCATTGACGCAATATCAAGTTGACGATGGGGTACATTTTTCGATACATTGATTTCCCAAATCAATATCGGAAACAAGCCAGCTGCATGCAATGTGTATGTTCAGTACTTAGATGCATTTCTTCTGCTAGGCACAGACTGTACGCTTGCTCAGGAGAGGATTGTCTTCAAAATAATTCATAATTAAATTGTTGACAAAAATTTTGGTCAAGTCTCGAGTCACACAGGCAGTGTTGGAGTCGAGTCCTCAAATCCAAGTACAGGGTACTCCAAGTACTTTAGGGGCGAGTCCCGGGCCGAGTCCAAGTATACTGAGAAGATCGAGTCAGAGTCCAAAGCACCGAGTACGAGTACATTAAAGGCTGAGTACTGGGCCAAGTCAGAGTACCCAAGTCTGTGTCCGAGTCCGAGTACAATACCATAATATTTAAAAATCCTGAAATGGCCTTACTGGTAACTATGAAGTGGCGAGTGGACATAAGAAGCATGCGCTTGGGCTACTCCCAATTCACGAATCCTCAGAGCTTCAACTTTGAATGTTAGTACCATTGGGGAGGTTGGAACTAGACTAGGAAAAACATTCCTTGTACCCAGCACACGGTATAAGGCTGTATTACAGACTGCAACCATGCCAGCGTTGCATTCCAGGTTGAGCTATGGAATCGATTTATACTCTCGAGTACTGGAATTGAGTGCTGAGTACCAAACAATCAAGTTCATGCAAAATTTGAGTACAAAGAATCAAGTAATTGGGCCAAGTCCAAATAATTGTCAAGTACTGATCGTCGAGTACGGGCAGAGTACTTGCGTGTACTCCAGTTGTACTTGAGTACGAGTACTCCAATACTGCACGCCGGTCGCGTCCGAGTCCAAGTCCACAGGGTCGAGTCCGAGTCCGAGTCATATGTCATCATGTCTCGAGTTCGAGTCCGAGTCACACAAAATGGGACTCGAATTGTACTGAAGTCCGAGTCACGAGTCATACAAGTCTGCCATATGATCATGGCCTGATACAGAGAATGTGTTCGGAGCAAATCTTAAAACATGGCTCACTGACTGAACTCTTGAAATGGGTCAAATTTTGGAGACCGTTTTGTCAAAATACTGCTTTTCATTATTTTTTTTAATTTATTTTCGGAACACAAAGCAGGTCTCGTTATATGACCCCCCTCCCCCTCCATTTCAATCCACCTGGTCTAGTTCATAATTCATTGATTATGCATTATTGTAGTTTGTACATCATTTGATACATAATCGTTTCATATTGGCTTGTTGCCTTTTTTCCCAGTAATCCAACAGGGAAACTTTGATCGTTCCAAAGTATTGATGCAAGAAAATATGATTCTGTCTTCTCACTGCAGTGAGTTAGTTTTTTGGTAAGGTAAGAGTGAGGTAAGAGTGGGAATAAGCGCATGAATTAATACTTCCAGTAACGTGTGAACACAGTATGGGATCTACAAAACTGATAATGTGTGTGAGGGGTGATGGCAGGAAGGCCATGCAAATTATGATGGACAACTATAACAGAGTTAAATGGGGATAGGTGGGGGTATGACAGTGCTTGTTATACTAGACATCTTAGCACATCTGTTCCGTCCTGCTTGCTTGAGTTTCAAGAATGTTAGAATGATAATTGATACAACAAAACAATTAACAAAATTGACGAACAGATTACCAAATGCTGGAAAGTATGATGTGGGTTATGCTTAGAGATAAATGCCAACCATACATTTCCATCTTTCTCTTGACATGCCATATAACCCCATCATGTACCATATCAGATTAGCAATCAGTCATTTAAAAGAGAAATGATCATCAATCCAAAAAAGCTGTTATATCCTTGTGCTATATAGTGTGTTGCTATAACTAAAGAACTGCTACAAGCTACCTTTGAGTACCAATGGAATATGCATCTTACTTCAACCTTGAAAAGAAACTCCCAGGGTTCACAAAGCCATTTCCCTAAATTGATGATGACTAATTTTGAATTAGAGAATATACAACATTGGCTTTTATTGTGATTTTCAGAAATGGATGGATTTCGCAGGTTAGTATTTTATAGCAAATATTGTTACACTGACTTGTTCGAAGTTTTGTGTTTGGAGATGCTGGAAAAACCAAGAAAGACAATTATGTTCTTGTATCTGCATGGTTCCCGACCACATTTAAGATGAAACAGACCAATTTATAGACATCAAGGAATTATGAGGTCTTGGAACCAGTCTAGCTGGCTTGTACCCATTCATAGGAGTGAATTCAAATTGCAATCAAAATGCTGACGAACTAAATATGGTAAATTGGGGGCAGTACCGTTTTTTGAAAAAAAAGCCATTTTTTTCCCAACCGTGTTCGGCCGACCAGTGTTGGAAATTGATACAAAAATACCACTTTTTTTTTTAAATGACGGCAAACCAGGTGCCATGTACTGGTAGGGGTGGGCACTTATGGGTAGTACAGGAACTGGGTACCCCATTGAAAAAAAAATACAGGTACCCTGGTACCCGTTAAATAAACCAACGCCAAACATGCCAACATTCAAATCTCGGAAGTTGCTGTTGAGATTGTTTACAAAGGTTCTCACCATAGTACTACTGCATCGGCGCATCAATACAGCAAGATACAAGTACAGTGAGCTTTAGAGCTTCACGGTGTAAACTGCAGCTTTCATGATCGTCATAAATGTGAAATATGTTTGGTTTTCCCACGTGGCCTGGTTTACATTTTAAAAATTCCCCACAAATGACCGCAAAACCTTTCTTTTTCATTGCCTGTGAAGTCACTAATTTATTTGTAAAGTTGGTTACGGGTACCCAATCCCATAATCTAGAACTGGTTCTTAAACATTAACGGTCGGGTACTCAGGTACCCGGTTCCAATGCACAGCCTTAGTGCCATGATTTCACAGGATGTTTTAGATTACTATACCTCATACATATTCATGATCGAGAGCCGAACTCTCACTTGTCAATTCACCATCACGTGCCAGATGTTATTCTTGCTGTTCACCAAACGCCCGCGCGAGGATTCACGCACAGTGTAAATACGCATGCGTAGTAGACTGCCGCATGGGTTACCCGCTTTACAGAGCAATCGAGGAACTGTCACATGGGTGCAGTACGCACATGCGAACATCGCCTAGGAGATATGCATGGTTGCACGGTTCGCGTAAATGTTAATTTCCAGAGCTCAATGATGCCATACTGGAGAAAATTTATGGACCGTGTAAAGATGTCTCCTGACCAGAGAAAGTTGTACACAAACAACTGTATTTACAAGTGTAGTAACTGTATTATATTGCAAACGAACCGAACTAGTAATTGAAGTTGAGCAACAATATTCTTGTGGTGAGCTGTACAAGACAAGTTTGCCCGAATTTTGTTTTAGGAGCATATACAAAACAAAATCGGCAACTGAATATGTATGAAGTATAGTAAAACAAATATAACATGGTTTATTTCGGGTGGACAGTCGATATTAGCTCCCCTCGGTATTGGAAGTTGACAAATTTGGTAGTTTTGATTTTTGATGTCTGCAAATGTGGTATATTGCCTTTAACTATTAATTAGCACATTTTTGTTATCAACTAAAGCATGCTTTACTTACAAGCAAAAAAGACTGTAAATTTAATACTATTTTGAGTGACCTTTTCGATTTAATCCGTTTGATGAGAATTTCCTCAAAATGAATCCACTCAAAACATAGAGTCACACTTATGAGCAATATGAATTGAAACGCTCTTCTTGAAAACCAGGGAACACTGTCAGGTAACATCACATTATTGAACAATACCAACTGCCTGCTGCAATCAAACCGACACAACACATTCATATATTCCGTTGATTGTTTTCCACTGACTGTTCTTTCTAGCCAGTTGATGGATTTCCTCCATTAGTACCAATATTTGAGTAAATAAGCTGCTTGCAGAATTGCAATGGCTGTAATGTATTCTTGTTACAACTGAGTGGTGTGTCAGTAAACAGAGGCAATTGGTAGGAGACACATTAAATGAGATAAATCTGAAGTACCTCTGGCTCCTGGTGACCAGGCAAGCAACAAAAAGCAAAACACAATAGAAATGGGTTAATTTTCACCTTGGCTATTGGTAACAAGAACACTCAGAGCAACCCTTGCAAATTATTCTGAACTCAACCTTCATAAACCAAACATAATAAGCTGGAATATAAATTTGTTATCTTTACACTTGTTTAGTATTGAACCTTGATTATTTAGCAAGTTTTAACAATAAAATCATCTTTCTTTCCCTGTGTCTGGTAAGTCATGCAAACAACACCAAATAAAGTTGGTCCCCTCAACATATTGACATATTACAAACAGTTCCCACAATCTAGGCAGAATCCATACCCCAAATTCAGCGAAATTTTTCAAAACATTTTGAACCTACACAAACTCCTTTTGGCAATCAATTACACTTACACACATGGGTGATACTGTGATTCTCTCTTGAAATATAGCATACACAGGGTGAGTAAAAAAGAAAGAAAGAAGGAAACCCTAAATGTCAGGACCATTTTTGTTTAATGAAGTTCTGCATATAGCACTTTCAAAATCTAAGATACGAAAGCCCAAATAATAAGCTTTCTTTTAGTACAAGAATCATTCATATCACTCATGTACTTTTAAAGTTACGTAAGTTTGCACACAAGCACAGTTTTAAACTTCTGTCCACGGATCACAAAAAAAAAGGCCTGTGTTCCTTCAGCAAAAAGGAAACAATTCACATACATCCCTATCTGAATTGTTTTGGTTTTTCTGAAAGAACACTTACCATTTTTTGTGATCCGTGGACAGAACTTTAAAATGGTGTTTATGTTGAAAGAACACCAAGGCCTATATGTGGTATAGTGTACTGCATGTAAGTCAATCAATATCAAATTCTCTAGCAATTGCATAAGCTAGGTTATCAAACGTGGCTACAAAAAGGGCAGGAAGGCAAATTATTCTCAAGAAGAGAATTTCTTTATGGCAGACAAGTATGAGGAATTAAAAGATATCATTGATGCCAAGCATAAGGATGCAAACACTACCAAGAAAAAGAAAGATGCATGGGCAGCCACTCTAACCCAACAGTGTGCAAGATTTCCACAGGTTGAAAGATCATAGGATGATTTACAATTATCTTTATTATCCAAATTAAAATCTGAGTCAAGAGAATGCCTGTCAAGAAGGCAACCAGAGGGGAAAAACTACCTAAAGAGCAAATTATGGCACAACAAAAAATCCATGACTTTTGCGAAAAAATACTGAAGCTAGAAATTAAACTGTTACCGGTACATGTAAAACGCCAAGTAGGACAGTTAACTGTGCATAATGAAGATAGAGTGTTCTTAAGTCTGTAAGTGTATATAGCTTACAGCTCATAACTTATAAGTATTAACGTGCTGAAAATCAAATACCACTTTGATGTTATCAAGGAAATCAAGTATTTTGCCGGGCAACCTATTTTTATCCCCCTGGCTGTAAGCCAGAGGGGGATATTGCGATAGCGTATTTCTTCTGTGTGTATGCATGTGCATGCTTATGTATGGGTGTGTTCATCTACATGTATTCAAACCGTGGACGAAAAATTCCAGAGAACAAAAGAGAACAATATCGTCTACGATTCCCAGCATACGTCCGCGATTGGGGTCGTGTACAAAACCTATGGGAGTCTTCCTAAAAAGTTAAAAAAGAGTACAAACATTAAAGGGACAATAGGATGTCCACGATCGACGATATGAATGCGCTTGTATGTGCGAGTTTGTCTTACAGTCACTATGTGGAAATGTGAACAAAAGATGTCCACATAATGCAGGTTGTGTTGAAGTTTAGCCGTTCCCAGTGATTGCCAATTCAATTCCTATATCATAGAAGACATGCTTTCCATGGGATCAAATCAAATCAAATCAAATCACATTTATTTCCTCTTCATGACAGAAATGAAAAAGTTATATAAGTACTTAAATATATAAAGGCCACTAGAGGTGGCAAAACCTTAAAAGCATAGCTTGTATCAGGCATGCCATTACACAAAACAGACGGATAATAACAGGGAAAAAAAAGAAAGAAAAAAAAACAAATAAAAACAAAGACCAATTACACACATGTATAATTCTAAGCAGTTAGCAAAGTTGTGAAAAAGTTATAAAAAATAATATTAATAATAAATAATAAATAATGGGCTACGAGTAGGATCGTCGTGGATACAGAGTCCAATTATGGCAGAGGCATATAACATATAAAATATATTACATTACATAAGATACAATTTAAGTTTGCGTTTGAAAATATTATAAGACCATAAACATCTGAGAGACAATGGTACATGTACATTGTTCCATATTTTAGGTCCGGAGTATTTAATGTTGTATTGAAAGGCAGATGTTCTATGTTGCGGTATGTGGAAATGTAAGTTAGTAGACACACGAGTATTATAGTTATGCAAATTGCAGTTTAGTACAAACATGTTTGAATAGAAAATGGGCAGTAAATTGTTTTTAAACTTGTACATAAATAGAGCTTGTTGGTATTTATTTAGGTTTGTTATGCTTAAATATTTTAGGTCACGCAAGAGAGGTTGACTATGGGCCCTATATGGTGAATTTGTAATAATTCGAACAACACTTTTCTGCAATTTTATTAGTTTATCCAAATTCGTACGGAATGTATTCCCCCAAACAATGTTACAGTAAGAAAAATAAGGAAGTATTAATGAACTATAGAGAGTATTTAATACCTCAAAGGGAACATTATGTTTTAGTCTGTTGATAACTCCAATACTCTTAGAAACTTTACTTACAATCTCATCGATGTGATATTTCCAAGTCAATTTTTCATCGATGATTACACCTAAAAATCTAAACTTGTCTACTTTCTTGATAGTTTTGCCATCCATTAAAATATTTAAGTTTGATGAGTTATTCTGTTTTTTCCTGTTACTGAAGATCATATAATTACATTTAGATGAATTAAGGGTTAAGCGGTTAGCTTTTAACCAATCACAGATACTGACCAGTTCATTATTGACAATATTATACAGAGAAATAAGATCTTTGTTACAATAGAATAAACTAGTGTCATCAGCATATAATATAAAGGATAATAAGTTAGATGTCTTTGAAATGTCATTAATATAGAGTAGAAATAACAAAGGTCCCAACAGAGAGCCCTGGGGTACTCCGCATGAGATGCCTTTTAAATCAGAGAGGCAATTATTAAAAGTTGTACACTGTTTACGATTATTCAAATAACTCGCAAACCAATCATGGGCAACCCCACGGATACCATAGAAATTTAATTTATGAAGAAGAACATCATGGTTTATAGTATCAAATGCTTTTGATAAATCTAAGAATATTTTTATGATTATTTTTGTTTAATAATGAGTTAATTATACACCATGTTTTTTTAGCATTACTTTTTACTTTTTCAAACTTATCTTTATAAAATTTTGCTTTGGTAATCTTGATGATGGCATTTACTTTGTTACGGAAAATCTTGTATTTGTCAAAATAGTTACTAGTTGGGTTTTTAAAATATTTTTTGTATAGTTTATTTTTATGATTAATTGAATTCAAGATTCCATCCGATGGTATGACATACCTCGCAGTTTGTCTTTGTTAAGTGGCTTATCTTGTTGATGTTAATTTTTGTATATGGATTCCATATAACACTGCAGTATTCTAGCTGTGGACGAACTAAGGCAGTATATGCACGTTCCTTGAGCTCCTTGGAGCAGTGGTTTTAGTTGCGACAGACGAGACCTAAAATCCTGTTGGCGTTATTTGTAATTTTATAAATATGTTTGGTCCATGAAAGTTTTTGTGAGAAGTAGAGGCCCAGATAGGAGTGTTCTGAAACAGCTGTTTGTAGGTGGACTCGATGTTGTTACGAAGAAGGGATATGGTCATGCTGTGGCATTTCTCGACGTTAAACTGCATGTGCCACTTGTCAGTCCATGACTTTCAACTGTTGAGATCTTGTTGTAGTATGGCATTATCTTCAGCAGTGGAGATTGTTCTATAAAGTAAACATAACCAGGTTACTAGTGCAGTACTCACACCAACAGATTCCAACAAACCCTGGTGTTGGAGTTAGACTGGATGGGGATTGTTAGGGTTAAAGATGCAGAACTGGCACTGATAGTTTTCTTGAAACACCACTTGAAGCCCATGTACTCTTTGCAGCCAGTACTGCAGCGACATCTGAAAAGCCTGCTGCTTGGAAGGACAATTTGATAGCATCTAAGCAAACAGATAAGGACTGTCTGGATCTGGATGAAGTGTCTTGGGGATTGGTTGTACCAGAAGGTCTGGATATTTGGAAAGACAAGTGGTGGGTGGATAATGAGAACCAGGAGGCAAGAAAAAGCATTAGAGGGACTCACAATAAGTCAATCACCCAGTAGATGTAACGGCACATATATGGTATGCTGAAGACACAGGACTGCAACTAACCCCTTGGTGATACTGGTAACGATATGAGGGTGCTGCGCGAAGGCCAGGGTACACAAATAGGCTTCCATCAGGCCCAGGAATGTGGCCCACTAACCCAGAGGGAGAGTTTGCCAGACAGTTACAGCCAATGTTTCTATTCAGAAGTGATTTGGTTGAATAAATGCACTATATATTAAGGGACCAAAGGTTGATGATTGGTGGTCATTGCAAATGCCCGACTTCTTTGAAGCCAGGATGAAAATCGAAGAGAAAAACATGGCTGTGTTTTGAAGAGGAACCATGGTTTTCTTGTCTTTAGAGGTATAATTTCCTATCTAGGCAATTTCGCTAATGGAACATAAATTTGATGTCCTGTGTAATCATTGTCCCTTGGGTCCACGCGATCGTTGTGATTTGAAGGAACATGTTTATCTGTAGGACACTGTTTAAGTAGATGTGAGCGTCATGATGCCGGAAGTCAGGCTTGGCTGTAGCCCAGTTGAAAGGGTGGCTTGCCCTGACAGACTGGGTAGTGTAAGAGTGACAAAAAACCCACTTGATTGCTCCTTTTCCAGTACGTTGTCTGTGCACGCAAAACAGATGATTTACCTGAGGGTTGATTCTTCTATTCTTTCCTCTGTCTCCAGGAATTTGGCTTCTTTCAGCCTAAACGTCACCAAACTCACTATCAAATACATGTAAGCCACTGTCAATGAGGATTAGTTCTTTATAATGTGCTCTTTGGATCCCAGGGAAGGCCAGAAAGGTTAAATACTAACAATGGGTGCCACAAGGAAGTGAAGTTGCTACCCCAGTATCAAACTCTCATAGGTATGAGCCTAAACAAGTCGTCCAAATAACTGGCTGTATAGAAGGGATGAAAGGATGTGGGTTTGGAATCCCGGTACATACCGTTATTTCGTTTTACCGTTTTGGATTTCCTCAAAAACAAAAACAGTAAACAAACCATTTAGTCGGGGGGCCAATGTACAAATTTGGATTCCCGTCGAAATTTCATGTTAATTTATGGCAACCATTATAAATGTAATCTTATGAGTCCTGAGAACAAGAAAATTGATGTTGCCATTTTTTCCATTGACCTTTAGTGACCTTGACCTGAGGTCAAAGTTCATGGGTCATTTTCACCTAAAATTTGCCTTTCGGAAGGGTTTGCGAAGATTTTCGAGGCAAGTGAGCACATATTGTATTTGGTTGAGAGTTTCTCCATTATAATAAATGTTATTATTAATGTATTTATGGGTTTTGCTGAAGAAAACATGGGAAAATGTCACTTTTGCCCGAAAACGGCCGGGTTGTTTTGACCATCTCATGCAGATTCCGTCCCCCCCCCATGACCTCGGCCATCGAGTGACGAAAAATTATGAAACTCGGTACATGTATAGAACAACTTACCATGAACAAACCCAAGAATTTTCATGGCTATGGGTTAAAGGATTTTGGAATTACGGCTAATTAATTATTCATAAGCACGTATGGTAATTCAAATGTGTACACTACGTAATGGGGAAATTCAGTTTTGACAGAGGGTAGCGCCGAAAATATTTCGCTGCGCGGCAACCTGTGGTTTCGAATTTTATGTTTTTGGTATCAAAAGATGTGCAAGACTCGAGGCTAAAAAGTCAGGACAGCTCAGGCCGCGAAATAAATAATTTTTGAAGAGTATCGCGGATAAAGTTGAAAGAGGGAAAATCCGCCCCCCTTTTAGGGCCAAAATATGACCAACCCTTTAGTGCCTGGCATCTAAATATGAAATGTTTTAAAGTGTCCTCTGCAATACCACACTCACACAGGGTGTTTGTCGGTTGAGGAAAATCCCCACTTCTTTTGGTGCGAGCCACTCCAGAGCGGAGGTGATTTAAGCACCTCCAGGTCTTCCGTCCTGCATTGGATCCCGTAGGTAAGGCTTCTGCAGGCTTGATTGGCATCTCATGTAGTGGGGGAGACGACACCAGCCTGGCCAACCCAGGAGGCACACGTGGGTCTTAATAGCAGGGTTGATCGCTTTCAGGTGACTCACAGTGTAGCACTGCTGTGACTGGTCAAGAGCATTGGTCAACGTCTTCCCTCGGGGGACCGTTCCTTTGAAGACGTACTCTACTCTGCCTTTGAATACTACAAAGAAACGATGGTTCTTCTGTCGAACACCAATAAACTGGGTAAGGGTCCGGGTCTGCCGTCATGTCCAGGATCTTCTAAAGGAGTCAGCAACGGTTAACACTGTCAAAAGCAGCTGTAAGATCAACAAAGACAGCGCCGGTGATTTTTTTTTTTTTTTCTGATGGAAGCAGTCCTTAATGTACTGAGTGAGGTTTAGAAGTTGTCCCGTTGTAGATTTGCCGGTATGGAAGCCTGCCTGCCTTTTCCTGTATCAGTTGTTTCTCAATGAAGAGGCAAAAAGGTTGAGGAGGAAATGTTCCAGCAACTTGAATGTGTGACTTTGGGACAATAAGTTTTGACATGCATTGGGTCTTTCCCGGGTTTTAGGAGGGCGATGCCCTTCGACTTTTGCCACACTTTAGGTATTGTTTGTGTGGCGAGGCAGGTGTTGATGAGCTGGAGTAACAAATTTGAGGCGTTTGGTCCAAGATGTTTCAGTTCTTTGGTGAAAATGTTATCCAGTTTGGTTGATTTCCTGTTCTTTATTTATGCCAGTCGCAAGTTCATTAGCAGAGAAGGATTTGATGAAGCCAATTAGGTCGATGGCGGGGTCTTTCTGGCGGAGCTTGGCTTTCGGTTGCTTATTAGAGAACGTGGCACTTTACCATTTAAATAGCAGTTGTTGTGGGCTATTTGGTTGGCAGTGATGTTACAATGCTGTTCACTCAGTTGGCTGAGCTTTTTTTTTATATTATACTCCAGGCTTGGAGGCCATATTGGCTTTTTGGCCATATTGTTGGTTACCACAAGGGTTTGCCACAAGCTTTGAAGCTGTTCTGATATGGCTGTTATTAATTCCTCCCCAGATGAGATGGTATCGACAGCAAGAGAGTCGTTTTCATACAAGCGTTTCTATTTCCTGTAAAGTTCAGCACTCATGGATGCTAAGCCTGGGTTGTACCCGGCAGCCCGTAGGGATGTTCTTGCACCACCACATCAACAAACCGGTGTCACAGTTATCGGGGGTTGGATCAATGTCAGCTAGATGTTTGAGCTCATTGGTGAAGCCTTCCCAGTTGGCCTTACTAAGTTGAAATGGCGGTGGAATGGATTGTTGCGGAGAGACAGCAGCAGTCACTTTGATTCCAATAGGGCGATGTCGGGTCTTTGGAATGGGGTCAAGGACCATCTTGTTGCTAATTGAGGCGATGTTGTGGCTCACAAGGGCTAGAGCAGGGTTGAAACTTTATCTCCAGCCTCCACTGTGGAAAAACTTCGACAGTTTCGCATTGTGCAGGCATGCAACAGTAAACTCATCAAAAAAGAGGAAATTCCTAAATTCAGAAGACTTTGTACAGTGATTTTCAGTTTTGAATGGCAGAAATGAGAATAAAAAAAGAGGAAATCAGCTGATCCGAGGAAAAGTTGCATGCCTGATTGTGAATAAGTTGACTTGCTTTGGCCAGCGATTCAAAAGCGTCGACATCTGTGCTGGAATGATAGCCAATGCTGCTGCTGTGGCTATTAAATCCCCGATAATTATGCGTGGCTTGGGCTGTTTTGTGGATTGTGGTGGTGGCATTAGGATGGAAGACCTGGAGGTGCTTAAATCACCTCCGCTCTGGAGTGGCTCGCACCAAAAGCACCATGAAGAAGTGGGGATTTTGCTCAACCGACAAACACCCTGTGTGAGTGCGGTACTGCAGAGGACACTTTAAAACATTTCATATTTAGATGCCAGGCACTAAAGGGTTGGTCATATTTTGGCCCAAAAAGGGGGGCAGATTTTCCCCCTTTCAACTTTTTCCGCGATACTCTTGAAAAGTTATTTATTTCGCGGCCTGAGCTATCCTGACTTTTTAGCCGAGTCTTGCACATATTTTGATACCAAAAACATAAAATTTGAAACCACAGGTTGCCGTCAAAACTGAATTTCCCCATATACGTAGTGTACACATTTGAATTACCATACGTGCTTATGAATAATTAATTAGCCGTAATTCCAAAACCCTTTGACCCATGAAATTTCTTGGGTTTGTTCATGTTAAGTTGTTCTATGCATGTACCGAGTTTCATAATTTTTCGTCACTCGATGGCCGAGGTCATGGGGGGGGGCGGAATCTGCATGAGATGGTCAAAACAACCCGGCCGTTTTCGGGCAAAAGTGACATTTTCCCATGTTTTCTTCAGCAAAACCCATAAATTCATTAATAATAACATTTATTATAATGGAGAAACTCTCAACCAAATACAATATGTGCTCACTTGCCTCAAAAATCTTCGCAAACCCTTCCGAAAGGCAAATTTTAGGTGAAAATGACCCATGAACTTTGACCTCAGGTCAAGGTCACTAAAGGTCAATGGAAAAAATGGCAACATCAATTTTCTTGTTCTCAGGACTCATAAGATTACATTTATAATGGTTGCCATAAATTAACATGACATGCCAACGGAAGTACATTGGCCCCCCCACTAATTGACTGTTTTCTCGTTTTACAGTTTTGTAAAACGGTCAAACGGTATAAAGTCACACGCACAAAAAACAATTAGGCCTATATACCTCTTTTATTGTAAAAAGCGATAAACGGTTAGTTGCTTTACTTTTCGAGTGTTGTTTTACAGACAAAATGACAAAATGGTCAATAGTCTTGTCGACTATTAAGGTTTGGCAATTAAGCAATGCACCTTGGGATTGAGTCACTGCCTGGCAAATTGCCCTGCTTACATTTATGTCGTTCGCACGACAGAATTGCGAATATTGGCTATTGAACTTTGAAGAGCCGCGCCGAACTTCAATTTCCTTGAAAATAATCTGCAACGTCTTCATACGTTAATACCATCCCGTATCCCTTGTGAAATTTCCTCCTTGAAATTTCCCAGTGCCATTTTTAAAAAAGCTTGTAACTGTTTAAGCCCCACCAACTGAATCGCAGTGGATGGGCTCAGGGTCAGGCCAGGAATCACACCACGCATTATTTCGTGCACGGCATGATCCCCCTCCACCCCCTTGCCCACCGCCACAAAATGCACTACGGACGGTTAACTGTTACACTGAACAGTCTGTATTCAATACTGACCGTTTTGCTGTTTTTCAAAGTTATTTGTGTAAAACTGTAAAACAAAAATCATTGATCGTTATGCTGTAATGAATTGTACTAACTGATAAAATGGAATATCCGTATTTATCTGAATACCATTCGACCGTTTTACAAAACTGTTAAACGACAAAACAGTCAATGGTTTGTTTACTGTTTTTGTTTGTGAGGAAATCCAAAACGGTAAAACGAAATAACGGTATGTACGGGGATTGTGTGGAGTGTCCAATACATTGAAGCCATGTTGGGCCATTGGACAATGTAGCATTCTGTGGAAATCGCACAGCCCCGTGATAGCATCTCTGCAATCATGTTGTCTTTGCCAGACAGGTGGCTTGTTTGCACTAGTTGTAGTAAAACCTGGCTAGCGATGCTCCATCTGGGAAGCTTTCATGTTAGTAGTAACCCCCCCCCCCCCGGAACTTCATGTAAGACACTACTGTCGAGCAAGGGTATATTGCATATAAAGTTCTGATGTGAAAGCCACCATTCCAGATGGGACTAAATTATAGGGTTTATGAGGACAGGTTGGGTAATGGCATCCTTGGCGTGGGAAGCTGGAACAGCTGTGCGACTGAGACCCGGAATGTTGCCAAATTCGGGGAATGTTGCCAAATTCGGGAAAGGTGGCATGAAGAATGCCCAGAAGAAGCTTGAGTGCGGTACAGTCCATGTCATAATATGGTGAGGCGGTGGACACACCAGTATCGAGCATGTGTATAGCTGTCCCATACTCTAGGGCAATTTGACAGTAACAGCTTGACACTTCAGAAGAGAATTTCACATTTCAAGTGCATATAACATACACACATGATTTTGAACAAATTGTTCTTACAGGTCTACCACTACTAATTGAAGTCTTTCTAATTTTTATTATATAAATATTACTAAGGCCAAACAAAAAAATGGTGTGTTTATGGTAACCCGACCGACCTGGAATTTTTTCGGCCAAATTGCCGACCTCAAACTTTTTATTGCCATTTTGAAGGTTGATAATTGACAAATTTCAAACATTTCAAGTACTTTTAATTATTTGCCACGAGCAAAAACCATTTTCCACACTTGAATCTGACCATGATTTGACACAAACATACTTGTGTTAAACGTGCGAAAATCGCAACGATCTCAAAACTTGAATTCTCAAACTACGAAGTACGATTATTTTTGCACAAACGCATCTGGGTACGCCTGGCTGGCCGACGGACGGCACGGTTCTCCCCACGTACAAACGTGCGTATAGGCCCGATATGCCGACAAAAAAATGCCAATCACATTTTTTAGCCCCTGATACGCACAATATAATTATCATACACGCCATTAAAATGCACAATTTGATCGTTACATACGCCATTATTTCATCTTGATATGCAAAAAAATGCCAATCACATTTTTTAGCCCCTGATACGCACAATATAATTATCATACACGCCATTAAAATGCACAATTTGATCGTTACACTGCCATTATTTCATCTTGATATGCAAAATCTTGACCAAATCCTGTTTTTCCGATGCATGTGTGATCAAAATGCACACAATGATGTGTTCTGTCGTCGACCACCAGCAGCACCCAGCTAACATACAGCATGGTACACTGGTTCCCTTCGCCAGCTAACGGAATCAATGCTATGATGAAGGACCGGAACCAGTGACTACTGCCTCTCTCACCGGTCCATACTTCGTAGCATGATGATGTAGTGGGCCGAAGTTGGATCGTAAAAATATTACCAAACAAACATCGCTGGAGAAAGAGAATTTCTGCGAATTAATTCACAGAACGTGATCTTTACATCGCTGGAGAAAGAGAATTTCTGCGAATTAATTCACAGAACGTGATCTTTACTTTCTGTGTATGTGTTTTCCATTGAAATGACGAGATTGCAAAGCTCGAACTTGTGGCGAAACATCGTAGTGTGTTTCTGCAGAAGTGCAAGATTTTTGGCCACGTGGGCCGTGAGCACGGCGCGATGTTCGGCCAGCCAGGCGGAATGTTGGCGGTGCAAGCGGCCGTGATGTATGTTAAGCATAAAATGGAATCACCGACCTCAAATATATTTTTAATTAGGTGAGGCAAGTTTTAATCACTTTTGATAGCCAGTCTTGATAATTTTCGTGGCGCAAATGAAAATAATCCAGGCACAAAATAAACATGATTCCTTGCTCTATGATTAGTACGAATGATGCTCCATTAATCAGCGCCCCCAAAAAATTGGCGAAACAATTTTCTGACCTACTGACGCTATTTTGAAAGGCATGTAATCGGAAGCAAAAGTTGTTTTTTTCTCCACCTTAATTTCTTAATTTGAAATTTACATGTAAATGTAATTCATACTTTTCTAGTTAGGAAGCAATGAAACACAGGTTGTGAAATGTTAATTTTTTATAAGTTAACAATTTTGATTTTTTTCTTTAATTACAAAAATATTAGTGACCTACAAGATCTCCTCTGAATTTCAAGGACAAATCTTAAGATAAAGACCCCCAGATTTGCTCTAAAATGCACCAGAGAGCTTCTAAAGTTCAAACTAAAGTTGTTGAATCACAGCAAATGTTCCACCACATGTTTGAAAAAATCCTGGGGAGAACCCTGGCCGACTGTACAAATTAATTTGGATTGAAATGTATCAATTGAATATCTTCAATGCTTGAATAGTGGTTTTATACAATTTTTTTGCGAAAGAACACGCATGGGCATGCAGAACTCAAATGAAAAAAAAAATTAGAAAATAAAATTATTTCCCTACCTACCTACCTGGATATTTTTCAGGCCGTTACCGTAAACACACTTTTTTTTTTTGTGGCCTAAGTGTGGTAACAGCGTGACACCAAAAGGACATAGGGTTTTAATACTCATTTCAGAATTACTAAAACCCTGTGAATTTACAGAACCAAATACAATTTTTAAATGTAGTAAGTATAAATTAGGTATCCAGCTACAAAACATCACCGTGAAAAAATTAAATCATTCTCATGTAGCAAGAAATACGTTACCATACGGTAACAGCGCGACAGTAACAGCATGACCTCTGGCTTACGCATAAAGTCCAATTGAAAATGAGCCTATATACATGTACTAAGGGAATAAATTGTGCTTGGGAGGTGTTAAACACTATGTTTAAGACTGCTTGGAGTCTGGATACTGTCCAAAAGACAAAACAAGTCAAAATTTAAATTTCCAACGATTACGTTCAACATTTCCACTTCATAATTTTCAAACACTCTTCTAGCTATATAATGGAATGTCCAGCTTGCGAGTAAGACATGTAAACAACTCCTTTTATAGACATTGGCACGCGTGTCACGCGTACTGCACGATGTTGTGCAGATGCAGCTGTGGCGAGTGCGTTGTGAATTTAGGACTATTAAATACAGACTCACTGGTAGTATTGCGCATGCCTACATGAGGATTGTGAACGTTCAACAAATGAAAGGGTAAAGACACTAGATTTCATAGGAGTCCACATTTCATGTGACACTAGAAAAGTGTTTAAGATCAGCCAGGTGACGGGCTCTCCACCAATGGGAATGGGTAAACTGTCTTAGGCATTTATGAAAGAAGATTAAAGTATCTCCAAAATTTACATTAAGTGTTGTAGACTTAAACTCAACTTAAACATTACATTACCACAACCCCAAGGTTTTCCTATTTTTCTTAATTAATCAACTTAATTGCCTAATTATGCACTTCAGCTATTTTAAGAATATTTGGAAGTCCGAGTTCATAGTATTGACCACACATGTAGGGCTTGTAGGCACAGATTTAACAAATTTCCCCAGACGTTGTTCTAGACAGGTTCCCAGCAGCCGATTTCATGAAACCTTACGCAATGGCGCAACTTTGCTTGTGCCACAATTTATTGCGTAAGCTGCACAACATTTCATGCTGCGCAACATTTCACTTACGTGTATGACACATCTCACGAAAGTCAGATAGTGCGTAAGTCAGCGACTAGCGCAAAAAATGATGGCGTAACTTGTGCAATAATTTCAGGTGGCGTAAGTTGTGGTGTAGCGACTGAAAATGACCTATTTACCAGAAAATCGGGACTGTCGTGGAGCCCGTTATTGCACAACTTATCAAGGTTGATACAAAACACTCACAACTTTAGGTTTGAAGTAAATGAAGTTGTATTTTACTCGTTACATAATTTTTAGAGTTGCCGAACGATTCCGAAGAAAGTTGAACGAGAGAGTTTTCAAAATGGCGGGCTGAGGTGATGCAACGACTGTTTCGCAAACAAACAAATTCACACACAAATAGCTGTCGTAAATGTTGATTTTATACTAGTCCAAGATGTTTAAATTATTGAAAACGTTGCACAGCTATGCCAAGTTTCGTGAAATCGATCGTAAGTTTATTGCGCAGCTGCACAACAAATTTGTTGCATAAGTCTTATACATGTCGCAAGCTCTGCACTTTTTCGTGAATTCGGCTGCAGGTGATATTGGTTGGTTGTAATAATGCCCTCTTGTGGTGGCAGTTTATCGCGGCGGGTTAATTATCGCGTATATATAGAACCATAAAAACACCTAGCCCCTAGACTAGGTAATCAGCCAACAATCAGCAAGTTTTTTTCTCAAAAATGCTTGTAGACCCATAATGAATGGATTATTCCAACATTGATGCTGTAATATATTATTCCACAACTTACCAAAGCTGTTTGCAGAATGGCTTATTCCATTTTCTCAAAAGAGTATTAAGTGGGCCTTGAGCGAATTGTTTTTGTTTTTGCCCCAAGGCCGAGTCACATCCTACCTGCATTACTAGTATGCACTTCATTACTACCGGTAGTATGCACTCACCTGAATGAAGTTACGCGTAGAAAGTTATCTCACTGTGTAATTCAATGGCAGTTGTCACGCTGTTACCTAAAAAAGTAACAGCGTGACCTCTTTTTAATTGAAATAATTAATTAACAATACGTAATATATTTACTTTGGTGCATGCATGTTACGTGCCTGTGGAAGTATGATTTGCATTGTGAGTATTATTTAATTCCTTCTTATAAAATTTAAAGAAATATTAAAAATTAGCTTTTTTTCATTAACAGTAAGACGTTTCTGGGAAATATTAATTAGGTGGTCACTGAAGCAGAAGTTAATATGCAAATTGTTGTTTTCATATAAGCTATTAAGAATAAGTATGAAACTTCATGTAACTTTTAAAAAACTATAATTGGCTGTTTCGGCAAACATGACGAAACAGCCTTTGTTTTCGTTAAGATTACTTTTTTTTCCCCCAGTCATTTTGCCCATAGCATTTGTACACGTTTATTTGTTCCCGGAACATTAAAATCAATCCGATTGCCTTTATACTTGCACACACTTAGACCAGGACCTGCAGATATGTGTTGACCATTGATGTCATCGCGTGTCATGTGGCGTCACATTAAAGGTGCATATTATGAAGGCCTATATCTACAGAACTACAGGTCCAATTGGGTTGAAAGTTAGCATGTACCTAGACCAGGATGTGTTATAGATGAAAAATGAAGTGACGTCACGATGACATTAAAGATTAATAGATTTAATCTTTAAAAATCAATATAAAATCAACCGTGAGAGATCTGAACATGACTTTTGCGGCAATTAAAAGAATAATCCAGGGTCTTCAATACTGATATTACGTCGCAAGGAGAGCTACGTCTCGGTCCATTAACAGCGGTCACCCCCACACCCGGTCATTATCACGCAGTGATGACTGGCTCCTCACACTGTTATTCCCTTATTCAAAATGCAAAAACAAGGGTGTAATCTTGTGGATTTTTCAAAATTATGGTTGTTTCTAAAAATTTCAGACTTTCAGCTTTTTTTTTATCCCAAATTAATCAAGAAATAACAATTTTGAAAATTCAGGTGTCATGTCCACCTTTGCGTGGAATTGCCCTCTAGCCCGAAAAGTGTTCAGTATTCACGTCCTCGTATTGGTTCCGTAGAAGCATAGACCGAGGAAAATATGGCTGCCCATCAGAGCCCGGCAGCTGGGGGTTCCTGTGGGTACGTTGTGGAGAAATTTTAGGAAGGTGCTGCATGCAGACTCTGCGGATCCGTGAACCAATTTCACTGTCTCCAATTGACGAGTATCGTGTGCAAATTATATTCATGAATGCTCACAAAAACCAGATGATCCATGTTGTCACGCCTCATTGACTCCCAATAGGAAGCCATGCTGCTGAAAAAAATAGAACAGGTCTCCTGTAATCCTGCATTCATTATGGCATTCAATCTCTTGGTATATGTACAAGACAGAGTAGACATTGGTCATTCAGAAAACCAATTCTTTTTTTTTAACACTGAAACATGGCTCGACTGAAAGAGGTCCACAGAGGTTGTGCACTGGGTATGCTGGATGCAGGCTTGCAAGCTGCAGAAGTTGCAGGACACTTGCATGTGCATCCAAGCATGATTTCCAGACTTGTTGTTCGTTAACGCAACATAGCCAGCGTTAGTGACCTTCCAAGAAGTGGGCAACTGTAGTATTCATAGCCATTCATTTTGTATCCTAGGCATTCCATCACATGCACGATCACTTGTGTTATTCTGTGCTACTAGGCGCTCCATAGATAAGGTCACTGGAGAGGTCAAATAAAGCATTCTTGCACTGCACCACATTAGTACAGTTTGTCTGTCTTGATCAGTCCAACAAAACCTCCAAGTTATACACTTGAAATATCACAAATGGCGACGAGGACGGGATCTTTTCGTTGCTGAGGAACCCAGCATTGATTCTATCGTCAGTTGTTGTCAGTTTGTCGTCGTTTGTTGGCTGAAATTCCGATCTCAAAACTGAGTAAGTTTTCGGAAGATCGTCTGTTGAACATTATCGTACGTGTGTACTGTATGCATCACATGCACTGTTACACCGAGTGCGTCATATAAACGCTGTACTGTACCGTCACAAGCTGTGCACTAATCACCATGGCTGCATCTAACTGCCCTAATCTGCCATCTTTTCCGAACTTTCAACCACACACCGAGCCATCTACCGTTGGCTTGCGATGGCAGAAGTATGTAAAGAGACTGGAAAACCTCTTTGTAGCTTTCAACATTGTTGATGATAAACAACAGCGGGCACTCCTACTGCACTATGCAGACCAGGAAGTCATGGACATTTTCGAGACACTAGCTGATACTGGGTCAGATTACAAGACAGCTAAAGAGCAGCTTGACAAGTACTTCTCCCCACGACGCAATATTGAATATGAGAGATTCGTGTTCAGAGAAGCGAAACAATCTCCGACTGAAACAGTTGGTGATTTAAACACCCGGCTCCAACAGCTGGCACAAAAATGCGAGTTCCATGACCGGGACTCCGAGGTCAAGTCGCAAATCATCCGTGGTTGTTCTTCATCAAAGCTGCGTCAATCGTTACGCCCTGTATGAAGCAGATCTCACTCTCACGAAGCTGCTTACAACTGCACGTGCCAACGAACTTTCGGATACGCAGGCAAAAAGCATGGAAAAACAACTGAGTCCCAGTACAGAGACAGTGCACAAGGTACACAGCTCAAAGTACCGGTCCAGCTCGAGTCAGCAATCGGGCAAATCTGCACACATGGCCAAACCCCGACACAGCGTGCCATGTCGCAATTGCGGTGGATCATTCCCACACAAGACACAGTGTCCTGCCAAGGGTGTCACGTGTCATACCTGCGGAAAACTGAACCATTTCGCAAAACACTGCCTGAGTCGCGGTCGCACACGAGACAAACCATGACCCGGCAAAGCCAAAGTACATGCCGTTGATCACGACGCTGAGTCCAGCTCCGAAGATGAGTATGTGTTCGGTGTGAAAGCACCACACCGATCCAAGCAACCTGTTGTTACGGTCCACATCAACAAGACGCCAGTCAAAGCGATCATTGACACCGGTGCGTCTGTCAGTGTCATGTCAGCTGTAACCTACGGTACTCTTCAGTCTGTTCCGAAACTGCAGAGACATACAAACACAAAAATCTTCGCGTACGGCAGTACTACTCCCCTCAAGATTGTAGGCACATTTGAAGCAACTGTTGCCTACAAGTCTTCCGATGTCAAGTCGACATTCTACGTGACAAAGCAGCAGGGGGACACGCTTATCAGTTTTGCCACTGCATCAGAACTTGGCATCATCCATGTCGCGTAGAACATCCAACCGGATGACTCGCCACAGATACATCAGTTGCTCGAGCAATACTCCGATCGTTTTATCGGCATTGGTAAGCTCAAAGACTTTCAGTGCATACTCCATGAGGACAAGTCCGTCCAGCCCATCGCTCTACCCCATTGCCGCATATCGTTCCAAGTGCGGAAAAAAGTCGAAGCTGAGTTACGCAAGCTACTTGCCTTGGACATCATCGAACCAGTGCGTGACGAGCCTACTCCATGGGTCTCGCCCATCCATGTCGTCGAGAAACCCAAACGGCTCGGGGAGATACGCATGTGCGTCGACATGCGTAATGTCAATAAAGCCATCAAGCGCGAATGACACGTAACCCCCACCATCGATGACATCATCGCGGACGTCAACGGCTCCACGGTGTTTAGTAAGCTTGATCTTAACGCAGGCTACCAACAGGTGGAGTTGTCCCCAGAGTCGCGTCATCTTACAGTCTTCTCAACACACGCAGGACTGTACCGCTACAAGCGCTTGAACTTTGGCGTTTGTTCAGCTGCGGAAGTGTTCCAGAACATCATCAACGCTACGCTGCAGGGGCTTGAGGGAGTCCTCAATATCAGTGACGATATTCTCGTGTTAGGCAGTACTCAACAAGAGCATGACACGCGACTCAAAGCCTGTCTTAACCGTCTCCGCGAAAGAAACCTCACGCTGAACAAAGACAAGTGCCGATTCAGCAAGAGCCGAGTTGAATACTTCGGACACATCTTCAGCCATGACGGAGTCTCACCTGATCCAAAGAAGGTTCAGGCTATCCAAGATGTGTCTGAGCCCCAAAACGCCAGTGAAGTCCGCAGCTTCCTCGGACTGGTCACTTACTGCAGTCGTTTCATCCCCGACTTAGCTACCATCTCCGCACCCCTACGCGAACTGACCAAAGACTCAGTCCCTTGGTCATGGGGTCCTGAACAGCAGCAGGCTCTCAAGCAAGCCCAAGAACACGTTTCGCAACGCTGCAGCATGGCGTACTATGACCCAACCAAGAAGACAGAGATCGTAGTCGATGCCAGTCCAGTCGGTCTCGCTGGCATTCTTGCACAACGCAACGCCAACGACGAACTCTCAGTTGTCGCACTTGCGAGTCGGTCACTAACACCCGTTGAGCAACGGTACTCGCAAACCGAGCGAGAAGCACTGGCCATTACATGGGCAGTTCTTCACTTTCACCTCTACGTATATGGGGGCGATTTCACCATCGTCACAGACCACAAACCGCTGGTCACGTTATTCAACAGCCCAAACAATCAAGCTCCAGCTCGAATCGAACGCTGGATACTGAAGCTCCAGGAGTACAACTACACTGTTGAATAGAAGCAAACCCTCTTCCAGTTCCTTCGAAACTACCGCGCAACCCCACACGCGACCACAGGCACCCCTCCTGCAACACTTGTCTTCGGTAGGCCAATGCGCACTCGCCTTCCGGAGACTACACGCACGACTCCCGATCCCAACGCCAAACGCAAAGACAAACGTCGAAAGGCTGCCATGAAGGCATACGCGGACAAGCGTGAACACGCCAAACAAAACAACATCACAGTGGGTGACACAGTTCTCATCCGCCGCGATGGTATGGTTGCAAAGGACCAAACACCATATCACCTTCAACCCTACACCGTCACCGACACGCGAGGATCCATGATCACTGCTCGACGCGGGTCTCACAGAGTGACTCGCAACATTTCTCGCTTCAAGCGCATCAATGATCAACCTCAACCATCACATGACTCAGATGAGTCTGACCTGGATGACATGTCTGATACACCTACCCAAACACCCAATCAAGCACCACGCAGAAACCCACCTCGAGTACGCCACCCACCAGCGCGTTTCAAAGACTATACTGTGAAATAACTTGGCCACTCAAACTACCAACACCAGAAAACACTTGGTTTCAATCGTGACAGTTTGAACTTGTATATACATGTAACCGTTTTGATTTTAACATGTAACTGTTTTGATTTTTATGAACATGTAACCGTTTGCACTTTATATAACTGCGTAAACTTCATGTAACTGTTTTGATCTTATATAACGTGTTTTCACTGTTTTGACCTAAAACTTTTTTTGTTTGAACGAGCACACAGCACTTACAGAAACAAACAACTTTGGCATTCCTGGTTTTCATGTTCCAAAAAAGGGAGTGATGTAGTATTCATAGCCATTCATTTTGTATCCTAGGCATTCCATCACATGCACGATCACTTGTGTTATTCTGTGCTACTAGGCGCTCCATAGATAAGGTCACTGGAGAGGTCAAATAAAGCATGCTTGCACTGCACCACCATAGTACAGTTTGTGTATCTTGATCAGTCCAACAAAACCTCGAAGTTATACACTTGAAATATCACAGCAACCTCGAGTGACATCTCCATGCCAGGAACGCCATATTGTCCTGCATCGGATAATACTGTCTGGATCAACAGACAGATGGCCAGAGAGACACCTGGTACCCATAACAACGGGATCAGTGACCAGACAGTCAGAAACAGACTTCGGAGTGCCGAGTTCAGATGGCACAGGCCTTACTCCTCACAAGCGAGACAGGGCAACGACGTCTTCAATGGGCCTCCCAATATTGTGACTGGACACAAAGAATGCGGAACCAGCACCCGATTTCACGAAGCGCTGCAACGCGTCGCAACTCGAGTTACGACGTGTAACACGTCGCAACTCGCGACGCGTCGTATCTTCCATTTCACGAAAGTTGCGATGTGTTGAACACGTCGTAAGTTCCTTGACAACGGTTTAAAACATGTCGCAAGTTAAGACGTGTCTAGTGGTCGTCGCAAAATAAGAAGAGTTATTTCTAAGCCAGTTTTATGCCATAAAAATTACATTAACGAGATTATAATACCGAGGCAATGTGTGGAAAGTTGTAAATGAAAAATTCATTGAACAATTATGAATTAGACCGGAATATTAGAGTTGAAATTTCAAAGTAGCTACACAGTCCACTGAGATCAGCTTGTTTTCCTTCAAAATTGCATCGCACGACCGCCATTTTGTTTTACGTTTTAACAAATTTCGAGCTGAGATCCGACAACTCTTTGTTGAATATCAGACGACTATTTACTGTATGCTGACTAAATACATAAAACAGTCACCGAGTCGTGCTATAGATACACATACAACGCGTCGCACTTGAGACATGTTTCGTGAAATGGATCGCAGGACGCGTCGCAGCTGCGACGCATCGTAGAGATACGACGCGACGCATTGCTGCGATGCATCGTAAGTTATCCCCCTTACCAAACTAGACTGCTATATTAGCATGTGCATAGCAGTTCAATAGCATTTAAACAGCATGTGCATGCTATTATAGCATCCACATAGCATTCACAGAAGATGATGACTTGATGACTGCTAACTTTAGCAGTCCGTATAACATTCTCAATAGCATGCAGAATGAAAATAGCATTCCAAATAGCATGCGAGCTTCAAAGCATTCTGCAAAGCATGCAAGTGAAAGAGGGAGGACCTGCAAATTGAGTATAGCATTCCAATTTAGCAGTCAGTTGTAAAATAATTTTAAAGTATAGCATTCCTCGGCCAAGCATAGCCTGCACAATAGCATTTCAATATATAAGCCAATCATATCATGGACTACAAGTCACATGATCAGTGATGGCCTTGTGCATTCCACAGATTAACAGTCAGTGTGGGAAATTTGAAAACTGCAGTCAGTTGAATATTGTCAGTGCAGAGTGCAGTAGGCTGCACATAGTTTTGCAAGAAATTGTAGAAAGCATGGACATTACCTTATGGCATGAATGCTTGTGGATATAATTTCATGTTCACATGCATGCACTCAACCTGTACATTGTTGTACATGACAAAATACACTGGATGACTGGCTGAAAGTCTTTGGAATTGACAACTTAAAAGCAACAGTTGAACCAAGCAATATGGAGCCTCCATACACATGTACATGTATGCATGGAGCAAGGAAAACGGACTCCATGATGTATGCAACACACTCACAAACTGCTTGTATTTGGTAATTAAGTCTACAGTTTGTACTACCAATGGGTCTATATTCCTACATGGTGGGTATTCAGTTTTTGGCTAGATGAAGACAATTTTATTCTGGCTTTGAGTATGTTAGTGTTCATGTTGTATGTGATGTTGAACATATTCCTTCATCCATGATTGAATTTTTGAATCAGCTGGATATCGGATAACTGTTTTTAAATTGTGATGCCAACTGGCATAAAGTGACTACTGGTTGCTTCAAAGATAATTCAAATTATAAGCAGATAATTGTTGCATTATATTTCTGGCCATTGCTTTTATAAGCATGACAATGTTAGACAAAAACAAAGAGTGTCCCCTGAGGCTGATAAAGTCTTAAAGATCAATTTTCTTATTTTATATATTTTGATCACAGTCTGTACATAGCTCTTTTGAATTTCAAAAAGTGTTAGCTGTGTTAAAACTGGTTCAATACATGAAATTATTAAAGCTTATAACACGAGTAATTTTGAAATAAATTGTGAAATTGAAAATGTATATTGTAGGATGCCCATGTCAATGTCACGATAACAGTCATGATAGCATTCACAAAGCATGCATCATAGCATGCACATGCTATAAAGCATTCATCATAGCATGCACATAGCATTCACATAGCATGCAATATAGCATGCACATGCTATCAAAGCATTCCTAATAGCATGCGAATAGCATGTGAATGCTATTCTCATAGCATGTGAATGCTGTTATAGCATTCACGTTCGCAAGCCTAAATAGCATTCTCGATAGCATGTGAATGCTATAGCTCATTTACATAATTCGGGCTTCTGACATGCTATAAAACTGCTATCTGATTGCTATCTTCAAGGAATGCTATGAAAAATGCTTTAGGAAAGTATATATATATGGCTTTTTGTGAATGCTATCAAATGGCAGTTCTCATAGCATTCGCCTGTTAAAATGCATGCTAAAGGAATGCTAAAGGAATGCTAAATGAATGCTAAATGACAGCAGTCAAGTTTGGTAATTACGAAGAGTTTGATGAAATCGGGTGCAGGACCTCATTATTGATGAATCACATTTTTGACTCTCCAATTCTGATGGAAGTGTCATGGCGTACAGGAGACCAGGCAAACGATACTGGGATGTTACAGTTGTGGAGCATTCAGATGGGGAGGACCAAGCATCAGGGTTTGGGCAGGAATGTCTCCGACAGACACACACGTTTACGTTACATACCTAGTGTGGACATTCCTTTGTTTTCATGTAGTAAACAAAAACCTGTGAAGAAAACTCATTTTACTCACACTGTGAAAACTCTTTCAACCCACATTTTTTTCTATGATTCCCTTGAGTGTTTCTCTTCATTTTGCGACGGATAAACCTAACCCAAAAATGTCTCTTAACCTGTTTTCCAGAGAGGGGAAAACATTGTGTGGACGTGGGCAAGTCCACACAACATCGCTGCTACCTGGTTTATGTGCACCTTTTTGTTTGAAAATCCACACAGTGAATGTAATGCTTGTTCATACACACAGACATACATAACTGGTACATACACACAGAAGGAATAGGCTATCGCAATATCCCCCTCCGGCTTTACAGCCAGGGGGATAAAAATGAAGATCCTGGATTATTCTATCAACTCCTGTGAAAAGCAAAATCAGATCTCTCACAGTTGATTTTATATTGATTTTCAAAGATTAAAGCTAGAAATCTTTAGTTGTTGTAATCTAATACAGGATGACATTATCCTGATGTCATTACCAGAAAGCTTGAGCGCTATGAAGCAAACATCTGGATTAAATCTCTCGTGGTTGATTTTTCAGCAATTTTTTTAAGGTTTAAAGGTATTAACATTGTTGGCAACTTCGCCACACCCTTCAACTGATTATTTATTTTAAATATTTTTGAACCTGCCGTTATAGGGCGCTGTAACATTTTATGACATCACCATTAATTTTTTTTGTAAAGAACAACTTAGTCAAGAGCATACATCGTTGAAAGCAAGTTCACATCCTTCACCAATTTTAAATTACCAGGCACTTCCGGTTTTAACCGGAAGGAAGGGTCACGTGATTTTGCACATAATATCAAAAACTAAGACCCTGCATTATTCTATAAATTCTCGTAAAAATCAAGTTCAGGTCTCTCAGGGTTGATTTTATTTTGATTTTTAAAGATTAAATCTATTAATCTTAAACAGTTTCTCAGACTGGACACATGGCCATTCTAGAACAATGAAATTACAGAATCCAAGCACACACTGTAAACAAGTCAGGTGTGTTTACAAACACAAATGCCCCGCAACCGTGACTGTTCCCATGACCTAACACCACTCTTTTAACATCAACTTACACGTACATGTACTTGGGTCACATGGAACGTTCATTGACAGCATAGTGTTTTCTGTAGGTTTTATATGAATTAATCCCTATGTTCTCAGAATAAATACAAGATTTCTATTGTTTTAGCCACTGTGACCTTGACCCTTGATATTTTGGCCCAAAATGCAATAGGCTTCTTAGGATTACCAAGAACAATCCACAAACCAAATTTGAAGTTCACATGTACAATATTTCTCAAGTTATCACGCTGACAAAATTCTTTTGAATTAGCCACTGACCTTGACCCTTGACCTTTCAACCCCCAATGCAATAGGCTTCTTAGGATTGCCAAGAACAATCCACAAACCAAATTTGAAGTTCACATGTAAAGTATTTCTCAAGTTATCGCGCTGACAAAATTTCTTTGTTTTAGCCACTGTGACCTTGACCCTTGACCTTTCAACCCCCAATGCAATAGGCTTCTTAAAATCCATATATGGGTCTTTCTACAGTATTGGGTAATTTTGACGGAAAAAGATTACACAAATGTTTTATTAAGAACCATCCATTGCAAAGTTACAAGTTATGTGTGATATATTGTTAAGTATATGTATTAAAGATATATCAGGAATAAAACGAAAACCATTGGTTGTTGTGTTTGATTCACTTAACTCTGAAGAATGTGTCCCTAAAATGGTGCTAAATATTGTGACATTTCCCGAAAGGCAGGAAACTATTGCTTTTTCTCCCTGTTTCAGTCTCAGTATTAAACTAAATTGACAGTGTACGAAGAGTTGGAGTTTCCCCCCACATAAATAATATAAGATGCAACCGCTGCGAGCTCACTTGTTTATACACGCCGACTGTCAGGTGAGCCATTATCCACGTAACTGTGTCCGTCAAAATGTTACGTAGATAATCCCTTGCCAGATCGGAAAACCCAAGCCTTGTATCCCCACCTGGTTATGACTGTTTTATAGCTATGTCATCTTGTGTGAGGCACATATCATGACAGCGAATGTTTCCATGGAAAAGTTTCTCAAAACTAAATAATACTTGCTGTTGACTTCTTTAGTATCATAAATTTAGTCTGAACTTTTTTTTTTAATGGTTGTGTCCGGAAATTGGGCACAAAATCGGCTAAGTGTTCCCAACTTGTTTTAAGATGATTGGAGTTGGGGGTGATATGTGCATAACTGTTAGAAATAATTTTGTTGGAAATAAATAAATGTTTAAACGTCTGTCAGAATTCAGTTGTCTGTCTGTGCCTGTGTTTATTTCCATTGCGTCCGTCAATGTTACGTGGGTAATTCTGTGCTAATGCTAAATAGCCTTTTTGAATGTGAGCCATATTATCGGACTGACTTGACAAACAACAAATTAAGCAGTTAGTAATGGACCACCAAACACTTAGTTATTGGCATGACAGACTTCATCTGTTCATGCATTTAATCATTGTCTTTCAATGGAAAGATAAACAAAATATATTGACCATGTGAAAAACACAGTGATTCAGAGGGTGTTTCATATTTTTTTCGCCAAAAGGGAATTTGTGGGGGATTTTCTAGGGTGATATTATTTACAATGATCACTTGCACTTTAAAAACACACATACCACAATTGATCAAATACCTTGCTTGACTGCTGGGACTACCAAGGTGTCCGTCCCCGTTACATAGGTAATACCCCTTAAAGGCAGTACACAAAACCCCTAATTTTTTTACTGTACAAGAAAAAGTTATCTTTTTGCTACTTTTTCTGAAAAGGTGACTGTACCCTCAATTCATGTTTGAATCTTTAAATCTTCTCTAAGCAATTTCAATTTTGAGGTAAATGTCACGTACTCTTTTACCCAATACTGTAGAAAGACCCATATCTATTTCGTAAAAAACTTGTGGGGTACCAAAACAGTACCCCGCAAGTCGGAGGGCATTCCTTGTGGGGTACCTCCCATTGTTCCGGTACCCCACAAGGCAGTGTTTGTACACGCACCCACGCACATGTAACCCGGAAAAATGGCACAAGGTCAAAAATAAATAAATACCTAGAAAAATCTGAACCGCGGGGACTCGCTTCTCTTCGGATCAACAAGAAAAAGTAAAACAGGAATCTTTGAGGGAGGAATCGCGAGATAATCCTAAGAATAGAGACAACCAAGGCAGTGTTTAGATTTCCACTACAACAAAAAAAAACAAAGAAAAATTTATTTCATGAAAGAATTATCTAAAGAGGCAATTTCTACAAAGCAACAATGTAGGAAACAAAATATTAAATTGTATAATGAAGACCTTCATGAAAACAGATGAAAATATAATCTAATAATCGAAACTCCTAGTTCAAGTTAAAAAGTTAAATTTGAGGTACACCACTTTTGAAAGCCAGACCACTGTGACCTAAACCTTTACCGTTTAAAACAACAACCAAATATAAGTAGCAATGTCAAAAAGAAAAAGAATCTAGAACCAAAAAAAAACACCAAAACTAAAAACCAACAACAGTGTTCAAAGAAAGTCATAAATCAAAAACACTCAAGCTTAAACAACCTAATAAAGGAAAAGAAAACAAGAATATTCCAATTAAGCATCATATCAAAAAAAATGTGTGACAATACAGTAAAACATAATTATGTAAAATAAACGGATATTAAGTTTTGTTCTACACACAACCAATAAAGTCAAGTACTAATAAAGTTAATGTGAAACACCTGTCAACCCTGAACTAGAGATTGGCTACAGTAATTGAGACTAAAAGTGATATACTGCAAAAATACACTGCACCCGATTTGACCAGTAGACAGGTCACAGAGTTCAAAATTGTCACAGAACCACAAGCCGAAATTGTTTTACCCACCGAGTTCAAGCTATAAATCTTAATTTTTTAACCTTCTGAGTTAAGTTGGCACAGAGCAGTAAAGCTTAATTCTTAACCTTGTCCTGACCTGAACGGTGAACTCAAAGTTTCCTGAACACAGAGTGAATTTATCCATATGTCTTATTCTTAAAAGAAATACTTATTTGACATAAACTACATCGCTATCCTATACAAGCTATTGTAAAAATTCTAAGAGTTCTCAACAACTGTCTTCCATAATAAAAACAAGGCGAACAAAACAGAAAAGGCCTAAACACTTGATCGAATAATTTCTAGAAATGACTAAACTACTATACAACTATTCTAAGAAAATCTCTTTAAATCAAAGTACAGAGAAACATAAGAAACTCTTCTTACACACACACACACACACACACACAAAACAAGAAAACATCGATAGTGTTCCTTATTCTACAGACCAGGGCTTTCTGATCAGAACAAACTTCGCTTCATCTATAGACCACAAAATACAATCTATCAATTCTAAGAAAAAAAAACAGTTCCTACATAATCAGGTTCAGCTAATCTCATCTAATCTACAGCCCAAACTAAGTGAAGAAAACAACCTGGAAAATCTTACACACAAAGAAAAAAATAATTAAGTACATAAATTCATTCATCTCTTCCGTCAAATCCAGCCAATCATGATATAACCCATATCTTGACTTCGCACAACAGATTTTATGGCAACGCACATATAATCAATTAGACTCTTTCTTTGCACTAAAAGAAACATTTCTCTATCATTCCAAATTAAACTTGAAACGCTGCTTGAAACAAAATAACAAATACATTTGACTTTCATCAATATAAAAAAAGTAATTGAACATCCTAAAAAAACAACCTAAAATCTATTTCTAGTTATACAGTACACTAAAACTGATGAACAAACTTTCAAAGAGAAACAAGAACAATTTTGGTTAAACTTACCAAGTCTACAGCAGACCAAGTCTCTCAAGGCAGAAAACAAATGAAAGAAGGAGCAAAGAAAATGTGATGTGCTCACTCCACTGCCAGTCTGCAAATTGAAGGGCTATTTGAAAAAGGCATGGTCTTGAGGAAAATAATTAGGTTGCCCGGGTCAAATTCGCATACAATGTCAAGGGAATTGCAAGGCCAAGATCATAGGGGCACTATTGAACTCTTAAAAGCAATGATGGAGTATTAAAGGGGTGTCACTCCTGTACAAAAACAACAACTAAAAATTCACCCTGCTACACACACACCCACCACCCAACCACAGAAGGACAAGGCGAAAACAGTATGCCCCTTTGGCTTCGCCGCGGGGCATAAAAAGCGTTTTATACCACTGTAGGTCTCAAAGCACTACACAATTATTACCCTGTTCATCTGGCAATCAGACCACTTTTTTTTATTTGCCACAACTCAAGATCAGCGCAATCTGGTCTTTACATATACCTTTATACTCCTGGGTGGAGAGAGGCAACTGTAGTAAAGTGTCTTGCCCAAGAACACAAGCACCATGTTCCCTGTCAGGGTTTGAACTCATGTACCATGACACATGAGTTGAACACCATAACCATAGGACCACAGCACTCTACCTAAACTGGTTTTGAAAATGATCATGTGACCAGGCACTTTCAGTGCATTGCCCCTTTAATACTAGTCTAGCTCAATGGTACAAGGAAGGCCCACTGGTTGCCCTAGTAACAGCTGGCCACTGGAGTTCATAGACCCTGAGTGTGGTCAGTGTGGTCAGTGTGAACAGTCTGAACTTTCAGCATTTTCATTCTTAGCCATCATCATGGAAGCATCTATTCCTATGCTCCAGTCGTCCTAGTCAAGAACTCAGTGCTCATTTCCCATCCTTGTTCTGTAATTAAGTTACATATCATTCTTTATTTCTCATTATTACTAGTCTACAATTCATATTTGTGTTCCTAGTTATTATTATTTAGGATGATGATTGAGTGCATTTTAATTGTTCGGATAAGTTTATCACTTTTCGTACCGTAAGACTCCCTGAAACTGTTGGGCAAGCCCACTAGGGATTTATCAATTTCATTTGAGGAGTTCAAGTTCATTGTATTTTGATATTCTCTTATCCTTATCAGATTTCTTACTATTTGATTTACTTTTACTTCTTGCAAAGTTCTTTGCTAGTTTAAGCTAAAGTTTAGTTGCTTTTTATCTTTGGTTTATTCTTATTTGTTCACTTATTCAGAGTGGTTGAGATATATTTAATTCTGTAATTCACAATTCAGTTATTAAGTTATTCGCTTAATATTTGAGCAAACTTTGGGGACTACTCCTTAGAAAACATGCAGTTAAAATGAATGTACATGTATGGACTATCTAGACCACACCCTAAGTTTGCCAGCACTGCAAACTGTGGTTTATCTTGGAACAAGGAGTATTGGAGTACACCAGCTGGTAGAGTCATTAAGAACCTCCAGGTTTATAGCTGAGTGTAGAATCTGTGGTTTAAGTTGCATATCGATAATTGGCATAGCTACATGTGTGGGTATAATATCGATACTGTGTGCTGTGTGAGTAGGGTTGTGTACAGCTTCTGGTAATTGCTATGTGATCAGTGCACCATCAGCCTGCACAGGAAAACCACAAAGGTTGCTAGTATTGCTACTCCCTAGCTCATTAGTAATTATTAGTTTTTGTGGTACATGTAACTTGTTATTGAGTGCAGCACTGCCTAGAAGTTTTAGTGTTCTTGCCTGGACTCTAAAGTTGTTGTGAATATTTAAGTAGGTGGATAAAGAAACAACTTGTTCATGGATAATTCTACTTAAGAGCATAATTTCCTCAACTAGGAACCTTTATTCTTTGACGAAAGAATTTGAGAAGTTTGGAAGTTGTTTGATTTAATTTTGATTTAACTTTGATTTAATTTTCCTATTTCTTAGACTCTAGTTTATTACTGTAGTTACATACTTTACATAGTTTGATGTTTACTTATTATTGTTTCCTTTCTGTTTTTCTTTATAGACTTACCCATCAACCCTTTTTCTTTGTTGCTGTTAAAATAAACTTGTAAAAAGAACCAATATCCGGGTCGCAATCATGGAAATTGTGCCATGTGTAGTTTTTGTGTCATCACTTTCTGGAGTGCTTCAAACACTGGACTAATGGGAGCATTTAAGTAAGGAGTTTAGAGGATTAAATTCATTTTCAATAATAATCACCTTGACTCTAAAACCAATATGGCATCGAACCTTTCATGCTGAGCCTTAAGTGTCTTCAGACTAATGTCTTACGAAAAATGACAAAGTACCGGTATATTGGTGAGGCTGGAAAAGATTGATAGATATTGCGCACACCAGTGTTACAATTTTCAAAATTGAACGTAGCAAGGCATATATTTTTCCAATTTCAACTAAAAGTAATAAACATATCACAATGACTTTTACCAGACACTTGGATCAATATAGGGGAAATAAATCCTGAAAGTTGCATGAAGATACCGTCTTCCAAACGGGAGAAATTTATTTTCAAAGATTTCACCCGTGTTACGTGACCTTTAGAAATCGCCCTTCGCAACCATATGGCTGTAAGGCTGCATTATACAGAAGCTTTGCTGTGTATCCAAATGTAGTCAATAGTGGACCTTGAAAATAGAGCAATAGGGTCCACGACATGGTGAAGGTCTATAGTTAGAAATCATGTACAAAACCACTGGGGTTTCTTCAAACAAATATGAGCCTGTCGATGATATCAAAATCTCAGTACCCCACAGGTTTGAGACTTTATTGAAAACAAAAGTCAACAAAAATATTGTGAACCATACAAATTTCCTAATCTGATAGATCATACATCGAGACACATTTGTTTTGTTGCGAAAGTCACTGGACCATTGCTTCCAGGATTACAGGGAGGTTAATTATAGGTGAATTCAAAATGCAAACAAAAGCTTGATCAAAGCAGTTAGGTATTCGAAAGTTAATCGGGCGAGGTGGTGAAGTGGGTGACGGGGCAAAGCCATCTCTTACAATGTGAACTAGAAAGCACTCAGAGAGCGCAAACCTCTGCCAAGGCTCAACAATTCCCCGCCATATTGTCAGTACACCCAAAAGAAATACTCACATATCCACTAGACTTCCATACTTTGTAAACCGTAACTGAAAAATTAAATCATTTATTAATTCTTTTACACTGTAGCTACTGCCCATTTAACTTTAACTATGTGCAACCCACTGCCAAGGTCAACGGGTCAAGCATATTGACAATGTTTTCACGAAGTGAAAAAAATTGATAATTTTTTGATTTTGAGTTTTGCTGGCCAAATTATTGCACTTGACAAAAAGAAAGATTTGGCTGAGTTTCAAAGCGAAATATTGTTTACTTTTGTAATTATCGTAAGCAAACATTTGACAAAATGCCTGAAATCCGTGTTTTTCTGCTTTCACAAAGTGACAAAAACTTACCTCGTTAGCAGGGCCAGAGGAATAATGCATATTCTCTACACACGCGTTAGGATGGGAGTGGACGTGCGCACCGTGAACGATGTTGATAAAAAACAGACACGCGCGCGCTGCAGTGCGTAAGACGTGCAGATGTAATAATCCCCCCCCCCACAGTAGAGTGGTTGGGCGAGCTTACCTGTAGAGCGAATACTACATATGCATTGTTCCCTATGCCGGCAGGCAATTTGCTAAGAGTTTTACACAATAGCGCCCTCACGTGTCCTACCCACGACGCCCTGTGACATGCGCACTATGTTAGCGTCCTCTTTTTCTCAAGCGTTACTTGCGTAAGCACTCAAGGTCGTCGTGATGAACAATTTGTCGTGTCCCGTACGAAGTGACTTTGTACGGTTGACATACCACTTAAGTGCTCGAACTGGGCACCAAAGTTTGTCGTTTGTCTCGTTCGAAAAAGACTTGATGTCCGGGACAAAGATGTCCGGGGGCGTAAAGGTCTCCAACTGGTTCTTTGCGAGAAAACCGGCCGTAGGGATCACGCGGACACCCCCCGGTTCCCATCGGATGTGTCCTGTCTGCATCGATAACGAGTGTAGTAGGCTACATCGTCTTGATGGAGAGTTGTAACAAAGTTGAGCAATTCATTGGTTCAAAGGGAGCCTTCGCCAGTGTAGATAATACACTGAAGAGGTCCCAAGATGGGATTAATGTGCGTACTGGGGGACGAGTATTAAACATCCCCTTGATCAGTTGGCTAATTGCAGGGTTGCCGAAACAGAGGAACCGTCCGAAAATCCCTGATGGATCGCGGCAATGGCCGATCGATAATTTTTGACCATGGCCGTCGTGAGCCCACTGTTAAAAAGGTAAAGGAGGAAATCCCCCACTTCCCCTACAGAAGTATTGGGGGGATGAATGGATTGCCGTCTACACCATTTAAAGAAATGGCGTAGTCGGCTACCGTACACCTTTCTGGTTGGCTCTACAGGACTGGGCTGCAATTGTTGCAGCTCGTTCGCGAAAGGCCTGCTGAGCAGAGGGATCGCGAGACAATACCCAGCACGTCAGGTGAAGATCCCCCGGAGCCTGGTGACTGATTCCCAAGCTGGGCTGATAAAGGAGATTGGCCCTCCCCGGTAGAATTACCGGGCGGTGAACCAAGAGTCGGATGAGCCGGGGAAACGACGGCTGGCGGGGCCAGAACGGGGCTATGAGGAGAATTCGGCAATCCTCCTGCTCGATCTTGGTCAGCACTCGAGAAACGAGGGAGATGGGTGGGAAGGCGTAGGCCAGTAGGCAGTCCCATCGCACCGACAGTGCATCGGTCTGCCACGCGTTGGGATCTGGGCCCCTCACGCAGTAGATCGGTAGCTGATGGTTCATTCGCGACGCGAATAGGTCTCGGTGACGGGAGGAAAAGCGCATCTAGCACATTGGCGCAGCGTGACGATGTTGCTAAGGTCGACACTCTAGCAAACTGGTCGAGAGTGGAGCACAGGCCGCGATCGAGGCAATGGAGAGCAGCCACCATCATGTCGGCTGGTATCACCGAATCTTCTTCATATCCCAGTGCCAGGTACTCTGATAGAAGAAAGGACGTCGCACGCAAACCCATGCGTGCCGCCGAGTCCATTCTACGGGTGACATCCTCCAGTTTTCCACGGGTCTTGTCCGTAAAAGGAAATTTGGATGAAGCTGTCCCTCGGTCAGCGGCGAGTCCGGCAGAACTGGAGTTGAGAAATATTTCTCAAAATCCCCTGGGGGAAAATGATAATACGAGTCTGCGTGCTTAGCGTAGGCACTCCATGTCTTTGCGTGCCTTATCCCGTCGATGTGGTCAACCCACACGTGGTCCAGGGGTATTGTGGGAACACGGCTGTTTCATTCCCATAGACCGTGCGTAATAAAGACTGAACAAACACACAATCGTGAATTGTGTACTCCAGTAATGACCAGGGGAAAAACAAGATGGCGGCCTCCGTGAACACAAAAATTGAACACGAAAACAATCGTCTTTTTTTGTAACTTTTAAAGACCCCCGTTTGAATTTAAACATAACTGAAACATTAAATTTACTTAGTTTAAATATATTTACAAGATTTAGGGTTCAAAACTGCTTGGAACAAATAAAACAAGAAAAAAATGACGCTTTTTGTGTGGACGTTTTGTGTTTTCGTCCGTTCTTTCTTTTTAATCAAACAACTTGCAAAATCTCCCCAAATAAATTATACTCCAATAGTACATACATATTTACAGCAAATTACAATTGATTTGAAACATATTTCATTAAAAATGTACGTTATAAAGTTGGGCCAGTACAATTTCATGAGATTTTGGGCCTCGTTTTTGAGGGGTTATTCAGCTTACGTCGCACGGATGCGCGTAGCGATACAAACTTTTCAATGGAAGTGACGTCATCATAAAGCGCGCGTAATTGAAAAAAAAAGTTTTTGTACACAAATCAAAATGCACAAAGCGCATGAGCGCTCTATGCACGGCAGTTTGCTGAATAACTCGCTATGCGTAACTATGACTTCCACTTAACAATTCTCAATAAACTGTGTCGTTGCTGTGGAAAAAGGCTTACACACAAGAATCAAGATTCAAGAAAACTACAGGATATTTCTAACTGCAGAAAGGACATTTATTTGATCTTTGGAATAGACACTTCACAGGACAGGGTTGATCAACATCCAAGGTATATTTGTCTAAACTGTTCTAGGAAAGTCAGACACTTAACGGCTGGGACTAGGGACTACACAACTCCAGAATCTCCTGCAGTTGATTGGACACCACATGTAAGAAACAGACAGTGTAGCATATGTAATCTGTATCGCGAAAACTCAAAAACTGGGCCTCAACCTAAAAAACGTACTTCCATAAAACGCCCATCCGCTGTGCTGGCCGATTTGCCATTCGACATTACATCCAGGAATATCTTTGAACATTTTTCAAGCAATTCTCAAAACTCCCACACTGCAAGTTCTCCGTACCTGGAACTTTTTGGAAGGAACTCTGAGGAACATTCTATTTTAACTTGTTCCATCTGTCAGTGCATAATTTCTACCCCATCAGTGCAAACACCCTGTGAACATTATTTTTGTGCAGTTTGCTTGTCATCATAATTCACATTTCATCGATTAGCCCTTCTCAAATGTCCAATATGCCAGTCACAAATTCAGTTCAAAGGCATTCGGGATAGTCCATGAGTTCTGAATGTCCAGCTTCAAAATTCGGATGTAGCTTGTAGTGTTTGTGGTGTCATCGGCAAACTTCAGAAATTAGCCGAACATTCCTGTGAAGCTGCATCACAACACCCAAGTGTTCAAAAGAAACCGCGATGCACTGTTGTGGAGAGCGTTGCTTCCTCCAAGCCTGAGGATGTACTTGCTGAAGCTGCAAACGTTCTTCGCAAGAGTGCCCTGCAGCATCCTCATGACCAGCCAATTCCATTGGCAGTTGAGAAGGCAGCGGACCGCTGGACCTGGATTAAATTAAATCAGAGTGGAAAGGCCACCACGTTAGAAACAGGAGGCAGGGTAGGTAATCTAATTCACACAATACATATACTGAACATAAACAATGATTAGTCCAAGTGAGGGGGGGGGGCTATTTATCTTACATTTTGGAGTAATTACAAAGTCTACTAAGATTTTGTTTTCTTGATTATCATTTTTTGTAAGATTTCTTTCCAGAAATCATCATTAATTAAACATTATAATACAATATTCATTTTGTTTCATGTTTTAAAAATACTTCACAAAAACTGGATCCACTGAACACTTGTAATTGTAACACTGAAAATACCGCAATGCTGTAGATTGCACATTGGAATCTTATCTGTTTCTTAATTTAGCCTGCTCATATCCGCCAAGTGTCATGTAAGAGCCAACAAAATGTGTCAAGTCCATGCATAAAGGAAACTTCACCCATGCCACCCAACAAAGCACTTGCCATGATGAGGGATTGTCATCTGGCCTGGGACCAGATGCGAAAAATAAGACGGTAAGTAAAGTATATTTTTGCATCATCCTTATTAATTTAAGTTATGCACACAAATTTCATACATGTATAGAATGCCATTTGTTCATCACATGTATTGTGTTGTTGAACATTTCAGCTATGTGCCAACTTCTGCCATTTCGTCCGAGCGAGCCATGAGACGTAGCCAGAAAGAACTTCTGAAGAACTACATTGAAGGTGATATGGTCCCCCTTCACTTCCCCAGCTCGAAAGCTGATGCGGTTGATGGCTACATAAGTCAAGATGTGCCCTTTGTCAGAGTGAATGACCTTTGTGCTATGATATTTGACTACCTTGACCGACTCTATCAGTAAGTTTAAATTGGAGACAATTTTTTCCCCCAGAATTTTAAGGGCATTGTCTTGATTCAATGTCGTAGCTCCACCTAAACTGAAATTAATTTTTTTCACCCCAAACAGGACCAACTCCCTAACATGGCACAATGGTGTAATACCGGACGACGAGATATGGATAAAGTTTGGGGGGACAAAGGAGGATCCACGTTCAAAATGGCCTTTCAGATTGTAAATGTTCCTCATCCTAACAGCCTAAAAAACACAGTTGTGTGTGCATGTTTCCATGGTGATGACAGCTACTACAACCTCCAGAAAACCCTTCCTAAGGTGATCCACCAAGTATCTGATCTGGCCCAGCGAAAATGGAGGTACGTGTACAAAACAGCAAGACATAAAAGCATATGTATAGACAGCTGCAGGCATAATTCCGGGTCTTTATCATTCTTGGGCTTAAATTTCTACCTCTTTTTTTATTCCAGAGGACGAAACTTCCGTCTCCTGTGCTTTGGGGACTATGCTTTCCTGACGAAGCTGTATGGAATATGCAGCTCAAACGGTAAGTGCATTGTATTCGTTGACATGTGTGTACAGAGTGCACTAAGATATCTTGGTCTTGTGGAACATTAAGTACTTATTTACTGTTTGCCATGCACACATATTAAAGGACATTTTCCATTTTCATTGTCTTTTTTTCTGTGCAGCCCGTTACTGTTGCATATACTGCCGCATCAGTAAGGACCAGATGCAGAAACCACTGTGTGAAAGGGAACCATCATTCAGAAGATCTTTGCAGTCTATTTGTGAGCAGCATCAGCTGTTTGTGAAGAAGGGCAAAGACGAAACAGAGCAAAAGACGTGTCGTACAGTGTCGTCAGTACCCCCATGCTCCATGTTGAAATTCACAATGTACGTCTTTTGCTATAAGAGATGTCAACAATTGCCCAACATTTATTAAACGTCAGGGAATTTATTTTCTTTTAATATTACTTTAAAAAAATATAACTTCATATTTCTGATACAGGTAATTGTCCCAACCTTACACATTTCCCTCGGTGTGTACAAGCTGAGATGGAATGCCACAGGCTTGATGTCGAAGTCCTCAAGCAGAGAGCCATCGGAAGGTCGCTGGACGATGAGGATGACAGCTTGGCCACCGACTTTGACAAGAAAGTCGAGGATGAATTGTCCAGGCAGAGGAGAGTAGAGAAAGATCTGCAGGAAAAGCGGAACAACTTAGAAGAACTCGAAGAAGAAGTTCCCCTCCCCCTCCTGAATGACCTTCACAACAGTACGGGCAATGAAATGGTCAACAAAGTCCAGATGCTCAGGGCAGACATTGCTGAAATGGTTTGTACAGAAAAAAGTTTTTTTTTTCATGTTTAAGATTATCTTTATAATTTAAGTCAAGAGCCACTGAGATGTTCTTTTTCTGTGTATTTTATTTTTGCAGGAGCAGAGTGACGGGAAAGCTGAACTGGAGTTTGGGACAGGTCCCATCACCAGCAGTTTAGATGATGTGCTACAAAAACATAAAGTCAGCAGGTAGGCCTACCATGGCAAGTCTTTCGTGGGAAACCACGTCAATAAGTGTTGCCAGGTACTTGAAAATGTTGTCTCTTTATATACTATGACAAAGCAGAATCAATCATCCAATATTTACTGCTTCTGCCTGCTTTATGTTGTGTATTGAATATTTAAGTAAACATACCTGGTAATTTCCAAGTTGTGTTCTACTGTATCTCATCACAGATTCCAGTCATTGAAGATCTCACTGCTCAACCTCGATGGATGACTGATCGACTTCATCTCGATGGCCTGACAATTGCAGCATCTGAGCGAATAAAAAGAAAGGCAGCAGAAATAGGCAAATCATTCCATGAAGTGTTTCTGAGCTTCGCTGATGTCCACCATGCCATCAACCACGCCAATCCTATATCACATTCAGACATGGAACTTACAGGTACGACAGCTGAATTAGCAGATTTACAGAAACCATTCTTTACATAAGAATAAACATACAAATTTCTAAAATAAAATAAAAAATAAAGTGTATCAGATCATTGACTGAATTGTATTAAACTCTGCTCTCTGTTTCCATAGATGTGTGCATTAAACACTTCCTGCGTGTTTATCGAGAGTCATTTCCGAATACCAGCATTACTCCAAAGCTGCATATGTTAGAAGACCACACCATGGAGCAACTGCAGACATTCAAAATTGGCCTAGGATTGCTGAATGAGCAGGGCGATGAACTGTTACACACCGAATTCAACAGAGCTGGGCGAGCAGTGCATGGAATGAGGGATGAGCTTCCGAAGTTGATGAGCATCATGCGCAGCCATCTGACTACAACATTCCCTGAAGTCCATGCTGAAATGCAGCAATAGGACTTCCATGTTCGTGAACCTGAGAATAAAGCAAAACTTAAGGTCTTATCTTGCAAAAGGTTATGCCAATTCCAGCTCAATGCTCCTTAGATTACAAATGGGATGAGGGTAACAATTTTTAGATCGTCATTAACAGGGTACAATATGCCATACAATTTATATTAAGTAATTTGTAAAGCTAAAGCCAAGGGAAGGCAACTGATTCATGTTTTATTTCAGTGTTGAACATGTTGACTATGTTTACATTTAATGAATTTTCTTGTTGCTTCCTTAATAAAATTTGACCGTTAGTCTTACTTAACAACGCTAGTTTTTTTCTTTCTTGAGTTACACTGTACTCGACTCACAAATTACAATCATCATGATCATATGACATGATCACTCAGTCATTCATGAACAGGCCAAGGCTAATTACACAAGCTGACTAGTGACTTACTAAAAGTAAAAAAAGAATGCTAGGCCTAAGTTTAATTTCATGTTTCAGCTTGCCGAATTTTCACATCGTTAAATACGTTTGGATCTGAAAATGAAATGAAACAGGAGGCGGTGTCCGGAAATTAGGCACGAAGTTTACCGTACAGTGTACGGCAAACTTCGTGCCCAATTTCCGGACACACGTACAAACGTATATGATGGCGTGGCCCAGATTTCGGACACGGATTTTTGTTCAGCCTATTTTTCCAATTTTCCCTCGTCTTTATTTGCCATGACATTGTTGGTAGGCCTACGTTGACAATTTAATTAGAAAAACGGCAAACGGATGATGATTTTAAAATAAGCGAAAACATGGCCTTAACACAATTCGCATTATGAAGCATAATCGAGTAGATTTTGTGAGGCTAGGCTAGTGTACGTACATGTACATGTACAATGTACTTCAATGCAAATGTGCACATTGTATACGCGCATGATAAACACGACACTGAAAAAGAACCAAATTCAATCCTTTATAATCCTAAACATCCTTTTGGCCCATTCTCACCTTCGGGGAAAAATTCATCTAGAAGACTTGATCTTTTCACAGGTAGTTATCAATTGTTGACAGGATTGGCGTACATTGGTGAAAAACCTTATCAACAGGCATTTTCACGGTCCCGCTCGTTTCGGCAGTCGTGGTCACATGGGCCATTTTCCGCCACTGTTCTTATATGTCAACAAGTCGACCCAACAGTTAAATGCCTTTGAATCATGACCTTTTGTAAATATTCATGATGTACGTGTATCTTATAAATTATGCAAATATATAAAAAAGGGGCCAATCAGAAATGAGGGTTTAAAGAGGGGTCAAACCTCCCTGCGCGCGAACCCTAAAAAGCATTTATGACGTCACAAGCGATGATTGCACGGCTGGCCACATTTGAACAACAGAGGGCGTACTTTTTATTACGCAAAACAGCCGTGGGAAACGCCCGGACCGGTTCTGTCGTCGGTCCCGATCTCTTCTTGAATGACTGACGCTCAGGAGGAGGAGGTTCGGTTCCAGCAGAAAGATTCAGAACTCTGATCATATCCCGTTGGACCAAGCGGAGTTCTGCCTCAGCCACCGATAGGCGTTGCATGGTGCGGGTCAGTTTGCTCTCGTCCGCCGAATGGGAACTAGGCCTCAGGGGCGAAGCAGCGCCGTCACGGTGTTCCGGTATCGAGCCCCGCTCGGACTCTAGTGACACCGATGGGTGTAAACTAATACCGGGCGGGGACGCCGGTGCATGGCCCTCCGTGCACGGCATTGTCCGCTGATCTGTAGTCACCCCACCACGGCCGTGATGACTGGCGTGTGGGGGCTGTAATTCTGGAGAGGACTCCGGCGCACGGCTAACCGTGTGCGGTATGTCCCTTTGGCCCGGAGTCGGCCAACTGTAACCGTAATCTCCCTGTCGGCCCGACAATGAGGCCGCGAGGGAGTGAAAAGCCTCCAAAAAATCATCGCGTGAAATCGGGTCGCCACCCTTGTGGCGTTTCCCACGGTGTGATCGACCAGATGACTCACTAGAACTCGTCGAAGAACGGCGAGAACGGCGGTTGTTTTTCGATTTTTTCTTTTTTGAAGAACGACTCCGAGTAGTTGCCGAGGATTGCGGGGACATGGGGATGCCCGAACAACGAATAAAATCCGATGTAGAGGCATGGCCCTCCGAGCGTAGCGTTAACGCTCTGGGGGAATCCCAGGGATTCGGCTCTACGCTATCAATAGCCCGGGCGGCCGACAGCGCCCCCACGCCGGTAACATAGGCGGGTGCTGTACGGTCGATTAGCCGGCCATATAACAGCCCATCCCCAGGCATCTTGGTAATCACGGGGCTGGGTGGGCCTGGGTGCACTGAGCCATGGAGGAGTACTTCCTCCGGCTGCGTGTGCCCCGTAGACGGGCCAGGGACAGGCACGGTGCGCCCCGTAGCGGGGCCACCTTTTGCCGTACGTCCCTTTTTGGGTACTGCCCCGGCGTCAGACAATTTCCTTGTCTTGCTGGTGCGTTTCCCCTTCAGTTGGGCGGACCCGTGAATAATGACCGTAGACGGTGGGGTTGTACCCCGCTTCACCGGTGCAGTCCCCCGAGAACTCGGGCTTGTCTGGTGAGATGTACGTCCCTCCATTATCCACACACCCAGTCCCCCCCAACTTCCTAGATTTACTCATTTCTTACTTCACTTTCACTCAAATACTTCACTAGAACAACTCTACAATAAACACTTTCTCTTTATTTCTTCGAAATAGCTTTCTCCAAGCAAAAGAGGTACAAATAAAACAGTGAAATTCAGGTCGATTGAAATTCCACGTTATACCTCGCCTGTGGCTAAGAAAAAAAGAGGACGCTAACGTAGTGCGCATGTCACAGGGCGTCGTGGGTAGGACACGTGAGGGCGCTATTGTGTAAAACTCTTAGCAAATTGCCTGCCGGCATAGGGAACAATGCATATGTAGTATTCGCTCTACAGGTAAGTAGAGTGATGTAGACTACGGGAATTACTGCCGGCTGCCCAATCCGGTCCCCGGCCTTAAAAGTTAATGCATGCCGGCCTTAAAGATTATGCAACCCACCGTTTGTTGTCTGTGTTCCTTCCTCCATGTCTGACTGGAGCGCTACAAATCTTGCTTTTGTGGAAACATTTGCTGATTTGTTTTACCCTAAGACTAAACAGGTCCCGTTTTACCTCAAAACTTATCAAATTTGTGTGATTACTAGCGAGTAGTTACGTCGCCGTAGGAAACGATGCTGACATTTTCATGGGCGAATCCATTAATTTTGCAAGGGGTGATTCAGTCCCCTTTTTTAGTTTTACATCGTTTCTTGAATACATTTCAAGAAAAAAATATATATTTGTGATGTTGAACAACTTATTATCTAATAAAGAAATATTTCAAACACCATTACAAGTATTAGTCGTCATTTGTCTTTTTTTAATCAGCGAAAATATTGGTAATTATTGTTCCCAAGAAAAAAACACCCCCTTTCATTACCACAAATGGTGTGGTCCGCTGGGAAATTAAAGGGAACATTTGCAAACATCGAAAAATAAAAAGTTTTACGAAATACCTCACTAGGATGTTGGTAAATGCCAGCCTAAAGCATCCTTTAAAATTATGGCACCTGGTGTCAAGTCGTTTTCAAGAAAATTGTATTTTTTCAACATTTCCAACGGTGGACAGCCGACCAACGTTGGAAAAACTATTTTTCAACTACTGCTCCAAATTACAATTTTTTTTTTCAGTCCAAATTTTGTTTGCTATTGGTTACATGTTCATGAACGGGTGCAGGCCAGCTAGACTGGTTCCCTTACCTTACAATTTTCTAACATCTATAAATTGATCCATTTTATCTTTAGTGGAGTCAGGGAACCAGACTACTTAAACATTTTTGTTTTTCTTGGTTTTTCAAGCATTTTCGTAACACAAAACTTCAAACATGTCAGTTAAACAATATTTGATCTATTATACTAACCCCTCAAACACTTCATTTCTGAAAATTGCAGCAAAAGCCAATGATGTACATGTATATTCCCTTTAAGCATGCTGCATGGCAGCAGCTGCACTAGTATCACGATGGAGGAATCCTCCATGGTATCACGTACGGCTGGTCGCAAGCGTCTAAGACAGCTTTCACCGTACTTTTTACCGCTCGGTTTTGGTTTCGGTTTGTTAATAACTTTATTAATTGATAATTCATTTCAGCAACACATCTCTTCTTGTACCAGTACATTAAATACTCATGTGAATCTTATTTTTATTCTTCAAGGCTCGGCGTATAAGCCGCCCTGCGTATAGGCCGCAGTAAACATTTTCATGGGCAAAATCAACGATAAGCCGCAGCTTACATTCCGAAAATTACGGTACATGAAATGCATGCACCACCTGAAGAAAACGGACATGACGGAGAGTCCGCATGAACTTTTCACGTGCGTGCGCTCGGAAAGGTGAAACTTCAACTCTTCGCATTATTATTTTTACATTTCGTGCTTCTCATGCATCGCAGTTGCTTGCAATTTTCTTTCGGTGCACTGCCGCTGTCATTTATTATATTATTATTAATAATATCGATACCAAACATTCGTACCGATATATCGTATCGTGAACAAATGTATCGCGAAGCACCAATATATCGATGTTTCGTTTCAGCCTTAACAGTAAACAGCCGCCGGTAACTCCAAATGATGCCTGGCACGAAAAGGGTATTGCTGGTTTGGCTTCTTGCCAAAACAAGAGCGTGGGAATTTGTCTAGCACAAGACAGACAGGTAGATCGTCATGACGACGAAATGTCACCACCAATGCGATGCTGTGAATACGTTCCCGCCAAACTGGAGTTAACTGATAGGCAATAAGACCCGCCCTAACATCCCATGTATAGGTTGACTGGTGCAAGGCATAACCATAGTAACATTATTGTCAAGGATATCTACTGACATGTGTCGGCTTCATAAATATTCATAATACAGTTTCTAAACTGCATGGTGGAAGTTGATTAGGCCTACCCGTTCTCTTCATTTTATTGCTATTACATTTTCTTTCCAATTTTAGTAACGAAATTTTCATATGTATTTTTGGAGAAACGGGAAATGATTTATTCCATCCTAATTGGACGCTTTTTAATATTCCTCTAAAATAACGGTTGATGTTTTTATTGCTTTTGCGGTCATTACGCATAAAATTGAATGATTTTTCAGCTCCAATATTTGGTCTGGGTGCAATAAAATAAAATTTATATTGAAACCTCCTTCTAAAGTGGATTTTTTTTATATTGCTGTAAAAAAAAGGCATTTCAAAAAAGACGGAAGTATTTATTTTCGAGGAGAAACTCTTAGCACGGCCGGGGGGATCGAGAGCAACTTGAAGTTGTTTTATTGATAAACGTATTAGGCCCGATGGATTCGTCACTAATTCTACATTACGAAAGAAAAATAGAAGACAACATCTTGAATAAATAAGTTCTATAGAATGCAGAAATCAGAAGCCATGGATAGTACACTTTTCTGTATCACGACAATCGGTCTTAATTATATTTAAAAAGTGCAATTCATGTCCAAATAATTTAATTAGATCGTATTTTGAGGGAAAATGCTTCCTGACAACACAATTTTGCAGTCTTTGGAATTGATTTGCCAAAGCCAGGGTCAAGAAACAGGCGGTGTGGAATTTTCATTCCGATTTCACGAAGTTGATTTCCACTTGTCAACATTTAACAAACGATGTGTCGGAAATCTGCCAAATCAAAAAATAAATTTCAGGAAAATAATCGGGAACACAGCGCCTTGCTCCTGGTTTAATAACAAATACTGCCGACGCAACAAAGCCTGAATATTACCGGAACACTGAACGGTAGCTGGTTACGCGAACTCCGCGTACGATAGGTTCGCGCACTTCGCGAACTCAGCGGCTGTAGCATACTGGCGCATTGTCATGCGATGCAAATGAACCTGGAGAGCTTGACGTTTACACCTAACTTGGGATCAAAATTAGTTCGCGAACCTTCGCTGACCTCGCGAACAGTCATTTTTTAAGCTTGCCCTAAATGCAACGTAATTGTAAATGTTGCATTTAATCTGTAAAATGTTATATATCTATATACTTACCCCATTTAGTTCCACTTCGCTGTCTGACATGACGGATCGTATTGACTGATGTGTAATGCGAGTACGACGTACACGACCATCACCACAGGTGGAACTACTGTCACTCTCATTCCCTAGTGTGTCTGTGCTGTTGTAGCTCACTAATGTACTTGCTTCAGATAACTCAGAATCTAAGCTGGAGATTTTCTCTGAGAACTTTTCTCTGCGTTCAATGATCTCTCTTGGTTCCACGCTTTTACTGTTGTCTGGAATGACATCGGTGTCATCTTTCTTCGCTTGGAATGTGATTCCTTCATCTATGCTGCTGCTATTGTTTGTTGTTGACCATGTCTTTGATGCATGGTGCATGTTCGTCTTCTGAATGGAGTGTTTTGTTGTCACTGTGCTCTCCTGGATACTCAACGTCCACCTTGGACCCTATTGCACCTAAAGAATAGGACACATAAGATACATGTACTTGTATTATTCTGACAACAATTATAAGGTGTCAACTAATGCTACTTCACCTATTAAATAAATGTCCTTCACATAACCATTGATAATCTAAACAAGCGGCCTTACCAATGTGAAACGTGTGTTTAAGTTCATGACAAATAGCTCCATCAAGTGACTAATATACAAATATCGAGTGGCTCAGTGTGGAATGGGAGGAATATTATCGCAAGGTAAAATCTGGACTTTTTCATTTCACGAGGCAAAGCTGAGTGAACTGGAAAAGTCCAGATTTTACCGAGCGATAATATTCCTCCCATTTTACAATTTAAAGCCACTCAATATGTGTTTTATATAACTGACATATAGATCCTTGTCATTTAATATATTTGAACTTTTTTTTCAATACACAACTGAAGGAAAATTTGAACTTTTTTTTCAATACACAACTGAAGGAAAATCCATTTCTCTCTTCCGAACCACCCCTTCACGAAAATGTTTGAACCTAACGCTGGAGCGCTGGCTCTTTGGAACAATACGCGCTACTCGCAATGCTGAACGCGCACACCAGCATTCATTTGCACACAAATACCGCGTCATGATCCTAACTGTTGAATAGTATTTCCCATTCCCCATGGGCGGATAATACTTTTTGAGCCGCAGCGTGAATGGGAGCAATAACGAATGTCATGTGATGTGAGTTCCACCAATCAAATGACTAGGATCTGTATGTCAGTTATATAATAACTGAAGCACGCTGTATCCAAATTGCCAACAAGCCCCTCCCCTCCAAGTTAAGTCAAAGGTAAGTCAGCACTCACAAAAGTCCACACATCTTCCAGCGTGTAGAGTGATATCAACAGCCTTGAAACCAAAGCCCACCACTCATCAACTCAAATAGCAAGGAGCTGATATCCATCAAACAAACTCTCTGACTCCCTTAGCCCAACACACTTCTCAACACTGTCTTCTTGCTCAGGTACTCTGAAATTCCAGAGTTTCGCAAAACTAAATTATTGCAACGATTTAAACAATTAGGAGTAACAATACATTAAAGATTGATTGTTGCAGGTGTTTTAAATGACTCCACAGTCCAACACATTGAAATTTAGCACCAAAAGAATATGGACAAAAATACACTTTTACGAAATGGCTGGAGAGGTTCATACTTGTTCCCAGACAAATCAGACCTTGAGTGCAGGAAAACATGCAAAACAAATAGTGGCCAACTTTACTCTCCCTTAAGCAGACAAAATTCTCCAAAATTTGTGTGAGGCAAAGACAAGGTCCTCAGTATTTACCAGCCAAGTTTGAGGTCTCAACTCAATTGTTTAGGAGACCTTTCTTCAATATTTTGCATTTAAGAGTGAAAAATGGCAGCTCCATCATGAGCGACACATTCTGGCACCTGAAGGTGAGCTCTGTCTTCCACCTTGGAAAACCATCAGCTAACAAAAAATGAACCAATCCCCAGTGTACCTTTGTGTTGTGCTTGGACGCAGCCTCACAATGTCAAAAAGGCTGCTATTAAGGTTGTGTCAACCTCCTACAGAAGCTTACAGAGATTGGGTTGCTATGCTCTCTTCATTGTCCATGTAAGCCTTGGCCTTGGTCTACTTCACCACCAAATATTCTACAGCATCAAAATCAATGCTGCCATGCGTGTACTTGGTCTCAGGGGCAAACAGCCATTACACCAATGGCACTTCTACTCCATGCATATTCCTCATAATTATCTGACAATAAAGTTCAATCCAGATTGAACAGTAGCAGTTTGCACCACATCAGCAAAAGCCATCTTTGATGATTGACTGATGGTAGGAGGAGTGGGTAAGAGGTGACATCAATTCAGCGATACTGCAAGCCAGCTGGCTTCCAACTGACATACTGTAACAAACAGCCTGCTAAATAACTTTGTAGTGGTTTTAAGCCCCAGTTACTTCTCCCAAACAACACAACTTCCATGCTTTCAATTATTTTACTGACCTGCACCCGATTTCATGAAATTCATTGTAACTTACAATGCATCGCAGCACTGCGATGTGTCGTATCCCTACAATGCGTCGCAGGAAAGCTTTCCGCATAATTTTCCCCGAGTATTGTAGGAATCACTCTTATCAGCATATTTGTCAAGTTCATCACATCCCTCCTATGTCTGAAAGGCTAGAATTGCTTTGTTTAATTTTGGTAGTAATGTCTTACATTCCCATGTTCATAGAGATTGGCTACCTTCGTATAGAGATAATAATCTCAGAAATTCCCATAAACTTTCCAGTATCAGATGCAGAACCAATCAGTATAAAAACAGTCCCATCCCATTTTTAACCTCAATTTTAAACGATCAGTAGTTTTTTTTATATATACTTGGCAGTTTTTTTTTCTTTCTTGCCAACCAGTAGAAGGAGGGGGAGGGTACCAGACTTTACCCCCTCCCTGTCTCTGCCCCCCTCCCAATAACACCCCCTCCCTTCCAAATGATCCCCCGCCCCCAAAATAGATCCCTCTCCCAATATATCTGTCCCCCTCCCCAAATATATCTCCCCCTCTAGCTCTCCAAATATATCTCTCTCTCTCCGAGTTGTTATATTATAAGTGGGGGACAGGTACCAGACTTTACCCCTCCCCGCCCCTTCTCTACCCCTATGATCCCCCTCCTCCGCCCCCTCCCCTCCCCACCACTCTCACCCCACCCCTTTTCTCTTCCCAAATATTTCTTCCCCTCTCAATATCTCAGTCTCGAAATCAAACCAGGCTCTTCATATTTACAGTCACCCTCTTGGAGATCTCAACACAGACTCACAGCGATTTGTGTGCGAGTCTACAGTCACTTATAAATAAATAAACAAACAACGTTTTCTTAGGTTTACAAATCAAAGTTTGAACTTTTATTAAAAAACATGTTACTTTTACAAAATATAATCTATAAACAGAGATAATATTTTTAAAAATCTACCATTTATACACAACATATAGAAAAGCACATTGCAGTGTATTTATGACATCATCGTTATATTAAGACGAGAGCCACTCTCAGTAGCCTTATGACATCATAGTTATATTAAGACGAGAGCCACTCTCAGTGGCCTTATGACATCATAGTTATATTAAGACAAGAGCCACTCTCAGTAGCCTTATGACATCATCGTTATATGAAGACGAGAGCCACTCTCAGTAGCCTTATGACATCATCGTTATTAAGACGAGAGCCACTCTCAGTACCCCTATGACATCATAATTATATTTAGTGACTAAGCGTTTTTGTCAATTTTTATACCATAATAGATATATCAAAATGGTACACTTCTGAGGTGTTTTTATAAATATATATATATTAAAAATATGTATGGAGCACCGATGGTATGGATAGTATAAAATGAGCAAAAAGGTATGGAGCGCCAAAATGTCAATATCTGTCTCTCACCAGCCATTGAGTCTGATTGCTTATAAATCCAAAAGTCTGACCTCTTAAAAAAATTTTAAAAAATTATATTGATATATATATATAAATGATGGATACGATTAGACCAATCGTTAAGGGATTCTCTAGATGGAATAAAGCGACGCTGCGCGATTACGTCCAGCGATATAATATACCGTACAATCAAAATGTTGCTCTTACGCGTAAAGTCTACATCAACGGGATAAAAAAACACGAAGCTCAATTTAAAAACTTGAGGAAAAAGACGCAAACAGATTGTAGACGATTACGGTCTAGAATATAACCCGTCGGGTTATAAAGGTCGATTTTTGAAAAAAGATTTACTCTCGGCGATTCAAAACTCTGGGCAACCCAAGGATTTTCAAGAGGCTGAGTTGAGAGCGACGAGGAGATTTAGAAACAACTTTAGAAACTGGGAACTGATTCCTAGACTTTTTAACGACGATTTAGTCAAGTTTTTTGATACGCACCAAGATCAAATTGTAAATAAAATCAAGTCAGAATTGAGAGAGCTGAGAGGTTTAAAAATGGAGCTCACAATCAAAATAAAATTAAAAAAAAAAAAAACCCAGATGGTACGATCGAAACGATCGAAGCTACACAGTTTACCGATCAGAGAGTCGTTTTAAATTAAAGTCAAATAAAGCAGGTTTTAAAAGAAGACATCGACCAGCTATTTAAAAAGGATGAAAGGTATACGAATCAAGTATCGGGTTGGGTTTTAAAAAAGATAATGGCGTTGTATATCAACATCAACAGGTTTAACCCCGTGAGGGGTAATTCTTATATTGACCTACCATAATGTATCAAACAGAAAACGGCGATGATTAACATTAAAAACAAAGACGACGAGTGTTTGAGATGGTGTTTGAGAGCTGCTCTTGGCTTGTATACGGATAAAGTAAAAAATAACATAAAAAACGATCCCAAATATAAAATTCATAAAGGAGAACCTGTTGTATACACCAAAGACGACGGACTCAAATTTAAAGGCGTAGACTTTCCAACACCGATTGACCAGATACCAAAGACAAAATAATTTAACGATGAACGTATACGGTTATGAGGAGGAAATATATCCGTTATACGTGTCTAAAAACTATAAAGCAGAGTCACGACCTATCGATCTGTTTTTGTTTTCTGAGGGCGACAAGCATCACTACTGCTGGATAAATAATTTTTCGAGATTGATTTACAACGTTACAAAACATAAAAGTAAGAAATATTTTTGTCAAAGGTGCCTGTGTCATTATAGAACGCAAGTAAAATTAGATAGACACATGACTGATTGTAACGGTATAGATACACATCCGTCAAAGATTGTATTTCCTACCGCTAAGCGAAAATATGTAAATAAAGAGTGGATAGTCGACGAAAACGATGTGCCAATATCAGAATTTAAAAACTACAGGTTTAAACAAAAAGCACCGTTTGTAGTTTACGCCAACTTTGAATCGATCTTAGAAAAAACTCAGACGATAAAAAGGACAACACACAAAAGACAAACATTCACAAAGCAAGCGGTTACTCGTTGGTAGTAGTTAGATGCGACGGCACCAATATGTATCAAGAGACTTATAGAGGTAAAGATGCCGCAACAAAGTTTGTAAATAAAATGTTAAAAATACAAAGCGACATAAATTGCATATGAAAAAAAAACCAACCCATGAAATTTAACGAGCGAGCTAAAGAACATCATGATAAAACAAGCACGTGTTGGATTTGTGAGAAACCAATTTATCCCAATTACTCGAGCAACTGTCAGTGCCAGAAACCCAAAAAACCAAAAACAGAAAAACAAATAAAAGAACATCAGTACAAAAACAAAAATGGATTTACCGAGTCTAAATGCCTCGAATGCAAAAAGAAAATCAACAAATTTAGAAAGGTGAGAGATCACTGCCACGTCACGGGTAGATATAGAGGTGCCGCGCACGCCTACTGCAATCTAAAATTACAAGTTAAACCAGGTTTTACCCCGATACCGGTCGTCTTTCACAATCTGCAAAATTACGACGCTCACTTTATAATGCAGAGTATTTCAGAGTACGACGACAAAAAGGAAATACAAGTTATCGCTAGAAATTTGGAAAAGTATATTTCGTTTTCGATCGGAAATATGCGATTTATAGACTCGTTTAATTTTATGGCGTCTTCGTTGGATAGATTATCTAAAGCTTGTCCGAGAGAGTCGTTTAAACTACTCAGAGAACATTTTAATCGTCAAAACATCAAATCGTTACAAAAAGGAGTTTATCCGTATGAATACATGGACTCGTTTGACAGAATTTCACGATTTGTACGTCACTACCGATACGTTATTACTGGCTTGCGTATTTGAAAACTTTAGGCAAATGTGTATTACAAACTTCGCGTTAGATCCGGCTAATTACTACACAGCACCAGGATTGTCGTGGGATGCCTTGTTAAAACACTCGGAAGTTTAACTCGAACTATTGCAAGACGTAGACAAACATTTATTTTTTGAAAAGGCAAAAAGAGGTGGTATCTCGAGCTTGGGTGGTATGAGATACCACAAAGCCAACAACAAATACCTACCTGACCATAATCCAAACGAGCCGTCAAGTTACATCACCTACCTCGATGCAAACAATCTGTACGGCTGGGCCATGAGTCAATACCTACCGTACAAAGACTTTAAATGGGCATCTACAAAAACGTTTACCGAGTCCAAGATATTATCTCTCAGGAAAACGTCAAACACCGGTTACTGCTTTGAAGTAGACCTCGAGTACCCAGATAATCTCCACGACCTGCACAACGATTACCCCCTAGCGCCAGAAAACATCGTCATACCAAAAGAATGGATGTCTGATTATCAAAATGAGTTATTGGATACCGAACCTAGTAGCAACGTGCAAAAATTAACGTGTACCCTTAATCCTAAACAAAAATATGTTTTGCACTACGTCACGTTGCAGTTGTATCTCAAACTCGGCTTGAAACTTAAAAAGGTGCATCGAGTGCTGCAATTTAAACAAGCGCCTTGGCTGGCATCTTACATCGATAAAAACACGCAACTCCGAACAAAAGCGACCTCTGATTTTGAGAAAGACTTTTTTAAACTGATGAACAACAGCGTGTTTGGTAAGACGATGGAAAACGTCAGAAACCGAATTGACGGTTACCTGCTCAGAGACAGTAACGATGAAGATCGAGATAATACCAAAAAATTATACAGAAACCGAGCTACAAAACGACGACGTCATTTTCAGAATGCAAATTGTCATTTGTCGAAAAGTACAAGACTAAAACCGTGTTAAATAAACCGATCTATTGCAAAGTGACTATTTTAGATCTCTCAAAGACGCTGATGTACGATTTTTATTACAACCATTTGAAAGACAAGTACAAAGAGAAAATCAGGTTGATGTACACAGATACAGACAGTTTGGTACTCGTAGTGCACACGGACGATGTATACAAAGATATGCAGCAAAACGGACAACAATACGACCTTTCGAATTATCCGACGGATCATCCTTTGTACGATCCAACCAATAAGAAAGTGATCGGTAAATTTAAAGACGAGTTTGGAGGTAAAATAATCAAAGAAGTCATTTGTATAAGACCTAAAATGTACTCGATTTTAACCGCTGACATCAACTTGAAAAAAGCCAAGGGTGTCACAAAATCGGTCACCTCTAAGAAATTAAAACACCGACACTACTACGACTGCATCTTAAACAAGAAATCTCATTATGAAACCATGTCTCACATTAGATCGGAAAATCACATCCTTTACACCATATCTCAAAATAATCTATCATTGAGTCCGTTGGACACAAAGAGGTACATTTTACCGGACGGTATAAACACGCTAGCTTTTGGTCACTACGGCGGTAATTGCGTGTCCTCGGGTACGACTTGAAGCTCTTGTCTCACAAAACTCCTTTTTGGGCCGTTTTGAAGGTAATAAAGAGTAGGACCCGTCGTAACCTTTTTACTGTCAATCATTTTAAATTGACTCTTTCTTTTTTCAATGTTATAAATCTTTACGCTCCAAATGGGATCCGTGGCTCTTCTCGAAGTTCCACCCTCTTACTCGCCCGGGTAATATAAATATCTAACCATAGCGTCTTGCGGTAAATTCTGCTCTTTTGTTTTAACGGGGTTCGCCGGCGATTGTCGGACCTGTTCTAGTTTAACTGCCTCTGACGGCGCTTTAGCTATTAATCTTGTCGTTTCATCGTTTATAGCTTTGATCACGCTGGGTAATCGCTCCACCCATTGCGTGTTTCTACTCTTGGGATTTAACATTTCTTGAGCATACTGATGACCAAACAGTCTCTCGGCTAGCGTTCGATTAAATCTTTCTACGATACCCTGCGATCGGTGGTTTCCGGGTTCGCCGACGATAATCTCGACGTTTTTTGAGGCCATCCATTTTTTAAATGCGCCTTTAAATTCGGTACCGGCGTCTACTCTCAACATTTTAGGGTAACTCAAAGGCGATCTCGCGTAAATCTTGACAATAGCATCCTGGGTGGAATCCGCCGTTTTAGAAACCAAAGGTTCTGCTTCGTGGTATCGACTCGCAACATCGACAACCGTCAAAGCGTATTTATAAGTCTTGCGTTTTACTTTATCCCAGGGTAGGTATAGCACATCTATTTGGTGAAAGTCGTTTGGTGTTTCAAACTCTTGCGAAGTACTCGTAGGCCTGGGTACATACGCAGGACCCGGCAGATAAATTTGCCAGATTGCTTGTTTTTTAAGCCAATCTCTGATTACCTTTTTATCGATTTTTGTTTTATCGTGTAAATGGTCGACGGCGCTTTCACCTCTCCAATAACCGCTCGGGCTATAATACAGTTTAGATAATGTTTGCATATTATTTAATATAAAAGACGTTTATAATAATATGTCTGGCTTTGCTATGATGTTAGGAGGTGCGATCGTCAACGCCTTAGCTTTTACGGGTTCAAACTTTTTATTTTCAAGTCTGAAACAGAGTGATGCCGCCGAGGAGACACGATTTAACGATAGAACAACTCTCAGCCGCCAAAGATAAGTGGCAACGAGAACGAACGAAATATCTAGATTTTCTAAACGAACGTATCAGAAAACAAAATGCCTCTAAAGAAACATTTTCCAACATAGACCGAGCGTTGCGTTACTACAACGAGGTGAGTGGACAATCTACCGAAATACCCGTAGGACTGCAACGCGAACCCAACCTCGAAGATTTTTACGAGCCTAGCGACCAACAAATAGAAAGAGAACTCGCGTTTATTGCGAGAGGAATGCTATTGGTGGGCTTCTTGGCTTACAGATACCTTTAAATTTAAAACTCGTATAAATAAAATGAATGCGTATGGAAAAAAGCTCAATCCCAGCAGGCTATTAAAAGAACCCAGATCTATCAAGGGTGAGAGAAAAGAGGTGGTCATTACCCACAATCCTAGTAGTATATCGGCGGGGCAAATGCTGAGGGTCAAGTTTCCTCAATTGGGTGTAGACGACGTGATCGTACCCGGCACTTGTAAACTAGCTTTCAATTTAGAACTCGAAGGTGGAATCGACAACAATAGAACCATTTTTGGTAATTTAGCCAGAAATTTAGTCAGCGAAATCAGCGTCAGGCCTCAAGGTCACGAAATTATAAGTTATCGTCACGCCGACGTGTATCACAACTTTAAAGACAATTGTATCAACAGCTCGACGACTCGAAACATGGCGTACTCGGGCATAGAAAAAGAAAACGTGTCTAAACTAAGAACGGGGGCTCAAGATGCTAAAGCAGGCGCCAACAACGGTAAAGATCAAGCTATCGCGGATGCCTATGGTAACAGATATTGTATTCCCCTTGACATTGACATACTGACTTCGCATCACCCTTTGTACCCCAGCGGTTTAAAACAACCTCTGACGTACGAGATAAAGTATAACGATCACGAAAAAGTAGTCAACAGTTCAGATACGGCGGCGATGTATTCTATCTCACACTTGTCTCTCGAATACGAAGTGGTGACCAACAGAGACCTAGCTATCACCATCAGAAATAAACACAAGGGGTTAATGCAATATCTGTTTGATAAAATCCACTCGCTAGAAGTTAGATCCGTCAACAAATCGGACACACTTTGGAACGTCAGCGTCAATCAACCCATCAGGAGTCTCAAGGGTATTTTGTTTTTGTTTAAAGATCCCACGGAGAAAAATCGGCAGCGATATTATAATCCAAAACTAACCAAAACATCGGTGACTGTAGAAGGTAAACCCAATCAACTCTACAGTCAAGGCATGTTTCAGTATCAACACTGGAACGAAATTAACAAGTTCTTTGGAGACAGCGATACCGAAAGCGGGCGCGGAGTAGCTAAAGACTTAAATTTGACAGGTTTTGACCTCGGAGACTACCTAAAAAACAAGTACGGTCTGTGGCTCGATTTTAGAAGTAACGACGACACTTCCGCTCACGGATCCGGTAGGAAACTCGGAGACGGAGGAGGCATCAACATTCAATTTATCAGAGAAGCCGAAAGCCAAGGTGACCTCACGATGTACGTATTTTTAATCATGGATGCTCAATTGAACTTGGAAGACGGGAATTTTAAATCTCTGTTAAGTTAAAATGACACAACCGCATTGCGCTTTAATCGTCGGCGAAACAAATTCGGGCAAAACCAAATGGATTTTGGATCTGTTAGAGTCAGACTATAAAAATACATTTGAAGCGATAGTCATCATTTGCCCTACCATATTTAAAAGCAAAACGTACATCGAAAGAAAGTGGATTCAAGCAGATCCCGAGGTATACCTCTGCGATCCGGAATTGTGCAAGATGACGCTCAACGAAGCAATCAATTTTTACAGGAAAATATTCGAAGGTGTTGCTACGCTGTTTATCGTGGACGATTGCTCTTCGGATCAAGAGATTAAATATCGTAAAAAGACGTGTGCGCTAAGCAAGATGGCGTTTAGCGGAAGACACGTAAATCGAAGCTGTTGGTTACTGACCCAAAAGTACAACAGCGTTTTAAAAGATTATAGAGAAAACACGGCTTGGTTGGCATTATTTTACTGCAAAGATAAAACATCGTTTGCGAGATGTGAAATATAGTAAATTGGTCGTATACACCGAGTAGGTTAATAACCTAACTGCTTAACTAAATTAAGCTAGGTGCTTAACTTAATTAAGCTAGGTGCTTAACTAAATTAAGCTAGGTGCTCAAGTTAAATTACCTAGCTGCTTAACCAAAAGGACCTAGCTGAGTAGCAACCTATTCAACAAACTACACATGTATTACAATTTGTTAATCAACAAACGTCAACAAAATACATTTTGCAGTTAGTAAATGATAGCAATATTCGAGTATTTGCAGTTTTTGGCTATTATCATCATATCGCTTAATCTATCGTTTTACACCTACGAATACCTTTGCTTTTGTAACAAAGTTGCAAAAGCTACAACAAAATTAAATTCCTTTCTAATTAAATGGAGGACCTAAAACTTACTTTAACGAACGAACAAGATCACAACGCAGAACATAAAGATCGTTTGTGCGGTGTCGTAGCAGCCGGAAACTCTAGAAAGTACTTGGGAAAGGAATACACCGTTAAACATATCGAAGCTCTTGACAGTAAAGAACTCGAAAAGCTGTATCATCTGTACGAAACTAAATTTGGAAATGAAATTGTTAAAACCGTTGGTAAATACACTTTAAGTCTATTTTCGAGAGTGTTAGCTGTTGTTACACCCATACAAGTTTTAGGATATAACGTCACTATAGATTCTGAAGAAGAACTCACCAACGACTTGAGTTCTGATCCTATTATAAGCGCGAGTATGGCTGGTATGTTGAGCGACGTTTGTTACAAGTACGGAACTTTTATATCACCCCTAGTTGCTACGATTATCACAACAAAACATTTGAAATGTAATAAACCTAATATAATAAATGGAAGATCAGAAAGCAGCGACAGCAACGCCTGCAGTTCAACCAGCAGAGACAGAGATGCCCCAACCGATAAAAACAGCGTCATCACCTCACCGACGGTAACGAGAGTGACCAAGACTAAAAATCCTAAACGAATACAGCAGGGTAAAGCTTTAGCCGAGCACAATAGACAGATGAAATTAAAATTAGCAAAAATGAACGTAACATCAGACGAAGCTACAAGCTCACCAGACTACAACTCTTGGGCGATGTGGGGGGCTATAGCGTCTATAATAGGAGTGGGGTTGCTGGTACTAAAAAGTAAGGCAACTGCGCTGGTAGTACAGCCAGTGCCGGTAGTCACGCAACCCACTACACCCAGCGCCCCCAAAATGTTAGACATGGAATAAAACAGCAATTTAAAAATTGTTATATTAAAAACAATGAGTAACTTTGACACCAACGGAATAGCTAATACGATTTACCACGGAGCCGTCATATCGGGTCTTTCGATGGGATACGCCATGGTAGGAAATAAACTACTTAAAATGAAAGCGCCGGATTTAAACAAACTAAGTGTAGAAGATATGGGCAAATTGACGGGTATTATAAGTGGAGCTCTGGCCACGCAAAATTGGTTGGTTACCCAGGGTATACTACCGGGCAGTATAATGAAAACGGCATAATTTAAATAGGTTTATTAAATAAATGGCTGAAGGAGGATTTGACCATGTCACCGTATACGAAGATCCACTTGACATTAACTTAGATGATGATGATGATGTAGAAGAGACCAATCTGGATTGGGACGATACTTTTGATACTCTTGATACACCCATCCCAACTACCGACATAGATGAGGTTTTATATCGAGGAAGGAGCATGGTCACAAGTGATCACGTCGATGATTTTTACAAAAATTTTAACAGAGGTGACGGACCATTAGCTCCGCGATACGAAAATTTTGTCAGCAATAAAGACGGGTTATTTTTCCAAGCAACTGATAAAGCCTTATTAAGGTTAATGGATAAAAGAAACCCCCAAAAATTCTTGAGTCTACCGAGTATAGAGAATAATGCCAAGAGGTTAGATCTTCCAGGTAGAGATTTCATTAGAAACGGATTGGGTTTTAAAGATTATAAAATTAACCCGCTCGAACAAGTACAAACTCAGACCATCCCCATGACAGAACTACCCAGCGTCACCGACGAGGTAACCGAGATTATAGAAGATTTTCAACATGACACCGACGCTCAAACGGAAGGATTGAATTACAGAGAACTCCAGGGTTTAGACAAAAGTCTTCAGATGTTAAGAGGTAACCTAGAACTTAATTTATCGCGTCTCACAGAACTGGACGAGAGATTGCAGCCACGAGACAAGAACTTGACGAATCTCACAGCAAAGAGGGTCGACAAGAGTTAAACGATAAATTGAGCGACTTGAACGTTGAAAGATCCGCCAGATTAGAAGCCGCAAAAGCCAACGAACGAGGGCTCAAAAGTCAGATCGCTAGAATCAAAGAAACGATTAATAAAATATTAGGCGATGACACGACTCTGGTAGAAAAGATTAGAACTCTGTTTAGAGAACAAGGTGTGACCGTAGTGAGTATTTTAGCCGCTTTTAGTTTAGCCATCAGCACGATAGTGAGTAGCATCGTCGCTGGCGTGAGAGGTGCGGGTGCCCCAACCGCACCATCGCCAACACCTACACCAACACCAACACCAAAAGGTGGTATCAAAGAGTGGATTTCAAAACAGCTCGCTAATTTTGCATCTGCTCTTCAAAAACTCGGAGTGAGCGCGTTGGGTGCTCTGCCGGGTATCATAGGCAGCGTACTCAGTTGGATATTTAACGCCCTGAGTAAGTCTGTATCGTGGTTGGCCGAACACAAGTGGGCTTTGTTTTTCCACCCATCATATTTTTACGATACTGACTATACTCGAGATTAAGGTCGGTCGTATCATAATCGTTTCCGGGTACGGGTACGCAAGACGTGTCCCAGTAATAAGCTATACCTAAACCGTTAGAGTTTGTGTCTCTCGTCTGTTTAAAAGACTTGTTTTGATCTATGCCAAACAACAAACAGGTATCGGTAAAAGCTCTGAGATTATAACTGTTGTCTAGAGCTTTAAATGCATCATCTCCCGGTAAAGGAGCGGCAAAGTCGTACAGTATCTTTCTAACCGTAAAATATAAATGAAAGTTAAAGATGGCCCAAACGTAACGGTTGCTCGCGTTTAAAAGATCGAATCCAACACCGCAGCCCGTAGTAGTGCAGTAGATTGCAAAATTTAACTGATTTTGATAAAACGACATGGGGTGTGATTTCCAACGATCTACATCCTCATCCGTTGTGATGCGAGGCAATTTATAGTCCGAGGTTAAGTCGGGAAATGAGCTTAAAAGCCTGTTGGTTTTATTAACTATAACTTCAAGTTCACTGGGTTTAGTGCTGTTTAAAAACTTTGCTTGGGGTGCAACTTGATGCTTTAGCTCGGTTGCCTTGGCTACATTTTGATTTACTTGTTTCGTTACCTGATCAGCTATCGATTGTATTTGCATTTTTAACAACATAAAAGCAGCCATTATTTTAGTTTTAGTTTTAATATAAAAAGACTTTAAAATAAATGCATTCGTTTCACTTGTTTCAAAATGAGCAGACGTTTAAATTAGAAGACGTTGTAAATAATCTAAACGGTCAAAAATCTGTACGCGTAAAAAGGGTGATGTTTAACCCCGGATATTTTAATATTTCCAGCGCCACAGAGATTGATTGGTATACGCATATAGATGGGAGACCCGCTGAAAGAGAACCTGTTGTTGGAGTGCATGGGTATAGTTTAGACCCCGACGCACTAATAAGAAGAGATAGAGATTTTATCGAATCGTTGATAGGTGATTTGCCCTACAACTTTTTTTTTAACGACGAAAATACTTTCAATAGAGATATAAACAATCTTATAGAAGCGTATGAAGAAGAGAGACTAGACTCTGCTTTAGAATTACTTAAAGAAGAAAAAAAACAACTTTATATAAAACAACTACTTTTAGTCGATAAATTGCAAATAAGACCAATTACAGGCGCACAACGCAATACGCTTAAGTTTTTAGCAAACATCTTTTATGACAAACGGGGGCACATCGATGAAGGTAAAAGGATAGCGCTAGAATATATCCACGGTACAATAAGCAAACCTAGAGCGAGAGAAATTAGGCAAGCTGGGATAACAATACGGGGAAGTCTTATCGTGTTGGGTGATGATTTAGATTTTATTTCTCCGAGTCATTTAGCGCCGTTACCAGCTGGCGTCACCGGTTCAGTCACCATACCGCCGGGGTGGTATGACGTCGATTGGTTCGATTTCATTTTAAATTCTATACCCGGGGTAAGTTTTCGAATATTTAGAGAATCTAAAAAGGTGACGTTGGTGGTAACCGACGTAAATCTCAAATTGCGCTTAAACATAGAAGTATCTCGATTACTCAATTTACCCAAAGGAAGACTGATACCCAAAGTGGTGTATACGGGGTCTTACAATGTTAATCCGTTTAAATTTTGTTTATTCGCTGCCCGCAATTAAGTATGAGTGAAAATTTCCTCGATGGTCGACCGTCTGACATCTTAAAAATCGTACCTGTGGGTACGCGCGAACCTGACCCTGATAGAGTCAAAGATTTCAAGAAACTTAAAAACGGTATAATTGACAAACTGACATTTTCAATCATAGGTGAAAAAGGACAGATCATCAACAACAAGGGTGTGAGTATAATGATACTGATAGAGTTGGAGATCTTTTAATTTTAAAATCTTTTTATATTAAAAACATGAGTAATAATGTATTATACCCCGATATTTCTGGAGATGTACTCCGATTACATAGTAACGAAGAAACAATTTCTGGAGATGTACTCCAATTACGTAGTAACGAAGAAACAAAAGTGTACAGACTTAAAAAGATTGAAGAGATTCAATCTTTAATCTTAAGAGAGAGAGACCACCGAGAGCGCACTTATAAAAAAATAAAGAGAATGATCGACACTATTAATTACGTAGAGATAGGATTAGAAGGATTGGGGGCAATAGCGGGGGCCGTCAGTATTCCCGCTCTCTTGGGTGTTATATCAGCCCCCGTTGGATAGGTGTTAGAAGGAACGTTTATAGGCGCTTTTGGTGCAGATATTCTGCTTAGAATCGTGTCCCGCCAAGCTGAAAAAGCACGACCAGATTAAAATATTAGCAGACTCCAAACTTAACACGATTGAAGAATACGTGTCTCAAGCCATCAACGACGGAGATATATCGCACGAAGAGTTCTTATTGATTATGAGAGAGCTCGCAAAATTTAATGAGCTTAAGCAAAAAATTAGAACAAAGACCAGCACAAAGCTTCAAAAAATTAAAAACGATACAGACTTTGAAAAAGAAGTTAAAAAACGGGTAGACGAACGGCTGGCAAAAGAAAAAAAATCTCTTATCGAAAAACTTACAAGTTCAAATTCTCGGTAAATAAACATTATGAAGGCGGTCCGCCGAGTTATACCTCTATTTCACCTCTTAGAGCTACACCCTCGGCCCCGCCTTTATTGTAGTGGTCATCGTATCTTTTTAGTGCCTTATTAAATTGATTTTGAGTCACTTTAAATAAATCTCTAACTCGTTCTTTGTCTAATCCAACGACGTGATGATAACACGCCGCTATTAACGAGCGTTTAACGCATCTGTTTCCCCTCAATGTTTTGTAATTAACGAGCTCGTTATATTTATTGATTGTTTCTTGGACATCTTCTGAGTCTTGCTCTGGACACACAGAAAAAATAAGTTTCTCCACAGTTTTTCTTTTATTTCTTTTTAAAAATGACCAATTGATACGATCTTCTAGCGCATTTTCTGCCGAAAAATCAAAGTAACGTGAGACTATTTTACCGCACGTTTCACAAACTAAAAAACCATTCTCGATGATTATATGATGATCGCACTGATTTGTTTTATCAGATAGCTTGAGGTTCATTTATTGAAAATGATTTATTTTTTTAAATAAAGTTTTTAGTCATAAAAACCTCTCTATCCCTTTAATAAAGAGATAGTAAGAGCCTGGTCTGGTGCCTTGACAGAGGGAGATATGGGGTTTAACGCCGTACCCCCCACTAATAATATAACAACTCGGAGAGAGAGATATTTTGAGAGCTTCAGGGGGAGAGATATATTTGGAGAGCTAGAGGGGGAGATATATTTGGGGAGGGGGAGGGGGAGGGGAGAGGGATCTATTTGGGGGCGGGGGATCATTGGGAAGGGAGGGGGACAATGGGAGGGGGGCAGAGACAGGGAGGGGGTAAAGTCTGGTACCCTCCCCCTCCTTCTACTCAACCAGTTATTCAGTCTTTGTGCGTGCTCGGTCCAAAATGTTTAACTGTCATTGTAATAACTGTAATTCCATTTGTCTTGTCCTTTGTATGTCACGTTTTTGAATTGTAAGCTTGCATGATTTTACGTGTGTGACCTTAATGTTATTTATTAATTTCATTGTTTTTAAATGATATGGTTTTTTAATTAATATTGTCATTTTGTGAGGGGAGGCGCAATTCAGCCTCTGGCTGCAATGTCTCTTTTTGTATCATTGGATAAATAAATAAACCATTAATAATAATAGCTGCGACACGTCCTGCGATCCATTTTACAAAACAGGTCGTACGTGCGACGCGTCGTAGGTGTATGTATAGCACAATTCGGTGACTATTTTATGTATTTATTCAGTGTACAGTAAATAGTCGTCTGATATTCAACAAAGAGTTGTTGTATCTCCTCTCAAAAAGTTTTAAAAACGTAAAACAAAATGGTGGATGTGTGATGCGATTTTAACGGAAAACAAGCTCTTGGTGTACTGTTTAGCTGCTTTGAAATTTCAACTGCAATATTCCACATTATACAGCACCTGAATAAATCCCTGTCATCTGATTGGTGAATTGTAGATCACGTGACATATTATTGTTCGGTATAATGCACGGTGCGACCATGCGTTATACCGGTTCACTTTGGGCTTGTTCCATGACGCGGTATTTGCGTGCAAAATCATGCTGGTGTGCGCGTTCAGCGCAGCGCGTAGGCCTATTGTTCCAAAGAGCCAGCACTACAGCATTGCCAGGGTTCAAACATTTTCGTGAAGGGGTAGTTCAACATCTTTAAAATCAAAATAAATTGTAGTTTATAATTTACCAATCAAATGACGAGAATTTATTCAGGTGTTGTATAAAACAAATAACGAATGTTTTACGTTCGAGCGATGGAATGACAGATTGAATGTTTTCAAGACAATTTTTTGTGCATCTTCGCCACAGCTTCAAGTTATTTATTTCAAACTGTGTTCATTCGCCAGATACCGAATTGATATGGGCAAGCTGGCATCAAGTCATGGGGCTAACAGGCCCAAAAGAAACATATATCAAACACATAATGGTCCCGTACATGTACGACAATTATCAATATATTTTGGCTCCCAGGCCAACCATAATGAATGGGCACACAATGACCAAGTCCACATCTGCGGGGGACAGTCACGGTTGCGCTATGGAAATACAGCACATCCGACCCCTGGGGTACGTAAGGGTGAGTGGCTGCCCCCGTACAAAGTTCAAATCACACTGTACTACTAAAAACATTAATATCAGTAACAATATCAGCAACAATATCAGTACCATACCCATAAAACTAATGCTGCATGTAAACTCATGTGAGTACATGTACATGTATTAGGCATGGGCTGTCTTCGAATCCTGTTAAAGACGCCACAAGTGCACAGCACTAAACAAGAACATATTTACAATCTTCCCATCACTGCAGTGAACTTAATTCCCTTAACACTGAATGTGTGATGCAATGCAGGAGACAAAATCAGACAGCAGTAACTTCGTTCCCATATTACTGAGGTGAACCCCATCATACAAAAACAGAGCATGATTTGTCCTTTAAATCTCATCATTGGGTAAAAATGAAGCCCCAAACAGCCTGCAACGAGATCGCGTCCACCTATTAATTGATCGGCTGACCTGGTCCATGGCTTTTTGATCCTTTGCTCCAAAGTAAAACTGGCGTGGCAGAATAGCTGACCACACCCACGTGGTATGGGGGGAAACTTTGACGACAAAGTTGCATGAAATAAGCAATACGCTGCCTAATCTTAAACATGTCTGTTTAGCGGACCAGGTCATTAGTACCGATCAATGTCATTAGTACTGATATGAACTCTTTCTCAGTAGCTTGAGCTAAATGAATTACTTGGAAGGACAGGAGTGATTGGTCTTACTACATCAGAAAGGTAATTTCAACTGAATGGCCTGCCAGTTGAGTACAGCAGAAATGAATGCCCCCTATTGGAAGGACTGGATTGTTTCTGCACTCTGCGCCGCAAGATGCAAGTCCTTATTGCCAGTGGTTACAGCTCCTGCACATTGAAAATTACTACGGCACACATGTACACCGTGACTGCCCTGGTAACACCTCCTGCAGAAAACGGCATCCCTTAAAACTATTAAATGCGAAACAAAGGCCCTGTTTTGGAATCAGGGGCCCACAGGAATTGGAACAACTGCAAAGGGGTTTAAGGTTGCTTGTTACAGCTGCAACAATGTCTCAGTGTCGACAATGCCCAAAGAAGGCAGTACAGTGGGGGCAGCAGGAGGCACTACAGTGTGAGAGGCAGGAGGCAGCACAGAGGGGGAAGCAGGAAGCAGCACAGTGGGTGCAGCAAGAGGCAGCACAGTGGGGGCAGCAGGAGGCAGCACAGTTGGGGCAGCAGGAGGCAGTACAGTGGGAGAAGGAGGCAGCACAGTTGGGGCAGCAAGAGGCAGCACAGTGGGGGCAGCAGGAGGCAGCACAGTGGGGGCAGCAGGAGGCAGCACAGTGGGGGCAGCAGGAGGCAGCACAGTGGGGGCAGCAGGAGGCACTACAGTGCGAGAGGCAGGAGGCAGCACAGAGGGGGAAGCAGGAGGCAGCACAGTGGGTGCAGCAAGAGGCAGCACAGTGGGGGCAGCAGGAGGCAGCACAGTTGGGGCAGCAGGAGGCAGTACAGTGGGAGAAGGAGGCAGCAAGAGGCAGCACAGTGGGGGCAGCAAGAGGCAGCACAGTGGGGGCAGCAGGAGGCAGCACAGTGGGGGCAGCAGGAGGCAGCACAGTGGGGGCAGCAGGAGGCAGCACAGTGGGGGCAGCAGGAGGCAGCACAGAGGGGGAAGCAGGAGGCAGCACAGTGGGGGCAGCAAGAGGCAGCACAGTGGGGGCAGCAGGAGGCAGCACAGTTGGGGCAGCAGGAGGCAGTGTTGTAGTCGAGACCGGATAGTCCGAGAACAAGACCAAGACCGAGACGTGAAGATTCGAGACCGAGACCGAGACCGAGACCAGCCCCTTCAAGGCGGACCGAGACCGAGACCAATATGGTCCGAGACCGAGACCGAGACCGCTGATAATAAATAACAATAGTCGAAATAAAAAAACAAGACACGTTATTATAGTTGAAAAATGTAACCCTTCTATTCACAAAGAATACAGACCAAAATTTTGACCAGTGTCAGTGTTGACAAATTGATACATGACACCTTACTTGAGTAAAAAGTAGTTACACTTAAGAAATATGGGCTTTGACATGTTGTCTGCACCCAATCGTGACAAAAGTAACAAGTTAAAGGTAGATGTTTCATCTGTTATAGGAACTCGGATCCTAAACTCCAGTCACCCCTTGGTTTCAGCTATGACTTCTAACGGATATTTAAAGATGCAATTTTAATTTTACATTGTGCCTCTTTTTTTCCTAAAATAAATATAGGACTTAACTTCTAACAAGACTTGTGTACTTGATTTTAAAAAATGGGAGCTAGAAAATTTTGAATTAATTTTTAAATTTCTGTCATAGAATGTGGACTTGTACATGTAGACCCACAAGTTGCGAGGTGGTAGCCAGAATGTGCCAGATATGGATTTTTTTTTTTTTCTGAACGGGATTTTAATTTTTGAGGAATAATGGGGTACTTCAAAATGAGCAGCCAGAAAATCAGGTCTCATCATACACTCTCATGGCAACAGTGAGTGGTAACTGGTAAGAGTGTGTGAGTTCAATGCTGGAAAATCAGGTAGAAAAATTTACTTTTTCTTCAAAATACTGTCCCAAATTAAAGAGAACATTTTGTGGGGTTGAAAATATAACTAATTTGAAGCACCTCATTTATTATCAGAATACAAAATGCAAGCGATTACGCCCACAGGGGTGGGCTAAACTACACAATCCCCGAAAATGGTTGACCCTTGCATAAATTGTTACAAGTTCATACTTTGCTTTATGTGCCCGACTCAACAGATAAATGCTGAACTTGCTCCAAATCATTCAGTGACTGGTACTGCTGCAGCTTAACATGTACTTTGGGGACTTTCCAACGTGCAGTCGAGTCCGGCAAACCGACCACGATATATAACAAGCTTGATCTACGGGCTAGCAAATGTTTTAACTAACAACGGTACTGAACGAAGTGAACACAAAGTAATCGATCGAGCTCTAAAAGCTACATATTGCTGGTCTCGACCCGAGACCAGTCAAAATATCGAGACCAAAGGGGACCGAGACCGAGACCAAGACCGAGACGACAGCTTCCGAGACCGAGACCGAGACCGAGACCAGCAAAAAGTGGTCTCGAGACCGGTCTCGAGACCATGACCGGTCTCGAGACCTACAACACTGGCAGGAGGCAGTACAGTTGGAGAAGCAGGAGGCAGCACAGTGGGGGCAGCAGGAGGCAGTCGCAGGAGTCCGGCAAACCGACCACGATATATAACAAGCTTGATCTACGGGCTAGCAAATGTTTTAACTAACAACGGTACTGAACGAAGTGAACACAAAGTAATCGATCGAGCTCTAAAAGCTACATATTGCTGGTCTTGACCCGAGACCAGCCAAAATATCGAGGCCAAAGGGGACCGAGACCGAGACCAAGACCGAGACCACAGCTTCCGAGACCGAGGCCGAGACCAGCAAAAAGTGGTCTCGAGACCGGTCTCGAGACCTACAACACTGGCAGGAGGCAGTACAGTTGGAGAAGCAGGAGGCAGCACAGTGGGGGCAGCAGGAGGCAGTACAGTGGGAGAAGAAGGAGGCAGCACAGTGGGGGAAGCAGGAGGCAGCACAGTGGGGGAAGCAGGAGGCAGCACAGTGGGGGCAGCAGGAGGCAGAACAGTGGGAGAAGAAGGAGGCAGCACAGTTGGGGCAGCAAGAGGCAGCACAGTGGGGGCAGCAGGAGGCAGTACAGTGGGAGAAGAAGGAGGCAGCACAGTTGGGGCAGCAAGAGGCAGCACAGTGGGGGCAGCAGGAGGCAGCACAGTGGGAGGAGAAGGAGGCAGCACAGTGGGGGCAGCAGGAGGCAGCACAGTGGGAGAAGAAGGAGGCAGCACAGTTGGGGCAGCAGGAGGAAGTACAGTGGGAGGAGAAGGAGGCAGTACAGTGGGGGAAGCAGGAGGCAGCACAGTGGGGGCAGCAGGAGGCAGTACAGTGGGGGCAGCAGGAGGCAGTACAGTGGGAGAAGAAGGAGGCAGCACAGTTCGGGCAGCAAGAGGCAGCACAGTGGGGGCAGCAGGAGGCAGCACAGTTGGGGCAGCAGGAGGCAGTACAGTGGGAGAAGCAGGAGGCAGCACAGTGGGGGCAGCAGGAGGCAGAACAGTGGGGGCAGCAGGAGGCAGCACAGTGAAGGCAGCAGGAGGCAGTACAGTGGGAGAAGCAGGAGGCAGCACAGTGGGGGCAGCAGGAGGCAGCACAGTGGGGGCAGCAGGAGGCAGCACAGCGGGGGCAGCGGGAGGCAGCACAGTGGGTGATGTGGTCATCACTGAAGGAGCCATGGTATTAGCAGGAAGAACACTTGAAAGGATCCGGGCCTTTGCTTTTGATGATCGACGTACCGATTTCCGTGTCACCTTAGCCTTATTAGGCTTAGCGGATTCAACTACCCTTCTTTGTCGAGGCATTGCTTTTCTGACTCGAGATTTCTGCTTGGGATGAAAAAAGTTGTAACACAATTGTGTGTGTTCCTGTGACTTGATTGTACAGACCAAAGTTGGTGAACTTAAGCAGTCAATCCTGAAGAACTCTGCTAGGCAAATCACAGCAATAACAGTCAATAAATTAGCCAGTTAGAGTTACTGCAATTCAAGAAAAAAATCCAAGGCTGAACAACTGAAGACTATGCACATCACCTGATGCAGCTTCACCATACATGCCATAGAGCATGAAACTGCAATTCCAGTCAAAATATGCTGCAACAGACAAGGCCAAATCACTGCAATTCCAATGAGATAATTACTCCAAAATCAGCCAAATAAATCCCATTGATTAGGCAGCAGAGATCCAGTCAACTAAATTCCACGAAAATGTATTCCACAGTGAAAATATCAGCCAGTTTAAACCCAGAAATGAAATTTAACCAGCTTGCACAAAAAGCTGTGACAGAATGAGAGACACACACATGGTCCAATCTTGGAAATGCTTTAACATAATTGGTTAAAACTCCCTGCTGTGATTGGTCAAAACTATGCATAATTAGTGCCAGGATTCTTCTCAGAATCCTTCTCAGGATCCCAGCTTCTGGAGAAAAGTCAATTTTGCAGGTATTTAAAGGGATAAAAAATAGAATTTTTTTGTGTTGTAATAGAGCATTTTATTCACCTCACATTATTAAGCTGTTAGAATTTACACACTGGCCCTCATGGTAGTGTAAATTGCAAAATAAGCTGGTTGAAACCATGAGTAGCAGTAAACACATGTTTCCCCAAGTATAATGAATTTTGTCAAAATACATGCATTGTGACAAAATCTCTTACACACGTTGTCTCGGTATTATAGTTTCGTTTATGTATTTTTTTTATGGCATAAAAATGGCTATGAAAAGACCACTTCTTATTATGCGATGACCACTAGACACGTCTAACTTGCGACGTGTTTTAAGCCATTGTCAAGGAACTTACGACGCTTTCAACACATCACAGGTTTCGAGAAATGGATTATACGACGTGTCGCGAGTTGCGACATTTTACACGTCGTAACTCCGGTTGCGACGTGTCGCAGTGCTTCATGAAATTGGGTGCAGGTCATGCAGGCTCTGGCGGGCCACTACTAGGGCAGAAATAGTTTTCTTTGTTTGTGCATATGTCCCATTACTTTCAAGCAGGGTAGAGACCAAGTACAAAAGTCTGCTGCTTGTGGTTGAGGTGTGGTCATTTTCAGCTATTCAGCAGGTCGGAGGCACATTTGGGACCTGCCAGACAACTCTACAGACTTTACAGCCTACATTGGGCAATCCAGATTTGTACAGAGGACCATTTTGCTCTGGAGCTCGTATTCTCAAAAATGTAAACCCTCCATCGTACATAAACAGCTTAATGACAAAAGTAAACACTGTTCGGTGTATGTAGAGCAAAATCCCAATGCAAGAATTAAGCATCACTCACAACCTAGCAATATTCACAAACACTACATCTAACATGCAAAAAAAACTTCCATCATACCTGAACAGTCAGTGACAGAATCTAGCAGTATTAACACTCGACAAGGGTTGACTATAGAATGCAAAATGTTACCTGTTACAGCAACTCCTGCTGCTATACCAACAGCTCCTTGCACCCCAGCACCTATGCTTCCACCCACACTCACTTCAGACATGTCAATTAATTCATAGGCACTGTCATTACGATTATCTTCCACCAGAGGAGAATTCACTGTGGATACAGTAAGTGTACAAGAATTGGCATTAAGACCAATCAGGATGATTTCCATGATTTGTGAGTATACATGGCCAAGCCAAACCTATTATAAACCCAGTCAAAACCATATGTGATTTTGGTATAATTTAGGGCAAATTTCTGGTTTATAACACTTGAGGCCTACATGATTAGTACTTTTGTTTTCAAACTAACAGTACTTATACTGCATACAAAGAGCAATAAAATCTGATATGCTGAATGGTGGGTAATTTAACACAAAACAATAACACACCTTAGGTTTGACTACTTTCCCGCTTTCTACTTTTGCTTTAATAGCCTCCCACTCTCACCCATCATACCCCATGCAAGATGTATAGCAATCCCCCAGGCAGGTACGTATCTTTTGTTTAAGCAAAAAAAAAGTCTCCGGTTTCTGGTATGGAGACTGCCCCAAAAGTGGTGCGGCGACGTGTTTTTTTTTTCCCCTACTTTTTTCTTCTTCCCTACTTTTTTCTTCTTCAAATGTCGGCTGATGTTGCAGATGATGCTTTGATCCTTCAGAGTGGAGTTTGAGGTGACCATAGTAAGGTCATAAGGCTTCAGAATTCTGCACTCTTTTACGATCTCGAAATTTGGATAGTCAAGACAAAAATCAGAGAAAACGGTAGTAGACCATAGAGCGACATCGACATTGTGCACGAGCTGCCAGGCTGGTCATTAGTCTGCTCCGTTACATATTGCCCTAATTAAAAAGTGTTTACAGGTTCAAGATACACGACCATTGCTCCCTCAGTCTGGCTTCCAGATGCACCATTACAAAATTACAACACCGTCTGCAAATGGTGCCCGACTAAATTTAGTGAAAAATATACGAGTCCAGAGAGGCCACATAAAGCTTATATTCGATCGTAACCCCATCTCAAAACATGTTAAAATTGTGCAACAGCAGGATTCCAGTCAAACCAGTGAGTTTGGCTGTTTTGAGACATCATCTAATATTGAATTTTTTTTAAATTTTTTTTTCCGATGCGTGCGCAGACCGGAGACTTTTTTTGGGGGGGGGGCCTTATCTAACCTCCAAGGAATTGTGAAAAAGTGCCCAGGTTCTTTGCCTTGGCACTGCAGGAAAAAACTTTGTTTTGACCACAGAAGGTTTAATCTAGTGCCATAGTGCTTTTACCTGGTTATCCCAATTCCTGTGACCATCACCAAGCCTTACCTCTTTAGTTTTTCCCAACACACATTTATTCCTGGTAAACAAAATTCCTCTTTAAAGGGAAAATACAACATTTGCAAACATCGAAAAATAAAACTACCAAGTTGTTACGAAATACCTTACTAGGATGTTGGTAAATGACATGCTTAAGCATCCTGTAAAATTATGGCGCCTGGTGTGAAGCCATTTTCAAGAAAATGGTATATTTGTATACATTTCCAACGCTGGTCGGCCGACCACCGTTGGAAAAACCTAACTATTTTTCAATTACTGCTCCAAAGTTACCGGGTTTTTTTAGTTTATATTTTGTTTTGCTAGCTATTGGTTCCATGTTCATGAACGGGTGCAGGCCAGCTAGACTGGTTCCCTTACCTTACAATTTTTCGGTATTTTGATCCATTTCATCTTTAGTGGAGTCAGGGAACCAGACTACTTGAATATTTTTGTTTTCTTGGTTTTTCCAGCATTTTCGAATACAAAACTTCAAACATGTCTGTAGTATCCTTGCATGAAAGCTACATGTATACGGTATGTATAGGCACCACGTGCTCTGAAACCACACACCCAGACCCAGACATTACCTCATCCACATTGGAATGCATGAACCCCAACTTACTAAATGAATAATGAATAAGGCCCCAACTTGGATCAGATTGCACCCTAGAACAATGTAGCCCTTTGATAAGCATAGAACCTCATGTGATGTACTGAGATGTATTGGGACACAATAAACCAAGCAAGCATTGAAGCAACAACTATTATCCATGTGCTAGTGACAAGCTCACTACGTTACAATGTCAGTGTAACAATATTTGATCTATTAAACTAACCCCCCAAATACTTCATTTCTGAAAATTACAGCAAAAGCCAATGATGTACATTCCTTTTAACAAGTGATATATTAAATGCCTTTAAATGTTAACCATTATGTTGCACCGAGATGTAATTGAAAGCACCGTACGATTTCAAAAGATGGATGAAACTAATTAAGTAAAAACTACTTTTGAAGACAGATTGGATTATCTTCCCCAAAACCTGAGGTATTGTGTAAGTCTTGAATGGTGTCATTTCTTACCTCTGAATGCGCCTTCTTCTGTGCTTGTACTGCTGCTACTCACTAAAGAACCTCTTTTCTCCCAACCTTTAAAAGAAAATGTATTTATCTATAAATCAGGTTTGTTTATCTCACAAACATTGTTTCACAAACACTAAAGCATTAGTTCATAATTAGTTGTTTAGTGCACACGAAAGGGACTGTTAATATGCTTTTGTGCTGAACCCACACACTGGATGAAGTCTGTCTGTGTTCGCATATCTCCTCTTCAGACAAACATGTACATGTATAATATACTGTCTGAAAGAAAGCAAGACAGAGGGAACGCAAGATCTCTTGTTTTCCTTAAAAAGGTATTCTTTTGTTGAGAATGCTCCTCGTGGATTGTGTGCTTTTAGGAGAGTGTTATATGAACAAAAAGAAATAAAATGCCTCGTCTTCCTATGTATACATGTAATGGTAATGTACAACTGTGTGTCTGTACTGTACATGTAATGTGTGTGTTAAATTTAAAAAAAATTGAAGAGGAAAAAAAAAGGCTGCCCAAAGGGGAAGTTGTATGATGAACACAATCAAACCAACCTGTGTCTAACCATATAATATGATCAAACCTGTTTAATTAGATATATCAGGGGTTCACCGCTGTTCCAGAGGCTCACAGCGCGACATTAGGTTTATGCGCATGTGCCAGTTTTTCTGGGTTGTTTTGTAAAATTAATATTCATGAGCACGTTCGTAAAAACAAATCGCTGAGAACGGCCTTCCAAAAAACTGCTCATAATGCAAGAAAGTTATTGAAGCCATAAGATTTGTCCGAATATAGGTTAAAAAATGAATAACTTGAGCATCTCCATCTAAGATTTTAAATGCCATGTCGTTATTTTCACACAAAAAAACCTCCGTTTGCTGAACGAAAGCCAGCAACCAGCAAAAAAAGTGTCCAAAATAAAGCTTTTTTTTCTGTAATCAAGTAAATAAGTTTGAATTAAGACTGCCACGAAAACATCAATGAGACTTTATATTTTGTATTCATGGCGATTTCAAAAGAGAAAACCCCCAAACTCGCCTGCAAATGAGGGGATTCCCTGGTGGGTTTACTGAACACTGACTGTGGTTTTTCGCGATTCAACAGCACAGTAAGCGGGGTTCGCGATTCAAACAAGTAGGCCTACCACGCCAACGCGTGATTGGCCGGTACCCCGCGTGTATACATTTCCAGCGACGGGGATGTACGCTAGTGCCTGCTATTGGATTTATGCACAAATGGCGCCGTTTGTTTACATTCAGTGTATGTATTAAATAGCTACACACATGGCTCCATCAAGGTTTTCTCTCTCAAGTCTTCAACGGTAATATTCTCCTTTAATTAGTCTTTCCAATGGTAATTTACTTGATTCAGAATGAACTTACCCAGATGACGAAAAATCCCACAAAACCTGAATGCTATTTTCCTTCCAATTGAGACATTTATGAACATCGATAAAAATCAAAGGTAATTTTTTCGAAGGAGTTTTCTAATCAAATGTCTGGCCGAAAAATTCACAGTCTATCTGATACAAAATAATTGTCCTTTTTCTGTCGATTTATTGTAATATCTCGAATATCAAAAATTTATTTGTAATATAAAAAAGCGATTGAAAAAACGTCCTCCAGTGAGCTGTTTTTAAGCAAAACCAGACTGGAGAAATTCAGTCATAAGAGGGCATTTCATACGAACTAAAGCATGGACATGCACACAAACCTAATGTCGCCCTGAAAACAGCGGTGGGTTATGGGGGTACAATGAACAAAGAACAACAATACAACTCCACAAGGAAATCTCTGTACCCTAAATAATATGCTACATAGTTGAAGGCTTCAATAGAATCAAAAAAGAGTAGAAGTCGGGACGTAAAGGTTCATAACTAGAGGTTCGTGTTTGTTGAGTTACAAATGCAGAGTGGTCGGGCAGACAATTATTTCATTAAAAAAAATGCACGGTTAAATTATGAATATTTTAACGTCAAAACAGAGGATCACAAAATTTAACCTTTCCAGTGCAAACAATTATTTTGTTTAAAAAAAAAATGCATCCATTAGGTATGATGAATTTCAGTATCAGCCCCCAAAAAAAGGGGTATTGAATACTGATTTAGTTCGGAGAGGATACATGTTCATTATGAAGTTAAAATAACGTATGAAAATATGGAAAATATGAGTGTACCGGTATGTATCAATGACAGCTAATTTCCAGTTTGAAGACAACACAGCACTAGGGATCCAAACATCAACATGGTAACGGATATCATAATTTTGGCTATGAATAGTCATAAAACAGGGATCAAATGATAGAATTAAATAAACAAATCATCTTTTTCAAATTTTCCCTTTAGTGACTTCAAGTCTGATGACATCATGATTTTGAAACCTTGCAAAGTTATCTGTGGTTAATCAAAAAATATCAAGGGGCGATTTAGTAAAATATGGACAGATGATTTTCAAATTAAAAAAAAACAAGTTCTATTAGAGGGCGCTCTTTCAGATGATGACATCATCATGCTGGGTTTTTTTTGTATCTGGCATTCCTCACTAAGCAGTTCCACTTAATTTATTAGTATATACAGGTAGTAAAATGCTTCTGTTTTTGCGTTAGATTCAATTTTTATTGCACTTCTGGTAACACCGGTTTTTTGCCGCGAATAAGAAAACATTTTGATTTGAGATGCTCTGTGGTGCAATCTGAGGCAATTACTGGGCACTTTCCTCTGAAATTTTGGAGCAGAATTTGTTTTAATTTTGAGAAGAAGTTTGCTTCATTTGTTAAAATGTGCTCTTGTTCTTATAAAGTTTCTTCTGTACTCAAAGTTGAGAACCATGCATTTTCATGTTACTTCGCTGTATTTGCCATGCTTTGATGTGCTTTGGGTGTTTCACATGGGAAACGAGCGATTTTTTCCCACTCGATGCATATAAAAAGGCATTGCCAAAAACCTTGCCAGTGGTTGCTATTTTATTGAAACACTCTTGAAATTCATGCTGATGCCCGTCAATAATAACAGAGTCCCGAAACCATTATTTTTCACTTCTTTATCAAGCTCACGCACTGATAAATCTCCTTGCAACAGGATCGACTTGTTGGGCGCAGCCATGTTGGAAGCATATGTACACAAACACTCTGAGCCGACGCATGTAAAACAACGTGCATAATCCACACGACTGTACTGTACTGTATGCCATTGTGCATGCTGAGTAATATTAGTCTGTACACCTGACCAGCGCAACACATGCATCTCGAATACCGACACAGGAACTACACCTAAATAATCACAACTTCGGACCCGAGCGAAAAATCACATGATCGCACTAACATGACTAACGGCAACGCATGGTCTTCAACTTCGTTCTCACATTTGGTATTCAATATGTGCGTGTGTAAGATACATGTATATCGATCAACAAAGTATGTCCGTCGGATATTTCGGCAAGCAAAACTCATGAATAATTAATTAGCACATTCTACCCCCCTATTTTCTCAACGGATTCACATGATTCACGTTGGTTGACATTTGAAGCCCCCAAAAACACGGATTTGTGGGGGAAAAAATGGAGAAATCATATCCCTGCTTAATGTATATGTGCTTTACAATATGTATATATATGTATGCATATATGTATATGACGTCACAAATTATTCCAAATTATGTGCATATACCAATTGCTGAACAAACCTAATACGAAAGGAATTATGAATTTAGCACATTGCGCTCATGAGATATGGCTTGAGGGTCCAAAACTTCAAAACAATCCTTAAAAAACTGGGCCTTTTTTGTGTTATTCTTGTGCGATAATGAATTTTGGGGTCCAATTTTGTGACCCCCAAAATCAGACTGTTCGGGGCTAGTTGTGATTCCAGCCATAAAGTGTTTGCCTTTTGCGGATGTATAAGAAGCCACATTTGTGCAATGGTTCCACGTGTAATTTATGTGACATACACAATTGTGTCGTACATTGGATGAAAATGACAGGAAAAACGTATGCGTACTCAGTCGTGTCTGATGTAGCAACCAAGTTTTTTCCATCTTTTCTTGGGAACAGTAAGCCATTAGGTTAGTGTCCTTTCAACTTGACTTTGTAATTAGTGTAAGTAAATAATCCAAAACATGAAATTTTGGGGGATTTCAGGACTTACTGCCTCTTTAATATTATGCTAATTTTGTCATGCAGTAAAAAATGTTAACCCTAAACTCCCCAACTTCATCAAAATCCATCCTTCCATTTCAGTAGATATTGGGGGACTTGGTCCTGCAGACTTGGTTTGACTAAATGTTGATGGAGTAAGCCTGACAGCCTGAAGCAGTGCTAGGGGAATCCGCTTGAATATTGCCTAGCATCCCGTAATGCTGTTGTCATATAGCCATGTGTACTAAGTCCACCAGCACTTCATCAGTGGTGGATTCCATTACATATGTACGTCATGTATTGGAAGCAGATTGAGTGATGTATTTTTGCCAACTTGATTTGATCATGCAATGTGTGTGTTACAAAGAGTCAAATTCTAACCAAATTACCTTTCTGTATGGGAGCAGAATTTTGTTTTGGTGTTGCGTGTTGGTGTTTTGCTCTGTTTTGTATTGTATCTTTTTTTTTAATGGGGGGGGGGGAGAGACATATAGTACATGTACTGTATGTATCTGGTAAATAAGGTGACATTCACAAAGCTTATACATAAATAGCACAACATTGAAAAACCACAGGCACATAACACTAGCTAATTGTAAAGCTTACTCTCTTTTGCATGCAAATTAATAGCCAGCATGAATAGACAAAGTAGAAAAATAGACAAGAAATGGCACAGCCTATTAGTCATTGTCATGTGGAAAAACTGCTCTTAAAACAATGATGGAGATTTTATGCACTTTTTAAGCCTTCACTTCACCCGTTTTTAGAGCTAACAAAGTAACAAAGGCAGTGAAAGTATGTGTTGTTTAAAGTTGCATCCTTTATCGTGAAAAATGAAAAGACTTTGATAAGCCTCGTCGACGCATCGTGGACAATTTGGGTTAACAATAATGAGCAATAAAATAACAATGTGTAAGCTCATGTTGACAAATGGCTTCCTCTAATGAATGTGAGTTTGTTCTTCTAGTACTAGCCCCACTTTAGGGCCAGTTGGGAGTGGCCCTAGCCCTAGGATTAAGTAAACATGCAAAGCCAAAGCTAGACTATGATTTCCTCATTGTTTTATCTGTGTAGCAAATGCTGTATATATTCTCTTTATGAATTATACTGGTGTTTCTTTTGTTGTTTTAGACAAAATAGCACAAGTACATGTACTAAATATTCACATATAATGTAGAATTAATGCAGCCTACCCTACTCCCTGAGTAGTAACACCAGTCTAGGTTTATAATCAATTAGTCATGCCCTATACTCTGGCTAAACTAGCCCCATTCAAGTGCCAAGTATCTTGGAACCAGAAGGGAGCTAGGGCTAAGCCAACCCTTGGCACTTACGTTTGCACCCATACATTTACCAAAAGCTTCAACTAGTCTGTGGATTTAATTACTTTCAGGTCAGGAACCAGCTTCAATAAAACAGAACTGATGAATTCTTGCAAAAATTATCATCTACGGTAAGCAAGAGAGGAACTCCCACAAAATGCCAAAGATAACTCCAGCAGTCTATGAAGAAGGAAAAGTCCTGGGAAGCTGGTCTTTAATTGGCAACTCGAGGCCTAATTGCCAAAAGTAAATTAAAGTTTATTTCTTGTTGAGCTGTAATGTTACTTTGTTGGGTCAGTGTAAATAAAAAAAAATAACAGCGTTGCTGTTCAAACCCCTCAGCCAGAGTCAAGTTATCATCCGGAAACCATTAACTCAACATGGTGACCTTGACCTTTGGCCTTTGACCCCAGAACCAGTCCCAACATGCCTGTACCAATGGGAAACCCCCTACTGAAGATAGACTCCAAAATTTCATGTCTAACTCAAGTTATCATTCAAAGAAACCATTTACATTTAACTCACCATGGTGACCTTGACCTTTGACCTTTTGACCCAAAAACCAATCCCAACTTGCCTGTACCCAAGGGCAACCCCCTACCTAAGTCAAACACCAAAATCTCATTTCTAACTCAAGTTATCATCCGGAAACCATTTACACTTAACTCACCACAGTGACCTTGACCTTTGACCTTTTGACCCCAAAACCAATCCAAACTTGCTTACTCCCAAGGGCAACCCCCTACCAAAGTTAGACATCAAAATCTCATTTCTAACTCAAGTTATCATCTGGAAACCATTTACATTTAACTCACCACAGTGACCTTGACCTTTGATCTTTTGACCCCCAAACCGATCCCAACTTGCCTACTCCCAAGGGCAACCCTCTACCAAAGTAACACCCAAATCTCATTTCTCACTCAAGTTATCATTCGGAAACCATTTACCTTTTACTCACCATGGTGACCTTGACCTTTGACCTTTTGACCTCAAACCCAATCCCAACTTGCCTCCTCCTAGGGGCAACCCCCTACAGAAGAAACAACCCCAAACAACATTTCTAACTCAAGTTATCATCCGGAAACCATTTACCTTTAACTCACCATGGTGACCTTGACTTTTGACCTTTTGACCCCAAAACCAATCCCAACTTGCGTACTCCCAAGGGCAACCCTCTACCAAAGTTAGACACCAAAATCTCATTTCTAACTCAAGTTATCATCCGGAAACCATTTACCTTTAACTCACCACGGTGACCTTGACCTTTGACCTCAAACCCAATCCCAACTTGCCTACTCCTAGGGCAACCCCCTACAGAAGTAACAACCCCAAACAACATTTCTAACTCAAGTTATCATCCGGAAACCATTTACCTTTAACTCACCACAGTGACCTTGACCTTTGATCTTTTGACCCCCAAACCGATCCCAACTTGCCTACTCCCAAGGGCAACCCTCTACCAAAGTAACACCCAAATCTCATTTCTCACTCAAGTTATCATTCGGAAACCATTTACCTTTTACTCACCATGGTGACCTTGACCTTTGACCTTTTGACCTCAAATCCAATCCCAACTTGCCTACTCCTAGGGCAACCCCCTACAGAAGAAACAACCCCAAACAACATTTCTAACTCAAGTTATCATCCGGAAACCATTTACCTTTAACTCACCACGGTGACCTTGACCTTTGACCTTTTGACCTCAAACCCAATCCCAACTTGCCTACTCCTAGGGCAACCCCCTACAGAAGTAACAACCCCAAACAACATTTCTAACTCAAGTTATCATCCGGAAACCATTTACCTTTAACTAACCATTGTGACCTTGACCTTTGACCTTTTGACCCCAAAACCAATCCCAACTTGCGTACTCCCAAGGGCAACCCTCTACCAAAGTTAGACACCAAAATCTCATTTCTAACTCAAGTTATCATCCGGAAACCATTTACCTTTAACTCACCACGGTGACCTTGACCTTTGACCTTTTGACCTCAAAACCAATCCCAACTTGCCTACTCCTAAGGGCAACCCCCTACCGAAGTTACAACCCCAAACAACATTTCTAACTCAAGTTATCATCCGGAAACTAAGCTACCCGGACAGACACACTGACGCCCTTATGTCCGGACAGACATTCCAGCCAGACGGAATTGTGGGGTGATAGCATTGTGTTCCCATTATCCCTTTTTCTAAAGATTCCCTTCTGGGGTGATGTTTTTCTATTGTGAAAAAAGTGGGGTGATGTGTCCTGAAAGGAACATCACCCCACAAGGGTGGTATGGTCAGAACGGACGAACGGACGAACGGACGGACGGACGCCCTAGGCGATGACAATACCCCTCGAGCCTCTCGGCTGAGGGGTAAAAAACCCAAAAAAGAACAAATGTATATATAATGCAAAAATGATACATGTATTTCATTGCTGTAGTTGCAATCACTTGTTGTCATGCTTGTGAATTTTATTAGCCACAAGTTATACAAATATGTATTCCACATTTAAACCACCATTTTCATACCTGCATGTCTGACCTGCATGTCAGCGTTCTAATCAGAAAGAAAAACAAACACTTGTTAGCCACAGTGTTGTGCAGTCAAGCTTCACACTACAATGATATCATACTACACATTTGTAATTTATGATGCACTGCAAAAGAAGCATGAAATCTAAAAAAAAGACTGTGAAACAGCCAAAGACACCTGAACAAAATTCTTGAAATGTGCAAAACATTTACTCTAGCAAATCTAGTTTGTTTTTATTGAACAGGATGTCAAGAGCAACATAACTGCACCTGAGATGTTGAGTCTGAAGGATTTGTTCCTGGTATGTTTACATTTTTGTGTCAGTTTTCATTTAATTGTAATGCAAAACTTCCAAAACTTTTTTTGAAACTCTCAAGAGTACATTAAAGACATTGAAATCTAATTCCGCTTGGAGGTAAACATGAGTATTCCTCAAGATTGGACCCTATTTTATTCACTCTGGAATCAAACCGCAAGTGACACTAGGTACGTTTTCACGAGCCCGGGTCCCCATGTTGGCATGGGCACGGGCAGCGATTCCCTCCCCCAATATTTTTGGTTGAGGGGACCCCTATGGCAATGCCCCCCCCCCCTAATAATGAGGGTCATTTCTTTGCATGTTGTTAGTTCTAGATTGCATCAGAAGGCACCTAGATCATCCGAAACTCTACAAAAAATTCTCAAGGAGCACATTCCCTAGATTTTCTGATGAATGCCATCATCCAACTATCAAACAAGACATGGAACAGTCCCAGCATACTGAACTTTGTATCCCTCCAGAAATTGAAAATGCACGTTCACCCTCGGAGTTATTACATTTTTGGACCGAGCAAAATTTATTATGAATTCAGGTCACCTGACCAGTGAAAAAAATGGGTGATAAATGGGCCACAAAAAATTCGGGTAACCTTTATGAAAATAATTCATGGAAAGAAATAAGAGTGGGTTAACCTTTTGTAATTATTTTACAGGCTGAAAAAAAATTGGGGCTAACCTTTTGGAAATCGCCGCCGCTGCATGTTGGCATGCATTCCATGGAAAATACTTACATTATTTTCTTTTATTTACACCTTCTTGTAGCTGAGCAACAAGCTACAGTTTGGAGCTACCCTGAAGATGTTCAAGAATCAGAGACCCTACAGCAATCAAGAGTAGATTGAGTTGAAGTGACAATACTGCTGGTCTCGCTGTTAGTTGATCTTATCAATATTACAATTAATTATTTTGGATTTACTAATAACTACAATTTGAGAGAACAAGGACTGTTAAAGGATTATTTCTTTAATATAACTTCATAAATGATATTTTTCTTGCCTTAATTAAGGTACATGTAGTTTGCCAAAATGGACTGCTCATCAGTTTCTTAAACATGTACTAACATTCATTTATGCTGCTTTTTGGTGGATGACACTGTACAATAAATTGCCTATTTTATTCTATTTTTATAGTGGAAATGAAAGTTAAATGTCATTCTCTTTATTATACTAATGTAAACAAATGCATTTTATTGTAATTTGTCTAATATTGGAGGTAGGTAAGGTTGGTTAAGTTGGCATACAGCTGAACTCATCTGTAAATCCATTAAAAACAATACTGCCAGTCTTGCTAATTGTTATGATGTATTGTATTTTATTTGAACGTTTGACTTTTTTATTTTATTTTCATTCCAGTATGCTGGGACTGTGCCACAACTTGTTTCTTTAAACAACAGAAAATTTACATATTCAGTATTTAAGGTTGGCTTATTGTGACTTATTATTTAGCTCAAATTTGATAAATTTATTTAATATTAAATTATTTATTATTAAATACTAATTATATGCACTAATTTAGAAAAGTAATATTATGGCCACCTCTGCAACATTTTCATTGGGAAAATGCAGTCAATTTTATTGAACTTAACATATGTAACCATAATGCCCTTATCGATACTTATTTTCAGGTAGGCCTACATACTTTTTATGTTGTGTTGCTTGAATAAACAAGGGCCAAAATACTGGAGTTGGGCAACAAAAGGCTTGCACGGTATTCCAGTGTATACCAAGTTTTAACATTAAGTAGCTTTAGTAGATCAGATCCCCCCACCCCCCGCGAGATGTAAAGTCAATCTATCGAATTGTCATAACCTTACTGACACGTTAGTATCACACTCTCCAGCACTATTGCTTTTCGCTTGCAAAAAAAAAATCCAAAAGAACAAGAAACTATTAGCAGTGTGTGTAGCTTACATATTTCATGTGGCCTTATTTACAAACTTGTCTCAGTCTTCAAGTTAAAACGCCAAAAAAAAAAAAAAAGGAATTAAACAAAAAAAAATGCACATGAAATAAATAAATATTTACCAAATGATACATATCAGCCTTGACAATGTTCCATGTATATGTCAGTAAATAATGATATGACATTTATTTGCTAGGCAAGGATTTCTTATTTTGTTGTAAAAAAACCCAAAAAACAGCTCAACCAAAACGATCGACCAATAAGAAAACGACATTTAAGGTCAGCTAAGGCTATTAACATAATGAGCACCACCCCCAAAACCTCACATGGACGATTGAACCAAGGCGCTAGATTGGGTCCAACTGATTTGCATAAAAATAGTGGACGCATGAGGTCGCTGTTATGCACTGCATGCATAGACATATGACTGCATGCATAGCGCTAGCGAAGATACGTTTACCGCGTTACGGCCGGATGAATAACATGGCTATCAGCTAACTTATTCCGTAAGACTGATTTTAACATGTATGAACGACTTATAAGTTATATGTCGTATGTACGACTAATATATCATCAGGGTACGACATATTTATGTCGACAGAGTACGACTAATATATCGACAGGGTACGACATACATATGTCGACAGGGTATGACATATCAAACATATGACATAATGTCGACAGGTGCCGGTACAACATTTATGTCGTGCATACGATCTTTTATGTCGAGTTGACAGGGTACGATATATGTCGCATACGACTTGGTTGTATATAAGTACGACTTAATATCTTGTGTGTACAACATATGAATTTTACGCTGTTGACAATAAATGTTGGCGGACTGTCTTGAACTGTCCAATTCGCAATACATTGGAAATGTATCATCATTTTGTACAACTGTTCATTCATATAGCAGCATATTTCATTTGTTTGTAATAAAACTGGAGAAATAGTTTAAAATGTGATTGGAAACCTGGACATTTATTTTTGAGTGAACATACGTGGTGTATAAAGTAATTTGCGGGCTTCATGAATATGTATGTCGCGGGTCAAAGTTTACGGGCTTTGATTGGATATCGTGTAATATATGCACATCAGAAATTCTCGGCCGATTTCGGTCAAAACATAAAGAAACACATAAGGAATTAGCCACGGTTGCGTCAGGCCTATCCTCCGCCTCGACTTAGTGTACGGCTGTTTGCGGAAGTGTGTGTGGGGCGTACGTACATGCACACAAAGCACCCGCAAGAGTTGTTGAGGCTAACGGTATAGTACAACCAGTGTGTCGCGGAGCGTGCTGTGTGCGGTAGCGCGAACAAGCTCGTATGGGAACAAGCTGATAGCCTTGGTCAAGGCTACGTTTCTAATGGTCCCTTGTAGTTCAAGTATGGAAGTACGAGAGAATTGCAGAGCATAATCATTGCAAGACATCAACAGTTGAGTTTCCAAGACATCAACAAAGTTATTACGAGAGATTTCAACTGCTGTTGTATGACACATAGGTTATAAATTATTAGATATTATACAACACCTGAATAAATCCCCGTCATCTGATTGGTGAAATGTAGATCACGTGACATATTATTATTCGGTATAATGCACGGTGCGACCATGCGTTATACCCATGCGTTATACCGTTTCACTTTGCGCTTGTTCCATGACGCGGTATTTGCGTGCAAAATGCATGCTGGTGTTCCAAAGAGCCAGCAGGCTACAGCGTTGGGTTCAAACATTTTCGTGAAGGGGTAGTTCAACATCTTTAAAATCAAAATAAATTGTAGTTTATATAATTTACCAATCAAATGACGAGAATTTATTCAGGTGTTGTATAAAACAAATAACGAATGTTTTACGTTCGTGCGATGGAAAGAATAATTTCATTCGGTGACAGATTGAATGTTCTATTCCACTCGGTTTTGCCTCGTGGAATAGAACATTCAATCTGTCACCTCATGAAATTATTCTTACCATTGCACTCACAAACATTCGTTATTTGTATAATATACAAGTATCACCCCTTCAAGAACCTCATGAGTGTCGGGTGAATATGATGGTGGTTCCTGTGACACAACTTTCTACACTCTCATTGAGTTACGTCATCAACATGGGCATTCGAGGAAATGTAAACAGTCACCTCTGTGCCTGGATTTGATAAGCGGTCAGAGTGAGATTTGCAAGAAGTAAACCAATCCTTTGCATGTCCATATGTATATCGCGTCCACCGTGACAATGATCAATTATTCCATCGGGGAGGGAATCTATTTGAATTGACACTGAGAGAGAGGTGAAATGAATCTTCTTAGTTGGCTTTTCTTATGAATTAATTCATAGTTGCCGTTTTCTTATGAATGCAAACCTTAGGTTTAACTAAAATTAATGGAAGCTTTCTGGGATGTGAGAAATTCGGAACCTTTTATAACCTTCTGGTGCAATCCACTTGCTACACAACACGGAACAATGAATTTTTAACCCAAGATGTACATTACGAAATCAAAATATAGGCCATTCAGTTACCATTTTAGCTGTCGTGACGTGGTCACATTTTGGCTCCGTCAAATGCAGCTAGACTGTTTGAAGACAGTGTTTCCTTATAGGCGAGCGAATTATGGCCAAAAAGTTCTTGAAAATGACGGAAGTGCCAACAAGCAAATAAACTACAAGCTAATGTTGGTATTTTTGTAAAGTATGGACCCCGACTAGGTCACAGATAAAAAATACCCAGAATCCTTGTAGGGCTCCATGTTCAAGTGACGTCATCAAAATGACCGCACTTGTGCAAATAAATGCAACTCATCCCAACATCCTTATATTTAGTTATAACAAACAAAATAATTTGAAACCCCATAAGTTAAAAAAGTACTTAAGGTTTATTTTGTAGGATCTGGTCATTTTTATATACAATATGTCCATTGTATTTCCATATTCATTTGTCTTCGTGCCTTTTAAAAGGGGAATAAACATGTTCTTAAGCTTTATCTTATACTTCAGATTGTTACACTTTTTTTCCAAAACTTTTTTTACGGGTACGGTCATACGGTTGTACAGAATCTAGGACTGGTTGGTTGTCTCCCAAAACTTTGTTAAGGCGACACAGAAAAAGGCGATAATATGATATCGGACAAAATGTATGGGTCCGCACTACTATTTAAAGGATGATATAAAGGCTGTACATTTTTGTAGCGTCATGTACGTCCGACAGGTTGGCAAGTATAAACAACAAGGACGTTTGTCTGAGACACATTTGAACTTGGAAGATCGTTATTTCTATTTTACATTACGTGCGCTTCATTAAGAAAATGTGTACACAGTAGGTTCGCCTTCTAATATCACAACCGTTTACGCATAGGTAATGCATAATATTTTATGCATTACCTATGCGTAAACGGTTGTGATTAAATCATACACGCCTATTTATCTTCAAGCAAACTTGATTCCTCGATCCTGATTGGTCGATCCATGGCAACAAGTTGCTACATATAACCATACCGCACGGCCACGGTCCATACCGCACTCCGCGTACACGCGTATTGCGCTATTCCAAGCCTACGTGACGCAATTAGTGCTGCACAATTCACTGTGAATTCAAAAGTTGCGCGTAGGTTACACAGCATTCGTGTTCCAACTTGACTGTGTGTCAAGTTTGCTTGAAGATAAATTCGTTATAACGCTCGCGCTCGTGGAACACGGGAAATGTAGTGCGTCTGTATCCCACATATCACTCGGCCTTCAGCCTCGTGGCATGTGGAACAAAGACGCACGTGTTCCACTCGCGCTCGCAAGATAACTAATATTGTACGGTCAGAAATTTAGCTAGATAGGCCTAGGCCTACATGTATTTTCAGTGGTCAACCAAACCTTCACAATGTTTTGTCTCCCTTCACAATGTTTTGTCTCTCCCCCCCCCCCCCCCGAGTGACCCCTTTGTGACCCCCAATTCTAATTGTTCTACCTAGCAACGTCCCTGGGGTGACTCTATTTTTTATTGAGCTTAATAACATGACACTTTTATAATCTCACCTGATCACAAATGACCATAGGTTATAACTTATGTCCCTGCATTAGTAGTTTATTATTTAGGGCTGAAATATCAAGGTTGGGTGAAGGTTCCATTACTCACGAAACAGGGTATACGGCCGCCGTGTTTTACATGTAATAAGTGGATTTATTTTGTAAGATGCTACTTTCCCTTGCAAGACGCAGGCTAGCCCCATAAATGTGGCCTATTTACTGGACTGCCTCCGTAAACATAGGCCACACATTCACATGTACAAAAACGTGTCGACTTTGCCAAATTTTGATTTTCACATTTAGGCTTAGTTTGTAGGATTTGTTTGCTTTAGAAGCATACTCACCCTCTTTATAGGCTAGTCAGAAAGTGCTGCCTTTTACAGATTTCATGTTGAAATTTTGATACCCAAACATGTAAAAATGAATCTTGAAATTTCACACAAAAATATACATCTGAAAAAGGCAGCACTTTCTGATTAGCCTATAAAGAGGGTGAGTATGCTTCTAAAGCAAAAATAAACTACAAACTAAGCCTAAATGCGAAAATCAAAATTTGGCAAAGTCGACACGTTTTTTTGTACATGTGGATGTGTGGCCTATGTTTACGGAGGCAGTCCAGTAAATAAACCACATTTATGGGGCTAGACGCAGGCCTAACTTGTAGCCCAGGTTGGACGAAGTCTTCATTGCAATACGACTAACGTAGGGAGGAAAGGGAGTCCACCAGGGCTGGCCTAACTTGTAATCACTGCTGTCTGGGAACTCTTGGGGACGAATTTACAAGATTACTTTGAACTTTACGGCAGGCAGATTTTAATTTGTGATGTTTGAGAGTTTGTCATTTGTTCAATCCACTCGCCTAAAATGAACAACTTGAACAAATGGTGTACTGAAATTGCAGGATATTAACCTAAAAGATTCGGGGATGACTCCCCTTCACCCGCCCGCGAATCTTTTTTCCCCCAAACGACATTGGTCCATTACATGCATATCTAGGCCTATGCATTGTTCTCCATATTAACACAAACCCAAGATAGGCTTTACGTCTGGTCAGAAATGTTCCGTTCTTGCCACCGCTGCTTTTAGTCTGGTTCCCAGACCTGACAATTATTCCCGCCGCTCACGTCTTAAATTGTAGGTCAGGCAGCCTCCGTGGCTAAAAATAAACATCAACATTAATGGCCCTTTTTCAAAGCGCGGCTTTGTTTCCGATTTCGTTTTATCACTTGTAGCTTTTAATGTTCTGATCAAATCTTTAAATAAATCACTTGCTTTGTAATATCATACAGTTATGATAATACAGTTTGATGTTTTTGTAAGATAACATTGAGTAATGTTGATCTGGAACCTTAAAAATTACGGAACCAAATAGCACTGTTAGCAGGCGAAGCCGAATGAAGACCGAGTTTTGGAAAGTCTCGGTAACGGTCGTCAAATTCAAAATTGTACATGACGCAGCAAAAAGTTCGCCCGTCCAAGTATATTTGATGCACAAAATCGTCGTTGAATTTCAAGTTTTCTGAGGCAAAATCATTCTCCACCTCATATCGTCAGTGCGTCCAAGAGCACAGTTGCTGTCACTACAGGCAAGGGTTCTACTGTGACAATCATTGGTTGCGGGATTGCCATTGGACAGCAACTTCCACCATATTTCGTATTTCCAGGAAAGAGGATGAGACAAGAGCTTCTTCGAGGCTGCACTCCAGGTGCGAGCGGAACTGTTAGTGACAGTGGCCGGTCCAACTCTGAAGTTTTCATGGACTACCTCTCATCACATTTTTTAAAGTATGTCACAGACAGCAGAGAGGATGAGCCCATCCTTGTCCTTCATGATGGACATTCTTCCCACATCTCCCTGCCATTGATTGACTGGGCAAGAGAACAAAATATCTTGTTGTTTGTCTTACCAGCGCACACGAGCCACGTCCTGCAGCCAATGGATGTTGGATGCTTCGGGCCATTTGAGAAAATCTACAATTCAATTTGCCACCAACACATGCGTGCCCACTCTACAACAGGCATTGACAGATACTCCATCTGTGAACTTGCTTGCAGAGCATACTCCAAGGCTCTATCCCCTGACAACTGATGAAGCTCGTTCAAGAAAACTGGCATCTATCCTTGCAACTATGAAATAATTGATGTCAGCATTTTCGAACCAGCCAAAGCACTAAATAAGACAGCAAGTGAGCTGACAGATTTGTCTGAACCCCAACCAGTTGGTCCACAAGGTGACGGCAGTGGCAGCCTCCCTCACTCAGACTCCTGTGATCTCTTCAAAAAAAGAGAAGAGATCATAGGCCAGCAAGAGAAAGTACCAAGAAAGAGGAGATGTGTCTCTTCGGTGACATCGGGAAAGGCCATAACTGAAGAAGCAGTAAGGAAGAAGATTGTGCAGTTTGTTGAAACGTCACAGAAGAAGGCATCAACCAGAAAGAAGAAATCCACCAAAAGGGCAAAGAAAACAGAGTCTGCTGCCATGGCTACATCACAGAAGAAGACATCAACCAGAAAGAAGAAATCCACCAAAAGGGCAAAGAAAACAGAGTCTACTGCCATGGCTGCATCACAAGCCAATGAGCCTGGACCAAGCCTAACAATCACATCCAGCCTGGATGTACATGTATCTTCTGATGAGGAAATTAACGAAGATGAGAAATGCTGTGTGTGTCACCGATACCGCCCTGTTGAACTTAAAGATTCACTCTATTTCACCTCATGGGCTCAGTGCATGTTCCAAAGCTGTTCACATTGGGTTCACCTCAAGTACTGTTGTAATGTCACACGACTACGACTGAAGGACACATTTTTTTGCCCATGCCATGGTTTGCCATGCTTTCAGTCCACAACAGAAGAGTAATTTCAAGTTCTTTCCCAGTATGTGCTTGGTTATACTTGAAGATCCAAAATTCAGAAAAGTTTTAAAAGTGGCAAAGTTGTAAATTAAAATATATCTTTCAGTTAATGAACTTCTTTTCACATTCAAGAGGATTGTTCCCATTTTGCCAAAACTGAATTATTCATTGATGATGAAATTAATTTTCTTATTTATTATGAGGATAGTTTTGATGATTTGGAAAAGGAGGGGGGGGGGGGTTGGAAGGTGAATATAGCAGGAACCATGAAGACCCAAGGGGAAGGAAAAGTCACTCCAAATTTCCCATCTCCTAAGTGGAGCAGATGGGCCCAGGCCAGGGGGTACGTATTATTGGATCATAACAACAATGTTAAAAATGCAAACCAACAAGTCTTTAGCTTTTGAGCATTTTTGAGGAAGGCAGGGTCGGGAAAAAACAAAAGATGAACCAATAAAGACATAAACGGAAGAATGTTACAGTGCCACACAACATTCAAGTAATTTCAGACATTTATTTTGTGTATGGTTTTACTGGGACACCTTACTCAACGCGACCGTCGAAAATAGGTCACGATGCTTACTGTGCGGTGCGCCACGGACAGCAACAAACCAGGTAATTTTGCAAAAGTGACGGGAATGATCAACGTTCTCCAAGTTTATTCTATACATCTGTGATATGAATAAAGTGACCAAGACCTCTTTTGGTTTGATACTTTCGTTCATGTTGGTCAGTTTGAGAAAAAGGCCTTATATCGTCGAAAACTGGTCACGCAAGGATATAAGAGAGAAGTTTACTCGCCCCCGAGACGATGTTTGCTCCTGAAAGGATCCGAGACCTCGGGCTCACGCGGCTTCAAAATCGCTCCACGTCCGTGGAAAAATGCGGAGGGTGTCTTCCGCCGGGTCGGACACTTCGGGTCGTCCTAATTTTCCTGTATGGATCGGCGATCCGTTTCGTCGATTTTTCGTGACTGCGTTCTGCGCAGAAATTTGCCGTCGTGTGCGCTTTCACGTTGACTGCCTGTCCGCCCCCTGTGCTGGCTTTTTCTGCGTGTCTAGACTGTGCGAGGTCAGTGGCTTCGACGTAGGGGTTGCGTTTACGTGTTCTACTTGGCTGTTTCGCAAAAGAGTTCACCAAACGGTAGCATGGGCTGACCTTCGCAAAATATTTTTTGTCCATGGTGTGTGGCCACCAAGTGTCCCTATTCTTTCCTGTGCTTCGCTTGCCGCCCCTGCGCCGAGTGCAACGAATACTCAGAAGGACTACACATACCTAGGGTGCGTTTTGGTGGTCAAAACCAAGAATTGGTTCTGTGGTTTCTCTTTGGTTAATTGTTTTGGGGATTTGAGTACTACATGATCACGCGTAATTCTAACCCAATTAAAATTGCTGAAGAAATTCACTGACAAGAAACCACCGAACCAATTCTTGGTTATGACCAAAGATGACCGCCAAAACGCACCCCTGTATGCCTTGCGCGGTCTGACCAATCAGAAGTCTATGCTGCGTAGTACTTCCCAGCTATGCGTAAAACCGTCGATGGCAACGCGTACTGCAGCCTACTCCACACCCTGGAAACGAGGTTGGGTCTACGGCGCTCGCTATTGCACAAGCATGTGACGTCGCGTGATAGAGTGCTGTTGCTTCCATAATGTGTTTACAAGCTCCATGCTTCCACTAGCTCTATGCTTCCACATCTGCAGCGTTGTATTGTGAGTTCGCTGCCCGCCACGTCGGGATAATTCAGTGTCGCGTTATAATTTCGGGGGCCTGTTTGGAATCAACGAGGGATCGATGCATTGCTTCAAATATCGCGATCTTGAACGCAGTCACCAAAAAAACGACAAAACGGATCGCCGGTCCGTACGGAAAAATTAGGACGACCTGAAGTGCTTGATTTAGCGGAAGAAATTCTCCATAATTTTTCTATGGACGTGGAGCCATTTTGGCGTCGCGGGAGATCTGAGACCGCGGTCTCGGATGCTTTCAGGAGCGAACATTTCTCGGAGGCCGAGTAAAACTTGCTCTTATAGATGGTTGACCAACTTGAATCAAAGTTGAATCGACTTTTCCTCGCAGACGGTCTCGCAAATTGTAAGAAGTTCAAGTTTACGTTTGTTGAAGAGTCCAATACTGAAACTTATTTATGACCTTCCTCCATCATTCAGACCGTTTGTAATTTTATGGTAATACTCAAATTTTCATTGCAAATGACAACTTCATGTTTGATTGCATTATGATTTATTGTCAAAACTGTACAATCAGCCTTCGTCTGTGTACTACGGTAACCTTTTTCCTACGTTTTCCCGGCAATGCGACTGCCTCACAAAATGCCAATTTAACAGACCAACGGGAACATTTACAGACAGTTATCATGGTACATAATTATCATGTGTGTAAATCGGTGGGGAACAGGGGGACCCCCCCCCCACACACATTTTAAAGTGGGGACATTGTTTGCCCCCCCCCCTTTTTCTTCCCCGAATAAAAATTGCAGCCTACTATAATGATTCCATTGCTCAGAATACCGTGTAGCTGATTCAATTACCCCAAGCTCGAAAATGATGTTTAAAAGATGATATTTTGCTCAAATTGGATTTAAGTGGTCAGAAATTGCCTGAGATCACACCACAAAAATTGCTTTTCTATAACTGTATGTCTCCTCAATGATCCCCCATTTACATTTAACTGCCCACATTTTCATCCCCAACACTACGCCCTATATATCCGATCTATGATCGGGTAAATCAGCTTGTAGTTCAATAAGCGTCAAATTTGGGGTTTGGGCTTCACGAGGGGATCTTGCCTTCTGTGTATGCAGTGTCGTAGCCAAGTTCTGTTGGGGGAGGGGGAGTGCCATGGATGTTTTAATGCAGATTTTCAGAACTAAAATAATGTTAAAATATTCGTTAAAAAGTTCAATCCTTTTTTTTGGGGGGGGCAAAATAATTTTCATGAGAGGTTGCCTCTTAGTGTTCAATGTGATCTTGCTCACAACTTATCAAATGCTAACAAGTAAGAAATTCATTTTTTTCTTTCGGGATACCCACCCAACCCCAACCCCCAAACCGTTTGTTATTACTGGGCGTCTGAAACCCTGTGAAAAGCCAAAGGGTTTTACTCCTGATTGTTTTTGCGTGGCTTATAATACGCACAAAGGTACGCCCTGCAAGAACTGAATTATTGTCGGGCCCCAAAGGACTGGAAAGAAATAAGTGGATATCTCTAGGTTTAATACGAAAAGTGTTTTTGTCGGAAAAACCATTGCACAATTTTGATTGAAAGTTGCAAAAACACTGCCCCTTAAAAACGTGTTTGTCCAAACATGGGCAAAATTGGACAAAACGCTAAGTTGTAGGCAAAAGGACTCTTGAGCAAAGCCTTAATAATTGACACAAATGATAAGGTATTTTGAAGGTTGCAGGTCCGAATCTGGCATCACTCCGTTTCTTCATTAATCGGGAAATCTAACTATCAGTTGCAAGGTTCTAATCGTCCTTTGAGTTATTCTTTTTTTGTTCAGAAGTCAAAACTCTTTAAGAAAATATTTTAATTTAAATAACAGAAAAGGAAATTTAACACCAGATCGTTGCCAGCGCTCCCGCCCCAAGTTTCAGATAAACCAAAATTCCCACGTAGCCCCACCCGCGATTAGAGAAAATCAGCCTAAATCTGGAAAGTTTATCGCCCTTTGCTGGCCCGCGAAGTAAGCTAGCCAGACGGATGTATGCAATAGGTCACGGTGTCAAAGCCTAACAGCGCAGGGCTCACGCGCGTAATAATGGCACTTCAAAGCCTATGGCATGGACGCAGCTGATACCTGGCTTTTATTAAGAGCATGCAGTGGGACCGGATTCGTCACTCAGATGTTTACGTCACGACGGAGGGCGGAGTTAATCGGAATAGTCCATTTTTTGGCGGGTATATGCAGCTTGCAGCAGCGCCGTTAGCCACTTTTAGACTGCTGTGACAGAAATGTTGGATCTGCTTTCTCGGAAGCAGAAAAACAGAACAGATGATTTGTCCAAAAACGTTCGATCTGCTTTTCTGATAGCAGAAAAGCAGAAAAGTAGAAAAATGCATTTTACAAAAACGTCTGATCTGCTTTTCTGCTATTTTGATAACAGAAAAGCAGATGTCCACTTTTGAACCACCGTGACAAAATGTTCAATCTGCTTTTCTGGTAGCACAAAAGCAGAAAAGCAGAAAAATGCATTTGAACAAAACGCTCCATCTGCTTTCCTGCTATTCTGTTAGCAGAAAAGCAGATGGCCACTTTTGAACCTCCATAGCACGGGCCAATCACGCGTCGGCATGATTGTTTGAATTGCAAACCCCGAGTTCTGTGTTATATTGTGCAGTTGAGTGGGAAAACCACACTCCAGGTTCAGTACATCCACCAGGGAATCCCCCATTTGCAGGCGAGTTTTGGGGTTTGCTCTTTTGAAATCACCGTTAATACTAGCCTTGGTCAATGCTCTCGTCGTTATTCGTCCCGTATGCGGTCAATCGTTGGCATATATCCTCACGTGCTATGCACATGCATGTAAAAATACAGCGCGAACAGCGACCTCATGCGGCCACTATTTTTTTTATGCAAATCAGTTGGGGACGATCGAGAGCCTTGGTTCAATCGTCGGCAACAGCTTATGTTTTTCTTTACTTTGCGCTAGATTCCAGCGCACGACCTCGTATGCGAATACAGATAATATAGGCGGGGCTAATATGTGGAGTGTCCAATCACACCTTGGTAAATCCGGACGTCATCAAATTATTTGCAGCTATTCCGCCTTTTGCGGACGTGACAGGAACCACAGTTTTTGTGCATTGGTGCTGTGTGCAGAGACACACAACGGGTATTTTTGATGCACTGCATGCATATAGACATATGACTGCATGCATAGCGCTAGCGAAGATATCGTTTACCGCGCTACAGCCGGATGAATAACAACTAGCGCCTTGACCAAGGCTACGTTACTACAAAATTTAAAGTCTATTTGATGTTTTCATGGCAGGCTTAATGCTAGCTGAACTTACTTGATTGCAGAAAAAATGCTTTCTTTTGGACACTTTTTTCCGCTTCTTGCTGGCTTTCGTTCGGTGAAAGAGGCCTTCGTTTTTGTGTATATCGCGAAAATAACTACATCGCATTTAAAATATTCGATGTAGATGCTGAGGTTATACAGTTTGTTGTTTACCTACTTTGGGACAAATTTGTTGGCTTCAATACATATTTCGAGCATTTATGAGCATTTTTTTTTTATTAAGGCCGTTCTCAGCGACTTGTTTTTATGAACAAGCTCATGAATATTCATTTTACAGCGTAGCCTGGAAAAACTGGCGCATGCGCATAAACCTCATGTCGCGCTGTGAGCCTCTGGAACAGCGGTGCGCTTTAGTTATTATTTTAAAAGGTAAAAATGAGAAGAACTGAAAAACACCAACTGAGATTCGAACTCGGATCACCCGAGAAGAAGTCAGGACTACTTCCAACCAGTCCACGAATGAGCTGCCAATCGTCGGTGATTTAAACACTGTTATTCCTTGTTATATAACTTATTCTCTAAAGCCCTGGACATCATGAATAATTCATAACGCAGAAAGAGCGCCCTCTTTTATAATGTCCGATCTCGTTTGGAAAAAAAATCGCCTGTACATTTTTCGGGTATATCAATGCATTACAAAAATCCTACCATGTCTGTCAGAGCTGTTTCACCAATGCTTTGCGGTCATTTCAACTCAAAATCAGACATACCGTCCACGCAAAATGTAAATTTTCTGAACAGGGCTGCATGCCAAAATGTAAATTTTTCTCATTACATGTGCACCAGTGCTCACGCACAGACGGCAGGCGTGGACCTGTTTAAATTACAAATTTGTACAACAACTTTTCCAACTGAATAAGCCATTTGCGAGTAACCTATACCCTTTGGGATTTACATTTGAAAAACGTCTGGTACAATGACTTGCTCAGAATGCTTGGCACATTTTAACTGTGAATTCTCCAGACCAAAGACATTGTTGCTAATCACATGATTCGGGGCAAGCTCTTGCATAGTTACGTAAGCGACGCTCAGTACCAATACATCGTTCACAATGGGTGAGAATGGCACAAAGACACCAGACCATGCCGGAGCTGGGGGTTGCTAGCATAAGGCTTGCCCCGAATCACGTGATATAGTAACAGTCTCTTTGGTCGGGAGAATGCTAGGTTAAAACGTGCAAAGCATTGTATTAAGTCAGCGTTCCAGATTTTATTCAAATTTAACACGCAAATGGCTTATTGAAATGCTATGGATGTACTCATAATGTACATGTATGTTCCTACAGGAACAATCAAAGATGCGACGCAACATATTATGAACGCCCCTGATAGTTAATGCACGAGGATTAATGACATCAATTAAAACGTTTTCGTGTAGGATTCCTTTGTGCTTTTATTTGGACCTATTACAGTATCAAACAAAGCTGTTGCATTTTCTTTGTCCGCCTTAACAGCACAAGGACAAAAGGAATATGGAAACATAACGGACGAATTGTATATGTGACCTGATCCTACAAAAATAGTCTTAAGTACTTTTCTTCACTTATGTGATATAAAAATGGTAAATTGAGCTTTTGATTTTCATGCATGAACCGGCCTGATATAATAAAATGTAGTCGTGATTATGAGCAAAGGGATGTCAGTTTTTATTTATTGGCCTACATGTATTTACTGTGCGAGATCCTGTTTAGAATTAAAGTAGTCCGAGTAACTAGGACTTTATACGAATCGCCTTTTAAAAAAAAACATGTCCAAAAGTTAAAAAGGCAATTCGTAGAGTCCTAGTTAGTCGGACTAGTTTAGAAGACTGTAACGCAACAGTAGCTCTGACGACTTTTGCCTCATTTTGTTGTGTTGGCATGGTTGGGTCGCAATTATTTGCACAAGTGTGGTAATTTTGATAACGTCATTTGAACATAAAATCCCCAGGGATTCTGGGTAATTTTGATCTGTGACCTCGTTACGCAGGGTCCGTTCCGTTTGTTAGTGTGACGTCAGCTCAGTGTAAACCACGCCCACTGGCCATTAAGTTGCACTGGAACCGGAAGCTAACGCCGCTTGAGTGTTTATCCAATGGGCCCTTGTAATCAGTGATGCGCGCGCGTGTATGATGTTTTACTAACGAACTGGATACTGGCGACTGGAGCGAAGACCAATTCAGCGCGCATGAGTGGCGAAGCCACGATGTCTTTTCTAACTTGATTTTGCGTTTTTGTTGAATTATTCATATTTTTTATGCAAATAAAGTAGAGTGTTGAAAGGCTAACCAATCACAACGTGGATTTTCCCTAGTTGCGTCCATTTGTGAAAGAAGGGTGAGTAATGGAAAGTAAGAGAAAATAAGTTCAGATAAAAAAAAATAAGTTCATACGCTCAAATTATTTCTGGAAATACTTTTATAAATAAAATAAGAGAACAAAAGAACAATACGCCATCACGATCTTGTGGAGAACTCACGGTTTTGTGTGTGCCATGGTGCCAGCATCCGGGGCGCCAAGGGCGGATCCAGAACACAATTTTTGGGGGGGGCCAAAAAATTTTTTGGTCCCCCCAAAAAGTGGGTCAAAAAATTACGGCGTGGGGTTCGGGGCCCGCTTAAGGGCCGCGAAAAAAATTTGGATTCTAGATGCTCTGTGGTGCGATCTGAGGCAATTTCTGACCACTTTAACCAATGTTTTTTTGAGGAAAAGATGGTGGTGTACTCATTGCCTGCCTTTATTGCGATGTCACATAAAAAAAAAAAAATTGGTTTCGTTTTGGGGGGGGCCATGGCCCCCTTTGGCCCCCCCTGGATCCGCCCTTGCGGGGCGCGCGCGTCACGTGTCTTGGGTAGTAGCCACTTGCGCGCCTTCACTAAAGGCTAATGATTGGTTGGAATTTTGCTACCCGCAGCAAAAATAAAAAAATTAAGAAAAAAATAAGAAATTCCTGACAAGTTTGAAAAGTCCGGTCAATTTAGTGAAAACCTAGAACAAATTGCAAAAGAAACCATTCTAGCGTCAAACGACTTCAAATAAATACCCAAACAACATGTGAAAAATCGAATTGTTTCTATTGTGGAAGGGTGTTTTATCAAGCATTTTTTTAAAGGGAATATACAACATTTGCAAACATCGAAAAATAAAACTACCAAGTTTTTACGAAATACCTGACTTGGATGTTGGTAAATGCCAGCCTAAAGCATCCTTGAAAATTATGGCACCTGGTGTCAAGTCATTTTCAAGAAAATTGTATTTTTGTATACATTTCCAACGGAGGTCGGCCGATCACCTTTGGAAAAACCTAACTATTTTTCAACTATACTGCTCCAAATTTACAATTTTTTTTCAGTCCAAATTTTGTTTACTATTGGTTACATGTTCATGAACGGGTGCAGGCCAGCTAGACTGGTTCCCTTACCTTACAATTTTCTGACATCTATAAATTGATCCATTTTATCTTTAGTGGAGTCAGGGAACCAGACTACTTAAACATTTTTGTTTTTCTTGGTTTTCAAGCATTTTCTTAACACAAAACTTCAAACATGTCAGTTAAACAATATTTGATCTATTATATACTAACCCCTCAAATAGTTCATTTCTGAAAATTGCAGCAAAAGCCAATGATGTATATCCCTTTAAGATTAAAATTTGAGACATTTTGTCCGCGAACAATTCGTCTGGTGACTCGCTTCGGATTTTCATGTCTATCAGGTAATGTTAGGATTCATGACCACATGCGAGTGCAGCAGACGACTGTTTCAATTAAGGCATAATTTTATACAGGGTACTGCGGATATAGTGGACGATTTTGCCGCCTAAAGTGCGCAATCAAGTCCACAGACGAGATACAACTTTTTTTGCAAAAAAGGCCGGGGATGTCTAAACATCATTTTGATCATACACAGATGGAAAACGGTTGGACAGTGCATGCATAGACCGTTTTGAAAGTAAAGCTAACAATTTTTATTTAAAGATTTTATTGAGCGCCTGAAAATGTTGTTGAATTTGGATTTGGTTAAGAAAATTCAGTCGCTTCACGTCTAATAATGCAGGTTAAAGCTACGATGGTCTTTGCAAAAGGCTAGGTCCACACTTTCCAAAAATACCAAAAGTTACTAGCAGTATGCTGGTTACCACATAACCAAACTTTGACCAAAAAGCTCCGGCCGCCTTTCATGAAAGTCTTGCATGAACTGAGTGCGTACATCTATAAACCCGGGCCGCTGTACCACGCGAAAATCACGCGCTGAAAATTGACCAAAATAAGCCTCCTAATAATAGCGTGCTATATATCACGTGACTATAACATTACTGCACATTATCTTGCCTTTTACACAATTTTTATTAACAACTTTACGTTTAAACAATTTTTGTTTAAGTATTTCATTTCTTTTGTTTGCTTTTTTTTCTTGAATTTTAAATGTGGTAGTTTTATTTAATGGGAAACTGGGGGGGGGGGGAGACTAATTTTTGGTCATTTTCCGGGGACAGACATATTTCGCTCGTACCCCCCGCCCTGCAAACAGGGCGCTACACGCTGATGCGTCCTTGTGAAGTAAGTGGGGATGTCATTCTGGGTAACTTATCATGACCTATGTATTAAGCAGTTTGGCCTTTCGTGAATTCCAAACAGAGCCTGAGCAGGTGACGAGAATTGAAAATTTACAAAACAGATTTGTTTACAGATTTTCCGACATTATTACGCTTTTCAAGTAAAAGAAGCATTTATGAATGGGAATAAAAGAGTGACAACTCAGTCTTAACGGCAGTTTAAATTCCTTGCAAGGTCGTGGCCCGATGACTTGCAGGTCACAGGTCATGCAAAATCTATCCAACCAGAACGTAAATTTATCAGTGTGTCCCAGCGTCCTGTAATTTGCAGGGCGGGGGGGGGGTACAGCGAACATATATGCAAAATAGACGCGCATGCGCATCGATCGAGCCAAAGCTCGTTTTCCGATAACTTTCGTCAAGAATATATTTACTGACGACGGCATGGCATTTGGTAAATTTTTGGTCAATTTTCGGGAACAGACAGACAGACGGCCTGACAGACCGCCCGACCACTGAGTGACATGTTTGGCTTAATCCACTCACCTATAGTTTTCAAATTTCAAAGCCATTTACGCAGATCCCTAGTTTAATTTACTGGTTAATGGTTTGTTTGTTTGTTTTATTTCTTCTTTGTGAAATTTAGAGTAACGGCCTTTTTATGACCATATTAATATTTTGCACGATTACAAACGCCACTGAAAATGTTTGGGTGCTGTCGAAGTGTGGTTTGGGCGTTGCCAGTAATTTGTGATTGCTCGTTACTCGACTAAACTTAATTTACTCTCAAGGCAATTTATTTGGTTTTTGAGCTGGTCAAGCTTATCACAAATTTCATTGACCAAATAATTTTGTTCAATGTTGTTGGACTTTTTCTGGATTTGGGTGTTGTTGCTTTTTTTTTCAACATTTCGCTGAGACGAGCATCACTGGCAGAAGTAACGCTGAAGCATACTAGTCCAAAAGCCCAGTGAGGTTTAATTAGAATATCACGCACAAAAGGTTTGATGGTGGTAGCGAGTACCATACAATCGTAATTAATCGTAAATAAAGCCGTTCTTAGATTTTGCAAGATATTTTGTATTCTTAAGTTGAAATTCTGCAAACGCTGACTCATACACTATCGTTTGGTGTTGGAATGATCGTTGTGCTCAACATTCTAATTAAACACATAAAAAAAAATATCCTTAGCAGGCGGCTAATTATTGAACTTTAACTCGTTCTTAAGCACAAAAAGCACGGGAAAATCCATTTTTAAGTTGTGGATCTTGCATTTTGGTCACGTTAATTAGCTTTCAGTGAAGGTTTCGCTCTTGTGCTCAACATTCTAATTAACGGTCAATAATTAGCTAGCGCTAATTAGGCCATTCTTAAGCATGTTATGCACGGAATATCTCATTCTTAAGTTATTGTTCATTGATAAGTTAATCGAATACTATCTTTTCGCGTTGGAACCGTGCTTGTGCGCGATATTCTAATATATATATATTCGTGCTGAAATGTCGACACGTTTTTTTCACCGGACACTTGGCCTCCGTAACATCAAGTAGTGGGTGTGGGGGGGGGGGGGGGGGGCTCTTCAAAACCAATGATTATATGCTTAATATGCATTATGCTAAATATGCATTATGTGCCCATTTTCAGGCCGTATTGTATGGGTTTTGGGACTTGGTTTTCATATTCCTCGTTTATATCAAAAATCTCTATACCATTATTGGGATATGGTTACTTCTAAGAAATAGTAAGATACTTTAAGGGCATTTTTGTTGTATCTTGAGGGGGCACTTTACTGTTCGAGGGGGCACGTTTATGGCCGCAAAAGGGGCACTTGGAAAAAACTGGGGGGCAAATGCCCCCCCAGTTCCGCCGCCCCTGGTTTTGAAGATACATATCTTTAAAGGGAATGTACAACATTTGCTTTTGCTGCAATTTTCAGAAATAAAAGGATTTGAAGGATTAGTATGTTATAGCAAATATTGTTAAAATGACTTGTTTCCCGTTTTGAGCTTGTAGATGCTGGAAAAACCAAGAAAACCAATCCTGTTCTTGTAGTCTTGTAGCCTGACCCCACTTAAAATGAAACAGAGCAATTTAGCAATTTATAGACTGTGGGGAATTGTGAGGTCAGAGAATCAGTCTAGCAGGCTTGTACCCCTTCACAGGTGTGTAATCAATTGCAAAGAAAACGCAGAATAACTAATTGTGAAACATTAGGAGCAGTTAAAACAAGCCATTTTGGCCGACTCGCGTTGGAAAAATACATTTTTTTTTTCTTGAAAATGTCAGCACACCAGGAGCCACGATTTTACAGGATGCTTTAGACTGTCATTCCCTAACAACCCAGTGAGGTGTTTTGTGACAATTTGATCATTTCATGACATAACAATAGACAACACATGGTTAATGTCAGAAATACATTGGTGAATATAATGACAGTAACGCTGGGGGTACTAAAACAACATTACAAATGGGTGTTTATAAATTTGGAGGCCAGTGGTATTATGCACATGTTCTTTCCTTTCAAGGGCCATTTCCATGTTAAAATAACCAGCTTGCTAATATTTGTGTTTTTACTTTATTGCCCATATCACTATGTACCCACTGAAATAAAAAAAAATTAAATCACCACAATGCATTTGTATAATTTTGATCAAAAATTAGCCAGAATTATGACATTTTTAGGTTAAATTGCTTGACATTTTTACAGCTTGTCCAATGGTGCACAGTTTTCATTCTTTCAATTGATAACTTTGGTCCTTTTAAATTCTAAATGATTGATGATAACCCAAAACTTAATATTAAACACAATGTTCGTGCATCGGCAACTTTGTATCATTTTGACATGCCCGCTAAAAATACCATACAGCAAATCCTGTTACAGAGTGAACTTTACCATTGATTATAATATTTGTAGAAACTGTCAACTATTCTAAATTTTAAGTGATTATTGAAGTCTTTTATTAAATAAAGAGACTAAAGAAGACCAAAAGTGAAATTCAAAGAAGTACAAGAAATATACCAATTTTAAATATTGGCAGATCAATTTGGTGTCATAAAAAAAAGTTACAGTGTGATACTTTGCAGCTGCACTCTGAATTTGTCAAACTGTATTTGTCAACAAGTTTAACTAAAAATATATCCTGGAGATTGGCTTGGAATATAGATGTCATTACATTTTGAATCCTTCTCTTAGAATTTGAAATAAGAGGCAATAAAGGTTTGGTGCCAACACTGACTCCGTTACAGGTGAAATACCTCTTTTCAGCTGAAACAATGAAGCAAATTAAAGCATGTTTGATTGATGATTGAGTTTTTAGCTAAAATAATGACTAAGTTTTTTAATACAATGAAAACTTTGGCACAGGACAGGTTAAAGTAGAACTACAGTGAAGAAGAGTGATAAAAGTGTTTTTGGTGTTGGTGTCAGTGTTACAGGTGAAATGATTATTATAACAAACTAAACTTCCAGTCTCAGAAACAAGTATCTGATGTAGAAACCATCAAGCTTATCACAAAATAGAAAGGTTTAGATGGTTTGATACCATTTATTACTATTATTATTAGTTAGTTGTAGGATTGTTACTCTGTAGCAGTGACTATTTGGTGTCAGCGTTACAGGTGAAATGTTGGTTAACACCAGGCTTTACTTACAATAACATGCTTTCTAGTGGTGTTTGTAAATCTTCATTACTCTTCATAGTTGCAGTTTTGGCTGTCAAACTTGCTTTTAGAGAACAAGTGAGTGTTTGTCTTAAAATAATATAATTTTATGTCAAGTGAGAGCTACATTTTTGTAATCATCATAATATGTCAAATTTCCTTAAACTTGATATTTGATTTTCAACAAATGTTTAACAAGGATAGTGTTACAGGGGGAAAATTCGGCTAACCGATCACCACTTACCTGCCGCCAAACATCCAAATTTTCACCTCACCTTGTGATTTCAACCAAGAGGAATCCAGGAAACAGTGGACATGCGAAAAAAAATTAGTAAAAATGTGTTTTTAGAGCACATTTTGCACGCACATGTAGCGCAGATCTGAGTTGAAGCAGCCGGTCAAAACTGATTGAAGTGTGTGGAACAGCGCGCGGTACGTTTTACCAAAGATAATACGCATGACATCGATAACCATGACGTCGCATGAGCCGGCCAATGACAGTGCATACGTCATTATGAATATATATTTTCTCATGAATATTTAGTTTATTTCAATGGTTACTTCAAATACGTCCAAAGATTGATCATTGCAACAGCGATCGTGCGCGGCCTAGCGGTTAAGAGTCTCGTGTTTCAGGCAAGCGTCCGTGGTTCGAATCTCGATGAAGTGAGTGACTTGATTGATAAATAGAAATTAAGGAAAGGAGAGGGTGAGAGTAGAGGAGGGAAAGTGGAGGGAATAACCATAAAAAATGTAACTTTTAGCGCTAGAAAATTAATTGAAAAAAGTGATGATCGGGTAGCCGAATTTTTCCAATGGTTCTGTTTTTGACAAAATATAGACCCTATAAGGCTATAGACTGCAAAACCACGTGAAGCTGAATTTAATTTGGTTATTTTGAAAATTTGACCCTAATGTCACACACTGGCTTCCACATTTATGTAAACACCCAAATACATACCTAAAGCTATACAACGGTGCTGTGCTCCTATGTCACGTCCTCATGTCGCGTAGCTGGGTGTACCGGTGTAGCGTGAATTTACGTTTCTATGAAATTCGGACTCATTGGTAATACCGCGCATGCGTAAGTATGGTAAATTAAGGTGACCGGTCACGTGAGAGGGATTAACCAATAATAGGGAAAAGGGGTCCGATTTTCATAGGAGTCGGATTTTCATGTGACACCGGTGTCGGTCCGGATCTTCCACCACCACGCTACGACTGTGCGCGTGCAGCGCGCGCGCTGGGCGAGGCCAAACCACTGATCTCTATATATAGAGATCAGTGGGCCAAACAAACCGGAGGCACGTTGACAGACACGTACAACGTACAGAGCGCCCAGAGCCGGGTCTCGATCCAACCTCGCCCCCAGGGTGTCGAGCAGTACGCGCCCACCACTACCTGCGCTCTCTCCCTAGTATTGGACATTTGCATGTGCAAGATTTTTGCACACGTATGCAAATGAGAACAGTCTGGTGCCTGGATATGCGTTACACATTAGCGTTTGTTTTTGTATGCGGTGTCTGGGGTAAAAACAGAGTCAATTCGTAGCAGCGCGAGCACGGCGTGAGTTACAAAAACACGATTTTTGAAATCAAACTGTTACGATCTTATCGAGACAACATGCAGTATCATATTTCATATTAATATGAGCAAATTGGAAAGGAAATTAGTATTTTCGAGAAGGCGTGGACGAATGATCGCGAAAACACGTACTGCACGTTGTGAATAAATAGCACCAAGCCATTACTAGCCAATTGCGGTATCCAATCAGGATACAGGAAGAAAGTTTCCTATCCAGGGTTTACTATTGGAAACGCGGTTGGAAATAAAGTAAGCACTGGGGACGAGGTTGGGTCTCGGTCCTTTTATAGTCTATTGGGAGTGGGAGTTACTGTACTAAATGTTACAACAAAATATGTACGTGAGGCGAGGCGAGGCGAGGCTCAGCCAACTCCCCTGCAAAGCTCGTAGCAAATTAACAAAGAACAAAAATGTGGGCCGGTGCATGCGGGTAGCGTCATATCGTCACCGTTTTCACGAAGACGAAGAGCATATTAAAAAAAAATTTTTTTTTTTTTTTGATTTTTTTGAATATTTTGCTTTAAAACAATGTACTTAACCATTTTGACATGTTTTTGTAAGCAAACATCATTAATTTCCAAGTTACATTAATGTTGCAAGGGGCTAAAATCTCGATAAATGAATTTTGCGTTTTCACGAAGAGCCACATACTGTACATTTTGGCTCTTTGAACGCATACAAAACCCATTGCACGGAAATGCGTAAAAGTAGGTCAAATGAGATTTGCGTTTTCACGAAGAGCCACATATCTTTGTTGAACAGAAAGGGCCAATGTGTCGGAAACCTGAATTTGCGTTTTCACGAAGAGCCACATATCTTTACTAATTAATTTTCACTAATTAACTGCTGAATTAAGTCATATTACTGGGTTCATGTAAAAATTCAGCTCACACAGAATAGTGTGATGGTTTGCTTGCTTCACAAAGTTGTTGCAAAGTGGTATTTTTTGCAGTTTAAAATATGAGAAACTTTTTTTGCAGTTTAAAATATGAGAAACTTTTTTTGCGATTATCTCGAAAACACTTTTTCTTCAAAATCGACATATGTGGCTCTTCGTGAAAACGGTGACGATATTACCCCCAGCATTATTTTTTTAAAACCTTATATACAGTTAACGCAGGGAAAATAACGCCGTTCGTACGAATGTAGACAAATATGTTTTCTCCATACGGAGAAGATTGTGATACAATTTGAGTGGGGTTGCTGTGATACGATTTGAGTGACGTTGTTAATTATGTATATCAGATTAAATTGTGCACTTAGCACTTGTGACTAAAAACCATGAAACCTCGCATATTGGTTCTTCTTATCTGGCCTGATGACCTTTGAGATTATGCACTCTATTTATACCTGTTGTTCTTGAAAAACATCACTTTCCTATGTAACCGGTGAAATATTTGAACCATATTTCAATGTTATCTTTTTTGGCACTTTTGGTTTTTCCTATTTCTACTCAAAGTTTCTTAATATTTTATATTCCAATAGTCAATGTGTGGGATTCTTTTCCACAAGTTTTGGATTGTTTTTATGTTCACCTATTTTCCAAGTATTGAAATTATTATTATCTTCATTGTTTTATGTACATGTTATATTTTTGTTCATTTAAGGACCACTGTGAGAACATGTCCTTTGGCCCTGGGTGGGTCAACCACACCATGGAGCTATAAAACACATGACCACACATTCCAAGTTTCTGGAAAGTAATTACCTCCAGGCAGGAGGCCTGACTATGTGCCTTATTATTATTCATTAGACTCTAGCTTTTCAACACTAGTTACTTTGTTTTATCACCTCTTTAGCAATGAATGTTTATTCATAATCCCTATGTGTTCTGCCCAGGAATGTGAGGCACTGGCCAACATCTTGTGATCTAGATAAGCTTTTAAGTTCAGTCTTGTGTTAGCCACCAACAAAAAAGCACACACATGAGTGTCCTCTGTCATTTGCGTTTGGGAAATTGTTGAAATCGTGCATTTCTATTTCATTAATTAAGAATAATGTTGGGGGAACTTAGGACTTGTGATACCTGTATTAACTAATGCACCCTTGTCACGGCTATTTCTTCTTTAGGGGGAGACTGTTCGCATGTACATCAAAATCCTTCTTTTTGCTAATGCATTTTTTTTTTACGGAATTTTTTTTTGGGGGGGGGGCTAGACACAAAAAAAGGCCCCCCCCCCCTAGCCCACCCGTAGAACCGCGCCTGCGTTGAAGGAATACGGCGTGCCCCGGTACTACTGACAATGCAGCCTCAGCGGTGGGACCGTACGCCAGTGCCCTAGATCCTGCAGATATTTAATATTTAATGCAATAAAATTCACGACATTGCAAACAAATTCGCATACGTGTACGCATATATTCGCGATAAATTTCGCGACATCGCATACGTGTGCGCACACATTCACGATAAATTTCGCGACATCGCATACGTATGCGCACACGTTTGCGATATGCGATGTCCCTTCAGGGCCACCATAGTAAAGCAACAATTACAGTAATACTTTTTGAAAGCTTCAGTATTATTTTGTCTACTTTCATTAGTTTTGTTGAAGTAAGCTGAGCCGAGCTGAAACATTTGCTTGTTATATTTTTCTTCAGGCGACGCCAAAAAAAAACAATGCGCCGCCCCCAAAAAAATGCGCAGCCCAAAAAAAAAGGCGACGCCAAAAAAACCAATGCGCCGCCCCCCAAAAAAATGCGCCGCCCAAAAAAAAAAATGCGACGCCAAAAAAAAAATGCGCCGCCAAAAAAACAAAACGACGCCCCCAAAAAAAGGCGACGCCAAAAAAAAAAGGCGACCCCCCCCCAAAAAAAGGCGACGCCAAAAAAAAACAAATGCGAGGCCGTTGGCACATATGGAACACCATTACTTGGAGGGTGCATTGAAGCTGAACCAGCCCGTCAAGGGATTCAGCTTTTGCAGCCATGTAGCTTGGGTCTACCTGAGAAGTAGTTCAGGGCCCAGACATCGCCATGTGATGCAGCTTGCGTCATCCTGCCCCCATTGTTGGGACAGCAACCTAGCCCAGAACGTCGATGGAGAGATGGCGGGATTGTGGAGGTTTAAGCACAACTGCAGCACAATGTTGTAAAAGTCTTGTGATTTAAAGAAAGATTTACAGCGCTGGCCGCGCTTTGCTGCCATGCGGCCACTGAGAAATAAAAACAGTATTATTCCATCTAAACTTAAAGAGCCTGTACTTCCCCTGGTCACACCTATGACACAAGTCTGCATCACTCATAAAAATAATGTAGTCTGGTTCCCTGACCCTATTGTCTTTTGGACTTCCGGGGTCCGGTAACTGGTGGTGAATCTGGCATATGTGGCAGGGCCAAGTTTCACTTGTAGTTTTCCATGTATTTTTAAAGTGTTTTTGCTGGAGTAGACCCCCTGAATAAATGACCCCTTTTTATTAGATCTCCCCTACCCTTTTATAGTAGTGTGTACCTCCTGATTAACTTTTCCCTCTACCCCGCAGTAGATAGTCCCTTTGATAAGACCATGCGCTCTGCCGCCCTGTAAGTCCTAAGACCCTTCACTTAGCAGACCGGTGGAGAAGAGCGCAGTTGAGCGCAAATTTGTATAATTGTGGAGACATTTCCACAATAGGGAACAAAAGATTGTATAGGTCTCCACAGGGTTTTCACGAAATAGATATGAATTTTACTCAAAAACTAGGAATTTCCAAGGTGGGTTGATTTGTCGCAAATAGAAGAGTTTTACAAAAGAGATATTAAGTCCGAATGCCAAGGAAATTAATTCTAGTTAAAATAAGAGCATTTTGAAACTTCACTTTCAAACTCGAAAACGTTACTACACGAGAACAAATATCTCCACAAGGATACAAATTTGAGAATGTGTGTGCTCCTGCTTTCACACTCCTTTGAGTTGTGCGACCTGCCGTGTGTTTAGTACTTCTGCTACAGACATCTGGTGAGTTTTATTGTGAAATTGTTGTTCTTTTATATTGGATAATCATATTTGGACTTTTAGTACTATTTTGGTAGGTCTTTATTTGGTTATGGTTTAAAGTGCGTGTCGTTATCATTGGAAAGTTTTTGTGAAAGTTTAAGTTTGAAGCATTGAGATTTTACTACCATGATGGGTCAATGATTTGGATTTTGTACAATTAATATGATTTCTTTCTTAACTTTTTGATATATTTGAAGTGAGGAACGAGTACTGTTTTGAAAGGAATTCTGTTTTCTTTGACTATGTTTGGAAGATTGTATTTCATGAGTGTCAGTCGTTTTATAAGTTTCGGTTCCTCTTTTAAAGAGGACACGATTTGCTTTGAGAATTGATTTTTGATTTTTGTTGAGAAAGATTCATATTTGATAACATGTAGATTGAATGACTTTTTAATGTATCTCTACCATTGTTTAAGCTACGAGGTTTGACTTTCCCAAAAAAAACCTATGTGTATAAATTCCTTTAGATCACAAGATGTTTATTCATAACTAAGACTTGTCTCGGTCCCACTTCCTTCACTGCATTTTCCTATGTCTATCTTTCACTTTCATCACTTGTTTGCAACCTTGAGGCTTAGTTTGATCGTCTTGGACTGGGTGAAGTCTAATTGGAAGTTGGGTTGAGCTGAACATGGATTAGTATACTCATGTACAAGTGTATGTTGGGCATGACATGCTGTACATAGAGTTAGACTCTAATTATAACCAATTTAACTTTCTTTTGACACGATTCTTCATTGTATTCTTTCTTTTCTTGTCTTTTCTTGATTCTTAGGATTCAGTCAGATTGCATTGAACTAAGGTTCATTATTTTGACGCTTTGTGTTGGTTTTAGGTTTTACCATTGGTTTTAGGTTTTAGATTTATCATTTTTTTCATAGTAAAGCTTTGGTCTCAAGTATATTTCATTTTAAAATCCTTATTAATAAAAAGTTCGTGACTTGTTCCTAAATCCTGGTCTTCTATTGTAAATTCTTTGTGTCGAGTTGAATCCCTATAATGTGTCAGTTTTGCAGGGATTGCCCGGAATTCTGGGTAATGTATGTTAACTATATACATTACGTGTGTAGGTCTGAAACCCGCCTCGCCTCGTGCATTCTAGATCACAACGGTAATGTTTGTGCGCAACCAGCCCACTGATCTCTATATAAAGACTGGATAGCTAATAAAGAGCCGCACAATGTACGAATTTGACGCCATATTGGTGAGACCGGCTGGTGATCTACAAAGGACAAGTTGCCGTCTTTATAGACAGCATGATTTCTTTTGTAAAGTCGCGGTTCACTTGACTTATATTTTGACCACACCACTGACCAAGGTTTACTACAATTTTTCTAACGTCGTGGTTACTTTTATAATGCCTCAAATCAGTTTTTCGGCGTTTTTGAAATAATAATCACTACGGAAATGTGTCCTTTTTAGAACATCATAATATGTGTACGTGACCAAAATGCGCGTCAACTGTTGATATAACGCGCGCGTATTTACGCGTAGAACGTTCGTATTATACGCGGCCATCTTCGTGAGACCGGGGGCGAATTGGTCAATATGCAAAGTCTTCTGTGTGAATGTTGTATGCATATCCGCTATCCAGTCTTTATATAGACATCAGTGGGCCTGGCCACGAATGTGCAATGTTGGAGGTAATGAGCTTCGATTTTTTGCTGAATTTGAAAGTATCTCTCGCAAACATCAATAAAGAGAGAAATATTGCTGTTCAATATTTACATCATTCAATATTTACATCATGGAGACACTGGTGATTTTGTGTCCTTTTTGTGGTAATGCAAGGGTGAGTTTCTTGATTATCTTGAGTTCAATCACCGGCATCCAAGCCTTTAGTCAAGGCGTGCGGGCCTGGAACCCGGATGCCAGCACGAAAAAAAGACCAGTGAGTGGCGTGCATGTACGGAGCCCCTAAAGGGACATCCAAAATTAGTTTTTTATCTCGTGCGCACGAGATAATTATCTCGTGCGCACGACATAATATCTCGTGCGCACGAGATAATTATCACGTGCGCACGACATATATCTCGTGTGCGCACGAGATAATTATCTCGTGCGCACGAGATAATTATAAGTATTAACGGAGCTTGCTGCACGTGCAGTGGACGAGTTAGTGTGTAACGAAAAGCCTTTTTGTAAAGTCAGTGGCGCGATGATGTCAAAGGCCATTTGAGACAAATAATGCGCGTTGTCACTGGTAATGAATGCGCAGTTGGAACTCCGAAAAGGCTTATCCTGTAACCTTTTACCTACGCGCGCGCGCGTATACTCTCTATACATGTATGAAAGTACAAGCTGGTTTACCCGATCATAGATCGGGTAGGGCGTAGTGTTGGGGATGAAAATGTGGGGAGTTAAATGTAAATGGGGGATATAGTTGGGGAGACATGCAGTTAAAGAATAGCAATTTCTGTGGTGTGATCTGAGGCAATTTCTGATCACTAAAACCAATTTGAGCAAAAGATCATCTGTGAAAGTTTTGAGTTTTGAGTAATTGAATCAGCTACTTGTATTCTGAGCAATAGAATCTATATTGTAGGCTACAATAATTTTATTCAGGGAAGAAAAAGTGTGGGGGGGGGAGACCAAACAATGTCCCCCCCCCTCAAAATGTGTGTGTGGGGATGTGTGAGTTTGTGTTACATACCCTATGTGGACTTGTGAACAAAAGAGGTCCACATAATGCAGGTTGTGTTAACCTTATGTGGACTAAGCCGTGTCCACATAAGGTTTTGCCCTTTCTGGAAAACAGGTTTAGAGGCATTTTTGGGTTAGGTTTATCTGTAGCAGAATGAAGAGAAACACTATAGGGAATCATAGAAAAAAAAATTGGGTTAAAAGAGTTTTCACAGTTTAAGTAAAGTTATTTTTTGTACCGAGTTTTCTTAACTACACGAAAACAAAGCAATGTCCACACAAGGTATGTAACGTAAGTCGGGTGTGTGTGTGTGTGTGTGTGTGTGGGGGGGGGGGGGTTCCCCCTGTCCCCCGTCGATTTACGCACATGATAATTATGGCAACTGTCTGTAAATGTTGCCGTTGGTCTGTTAAATTGGCTTTTTGTGAGGCAGTCACATTTGGAAAACGTAGTGAAAAGGTTACTGTAGTACACAGGCGAAGGCTGGTTGTACGGTTTGACAATATATCATATTGCAATAAAACGTGAAGGTGTCATTTAAAATGAAAATGTTGAGTGTTACCAAAAAATTACAAACGGTCCGAATCATGGAGGAAGGTCATAATTAAGTTTCAGTATTGGACTCTTCAACAAACGTAAACTTGAACTTCTTACAATTTGCGAGACCGTCTGCGATTCAACTTTTATTCAAGTTGGTTCAACCATCTATAAGAGCAAGTTGTACTCGGCCTCCGAGAAATGTTTGCTTCTGAAAGGATCTGAGACCGCGGCTTCACGTCCGTGGAAAAATGTGGGTGTCTTCCGCCGGGTCGGACACTTTTTCGTTGATTTTTTTGTGACTTCGTTTGAGATCGCGATATTTGAAGCAATGCATCGATCCTTCGTTGACCCCAAACAGGCCCCCGAAATTATAACGCGACACTGAATTATACGTGGCGGGCAGCGAACTCACAACGCTCAGCCTTGGTGGTGGAAGCATGGAGCTGTAAACACATTATGGAAGCAACAGCACTCTATCACGTGACGTCACATGCTTGCGCTTCAAATAGCGAGCACCGCAGACCCAACCTCGTTTGCAGGTGTGGAGCAGGCTGCAGTACGCGTTGCCATCGACAGTTTTGCATAGCCCGGAAATACTACGCTGTGTAGACTTTCGATTGGTCAGACCGCGCAAGGCATACTAATGTGTAGTCCTGAGTATTCGTTGCACTCGGCGCAGGGGCGGCAAGCAAAGCACAGGAAACAATAGGGACACTGGGTGGCCACGCACCATTGGGAAAAATATTTTGCCAAGGTCACCCCATACTACCATTTGGTGAACACTTTAGTAGAACGGCTGAGTAGAACACGTAAACGAAACCCCTACGTTGACCTCGCTGACCTCGCACAGTCTAGACTCGCAGAAAAGCCAGCACAGGGGGCGGCCAGGCAGTCAACGTGAAAGCGCACACGACGGCAATTCCTGCGCAAAACGCAGTCACGAAAAATCGACGAAACGGATCGCCAGTCCGTACGGGAAAATTAGGACGACCCGAAGTGTCCGACCATGCGGATCCCGTGGTTCGTATTAGATTTCAGGCGTTCAAATTCGTTTAAAGACCTGACATTTTCATGTTTAACTCATCCTAAATTGAAGTTATGTCATTCGGTTTAAGTGATCATTCAATTTAGCAGTCGGTTCGGTCAAGGGTTATTTGCATGAGATTCGTGAATTCTTTTTCATTTCCGTGCATTCTATTTAGCACTTTTTGCATTCAAAAAAATTAGAAGGCATACGACGCGAGTCTTTTTATTTCTTCCACCTTTTTATCATTTCTGCTTTTCCGTTTCATTTTTTTTTCAAAGTGTCTACTATCCAGGCGCGGATCCGGGGGGGGGGGGGTCCGGCGAATTTTGATGCTCGTTTGCGTAATTTTAATTTGAATGCCCTGTTGTTAAAATTGCATGACTAAAATGTGAAATCGCATGCTTCAAATGTTAAATTGATTGGTGTTTTTAGCCAATTGAATGTTGATCTCCATGTGCAATCAAATTCATGCGAAAATGAGTGATTGGTCACCAATTTGGCCGCCAAATCTGCTAACTTGGCCGGGAAAACCTATATTCTCTGGCACTATGCGATTGTCGACAAAATGAATTCGGCAAACTTCGGACATTTTCGGGAAAAGGAGGAATTCCTCCCGTTTTAGTCACGTGGCATATATTTGTAATACAATGTATTACTGACGGCTACCTGACCAAAGATTCATCAGAAATAGTCAGAATCTGGGAACCAGACTAGTACTATTGTCTATTTTCTCCCAAACGACATCCGCATATTTGTGTACGCTATGGCGTTTTGGACTTTTCTAAAAACATGAGAAGAAAATATAAAATTAGAAAAAAAAATGATTTCGAGCATTATGACATTCAGACTTCATTTCCCTTTTACAAAAAATCCTCCAAAGCCTCAGATTAGAAAAAAAAAAAAAAAAAAAATCGGGTGCAAAACCGAAGTTCGAACCCGCAGCCTCGCGGTGTAAAGTTCTCCCGTGTATCGACTGAGCTACGTCACTGTTCGGCGAAGGATGGGGGAAATAATAATATACCTGCGTACGTATCACAAATGTATCGTAGAGGGCGCTAGACAACCATGTATGCGGATGTCGTTTGGGAAAAGAAAATTCGCGTGCCGGCATCCGTCACGTGTCCGTGTAGCCGTATCGGCCTTGACTAAAGGAGGCGTCCGTCATCCATGCACAAAAGTTGAACAAAATAATCGTGATGCGCGCGCGCAGAGGCGATCCGGTCCTTGCTCGATGACGGGAGCTAGTTATCGGTCCCCATATCTTCTTTTTTTTGGGGGGGGGGGGAAACAGTCTAGTAGAAAACATTATGATCAGATGTGAGAAATGTTCATATTTGACCTCTGATAACATTCCATTTACCCCTTAAATCCGAACTTTAATTTCAAGACCCAAGTCTAAATATTAGGTGTTCATGCTATGAAAGAGTTTTCATATGAAAGCCCGGGCATTTCATATCGGACTTCTGGTGACCTTCAAGAAGTCAATGAACTTTGTATGCCCTATTAATAGATATCTCCTCACATCTGATCATTATTTTCATGGCCTGAAGACCTATTTGCCATAGACTTGGATCATAGGAAAGTGGTGTTTTCAAGAGTAGTTTTAGAGAACATAAAGGTCAGGCCAAAAAAAATAACAGTTATGCTTCCGGTTTCCCTACCTACCCTATTCTGACAGCCCCTACCTTAATTTTTTTATTGGAAAAATGAGGAAAAATTACCCAAAATCATCACTTTCTACCTTTTGCCTTTGACTACACGCAGACGCCTCCATATGATTGTACACAAAAAAAATTGGCAAAAAAACCCAATTTCCCTACCTACCTACCCTATTATCGAATGCCATGTAATCGGAAGCAGAACTATGTTTTTTTTGGCCTCATCGACCTCTCAAAGTCACCAGGGGTCAGATATTAAATGCCTCCACATCTGAAATTGGCTTCGTGGCATGAGTCCCTAACAGCTTCATGCTTTTAGTCAGAAAAGTGCACCATTCTTTCAATTAACATCCTCACTATTTCTGTTTCTTTTTATAAGAAACTTTGTTAAGCTATTTCTCATTTCTCAGCAAATTGCTGACAGATTTTGATGCAACAAATGATGCTTTTTGTTAGTCTCTTTTGAATGGTACTTCATTGTTTTTGTTTTTTTTAATTTATCTCAACAGAAACTTGGCATAATCTGGCTACCTCCCTCCCACGACCCAACTCGCATCAACCTCTTACCTCTCATATCAGCTAAAGCCTCTAGCAAGCAGTATCTGGCTTTATGGAGATGCTGGAAAGTAAAGTAAGTAAAGTTTGTCATGAGCGGAACTAATGTGGCCCATCAGGCCGCCGTTTATCCCCGGTTTTAGTAGTATGAAAAGACTGAGAATACTTCTATTCCCCCTGGACGGGATGCTAGTCCAACGCAAGTTACTTTCCAGCTAATGCTGGCACCCATTTATACTCCAGGGTGGAGAGAGGCAAGTGGGGATGAAGTAACTTGCCCAGGGACACAACACTGGGAAGAGTGGTCATCTACATCCAATGTCCCAATAGTGCGTCAATCCGCCACAGGATTTTGCTCCCTCTGTACAGGAACTTGATTAAAGTCTACAAAACAAATACATTCTTTGTACACATGCTATGAGATATAACTAAATGCATCCCTTGCTTTCAAGTCACCAACCATTTTTAATAAACTTCAATGTAACACCAAGGCTCAATACGTTAACTTAATGTACTCTTCTATTAAAAAAAAACACATTATGGCTTGTACTATTAATTTTTAGGCTAAAGTTGGGAACTCTCAAATACAACAGCCCATGAGTATAACTTTTTGACTTAGAAGCCATTTTGTCTATTGTAGAAATGTTTTTTTTTATTTCAGATTGCTCAGACAAAATGAAGTGCCGGTCGCCACAAAAATTTAAAAAAATAAAAAAAATTACTAGTCACAATCGCTTTTTGCTTAAAATCCAGTAATCAAAATCAAATTGACATCTCATAATTATGTTAATAATGCTGGTTTCTGCTACAAAATGTTGATCGAAACTAATAAAGAAGATTCAAGATTTCAACCGCAAAATAACAAATTACACTCTCATAATATTATAACTTTAATACCAATACAGGTTATATACGCTAACGTGGTTAACATCCACCCAAACTACTATCTCATTTCTTTTTAATGCCCCAAATCTGACAATTAAAAAAACCATTCACAGTTTAAAACTTAACAGTTTACAACCTTAAAATGTGCAGCTGAGGATATACAAACGCAAGCAGCAAATGATAAATAAAGCCTTTATACACATAACAAATGGTTTCAAGGGAGTAACTGAATTGGATAACTGTTTCTATAACAATCTACAATTTTTTTTTGACCTACTTACCTTAACAAAACACAGTAAATATCACTATATGCATTGAATCATAGTATTGGTACAAATATACTTGCAAAAAATAAAATCAGGAAAAATCACAGTGGTGTTGATTTACATATGATGTAATCAAGCGAAAAAATGCTAAAACATAACATTAAACAGATCTCTTCCACTAAAATGACAAAACAAAAACCAGGACAAGAATGTTCAAGAAGTGTAACGACATCCACATTCAATATTTGCCCTCAACTTCCACACAAACGTTTCCATCCCCCTTTTGTTATGGCAGGAGGCATTGATGAGGGGTTGACTGCATGTCACAAGTTTCATGTCCATATTCCTTTCTTCAACATAGAGCAAACCAGTACATGAATACATGTACTATTGAATTTGCCGTATTTAAAAAAAAAACACCCAAAACACCAACTTGAATGATATGGGTTCCGTTTATACAGGGTGTTTAAAAAAAAAGGTACTCCTACTTTTTATACAGGGTTAATATGGCCAGACTATATCTTTACTAGCAAAAAGCGTGGTGTCAGATTAAAGCAGAAGCTACATGCTTTTCAATATCTCAGTTGACCTTCAGCGCCAGTATCTTGAAAATGTGGTGCAAAATTGGGGTTGGTTCACTTTCATGTCGAACAAAATCAGCACAGTGTGCTGGAGGACATTCGAGATGTTCTGACAAGAGCATTAAAAAATGCAAGACTCAAGTACTTGTTGATTCGTTTCACTCTAAAAGGGTCGGGGGAGACGACGACGATGGGGGGGGGGGGCGGCGATAGGTCAATTTTATTAATGAGTGAATCATTTTTAAGCATAAGTTTCTGATTTTCCCTCACTTGCCAAGGCACTCTCCTGGTCTCCCCTCTCCAAACACAGTTGACATCGACGCCGCATGTTGTCCACAGCTCGTCTCACAGCATCTGGATCTTCTCACAAAATATCCACTTCGCACCAAAGCCAGTTACGCAAATCCTGCATGTTGCGCAGTAGGGTGCTGAACACTTTGTTCTTCAAATGACCCCCCAAAAAGTCACACGGCATGAGGTCTGGTGACCTGGGGACTACCGGGTGCCACATGCGATTTCGAACAGCAAGGAAATGGTGGGCTGGTGTGCCATCTTGAGCCCACCACAGATACACTGAAGATTAAATTTTCCTGGCGTTGCAAGTGGAAAGTTGAACTAGTACTCATGAATAAAATTCAAGATTATACAAGAACCTGATTCTTCTTCAATTTTTTTAAGTGGTTGTGCTCTTTCATCTTGAGTGTCCTCCAGCACACTGTGTCGATATTGTTTGACATGAAAGTGAACCAACCCCAATTTTGGACCATGTTTTTAAGACAATGGTGCTCAATGATGCATGACCCTGGAAGGTCAACCAAGGTATCATTGAAAAGCACGCAGCTTTTGCATTAAGATGACACCCTACTTTCTGCTGGTAAACAAATAGTTTGGCCGTATTAACCCTTTAAATTAGGATTATCTTTTTTTTTTAAAAACACCCTGTATATTAATAAGGGAATACATTTGTGATGGCCGGTTTTAAACAAGTACGTGGATAATCTGTGAACAAGCCCCTACCCGGTTTTAAAAGTACTTGTTTAATGCCGGCAAAGCACATATTTATTCCTGTACCTTTCAGTCAAAAAATCAAAACAAGTCATAAATTATAAATTTCCAACGATTTTCTTTAACAAGTTTACTTCATGTTTTGTGAAACACCCCTCCAGCTTTATGGTGTGTGCCTCACGTGAGTAGTACTAAAAATGTCTTTATATGGGCCTTTATTCACAAGTCGACCATATAGAATGTAAAGTGAGGTAAAATCTTCATTTTTAGAACTTGCGAAGAGAAATGAAAGCAATGACAAAGTTAATGACGCATTATACCAGTCTGCTCTAATGAATAATGTAAAATTTGTGATTAAATATACCCTCATGTTTAAGTCACAAAAAACGAAAGTGAGGCTAGAATGTATAAATAATCTGGCATCCTCCCATGCAACAATTTTGCACACCCCCTAGGGAGTTAGGGTTAATAAAATACATTCAGGGAACCCGACCAAAATGGCTTTCTCGTGAATAAGTCCATGGAGATTCGCGCACGCGTGACAGTGCATACTGCACAATGTGGCGCAGAACAAAGCAGTGCCGGGGAAAAGTGTATAAAACCAGTTGGTGTTTTATCAACCATTTAAAACCACCTATGTGACAGGCTCTTGACCAGTAGGAATGGGTAAACTGTCTTGAGTGTATATGAATTTCCTTTTGATGAATACTTAAATGACCACCACCACAGTTTTAAAGATAATGTACTAAAAATGTTGGGAAGCTTGTAACAGTATCCCATATAATAACTTGTGCTTAGACACAGATTTACATTGGCATACTCATCCATCATCAGGTCATGCGACACACCTTCAACTTCATAGGATGTTGTGAATACAGCTCTCCTTTACTCCAACACATCCTAAGGTAAGACAATCACAGTCTGTTTTTGTCAGTTGGATTTTGTGTCAGGAAGATTTGATATTGGGTACAGCACTGAGTATGCGAATAGCAAAAAACAAAACAAATGTCTTCAAAAGAATACAACTTTAAAATGTATTCTGCGATAAACTTTAGATTGTACACTACTATTGGTGTTTCTCATAGTGTACAACCTATAAATATAACAGTAAAATTGCCTTAAATGATTTTAGTAAAAATATATGTCTACGCATTATTTACAATTAATTTACACTATATATATCTGTCATATTTTCATTTGTAATCAATTGTAGTGGGAGTAGTACAGCAGCATATAATGAGTACATTAAAACTGGGCATTAATTACAACAGATTTTGTTTAAAACGATGTCTGAAAAACTTGAAGTGATTGGGAGCAGGCAAGGATCGGGATCCATGAGTATGGGACAAAGAAGTAACTCTCAACCAAAACTATAGAGGCACAAGACAAACCACCAAATTAAGACAGGTTGATTAATTTTTTTAGTTGCTGATTATCAAAAGATATTGTTGCTATAGCTACATGAATCATTCAAGGTTATGGGTGATAGCAATGTACATGAAAGGTGACTGATTTTACAGGGTTAATGATAAAAGCCTTTACCAAGCTGATGAAATGGTCCATTACCTTTGAATCCAGGAATATCACCACAACTCACCAGAACATGTAAAGCATTTCTTCAGATGTTCACAGGCAGTTGTTAAATTTAGATCTTTGAAGTTATCAAAGGAAATGTTAGACATTGTCCAATCATTAATTTCTTAAATTCCCCCCCCCCCCAAAATATTAAGAACAACAAAACAAAAAAATAATAAGTTTGCCAAGTCGCATCTTATGTCGAGTCAATTTGTCATTTACAGTGTAGTATAAAAAACGCACATGATCAATTTGGACAAGATTGAAATTTTCAATCCAATTAACCATTTCTGGTCAAGGAGATAATGAGCTGCATAAAAAGTGACTGACAGAAAGGGGAAAGATTAGCAAAAATGAAACATATCATGCAACTGTTTCCAGTTAATTTGCACTAATTAATGTTTATGCAAGTGAGTACTGTTTCAACATGACACCTTTAAGAGAAAAAATGCAGCCTTAAGCAGTGGCGGCGCCAGACTCTAAAATTTGGGGGTAAATTGGGGGGCAAGGAAATATTTTTGGGAGCAGTCAAAATAAAATCTGATGATATCCAAAATCTAATGGAAAAGTAAGGAAGAGCCCAATAAAATGGCAACCTAAAAGCCTGTGTATGCATGCGCATGCCCATTGTCAATGGTCCCGAAAAAAGCCACTAGAGCTGCAACTTAGAAGTGTAGTCATTTTTAAGAATGAGAAATGGTATCAAAACGCAGAATGATGTACATAACAAATGTACAACAAAGACGTTGGCTGCACACTTTCTACGGCTGTATAAATGCATGTGGCATGTTTAATAATGTTTATAATGCTTTCATTGGCCCAAATGTGTCCACACAACCTCTCGATCTTCAACTTGTTACGAAAACAGGGAAGAAAATAAACAAAATGACTGTATTTGTAGATAAAGTATTGACGGAAAACTGGGGGGGGGGGGGAAACTGGGGTAGGGGGCAATGAAACAAATGCCCCCCCCCCCCCCTGTCCGTAGCGCCGCCACTGGCCTTAAGAGACAACACAATGAAATACATCCACAGACGATTCCAGGTTAAATGATTTGTTACATAACATATTACAATGCAGCAGCGTAGCCAGGGTTCTCACCCTAGGGGGGTGTGTGGGAGTGGCTTGAGGTTACAATGGGGGGGGGGGGAGACACCATATTCCTATGGGGGTGCTGTTCATAACCTTTATCATGGTAAATGTTAGACAATAACTACAGCTATTTCCTTTCCACGGACGTTAAAATAAACAGCCACTCGCGAAAAGAAAGGGTTTTGGCAAAAAATACCCACAAAATCGCGGAAAAAGGGACTTTAATTGCTGATTTGAAAAGGTTGAGCAACTTATTTTGGAAACTGTTTGCCTAAAATGGCATCATAAATTCAAGATGGCTGCTGCATTTGCATTTCATCAAATAATATAAATGAAGCATTTAGTTTTCAAAGACGCTGAGCCGTGAGGAAATGCTCTGGCCAATACGCCTCGAAGAGTACCCTCCCTGGCTGGGATTAGATAAAGTATCTGACTGCTCCTCGCTAATGAGGGCGGCATTGGACCCAGTATCTGGACTATCCGGTGGGGGCTGATCAGAACGCGCTACTGGGATGGTACCGGTAGGTTGAAGGTAGAGCGGAGGTGGCACTGGTGCAAGGGGCACTGGGTTGCTAGGGGTGATTTCAGTTTTAGTACCTCCAACTGGAGGTGGGGGAGGGGCCACAGGGGGAGCAGGGGGAGGAGTACGGGGAGGGTATTCAGCCAGCAGTCCCCCCGTGGGAGTTGAGTAGACAAACGGACGGTAGACACTTACATCAGAATCATGAACAGGGTTCTCCATGACTGGGGTGCCCTCCACATTGGCCTCTGGGTTAGCAATGCCATTCTCCATGCCGTGGGCATCTGAGTCCGGTAGGGGTGAAGTCTCCTCAGGCGCTGGCACTTCCAAATCCTGTTCTGCCACAGGGTTGGCAACTTCATCTGGCTCGCCATTTTCTGAGTCAATGTTGATGAGGAATTGGTTGTCATCCATGCTATTGGTATCACCCATGCCAGCATCTGGCTGGTCCATAGACTTGGAGCTGCCAACAGATACAAATTGTTTTAACAAAATATTACAATTTCTCAAAGTCAGTCAATATTTTAGATGATGGTATATACATGTAAAATAGATAAATCTTTTGTTAAAACAACAGCTAACACCATACCAGCACACATCTAGCACATGAACTAACCCAAGTTGCAAGCATCAATGTTCAATCTCTTCAGGCCATTATTGTGGCATGCGGCATTTACATGATGACCTAGCAATCAGCAATTTTGGGTGAATGTTAGGTCTGATTTATGAAAATACCATTAACTCAATAGGTAATTTTCAAAAACCCTTTCTGAATCCACCAAAATTACCAGTTAATTGTTGTGGAATCAAGTCCCATGTATTGAGTACCAATAGCCTAGCTGTACCTTATGCCTACTCTGTTCAGCCACGTATTAAAAACAAAGGGGAGGGGCCCAAGAAAAAGGATCACTTCTCGTACATCATTTCAACTCTTCCACAACCTGTACACATACTAACATACTCTGTGATTCTTTGTGTACTTACCAATTTTTCCATACGTCGTTATTTTTTGTGTATTTTCAACATTTTATGTTTTGTATAGGATCGTTGCTGTTTTTGTTGATGATGGGGTGGTGGAGGGGAGGGGAACAGGGTACCTTCCCAACTTCCTGAGCTGGGTCAAAGCCTATAAATTGAATATTAGTAGAAACCATTCCAACAAACCTGGTGGCAGCCTCCATCTTCGCATTGGCAGGTGCAGATTCCCCAGAGCGCTTGGCCCCAGAACTACAACACATCATCATGCAGGTGATGACAAACACAGTCAGACAGATCAATACCAAGACAACAACACCTTTAAAAAAGGTCAAAGTTCAATGGTCATTTAAATTGTGAAAGGCCAACCCAATTTAAGCATCAGGTACTGCACAAAGGAAAAATATCATCAGACTTGTTGTGACTATAGGCTACTGGTTTCACTCCACCAAATGTGGCTCACAGAAAAAAACACAGAATCAGACAGAAAAAGCACCAGAAAAAGCGCTCAGGAGCAGGTTTTTTTCACTGGAAATGAAAGATTACGACCTCTAGGACAATTTTCTTTTGAATATTACAATGTACCAGAGATAGCCGTATCATTTTTTTTACATCCCCCCCCCCCAAACCACCCCTTAACCAGTTGTCAATATCTTGGTCGAGGCCTAAATGTAGCCCCCACCTTTATGGGAAATAGGCCCACAAGTTTGGGCTTTTTGTTAACCCTAAAAGGGCCGGGGGGGGGCCCCCCCTTCAACATTTTCCGCGATGGCCTCTAAAAAAATGTTTTTTCGCAACCTGAGCTGTTATGACTTTTTAGCCTCGAGCTTTGCGCATCTTTTGATACCAAAAACATAAAAATTGGACCACGGGTTGCCGTGTAGTGAAAAATTGTCATGAATAATTAATTAGCCATAATTCCAAAACCTATTAACCTATAGTCATGAAATTTCTTGATCTTCAGAAATACAATCTGTCCCAAGTGTAGGCCGCAAGGACCTCTTATTCAAACTTACCTGTGGGATCACAAAATATTAAAGAGCTTGCACGCAGGGATTTACAGCTTTTTGGTGGTTTGCACCCTACATATCCTGCAGTTCTGAAGAGCATGTGACCTTGTCAAATGTCAATCTAAATTGTTCCTGATTTAAATCACAACCAAAATTCACCCAAGTCTATGAAATAAAATGACATTACCAGGGCAGTCTACATCTGTTGTAGGGCTGATAGTATGGAGTTTCAACCTTTCTAGTTATGAATTTTGACTAACTGCATACTTGCTTAGTGTCTCCCTGCACTGGAGATTCTACTTCTAAAGTTATGGAATTTTAGATTATGCTCAGTCTTTACAGCAAGTGTGCAATTGCTTAGATTATAACTTAGCTAACTTACACAGGATCACCACGGTGAAGATTGGTAGTGGGGAACTTCCATCGTCTATTCAAATAAGGAAAAGTATAAACTGCAGGTAAGACAATGTTAAAGTGCGGAAAAAAGTCAACACGACTCTGTTTGAGGAATGCTTCAGATATATACGTTTGTTTTTAAAATCAAAGTCGCAGTCATAGTGACGGATACCATTGCTTCATTCCAGCTACAAATGTTTAATGCATACTAAGCAAAGTTCAAATATCTATTTGGCCCTACTTAATTGGTAGGAATTGCTACAAAATAATTAAGCCTGATGTTTATGCATAGTTAAAACAACTTAAAATAATAGTGTTCTTTAAGGACAAGTGAAATAAATTCATTTTTGATTTTTCACCTGTTAGTGTATGTGGTTTGAATGACATTTAAATGGGCTGAATAAATGTCACAATCTTTCGAAGTGTACCAATACAATATTTTAGAAACAGGCCTTTCAACTGTACCTTGGCATTCCAAGTTTCTATCAAATGTCCCAGTAGATTGACACATGTAAACTCGCCCTCCAACTGGTCGGTAGCCCGCTCTGCAATCTAGTAAGTAGTCGTCTCCCTCGTACACGTAAGGTACAATGGCATCGGTGGAAGCAACGTTGGGAACATTAGGGACCAGACAGTGAGCTTTGTCTGAAAGAAAGTCACCTTATCTTCAGTATTCAGACTAGATCATTAGTATTGGAACCTATAAGTCAAGTTTCATCTTGCAATTAAAAACGAGAGTTAACTCTACAAGTAAAAGGTGAACAAATGGCAGTGACCAACTAATAATCAAAAGCTTTTAACTTTAACTGTTGTGGAACTGAACGTTGGTGCTAGGACTGTATGAGGGAGTGAAATAGAGACAGTGTCAGGGATTTCAGTTTTCAATTAAGCACAATCTTGTGAACTTTTTGACTTAAGATGTAGTGTCTAAATTTCACCTAAAAATTAGATTTTGTTTTTAATTGCTATTTTTCAAGCAGCAACAAAAGTTGTCACTTTGAAAGAGACATCAACCCCAAACAAATTGGCCGCCATTAAGTTACAGAAAATTACCTCACAAATTGTTATTTATTTGTGGCCCGACAATTAATGGAGTTCTCACAGGATGGACTGGTTCCCGCCCTCTGTTACAGTCGATACCATTGGGACTGGGAATCAGTCTTCTCATAGTAGGCCCGACAACCAATTTTCAGCAATGGTAAAAGGGTCTTGAAACAGCTACAGTTGGATAGATCTCATCGAGTGCTTTTCAAAAATGTATAACTTTATAGGATTTCAATTAGCCGTTTTTGAGTTACGATTAAAGAAAAAGTGCCAAATATTGACTATTTTTGGATAAAATAGTTGATTTTTATGAAAAGTAATTAATTACGACTTTTGTGACACTTATTGAAAATTATAGCAACTTGAAAGTTTTAAAGTACCTTTGTACAATCTATGAAGGATGAACATGCAATTTTGAGAGTAAACTACCAACAGAAAATGCCTGTTTTTTTTAAAAAGAGCTTGACTTTCATTACGATATTGAACATGACATATGTGCATTTATACTGCTGTGTTCTTGTCATTTAATTGCCCTGAACCATGAAAATGTATGAATTTGGTCGAGAAAAGAAATGAAACTTACAAAAAAATACATGAAGCGACGCAATTCAAGTCAATAAAGATAAACAGTGTCGACACTATGCGACGTTTGCACGTGCATAGCCCCATACAGTACATGTACACAAAATATGCACATGCACACACTATCACTCCATGCCAACCGTGTGTGGTCAGCCAGCCGACCTCATGTTTTGCAGGCATGTGTGCAGGCGCGCTGACCTGGTCTGTGTGCACTTGCGACACGGGTGCGAGAGGCGTTTTTTTTCCCTCGGGAGGGGCAACTTTGGAGACGATTTTTACATGGATTAATGACACTTATTGGCAAGATTAAACCATATTCAATAGTGACTTCATATCCCCATTTTGCATATTCCGTATGCGCGTTCTGGAATTATGTGACATTTCTGCTTGTTTTGGGGAAAGACTTTTTTGGTAGGTTATAAAATCTCCCCCCTTGACGTCTTCCTCTCTAAGTTGGTACCTGATTAATCAATCTACATACGTGTACAATGGGGTTATCTGGGTAAAAATGGCATTTTAATGTAGTGCTCAGAGAAAATGATGGGGACAAGTTCCAGGTTGGCATCGCGCCGCGTGCTGCGGTCCCATATTCAACTCGCCATCACGAAGGTATTTGAAGTCTTTACGAAATAAAATTTGCACACAAGACAAAAGGTATGAAAATGTTTATTGTACACAAGTTTCAGCCACTTATGACACCTAAAACGGAAATTACAGTACTTTGAAACAGCCCACGACCCCGAGAATCAGCGTTGTCTAGGCCATGCGTGGGGGCCGTTCGGTGGGCCTACCCATAGAGATGATGTGATTTAATGTGTGCAAAGTCAGTGAAAACTAGATTTATGTTTGTGGACAAACATATGGATGTTTTGGCATTTTTTGAATGCATGTTTGTGCCATGTCATAGACTGATAGGACATACAATTGTGCAGTAGAAAGTTGCAGGGTGTTCAAAAGTGTTGTTCAGCAGAGAGCACACTGTTAAATGCAATATCAATGTTGTGTCAGTGAGAAGCAGGACTTTGAAAATTGAACCTTTAGAAACCAAGTGCTTGGCTAATTTTTACAGCTATTTCCATCGTAATTTTTCACATAATTTTAAAAATTTCATTTTAAAAAATAATGACATATGATGTTGTTCATTGTAGACTCCCTTATTTTATCTGCTTATGATTATCGACTGGTGTGATGATAGTTCTGGAGAAGTTTAAGAAGTCTAAGTAGTGGTTTTTGTGAGATGATTTAACACTATGATGAAATGCACTAGGCTTTGTGTAGCCCACGATGCATGGCATTAGCAAACTGAAGAGGAACAGTGTACAAAACCATGATCAAAAGTTTGGGTTGAAAAAGTGTTCACAGTGCACCTAAAATTGTTTTTCTCTGTTTTTTTTATTAACTGCATGAATACAAAGGAATGTCCACATGAGGTATGGAAGGTATGTGTGGGTGTGCCAAATTCCATGGGGCTACTGATCCAAAAACATTAGTAAGCAAATTAATCTGCTCAGCCATAATCAGTTGAGCAACAGTCACAAATTAAGTCATATACACTGCATGGCATTTTGCTTGGTCTCCTGTTTTTTTAATTTAGTATTTCCTGTGCTGAGCAATGTCTGTTGCTTAGCAGCATATGAAATTGTTACCTCATGCTGTCAACTCAACAACACCAGGCAGTAATGTACCACCCTATGTGTTCCAGTATGAGTCCATTTGTAGGTTCAAACCCCTTATAATAGGGCCATTAGAAATAGTATATGTTTATGGAATACGTATAGGGCTCAGAAAAACTTGCTTTTTAAATCACCATTTTGTGAGGTTATGTCACGAAACCCACATACATACAGTATGTTAACATTTTCACGTGCATGCACATTGCCCAAAGTGTGCCAGATGAGGTAGATGTGCCAGATGAGGTGTGACAGCATGAGGTAACATAGGCATGCAAAATGGTGATTTAACGTACACTATTTTCTGATTGGCATACATATCCCGCACGCATACTATTTCTTATGGTGATTTTAAGTAAGGTACCTCTCAAGGTTGCAGAGATGGAGTAAGTACGGTTGAGAGCAGTGGCATTGACCGTGTCCCTCTTCTCCATGATGGAGCCAGCTACACTTCCATCTTCAAGATTCCATCTCATCCAAAGTGTGGCTTCCTCGTCTGATGAGATTACATCGCTGAACACCAGTGGTGAGGTCTGGAAGCGGATTCCCATCACATCCCCAGGACCAAAAGGAAGCCAGTCATCCCTGTTGAGTGAAACTGATGCAATCCCTGGGTGTGCTCCTTCTAGACCGGCCCTGGCAGATAAGCTGTACAGCCACTCATCTGTGTCTGGATTGTGATTAGGTTGCCATATACTGACTTCCAATGCATGGTCGCCAGCAGAAAAATAACTAATGTTGGTCAAGAAACCACTGCAGTTGAAGGGATTGCCAGTGTTGATGAGAAGAATGTCAGTCATTGTTTCGCTACCCGTTCTGTTTTCCAGAGGAGCCCCCTGATAAGCAGGACACATCATGACCGTATCTGTATCAGACAAATGCACAAATCGAGCAATGACATAGCTTGTGTGGTCAAAAAACTTAGTTAGTAATGAACATTGAGTGTTCTTGTAATGCCTGCTTGTCATGCCTGATAGTATGTTCACCAAACATGCCAAATGTAAAACATGCCACTCAGCATAGCTACTAGACCCTCCAAGTAGCTCAACAGTGTAGAATTTAGTACTGGCTGAATGTGATCTGAGAGGAAAAGAAACTATAGAGGGACTAACATGAGGTTAATACCTTGGTCATCAATTGTACTAGTTGGTGGCTCCGAGGTGCTATCAATGGCCAGCACATCGGTACTCATTATAGCATCTGGACTGGGAGTCGTCCGTGAATCCGGAGAGTCTGTGGGCTGACCAATAGTAGGGCCAACTGGAGGCAAGGTCTGTGGCTGTGGAGCATCGGTTTGGGGAGCTGTCAGGGGGATGGTTGGTGGGTCAATTGGTGGGTCAGTTGGTGGGTCAGTTGCTGGCACAGTAGGAGGCACAGTCGAAGGTACAGTAGGGGGTTCGGTAGGAAGTTCCCCTGAAAGGACATAGACATGAAAACTTCATTAATAAGGGAATAAATGTTTGCCTGGCCAGTTTGAAACACTCTGTTTAAGGCCAAAAAAAAAAGTCTCCGGTTTCTGGTATGGAGCTTGCCCCAAAAGTGGTGCGGCGACGCGGCTTTTTTTTTTTTTTTACCTGTTTTTTTTTTTTTTTGGCTTCAAATGTCGGCTGATGACTGCAAATGGTGCCCAACTAAACTTAGTGCAAATATATGGGAGTCCAGAGAGGCCACATAAATCTTATTCTCGATCATAACCCCATCTAAAAACACGTTAAAATTGTGCAGCAGCAGAATTCCAGTCAAACCAGTGAGTTTGGCGGTTTTGAAACATCATCTTGTATTGAAAAAAAACCTTTTTCATTTTGCTGACGCGCATGGCTACGGCCACGCGCGTGCATACCAGAAACCGGAGACTTTTTTTTTTTGGCCTAAAGGGAAAATACAACATTTGCAAACATCAAAAAATAAAACTACCAAATCATTTTGAAATACCTTGCTGGACTGTTAGTGAATGACAGTGTAAAGCATCCTGTAAAATCATGGCACCTGGTATACTGTCATTTTCAAGAAAAGTGGTATTTTTGTATCAATTTCGAACGCTGGTCGGCCGACCAGCGTTGGAAAACACTGGCTTTTCAAATACTGGCTCCAATTGACCATCGCACTTGTTTTCAATCGATTACACACCTATGAACGGGTACAAGCCAGCTAGACTGGTTCCCTGACCTTACAATTCCCCATTGTATGTAAACTGCTCCGTTTCTTCTTATATGGAGTCAGGGAACCAGACCACAGGAAAATGATTGTTTTTCTTGGTTTTTATAGCATTTTCGAACCCAAAACCTCAAAAAAGTCAGTGTACCTATATTTGCTATATATTTCCAACGCCCCAATTCCATCCATTTCTGAAAATTACAGCAAAAGCAAATGATGTATATTCCCTTTAAGACCGATTTGAGTCTGGATGCTGATAATTACCCGAACAGAATGCGAGGGTAATTAAGATTAAGATTGATTTATTCAGCCAATGATTAAAAAACAATCACAGGAATTTATGTTGGACTCGCAATTATCAACATCCAGACTTCAACTGGTCAAAATATATAAATTTCCAACAATTTTGGTCAACAATGTTGCTTCAATTGTTTTTTTGGGATACCCCCCAGTCTCACCAGTAGTGGTAAACAACTCCTTATATGAAGATTGGCACGCGCATCGCGTGTACAGCACGATGTGGAACAGAATGCAGCTGTGCCAGTGTGTTATGATATAAAATGCTGACTCGGTGGATGCATTGCGCATGCCTACATGAGGATTGTGAACATTCAACAAATAAAATGAAAAATGGCACCAGATTTCACAGGAGTCCAAATTTGATGTGACACTTACATGTATCATGCATTTAAAACCGGCAACGTGACAGGCTCTCTACCAATAGAAATGGCTCAACTGTCTTACATGTAGGAATTTATGAATTTGAAATGAAGCGTAAGGAGAACAACTTGAAAAGATTGCGGAAATTTTTTGTTTTGTTTTGAAAAGTACAGGCAACTTGATTTTCTTGATTTTTAAATTTTTTTAATTTTTTTTAAATTTTTTTCATTTATTGCGTCTAGGGCTTTTATTTCTCGCAACATTGTTTACATTTTTGAGAGTCTTGATGTCTTTAATCTTACTTTAAATATGGAATACATTGCTATTGTTATAATCAAATTCATTTCAAATTCAAAATCAAGGCTTGTTACTTAATTAAACATTTTTGGCAATTTAAAACAATGTTTTGTTATCGCTTGGTAATACTGAGCAAATTCATTCCAAAATTTTAATGTATGTACACATGTCACGAAACTATGATTGTAATCATCAATCTCGTTACATAAGCAACACAACGGAGTATTTACAATTTTCCATTTATACAATAAGTTTTTGGTTGGTAGTATGCGGTGTAGAAATTTGTAATTAAAGTTTCTTAACTTAGCTTCTTTACATTTATAAATTTTTGTTTCCACACAGAATTCCACTGTATTTCTTCATTTAGTACATCTTCCCAGCGCTTGTGACTAACTGGTGTTTTACCCTTTTTGTCAATTAAAACCTTGTATATTTATAGTTGTAATATTTTCTAAACTGCTTAAAGCATCATTAACGTAGACCTGCCTTTCAAAGGGAGTTTTGTTTTTATTATTTGCTAGGGTTCTTAACCATTCTTTTGGTATGGCCTTCTTTAATGTGTACATTTCTGCTAACCAGTTATGTTTCTTAATTAGTTTGTCTCTGATATATACTCAGTTGACGATTCACCATTTTCGGTCAGAAGGTCATTAACGTAAATGATGTTGGATTTAATCCAGTTGATTAAATATAATGGCTTGTTTTTACACTTAATATAATTATTACCCCACAGTATTTGTGCTTTTATATTAGTTGGCTGTAAATCAATTTGTACAGTCTTTGTTGAGTTTAGTTCCTGCCAACAAAATATTAACTCTTTATAAAATTGTGGAAGGTTTAATGTAATAAGTGAACAGCACTTTGCCTCATAAAATTCATATTGAGGACTGAAAGGTCTGGGCGACATGAGTTTAACAATAAATTGCAAAGGATTTTCCATTTCCCAATCTTATTGTTTAACAATTTAAATACCCAGTTACATTTAAGTGCTATATTATGAGATTGGAAGTCAGTTAGGTTAAGACCACCTTCGTTTAAATTGTGAATCATTGTTTTTCTTGCAATTTTGTCTGTGTTGCCATTCCAGATAAACAGAAACACTAAGTTATCTATTTTCAAAACATACTTTTGTGGGGTTGGAAAAACAGATACTAAAACGGTAAATATTGGTATTGCCAGACTATTTACAATTGTTACTCTTCCTGGTAATGTCAGATGCCTTCTTTTCCAATGATTAATTAAGTTCACACAATTTATCACCTTTTCTCCCCAAATCAATTCATAACATTCATTCATATTATTTCCAAAATAAACGCCTAATGTTTTAATTGGTTCGTGCTGCCAATTTATAATTTCTAGAAGGTTTTGGTCCAGATCAATATTACCAATAATTAGTCCTTTTGTTTTTTGGAGGTTAAGTTTTGGTCCTGCAATTCTTCCAAAATTGGTCACAATATTGATGGCATTTGTAATTGATGCAGAATCAGATAAGAAAAGAGTTGTATTATCTGCGTACATTGAAATACGTAAATCTGTTTTGTTTGTTATTTTAACCCCGTTAATTTCTTGGTTCATTCTTATTCTGTTCGCAAGAACTTCTGCAATGATTAGGAATAACAGTGCAGAGAGAGGACATCCTTGCCTTAGGCCTCGTTTTAACGTAAAAAAATGGAGACATATGGCCATTGTTAATTATTGTACTTTGAATATTTTTATACAATGTTCGGATCCAGTTTATAAAACTATCTCCAAAGTTGAATTTTATAAGCGTTTTGAATAGAAAGTCCCGTTCTACTGTGTCAAAAGCCTTTTCGTAGTCTAAGAAGAGAATTGCCTTATTTTTGTCTTTCGTTTTACTAAAATGAATGACATCATCAATTAATCGTATACTGTTTCCTATGAATCTTCCTTTGATGTAACCGGACTGATCTTCTTGAATGATGTTTCCTATAACACTTGATAAACGATTTGCTAAAGCTTTCGCAGCTATTTTATAATCAATGTTTAAAAGACTAATAGGTCGCCAGTTTTTTTTTATCTTTCTTATACAAAAGTGAAATTACACCACGGCGTTGTGACGTAGGGAGTTCTCCTTCTTTATACTTCTGTTCATTGAACCTATGAAGAGGAATTTAATTTTTTCCCAAAAAATTTGATAAAATTCTACTGTTAGACCATCTATACCTGGGCTTTTATTATTTTTCAGAGTTTTTAATGCTTTGGCATATTCTGCTTCAGTGAGGATTCCTTCACATTTTTCTTTTTGTTTTTCATCTAGCACCAAGTCAAATTCTGTGTCATTCAGCTATTCGTTCATTTGATCAGCATCAACATTATTTGAAGAGTAAAGTTTTTGGTAAAAGGTTTTCTGCTCATGGGGTATTTCAATTTGATCTTTTATTATGCTGCCGTTTTCACTCTTCAGCTGTGTAATGTGTTTTCTCAAGGCATTGCGTTTTTCAAGACCTAAAAAGTATCTACTGTTCTTTTCACCTTCCTCAGACCATCTTTCTCTGGATCGAACCTTTTGCCCTTCAATCTCTTTATTATACATGTGCTCTAATGTGATTTGAAGTTTGTTTATCTCAAAAGAATTGTCTTCAAAATCTCTATTCAATTTTTTATTCTGGCTTTTATTGATTCTTTGACTAATTTTTCTACATTTTTTCTTTTTCTTTTTGAATAACGAATAGTAAAGTCACTGATTTTTATTTTGCAAATTTCCCATCGACATCTTTCATCTTCAAATTCCGAAGTACATTTGCATTTTATTTTGAAAAGTGTTATCACTGAGAAGTGAGCTACATGTATTAAATTTCCAGTATCCTTGTCCTCGTTGAATATTGTTTTCAATAAATTTCATTGAAATCGCTTGGTGATCGGTTTTAATGCCTGGTCGTATATCACTTGATATGACCATGTCTACCAGCGAACTGGAAATAAGAAAGTAGTCAATTCTGGTTTTTATTAGTGGATTCTTTCTTCTGAAGGTATACTGATACAGTGTACGTGTTTGGATTTTGGTCTCTCCATATGTCTGTTAAGAGTTTCTTTATCTTAACTATGCTGTAACTTTCATAAAGAAACATAAACAAAATGCAATATCACTTGACTGCAATGTAATGAAATAATAAAGTGGAAGCATTATGCACTGCAGGGTTTACAGAATGCTGATTGTATGCAGCTGTTTTGCATACATTCTTACAGTCTGATTTGACACTGAAATTTGCCTATATTTACATACAGGACGGCGGGTTGGGGGGGGGGAGGGAGGGGAACGTCCAAGCCAGTGCTTACATACGCAGACCTATAATTTGCTTTTAAAAAATTGTCATGTGAACAATGTACTTTCTTATATTTAATACCTATCAGGAAGATTTTTTTGCTGACATCAAAACCAAACTGCGTTAAATACAAAACTGTTTCGGATTATTTTAACAGTTGGCATGTATCTATTTAATTTTTAAAAGGAGGGCATGAATTTAGCCGGCGTTCAAATCCAAGAGCTATATAAAAAATCACCCAAAGCCAATGCTGAAAACAGGAATTAGAAAATGTGTTTAAAGTCGGCTCTGGGATAGTATTTTTGTGCGTTCCAAAACCACAAGGTGGGAGTCTGCGACACGTTGTATGTTTGTACACGACATCAACAAGCGGTTGCTGTACCGTACTGTATTCGCAAAGTGACGTGAACATAAATTTGCTAAGTCATTGCAAACATTTTTCGCTAAGATTTGCTTTTATTTCTGCGACTCGAGTCCTTTTAGCCTTCGCTCAAGTCGAGTCTTCTCATGAGGGACTCGAGTTGACTCAAGTCATTTGCTCACAGTGACTCGAGTCGAGTCGAGTCATTAGGGACTCGAGTCGATTCACCAAAAATTGAGACTCGTGTAGGACTAGAGTCTAGTCATTGACTAGTATTAGTTTCATATGTTTCAGAGAAGTGAAGGTACTTAGATACCGGTACCTACTAGTACTTTTACTTTGGACTTTCATGTATGGTTCTGTACATACAATGTGTACTAGTACTAGTCGCGTGATGGTGAACGCTATCAGCTGATGATCGCAGAATGCTGAAACCTTTTGGGTGCAGTTTATAGTCTTCAAGCACGTTTGCGATAAAGCGTGCAACATACACATGATGTGCGCAAAATTCAAATGTTGGATGTAATGCAGTGGCAAAAGGGAAGAAATAATATTTATAGCAAGATAAATAGCAACATTTGTAGAAAGATAAAAAAAATTGAGAGTATTTTGGACAATTCCATCAGCTTCATCAGCTTCAAGAACCAGACAAAGACTGTTTGCTCAGCTTCAAGAATCGTGTAGGTCTTTGCTTTCATTATTCGTGATTTTTTACAAATTTGAATATAGCCTAGGCCTTTAGAACCCTAAAACCTTAAAAATCCCCCCCCCCCCACAGAAGTGTGGTTGGGGTCTACGAACGAATACTTACCTGTAGAGCAATACTACTTATGCACATTCCCCCTACCGGCAGGTATTTTACGCTAAGAGTTATATACAATAGCCCCCTCTGGCGCCCTACCCATAATACCCCGCAGCATGCGTGCGTCATGAGTGTCCTCTTTTCTCGAGTGTTAAGTCGGAATACAACAAAGCACCCAAGGCATCGAGAAGAGTGGGGTAGGGGGGAGGGATGCTCTACAGGTAAGTATTCGTTCCTAGACCCCAACCACACTTCTGTGGGGAGGGGGGGGGGGAGTCTACTTCACTCTACTTACCTGTAGAGCAATACTACTTATGCATAGACAAGCACCGTCAAGGAGGTGGGTCATGCGAGATGCTATTGCTTACTCACAGGGCCACGAAACATGGAAATGTAACCCCAGATGGCTCCAACTGTTCCGTCCAAAGGCGGACAGGGGAAAAACCAAGAAATCTACATGTAAAGGATATTAATTACCCTCACATGTTAACCGACCCAATACAATGTAATGTATGAATGTAAATAGTCAGGATGAGGAGACTCTCCTATTCTAGGGAAGTCCCGGGTAGGAGAGGATCCTGTGGACACGATGATGCACCATTCAGCACCACTCTCCCGGCTCTGCCTTCCGTCTGGAGGACATCCTTCAAATAGCACTCTGTGAAGGTGTTGGGTGACTTCCAACACGCTGCCTGTGTGATATCTTTAACAGAAACACCCTTAAAAAAGGCCCAGGAAGTAGAAGTTGCCCTGACCTCATGTGCATGGACTGACCCAACGGAATCTGTTGTTGGTGAGTCTATCGCTGATTTGATGGCTGTAACCAACCAGCGGGAAATCGTATCACGCGAGGCTGGTCGGTATGGTGGAGTCATTGTTATAAACAGCTGTGAATGGCCGCTTCGGAGCATTTTAGTTCTATCAACGTACCATTGCAGGGCCCTGACCGGACACCAAAGTTTGTCACGAGAGACAGACGAAAAGGATTTGATGTCCGGCACAAAAATGTCAGGAGGTGAAAATGATTCCGACTGATTTTTAGTCAGAAAACTTGTTTTAGGAACCAGGCGTACCGTACACCCCCTGGTTCCCACCGGATATGACCTGCCTCCACCATAAGCAAATGCAGCTCGCTACGTCGTCTAGACGTAGCCACTGCTAATAGAAATGACACTTTACCTGACAGCTGCAACAAGGTTGAGCTGCCCATCGGTTCAAATGGGGGTCTCGATAAGGTTGATAAAATGGTGAACAGATCCCACGACGGTAATAGCCTACGTGTCGGGGGGCGCGACACAAACATCCCCTTGACAAGTTGGCTAAGACTCTGATTATCTGACACCGAGGAACCGTCAGAGAATCCTCCATGAATAGCCGCTATAGCCGAACCATAATTTTTAATTGTGGCTGTAGCAAGATCACTTTCAAAGAGGCCTACCAGGAAGTCTGCAACCTCTCCTATAGAAGTATCGGTGGGGCGCAGAGACCTGGCTCTACACCATTTGTAAAAATGGTGTAATCTACTGCTATAAATTTTCCTGATAGATTCCCGCCGGCTGCAGGCTGCAATGGCCGCAGCTCGTTCAGAAAGGCCCGGCCGTGCGGAGGGATTGCTTGATAATACCCAGCACGTCAGGTGGAGATCCTCCGGGGCCGGGTGAAGAAAACCCGAGCTGGGCTGGAACAGTATGTCCGCCCTCTGCGGAAGGATCACCGGGCGGTAAACCAAGAGCTTGATGAGTCTCGGGAACCAAGGCTGGCGTGGCCAAAAAGGAGCTATGAGGAGGATCTTGCAGTCCTCCTGTTCCACTTTGGTCAGTACTCGAGGTATGAGGGAGAACGGGGGAAAAGCGTATGCCAGTAGCCCGTTCCACCGTATCGCCAGTGCATCTGTCTGCCAAGCGCAAGGGTCGCTGTGTCTTGCGCAATATACCGGTAACTGGTGGTTGTTTCGGGAGGCAAACAGGTCGACATGAGGCCGATCGATCAGTAGGAAGAGTGACTGGACAACCTGCGGACGCAGTGTCCATTCCGTCGGAACGACCCACCCCCTGGAGAGAGCGTCGGCTGTGACGTTCTCCTCGCCTGGGAGATGACTTGCCAAGAGTGTTACTCTGTGGCTCATACACCAAAGGAAGAGATTCCACGTGAGCGCGCATAATTGGGCGGATCGCGTGCCCCCTTGTCGATTGATGTAGGCCACTACTGTGGCATAGTTGCATCGAATGTTGACTACCTGGTTCGCCACTGATGTTTGAAAAAGTTGGAGAGCATTGATGACTGCCAACATCTCCAGCACGTTTATGTGTTTTGAGCAATATTCGGGACCCCACCGACCCGCTACTTGGCGCGGGAGGAGGGTGGCCCCCAGCCAAAAAGTGACGCGTCTGTCGTGATGGTCACTGACGGTTTGGGATCGTGAAACGCGCGCCCCTCCATGAGGTTGGCACTGTCGAGCCACCAACGGAGGTGCAGTATCAGCCAAGGTGTGGTCGGCACCAGATGACGTATGCGGTGACAACTGGGACGATAGAAGGACAGCAGATGTAACTGGATGGGACGCATCCTGAGTCTGCAAAAGTTCACCACATCTACCATACTGGCCATGAGACCGAGCAACCTTAGCCAGGCTTGTGCTGGGGCCATGGTCGTCGGGAGAAACAGAGACACACACTGTTGGAGATTTACAATTCGTTCCTCCATAGGCCGAACCAATCCCTTCTGGAGATCGAGATACGCTCCCAGAAAGATTGGGAATTGGGATGGATGTGGATGGGATTTTTCGGCGTTGATAATTAATAAACCTGAGGTCCACTGCTAACCGCCAAGTCAAATTGAGTGCCGCCGACGCGGCCGCCTGAGACTGAGCAATAATGATCCAATCGTCCAGATACATGAAAATCATCACACCTTGTTTTCTTAATGCGGCCCCGATGTCTTCACCACACGCGTGAAGACTCGGGGTGAGGTGGCTAGACCAAATGGAAGAACCATGAACTCGTACTGGACGTTCTTGTACTGAAAACGGAGAAACTTCCAGTGGTCTGGTCTGACAGGAATGTGTAGATTACGCATCTTTCATATCGAGACTGGCTCCCCACGCAGGTGTATTGATCGATTGGAGTATGATGTTGAGCCTATCCATGCAAAAACATCTTGGCCGAATAAATTTTTTAAGGGGTTTCAGATTTAAAATCGGGCGCCACATGCCGGTCTCCTTCTTGGGTACCAGGAAGAAGGTCGACATGAAGCCCGACCGTGCCTCCCCCGGAGGGAGCGGGCAAATTGCCCGTTTCCCGAGGAGGGAATTGATCTCTCCTTCGAGGGAGAGACGTTTGGTAGGATCGGACGGAACTACCGTCGGTCGAACGATCATGTCCGACGGAGGGGTGCTCGAGAACTCGAGTGCGTAGGCGCACCCGATCGTGTCGAGCACCCACCGGTCGGACATAATTAAACCCCCAGGACCCCGCAAAGTCTCGGAGACGGCCTCCCACGGGTCCGACGGCGGGAGGCCGCCACGAGTCTACTAAGTCACTTGCGCCAGCCCCCGGGATAGCGGTGGGCCGGTGCCCGGAAACCACGGCCGGATTGGGGCCGTTGTTGTCCAGAGAACGTGCGGGCCTGCGTGGCGCACGCATCGCAAGTATTATCCATGCGGCCACGAAAACCACCGCGACCAGATTTCAGAGGTTTGTGGCGGGGAATGACAAATGTTTTGCCCCTACCCCGCTGTTGTTTGGGCGGCGGTGCTGGAGGCTTCTTGAAGTTGATTTTCTCCAAAGCCTTCAGACGTTTGGCCTCATCTCGCATCTGATCTTCGAATTTACCGTCAAATATTTTTGTGCCCATCAAGGGGAGATCCTCAAGTCTTTTGCGAGCACCCTGCGATGGGAGGAAAAGTGCATCGAGCACGTTACCCCGGCGGGTGGACGTTGACAGGATCGACACGCATGGGAATTGATCAAGCACTGAGCGTAGACCGTGGTCGAGGCAATGAAGGGCCGCAGTCAGCATATCTGCTGGAATCGGCGGGTCCTCTTCATATCCTACGGCCAAATATTCTGTGAGAAGAAGTAAGAAAGTCGTTGATCGCAAACCGAAACGTGAAGCTGGGTCTATCTTCTTCAAAACGTCCTCAAGTTTACCCTGTGTTTTCTCCACAAAGGGTCACTTGGAAGACGAACCACTCTCATCGGCCGCAAGTTTATCTTTTGCTGCGTCGGGGAAGGGTAGGCGGAGTGAAAAACTTCGCAAAATCTTCAGCCGGGAAACGGAAATAATCCCGTTCCCGACTGAGAAATGCCGCCATTTATCCGTTGACATGATGTTGTCGATATGTTCCACGCATACTTGATCTAAAGGAAGTACGGGGAATATCTTATCGCTGCTAGATGCGAAGCCCGTCCTTCGCTTGAAAGATTTATGATCAGGCGGAGGGGGCTCATCAGCGGAGGGTAAATGAAGTTCTCTTATCATATCCCTCTTTATTAAACGGAGCTCCGTTTCAGAGATAGACAGCCGCTGTAATCGGTCTGGTTCCTCGTCATCATCGGATGACTCAGCCGATTGTGAGGGCCGAGTTGACTCCGGTGAACGAACGCCGTCTGGAGGGGCGAGTTGTACCGAACCACGCGGTAGTGGCTGGACAACTTCCTCGGAGTCAAACTGCATTGGTGAATGAATGCTCAATACAGGCAGGGAACCCAGCGTACGCGGTAGGTCCCGTGGCCTCTGATCCACCCAACCGTGGCCCACGGCCGATGCATTCGAGACGCTCGCCGCAGGCCGGGCCTCCGGTGTACGGTCAACCACTTGTGGGATATCCCGCTGTGCTTGGGCCATCCAACCGTGACCAACGAACGACGACTGTGAAGCCCTCACCGCAGGCGGGGACGCCGGAGCACGACCAATTGTGTGCGGTATGTCCCTCTGTTCCCGGGCCACCCAAGCGTGACCAGTGACTGAAGACTGCGATGCGGGACCAACGACCGATGGTTGTGGGCCGTAGTCCACCGCTTCAGGGGGGCCCCAATAGGGCCTGCCCGACGGCCTGCAGACATAGCTGATAGCGTATCTGAAATCGACTGAAAAGCCTGCAGGAAATCTGCTCTAGAAACCGCGTCCTTCCCCGGGAGTGTTTGCCCCGGCGGGACCGGTCAGAGTCGTCAGAACCCAAAGAAGAACTTGCCTCGCTCGCTGCGTGCGGGTCGCTGACAGATATTTCCGGCCTCGCTCCCTGTGTGTTTATCTATCATCCATATCGAATACTGCAAAACCTTTGTGTGTATATATGTACACATCGTCCGGCGCAAACTGGTAAAAAACCAAAATGCAAATTATGCTCGAGATCAAACAAGTTTTTAGGGAATATGCAAGGAGCACATGAGTGCTAAATATGGACACACCTGATCAAATAAATATTGACACTTGTTTCTAACGATCTCTAATCTCTAACTCTTTGTTCATTGCCAAGAGAAATTTTTGGCTTTTTCATGAAACCAAAACATTGGCAAAATACGATAAGGCCAAAAAAAAAAGAAGCCCCAAAGTGGTGCGGTGACGCGTTTAATTTTTCCCCTACTTTTTTTTTCTCTTCAAATTACCACTGATGTTGCAGATGATGCTTTGATCCCCTTAAAACTCTCAAAAATATCCTTCAGAGTGGAGCTCGAGGTGACCTCAGTAAAGTCCAAGTCACACATTCACGGTTTGGAGCTACGGATCTCCACGGTTTGAAATTTGTGATGAACCGTGGGAGTACCGTATTCATCCTAAGTACCTCCGTGGTTATCCGCCATCTTCCTTGGGTATGCATGGAGGGGCTAAGGAAGTTTCAAACTGTTCATAACTTCCGTGGTGAACCGTCATGAAAATTAATCCGTAGTGCAACCGTGGGCATCCGTAGGACAACTGTATTTATTCGTAGTGTTATTCGTTGCTATTCGTGCATATTCTTGGAGATTCCTCATTCGTGGTGGAAATCTCCTACGGATATGCCCGGACGTGCTAGGGTTCTGCTAAGGTTGTACTACGCCAGTCCTTCTGATTTGAAAATCACAGAAGACGGTAGTAATGTTAGACCATACAGCGACATCGTGCATGAGCTGTCAGCCTGTTCATTAGTCTGCTCCCTTACATATTGCGTCAATTAAAAGCGTTTGCAGGTTCCAGATACCGGTACATGACCATCGCTCCCTCGGTCTGGCTTCCAGACGCACAATTACAAAATTACAACACCGTCTGCAATGGTGCCCGACTATATTTAGTGCAAAATATATGGGAGCCCACAGAGGCCACATAAAGCTTATACTCAATCGTAACCCCATCTAAAAACACTTTAAAATTGTGCAGCAGCAGGATTCCAGTCAAACCAGTGAGTTTGGCGGTTTTGAGACATCATCTTAGGCCCAAAAAAAAATTAAAAATACTCGGTCTCAGGTCAGCGCACGCGTCGATTTTAATCATGCGCGTCAACCTTTTTTTTTCCTTCAAATTAACACGGAAGCTACAACAGCGCCCTCTATTGCCGCGCCTCCTCAAATTTTTGTACCAAGGAGCACCAAGGAATGGGGAAATTGCACCAAGGTAAATGATCAGGGGCACCAAGGCAAATTATGGAGGACACCAATGTATAATGAGGACACAAAAAAGCAAAATAGTACCCACCTTGTCTGTACAATACCGGGTACAAGCTTGAAAAAAAAAAGCCACTCAAAAAAAAAAAAACCCGCGTCGCTACATCAATTCCGGAACTTCGGTCTGACCAGAGACCAATTTTTTTTTTTTGGCCTTATATTTTTCAACTTTTTTTATTTTGCTGACCCACATACCAGAAACTGGAGACTTTTTTTTGGGGGGGGGGCCCTAACTACTTGAAACGGACAAAATTTTGCTATTGCCTCCTTTTCTTTGTAGGTGTTATGATGGATCAATTACTCAGAATGTCAGCAATTTTGCTAGTGCTCAGAAGGCGGCAAAGATGAATGGACGTAAGAAATGTTCATGTATATATATGTTCCAGAAGTCAATAGGCAATGCCAGGACCCACACCCACAACCTTCTGCTTGTTAGTGCTGGTGTCTCTCTCACAAGTCCAGTTCCGGCAGCCCATTTATCAAAACTTTACACAAAAGCAATGGTATCTTAAGTTAGATATGTCTAAAACACGTAGTAACCGACGGGCATGAACGGAGTAAGGTGGTAACAATTCAAATTGATGATTGGAACAAAATTTACGCAGTCTGCTAACTGAAAGGAACGCAGCACTCACAAAATATGTGATGATTCCATCTACACATCCAAACTGTGAGCTCTTGATACACAGAGGTCAAGGAAACACTAATTACACAAAATGATAGTGTTTCGATTAGTATTTCCTTTATTGCAAATCTTCACAGCGAGTGGTGATATTGGTAATAATTGAGCGAGGTGGTTACTGAAAGTAGCGAGGTGGGCCGCCTCAAGTTTGAATTGGCAGGGGAAACACTGCGTTGTGCATGTACTGGTATTGTTCCCAAGTGCTTGCGCTACAGAGCTGGATTCAAACAGTTTGGGAAGGGGTACATGTAGTTTGGAAAAGTGCGAGTAAATAACTAATTTTGTATTCAAACAGAAGTACTGGTACATTTTAATTGTATTTAGATTAAATTAATCAATTATTGCTTAAAATCAAGCAGAATCTGTGGGAGAGGTGTTATAAAACAAATAATGACTGCTTTATCTCATGGTGTAGTAAAACTAGCCTCCCTCGGTGATCCATGGAGCATTCTACATGTATTTTCCCTCGGCTTCGCCTCAGGAAAAATAGAATGCTTCATGGATCACCGGTACGAGGGAGGCTATAGTTCTGTTACACTACATTAAGCAGTCAATGTTTGTTCAATGTTTGTATTACATACTGCTGTTGGAGTTTGGCAGGTTTAAAATCAGTATTCAGTCAGTCATGATTTTATTAGTTGATAGTAGTGAAAAAAAAGTTTTAACACACACTTCATACAACTGTAGATGATAGGACTGTATGTCACTTTGGAGTGGTGATTCTCTTTATACATTTTTTTCCATTTGTGAGTTTTTGCATCCGGGAACTTGGGGTGGCCTCATTTTAAGTAAGTACACTCAATGAGTTTTAAAAACAAAAAAGTAACTTCTGTCAACAAATTCTGAGGGGGTTGGGTTGGGGAGCACAAGTGGGGGAGAGGGAAAAGCTCATTTCTGGGTAGCCATTTGACGTTTTGATAATGATGACAATGACAGTGATGACAATGACGCTTTTAAAAATGTTTTTATCATAACAAATTTGGTCATAATCATCACTAAGTTTGCACCTTTGCCATATTATTACATATATGTGAAGTTGAAAAGTTGCAAGTATCCTTGCCCATTCATTTAAAGGGTAGGATTTCGCTTAGATACCAGAAATACATGGCTTCTACATATATGAACACAGCTTGTTCAAGACTTGTGTCCGTCAAAGAAGAGAAAGAAACCGGTGCTTTAGGCCAACTTTTTAGGTAGAGTCACACCATTATGATCCCTATTGTACCCAAGCTGATTTACCCGATCATAGATCGGGTAGGGCGTAGTGTTGGGGATGAAAATGTGGGGAGTTAAATGTAAATGGGGAATATAGTTGGGAGACATTGCAGTTATAGTAAAGCAATTTCTGTGGTGTGATCTGAGGCAATTTCTGACCACTAAAAACCAATTTGAGCAGAAGATCATCTTTTAAAGTTTTGAGTTTGGAGTAATTGAATCAGCTACATGTATTCTGAGCAATAGAATCAGTCGCATTTGTGAGGCAGTCGCATTTGGAAAACGTAGTGAAAAGGTTACTGTAGTACACAGGCGAAGGCTGAGTGTACAGTTTTGACCATATATCATTATACAAATATAACATGGTTTGAGGGTGGACAGTCGATATTCGCTCCCCGAGGTATTGGAAGTTGACAAACTAGTTCCCGAGGCGAAGCCGAGGGAACTAGTTTGTCAACTTCCAATACCGAGGGGAGCTAATATCGACTGTCAACCCGAAATAAACCATGTTATATTTGTTTTACTATACCTCATACATATTCAGTTGCCGAATTTTGTTTTATTATTATGCACCTAAAACAAAATTCGGGGAAACTTGTACAGCTCACCAAAAGATTCAACTTCAATTACTAGTTCGGTTCGTTTGCAATATAATACAGTTACTACAGTTGTAAATACAGTTGTTTGCAATGTGTACAACTTTCTTTTGTACGGGAGACATCTTTACATGGTCTATACATTTTTCTGGGTACGGCATCATTGAGCTCTAGAATTAACATTTACGCGAACCGTGCAACCATGCATCTCTCCTGTGCGATGTTCGCGCGTGCGTACTGCACCCGTGCGACAGTTCCTCGATTGCTCTGTAAAGCGCATGCGTAGTAGACTGTCGCACGGGTAACCCATGCGACAGTCTACTACGCATGCGTATTTACAATGTGCGTGAATCCTCGCGCGCGCGTTTGGTAAACAGCAAGAATAACATCTGGCACGTGATGGTGAATTGACCAGTGAACGTTCGGCTCTCGATCATGCATATGTATGAGGTATAGTAAAATGCAATAAAACATGAAGGTGTCATTTGAAATGAAAATGTTGAGTGTAACCATAAAATTACAAACGGTCTGAATCATGGAGGAAGGTCATAATTAAGCTTCAGTATTGGACTCTTCAACAAACGTAAACTTGAACTTCTTACAATTTGCGAGACCGTCTGCGAGGAAAAAGTCGATTCAACTTTTATTCAAGTTGGTTCAACCATCTACCGGTATATAAGAGCAAGTTTTACTCGGCCTCCGAGAAATGTTTGCTCCTGAAAGGATCCAAGACCGCGGCTTCACGTCCGTGGAAAAATGTGGAGGGTGTCTTCCACCGGGTCGGACACTTTTTTGTTGATTTTTTTGTGACTGCGTTTAAGATCGCGGTATTTGAAGCAATGCATCGATCCTTCGTTGATCCCAAACGGGCCCCTAAAATTATAACGCGACACTGAATTATACGTGGCGGGCAGCGAATTCACAACGCTCAGCCTTGGTGGATGCATGGAGCTGTAAACACATGATGGAAGCAACAGAGCACTATATCAAGTCACATGCTTGTGCTGCAAATAGCGAGCACCGTAGACCCAACCTCGTTTGCAGGCTGTGTAGCAGGCTGCAGTACTCGTTGCCATCGATAGTTTTACGCATAGCTCGGAAGTACTACGCAGTGTAGACTTTCGATTGGTCAGACCGCGCAAGGCATACAAATGTGTGGTCCTTCTGAGTATTCATTGCACTCGGTGTAGGAGCGGCAAGCGAAGCATATGAAAGAATAGGGACACTTGATGGCCACGCACCATGGAGAAAAAATATTTTGCCAAGGTCACCCCATGCTACCGTTTGGTGAACTCTTTTGCAAAACAGCCAAGTAGAACACGTACGTGTAAACGCAACCCCTACGTCAAAGCCGCTGACCATGCACAGTCTCGACATGCAGAAAAAGCCAGCACAGGGGGCGGTCAGGCAGTCAACGTGAAAGCGCACACGACGGCAAATTCCTGCGCAAAACGCAGTCATGAAAAATCGATGAAACGGATCGCCGGTCCGTACGGGAAAATCAGGATGACCCGAAGTGTCCGACCCGGCGGAAGACACCATCCGCATTTTTCCACGGACGTGGAGCGATTTTGGATCCTTTCATGAGCAAACATCGTCTGGGAGGCCGAGTTAAACTCTCTCTTATATATATATAGATAAAGCTTATGTCCTAACAGGACAATTTCGGTGAACCTCAAGCAAGGGTTTGCAAAAGCTGCATACCAATCCCATCTACATTTGCCACGCTATGTTCAATTTGCTGATTTTTTTTTTGCTGTATTATCCACTTTCTACTATTAAGCCATTATTTTGCAATGGAATAACTTTAAAATATGTCTCAAATATTGCAACTTGCTTTCTGTCTTCACAAAACACCTCTCAACAACCCTTTTACGCCAAAAATTCTTGTATCTATTTGTTTGCCCACTTACATTCGCTCTTGTTTTTTTTTTTAGAAGAAACCTCCATTGTTTTCACAAGTTCGCTTCGCTTTTACTAGTTTGCAATTTGGTGTCGCGGTAACGATATGAAAACACATGCGTAATGCTAAATGCAGCGATGACTGGTTCCCGCTGTGCCGCGCACTAAAAGGGCCAAAGAAGGCATGACAGAAATGCGGTAACCAGACTATGCATGCCCACGGTGCACTGCAGTTGCAGGTCAGATTAGACATTGTAAAAATGCCAAGAAAACACCGATAGAGAAAGAACATTTTTGCAAGTTAATTCACAGAACCTGATCTCTCTTGTCTGTGTATATACCGTGTTCATGAATCTATTTGTAGGTCGTACTACTCGTATTTGGAGTGATACGATGCAGCGTGTTTCCCTGAAATTTCCTACCGTAAAAACGAGGTTTGTCGCCCACCATACATAGTGCATTACGCATGCTTATACCACACAATACAGGGTGGATAAAAAAAACTTGTTAAGAGACTTGCGCCACTTTTCACGGTGAAATCTCTTTTTTCTCCACCTGCCTTGATTGGTAACCATAGCCTTTCACTCTGTGACAATTGACACAACAAAAACCACAATTGAAAAGTGGTGCAAGTCTCTAAATAGACCCTTTCATAAAATTGGTCACTGCTTTGTCAACCGTGAATGTAATGACATGATCAGGGTGTCATTTTAAAGAGGAGATTCAACCTTAACAGAGGATAGCTTCCTTTGATTCACATGTGCCTACTTCTGTTCCAATTAGCAACAATATCTCGGTCTCGTTTTTTTGTATCCACCCTGTATAAGAACAGTGTTGGCCAGTTTGTGCACGACCTGAATTTTCCATTATTTTAAAGAATTATCAAACATAAATATTTTCGACAATAATTAAGGTAATTTTGTGGCCATATTTTTTGTATAGCTTTCATAATGTAATGGAAAAATTGCGCAAAAAATTGGCCCAAAACAGTGCCCCCCCCCCAAATGCCAACCTACCTATCCTATTTTTGAAAGGCATGTAATCGGAAGCAGAAGTGTTTTTTTTTTTTGGCCTAAGGGCTTCACATCACGATGCTCGCCATGTGTGCTTCATGCACAGTGCTTAATAATTCTTGACTTCGGTTGTTAATGGTCCCCCCCCCCCGCCACATTTGAATTGGAATTGATGCCTCCGCATGATGATGTCATCTGGTATCAAATTACAAGCCATTTTAATGCAAAACATGACCACCTTTAATCATTTGTAAATCAGGAAAAAAAAACAAAAAACAATCATATTCATACTTTGTCATCCAACAGACCATACCTTGATGAACATTTTTGATTTTGAAAGGTGAAGCCGGTGTAGCATGAATTTAGGTTTCATGAAATACGGACTCTTTGGTGGTATTGCGCATGCTCATGCATAGATAATTAGGAGAGGGACCGGTCACGTGAGAGGGTTTAATCAATAAAACGGAAAAAGAGTACGATTTTCATACGAGTCCAATTTCATGTGACACCGGCACCTCCCAACCCTTCCTTCCAGGGTAACCGGAAGGTCAAAGTTCGGTGAATATAAAATGCAAACAGAAGTCTCAAATAAATAAAAAACCTAATGTCTTCAAACGGTTTAAGGGAAAAGGACACACCTTTCCAATTTTACCAGTTTAACGGATATTCCGGGCATCATATAGAGGTGTGCGCTGAAAATTCGGACTGATTTGAACGTATACTGGGTGACCCGAAGAAATCAAACATGTTTGATTTTTTTCGCATCTGATTTCACCGGATCTGATTTCACAGGACTAAATAGTTTGGTAACCAATCAGATTCACAAAGGAAGTCACACGATTGTCATCGTGTGACTGATCATCATGTGACAAATTATAGAATGGAATTGGGTATGCGTGCAGGTAACGTGGTCGTCTAACCACAATAGTGAAAAATCTGTACCAGTGATGGGGTGATTCGTTGAACTGAGAGGTGTGCGCTGGGCTTTAGTCTGAATATGTGACATCACCATGTCATCATACATCAAATTACAAGCAATTTCAGGTCAAAATTTGACAAAAAAGTTTGAACTGTATCTTTGGAACTGAACAGAATACAGTGTTTATTTTTTGTGAGGTAGTAGATGCCACTGCATACATGTATGCCATGCGTATGGGAAGGGGTATAAAAAGTTGGTATTTCGTGCGTACATAGTTTATGGACGGCCTCTAATTGTGACTGTGTTAGGTTTAATGCATATATGTATTGATTTGCAAGATAATAATAAATGTTAGTTTTATAAAGAATTGTCACTGGCTGAAATAGTCGACACCAAGAGCTGCAACATTACAGCTAAGACCCTTTAGAGTAGCTGGATTTAAAACACATACATATTCATGACTAAACAGTATTAATTTTCCACAAACCACATATTGTTTTCTTTAAGAATTAACTATTGGTGCTAAACTTACCAAGTGATTCATAGCAGATGACAAAACCATAATTACTCCCTGAAGGCGAGTCAGCTGCCAAAACGAACAGCAGTGAAAATCTTGACACTTGAAAATCCAAAGGTATGACAGCAGTCCCTGGCGAGCTGGGCGGAGTCAGATCCACTGTCATCATTGCCGACCCAGCGGACTTGTCTCTGAACTGAACGCTGTCACCGCTGTAGATGTCGAAACTCTTGAACATGAGAGAGATGTAGGCACGCGTGGGTAGAGTCACTGTGTACTCATCAGTGGTTGTCATGCCCGTGGTCTTGTATCGACCGGGAAAGTCACGCGAGTACAGACAGTCAGTTGCGGTGGTCAATGTGCCCCCAGGTGCACCAACAGTAACTAGAAAAGTTCCATTGAAATGAAAATAAAAATCTATGACTGTCTGGAACATTTCAATTGCCAATTTTTTTGCAACCTGAGTATAACTGCGATGATATTAAGATGATCAGAATAAGTTGGCGCCCAAAAAAATCAACAATTGCAAGAATAGAAAAATTTCAACTTCTACGACGACGTTGTGATCGTGTGCGCATCAAGATCATCCTTTTCAATTGTTTAGCCAATCAGCACACCACACTGGCGCTCCGCGCGTTCTGGGCAACATCACGCAGTACGCACCACGCGCACGCGTCAATCACCGTATAAGGAGATTGTTACCTACTCGCGAGAGGATATTCCATACCATAGCTAGAGGGGTGTTTAAAAAATGAAATAAAATTGTTCAACAAAATCATTGGAAATGTATAATTTTTGACTTGTGTCGACTTTTTGACTCAAAGGTATTTGTGAATGGGAATACCGCAAGTACATTTAAGACCGTATCAGGGGAATGCGTGCTGATAATGGCTCAAGCCGAACCGGCCAAACACATATTTACTCTCTTATTAGTAAAGAAGCCACATGACAGACTATGCTGTGGAATCGAGGTGGATTGTCGAGTCCTGGGTGACACGAGCATGGCTGCGATTATTTTGCGTCGGGATGCCGCTTGTTTCAAGAGAATCACACGATTTGTGACCTGAGCATTATTTTTCTGCTTGATGCCGATGGTTCTGTCGCGGTGCAAGCAAATCGCGGGTCGACCTCAGGCCGGCTTAAGCCTCAGAATCTTTCGAGCTCTTTAACAATCATTATTTATGACTCACGTTTTTCCTATCTGGGATTTTCTACCAACTTTAAAACTGAATAGTTGTGTTTCCAAGTTATATTCAGGCTCGAATTTTAATGGTACTGGCTATATAGGCTTTGGAATACTTGGTTTCATTACAAAAAATTAATGTGTAATAATGTAGAGAACTTCATCCAAAAAAATGTTTTAGTAACGATTGCAAATATTGGTCAGTTTAAAAAAAAAACCGTACATGTGTGTATGGTAGATAGAACCAGTTCATTGGTTTAGCTCACCTGGCCATATTGCAAAGTAGCCATCAGTATTAGATCCACATGCTTCCATGGGGTCCCCACTGCATGGCAATGCACAGTTGAGTTTGGAGACAACACTACCCATGTTACCCTCATCAGAGCCACAAAAACACCGAAGTTCAGCAAGTGCCGCAAATCTTCAACAAAGAAATAAATAAATAAAACAAACATTAAAGTATTCTTTTTCAGCTCTGGCAGCAGCTTCTACATGTCACTTGGTGGTTGGTTGGTTGGTCTGTCTGTCTTTCTGTCTCCGAAAATTGACCAAAAAAATGGTGTTCCATATTTGCCATCAGCGTCGCATTTTTCAGCGTCACATTGTTTGTTTTGAGGAGTCCACCGTTACATATCTTTGCTCTCGTCATCTTAATTTTTTTGAAACATGACCATTTTGAACCCTCGTCAAACCTATACCTGGGATGCTGGAATTTTTTTTTTTTTTAAATTTTTGCTTGGCTAGTACTAACGATCCAAGCTTATATTAAGAAAAAAGGTTTTCAAGGGCTCCAGTTACTGGGTCTCCATTGAGCCTTCTGTGTTCAAGCAAAAGTACACGTATTTGTTTATGCTCCACGGCAGTGGCATAGCCAGGGGGAGGGGGGGGGGCGTGGGGGGCAACAGCCCCCCCATGAAACCTTGTCGTCCCCCAAGTCGCCCCCCCCCCCCACTAAGATTTTGAGTTTCTAAAAAAATTATCATTGATCTACATGACGCCCCCCAATGAAATGTTCCAGCCCCCCAGTGCCCCCCCCCCAAGCCTGTTCGGTATGGCGATATTTCACGATATTTCGATTATATTTTCATATCGGAAATCGTATCGATCTCATAAAAAAAAATCGGCACATCGTGAAATTCGATATGCCGAAAAATATCGCGATATTCTTTTGAGGTACCGCTTTTTGTAACCAAAGTCAATCCCTTACAATTTCAAACCATCACTAAAGCGCTCCCATGAAAAACCGCAAACGACAAATTCACCGCATTGTATTTACCGCGATAGGTCTTACCTATTCAGGGGCGGAACCAACTGACTAACGTCACGTGTATTGGATTTTGCGTCTTCCACGCTGCGCTCGCGCTGCACGTGGTGCAGTACAAACACAATTTCACCCGACGTACCAAGTGCCAAAATCGTAATCACGTGCGTGGAATTAACCGAAGGGAAACGAAGTCTCTGACATTTCGCAAAGAAAATACGGTGCCTGTTTTGTTTTGACGGAAATGTGAATTTGTATAGACAAAACACCACAAATACATGTGCTTGAATTGTAGATTACGACGTTGAGAAGTGAATGTTTCGTTTCGGCACCGGCTCGAGGAGACCACGCCGATCTCGCAAATTTTTTTTTCCAGCACCAAACGACATCCGCATACGCACGTTAAGCGCCCTCTACGATACTTTTATGATACGTGGGCACTATATATTGATTAGTTTTCCACTTTTGAAGCGAGCGATATGACAGCTCAGTCGATAATTCATTGTGTTTTATACCGCGAGGTTGCGGGTTCGAATCACGGTGTTACACATGATTTTTTTTATTATTATTATTTTCTAACCTGAGGCTTGGGAGGATTTTGTTAAAAAGGGAAATAAAGCCCGAATTTCATATATTTATATTTTTGATTTTCTTTCCATGTTTTTAGAAAAGTATATAGTCCAAAACGTCATAGCGTATTGCGGATGTCGTACGCGTTTGGGAGCCGGAGAGAAAAAAAAAATCGCCACGGTTAGGCCGACTCCGCGCATGGAGCTCCGCGCAGGCGAACGAGAATCAAATTTTCCTGCACGTATTTTTCCTGACTCGGAACGAGCTTCTCTTCCGTGGTTGTGCCTGGGCACTTACACTTGCTTAGTGCCAAAGCTGTCCCAAACTTATGAAATCTGTTCATATTTTCAGCAACAAAAAACGTCGACAACCAACTGTTCAGTCGCGGCTTTTATTTCGTTCACAGAACAAAAAATGCGTCACAAGAAATTGGACTGATCCATTCATTTTTTGTAAAGGGGTGTTTCACCCTCATTTTTTGAGTTAACATCGTTTTTCGAAAAAAATCTTTAGAAAAAAAAATATTTTGTTAGTTTGTAACGATGAAGAACTTTTTCTGAACCAGGAAATATTTCGGACTCCATTAAAAAAAAATATTATTTGTATTTTGAAAAGATGGAAATACCGGTAAATTGTTTTCAGTGAAGCACACCCTTGCCGCAATGGTGTGGGCTGTACTATGCGTGCGCGCACGTGTAGATCATGTCAATGCGGCGTGCAATTGCGTGCTTGTGCTTCGTTCTTTCCTCGATATGGATTTCTAATAAATTGCACATTTTTATCCAACATTTCAAGGTAATTTTGTTTTCAATGTTTGAATGTGGAATTTGTTTTCTACCTAAATTGGCAAAGTAAATGAGACTCTAGTCAAATAAACTTGACGATTTTGTTCAGGACATATTGGGTCTTTTTCGCGGCAGTGGACATGGTGGATCGTGACTTCGGTCGTGTTGTTTTTTTTTTTGTTTTTTTTGTTATTCCATTGTTCCATGAATGGAAAAATGACGTCATCACGATAATATCGCGATATCCGATATTTTTTTCACGATATGCCGATTTAAAAATAAATGGATATCGAACAGGCTTACCCCCACTGAAAAATTCCTGGCTACGCCACTGCTCCATGGGCCTACAGCATGGGAGAAAGGAGAAATTGAGGAAATGTCAAGTCCATCAACTTATCTATAAATGTTCACTGTTTTTGCTACTGTGTGGGTAGATCAATCACATCATCAAATCAGCTTTCAAACTGGACAAGGTGCAAAATCCTCCACCGATGTTAAGAATCTGATTATAAGTTTTACAAAAATCCACCGTGAGCGTCCTGCTTATGATTGCAGTATAAAAAACTGGGAAATTAACAAAAAACATTGTGTGAATAATAAATTGAGAAAGGAGTGCATCAGTGATAGCAAAAATACAAAAGATGGACGTTTTGCAGGGGTTATTATCTGTCTGTCACATAAAAATATGTGACAGGACAGTCACCATAAAATAATATTAGAGGTCTATGTCGTTTCAATAAACAGAACACAAGGCTTTTCCAGCACATTTTTTCAATAACAAAAATGGTTAAAAATCACCCGATTACGTCATTGTGACGTCACTTAGGATTAAAAAAAAAAGTTAAGGGTGGACCCTGGGTAACTACACTGTACGGTTGTTTCACCCACATAGACATACATCATAAACTTGATCGTTTTTGTCCGTACGACATTTATTTTTACTCCAGTGCAGAAAAGTGATGACATCATGCAACTTTGGAAATCCAAGATGGCGTCCTAAATTTTCACAGAAACAAACCACGAAAAACATAACCCAAATTTGCCCCAAACCATGACTTACACAATGACTTATGGTGCAATACATTAATTCTGATAAATAAATCTCCTTTCAAAATATCGGGAGATTGAGCTGGCCCATAATGTTCAAAATATCTGTGAAAATTCCTAAAATCCAAAGGGATTTTCCATTCCAGTAAGAAAATACTCACCTCTGTTTACCTACATTTGCATATCAGCGCGCATGCGCACAAACATTCGCTGAAAAGAATAGCGCCCAAGCCACACCCTCATTGTCCACTGCATGCCCCACACCCACAAAGGACCCTGTAACATAATAGCTCGTCCTATTGTTTGTTTGTTTTCTTTTTTAAAGGGAGGGATGGTAAACAGAGGTGAGTAATTTCTTACTAGAATGGAAAATCCCTTTGGATTTTAGGAATTCCATTACAGAAAATACCTCACCTCTGTTTACCTACATTTGCAGAGTAGCACCGAAAGTCTCAAGGGGGGGAAAGGGACATGCAGTGGTTCTTGAAAGTCTAAACTAGGCCTACATGCAATTCTAAATGGCATGAAAAGGTTGCTTAGACATACCCGGGTGCTGCCTATCTATTCTAAAGGAGCTTTGCGGGCTTTGCAGGCTGCTGATTGTGCAGTTTCCTGGAAGACTTTCTGCTAATGCAACCCTCTGCTTGCACCACAGCTATAAGCAAGGTGTCACAGTGTAAGGGTTCTTCCAGCAGTCCGCTTTTCTGATACCTGAAAAAGAGAGAGTTCTGTTCCTATATCTGAAAAGGAAGCTCCAAGCAGTTGAGTTCAGGAAGTTGTCACGCTGGGTGTTTCCTGAGCTTGAGATTTTGATCCTCGATTTCGGGAGGGCACTCTTTGGTGGCACCGACAATTGAGTGATCATGGTCACAGAGGCTTGAAGATGATGCTAGATGACTGTACGAGCATTTGCTTGATGATGAAGCCTCTTGAAGGCCATCAGTGCGAGCATTGTAGTTCTGCAGAGCTCGCATGGGGCACCACCATATCCTTTGCTACTAATGGAGAGGATGTCAACTTGGCCGGAAATATCAGGTCTGAAAATAAGTTGAATTATTCCGTGCGTTGAACTTCACCCATGGAATAAAGTAAATGCAGTCACGTGCCAATGGCTATGACCTAGTAACTTAGTGAAATTCCCTTCTTAAGGTAATCTACTGCAGCAACCAGTAAGAATATGGGTTTCGCAACCTGACAGAAAGGAGAGTTGCAATGTACCTGTTGGTTCCACATGGGGCTAAGGCGAGTGACCCAATGACGATACTTGGATCCAAAGATGGTAGGCCTATCTACCGGTACTTTACAGTAGGCAGTCAACTGATAAACCTGCCGTGCATCAGAGTGATTTTGAGGAAACTGAAGATGTATCATTGGAACCCTGATAGAGGACTACAATTATGGCTCATCAGTAACCCTGGACAGTAGATATCTGAAACTGGATTGAAAGACTGTCAGCGAAATCCCAAATGAAGGTGTAGATGCAGATCGGGGATTGGCAGCTACTATCATACCCCATGGGGAATCAACTTGCTTCTGACTGTAAAGACTGTAGCTTTCAGATAATGAAAGCATCCAGGTACAAGATGGAGAGTACATGTAGCTGTGTCTACTTGTAGAATTACTGTTGTGAGACCAAGGTGGTCTAGGATTAAAGGGATTATGGCTGCTGTAGCCAAAAAGGAGCTACATGTATGAATTCCTGCCGCGTTGAAGCTGAAGGATTCTGCTAGATCAGAGGACTACAGGATGAGTATAAACTTGGCGAAAGGCTGGAATTGGAAGCTGGTGGCCTGGAAGGGATGCAAATACCTGTAGATAGGTGCAAGTACTGGTAGTAAACTGAGAATGTTGAGGACCTTTGTCTGAATACTGACGGGAGAAGAATCATTCTGTTGAAGTGAATTCAACACCTTCTTTCTGTCCAGGTGAAACGTTAAAGCAACAGCCAACTGGGTGTCTCTAAAGTGGACAGGCAAGAAGAAAGAGCGAGTTCCCCGGAAGAAGCATGTAGTAAACTACATCTGAACTGTGGAATTGTCCATCCGGACCAAGACAAGCTTGATTATGACTTTGGGTGAGCAAATGCAAGGTCTTGAGCACTGTCAACAGCTCTAGTGAAGGAATGCAACTGGCTGTCTATAGTTGGCCAAGTGCTAGGTAATGAAAGACCATACAGATGGAATCTCGAACCCTGTCCGAGGTACCCAATGCGATGGTAGAATATGTAGTTACCCGGTACATAGTCTTTAAAGGTGCAGTAGGTCATAGCTAAGATGGGTAACTGGAATCCCTTTGGAGGTGACCCTTAGCATTGATGGGAGGACAAAGGAAAGGCTGTGCAGAGCTTCTGTGTGTCATGCACCAGGGAACTAGGTCCATCATCAAGATGCCAGAAGGTTCTGATGTCATCACGTTGTGTTGAACCTTTCCCAGTAAAGCCTGAAACAAAGTTGAAGGAGCTTAATGCTGAAGATGAAAAACCACCTCATGTGCGAGTTAGGTAGACTGTTAAAGGCTAAACTGGAGATACAATTACATGTAAGGTCTGCTGTAGCCTAACATCTAAGTACCACAGCAAATAGATCTGTTTTGCTGTAAAGGAATGTTGTAACAACGGTGATTCTTATAAAGGAACCAAAGGAGCTGTGAAAATCCAAAGGTCTGTAGCGAAACCCTGTAGGTATGCAGAACTCCAACTTCCGATGATCCATGCATGGGTACTGTACAAGGACATTAGTATCCCAATGATTGATGGAAGCAGCAAACCAACCGTCTCAAGAGACTGGAGAGAAGTAGAAAGCATTTCCAACTGAATTCCTTGTTGCATGTCGAGTCTGATAATGGGCCGCCATTCGTCAGACTGCTACTGACTGAGAAGATTGAAGTAAGCCGAAACCTGATCCAGTTGAAAGTATTCTGGTCTAGATCATTCCTTAAAGAAAGATAACCTTCTGTAAAGCAACAAACAAGTGCATGTTGAGGCAGAAGCTCGTGGTCAGGGATAACCGAGGTAGACAAGAATTCTGAACAATGCTTCGAAGAAGTGTCTGACAACCCCTTTATGTATGAAGTTACATAAACCACATCTGGCCGGATTGTAGGACAAATACTTGTTCTAAAGACTCGAAGCAGTGGGGATATGTCGAGATTCTGCTGTAAGCCAAGGATGAAGAGAAGGCCGGTCTACAAACTCCTAGCTGAATCATGCTGGTTTGAGACCCGTTGGAGACCGACGTAGAGGATGTACATGTATGCATGCCAAGCACCTATGAGGATTAACTTATCTCAAAGTATGGAATCCTGCACCATAAAGTCTTGCTATATAACCTGATGTTATGCCAAGAAATATTCATTCAAGACAAGAATGCCAAATAGCCAGAATAAGCAATAAGTCCAAAAGCAATTCCACCAATCTAGACAATAAAGCAGAATGATAAAATCTCCAATAAAACTGTATCAGTTAAGGGAGATATCATGGCAACTTGCAAGGGCACCAGACAAAGAAGAGTAAGAGTAAGAATCCTTGGTCTATTGTAAAATCAACGAACCATCCCAACAGGCTGATGAATATATAAACAGGCCAGCTAAGCAAGATATTCAATGATAGAATATCAAGAATCCGAATAAGGAATCCTCCTACACAACAAACCCCCAACCCAATCGTATATTGGGAAGAAGCAGGGAAAGAATGCTGCATCCAGACGCCAGTAACGTTTGAGTACCACTACCATGACTACCAGTCTATGGATAGTCAAGACTATTTTTTATTTTTTTTATTTTTTTTTAAAATCTTGTAATGATATCAAACTAAGTGGCATCAGGTTGCATCCTACTAAAAAGTACTATCCAAAGGTAGCTTGAGCGTAGAAACATGTGAGTCTGAAATAAGAACATGCTCAAAAGGACCAACCCACTGTTATAGGATGGAGAAACTGAAAGCTTACCGATAGCCGGTCGAGTGCTGCTAATGGAAAGGCGGCAAGGCTGTAGTGTTATCATGCATTTTCACAGAATAAATAACATTATAAGTGAAAACCCAGAAGGTAATCTCGAACATGGGAGACGACTCCAAAGAATGAGTAATCACAATCCAATCGGCCCGAATGTCCGAAGTAAATCCTCCGTCCGAGTCCAATTGAAAACGCAAGTTGGAACCGCAAACATTCTATCAATGGGAAAAGTGGGCTGTGAAGGCTTAGATTTACGAGTACCAGAATCTCTGCGATATGAAGGTCGAGTAGATTCGACTGGGGAATGGGTTGGAAACTGAAGGATCTTACCCACTTCCGTCATCGTAAGATTAGCCCCGTTGGACATTGGAGCATGGAGGAAAAATTCCTCCATGATTGGAGAGACTATCTTCATCCGCTGTCTGGCCCGAGGAAAAGAAGACCTTGAAGGAGATCTAGAATGTGAGTGTCGGCTTCGATGACCAGAATCCGACCGTGAGTAATCACGATCACGACGAGAAGAACGATGTCGGCGCCGATGTCGATCGTCGGAGTCCGAACGGGACCGCGCACGAGACCGGGAACGGCGCCGTGAATCGCGGCGTTCTCTCCCTGCCCGGCTGGTGTGTTCACCGAAGCGTTGCGGAGAACGGAGTCTTTGTCCTGTGAAAGGTACACCATGATCTTGTGGAGAATGTGAAGAATTACCCTGATAAGATGTGTAATGGTGTGAAAATCCCATCGGAAAGGTCTGGGGATAAACCCGCGGGTCGTAGGCTGGAACACTGAGTGGATACGGAGTGCGAGTATTGTGGTCGAAGTGACGAGGATCGTCCGGGAAAAAGACCACGTGTGAGGCTCCGAATGATGAAGAAAATCTCGCCGAGATTCGCTTGTAAAACTAGGTTGAGAATACGAACCCGTAGTATGGCTGACTGAAGATGATGGTGGTGGTGGTGGTGGTGCCCCAAGCCTCTGTGACCCGGCGGGGCTGGTCGGATTACCGAGGAACCTTTGGGTTTCGAACGCCAAGCCCCGCCTGCACATGCGAGTCGACCTGTTGTTCCGAAGCGTGCACGTGCTCTTGCAGACTGCCGTAAGAATGCGGGATTTGTTGGGGAGTGGCCGTAATTCTCATTGGAGAATTCTTTGACCATGTTGACTCCCGGAGAAATTCCAACTGCCGAACCCGGGAGATTGGACCCAGTCGTAGCAGAGGAATTATCACGCTTGGATTGAGTAGAGGGTGACTTTCCAGTAGAACGGCTTGAGACAGTTTTCTTTTGGTTTTGGCCGAGTCCGCCATTTTGTAATCACAGCGAGAACAGCTAAAAATTGTACGTCTTCACGCTACGCGTCGCTGAAAAAACTAGGACGAGCTATTATGTTACAGGGTCCTTTGTGGGTGTGGGGCATGCAGTGGACAATGAGGGTGTGGCTTGGGCGCTATTCTTTTCAGCGAATGTTTGTGCGCATGCGCGCTGATATGCAAATGTAGGTAAACAGAGGTGAGGTATTTTCTGTAATGGAATCAGGTTTAATTACGCTTCATGCATGAAGTTTTCTGTCGCTATTTGTTTGGAAAGTTGTTAAAAATCCCCAAGAAATTCCCATTTTATTATTGATGCGAGGTTTTCGATATTTTGAAATATCATCCGAAGGCCAGCGGTAGATTTTTTTTTTAGAACCGATAAAAAACTGCCTTTTTTCACAGACCACCGCGCAGTACACACACACATCACATGGCGCAATAGAGGTAGAGCGTGAATGCATGCACACACTACCGGGGCATGCGTAGCGTTAACACGGGGTTGTCGCCCTGCCCTGCCCGCTGACCTTCAGCGCAGCGAAGCCAAGCGCTGAAGCTCACAGGCCGGCGGTTTGTGGGGGAAATTCAGCAGCAGTGAACTCCAGATCAAGTATGTTGAGAATAATGATAGTTAATTATTAAGCATGAGCTTTCTACATGCAGACTCCTGTATGAATGTAGCAAACGGTCGAGTAAACTCTAAACCACCATGCGCCAAGGGCGGATCCAGGGGGGGGGGGACCAAAGCGGACAATGGCCCCCCCAAAAACGGAACCAATTTTTTTGTTTTATGTGACATCGCAATAAAGGCAGGCAATGAGTACACCACCATCTTTTCCTCATAAAAACATTGGTTAAAGTGGTCAGAAATTGCCTCAGATCGCACCACAGAGCAGCTAGAATCCAAAATTTTTTCCAGGCCCTTAAGTGGGCCCCGAACCCCACTCCGTAATTTTTTTGGCCCACTTTTTTGGGGGACCAACAGTTTTTGGGCCCCCCCCCCCCAAATAAATTATGTTCTGGATCCGCCCTTGCCATGCGCTAGGGCTATGCGTACTGTACTTTACAGCCAACTCAACCATTTGCCATTATGCACCCACAACAAACTAGGTCACCTTTTGCATCTAGAGTAATTAATCTACCGCTGGCCTTACCTTCCGAACGAACACAAATGCAACACGTACAGTATCTCCAAAACAAAGTTGATGTGGGCCTTACATCGGGAAAAACCTCTCGGTTGGAGAAAAGCAACTTTTAATGTGGCAAAAATTTGTCACATACCCGCACACCGTGGTAATCAGCTCGGTCGAACACGAATTTTGCCCTAGGTCATTTTTAGTAATTCAATATTCAAGAGCTGCTGTTTATATACAAAAATGAAGGGAAAATAACAAACTTTTTATAAGAAACATTTTGAACTTTGACCGATTCATCTACCAATCACATCTCAAAGATTACCTGATATAAATATTCATGATATAAAACTCGCTTGGCTCGACCCACAAATGAGTGTCGATGACGTCATGATACAGCAATTTCTGGCTAATGCGATAAGAACGACAGAGGGCACAATTAATTTGCGCTTGAACAACCTGACTTCTCTTCCATACCTTGACAGGAGGGGCAAAGTGGAATCCTTCAGCATTCAATGGATGAAACGTTAAGTAACCCAGGATTACTGTCAGTGCCAATGGAAATCCTTTGATGTATTCATTGCTATTCATGTATTTTTGACATCCTGGTCCATACCTTGGATTGAGTGGTGAGCTCCTGCAGAAATCCAGACACGACTCAATGCTATTTGACACACCAGCTACATGTAGTTTTTCATCCATATTCCAAGATTGGGGTGTGTTCGAGAAACAACCATTGAAGTCATTGGCTAGCAAGGTACCGATATTTGGAAAAATGATACAAAAGAAATAACCATGATCACTTGAAAAATAGCAAAACAAGATTTTTCAATCAAAACATAACTTGCAAATCAAGTTACACGTAGTTAACCCTTTAGTCACTATGCAACCGCCTTGCCCATTACTCGCTATATAGTGCCTGAAACTGCCCGAGCACTCTTATGGTTTGAATGATTACATGTAGCAGCTGGACGTCATGTAGCAGCTGGACGTCAATACAATGACGTCCAGCTGCTACATGTAATGCATTGAAACCCGCAGCAAAAAAGCAAGGAACAACATGTCATAGTGAGAGAGTCATCTGCAACAACATTGATACCATCATTTACTTGGATGAATGCTTCACTGGTTTGACATAGCATTTTATGGACCACAAATGTTGGATTCTAGATGCTCTGTGGAGTGATCTAAGGCAATTTATGACCACCTTAACTAATTTTTTGAGCAAAAGATCATCATTTAAACATCATTTTGGAGAGTTTTTTTAGCGTGAGAAATCCCATGTGGGTGTGAGAGCATGAGAATAACCTGAAATGCGCGAGTCTTACACTCAATGCATGGAGTTGGCAGGCCTGCAAAGGTTAACACCCAAAAAAATTTGCATTTCTTCAGTATACAAAAGAAATATAAAATTGTGGCAACTCAAGGCCTCACCATGTCTCGCCCGCTTTTACGGGGAGGTGGCTTCGCGCCCTGCCACTCAACATGTGAACACACATACATGTACACACATACTTGTTCTGTAATTGTGGGGACTACATACACACCTGATGAGTGACAGTTATTACCGTAGGGGACAAACGTTGTTGGAACAGCAGAAAGTCCCCACAACTCAGTCCTAATTTCCCTATTACAACAATAGAAAACCTCCACTACAATAAGGTGCCAGCCAGGGCACCCACACCTTTTTGCACTTTATAGCATAGCAGTGTTGGAAAACAGACTGCTGAAAATAACAGATAAAAAACAACAGATTAAAGCCTGGTAGATGTAGCCTGGAACAGAAAGTACACGTAGAAGGGATTTGCCTTGTCACCTTGGAATTCTTGGGGGAAAAAACGTTAGAAGAACTTACCATAGCAACTCAAGTCAACCTCACTGGCGCATGTCAAATTCTCCTGATACTGGAAATTGGTGCAATCAGTGAGCCGGTGGTGTGATGCAGTGCAACCCGGTGATCGAAGGGTGGGGGTAGCTGCTGGGCCAGCAAAAGTGCCATCATTTGCTCTGGTAATCATCGCACCCTGTGAGTATCCTGTAAAATGGGGCACAATTAAAATCCATGTAAAGGACTACTACATGTACAACAAACTCATTTCTGGGTATGGCAGGAGTTCTCTGTCAAATCTGTCTTTCTTGCTAATACATGTATGTAATCCAATGTGCCTAATGTGTGTGGTGTTTTTTGTGTGTCAGGGTGTATTAAGGCAATGGGTTGCTCTGATAATAATTGTGGTGCTTAAACATGTATAGCAAAATTATTACAATTATACCCCGTTCATCAGGCCATGGGACCTAGCGGCAGCCGATATCGGTGCTCAATCGGTCTTCGACCCTCACAGATACCCATTTATACTCCTGGGTAGAGACAGGCAATAGTAGTTAAGTGTCTTACTTAAAGGACACAAACACTGTGTTCCTGGCAGGATTCGAACCGACGCACCATCTTGTGCGAGTCAAACACCGTAACCACTGGACCATGGTGCTCTACAATGTTAACAACCTTGAGGATGTGAGACAAATTTTTGTGTGCAAATCTTGTTGAACATGTCAAGTACCAATAAGAACGAAAGGGACAATAATAACCCTCATACCAGGTAAGTATACATGTAGTTAGACATATAGAAAAGTAACAGATTCGTTGACCAATATCATTGATGTACATTGTACATGTACATGATTTGTTACCCAATGCAAGCCATCAGGGCCAAGGTATCCTGAAATGAATTTGCAGGCTAAAGACTCGGCGGAAGAATTCAAACTTCTCAAACAATGCTTGATCCTATGTATGCAGGGAAACGACAATTAGCCAGCCAGAAAAACAGGCAATAATGCATCAGGCCTATACCACCTGTGGGCATATTCTGAAGACCAGTTAAGAATAAATGTAATGAGTATGATCAGGGAAAAAGTGCATTTAAGTCTTAAATGAAGATGGAAACATTGGCATTGAGGTAAAGTATCGAACCGATTGTGGGATGGAATTTCAGATTCTTAGGCCAGCTATACATGTAAGTAGAAGCCTTAACTCCTGCTTTTTTTGCAGTGCTGAGTACATGTATGTCGCCCGGGGAGTGCAAGTGTCCTCTTGTTGCTTGTTGTAATGTCCAATTAACTCAACTGTGTGCTGGGGATGATTTAGTGATAGCTGTGTACACCATAAACACTGTCTTATTATATGATGTGTTTCTTAACTGGGAGCCAATGAAGCTGCTTAATAGCAGAGATGAGTGAGTATATGTCTTGGAAGGGAAAAGATGACTCAGGCTACTCTATTTTTAATTTTCGGTAAATGGACCAGATTGGGGCCCAATTTAGCTCTGCTTACAGTTAGCAAAAATTCCCTGCTTACTACCGGTATAGCCGAAAATTAAATGTGTATTCATAAATACCTACTAGACAGTTTATGCATTCCTATTGGTCAAGAGCCTGTCACGTGGCCGGTCTTAAACGGATGATAAAGACATGGCTAGCTGGTCTTAAACGCTTTTCCAGTGTCACATGAAATTTGGACTCCTATGAAATCCGGTGCCTTTGAACGTTTCATTGGTTGAACGTTCAAATTCCTCCCGTATACATGCACAATGTACTACCAGTGAATCCGTATTTCATGGTCTAAAATTCAGCCGCGTTTTGCGCGGCATCGCGCAGTACACATGACGCGCACGCCATGTGTCCCTATAAGGTAACGAGTTGTGGAGGGGCATTCCATATTAAAGTCAGAGGGGTGTTTCGTAAAACAAGATGTAAAATTGTTGAACAAAATGGTTGGCAAATGGTTTAAAATTATTTTGGACCGAAAAGGTATGTGTGTTCGGTCGGTATTAAACACTCTGTTTAAGACCAGTTTGAGTCTGGATGGGCGATAATTACCCTCGGCTTCGCCTCAGGTAATTATCGCCCATCCAGACTCAAACCGGTCTTAGACCGAGTGTTATAATACATGTACCTCCCAAACACACATTTATTACCTCATTATAAATTAGGGTTGTCAGGGCAAAATTCCTTTAAACATGAGGTGCCAAAAACTTAACATGTAGCATCAAATGAAAACCCTTGGAAAATGGAACAATTAACTCCTTTTTGAAATGATCAGTAGTTAAGAAGATATCATTTATTTTGTGCAAACATAAATTATATGCCATGCAGTGAAGACATCAGCCCTATGCATTATTAGTGGCATTTGTGGCCCTGGTACGAGAATAATAAACAGCCGACTGCAATCGGCCGGGCCATGCATGTAATTGCACGTGAATGCACAAAAAAATCCAAACAAATGGTACTGAACACCAGTATAAAATTCAATATGTGTGCAAAATGACGGATAATTCCGGCAAAAATAAGACATTTTATAATATATAAGACATGTAGAATTCATGTAATGACCACATAGTGGCTATATCACATTAAAAATTCTTTTTAAGTTTGCAATTTGCCTGGAACAGCCATCGACAATGTGTAAAGTAAAACAAGTCGATGACCCCTTCGAGTGGACAGGGAAACTCGTCCACCAGCCTATTAGTATAATGCCAATAAATATGGGCCACCGACGCGATACGTAAGTGTTGCAGGACATTGGGGCGGAGCAAAGGTGGTTCCATTCATATACCGGTATCTGGGTCAATGTAGGCACATTGCATGTTGACTTGAGCATCAACAGAAAGGCTGTAGCCCTTATTATAACTTATATTTGGCATCAAGAAATGTTGATTTATTCGGTTGGGTATTGGGGCGAATTAGAATAAATGTACTTTAGCATTGATGTGGAAATGAGACATGGTAGAGTTGTTCAAAATGGGAAATTGCATGTACCTGTATACGTGTTTGGTTTGAAGCTGATTCATTTCACGCTTGCGAGCAGCAATGTTAACACACAATTTTTAACACCAGTACATGTATATTAGCAAAGTTTTGTTATTATTGCTACCCTAGCCTGAAGAAGTTGTCTTGCAATTTTTAGATCAAGTATACGTTTCCATGTTTCCAAAGTTTTTCTGTTTTTTTGTGTATCTGGCAGTCAACACAGCAATGGGATTAATATCAAGCATTGTATGAAGAAACAACAGCCGCGACAGCTGTAAAGAAGAGTAAGAACTGATATACATGTATCATGGTTTAACACTCTGTAAAACAAAAGGTTACAATGAGGAAACTAATACGAATATTGAATTTCTTACTCAAATATTAGGACATATGGAAAATGAAGACTCTTACGAATATACGATGCATCTGTTTACTATGCTTACATTATATCTGTATAAGGTTTAAAATATTGAATGATTGTAAATAAACACTGGGCCGTCATGCCCGGTTGCTGCTGCACGTAGAAATATAACAAATCAGGTTGATTTGTTTGTTTATTGTGTAGAATGGTGTAGAAATGATAAGTTCCACACTTAACTCTTTGGCTGCAAGTTCACCGTCTTCCTTTACCATAAACCACTGTCGCAAACCCCTTACCAGTGCACCACCCCGTGTGCAGCGTTTACTTACATGTATAGCTGCAAGGATACGACTTTGACTAATCGGTGGCAGAGATATACTTGTATGGACATCTATCCAACAGATTGACATTGTCCACTATGGGCTTGCCAGGCAAGACATGTTCCAACAGGAGACTATCCCGGATCCAAGTCCATCAGAGCTACAAAGAGTAATCACACCTCAAGTGGAGCAGTCACATGCGAAACAGCAGACATCTTCAGTCTGTTAGGAGTACCCACAGAGATCATCTCCACAATTTGCTGGACAGGCATACAAAGATATGAGTGCTGAATGGTCAGTCACCCAGACCACTCCCCAGACTTGTATTCGAGTCACCAAACACCGAGTCAGAGTCGGAGTCACTTCTCCCAAGTCTGAGTCCCGAGTCATGCAGGTCGAGTCACAAGTCACAAAGATTGAGTCAGAGTCACAAGTCACAAAGATTGAGTCCGAGTCACGAGTCACATTATTGGAAATACATTTCGGGACAATAATAATAATAATAAAACGGCATTTACATAGCGCGCAATATGAATAAAAGATTCCTCAAAGCGCTTAACAATAGAACAAGAAACAGTTAAATAAACTAGAGGTCTATGTCTGTTTGAAAACAGAACATAGGGCTTTTTCACATTTTACTCATGTTAATGTTTTGTTGGACCTTTTGCAGTCACTTTTTTAGAGTGCTTTCAAGATACAGTTAAAAGTTGTTCAAAATGCTTACAATAATTCCTAAATATAATTTTATCACATGACGTCACATGCCCTGTAATGACGTCATCTTGAAAACCCTTCTCTATGCACATTTTGTCATTGTGATCTTGGTTTGAAAGTTTAAAGTCAATCCGATGAAAGGAAGTGTGCAATTTTGGAAGCAGAATAATATTATAAATATTAAAAAAATCATAAAAAATCAACCAATGCATACTAGTACGGTGTACATGTACCGTTATCTACCTACCCACCAAGTTTCATGACGATCAGATCTTTCCATATATATGTGTTTTGAAAAAATGCATTTTTGATGACGTCATGATGACGTCACAAATTTTTCAAACTTTTGTGAAAATGCCTACTACCTAACAAACCAAATACAAAAAGAATTTTGAATTTTGCATGTTGCGTTCGTGAAATATGGCTTAATGGTCCAAAATTCAAAAATTCATATAAAATCGCATGATGACGTAATCATGATAATGCATATGCTGACTTTGAATGATGTCGGACAAACGCCAGAAGTGCCGCACAGAAACATCGTGTACAAAGTCTATGGGATTTAACAATGGATTTCCTTCAACAAGGAAATAAAAAAAATAATAAAAAAATAAAAAATAGAAAGGCCGGGCCTGGAATTGTGTGGGGATGGGTGCTTGCCTCAATGGTTGGGCAGGCTCTTTAAGTTTGGGCTGGTACAATATAAGTTTATATGGGTTCAATCAAATTGAAGTCAGTGGGTTGACAAATATACATTAAATGTAACAATGAATGAGTCTGCTTTGCACAGACATTTTCTTCTGGTTCATGAGGAGTTTAATGTAATAAAATATTGGTAATATGGATTGTTCAGTACCCAAAACAGTCATAACCTCAGAATGTGACTGATATCCATAAATGCCTTGAGGCTTGACCAATGGGTGCCTTTTCAGTTATTCATTTAATGATGATTGCTGCATAAACCCCAAAGAATTGTTTTAACTTGTTAAATTGTATCTTTTGTGACAGCTCAAGTTACACAATAACTTCAGGTGGCAGTTTCACTATATAATGCACATATGCCTCACCACTCGATACAGGTACAACATGTATGTGGTATTAGACTCTCAGGTACAAATAAAAATGGCAGCATCAAGCATATGTTTCCAAGGTGTCGTGTTCACGAATTTGTTATCTTTTCCCCAATGAACTGCGATGGAAATGACCCCTCTCCGATGTACAGTAAACAACCATCAAACGCTGGTCAAAGGGAACTATATGAAGTACCCATCAGTATTGGAACGCTGGTGGAGAAAGCAGGGATTGTGAAGTTCTACCGAGGTACATATTATACAAGCCTATTTCTTCAACTTATTTAAACAGTCCTGAATCTTTCAATGTCAATATAATTTTACAAACACCCTTAAAACACACTGCATGAAGTTCATAGTCTTAAACACAAATTCACTGTTTGAATCGTTACTGTTTAAACAGTCTGATTTTATGTCTGGATATGCTATGATTATATCTGTTATGTTTACGGTTTATTATCATCACCAGTCATTTATTTTGTGCTTTTCCATTCAGATAAAAAGTCTTGTGTGGAAAGTACAGTGAAAAAGGTATAGCCTCACCAAAACAATGTGGTATTAGCCCTACACTTGCTCTTACCGTAGACGCAATGGATGGTCCAATAATAATTGCAACTTTCTATTCTTACTTAACTGTCAGAAAAGGCATTACTGCAAACCAAAGGCTATATAATAGTCAGAAATTGTATCATCTTCTGAAGGGTGATTATGTTGCACTAATAGCGAGAACAGAATTCGACTCATTATCATGAGTTAGAAAAGACTGAAATTTACCAACAATCACACAACCCGATTCACCAACAATGTTGATTTGTGTTAGGCCTATACCAGCTTTATTTTGAAGACGTTGAGCTATAATTTACATTTGTGCTGAGCGTTTTACATGTTAAGGCCAAAAAAAAAATACTTCTGCTTCCGATTACATGCCTTTCAAAAATAGGGTCGGTCGGTTGGAATTTTTTTTTCCCCCCCAATTTTTTTTATGCAGATTGAATGGGGTATTCAATTATATGCGAAGTTTTAGCCTGAACTATTTCTATTGCACTACGAAAGCAATACACGAAATGGCAACAAAAAGTGAGTAAAACCTACCTTTAATTATTGTCAATATATTTACGTTCGATAATTTCAAAAAATAATGGAAAATTCAGGCCGTTCGCACCATATGCACAACGCTAGTCAAGACGCGGGGAGCTTGCCAAAACTCCAAGGTGTGTGATGCGTGCGTGTGTGGCGAGCGGCCCACCATGGGCCGACAGACTTGTTTTTACAGTCAACAATTTCGGGAAACGCGCGGCATGTATCACTCCAAATACGAGTAGTGAGATCTCAAAATGAACTCTTGAACACAGAAAATACATACACAGACAAGCTAGATCAATTCTGTAAATTAACTTGCAAAAATGTTCTTTCTCCATCGGTGTTTTTACGATGTCGAATCCGACCAGTTGACAGTGGCCTGCACTGTACTGATAGCGCGCTATTGGTCACATACATTGTAGCTAGCTATGGACTGGTTACCGCATTTTCATTATGTCTTCTAAATTGGCCACTGCGCAGCGCGGCGGGAACCAGTCGTCGCCATGTGATTATAGTCACCGTGCGTGACATCGAATTGCGAAGTAGTTACATCGCGAAGCGAATTTGTAATAACGGAGGTTTCTTTTGAAAAAAAGCGAATGTAAGTAAGTAAACAAATAAATACAAGCATTTTTGGATGCAAAAGGGTTGTTGAGATGGTATTTTGTGAAGACAGAAAAGACAGATTTTATTTGTATTTATTCAATTTTTTGTTTTGTTGGAATTGCCGATAAAATTTTTAGGGTCGCAGCCTAAAAATAGGGTCGGTCGGGTAACCGGAAGCAGAACTATTCTTTTTTTTGGCCTAATGTATAAGTTTTATATGCAAATTTAGGAACCATGGTACAATTGTACACGAAATCTCCTTACCCATTTAAGGTTAATAACAATTTTGCTTGGTTGTCCTAAAAGTTTACATTGTTAATAGTTAGCAAATTTAGCCAGTAGAAGGAATGTTGTTTTTAAACATGTGCATTTTAAATATGTGCATTTCAAATTTTGCTCAATTTGCTAAAATTGCCATGATGTGTTTGTATTTCTTGAGACTGGTATACATTGTGTTAAGTTGATCTGCTCTGCAAGACAGGGCATTACATCTAATTTTTGCAGTCACTTTTTTAGAGTGCTTTCAAGATACAGTTAAAAGTTGTTCAAAATGCTTACAATAATTCCTAAATATAATTTTATCACATGACGTCACATGCCCTGTAATGACGTCATCTTGAAAACCCTTCTCTATGCACATTTTGTCATTGTGATCTTGGTTTGAAAGTTTAAAGTCAATCCGATGAAAGGAAGTGTGCAATTTTGGAAGCAGAATAATATTATAAATATTAAAAAAATCATAAAAAAATCAACCAATGCATACTAGTACATGTACCGTTATCTGCCTAATGTACAAGTTTTATATGCAAATTGTACACGAAATCTCCTTACCCATTTAAGGTTAATAACAAATAGCCATGATGTGTTTGTATTTCTGGAGACTGGTATACATTGTGTTAAGTTGATCTGCTCTGCAAGACAGGGCATTACATCTAATTTGCAAAATTTTAAAAGTTAGTCATAAAAAATGTTGGATTGTTAACTTCTCATCACAAGCTTCATTTGGATGTGCACCCTGTAACATTTAGCATCAAATCATTGTTTTTGGGGTTTTTTTTTTAGAGACAACCAATTAATTACAGCAATAAAACATTGAAATTGAAATTCGTCGGTTGAAAAAATTAAAGTAATTTCTTGAATTACACAGGGAGAGCAACTTCTGTAATATAATATAGGTTTTCCCAGGCAATTTCTGCAAAAACACATTCATTTTCAATAGAGAGACATTCAGATTGGGGCAGATTTTTCAGTTTTTGTTCATACTGGGATTTCTTCTTCTCTGTTGCATTCAATGTTGTTTTCATGCACACATGATTTTCGTTTTGCCATTCAGGTTCGTTTCATTTATAGGCATTCAAGACTACATTTTCACCACTGCTATTCAAGTGTAATTGATGCAATCAAAGTAAAAGTCTTCGAAGAGTACAGGATCTTATATTGGCATGAGGTATTCTGTTGTGTTTAGAGTCAATCTATTTTAAACTCTGACTGAGTGTTCAATATGGATTATTCGAGTAGGGATTTCTATCTTTCTTTCACTGAATGATATTCTTGTTCCATAATCATAGTCTTGATTTGAATAATTCCTCTGTATCATTATTCTGTTATTTGTGTTTATGCCTGTCTCTCCGAGACATATGAAATCAAGGCAGGATTTTTGTTCTGGCTTTTTTGGATTTTTGTTCTGGCTTTTTTTATTGTGATTGTGTGTACACTGTGTAGCATCCTTGCATGAAAGCTGTATATTAGGCACCTAGTGATCTGAAACCATACACCCAAACCCAGACATTACCTCATCCACATTGGAATGCATGAACCCCAACTTACTAAATGAATAATGAATAAGGCCCCAACTTGGATCAGATTGCACCCTAGAACAATGTAGCCCTTTGATAAGTATAAACCTCATGCGATGTACTGAGATGTATTGAAAGACAATAAACCAAGCAAGCATCGAAGCAACAACTATTATCCGTGTGCTAGTGACAAGCTCACTACATTACATTGGCGACGAGGATGGGATAACAAAATTGGGAGGATATATCAACATATCAAGATGGCACAATTTACCATACCTGCACCACCACCTCTAGACATGGCAGATCGCAACCTTGCCCTGAGTTGGAAGAAATTTGCACAAAACTTCAACAATTTTGCCATTGCTACCAAGATCCAAAACAAGGATGACACCTTACGTGTTGCCACCCTTCTATCCGTCATCGGCCAAAGCGCAGTTGACACCTATAACACCTTCACCTGGGATGATGAAAGCGACAGCCGAAACTTCGACAAAGTCTTTGACAAGTTCGCCACGCTCTGCAAAGGCAAGAAAAACACCACCTATGAACGCTACCTCTTCAACAGCCGTAGCCAACAGGATGGTGAAACCATCGACATATTCGTGACAGTCCTGAAAAACTTGGCCGAAACATGCGACTTTGGGGAACTAAAGGATTCTCTCATTCGTGACCGAATCATTCTCGGCATCGCAGATCACGCCATCCAAAAACGCCTACTGCGAGATCCTGATCTGACGCTTGATAAAGCAGTGCTGATCATCCGAGCATCGGCGGCAGCTTCAACGCAACAGAGTCACATGACAGGTAAAGATCAGCAGCCCATTTACGCTGTCAACCAGTCACGCCAACGCTCAACAAAGCGACCTGCATCAGCAATAGCACCCAAGTCAACTACCTGCTATAACTGTGGGGGGACATACCCGCATGCCGGCGAGTGCCCTGCATATGGCGAGACATGCTCGTTCTGCCACAAACGAAACCACTTTGCAAAATTCTGCAGGAGTAGGAAGGCGGAACAGCAGACGGGCGCCACACATGTCCATCAGGCCAACGCCATCGTCAGCAACGAACCACCAAGCTCTCCAGATAGCGACTCCGAAGATGACTACGTGTTCTAATCGAACAATACAGTACATTCCCGTTATAGCGCTCTCAAAGGGACCGAGCTGAACCGAGCGTTATAACCGCACAGCGCTGTAACCGACGTACATGTACATGTACAAATACATGTGCACATGTACATGTACTGTATAAGATACATGTACAGTATGTACATGTACACACATACACGTACATGCATGTACATGTAAATGTACATGTATGATGAATGTACGGGTCGGACTATACATCATGTAACATGTATTAAAAGCCTGTGATTCTTTTGAATTCTGTTGCCATATACACAAAATAATGAAACATTTCTGTTTATAAAGTCGAATAAAACAGTTGAGAAAATCATGGAATCTACGGAGTTATTTTTAAATTTGAAAATATGAAAGTTTACAAAACATGTATAACCTATAACTGAACAGAAGGATTTTAGTTGAACGTTGGAACAATTTTGAGGGCCGAATGTGTCGCTTAACCAACGCAAAAAAATCTACGAAAAAAAAATCTACGAAGTCTTGAACGACCCTGGAGCAGACCGACTACGGACTAGGGTTGATTTTTTCCTGAGCTGCTTTATACTCGGGCAGCTAGCATTTCATACCGGTATTTTCATCTTCCAACTTCACCAAAAACATCTCAAATTAACTGTTACAACATTAACATGGAAAACTTTATACATTTAAAATGATTTTACAAACGAATCTGGAAAACGTTATCCCTACTTCTCTCTTGCAGCGACGAATCAGAAAACCGTACAACCTAAGCTTCATGCACACACAACACAATCCCACTGTATGCAAAACGCACACACGTGCTCGTGGCTCGACTGCGCTGGGCGGAAGTTGCGCTATGAGCATGTGGCCTCCAATCCAGGCGCTCATTCATGCAGCAGGAATACAGTGTGGCTGAGAAGTGTAAAGTCGGCCTTACAATATGAGTGTACAAATGTACAACACAGTGTGCAGAAGGCTAGTCACTGACCACGTAGTATAGTGCATTGTAAAAAGGGTTTTCGTTTTTTTGCTGAAGTCAAACTGCGACACGTATACATTGAACCAGACGGACATGTTTCGTTTTTTTCACATCCCGCCCAAAACATGAGATTAATAATCATAAACAATTTGTTGAAAAAAAAATCATGGGTTTCGGACAAACTGTTCTAAACTTTCTTGGATCTATTTCAAACTTAACTGGAGACATAAAAAAACCATGGGTGGACACAATCATGGAAAGAACTTTCAAGATTAGAGTTTGAAAATAATGCACAAACAACTGAACACTGAGTTGTAGATTGGTCACTGTTTCGGAGGGTGACACAAAAAGTCCGTCACCGTCTGTACCCGGACCCGTTGGATATGCCCTGAACACTACATGCATATCGGCACGTACACGTACATGTACAGTATGTACATGTACCGTACGTACTGTGTGTGACGCATGATGGACTGCATTGTACACGTACATCTAGTGTGTGCGACCACGTGGCGTTAGTGGGCAGACCGCGCCGCTCCTTGCGGTTTTCATCAAATCTGCGAAGAATCTGACACTCCAAGGTGAATAGCGTTATAACAGGAATCATTTTACATGTTTTATATTGTTCCTGGGTCTTAAAATAGTGAGCGCTATATCCCGAAAAGCGTTGTAAACGGGAGCGCTGTAACCGCAGGAATATGTACACAATGAATGGGAACGCAGTCGGGGAAATGAAAAATGAGCGTTATATCGGCAGGAGCGTTATATCAGGGCGCGCTGTAACGGGAATCTACTGTATCAGCCAACCACCAAGCGTGTTATCAACGACACCAAAGAACAAACAAGCGTGTTAAGCAACGACACTGAAGAACAAACGCGCATGTTAACAATGACACCAAAGAACAAACGAGCGTGTTAATCACAACACCAAGAAATGAACGAGCGTCCGAAGTCTAACCAACTACAAACGAATGAGCGTCAACTCTGACCACCAAACAAACGAACTTCACTCTTAACGACAAGCGTCAACTCTGAAGCGTCAACTCTGACCACCAACAAGCGTCAACTCCGACCAGCATGACCAGCCATGGACTAACAAACGTCGACTTCTACCAATAATCGTCAACTCTGATAATCATGGAAAAGTGAGTGCACAACCTAAGAACACCAATAACTCTTTGGACATGTTGGAAACGACTGAACTTCAACTGGAACACTGATCATCGGAAACAACTGAACTGAACTGTATACAAAGAATGGATCTCTTTAAGTCTATCCTGTACATGAACATACTTTCTTTTAAACTATAAACCAGTCTAACTTGATCTACTGCCTCATCATGTTCATGAACTTTAAACATCGAACAATGAACATTTCTCTACCAATTAACTGTATAAATTAGATTTAGATTTACACTGATCAACTGTATTCAAAAATTAGATCTAGATTTAAATCACCATTTTATTATTCATTGCTTAAATCTCACTCGCTGTATATTAGCCAGTTCCATTCTAAGGTGAGGAGGGATGTAGCATCCTTGCATGAAAGCTGTATATTAGGCACCTAGTGATCTGAAACCATACACCCAAACCCAGACATTACCTCATTCACATTGGAATGCATGAACCCCAACTTACTAAATGAATAATGAATAAGGCCCCAACTTGGATCAGATTGCACCCTAGAACAATGTAGCCCTTTGATAAGTATAAACCTCATGCGATGTACTGAGATGTATTGAAAGACAATAAACCAAGCAAGCATCGAAGCAACAACTATTATCCGTGTGCTAGTGACAAGCTCACTACATTACACACTGTACAGGTACTGTTAATTATTTCAGTGTGTAATTATATGGACAACTTCAAATTAAAAGTTGACGAAGATTTGAAGAAACAAATGTAGGGTCAATGTCATAGCATTTTACATGAATAAGCAAATACAAATCAAGTAACACATACCACAGAAACAGATTTAAATGCAGACATGTGAAAATGTTTGCCAAAATGTCTGCTTTCATCAATTTCTTTCTAGGCCCTTTGACGAATTTGAATGAACGGAACATGTATCGAAAGACTGTTCAAATAATGAAACTGAATGACTCCTTTTGATGTTTAAAAGTTCAAGGCAGCATTCGATTTAAAAACAAATTTGAAATGGCTTTCGTGTTAATCTGAATGATTTGTTTTTAGGAAATTGGGAAAACCTATACGTGCACATTTGTTTATGCACAGGTTTGTCTATGGTGTAAATACAGGATTTTCTACTGTTCTTTATTATCGATCTTTTACTTCTCCCACTGGTTTTGTACACGTCTTTGATTGGACTCCTGTCCTCAATTACTCGATGATACTCCTCGTGTATGTTCTCGATTTACACTATAAACATGTGCATGTTTGTGTGTATACTCCAGATAATATTAACGTACCTAGTTGCCTGCAAGCAGTCGATGCATCCTCATGTGTCCATCCGTCGTAACACACTGTCCTCCAAGCCCCAGCATGCTGTATCATCAATTTGCCTTCAAAGGTTTGATCACTTCCAACTAATTGAAGGTCATTCTCTACATGTATAAATACAAAAAAAGGTCATTGTGATGTTGAAAGGGCACATTGAGCACTACAACAGATCAGCAGTGTTGAAAAGGTGTTTTTTTCCACCAGTCGCCCAGCCTCCGTAAAATCAAAAAGCGGGAAAAGGGGGGGGGGAGGGTTAAGAAGGACTCCATGCATGAACATCAGTTTCCTATGAAGAAGCAGTTCAAACCGGATGATCATGGGTACTATTGGACAATAGGTGACACTCTTCATGCATGGTGGCACAACGATCACAGGATGCTTAAAGCTACAGGACTCATTTGCAGCCAGCCAAAACGTAACTGACGAAATTATTGTTGAAAAGCAAACTCGGTCCAAAGATAGTAATGGGACTAAACACCCTGTGAAATTATTCGTTCTGGCAAGTTTTCATTTTGAAGAAAAAAAATGAAAGAAGGCAATTCCAATGATGCGTCTTAAGTCGCATAATAGTTTGTTTTTAATTCAGCGAGGTACGCGCAGCGATCCATTGGATACCCATTTTCATTATTGTCCCATTGGATGCCTACTATCATCCACCACATTGCCTTCGGCTCGGGTAATTATCAGCACCCAGACTACAAGCGGTCTTAAACAGAGTGATTAAAACCTCCAAAAGCACACATTAATTCCCTTAATATTTATCCAGAAAGTAATCATTAACAAATATTCATTTATACCTTAGACAGTTTACCCATTCGAGAGCCTGTCACGTGGCCGGTCTTAAATGCATGATAAAGACATGGCTGGCTGGTCTTAAACACTTTTTTCAGTGTCACATGAAATCTGGACTCCTGTGGAATCCAGTGCCTTTTACCATTTTATGGAATATTGGTTGAACCATTGAGGATAGTTGTGTTCTTATTCCTCCATGGTTGAACGTTCACAATCCTCACGTACCAGCAGTATTTCACAGTCCATTCACAACACACTCACCACAGCTGCATCTGCATGGCATCCCGCAGTACGCGTGGCGCGCGCGCACGCCATTCTCCATCATGTCTAAACTGAGTTGTTAACGTCTTACTCGTGAGCTGGACACTCCATTATGCATTGATCTCCATTAGTGAGATCAATGCCATTATAATAGCTAGAGGAGTCCCTCGTTGGAAAAGTTTAATTTTTGACTTGCTTTGAATTTTTTTTTTACCGAAACAGTATTTATCAATTCGCCTAGGATAATTATCAGCATTCCAGACTCCATCCATAGTGTTTAACACCTCCCAAGCACACATGTATTCCCTTATTCTAAAATGTCCACATCATGGTAAGTATTGTCTTTATTATTTTGAACGTTCCGGTGCTTTCACTTTCAACCGTTCTATTATCCATCTCCTTGAAATGTGAAATCTGTGATGCTTTTTTTCTGCCTTGTAGAACAATTTGAGAATATAATTTAAGAACTTTACTATTCCATTTTTTAAATTTTTTTGACCCACTGTAACATTGGTAATCCTTACTTTTAGGACCCCGTTCCTATACAGGAAGGGAAAGACTCACCAAAACAGCTGACTAAATGACACTCAAAGTGACATTCTGATATTTCTTGACACATTTGAACAGTTGGCAATGACACCTTCTTGAATATCAGCAGGTTTAAGTTTGTGGAAAGAGGGCAGGGCTTTGATTTTAGAGGGAAATTGAGGGGTAAAAGACGACGATTACAGCCAGAAAACAGACTCAAAACCCAAGATGGCAAACGTGAGAGCTCGATGTAATGAAAGCTCGATGCTGATTGGCTGATAAAAAATAAACATCTTAATTATTTTTTTTAGCAGCCAATCAGCATCGGGCTTTCATTATGTAGGGCTTTCACGCGTGTGAGAACTACAACATGCACGTCTGACTGTGAAAAAAGGTAGAAAAGTTACATTTTTTTTAAAAGTGCTTTCAAAATTACAACTAACATGAGTTTATATGAAGAAAAAAGACTGCTTTAGCCTGCAAAAGTCACTTTGGTACTGGACAGTCATCTGCAAAAGTTAGTTTTGAACAGAACTCGTAAAAAATAGAGGTGTCCTTTGTAAGGATTACCGTAACATTAGTCAGTAGCCTAGCTGAATTGGGGTGGGGATGGGGGTGGGGTAGCCCCAAAATGTGGCCTATTTACTGGACTGCCTCCGTAAACATAGGCCACACACCGACCATGTACAAAAACGTGTCGACGGAGCCAAATTTTGATTTTCACATTTAGGCTTACTTTGTAGGTTTTTTTTGCTTTAGAAGCATTCTCACCCTCTATATAGGCTAATCAGAAAGTGCTGCCTTTTTCAGATGTCTAATTTTTGTGAAATTTCATGTTGAAATTTTGATACGAAAACGTGTAAAAATGAATCTGGAAATTTCACGAAAAATGGACATCTGAAAAAGGCAGCACTTTCTGATTAGCCTATATAGAGGGTGAGAATGCTTCTAAAGCAAAAAAAACCTACAAAGTAAGCCCAAATGTGAAAATCAAAATTTGGCTCCGTCGACACGTTTTTGTACATGGTCGGTGTGTGGCCTATGTTTACGGAGGCAGTCCAGTAAATAGGCCACATTTATGGGGCTAGGGGTGGGGGTGATGTAGTCCGAGTAACTTACTCGGACTAGGGGTGATGCAACCCTACAGCCTCAAACAAGATTTATTACTGGTAAACTTGCATTGTTGCAACTTGTCCCATTGGATGCCCATTATCATCCACTAAGACCTGCTTGAGTATACCCTGCTGTGCCCCTCAGTGGCGACGATGTTGCCATCCGGCCACGTCTGGGTTGAAGAACACAGTTGCTGTCCTCATCCTTCCAGTGTGGTGACGTCTCCTAATTAGGTTGGGTCGCAATGCGCACCAACTTTTTTTTTTATTGATTCTTGTCTACCCCGGGTAAAATCAGATCTGATCAAGCCTGTCTACTCAACCAAGAGTCCAAGAACAATAAGTGGTGTCGATGAATAGATTTCGCTTTTATGAACTTTGAACTTCAATGAACTTTCTCCTTCTTGAAAATACACCATTCAATGCAAATCTCCAAGCAACCCATCGCGCCAATGAGAGCTGAAACGGGCTATAAAACTGGGCAACAGAGGGCGCTATTTAGGAAAATTTGACAGACAAGTACAAGTCCGCATCTAAGGCCAATAAAAAAAAATATTCGGTCTCTGGTCAGACCAAAGTTCCGGAATTGACGCGGCCACGCGGCTTTTTTTTTTTTTTTGCTTTTTTTCTTTTTTCTTCAAGCTTGGATTGTATAGACAAGGTGAGGTACTATTTTGCTTTTTTGGTGTCCTCATGCACATTGGTGTCCTCCATAATTTGCCTTGGTGCTTTCGATCATTTGCCTTGGTGCAATTTCCCATTCCTTGGTGCTCTTTGGTAAAAAAAATTGAGGAGGTGCAGAAATAGAGGGCGCTGTTGGAGCTACCGCGGAATATTTTGGAGAAAAAAAAAGATCAACGCGCATGCTTAAAATCGACGCGCGCGCTGACCAGAGACCGACTTATTTTTTTTTGGCCTAAAGCTGCGCTATATTCGGTCTTCGCATCAAAGTCGGCATCTATAGTCCCCGTATTGTTTCTCTGCAGCACCGTCGTGTAACGTACTCTAACATGAATATTGATCACGCTGTGTGGATGGATGACTGTTGGTACCATCTTCCAACATAGGGGCGCTCTTCAAAACCGAGCATTGTATCGTAACTACATGTACGCATTATTTGCCCATTTTTTAGGGCGCATTGTGTGCGTTTTGGGGCTTGGTTTTCATATTTCCTCGTATACCATTTTGTGAAATGGTTACTTACAATTAATAGCCGGATACTTTTTAGGGCCATTTTTTTTTAATCTCGAGGGGACACTTTTATGCTCGAGGGGCACATTTATGTCCGCAAAAGGGGCACTTGGGAAAATCTGGGGGGCAACTGCCCCCTAGCCCCCCCCCCCGGTTCCGCCGCCCCTGCCACCGTGCACAAGGCATAGCTGTGGCACCTAGACGAAAGCCGTTCGATAGCAATGGTGTGACGTCATTGTTATTTTCTTGTAAACATCGAACTAGAATGATCATGATCATTGACGATGTGTGCTGCAAATAAAACACACCGCAGACGGTTCATGATCCAGAAAACTATTGTGATCGCTATCGCCGACGCGTGGTTGCCACGGGTTGCCAAATTGAAGGTCTAACACTGAAAAAAGGAAGAACACTGACTAATGAATACAAAAATATTATTTGATTATTGAAAATACAATTATCAACAAACGCAACAAAAGACTTCCCTAAACATGACTTTTTCTTTGGTAATGAGGGTGTAAGGGCGACTTTTGGGGAAAAATATGTTGCCAACCCGCAACCACGGCTTCATTTTATGCGCTTATTGCGGCAGCCCATACAAAATGGCGTCCAATGTTAACAAACAACCCAAGGGCTAGCTAGCGGTATCTGTTTAGAAACAGATATGTATCGCTATTCAGGGATTATGTTAACCCTGTAATGGGTTAACTCGAAAGGAAATAGCGTGATTTATAAGGAGGGAGTGTGACTTCTGGCCGATGAACTCAATTGCAGGTACCATAACTTTGAATAACATTTTTGCATTGTCATCAAGACTCGACGATCCAATGCCAATGCTTAACTAAAATTAATTTAGCCTGTACCGTGCAAATTATACAATGTACATTTTGTATACTATAGGTTTTCTCGGTCAATTTCGGCAAATGAGCAGCCAATTTAATTTTCGTGCGTTCGAATTAAAGCTATTTTGCCTCTCCAGTTGTTGCTGCGTTTCAAATTCAGAATTCGGCCATTCAATTTCGTTTTGAGGCATTCAAATTCCTTTAGCACTGTGTTCAATTTAGCATATCGTCGTTCTTTTTCGTGACACACAATCATCATTCAGTTTAGCAAAGCTGGTTCGACTGGAGATTTTACTGATTTAATTTTTTTCAATTTCGTAAAGAGGCAATCAATTTCGCTTAAAGAGAATTCAAATAAGTACGACTAAAGAAATACGAATAAACAGATAAACTGTACTAAGCAACTGTTTCGTATCTTCACTTTAATTCAGGCAAACCTTGTTTTCTTTATTTATGCTTCCAGTAGACTTTACATGGGGCCAATGAGTTTTTTTTTCTTCTTTGTTTTCTTCTTCATTCTTTTTTTTTGGGGGGGGGATCTTTATTGGTTAACTGACCAAGACCTAATTTTGTATTGTGTTTGAATGGGGTGTTTCTTTATGTTTTTCCTGGTTTTTTATTGTTTATGTTGTTTCTTCCTCAACCATCAATCTGTTGGCGTGCCAGACATCTTGGCATAATGTTTGGGTATAGTTGTACCACTGCATGCACTTCACTTGGGTGATGACATCAACGCTCTGGATGGCTGCTTGTTGAAGGAGATCGCACCTCCACTGCTGCATGTTCATTCCTGCTTGCTGGGCAGCCTGTCTGTCTCCGACACGTTGTTGCCACTCAGGTAACCCAAGAATGCGTTTAACGGCAGCCTTGAATGCAGAGCGTGCCATCTCCGTGCTGTTCAGGAATGGGGAGTATAGGGAGGGAGGCGCTTCAGCTGGATCATTGGGTTGGCACCTTCAGGGAGTTGGGCTCGCACGTGAGGCCTCGCATTGTCGTATATGAGGTAAATGGGTTCGTCGTCTGGGAAAACTGCATCACACTCTTGAATTGTGTCCTCAAGAAACTCCTCGAATCTCTCTCGCGTCACAGTTTCGAATGCGATTCGGTGGTGCACCAAGCCTACTTCACTAGAAACAGCGAAAGTGACATTGCAATTTCTCCCTCGTTGTCTGTCGACGACTCGTCTTGCAGCGATCCCTCGTGGAGCTCTACCCTGGGAGCGTCGAGTCCAGACGTTATAACCTGTCTCGTCAATGAAGACTAGATGCGCCAGAACACCATGCTGCAGGAACCACTCACCATACTGGACGCGTTGATCAAGAACTTCAGGGGAATTTCTTGCATCAGGGACGTCCTCCACTAGTTTCAGTGTAATCATCATCCCATCCAAGGCCCTGGCTATGGTGGCCGTAGAAACCTGGGGCTTCTCTGGCAGATGCTCACTCAAACTAGCCTTCATTTGTTGAAGTGTCAAGACGGAATTAGCGTCAAGGATGCCTTGCAGATGGTTTCGCATGTGCATCCATCTTGCTGTGGGTTGCTCCTCCTCTTGCCAGCGTCTCTCGCCTTCCAGTCCTCAAATATGTTGCAACAATTGATCTGGCTGTGGACTTGTTGATGTTCAAATTGACCGCAAGCTGAAGGTAGTCTTGCTCGTTTCCCTCGAAGGCCTCAATCAACCTTTCTCGATCTACCTGGGCGACTCTAGCGAAGCGACCACGAGCTGCCATTTCTAGAAATATGCGTGTAAAACTGTAGCGAAAGCTCGTCTTCGAAGTACATCGGCAAAGTGACTCAAGTGCCAAAAAGTGAACCGTATTTATGCCTTCAACATTCTTAAGGAAACAAAAATTTAACAAAGCGTTTTTTAGATTGCACAAATTCCAGAAATGACTGCCCAAAAATGAATTTGAATGACTAAACACACGCCTCAAAAAGCTCCTGCGAATTTGAATGCTGCTTTGTTGAATTGTTAAAATGTATGATTATTTTGTTAAATCGAATGACGCAACAGTACATTTGACTGGTCATAAAGCGAAATCGAATGACCCTTTTCAGTAGCATTTGATTTCGCGCGAAATAGAATAGCGTAGTGGTTAAATTGGCTGCTCATTTGCCGAAATTGACCGAGAAAACCTATATTTACGTGAGCGTAATCCTACGAAGCGCAAGCCCAGATGGCTGCTCATGCATGTCTGGTCAGTTGACGCACGCGCCGTATACAGCAAAACTCTTGTTGGCAGTAGTGCAAAACAGTCTCATAAGACGCATCGATCCCATGTTTTGGAATATAATTTTTTTTTCATTGAAGAAACGAGTCATAGTTTGGTGTTTGTTTGGACACCATCAAAATGGTTGGTTCATGGAGGACCAATTTGCCGAACGATAAACATTCAACGTCCGATATTGAAGACCTTCGTCAAGCAAGCTTTTGTAGAAAAGTTCCTAAAATGTCTTCTGAGACGCTCGAGCATACGGGATTTAGGGGCCCGACTTTCGTTGCCCAGTGCCAACGTCCACGCAGATCATAACTGCTTGATTGTATGCAGATGATTTAGCCGCCGATCTGTCCATATCTGAAACCTGGCGTAAACTTCCTTCCCTGCGCTTCTGTCCCGAGTACTAGAGACTGAAGACCGAATGGTGCTCCGAGTATATTTTTGTCGATTCTTGATCTTCCTGAGTCCATCACTCCACGTTGACATGCTCCTGGGCTGAAAGCCATGTGTCACATTAGCAACTACATGTATACAAATCCTCTTGCATTTGGGGAAACCATTATGAAAACAGTGGCGTATCCAACACCAGTGGCGTATCCAGCTTTTGATGTCAGTTGCGTGGGTTAAATTTGGTTCATGGTATCAAACGTTCATTTTTCTGCTACTGGAAATTCGGAAATTTGGTTTAGTCATAAACGCAAATTCCGATTTTATGCACGTAGAAAGTCGGAAATTTGGTTTGGTCGTAAAGGCTCTTTTGCTATTAGAAATAAAAGAAATCCAACTTTTGGACAATAGAAAAATGAAAATTCAGAAAGAGGACTCCATTTCAACCATAATTCTATTTATGTTTTAGCAGATTTTTTTTAGAAAATGGGCCGTCCGTTTTCGGTCCTCCATGCATAACATCCGTAGTTATCCGTCATCTTCCTTGGGTGTTCCTGGAGGGGCTATGGAACTTTTAAACTGTTAAAAACTTCCGGAGGCGAGGGTAATTATCAGCACCCAGACTCTAAGTGGTCCTAAACAGAGTGATACATACCGACTGAGCACATATTTATTCCCATTCATAAATACCTTTTTGGTAAAAAATATCAAATAATTCGTTAAAAAAATACCGATTTGTTCAACAAGTTCATTTCATGCTTTTTGAAACATCCCTCTAGCAAAATAATGGAGTGTTCAGCTGGCGATGTAAACAGCCCTTTTATGGATATTGACGCGCGCGTGGCATGTTCTGAGCGATGTCGCGCAGAACGCACCTGGCGCGTTGCGTTTTGAATTTAGAACTATAAAATTCTGACTCGCTGGTAGTGTTGCGCATGCCTACGTGAGGATTGTGAACGTTCAACCAATGAAATGGTAAGAGGCACTGGATTTTTAGAGGTCTACATTTTATTTCGACACTGGAAAAGTCTTTAAGACCAGCTAGCCATGTCTTTATCATCCGTTTAAGACCGGCCACGTGACGGGCTCTCGACCAATAGGAATGGCTAAACTGTCTGAGGTATTTATGAATGTTTTTTTTTTTAAATTTGTTTTTAATAGTTTCTTGAATCTTAACCTTTTGTAGTTTGTCCTTTTGATCTTATTTGTCGTGTCTAGTAATTTTTATGACATTGAATATTAAACCTTTTATATATTTACATATTTTAAATGTCTTGTATTTTGCCTGTGAAATGATAGATAATAAATTATAAATATCATATTACAAAGCTAGAACATGATTTTGTGTGCTTTCAAATTTTCGAATAGGGGGCCTAATACATGGGCGCAAATCATCATATTCGAAAATAGAATCGCTTTTAATACCGTCACAATGACATCACAGTTATGTGCAATCCAGTTTCTTAATTGATGTAAAAGTAAATAAATAAATAAACACCTCCAGTTCACATAGGGGCTGTGGCGATGGGTGAAGTGGTGATGGGGCGAACTTAGGTCCGGGGCGAACTTTGGTCCAGGGCGAAGTGACATGAGGCGGATTGTACATGCGGGCGAAGCCATGCACCAACACCCCTGTCTGAAAATGTGCTTTCTTCAACTTTCTTTATTTAACATGAAATAATTATAGGAAAGTCTGAGAATCTAATGACATGGACACTAAACATCTAGGACTCTGCCCTTTTTACGGTTAATCGTTCATAGGCTTAACTCCATAGGATATGAATCACATAAAAAAGAGCACACACACACCCACCCACACATCTAACCAGTGGCACAACATGGGACCATGATGGAACCAAGGGTACAGTCGTTTTCCTAGTTCCGGATAGCAAACATCATTCAGGCTGCCTTCGACTCAACTACTCCACGAATTCAAGTGACACTGGTTTAAAAGTTTACCTTGAGTGATGGAGAGACTACAAAATAATTTTCCAAATTTAAGCTCTCTTTATTGTGACTTTACGACGTCAAAAGTACCGATGCCGCTTTTCCTAGTTCCGGATCGGTTCAATCAGTTCCGAATCGATCAAAAACTGATTCGTGCGACAAAAAAAATCACGCGAGAAAATCAATTTTTCAGCCAGAACCACCCCAAATCAAGCACATTTTCTGATAAAGTATTATTTAATTTTCCAAAAAAGTTCATTCAAAAGAATTCCAGCAAATTTTCAAAAGAGAATAAACGTAAATAATTTTGAAACTTTTGTCTGCAGCGCAACGGCACGAACTCACGCACGGACCGAAAACCTTGCACACGGCACAGAACACGTCACACAAAATTGATTAAAACCTTACCGGGATTCAGAAGGGAATATGGAATCTTCACATTTTTTATGTTTTATATTGTCCTGGCCACGTGGTAAACTCACCCGGGGCCATCTATCACCAGATCCTAGTATGGACCATAGTACGTCCTTTAGAGGGGGTGTCAGTCTTGTGATCCTACTGGAGGGGTTGGAATTGGCGGGAAAACCCTGTGTGCTTGTGCACATTTACATAGGCTTGTGTACAAATGCACTATAAACATTGGGATTAGTTCGATCACCCCTGTGACCAAAATGGAATGTCTAATGGGTTATGTCTGTGGTTTTAACGGCTGTTTGGGGCCTGAGAGATACTCCAGACATGCCAGGGGGGCTGGTGGGCTGGCTGTGAGGGTGGCTCAAATTACTTGTGGTGAAGTTGACATTCCATACAATCACTGCATAGTAAATATTAAAGGGGCTCGCTCCAGCGCGTGTAGTTGGGTCGTAAGTGCACGCACGATCCGGAACTAGGCAAAAGCATACGGTCATTCGTTGGCGAATTTTCAAATATTAGAGATGCTACAAATTATTTTGATTGAACACACATTCGATGGAAGAGTTTATACGACTGTAGTGAATGAAAAAAATATTCGAAACCACATGGTACGAGAGAAATACCGAGGAGAAAATTTATCGTCGATTCGCAGCTCCCATGATTTTCTACAAACGGTCCAAACATGTCAAAGTGCGAGTCGGAAATCTGGCCAAATTTCCTTTTCTAAAAGTTTTATTGAAAAGATCTGTGTGTATCAGGAAGCTTACATTTTCCTTTTCAAAATGCACGTAATAAACGTAAATAATTTTGAAACTTTTGTCTGCAGCGCAACGGCACGAACTCACGCACGGACCGAAAACCTTGCACACGGCACAGAACACGTCACACAAAATTGATTAATGCGCGTGTAGTTGGGTCGTAAGTGCACGCACGATCCGGAACTAGGCAAAAGCATACGGTCATTCGTTGGCGAATTTTCAAATATTAGAGATGCTACAAATTATTTTGATTGAACACACATTCGATGGAAGAGTTTATACGACTGTAGTGAATGAAAAAAATATTCGAAACCACATGGTACGAGAGAAATACCGAGGAGAAAATTTATCGTCGATTCGCAGCTCCCATGATTTTCTACAAACGGTCCAAACATGTCAAAGTGCGAGTCGGAAATCTGGCCAAATTTCCTTTTCTAAAAGTTTTATTGAAAAGATCTGTGTGTATCAGGAAGCTTACATTTTCCTTTTCAAAATGCACTTCGTCAGAATTTTTTTTATTGGAGACTAGTCCAAAAGAGGTAGGTTTTTATTTGAAGCGATCCGGAACTAGGAAAAATCCGGAACTAGGAAAACGACTGTACTTGAAGCGGTACCGGTCACAAGGGGCTACTTTATGCCGAAAGAACACCAATATAACACATAATTAACACATAATTGCGTCAACCTACTCACCCGCTGCCAGAGCTGCAGAATTACTGCCGATTTCAAGCAGTAAAGCACAAATTAACCACCAGTTGTGAATTCGAACATCGGCCATTTTTTTGTGTGTATTGGCTTCCCTGATCCACGCAGTTGATGTATTTCCACTCACAGTTCACAAGTTCCACAAACGTCATGGAGTCCACAGCCGATTTTTTTTTCAAGTAATCCCCGAGGTGGTACGAAAGTGATCAAAAGGCCAGTGACGACTTCTGATGAACCCGTCTAAAATTGTATGGCTAAGACAGCAGAGAAAATCACTCTGCACGGGAGAGAGGGAAAGGTTATGAATGAACTTTCCAAATAACTGTTCAGGGCGAGTCCTTAATTGTTATTACCTTACGTATGAATCACGCACTAAGCAATGGTTCTGCATTGTTGCTGTAAAAATTATTTGGCCTACACCCATGATCAGTGAACCGTGGGGGAAGTGCATGTATTTGGGTTAGCCAAAAACATGGCAGTCAGTCAGTGATAACAGTTGAGTGAACTCGCCGTGTACATTGTACATGTGGATAATATTGACAGTACGACAGTAAGGCTAGCCCTTGTTGCAAGTCAACCCACAGTTGCTCCACACAATTATTGTTGTTCCCCACGCACAAAGTATTGTCCATTGTCCTCCCTATTATTGTGATGTAAAATAGGAGAGAGGGGTGTGTGGTTCGAAGAAATGAAGCACCTGCGCGGTGGTATAGCTGGCCGTAGCCATTACGCTGTCAACTTTGACCACCCAAAAATAATCGAGTCTGGAAGCCAAACGGGCCTACATCATCGTAGTCGTCATGGCATCATCCTCTCGCTGACCACGAATATTCAATCGTTGGTATGAGTTCCACTTACGAGAACGCAAACGTAATTAACGTTGCCGACGATTTCCTATTGGCTGTGCACCAACGAGCGGGAACGTTTGCAGCATCTGCTTGAGTAGAACCACGGAGGAGTACGCACCCCTATCTGTTTGTTAGAGCAGCAAATAATCAGCATTCTTTTTTCGAGGTTTTCCCTGTTTTTCTGCTACCCAAAAAGCAGATTTTACACATCAAGACGACAAAAAAAGTTGAAATCAGTTTCCGAATTTTGGAAACACCAATTTTCTTCTTTTGATTGATTGGTTTGTTTATTGTTATATCCTACATTAAAATATCATATGTTATAATGTGATGTATGTCTGTCTGTCCGTGTGATGTCTGTCTACAGTGTCTGTGTGTCACTTTTTTTTATACAAGGCCTAAAGACTCTGATTATGCGGTCATCCAGTATAATATATGCACCGATTTCACCGTCCTCTGAAGTCACAGTTGGCAGGAGAAGAATAAAAAAAATGTTTTGTTTTGCCTTTTGGGCTAATTTGAAAGTTTGATACTTTGAATAGTTAAATATGGGTGTCCCGGTTATTTTAAACACTTATATCACACGAATTCCCTATTTCGATACTTTAATTTCGTCCCCGAACATCGCTAAGGCTCAATTCTCAATTTGTATTTCAAAAAGCCAGCACTACATTTCCTTTTAAGGTTCAGTGTTGTTCACATGTTTAACATACCGATTTGTCCTAAATTTCTGGTGACTTAAAACGTTACGATTAGAAAACGTGCTCAACCTTTGGACGGATATTTAAAGAAATGTGCTCATTTATAAAATTATAATTTCAAGATATATTTTCCTTACACATGTATGTATAAATAACAGTAAAGTTAGCTGCAAGTTTTGAATCTCCATTTTTGTGTGTTTCACAATTAACTTTATAATCAGGAATATACATTTTACAATACGCTCTTTACTTATGATCTGGAAATTAAGCATCAAGATCAAACACCTTCGTAATACTTTTTTTGATAGACCTAACGTCTGTGCTATTATTGTTCAATATTCAATCATGCGCACAATCTTCAAAGTTTAGTGGCTTTAAATAAGGGAATAAATGTGTGCTTCGGAGGTTTTTATCACTCTGTTTAAGACCACTTAGAGTCTTGGTGCTGATAATTACCCGAGCCGGAGGCGAGGGTAATTATCAGCACCCAGACTCTAAGTGGTCTTAAACAGAGTGATAAATACCGACGGAGCACATATTTATTCCCATTCATAAATACCTTTCGGTAAGAAAAAAATCATATAATTCGTTCAAAACATCCCGATTTTGTTCAACAAATTTACTTTATGCTTTTTGAAACATCCCTCTTGTAAAATAATGGAGTGTTCAGCTGGCGAGTAAGATGTAAACAACCCTTTTATGGAGATTGACGCGCGCGTATCATGTTCTGCGCGATGTCGCGCAGAACGCACCTGGCGCGTTGCGTTTTGAATTTAGAACTTTAAAATTCTGACTCCCTGGTAGTGTTGCGCATGCCTACGTGAGGATTGTGAACGTTCAACCATTGATCTCCATGTCTGTGTATATGGAGATCAATGCGTTCAACCAATGAACCGATAAGAGGCACTGGATTATTAGGAGTCCACATTTTATTGTGACACTGGAAAAGTGTTTAAGACCAGCTAGCCATGTCTTTATCATCCGTTTAAGACCGGCCACGTGACGGGCTCTCGACCAATAGGAATGCGTAAACTGTCTTAGGTATTTATGAATAGGTTATCACCTTGAGTGACTGTATAATAGCAAAATTAATGTGCTTTTTACCTACCAGGAACGTGATGGCGCTCTTTCTCATGAGCAGCTTCTTCCTGTTTCACTTGGGTTTTTTTTCCAGAGGAGCCGCGTATCTTTCCCCTAATACGATCTTTGATTGTTCTCATCGTGGAAGGAAGGAGCATCAGACAAATTTGGAGGGGAAAAAAACCGAAAAACAATCCACCCCTATAACAAACAGAAACAAACAAAAAATAAACAAAAGATAAAACAACCCCAACAAACCACGTGCTTAAATCGTTTTTTAAATCGGTGATTTGTTTAAATCAATGCGATTTAAATTTAAAAAAAATCCTCATCTCCTGCCCAACACCTATATCTGACCATAATTAATTTCTCCGTATTTACTTCTGTGACGTCACGAATTTGGAAGGGATATGAAACTTTGTAGTCCGGTTCCCAGACCAAAAGAGCTATTTATATAAATTTAGACGTCTGCACGTCGGGGGAAATTGTCGGGTCGAGGAACCAGACTAAACATTTTCCCTATGAAGTATTCAATTCCAAAACTATTTGTGACTAGCCTCCAAAAATGTCTGTTATACATTGTACCTTAATATTAGTCAACCCTCCCTAAACTGCGGAGCTCTGGAAGTGCCATCCGACTTGTTGAGGTACTGACTTATTTTATCTCAGGATGACGACATATTACAGGCAAGATGACGACATCCTGAGATAATTTATTAGGATATGACGACATCCTGGAAACAGAATGACAACATCCTGAGATAATTTATTAGGGAATAACGACATCCTGAAAGAAGATGGCGCGTGCTCGTTCCTTACACTAACCCCTGGCTGTGATGATGACGTAAATGACGCTGAATGGCTATTCACAGCGTACTGCGCGGGCATTTCAAAGATTGCCCGCCGGGCGCGCCCATAATGCACTCGCGCTCGCGTGCTTAGCTTTGCACGTAACGTCACGTACGAAAAACAAATTATGATTCAAAAGTCTCGATGCCTGTACGATACGGATTATGTCAGCCGCGTTGTTCGCACCCCCCCCCTGTATCTGTGGTTGTAAGTGCACGAAAGGGGTACGTACATTTAATACAAATCTTTGCTAATTAACACAACGTTAACACAACGTCCAAACGTTGTGTTTGAAAGGATTGATTCTTCAAAATCACAACTCTTAACATTTTAAAGAAGAAAATTTCCGAAGATTGCCGAAGTCGTTTCGTCGACAATCGGATAGCGCCCGAGTAATTCCAAGTATATAATATAGGTTTAATTAACTGTTAATTGCTTATTAATTTAATTTTAAATGAGTTGGTAATTAATAATCATTGCTTTCATTCAGAAAACTTGAATTTCAACGACGATTTCGTGCATCAAATGCGGATCGTACTGCGTCATGTACAATTTTGAATTTGACGACCGTTACCGAGATTTTCCAAAACTCGGTCTTCATTCGGCTTCGCCTGCTAAGAGTGCTATTTGGGTGCCTAATTTTGGAGATTTCAGATCAACATTAGTCAATGTTATCTTACAGAAACATCAAACTGTATTATCATAACTGTATGATATTACGAAGCAAGTGATTTATTTTAAAATTTTGATCAGAACATTAAAGGGAAAATACAACATTTGCAAACATCAAAAAATAAAACTACCAAATCATGAAATACTTGCTGGACTGTTAGTGAATGACAGTGTAAAGCATCCTGTAAATCATGGCACCTGGTATACTGTCATTTTCAAGAAAAGGGGTTTTTTTGGATCAATTTCCAACGCTGGTCGGCCGACCAGCGTTGGAAAAAACTGGCTTTTTTTTCAAATACTGGCCCCAATTGACCATCGCACTTGTTTGCAATCGATTGCACACCTATGAACGGGTACAAGCCAGCTAGACTGGTTCCCTGACCTTACAATTCCCCAATGTATGTAAACTGCTCTGTTTCTTCTTATATGGAGTCAGGGAACCAGACTACAGAAAAATGATCGTTTTCTTTGTTTTTATAGCATTTTCGAACCCAAAACCTCAAAAAAGTCAGTGTAACTATATTTGCTATATATTTCCAACCCCCCAATTCCATCCATTTCTGAAAATTACAGCAAAAGCAAATGATGTATATTCCCTTTAAAAGCTACAAGCGATAAAGCGAAATCGGAAACGAAGCCGAGATTTGAAAAAGGGCCATCAATGTCGTCATGTTTATTTTTAGCCACGGAGGCTGCCTGACCTATAGCCTTGACCAAGGCTATCAGCTTGTTCCCATACGAGCTTGTTCCCGCTACCGCACACAGCGTGCGCCGCGACACACTAGTTGTATTATACCGTTAGCTATGGCGTGTCAAACGTTGCAATATTCAATATTTTGCAATATATATGTTGGATGTTCAATATGTGTTTGTTATCTTTTACATTGATGTGCGATGTTCAATATAAGTGTGCGATGTTTTTCATTATTTGCGCAATGTTTAATATATTTGTGCGATGTTTTACAATAATGTGCGATGTTCAATATATGTGTGCGATGTTTTACATTTATATGCGATTTTCAATTTATATGTGCGATGTTTTTGACGATATATATATGTGCGATGTTTTCAATATTATGTTCGATTTTTTTGCATTAAATGTGCGATGTTTTTCGATACAATTGTGTGTGTTGTTTTACAATATATTTGCGATATTCTCAAATATGTGAGCAATGTTTCATACATATGTTTGACATTTCGAGCTATTTGTATTCGATGTTTCATCGGTATGTTTGCTTTCGATCTTTTGCAATGTGCATTTCATATTTCCATTTTCATTCGATGTTTCTTTAAGAGTCAAAGTCTGGTTACTAGACCGCGAAAGTCTGACTATTTTGCCTAAAGTCAGTGTATGAGACGTAAGGGGATCGCGTAAAGTGATTAGAGCCAGACCTAAACGGTAAAAACCGGAATTGTGGGTAATTCTTTAAGCATACGCAATGCGTTCATCATTGTTTGGGCAGTACCCCCAGCTGTGCCTGTACTACCCATAGTGTTATGTGCATCATCTATGCATTGAGGAGTGCATGACACATGGTCTGAGCTCCGAGGCCGATGTGCACCTGTCCCGTTTAATGATCCAGTTACCTGATAATTTGTTAGCATAAGCTGGTGTAAAATTGGGCAAAATTAGATGTTTATGAAAAAAAATCAAATTGTAAGGGGTGAACATTGCATATTTTAGCGAAATTGGGCAAAATCAGATGTTTCCGAAAAATTTCAGATGTAAGGGATTAAGGCCCAAAAAAAAAAAAAGTCTCCGGTTTCTGGTACGCGCGCGCGTCGCCGTAGCCATGCGCGTCGGCAAAATGAAAAAGTTTTTTTTTCAATGAACGATGATGTCTCAAAACCACCAAACTCACTGGTTTGACTGGAATCCTGCTGCTGCAAAATTTTAACGTGTTTTTAGATGGGGTTATGATCGAGAATAAGCTTTATGTGGCCTCTCTGGTCTCCCATAATATTTGCACTAAGTTTAGTCGGGCACCATTTGCAGTCATCAGCCGACATTTGAAGCAAAAAAAAACAGGTAAAAAAAAAAAGCCGCGTCGCCGCACGACTTTTTGGGCAAGCTCCATACCAGAAACCGGAGACTTTTTTTTGGCCTAACCTTGCTTTTTTAGTGAAATTTTGCAAAGTTAGATGTTACGAAACATTTCAAATTGAAAGGGGTTAACCTCACATTTTTTTTTAAAGCGAAAATGGGAAAAAATCAAATGTTTCTGGAAAGTTGCAGATTGTAAGGGGTTAACCTTGCTTTTTGAATAAGATTGGGGAAAATTAGATGTTCATGAAAAAAATTCAAATTGTAAGGGGTTAACCTTGCAATTTTTTTAGGAAAATAGGACACAATCAGATGATTCTGGAAAATTGCAGATTGTTAGGGCTTAACCTTGTATTTCTAGCAAAATTGGGCAAAAAGAAATGTTTAAGAAAAATTTGAAATTGTAAGAGGTGTACCTTGTATATTTAGTAAAATTTGGCAAAATCAGATTTGTATGAAAAATCTAAAATGGTAAGGGGTTAACCTTGCTCTTTTAGCAAAATTTGGAGCATATTTTACTAAAACTGGGCAAAATCAGATGCTTCTAAAAAATCCAGATGTAAAGTTTCCGCAAAAACAGCTGTTGAAAAAGAGCCCAATGTTGAACTTTACTGAGTCTGAGGTCTATCGAGGGGACGATCCTTATTTCAACTCCCGGAGATTCGCTGACAGTCTCTATTTTTCTTTTTAAGAAAGTCGAAATAGCTGAAGAGGGAGGTGAGAATCTATATGTGCCCAGATACAAAGAGTAGAAATCTACGCGTCTGCCTTTTGAAATAATAAGTACATTGTAATACATGTATAAGTATTATTTATGCATCTTTCAAATAACGTGTCTTTAATTGTGAGCATTCCAAACGATGCAGTAATTCGCAATGGTATTGGAATGGTATATGATAGCACGATCAATGCGTCTCTATTAAATTTAAAAATATATAATTTAGGCCCCTATGTGTGAAATATTCTTTGATTGACTATGAGCATTTCATACGAATGAGTTAATTCGCAAAATGTAGCAACAACAAAAGAGAAAGGAAAAAAGAGAAAATTCCTTTACGCTAAAAACTGGGAAAATAATTTGTTTTAAAAAAGTCAAATGGGACACTTCATGTATTGATTTAACAGTTTGCAAAAGGAGTTAGCCTTACATTTTAGCAAAATTGGGAAAAATCAGATGTTTCTGGAAAATTTCAGATTGTAAGGGGTTAACCTTGCATTTGTAGTAAAAATTGGCAAAATAAGATGTGTATGAAAAATTTCAAATGGTAAGGGGTTCACCTTTCTTTTTTAGCAAAATTGGGCAAAATCAGATTTGTATGAAAAATCAAAAATTGTAAAAGGTTAACCTTGCCAAATTAGGGCAAAATCAGATGTTTCTGGAAAATTGCAGATTGAAAGGGGTTAACCTTGTTTTTTTAAGCGAAATTGGGCAAAATCAGATCTTTCTGGACAATTTCAGATTGTAAGGGGTTAACCTTCCTTTTTTAGTGATATTTGGCAAAATAAGATGTGAATGAAAAATTTCAAATTGTAAGGAGTTAACCTTGCTTTTTGTAGTAATATTGGGCAAATTTAAATGTTTATGAAAAATCTCAAATTGTAAGGGGTGAACCTTGTATTTTTAGCGAAATTAGGCAAAATCAGATCTTTCTGGAAAATTTCAGATTGTAAGGGGTTAACCTTGCTCTTTTAGTAAAATTGGGCAAATTTAAATGTTTATGAAAAATCTCAAAATGTAAGGGGTGAACCTTGCATTTTTTTTAGCAAAATAGGGCAAAATCAGGTGTTTATGAAAAATGTCAGATTGTAAGGGGTTCACCTTGCATTTTTAGCAAAATTGGGAAAAATCAGATTGGTATGAAAAATCAAAAATTGTAAGAGGTTAACCTTTGCCCAATTAGGGCAAAATCAGATGTTTCTGGAAAGTTGCAGTTTGAGAGGGGTTAACCTTGCATTTTTAGCAAAACTCGGCAATATCAGATTTTTATGAAAAATCTCTAATTGTAAGGGGTGAACCTTGCATTTTTAGCAAAATTGGGCAAAATCAGATGTTTCTGAAACATTTCAGATGTAAGGGGGTTAACCTTTCTTTTTTAGTAAAATTGGGCAAATTTTAATGTGCACGAAAAATTTCAAATTGTTAGGGGTTAACCTTGCATTCTTTAGCAAAATACGGCAAAACCAGGTGTTCATGAACAATTTCAGATTGTAAAGGGTTCACTTTGTATTTTTAGCAAAATTGGGCAAAATCAGATTTGTATGAAAAATCAAAAATTGTAAGGGGTTAACCTTTGCCAAATTAGGGCACTAAAAAAACAAGGTTAACCCCCTTACATCTGAAATTTTCAGATGTAAGGGGCAATCTTGCTTTTTTAGTAAAATTGGGCAAATTTTAATGTGCATGAAAAATTTGAAATTGTTAGCGGTTAACCTTGCATTTTTTTTAGCAAAATACGGGAAAACTAGGTGTTCATGAAAAATTTCAGATTGTAAAGGGTTCACCCTGCATTTTTAGCAAAATTGGGAAAAATCAGATTTGTATGAAAAATCAAAAATTGTAAGGGGTTAACCTTTGCCAAATTAGGGCAAAATTAGCGAAATTGGGCAAAATCAGATCTTTCTGGAAAATTTCAGATTGTTAGGGGTAAACCAAGCTTTTGTAGTAAAATTTGGCAAAATAAGATGTGTATGAAAAATTTCAAATTGTAAGGTGTTAACCTTGCTTTTTGTAGTAAAATTGGGCAAATTTAAATGTTTATGAAAAATTTCAAATTGTTCGTGGTTAACCTTGCATTTTTTTGCAAAATAGGGCAAAATCAGATGTTTCTTGAAAAATTGCAGATTGAAAGGGGTTAACCTTGCATTTTAAGCAAAATCGGGCAAAATGAGATTTTTATGAAAAATTTCAAATTGTAAGGGGTGAACCTTGCATATATTAGCAAAATTGGGCAAAATCAGATGTTTCTGAAAAAAATTTCGATGCAAGGAATTAACCTTACTTTTTTTTTAGTGAAATTTGGTAAAAATTAGATGTTTATGAAAAATTTCAAATTGTAAGGGGTTCAGCTTGCATTTTTTTTTAGCAAAACAGGGCAAAATCAGATGTTTATGGAAAATTTCAAATTATAAAGGGTTAACCTTGCATTTTTTAAGCGAAATTGGGAAAAAAATCTGATGTTTCTGGAAAATTGCAGATTGTAAGGGGTTAACCTTGCTTTTTGAATAAGATTGGGGAAAATTAGATGTTCATGAAAAAAATACAAATTGTAAGGGGTTAACCTTGCATTTTTTTAGCAAAATAGGACACAATCAGATGATTCTTGAAAATTGCAGATTGTTAGGACTTAACCTTGTATTTATAGCAAAATTGGGCAAAAAGAAATGTTTATGAAAAATTTGAAATTGTAATAGGTGTACATTGTATATTAAGTAAAATTTGGCAAAATCAGATTTGTATGAAAAATCTAAAATGGTAAGGGGTTAACCTTGCTTTTTTAGCAAAATTTGGAGCATATTTTACTCAAATCAGATGCTTCTATATATCCAGATGTACAGTTTCCGCTAAAAATACAAGGTTCACCCCTTACAATTTGAGATTTTTCATATAAATCTGATATTGCCCAGTTATGTTAAAAATGCCAAGTTAACCCCTTACAATCTTCAATTTTTAAGAAACATCTGATTTTTCCCAATTTCGCTTAAAAAAGCAAATTTAACCCCTTTCAATCTGCAATTTTCCAGAAACATCTGATTTTGCCCTAATTTGGCGAGGTTAACCCCTTACAATTTTTGATTTTTCATACAAATCTGATTTTGCCCAATTTTGCTAAAACTGCAAAGTTAACCCCTTACAATCTGAAATGTTCCATAAACACCTGATGTTGCCCTATTTTGCTAAAAATGCAAGGTTTACCACTGACAATTTGAAATTTTTCATAAATATTTAAATTTTCCCAATTTTACTAAAAAAGCAAGGTTAACACCTTACAATCTTCAATTTTCAAGAAACATCTGATTTCGCCCTATTTTGCTAAAAAAAAATGCAATCTGAACCCCTTACAATTTGAAATGTTCCATAAACATCAAATTTTTACCAAATTTCACTAAAAAAACAAAGTAAGGTTAATTCCTTACATTGGATTTTTTTTGCAGAAACATCTGATTTTTGCCCAATTTTGCTTAAAATGCAAGGTTAACCCCTTTCAATCTGCAATTTTCAAGAAACATCTGATTTTGCCCTAATTTGGCAAAGGTTAACCCCTTACAATTTTTGATTTTTCATACAAATCTGATTTTTCCCAATTTTGCTAAAAATGCAAGGTGAACCCTTTACAATCTGAAATTGTTCATGAACACCTGGTTTCGCCGTATTTTGCTAAAAAAAATGCAAGGTTAACCCCTAACAATTTGAAATTTTTCATAAACATTTAAATTTGCCCAATTTTACTAAAAAATCAATTTTATCGACTGAACGATAAAATATCTTACACGCAGCACGAATGGGTTTTATGTTTATTGATTTATTGGAGATCATGAATAATGCATTAATGAGCGGATTGGCTAGCCCAGCAGCAACGTGGTTAGACAGAGGCAAGGTGTGGGCTGCTGTCACGTGGAGAAGACCACTTCGTTGCAGTAACTGAATGTGGAAACATCGTTATCCCACCTCCTCCCCTTCGCCGCCTTTAAGTATTAATTATCCGAAGTATTCGGATGTAATTAAGTGCTCTGAAGACTTTTGCTGCCACTTAGCGGTTTCTCGGCGCTTCTTTGCGGAGTTTTTCCCAACGGGATTTTGACTCTTCATTTTGGCAAACAGGGAGAGTGGGTTTACCTTTAGGGTTTTTTGACTCCGCAAAAAGTGTGGGAAAGCGCGACTGTGGTCGTGGGACAGGGTTCGGAAAGCCATATTCCAGGGTCGCTGAGCCTGTCCAGTGAAATGTGTTGACATTGATTTATAATTGTTTAATTCCAAACCTTGACAACAATAACCCAGCCTGTGCCGGCTAGGGTTTGCTTCCACGAAGTCGGTTCCGACCGCGAAGCATTCCAGTTATTTATGCCAGCGAACTTTGTGTTTCAATTAAGGAAATTACTTTAAAAGTTTCTACAAGTGTCCTATCAATTTCGGAGCAATTTAGAAGGGGCGTGGATATACCACAGGTGGTTTTCGGAGTGGGGGACCGTTATTACCCCAGGTACGGTTTAAAGTGGATCCGGAGTGGGGGCCCGGTTATGTACCCCAGGTTCGGTGGGCCTGATCAACCCAATGGTTTGTAAGAGTCAGTTTGCCCAAAGGATTTCAGCAATGAAAGACTGGTATCTGGCCGTCTATTTATGTTGGTGGTGCGTATGGTAAAACGGAAAACAAAACATGCTTTGATTTGGCATGAAGATTTAATAAACACATTCAGGCTGCGGCAAATCCAATATATTGGTTAATGATGTTTTGATTGTACATGTATTCGTGTCTGAGTGTAAGCAAGGTTAACCCCTTACAATTTGAAATTTTTCATTCACATCTTATTTGCCAAATATCACTAAAAAAAGCAAGGCTAACCCCTTACAATCTGAAATTTTCCAGAAAGATCTGATTCTGCCCAATTTCGCTAAAAATACAAGTTTCACCCCTTACAATTTGAGATTGTTCATATAAATCTGATATTGCCCCGTTATGCTAAAAATGCCAAGTTAACCCCTTACAATCTTCAATTATTCAAGAAACATCTGATTTTTCCCAATTTCGCTTAAAAAAGCAAGGTTAACCCCTTTCAATCTACAATTTTCCAGAAACATCTGATTTTGCCCTATTTTGCAAAAAAAATGCAAGGTTAACCACGAACAATTTGAAATTTTTCATAAACATTTAAATTTGCCCAATTTTACTACAAAAAGCAAGGTTAACACCTTACAATTTGAAATTTTTCATACACATCTTATTTTGCCAAATTTTACTACAAAAGCTTGGTTAACCCCTAACAATCTGAAATTTTCCAGAAAGATCTGATTTTGCCCAATTTCGCTAAAAAATGCAAGGTTCACCCCTTACAATTTGAAATGTTTCATAAACATCTAAATTTTGTTAAAAATGCAAGGCTAACCCCTTACAAGCTGCAATTTTCCAGAAACATCTGATTTTCCCAATTTTGCTAAAATGTAAGGTTAACCCCTTGCAAACTGTTAAATCAATACATGAAGTGTCCCATTTGACTTTTTAAAAGCAAATTATTTTTCCAGTTTTTAGGGTAAAGGAATTTTCTCTTTTTCCTTTCACTTTTGTTGTTGCTATATTTTGCGAATTAACTCATTCGTATGGAATGTTCATAGACAATCAAAGAATATTTCACACATAGGGGCCTAAATTATATATTTTTTTAAATTTAATAGAGACGCATTGATCGTGCTATCATATACCATTCTATTACTATTGCGAATTACTGTATTGTTTGGATTGCTCACAATTAAAGACACGTTATTTGAAAGATGTATAAATAATATTACAATATACATTTTTATTCTTTCCCGGTATAATTTATGGCGTTTCTTACGTCAATTGGCAATTGCGTCATTATATAATATAAATTGATCAAACGAAACTCCGTTTTGATTATAGTCAATTATGAAATATTCATTGATTTATGACATACACCTTTGTTTCAATTTTGATACTACCCGTAGACCTGCCGAGCAGCTGTAGATATCAAACTAAACCAAAGTATAAAAGATAGAGGGTAAAAAAAATCAAAAGGTTATGTGCTAGTCAAGCTTTCAGGGATCGGTCTGAGCCATAACAATGCCCCAGCCGATCCCTTAGTTCTCTTCCGAGGTCTCGGCGTCCCCGACCAATACACACTTCCTTCCCTATCCATCCATATAACCCCCGGAGGGCCAGGCACTATGCAAGGTTAACCCCTTACCATTTTAGATTTTTCATACAAATCTGATTTTGCCAAATTTTACTAAATATACAAGGTACACCTCTTACAATTTAATTTTTTTTCCATAAACATTTCTTTTTGCCCAATTTTGCTAGAAATACAGGGTTTAGCCCTAACAATCTGCAATTTTCCAGAATCATCTGATTGTGTCCTATTTTGCTTAAAAAAAATGCAAGGTTAACCCCGTACAATTTGAATTTTTTTCATGAACATCTAATTTTTCCCAATCGTATTTAAAAAGCAAGGTTAATCTTTTACAATCTGCAATTTTCCAGAAATATCACATTTTTTCCCAATGTCGCTTAAAAAAATGCAAGGTTAACCCCTTATAATTTGAAATTTTTCATAAACATCTAACTTTGCCAAATTTCAATAAAAAAGCAAGGATAATCCCTTACATCTGAAATTTTTCGGAAACATCTGATTGTGCCCAATTTCGCTAAAATATGCAATGTTCACCCCTTACAATTTGAAATGTTTCATAAACATCTAACCCCATACAATCTGCAATTTTCCAGAAACATCTGATTTTTCCCGATTTTGCTAAACAAAAATGCAAGGTTAACCCCTTACAATTTGATTTTTTTTTCAAACAAAATTATCAGGTAACTGGATCATTAAACGGGACAGGTGCACATCGGCCATGGAGCTCAGACCATGTGTCATGCACTCCTCAATGCATAGATGATGCACATAACACTATGGGTACAGGCACTGCTGGGGGTACTGCCCGAAACAATGATGAACGCATTGCGTATGCTTAAAGAATTACCCACAATTCCGGTTTTTACCGTTTAGGTCTGGCTCTAATCACTTAACGCGATCCCCTGACGTCTCATACACTGACTTTAGGCAAAATAGTCAGACTTTCGCGGTCTAGTAACCAGACTTTGACTCTTAACGAAACATCGAATGAAAAGGGAAACATCAAATGCATATTGCAAAAGATCGAATGCAAACATACCGTACCGATGAAACATCGAATACAAATAGCTCGAAATGTCAAACATATGTGTTAAACATTGCTCACATATTTGAGAATATCGCAAATATATTGTAAAACAACACACACACAATTGTATCGAAAAACATCGCACATTTAATGCAAAAAATCGAACATAATATTGAAAACATCGCACATATATATCGTCAAAAACATCGCACATATAAATTGAAAATCGCATATAAATGTAAAACATCGCACACATATATTGAACATCGCACATATATTGTAAAACATCGCACAAATATATTAAACATCGCGCAAATAATGAAAAACATCGCACACTTATATTGAACATCGCACATCAATGTAAAAGATAACAAACACATATTGAAATCCAACATATATATTGCAAAATATTGAATATTGCAACGTTTGGCACGCCATAGTTAGCCTCAACGACCCTTGCGTGTGCCTTGTGTGCATGCACACTAGTTGTATTATACCGTTAGTCTCAACGACCCTTGCGTGTGCCTTGTGTGCATGCAACTATATTAAATTACCCCACACACACTTCCGCAAACAGCTGGTACAGTAAGTCGAGGCGGAGGATAGCCTTGACGCAACCGTGGCGAATTCCTTATGTGTTTCTTTATATTTTCGGCCGAACTCTGCCGAGAATTTCTGATGCGCATATATTACACAATATCCAATCAAAGCCCGTCAACTTTGACCGGCGACATACATATTCATGAAGCCCTCAAATTACCGTAAACACCACGTATGTTCACTCAAAAATAAATGTCCAGGTATTTCAATCCCATTTTAAACCAGGAGCGGTTCTAGAGCCACCGGGCTAGCAAGGTGAATCCAGATTTTTTTCCAGGGTGGCGTGCTGAAATGTAGACCGGTTATTTTCTGCGGAAACTTAGGCCTCTGAAAATCAATACGGGGGGGGGGGGGGGGCTCGTGTCATATTTTCTATGGGGAGCGTTCGCTCGTACACCCCCGCCCTGCAAACAGGACGCTGGGAAGGGCTGACGAATCAGTGCTCCGCTTGGATGGATTTTGCGTGACCTGTGACCGGCAAGGCGTCACGGCCACGACCCTGCAAAGTTTGAAACGGCCGTTAAGACTGAGCCTTTCGTCACTCTTTTATTCTCATTCATAAATGCGGCGCCCGTTTTTTTGGTTGAAAAGCATAATAATGTAGGAAAATCTGTAAAACTGTTTTGTAAATTTTCAACTCCCGCCAGTTGCTCAGGCTCCGTTTCGAATTCACGAAGGGTCGAAATGCATTCGACGCTCAAAGTTTGTCCAGTCACGGTCCGCAATGAAACAGAAATCACATCCGGTATGGTGTGTATGCATTTCTATGGCAAACTTTTCTGATAGTATTTGCGCACATTGGCTAACCGCGGTCTACAGCTGCAGCCAGATGCTTTATACAAAGGTCATGATAAATTACCCAGAATGCCAACCCCACTTCCTTCACAAGATTCTGTGAAGCTCATCTGCCCTTCCCAGCGCCCTGTTTGCAGGCGGGGGGACCGTCGAATGGGGAGCGCTGATAAAACCCTGCAATCGGGCACACTATATTAACTAAAAGTGTAACAATGCACAGGCGCGGTTCTATGGTGGGGGGTGGGGGAGGTTAAGCCCCCCCCAAATTTTGTCTAGCCCCCCCCCAAAAAAAAAAATTCCATAAAAAAAAATGCACTAGCAAAATGTCAGAATTTGACTTACAGGGAACGGTCTCCCCCTAAATGAGAAGGGTGCATTTGTACACTTTTAGTTAATATATGTCCTGTATATTAACTAAATTTAAAGGATCCCCCAAATTTTGTAAAGCTGTCAGATTCAGGAACGGATCACGGGAAACTTCGTGTGAAGTGTAGGAGGGGAATTCAGTCTTGTACCAAACACAGTGAGGATACTTCAATGTGTGATGTTACAAAACGTCTTCCGACTTTATTACAACTGTGCCACAATTACAATGTGCATCTTCTCTCTTCCATCGCCAAAAGGATCCCCCAAATTTTGTAATAACAGCGTAGGGCTTACTTAAAATCTTGACAGTATATTGTTATAAAAGTTAAGATAGACCGTGGTACTGCTGATCATCGACTAACAATTATTACTGGCCTAACGTCACCCCTCCCCTCTGCTGCTTATCAATAATAGTCCGCGGGGGAAGGAGGATTGGGAGTCACTTTTTGTTGTGGGATGTTGGTGATTAAAGAAAATGCACCATTCTCCTAGTTTAAACACATAAATGGTGTTTGCACTGGAAACAATTGCACGGCGTATGTGATGATCCATCATATTACTCTTGGCCATTCACTGTTGTTACCTACCACTAGGCCCTATATTCCAGTTTACAGACGGGACAAGTCGGAATTGGGGTGAAAATATGCTTTCAAATCAACGAACACGTTCATTATTTTATGTCCGCAAAAGTAATATTTTTAACCCGAAGTAGTAATTTCTTCAACAACAAAAATGGGTTATCAAGCTGCATGTTCGTTTCGAAGTTTGGTCCATTTTATTTCTCGTATTTATTTCCCGTTTTAAAATACCGGTGCGCGTTGCTTAAAAAAACCCTTGCATCCAACTGTTTGAGTGTTATTTTCTTCATCAACAAACAGAACAATGATCATTTTGAACATCTTATTTCCGTAGTTGTTGCGCTGTCCTTTAATTAAAATTCACGGCAGCTTCACGGGACAACACCCAGACATTTTTTTTTTTACATTGTCCCTCCTCAGGGTATGACATACGCCGTAATCGGATGCAGTTTTGTACTGTTGGATACTGAGGGCCGGGGATGCACGCCCCTCCCCAGCCCTTCACTAACTTATAAAAAAAAAAATAGCACAACTATATTTGTCTTATTTGGCTCTGGACCTCTAGTGGCGTATCCAGCATCTGAAAATCTTCAGCGCGAGAATCTCACAATGTTGTACAAAATGGGTACACATGTATTAAAAGTAGAGAACAATGTAAATAAACTTGAGGGATTAATTAGGTTATTCATCAGAAGTCCGGAACATTACGGGAGTGTAATTTAATTTCATTCTTAAAAGGGTTTTCAGGGGCAATATTATTGTCATTAAAAGTTAGATACATATAATGCAATCCAAGCAAATTGTTCTCATCCCAAAACGATAATAATTGTAACACAGATCTCTAAAATCATCCATTGAAACATTTCACAATTTTCTTAAATAATTCATCGGTAATTTAAAACAGGTTTTACATTCTACGTTTTCCTTTTCATAAACAATATCTTATGCACATTTTATGCAGATAAGCTGACATTTATTTGGAGATTTTTAGCAACGCGCACCACCATTTTAAAACGAAAATTAAATACGAGGGGAAAATGGAGCAAACTTCGAGGTGACTATCCAGCTTGAAAATGCATATTGAATTTTGTTGAATTCATAATAACTACTGGTCAAAAATATTACCTTTACGGACATAAAAATGCAAGTTTGTGCACAAACCTACGTTTTGCCCCACGCACTACTGCGCTTAGAGCGTCCATGCGGGAACCATAGATATAGAATAAAAAGACTAGATCGGCAGCGCGTGCATACGCGCCATAGAGTGTGCACACATTTTCCCGTTCCCGCATGGACGCTAAAAGCGTTTTTTTTTGTAATGGAGTATAGTGTAGGCCAGCCTCGACTCCATGGGCGCGTGCGCGTTCCTTACACTAACCCCTGGCCGTGATGATGACGTATATGACGCTGATTGGCTATTCACAGCGTACTGCGCGCGCATTTCGAAGATTGCACGCCGGGCGCTGCCTGTACGATATGGATTATGGCAGCCTCGTTTTTCGCTAAAAAAACCCTGTATCTTCGGTTGTCAAAGGGACGAAAGTGGTATACGTACATTTAATACAAATCTTTGCTAAATAACGCAACGTCAAACGTTTTGTTTGAAAGGATTGATTCTTCAAAATCACAACTTTTAACCTTTTAAAGATGGTGTCGGCACGTAAAACGGTTAAACTGCAGCCTAATTATAATGTGCCATATTTTGACACATTTAAATTACACAATTCCATGGGTTAAGATCGCGCAAGGCATGATGGGAAATAACATGGCGCAGCAAGATCGTACCCATTGATCTCCATTATACACATTATTACACCGTGTATATGGAGATCAATGATCGTACCCATGGGGAAGATCGCGCAAGGCATGATGGGAAACAACATGGCGCAGCAAGATCGTACCCATTGATCTCCATTATACACATTATTACACCGTGTATATGGAGATCAATGATTGTACCCATGGGGAAGATCACGCAAGGCATGATGGGAAGCAAGATCGTACCCATTGATCTCCATTATACATATTATTACACCGTGTATATGGAGATCAATGATCGTACCCATGGGGAAGATCGCGCAAGGCATGATGGGAAACAACATGGCGCAGCAAGATCGTACCCATTGATCTCCATTATACACATTATTACACCGTGTATATGGAGATCAATGATCGTACCCATGGGGAAGATCGCGCAAGGCATGATGGGAAACAACATGGCGCAGCAAGATCGTACCCATGGGGAACGAGGTTGAGTGTATGCATCGTTTTTCAAAATGGCAATGGGCTTCAGGACTATTTTAAGAGGTGATCATCTTCGGATGGAAATTTCTCCTAAAAGTTGACCCCCTGTAAATTGAAAAGAAAATGAAAGATAAGATGATGAAATAAGTTTTAATTTGATGCGTGTCTCGAACACCTTGGAGAGTTGTCAATATTTTTTCCTGAATTTCTGAAGAGGGAGCATTTATCATTGGGGTCAATGGAAGTTTATTTCATAGATATAGAATAAAAAGACTAGATCGGCAGCGCGTGCATACGCGCCATAGAGTGTGCACAAATTTTCCCGTTCCCGCATGGACGCTCTACGCGCAGTAGTACGTTTGGGCATTATTGGGCAAAACGTGCGTTACGCGCACCTTGGGATGAGAACAATTTACTTGGATTGCATTATGTCTAACTTTTAATAAGGGCATAAATGTGTGCTCCAGAGGTTTTTATCACTCTGTTTAAGACCACTTAGAGTCTGGGTGCTGATAATTACCCGAGCCAGAGGCGAGGGTAATTATCAGCACGCAGACTCGAAGTGGTCTTAAACAGAGTGATAAATACCGACGGAGCACATATTTATTCCCATTCATAAATACCTTTTCGGTAAAAAAAAATCATATAATTCGTAATAACATCCTGATTTTGTTCAACAAATTCACTTTATGCTTTTTGAAACATCCCTCTTGCAAAATAATGGAGTGTTCAGCTGGCGAGTAAGATGTAAACAACCCTTTTATGGTGAATATCATCATTGACGCGCGCGTATCATGTTCTGCGCGATGGCCCGTTGCGTTTTGAATTTAGAACTATAAAATTCTGACTCCTTGGTAGTGTTGCACATGCCTACGTGAGGATTGTGAACGTTCAACCAATAAAACGATAAGAGGCACTGGATTTTTAGGAGTCCACATTTTTATTGTGACACTGGAAAAGTGGGAGTCCAAATTGCACGTGGCACTGGAAAAGTGTTTAAGACCAGCTAGCCATGTCTTTATCATCCGTTTAAGACCGGCCACGTGACGGGCTCTCGACCAATAGGAATGCGTAAACTGTCTTAGGTATTTATGAATTGTCATTCATAAATACATCAGACAGTTTAGCCATTCCTATTGGTCGAGAACCCGTCACGTGGCCGGTATTAAACGGATGATAAAGACATGGCTAGCTGGTCTTAAACACTTTTCCAGTGTCACATAAAATGTGGACTCCTAAAAATCCAGTGCCTCTTACCATTTTATTGGTTGAACGTTCACAGTCCTCACGTAGGCATGCGCAACACTACCAGCGAGTCAAAATTTTATAGTTCTAAATTCAAAACGCAACGCCCCAGGTGCGTTCTGCGCGACATCGCGTCCATGTCGCGCAGAACATGCTACGCGCGCGTCAATCTCCATAAAAGGGTTGTTTACATCTTACTCGCCAGCTGAACACTCCATTATTTTTCTAGAGGGATGTTCCAAAAAGCATGAAGTGAACTTGCTGAACAAAATCAGGATTTTTTGAACGAATTGTTTGATCTTTTTTTACCGAAAAGGTATTTATGAATGGGAATAAATGTGTGCTCGGTCGGTATTTATCACTCTGTTTAATACCACTTAGAGTCTGGGTGCTGATAATTACCCTCGCCTCCGGCTCGGGTAATTATCAGCACCCAGACTCTAAGTGGTATTAAACAGAGTGATAAAAACCTCCAGAGCACACATTTATTCCCTTATTCATAAATACCTACGTTTACAATCCTCACGTAGGCATGCGCAACACTACCAGGGAGTCAGAATTTTATAGTTCTAAATTCAATACGCAACGCGCCAGGTGCGTTCTGCGCGACATCGCGCAGAACATGCTACGCGCGCGTCAATCTCCATAAAAGGGTTGTTTACATCTGGGTGCTGATAATTACCCTCGCCTCCGGCTCGGGTAATTATCAGCACCCAGACTCTAAGTGGTCTTAAACAGAGTGATAAAAACCTCCGAAGCACACATTTATTCTCTTATTACATTGTCATTACATTGTCCCTGAAAACCGTTTTAAGAATGAAATTAAATTACACTACCGTAATGTTCCGGACTTCTGAATAACCTAATTAATCCCTCAAGTTTATTTACATTGTGGTCTACTTTTAGTATCCATTTTATATAACATTGTGAGATTCTAGCGCCTTCTTGAAGATTTTCAGATGCTGGATATGCCACTAGAGGTCCAGAGAAAAATAACACAAATTTATTTGTTCTATTTTTTTGAAAATAATTTAGTTGCATGGGGAGTTCTTCTCAATACGTCGGGGACATGTTTGCAGATCTGGCGACGTTTTAACGACCAAAACATCAGCTAGGTATGGTGGCTTTAAAGGGATATCGCACATATATATTGACGCCAATATTGACGCCAATATTCACGACATGGCCCCCATGTCGCAAATATTGACGCCAATATTGACGCTAATATTCACGACATGGTCTCCAAGTCGCAAATATTTGCGCCAATATTGACACCAATATTCACGACATGGACCCAAGTCGCAAATATTGACGCCAATATTGACGCCAATATTCACGACATGGTCTCCAAGTCGCAAATATTGACGCCAATATTGACGCCAATATTCACGACATGAACCCAAGTCGCAAATATTGACGCCAATATTCACGCCAATATTCACGACTTTTTATAAATTTCCTTTTATAAATTTTGGTATACATAGTGTTCAAATAATCGTGACTCGGACTGACGATCGAGCTAAATAGCTGTAGAGTAGGTTGCTAAAAAAAGAGAGAATATTCACGCCTGAGTGGGTTTGCGACTTAGGCCATGTCGTGAATATTGGCGTCAATATTGGCGTCAATATTTGCGCCAATATTTGCGACATGGAGACCATGTCGTGAATATTGGCGTCAATATTGGCGTCAATATTTGCGACTTGGAGACCATGTCGTAAATATTGGCGTCAATATTGGCGTCAATATATATGTGCGATGTCCCTTTAAAGCCACCATAGCTAGGCCAATTGTGTATTGAAATAGAATGTATCATTGTGATATACTTGATTTATTTGAATCGTGCAAGTCCTATGATGATTTTTGTAATGTTACACAACATAAAGTACAAACCCTCGGAGTTATTAGAATGATCTTCCAAGGCGGCCTAGAATACACTCTGGAATCTGAACCAATCAGAGTGCTCGCATAGAATTCGCTAGCGATTCAAAATACTCCCATGTGTTGTATACAAAATTGAAAACGTATTCGCCAAGTCGGTAATTGAACATCAATAGTCAGCATCATTTAGTCTGGGAACCAGATTACCACATTGCATGCAGCGATATATATTTTGCGTGCGTGGAGCCAGTTTTACCGTACACAAAACAATTACCGACTTGGCATCAAGTCTACGATGGCCTAGGCGAAAGGCTAGGATGCGTCCAGCAGGCATCAATTTGTACACGAGTCAGCGCTCTAGTAATGGTGTTTTTTGGCTCTGAGTGGAATGATGATCAAGAATGTCACGTATCCTACTGGTATAGGCCTACACAAAGCAGCATGGCTTTGGAGGAGCTGAAATCCTCAGATTAAGTCAGAAGCAGATATTATTTTAAAATTGATCCACATCAACAGATTTTTAAAGTGCTATTGTACAAAGAATATACAGTTGCACAAGCTGTTCTCCATCGGCGGATTTGGGGGGGGGGGGAATAGGCCGCCGAAAAATTCCCCCCCCTCCATGTCGGAAAACGCCCCCCCCCCCTCGCCTCAAGAACCCTTTACCCGTAGTAAACAAATACAGCATGGTTTGAGGGGAATTAGTGGGAATTACTGGTCCCGAGGTGTAGGTCAGCTTGACTACCTCCCGATGCGAAGCAGAGGGAGGTAGTCAAGCTGATCTACACCGAGGGACCAGTAATTCCAACTATTTTCCAGAAATAAGCCATGTGGGATAATCGAAATTCCGTTCCCTCGACCTTTATGCCCTTAAAATCGTTGTCATTACATACCATCATGGATAAAACTTCTGCACACAAAAGGAACAAATAAGGGCACCCATTTCCCTGCCTACAACCTCGCCCGATCTGGAATGATTCAGAAAGGAATCCATTGACTAAAACTGAGGAGGCTGCTTGGTTATAAAGTACCTTGATCCATTTTTTGACTGATGGACCAAAATTGAAATTGCCCAGAACTTTAAAAATAAAACTATGTGTAATAGAATCGAACGCTTTTTCAAAGTCAATAGAAAGAAATAAACCCGGAATATTGTTGGAGTCAGCGACATTCAGTAAATCATAAATCAACCGAATATTTTTGCCAATAAAATGATTAGCCATAAAACCTTTTTGTCTTTCATGAATAATATACGGGAGGCATGATTTAACTCTCTGTGCAGAGAGTCTTTGAAAGTTTTTTTTTGGGGGGGGGGAAATTTTTTTTTGGGGGGGGGGAAGTTTTTTACGGTACAAGTATTGCGAAATAACGCAATACTATTGCGAAATAACGCAATCGTATTGCGAAATAACGCAATAAATGTATTGCGAAATAACGCAATAGTATTGCGAAATAACGCAATAGTTTTGCGAAATAACCCGATATTATTGCGAAATAACGCAATACTATTGCGAAATAACGCAATACTATTGCGAAATAACGCAATAGTATTGCGAAATAACGCAATAAATGTATTGCAAAATAACGCAATAGTATTGCGAAATAACGCAATACTTATTGCGAAATAACGCAATACTTATTGCGAAATAACGCAATACTTATTGCGAAATAACGAAATAGTGTCGTGTACAAACTTCGACCCGGATGTTCAGTTTGGCCTTTATTTGTCCATTTTGATGAAATTTTGATTTGTCCATTTTGATGAAATGTTCTTGAAGTTCCTGTCCGTCGTTGAAAGTGGCGGGGTGCTGAAAACCAAAAGGCCTATGCTTGATCTTTTCAGACAACGTTGCCATAATAGACATTGCTCTGGCATTTTTGCCCGGGGGGGGGGGAAGGGGCAACAAGTTTTAAGGGCTTTATTATCTTTTCACACCCCCCATTGAATTATGTGCGTCCTTTTTTTTTTTTTTTTTTAACACAACCGACTCAAAATGGCCACCAAGCACGCACGTGTGCTAACAGAAGAGAACTGAATGATTCCCTCGCAACTACAAGTACTGCGTTTTACCCATGCACCTGAAGGAAACAAACTTTAGAATGTTAATAATCACTTGAATTTAATGGTGCATACACAGTGCATTCGTATTGTAACAATGCAGGGGAAATTGTACTGATATAATGATACGTTTTGAGGAATGGTTGTTTGGGTTGGGGGGATACATCAATAATACGCTCAATATTCCACCACGCTGAAGAAAACTAATACATTTAAACGAATGATAATTACATAAGAATGATTTTCCAACTTTAAAATGTTTTCCCCGCAAATCCCAATGTTCCCTAAGATTCGTGAAATAACAATCTCGTTATACAATCTCTAGTTACTGATTTAGGTCTTTGGTCCTATTTATTACTTGCCCTCCGCTAACCCCCTTTACAAATCCAGGATCCGCCATGCAGGGTGGGTTTTATACACCATAAAAACTTTATCTGTCAGAAAATATGCCATGAGAATTTGCCTATAAGTAGGCCTAAAGTAGGCCAAAGTGGGCCTATAGGTTCAACCATTCGGACTCAAGCATTTTTTCATACAAAACATTGGGTTTACTTAACAAAAACTATTGCGTTATTTCGCAATACTATTGCGTTATTTCGCAATAAGTATTGCGTTATTTCGCAATAACTATTGCCTTATTTCGCAATAACTATTGCCTTATTTTGCAATAAGTATTGCGTTATTTTGCAATAAGTATTGCGTTATTTCGCAATACTATTGCGTGATTTCGCAATAAGTATTGTGTTATTTCGCAATAACTATTGCCTTATTTTGCAATAAGTATTGCGTTATTTTGCAATAAGTATTGCGTGATTTCGCAATACTATTGCGTTGTTTCGCAATAAGTATTGTGTTATTTCGTAATAATTATTGCATTATTTCGCAATACGTAATGCGCTATTTCGCAATAATTATTGCGTTATTTCGCAAAAGTATTGCGTTATTTCGCAATACTATTGCGTTATTTCGCAAAACATTTATTGGGTTATTTCGCAAAACATTTATTGGGTTATTTCGCAATAGTATTGGGTTATTTCGCAATAGTATTGGGTTATTTCGCAAAACTATTGCGTTATTTCGCAAAACTATTGCGTTATTTTGCAATAAAAATATGTTTAAAATCTGGCACGAACGGGCTTCCGTAATTTTTTTTTTTTTGGAAAGTTTTTTTTTTTGGATTTTTTTTTTTTTTGGATTTTTTGTTTACCTAGCCGCCGTCAGCGCCGCCCTTCCCCTGAGTAGTCTGGTTCCCCGACCAAACGATTCTGACTATTCCTGATGAACCTATAGGGTGCACACCGGTAAATAGGCCTAAATCCGTCCGCCAAGCTCATGAATAAAAGTTATACCCTCAAAATATTCTATATTAGAGAGTTCTGATAAAATTGGGGAATTGAAGAGATATGGTAATGAACCTCTGGCCCGGACTTGAGGCTTCAAATTCTGAGCATTTTGGATGCTATTGGGCTCGAAAGTGGCGCTATTTTGCCTTGTTGTGGAGGGATCGTTTTCAAGATGGCTACTTTTTCGCTTTGGGGAAAATAGGGGTCGTCTTCTTTGGTTGAGAAAAGGAAAGATGACATGTTGATCATCATTTTATTTTTCTGTGCAGCTTGACTACCTGTGAGAGTTCTGAGTATTTGTAAAAGAATTTTGAAGTATGAATTTTGAGGCATTTAGTACTAGTGTCTATGTGAATTTATTTGCAGGGTTGTTTCTTTAAGATTCTGACTACTCAGGGGAAGGGCGCCGCTCACGGCAGGTATGTAAAAAAAAATTCACAAAAAAAACCACAAAAACAACAACAACATTCCAAAAAAAACCACAAAACATTGCAAAAAAAAAAAAACCGTTCCAAGAAAACAACAAAACTTTCCAAAAAAAAAAACCCAACAAACATACGGAAGCGTAGAAGGGCCAAAAGAAATTAAGAAAAGTTAGTTCCTATCTCGCCGCGGCGAATTACTATCTCGCCGCGGCAAATTGTTATCTCGCCGCGGCGAATTACTATCTCGCCGCGACGAGTTACTAGGGAGGTTTCGCAAGCGAACGGATACGCTTACACTTACGTTTAGCTATCCGTATCCGTTTTTTACTTACGTGTAGCGAGCGAGATATGCGTGTCGTCTGCACGTTTAGCGGATAGTGAGTGGCGTATGACGTCATACGTGCAGACGACACGCATATCTCGCTCGCTACACGTAAGTAAAAAACGGATACGGATAGCTAAACGTATTTGTAAGCGTATCTGTTCTCTTGCGAAACCTCCCTAGTATTTCGCTGCGGTGAGCGTCAGGCACGACGAATAGCGACACGCCTTGGGTCCTATGGAACGCCAAAGAGGCATTTAATGTGATCAACGAATCGGCGATGCACTTTATCGATAGGTAGTGGGGTTTTGCAATCGATGATTGACTGTCACAACGGTGATGGCTTTTTGCGAGTGGTGATGGATTTTTGCGATCTTTGATCAACATTGGCAAAACTAACACCCTAATCACCCATACAGGGCTGGATTCTATAATAACTCCGATAGTACGTCCAATAAATAAAATAATTTATGTAATAATAAAGTTGTCCTTTCTTGTTTGTTAAGAATAAATTAAGAAAGAAAACGAAGTTCAGCAGGCGGCAACAGGTGATTTATCCAATTGCAATGCCAGGTCCATTAGCGTACGGTATGAGGATGACCCAGCCAACTATTCAACATTATCATGCATCTCTCAGAGGGCAGAAAAGTAATTACTGTAATGTTCCGCCTTGCGATTGTTACGACCGATTTTGAATGAAACAAGCTCAAATTACCGTTACACAGACATTTTGATGCTCGCGGGCTAAAATCTTTTAACATCAATTTCTCCCGTTTTGAAGGCCGTATCTCAGAGACACTTTTGGAGTTTCTTTCCCTATCATGATCCTACTATTCAGTATTTTTCATTACAATAGAAAAATAGGCTTTGAGTTCGTCATTTTTCAATATGTTTAAGCGTCACGAATCCATATGGAATGCAGTTACAAAGTTTACGACTCCCTCCTTCACGAGTTCTCTACCAATACAATATTAACTTTTTTGGTTGGTTTACATTGGTCTATACAGAGGCCCACGCGAAGTCACGCAGAGTCACGCTAATTAATATGCTAATAACGCGCATGTCATATATACGTCAACGTTGTGGCAAAAGCGGCCACTGACCATGTTTTTTTTGCTCGGGAAAATCCGAGCTTGACCTCGGTGATAGGAGATGTAACACAAGCGTCTGCAACATATTAAGCTTAAATTCGGAATATTATAAGTGTTCAACTACTCGTGAATTAACAACTTGTGAGGATTCCTAGAAAAAAAGATTGGGGAAATTACCTTTAGAACGATTTCCCCACGTGGGCCTTTTAGGTCAGCTTAATCGGTGACCAGTGTTGAGGTTTCTGCATCGTGAAAGTTCATCAACGATTGCAAAGTTCATCACCAATCGCGAAAATCCATGACCGATTGCGATATTTCAACACCGATTTCAAAAGTCTATCACGCCCCGCCCCATAAAAAGTTCACACGCCCAGTCACCCCCCCCCTGAAAATTTGGCATCCGTAGAAAAACACCTCAATATGAGTTACCATGACTACCTGGAAGAATATAGGCCTAAGCCATTTTTTCCGGCGATTTTCTGCGATTTTTTTTCGCGAGTGGCTGTTTATTACGGTCCCTTGGAAATTGAATAGTGGTAGTTAGTTATCCCGCGAGCGCGAGTGGAACACGGATTAATGTAGTGCATCTATAGTGGCCCGGCCAAGTGGTATGTGGGACACTAGACTAGGGCGGGTATCGGGCGGATATCCGGTGAAGTAACCCTGTCTCACGGCCTTTCAGCTCGGATGAAATTTTGGGGCGCCCCTCCATTGTAGCCTCAAGCCCCCCCCCCCCTCCAAGTCCCCTAGGATGAAAACCCTGGCTACGCCGATGCCTCTTTGGCGTTCCATAGGACCCGGAGGGATCGCCATTGTTGTGGCCGACGCTCACCGATACAAAATAGTAATTTGCCGCGGCGACATAGTAACTCGCCGCGGCGAGATAGTAACTCGCCGCGGCGAGATAGGAGCTATATTTTTCTTAATTTCTTTTGGCCCTTCTACGCTTCCGTAGAATTGGCCAATGACGCGCTCCAATTTGATCGTGATTATTTATGAGGTGTAGTAATAATTTCTACCGTACCGACGTCAGTACTGTAATGCGCTCGAGACGCTCTCGTGTCTGACGCCTTAAAGGAAGACTGCCCAATTTGGACAATTTTCAGACCTGCTGGTGATTTATTCACCATTATTAAACGACTCATATTGGACCTTATGAGAGCCAGTTTATGAGTTAGTTTTTGAGGGGTAAAAATGAGTAATTGGGCAATTTGTATTAAAATGCTATAATACTGCAGGGCCTAAAAATATAGGCTACAAATGAATTTGCAATTATTGTAAGGGTAAACATGAAGCATTGCAGTGATAAAGTTACTTTTGTGACATTACCTCGCAGTTTGCTGGTCGGCCTTTGTAAAGAACGTAAAAATTCCCTAAAGTTGCTCCAAATGGCCAAATCACATGATGGCCTGTTACCGTGGCAACGGGCCTGATGTGGATTTAAAAAGTGTATTTTGGTTACTTACTCCCCAGCTCCTTTCATTCCACAAAATCGGTTTAAAAAAATATTTCTATTTCGACCTATGACACTAATATGAATTATTTACACGTAATACTCTGTATAATTTTTAATAACATCCCTGATATTATAATCAGCCTTAATAGAATGAAGTCTGTGTTTACATTGTACAAAATCAATTTACTGATTTAGAAAAATGAGGAAAAGTGCCCGCAACTCATTGTTGGAACCTTTATTTACACTGAATTATATTGGCAGTGGATATTTTGCCGGAGACGGCAAACCTTTAGTAAACGTTAGCTTGCCGGATATGTACTGAACATGCGCAGTTACTGTTTTTTTTGTACTTAAAATTTTCCGGTGACAAATTTTAGTCTGGCTCCATGCCAATTTTATCGTTGTAACTTCGTATTCACAAGATGGGAATCCGATCATTTTATAATTTCGGACTTTATTTCCCTTAAAAAAAAAGCACCTTGGTGGCACCTTGGTGGCACCTTGGTGGATATGTGCGCTTTATAAAACTTCGTTATTATTATTATCAAAAGCTGATTTACCCGATCATAGATCGGGTAGGGCGTAGTGTTGGGGATGAAAATGTGGGGAGTTAAATGTAAATGGGGGTTAGTTGAGAAGACATGTAGTTATAGAAAAGCAATTTTTTTTGTGGTGTGATCTGAGGCAATTTCTGACCACTAAAACCAATTAGAGCAAAAGATCATCTTTTAAACATCATTTTTGAGCTTGGGTTAATCATAATCAGCTACACGGTATTCTGAGCAATAGAATCATTATAGTAGGCTACAATTTTTATTCAGGGAAGAAAAAGTGGGGGGGACCAAACAATGTCCCCGCTTTAAAATGTGTGTGTGTGGGGGGGGGGGTTTCCCCTGTCCCCCGTCGATTTACGCACATGATAATTATGTACCACGGCAACTGTCTGTAAATGTTCCCGTTGGTCTGTCAAATTGGCATTTTGTGAGGCAGTCGCATTGTGGGAAATTAGTGAAAAGGTTACCGCAGTACACAGGCGAAGGCTGATTGTACAGTTTTGACAATAAATCATAATGCAATCAAACGTGAAGTTGTCATTTAAAATGAAAATGTTGAATGTACCCATAAAATTACAAACGGTCTGAATGATGGAGGAAGGTCATAATTAAGTTTCAGTATTGGACTCTTCAATAAACGTAAACTTGAACTTCTTACAATTTGGGAGACCGTCTGCGAAGAAAAAGTCGATTCAACTTTTATTCAAGTTGGTTCAACCATCTATATAAGAGCAAGTTTTACTCGGCCTCCGAGAAATGTTTGCTCCTGAGAGGATCCGAGACCGCGGTCTCCCGCGGCGCCAAAATCGCTCCACGTCCGTGGAAAAATGTGGAGGGTGTCTTCCGCCGGGTCGGGCACTTCGGGTCGTCCTAATTTTTCCGTACGGACCGGCGATCCGTTTTGTCGATTTTTTGTGACTGCGTTTAAGATCGCGATATTTGAAGCAATGCATCGCTCCTTCGTTGATCCCAAACAGGCCCCCGAAATTATAACGCGACACTGAATTATACGTGGCGGGCAGCGAACTCACAACGCTCAGCCTTGGTGGTGGAAGCATGGAGCTGTAAACATATTATGGAAGCAACAGCACTCTATCACGCGACGTCATAATTATGCTTGCGCTTCAAATAGCGAGCGCCGTAGACTCATCTCGTTTCCAGGGTGTGGAGCAGGCTGCAGTACGCGTTGCCATCGACGGTTTTACGCATAGCCGGGAAGTACCACGCAGTGTAGACTTTCAATTTGTCAGACCGCGCAAGGCGTACTAATAATAATACCGAAGTCTTATATAGCGCACGTATCTACCAACAATTAGGTACTCAAGGCGCTGGAAATTATGTCTATTACCAGAGACAGGTAAATGAAATACATGGGGAATATGAGAACCAATATGTAGCACCTTTATAATGGTTTACAAGGTGCTGCGGCGCATTAAGCAGCCACTGCCGGAAACACCGGGGCAAACCCCTTCTCTAATGTGCAGTCCTTCTGAGTATTCGTTGCACTCGGCGCAGGGGCGGCAAGCAAAGCACAGGAAAGAATAGGGACACTTGGTGGCCACGCACCATGGAGAAAAAACATTTTGCCAAGGTCACCCCATACTACCGTTTGGTGAACGCTTTTGTAGAACGGCCGAGTAGAACACGTAAACGAAACCCCTACGTTGACCTCGCTGACTTCGCACAGTCTAGACACGCAGAAAAGCCGGGACAGGGGGCGGCCAGGCAGTCAACGTGAAAGCGCAAAACGCAGTCACGAAAATCGACGAAACGGATCGCCGGTCCGTACCGGAAAATCAGGACGACCCGAAGTGTCCGACCCGGCGGAAGACACCCTCCGCATTTTTCCACGGACGTGGAGCGATTTTGGCGCCGCGGGAGCCCGCGGTCTCGGATCCTTTCAGGAGCAAACATCGTCTCGGAGGCGAGTAAACTTCTCTCTTATAAATATATAGTTTATTAATTTAATACATCTTATAATTCAGCCCTATTTTAAAGAGTACAGCGCCCTCTGTTGATATGGATTGCCGGTGGCAAACCTTTAGGGATGCAACCCTGCAAATAAATTCCCATAGACACTAGTGCTAAATGCCCATACTTCAAAACTCGTTAAAAATACTCAGAACTCTCACAGGTATTCAAGCTGCACAGAAAAATGATGATCAACATGTCATCTTTCGTTTTCTTTTCATTTTTTGGCGGGTTGACAATTGACTTTTCGAGATATTCTCACCCAAAGAAGACGACCCCTATTTTCCCCAAAGCGGAAAAGTAGCCATCTTGAAAAACGATCCCTCCACAACATGGCAAAATAGCGCCACTTTCGAGCCCAATAGCATTCAAAATGCTCAGAATTGGAAGCCCCAAGTCCGGGCCAGAAGTTCATTACCATATATATCTTCAATTTCCCAATTTTACGGCGCTCAGAACTCTCTAATATAGAATATTTTGAGGGTATAACTTTTATTCATGAGCTCGGCTGATTGATTTTGGCCTATTTACCGGTGTGCACCCTTAGTAAACGTTAGCTTGCCAGCAATACCTCCGGCAAAATATCCACTATATCAAATATATTTTATTGTTTCAGTTTATACCCCCCTTTCACACTTTAAACTCGCCTCACTCCTTGGCCATCATCGTTTGTAGACTTTGACCCGCTGCAATACACCGCGGTGTAGTGTGAAATTCGGACTCAATGAAATACAGTCTCATTGGTTGTATTGCGCAAATCCAAATGAAGATTTTTAGAACAGTGACATAACATTACAATATGCGAAAGAACCAGATTACATTTATAGGAATTCAAATTTCATACGAAACCAGCCCTATATACATTCCCCTTCAAATGCTAAGATCCGCCCCTTCTTTAGCTTGATGTCTTCTCATGTTGGCTCCTCCCATTTTTTTTTTAGTGCTATGCTTCTCTGACTAACTTTTAATATTTAACATTTCACACGTTCGACCTCACCCAAACGGGCTCTAGAATTTGAGGAGGAAAATACACGTATATGAGGATTGAAGAATTCGTCCTTCGAATTTCATTCTCCGAACTTTCCGCGAAAATGTGAAGTTCATAAGTTTAGTCGCTTCTCATGAAAAACAACAATGAGCGACTTCAATATTGAGCACTGTTCGATTTTTTTATTCAGCATTTAGTAAACGAATGGCTGTATCAGTCTCGCTTTGGTTCCGTGCAAATTACGCCCTCAGCGGTAAAACTTAAATTCCAGAACTCCACGCTGCCATAGGTCTTTCAACGGCATATAAGAGACGTTTTGCAAGTCTACTCTTTGGGCAGTGAACTGTTAGCGCATTGTATTTACAACCACGCATGGCTGAACACGCGACAAAGGAGAGGGTGTAAGCCGCGCCCGTTCGGTACCCACCATGCTCCCGTACTATACACTGTCCTGTTATGAGTCATGCAGATGTACTATGGATAAATGTACATGTAGGTCTATGGGAACCATTTCCACCCACATCCACCCATCAAGATTGCCATTAACAAGGTTAACTATTAATCGAGAATATTGAGATGCTATTCTGATGTAGGCTTGATCCTTCTCAGTACATTTTGTATCGACATTGGAATAGTTCATCACGGGAGACGATTTGTCGAAAAGATACGAGTTAAAGCTAGCAGAGGACCGCCATGACAGCTCACAGTGGGACGTATTTTCTGACACTTTTCCTCCTCATGTCAACATCTCCGGAAGTTCTGTCATCGCCAGTCGGTATGTACATTTCAAACGTATTGTAAGATTTACCCTACATTTCCCCGTATTCCATTAATATAATATCAAAAGCAATCCTGCATGAGTTTTAGCCATTGTTTTCTGTATAGACTTAAATTAAATTTTTAATTCACGTTTTAAATTTGCATGCCCATGTACGACGGTAGTCGATCAGATTGACGTTTCCGTCCCCATCTCATGGGTTTAGTTTAAGAACAACTTTGGATGATGATTGTTACAACGAGATAGTGATTTCCAATCTATGAATACATTAAAAACTACACTCACTGTATAATTCCATTTGCGACAGGTCTGAATAAATTCCGGTGAAATAAATAACTCCATTTGCAAAGTCTAGTTTTCATTGAATTTGTTTTAAAAATGTGGTACAATGCACCTCTCATTTTAGACACGTAGCCACCCTATTTGTTGTTTCCTTGGTAAATACCATTGCCGAAATCTCTTAACATTTCTTCAAGTTACTCCTTGCCTAGCTCCAACGCCAAAATGATTACAAATAAAAGGAACACAACTGAAACCCCCCCCCCAAATAAACCCCAATTTGTTTTGTTTTAGTTGCCATATACAACATAACGTAAGCCATAGTGCCTATTTTTTTGTCAAATGCTACAATGTTATGCGATGCTAAATTTTTTAATTAATAACAAGATTTGATATATTGCTATAATAAAAATGTAAATACACATGTATAACATGACATTTTAATGTGATATTATATTGCGAAGGCATGCCACTTATCTGATTCATGAATCCAATGGGCAATTCCACGGTTTGATGGACATGGCTAAGAAAAAGGTTTTATTTTTTAACCGAGTTTCACATTTTTATTACAGATTATACATTCAAGTATAAGAAATTAACAAAGAAAATCCAATTTTATCAAACATTTTTTGAGAAATCGTGTCGTAAAGTGAAAAACATTTTTATACCACAAAGAAGTAAAAAAAATTGGCAAAGTTTAAACTTGATTGCTTTTAATGCAATAAGAGATATTTCGATCAATACCTTATTTCTAGCATGTATGGGGCAATTCCACGGTAACGGAAGGACGTTTTCACTCATTTAACAAAATTTCAAATGTGTGTATCAAAGACACTGTTATTAGTTACAGCAAACAAATGTCACAATAATATTGCTGTAATGCTACCTTCAATTTCCCCACTTTTTGAGGGCATAAATACCCCTTGTTCATAAATTATGAAATTAAATGAGGTCGGTAACGGAAGGACGGTAAAACGGACAAGGGTTTTTCAACTTCAACAACATGTGTTTTGCGTAAACTCTGTGAATTTTATGGGGCAATTTTATTTTAAAGGTAGGAGGTGGAATCCCTGAAGCTTTAACTATACTATACCACCTTCATTTGAATTTAAGTGTTTCGGTAATATAATTACAACGTCTTAAAGGGGCACTAGGTCCTGAAATGCCCCAAAATTTTATGTTTTGGATTGTTTACTTAGCCTATTTCAAACATCTGGTTGAAAGGAAACCAACCTAATGTCTTACCGTTCCCGAGAAAAGACGAAAAAAACCCCGCTTGTTTACACCGGACATGACGGAGTACAAATACGTTTTTCATGTCGTTCTCAGTGGACGCTAACACGTTGTGTGTATCGGGAACAGCGCGCGGTGACCAAACACTAATGCAAAAAATTGTGGTTTTTTTCAACGTCCGCAAAAGGCGAACACTTTACGCGTACGAATGAAATCACAACTAGCATCCAAACAGCTGGAATTTATGGGGTCGCAAAAGTGGACCCCGAAATTCGTTCTCGCATGCATAATACAGGAATAACACAAAAACGCCCAGTTTTGAAAGGATAGTTGTGTGGATGGTTATATCCTACTTTTAAATGTTATTTCCGATTATCATCATCTCGTTTAAAGCGCGTTTTGTAGCCCAATTTTTCATGACCTTTAGTTAACGGTTTTTACTTTTTTTCACAAAAGATACCTAAACCAAAATTCTAAACTAAAACAAGAATACTCGCACTACAGAAACAAACCCACTCAAGTCATAATACAGCACAGATATTGACTGATGGTTTTCTCTCCAATATAGGGGAATTTTGATTTACGTGTAATTCGAACTACACAATTTTCTGAACGCATTGAAGTTGCTTAAAATGTTTTAATGTAAATATATTTCATCAGAATTATCTTATTCATCACTTATATTTTTTAATCAGACACAATTTGTACCATGAAATATGCAGTAGTTCAGTTTTACGTTCGCCCCGAAGAGATAATCTCGTTTTCCCTAATAACCAGAAATGAAAGTACCGTTTTATGAATTCCGTATATCAACCATGAAGCCATGGCCGATGTATTAACATAATAAAGGAAAGAATTTTAGGTATGGAGTGGAGTTTTGTAATGCATCAGTGGATACCTATTGAACAAAATAAAATGCAATAACAACGGCCAAATACATCACGTTCGTGACGTATGACAGAACCTGAACTGGGGAGGCGCTATGCATTTAAGGATATGATATAATTCATGTTCGGAATATTGAATAAGACAGCTATCAATCTACTATATGAAATGTAAGGACGGCCATGTCCACTCCCTTTAGATGTGGGCGCCACTTTATCAAGAACAGTCAAGGAAACGGCTTAGAAATGTATAGAGCGAAAATCTGTCCTTTGTCTTATGCCCCTGATATAACTTTTAAATGTAATCATCTTTCCATATATTAATTTTACATGAGATTCTAGGTATTGATGACGATTATCGCTTGATAGTGCAAAGGTTTGATAGTCCACACGTTCGATAGTCCAAAGGATCGTTTAATTCAAAGGTTCATTAGTCCGAAGGTTCGATAATCCGAAGTGTTCATTAGTCCAGATATAGAGTGATGTTAGATAATCCGAAGGTTTGATAGTCCGAATAGACGATAAAGTTCGATAGTTAAATCGACAATGAGGTTCAATAGTCCGTGAATTGGGCAAAAAATAGGCTAAGGCTTGCTTCATGTGGGGAACTTGAATAAGTTCAAAGGAATCCCCAAATTGACGTGTAAGAAATCTTTAAACATTGACGTATTACAAACAACCATAATCTCTTTTTTTTGGGGGGGGGGAGGGCGTCTTCGAACTTGTTCAATCCATTAAAGCCGGAGTCCATCATTTGCAGCTATCCAAAAAAGTAACTGGCGTAAATAGTTTTGAAAAACATACTGGTTGAAAGATAGTAAGGTGACTAAACTCCCTGTGAAATTTTTCTTTCTGGCAAGCTCTCATTTTGAAGAAATCAACGAAAGAAGGCATTTCCAACGGTGTGTCTTAAGAAGCACCGTAGGAAATAAATAATTAGTGTTCTTTCATCAAAACGAAAACAAAGCACATAGGGATGTGTGTGAATTGTTTTTCGTTTTGCTGAAAGAACGCAAACTTTTTTTGTGATCCGAGGACAGAACTTTAAAACGGGGGTTGTGTTTAAAATTCCGTAACTTGAAAAGGACATGAGTGATTTGAATGACTCTTGTACTAAAAGAAAGCTTATGAATTGGGCTTTCATATCCTAGATTTTGAAAGTGCTACATGCAGAGCTTCACTTAAAACAATAGTCCCGACATTTGGTTTCGTATTTTTTTACTCACCTTGTACACACAGGCATTCAAATTTAAATGAAGATTGAAACATTATTCACTGATTGCAACATTATTTTATCGTCAGACATTTTGTGTGTGTATGACAAATGAATAAGTCTTTTTCTGAAATAAGAATGGTGAGATTTGCCTTTTATCCCTTGCAAGATTTCGTTCATTCAAGGGGTAAGGGAACCTCCAGGGTATTTATCAATGCGTATGGGTAAATGATCAGTGATGGACATTAGAAATACTTTGTGTTGTTTCTATTGAATAGGAATGTCCTGTGAAGGAGTAGGCCCTATGCCACGTGAAATGTTCACAGTTACTACAGTATTCGATAACACGTACATGTACAGCCGACTGTATTTAAAAAAAAATATTTAATGAAGCAAGCCACATATTTTATTGATATTTCTCAGTCACTTTCTTTTTGACACAATGTAATAGTTGGGTCCAAAACATAAGTTCCGTGACCATTCTCTGGCTAGGATGGTTTGACGATGGATTTGACTTCTATGGACCATTTATAAAGAAATTAGCCCCCCGGTCCCTTTTTCGCAAGGGGGCCAAATCCAAGATGGCCGCCGGCGCTATCTTGAAAAATTAACTTTTGAACCAGAGCACTTAGAATCATGTATGAGGACACTTTTTTCAGGTAAGTCGACCATGAGGATTCCGATTCCGACATCAGTTTGACGCTATGGCATCATTTTGACCCAGAAATCCAAGATATTAAACCCCCATTTGATAGAGCAAAAACATAACTTTTGAACGGGAGCACCTAGGATCATGAATGAACACATTATTTTGGCAAAATCGTTGCGCTGATGCAATTTAAGAAGGTCCTGGACCCATCCAACATAAGATGCAAGGTCCTAATGGGATCGAGGGCCATATCAGCTGGATTTTGTATAAACTTGTTTAGCACCACGACGTTCTGAGTTGTTTTAACAAAGCACACTTCCTTTTTTTTAGGTTGTGTCCCTAATGAGGCTACGGCAATCATCATAATCATCATCATCAACATAATCACTACATGTATGTTGGCACCAAATTATTCTTTTTTTATATATTTTATATCACAAAACACTTCCGATTCGTCTTACTGTTATACGTTTCCTGGAATTGGTACGCGTACTGCAATGATGCTGTGGTTTCGGTGGTTTGAGATGAATTGGGAACATGCATGTATCTTACGACAATGTCCATCGTTCCATGTGTCCTCCAGTGTGGTAGGCTTTGCGACAAGGCCGACGATTCTATGACCTCAAATGAGAGGTTGGACGATCCCAAGAAAAAGGCCCTGTAATGGAGCGGTCTGGACAAGTTTGGAGATGTCCACGCAACTGACAATTCGGATAAAAGCCCTGTCGGACAATATATGTGTCCGTGATGCATGTATCTTGACCTTATGAAATACCAAGAAACTTGAACAGGCCAACAAAAGACAAGAAAAACAAGAGGTTGATGAATGCCAATTTCAGTCTTTGTCTATGTTTGTTGTCTAGTTCTGTTGCCCAGCTGCGGCTTCAGCTGCCAAGGAGCTGCAGTCGAGTTTGGGGGCTATACATCATAAAACAAAGTGATAATGGTGCTGTAAGACAGATTCAGCAAAGCACCCTGAATCAAAGCCAATCCTGATTTCGCACGATCGCGCCAGCTTTCAAGAGACAGAGTGGCCTTGGAAGATCAGAGCCTGCAAGACAGAATCAACTCTCTGATCGATCCTGCAGCTGATCAGCCCTACTCAATAATCATGCAACATACAGAGCCATGCGCTTAGTGCCGATGATTAAGACAGCTTGTCTTTGACATGATTCACAACTGACTTGTTGGGCAGTCAGTGTAAGCCTTGCGCTTCCCCTGCTCCATATTCAAGCCATCATGACACCGAATAGTTTGCTCGGCTGCATCAGGTTGCCATTCACTGATGCTTGGTTCTCCTTCAGCGATGTCCTCAGGAGAGACCGAGCACCGCTCCAGGTCATGCATGGTCTAAAGGCCGCGGAGGAGAAGCACATTTAGGTAGCTGATCCCCATCAAGGGCGGATCCAGAACACAATTTTTTTGGGGGGCCAAAAAAATTTTGGTGCCCCAAAAAAAGTGGGTCAAGAAAATTACGGCGTGGGGTTCGGGGCCCGCTTAAGGGCCCCGAAATTTTTTTGGATTCTAGATGCTCTGTGGTGCGATCTGAGGCAATTTCTGACCACTTTAACCAATGTTTTTTTGAGGAAAAAATGGTGGTGTACTCATTGCCTGCCTTTATTGCGATGTCACATAAAAAAAAAATTGGTTTCGTTTTTTTTGGGGGGGGGGGGGGCCATGGCCCCCTTTGGCCCCCCTGGATCCGCCCTTGATCCCCATGCCCAGCTTGTAGTAAGAGTCAATAAGCTCCTTGCTGTAAGTCATCCCGAGAAGGGTGACGGTGGCATTTCTGGCAGATGTGGTTGGTAGCTTTATGACAAACTGTGTGATGAGAGAGGTGAGACAGATCTACCCCCTCTTCCCACGCAAAGCAAATTACAAGCAGAACTCCTTCTCCTCCTGCTCTAGCTTCTTGACCCTCGGTGCCTACGGAACGAGTTTGATTATTCATTCTTAAGCCAATCAGCCACATTGTGCACCAGTTGCTATCTGCTATGCTGACACCGATGGAAGACAGTGCTGCTTCGACATAAGAACCACCCTCCCCCCACAGACGCGTCACAGTCTAGGTCGCTCTGTCTCCTTCGAGGATGGGAGTGGAAGGCAATCTTGCCCTCGCATGAATAGGGTGACTTGACCCTGGATGTTGAGAAGCCATACACAGAGAAGGTTTATCCTGTCATCTCCGAGGAGGCTCTAAAGTGCCCTTAGCTTATGTTCCTCAAAGATAACTGTTCTGATGTGGTCAAAGAAGATCGTTTGATCCTCATGGAGAAAGGCATAGTGCATTCGTGAGAGTTTGTCATCTTCACTTATTTTCTGATAGCTACGCACATAATTTCAAACGACATTTGAGGGTGATATCTGATCTCAAGCGCATAGGGGTGATCATAATGCAGGAATGATCAGACAGTCGATTTTGTCTTGCAGGCTCTGATCTTCCATGGTTAATGTGTGTCTCTTGAAATCTGGCCATGCGTGATCATACGAAATCAGGATTGGCTTTGATTCTGGGTGCTTTGCTTAATTCATGTTACAGCTCCATTAACATTTTGTTTTATGATGCATTCCCCCCCCCCCAGACTCGATTGCAGCTCCTTGGCAGCTGAAGCCGCAGCTGGGCAACAGAACTAGACAACAGACATAGACAAAGACTGAGATTGGCATTCGTCTACCTCTCTTTTTCTTTTTTTGTAGGTCTGTTTCAAGTTTCTTGTCTAGTTTCTTGGAGTTTCAAAAGGTCAACCTAAATGTATCACAGACACACTGTCCGACAGGACATTTATTGCAAGGACAGTTTTGTGGACATCTCAAAACTTGTTCTGACCGCTCCTTTACAGGGTCCTTTTTCTTGATTTTCCCACATCTCAATTGAGGTAATGGGATCGGTGGCCTTGTCGCAAAGCCTACCACACTGGAGGACACATGGAACAGTGGACATTGCCGTAAGCTATATTCTCAATTCACATCACAAACCAGGGAAACCACAGCATCATTACAGTGCGTGTACCAATCCGAGGAAACAATAACAGTAAGAAGTAGCAGAAGTGTTTGTGATATAAAATATATAAAAAGCGAATAATTTGGTCCCAACATATATGCAGTGTGATGAGTATGATGATTGCCGTAGTCAGTGGGGACAAAACCTGAAAATGAATTGTGCTTTGTTAAAACAAGACAGAACTTTATTGTGCTAATCATTTTTAAAACCAGCTGATATGGCCCTCGATCCCATTCGGACCTCACTCCTTAATAACCATTGACCATCATGTCTGGCTGCGGGTTCTCGCTCCATTATTGCTGGATGGGTCCAGGACCTTCTTAAATTGCATCAGCGCAACGATTTTGCCAAAATACTGTGTTCATTCATGATTCTAGGTGCTCCCGTTTGAAATTTATGTTTTTGCTCTATCGAATGGGGATCATCTTGGATTTCTGGGTCAAAATGATGCCATAGCGTCAAACTGATGTCGGAATCGGAATCCTCATGGTCGACTTACCTGAAAAAGTGTCTTCATACATGATTCTAAGTGCTCTGGTTCAAAAGTTAATTTTTCAAGATGGCGCCGGCGGCCATCTTGGATTTGGCCCCCTAGCGAAAAATGCCGGGATTTTTGGGAGGGACCGGGGGATAATTTCTTTATAAATGGTCCATAGAAGTCAAATCCATCGTCAAACCACCCTAGCCAGAGAATGGTCACGGAACTTATGTTTTGGATGCCAAATTGCCAATGTCAAAACCTTTTTTTTGTGAAACAAAAATTTAATGCGAACCATAAATTAAACAAAAAAGCGGGTATTTTGACAGAGGGTGATGTGAGGCTTGAGGGAGCTGACAACACCGCCCTCCAGGGACGGGTAGAGATTTATCACGATGGTGCCTGGCTCTCCGTCTGCGATGCATCCTGGGACACGAGGAAAGGCGATGTCGTCTGCAGACAACTCGGTTCGTATTTTCTCGCAAAAGTGCCTTGAATTGCAAGTATGCAGAATGCAATTGCGCTTATCCATAGCGGTTGTATGTGGCACATAGGCGTAGACAGTGGGGGGGGGGGGGGGGGTTGTACCCCCCAATATTTTGTCAAGACTGCCTTTTCCAATTAAAATGCCCCTTTTCAACGGGATTACCCCCCCCTAATAATTTGTAAAGAGTGCACTTTTTTACTAACTGCCCTTTTTTTCTGAACAAGTGCCATTTTCAAAAAAGGGTGCCATTTTACGAATTTAGCACATGTATCGCCCTGAAAAGCACCATATATTGGCCCTTTGTGTGCATAATTGTCGGTTTTTGAACAGCGCCCCCATCGACAGATGGAACCTGCCCCCCCCCCCCCTCCCCCGCTTTTTGATTTTACGGAGGCAAAGTGTCCGGAGAAAAAAAACCTGTCTACATTTCACGACGGATGTGCAAGTGCCCTTTTCAAAAAATTTTACCCCTCAATAAAAATGACCCTGCTACGCCCCTGTCGTAAAGTGGAAAAATTATACCCGCACTAAACCATAGATCTACATTTACAGTATAATCTGGAATTTATTTAACATTATGTTTATTGACACTGTCTCTTTTCGTTGGTTTTTATATTTTTTATATTTTTTTTGGGGGGGGGGAAACATTGTAAGATCTCTTGAGAGTTGATACAGGCTTCATTCCTGTAAAAAAAATCTACTTGACTTTGAGGATTAGCATGGTTCCCAGACCAAAAGATTCTGACTATTCCTGATGAATCTTTGCCAAATGTATTTCGCCGACAATCTCGGATAGCGCGCTTGTATTTCTGGGTATAAAATAGGGTTTTATTTAAATATCTTGCTTATCAAAAAATGTAATGACTAAATTGATAATTAATATTTGTAAATTGCATCAAGAAAACTAAAAGTTCAATGACGATTATGTGCATCAATTATGCACTAAAATCGTGCGAGGGGTGAGCTTTGCTTTGCATAGGCTACGTAGGCCTATTTGAATCTGGCGATGGTCTCCATTTTGGCTTCGCCTGCTAAGATGATTTTTGGGTCCTTATAACTTGTAAGATTACTGGTCAACATTCGTCAATGTTTTTTTACATAATTATCAAACTGTATGACATATGATGCAGGTAATGTTTTTGAAAAATTTAATCGGAACATTAAAAGTTATAAGTGATAAAGCGAGGAGGTCGCCTGACCTACAATTTAGACGTCTGGGCGTCGGGGAAAATTGTCGGTTCAGGGAACCAGACTATTTGAGGATGTCATTTCATTTGAAGGATTTTCTGGAGGCGCAATGTCGACGGACAGGAGCGCCCTCTTTGGTCAGGGGAGGGCAGGTTCCTGGCTGACTGACGTCACGTGTACAGGCAGCGAGAACAGCCTATCAGAATGTACGGGTTTGACTTACGGAGTGGGCACGTGCTCCCATGTCAACGATGCTGGAGTCAGATGTGCCTGTAAGTGGATTACTAAACCGACGCAAAGTTACCTCTCATTTTCCTTACTTTAGATGTGACTGCCTGTTACTTTATTAGTCTTATTGATATTTGCTTTTGATTGCCTATACCATCATTTTTTGAACATCTCACATTGTTGACTGTTAAGCTTGTCGTGCATTTGCTTTTGTCTGAAATAGAATTAGATTTTCTCTAAATACTGCTGTCCAAAATACATTTAAAACAATTCACCGCTTGAAATGACAACATATATTCAGAATCTTAAAAAATGAGATATATCATGGGACACATTCAAAGGCTTTCGAGCTCTTTTGTCTATAAACCTAGCACGATATGGGACGGAGGGGTACCTGTACCCTCCAATCTCCCTGTACCGTTGCAAACCCTAGACTTTTGTTACCTAACACCCCCCCCCATATCTCAAAATAATTCCTGAGATTCTGGTAACACGATGACCAACACAAAAGAGGGCCAGGAGCGACCTCCGTCCCATATCGTGCCACAAATGTTTGTATAGCTGTGTTACAAAAATGGAATCATCACGGTACATCTGCACATTCAAAGGCCTTCGAGTTCTTTTGTATAACTGTTGGTTTACGTTTCGTTCATGTTAGATGTACAAGAGGATTAGCCAGGTATAATTAAAAAACCGATATCCAAAAAAATACGTCAAATGTGGCAAACAAAAATATTATTCCTGTCTAAAAGATTTCAAAGGACTGTAGATTCTTGACTATTTCCCCTGATCCTAGACCCTATGTACCAAGGTTGCTACTCGTCTTCTGCCACGGGTCCCCTAACGTCTTTCTCCACCGAAAGTGACGTTATAGACATCGCGTTATGCTTGGACATATGTCGCAATGGAGGACATACGTTCGCTGGCATGGCAAAGGGCAGGCGATGCTCTTGTGGTAATTCTTTATCAGGTGGCGGCAGGCAAGGCAACTCTGGATGCAATATGGCCTGCGCTGGAGACATGGACGAAATATGTGGTGGCAGTGCAACAGCATCCATATATAGAAGTGAGTTCTTTATTCCAAACACCGAATGCGTTTGTACTGGGAACGTTTCCGATCGGCACGTTCTTTGTTCCTTGTCTTATAAGTGGTATCAAGTCGCATGTAAAGTAGTGTCATGGATTTACATTCTTCCTAAACTTCTTGGTTGCGGTTTGAAGGATCCAAGAAGATTAAGGATAATGGACAATCCCGTTGCTTATCATAACCTTAACCTTGGAGTTTATGCCCACTTAACTGTACATGCGCTGATTTAAAAACAACATTACCAAAAGATTGTCATTGAAGTTGACATTTCGTTTCTTTTACTTTTTATATAGCGGAAAACAGCTACAGTGACGGTGTAAACGGTGGATATCAAACCTCTCCCAATTTTCCAAAGCCTTATACAAGTGGCGACAGCTTTGATCACACGATCGCGATACCAGCCGCTTTCAATTACGCTGTGGTTTCTTTCTCGTACTTTAAACTCGCAACTGGGGACAGCGTGAGGCTGCAGGCGGCTGGTGCCACGGTTGGCACTTACGGCAGCAGCGATGCCGTACGGGATACCTGGATTTCAATGTCTGCATCCACCAGCTTCGATGTGTCTTTTGAAGTTGGAGGCAGCTCCCCGGGAGATACAGGATTTGCCTTGTTGTACAGATGTAAGTCCACAGCAACTGTATTCAATGTAGATAATTTACAGTATAAAATTCAACAAAATTGTGTGCATTTTGATCGGCACGTTTTCAATTTCATGCAGTTTTGGATTAAAGTAGGGTTTTCTTTAGGTATTATTACATTCAATTTTTTTTGCACACAATTTTCGCTCTTATCATTCAAGTTCATTTCAGTCATTCTGTTCCGTTAATAGGCGTTCAAGATTGTCAAGTTAAATGTTTGCAATATGTGCAATAAAATTCACAGTCATCGGAGCAGGTAATTTTTTTCCCAGCCGTTAGTTTCTTTCTTTTTTCTTTTAGGGGTGATCATGTTTCTTTCTTTTTGTCAAATGTCTTTATTAAAATTTGGTCCTTTTTGCATCATTAATGCTTTCAAATTAGAAGACAGTGCCTCGAATCCTGGAGTGTCTGCTAATTGTAGTTAGAGGGCGCTCTCTCTCTATTCTTCCTTCAACCAGCCTGTAATGAAACGTGGCCGATATTTTTATTTTAACAACACATTGACAAAGATTTGTTTTTATCTCAACAACTATGAATTATGACCTTCTCAATGAAATACCTATTTCTCAATGAAATATCTAATGTCATACTATTACTTGTATGTAGAAAAATACAAAAAGATTTCAAAACAGTCCTAAAGCACACACACAAATTAATGCTCACAACCAGTGTTTGCCTATGGATGATATATGCCTTTGTTAGCGTCACACTTTATTGACGTGTGCTTTCTTATGGGAGCCTGGACTTGGTGGGGACGACGGTTTCGTAGCCCCATAGGCGCTCTAAGTAAACAAAGTGTGACGTCATCAGTACAGAGGCTTATTGAATCCATGATGTGTTGAATTCGACTAAATATAGCGACAATTTTAATAATTGAACTTTATTGTCGACAGAATGCTCACCAATGAAATTGAATTACTAACATGATTGAATGTTCGTAAAAGGCAGCATTGAATTTCTAATCAAATCTAATTGACCGAGTATTAATTTGAACGTGTTATTGTTGGAATAGGCCGATCAATCTAAGTTATAAGAAAGCTAAGTCATTCTGTTTGACTTGTATAGACGTGGCATTCATGATCCTGCAGAATCTCGAGAAATAGGTAAATAGGCACAATATATTGTAAGAAATTAAGTGGTGGTTGTTTTCTTCTGAAAATTTGCTTTTGTCATATCTTGAAGAAGACCTGATACATTTTTTTTCACGAGAAGTTTAGGTGACAGTTATGGTTACATTATTATTTATTTTGCAGTTGGAAAATTATGCTTTCCTGCCGACTTGCCGTCCAATGTGCCATATGGCTCATACAATAGCCAAGCTCAAAGGTATTATTACGGTGAAGAGGTTGATGTGACCTGCCAAGCCGGGTACCAGCGGGACAAAGAGGCCTTCGTTTGTCAGCTGGACGGGACGTGGTCCCAGGCACCCGCCTGCTTACGTGAGTAGCCTGCAGTTCATTTTTCATCTTAACTCTAAAGAGGCAGGCAGTAAAGGCATTCGAGTTCTGATCACGAGTCATCCAATTATCGAATGACAACTTATTTTTTTATTGTTATGATAACAAAGATATTTAAGTATTTTTTTTTTTTGAAATCAAAACAAACGCAATACGATGACCTTAATATACATACAGGGTTTATGAAATGTGTAATGATGGTCCGCGTATATGATATTTTTTCTACCTTTGAAACTGTCGTAGCGATTCCAACGACCCTACCTCCAACAGCACCATCAACCAGCACACAGTCAACGACCGTCGTTCCAGGGACAACGGCCGGCGAAACGTCCTCTGGAGACTCTGCCACAACTGCACCCGGGCCCGTTGTTCCACCAATCAGTACCGCTCTAAGTAAAGCCTCGTTTCCATTCTGATTTTACTATTGTATTTATTTGTCAAACTTTTAATAGCTATTCGTGTCCTTTAGATAATACTGCAAACTAACTTGATTGCGTTTGAAGATTTATATAGATATATGTATATACTTGACGTTATACAAATAATGAATGTTTGTGAGTGCAATGGTTAGAATAATTTCATGAGGTGACAGATGGAATATTCATTCTTTCACCGAATGAAATTATTCTTTCCATTGCACGAATGTGAAACATTCATGTTTTATATAACACCTGAATAAATCCTTGTCATCTGATTGGTTGACTTGTGAACTGGTACATACATCAAAGTTCTACTTTTTCAGATGGCAATAACTGGTGGTTCACTTCCAATATCCGATTTACTCAAAACTGTTGGGAACGACAAGTTGGGAACATAGCCAGCATATTCAATTTATCTCAGTTTAAAACTATTCCACAACTAAGTCCAGAACTTTCATAGCCAATTTAGGCCTATGTATTTTAAAAACAAAACTGTTCTGGACAAGTTTAGAACTACCATATTCAAGTGCATCCAATCGTTTTGCAGCATGGCAGCATATCTTATTTGCTTCTTGTGTTGGCAGCGTCAGCGTTACCTAGAGTTTTGATATTTCTGTTAGGAGAACAAACAGACATTCTCGCGTATCGTCCGCCAATTTGCCATTCTGCGAATCAGATTTGTGTTACAGCGCAACCGTGCAATGGAAGTTATATTCACCGTGTAATAGAACTTTTATTTTTGTGGTGCGGCCGCGCCGTGCGTTGGGACGAATAATTCAATGACATGTGATCAACGATCCACCAATCAGGGATTTATTCAGGTGTTGTATAAACGGGACTATTTCACTGTTTTCACAGCAACGACAGATGCCCAACCTTGCACCGTGCCAGAGGTCGCTAACGGTCGGGTGGACTCCCTGAATCGTGTCCGGGTGCTAGAGGGCGACATTATCACCCTGACATGCGACGACTCCTACGTGCCCGAAAACGACAACAATGCAACGTGCCTGGCAAGCGGCGAGTTCGACGTGGCCTTATCATGCACGCCTACAGGGGCCCTACCGCCCTGGCTTATAGCAAGTGAGATGTACACTTTTGCTTTTGTTAGGAGAGTTGTTTGAACATTCATTCGTACTGGGAATTGGTTTGTCTTTCAATAGCAGAAGAGGGAAAAACCCGAGAAAGAAACGAAAGTTAGAATCAAAAACCAAAAATAGCCAGTTTTCCATGCATAGCAAGGGTTTTCTTATGCGTGAAAGATATGAGAACACCAAACTTCGAATATTCTTTTCTCTGGCATCTTTTATGCCTACAGAATTCATGGAAACAGTCTAAGCTTCGAGTACTTTGGAATTTCTACCACGTTTTGAAAAAGAGAACTTTGAAAGTATGCTTAGTAATTTATGAAACACTTGCATTCAAGTCAGTTGCCGTGTCACGCGTAGCTGCTCTATTTTCTCGTCCACGCAAAATGACGTCCACGCAAAATGACAGCAACGCGAGGCCAGCGAACGATGGCCGTAAAAAGGGGTTCAGACAATTCGCAATTTTCATGGCAAACCACAACCGATCCAAACAAACAAAGTTGTTTTAGGTAGTTAAAGACCTACTTCATACATCCATCAAGGTATTTTTTCTCAAAAAAAGAAGGATTTTGACGATATTGTTTCACGGACAAATCGACTAAAAATTAGGCCATGAAAGTTCCGGTTTTTTCGAGAACGACGAAAGTCTCCCAAATGTTGAGATCGTCAAAGGAAAGAATGAACCTTCATCTACAAAAAATCTCGTGAACGTGATGTTAATATTTTAAGAATTCGATGTACACCTAATGTTTCAACAACTTCCATTTTTCACAACGCGAAAAGATCGTCGCCATTGTAAAGCATAGAGCGCGGAACCCAAACACGGTGTGACCTTGTGACCCATACGCCCACTGATTGGTCGAGCACGAGTATGGCCTGCTTGATATTCATAAGCCATTCATAAATACCTAAGACAGTTTACGCATTCCTATTGGTCGAGAGCCCATCACGTGGCCAGTCGGATTAAACGGATGATAAAGACATGGCTAGCTGGTCTTAAACACTTTTCCAGTGTCACAATAAAATGTGGACTCCTAAAAATCCAGTGCCTCTTATCGTTTCATTGGTTGAACGTTCACAATCCTCACGTAGGCATGCGCAACACTACCAGGAAGTTAGAATTTTATAGTTCTAAATTCAAAACCCAACGCACCAGGTGCGTTCTGCGCGACATCGCGTAGAACATGATACGCGCGCATCAATCTCCATAAAAGGGTTGTTTACATCTTACTCGCCAGCTGAACACTCCATTATTTTGCAGGAGGGATGTTTCAAAAAGCATAAAGTGAATTTGTTGAACAAAATCGGGATGTTTTGAACGAATTATATGATTTTTTTTTACCGAAAAGGTATTTATGAATGGGAATAAATATGTGCTCCGTCGGTATTTATCACTCTGTTTAATACCACTTAGAGTCTGGGTGCTGATAATTACCCTCGCCTCCGGCTCGGGTAATTATCAGCACCCAGACTCTAAGTGGTATTAAACAGAGTGATAAAAACCTCCGTAGCACACATTTATTCCTTTATTCATTGCACGTTCGCACGTGCTATTCACAATGTTTTCAGGCCAACGTACGTCGGCGTACTTTACGTTCGTTTACACGCATCATGAAATCTCGCAAAAGTCTTCATTTTTCAACCGGCGATTTGGACCAAACATTAGAAGTCTCCTGCACGTGTTTCGCTTGAAAATGAGGCGTATACTTTCCTCTATTTACTGAGCCTTGCCGTTTCTTTGGGCCTTTTTAAAGAATCGAATGTACACCTAAAAACTGTCTGCCCTCGCTTTTGTTGATAAAAAATATGATTTTGTTTGACAGGCAACACTTTATATTTGGCAAAAGCAGTTATTTTGGGTATCAAAACAAAGCACACGATTTCAACTTTTCACTTATTTAGCCATCTTGGCCAAACAATGCATGTATTCAGGAACTTTTTGTGTTTTTCTGTAGTCTCGAATAAATCTCGTAAAATCTCGCGTACGCTTTTGGGCCATGCGTGCATGACCTCGGGACAAGAAACTGAGGTCAAACAGGGCTGTGTGCGTGACACGGCCACTGACTGCATTCCAGCGATCTCCACAAGGAAGTGAATATATTATTTGCCAAACTGTTACTTTTGTTTCCCACAGTTATTGTCGTGGCAGCTGTTTTGGCCCTTATCGTTGTTGTTCTTATCATTCTACTCATGCTTGTCAGTAACGAGCCCAAACGGAACACCAGGTAAGCATGGCCGTCAATCGGTGGGGTCAACGATTCCACTTTATTAAAGTGGGGATATAATATTTGTTTCCGACTTTTTTTCTAGTCCGGAATAAAAGTCGTCACCGTTTTCACGAAGAGCCACATATGTCAAAAATTACATTTTTTTCGATTTTTATTTTTTTTAATATTTCGCATTAAAACAATGTACTTAACCATTTTGACATGTTTCTGTAAGCAAAACATCATTCATTTCTAAGTTACATTAATGTTGCAAGGGGCAGAAATCTCGATAAATGCATTTTGCGTTTTCACAAAGAGCCACATACATGTTGGCCCTTTGAACGCGTACAAAACCCATTGCACGGAAATACGTAAAAGTAGGTCAAATGAGATTTGAGTTTTCACGAAGAGCCACATATCTTTGTTACATTTTCAGCTGCGCGCGCGTACTCACGCGCGCCTATAGAAATACACGTTGAACAGAAAGGGCCAATATCTCGGAAACCTGAATTTGCGTTTTCACGAAGAGCCACATATCTTTACTAATTAATTTTTACTAATTAACTGCTGTATTAAGTCTTATTACCAGGTTCATGTAAAACTTCAGCTCTCGTAGAATCGTGTGATGGTTTCCTTGCTGCACAAAGTTGTGGCAAAGTAGTATTTCTTGAAGTTTTAAAATATGAGAAACTTCTTTTGCGATTATCTCGAAAACACTTTTCTTCAAAATCAACATAATATATATAGTATGTGGCTGTTCGTGAAAACGGTGACGAAGTATAGGCCTGCAATAATTTTTGATCGAATCTGATTCGTTTACCGTTTCAGCTGAGCTTTACGACATCAGCTCCATCCAAATACGAAAAAACTCTTAAATGTTGATCCAAACATCTATGCCGAGACCCACATGTTCCAATGCTTCCCGAGTACAATGACCATTATGATCACTCCGAGCTGGCGAGCCGGTGTGGCCGAATGATTGTTCGTCTCCCGTACAAACTGTGCAGGGAAACATAATACCCTAGAAATGAGGTTCTATAAAAACACAACTTTAGATTACTTCTTGTGGTTACCACATCAGTTCAGAAAGGTGATAGGTTCGTAGAGTTGTTTAGTAAAGAGGTTCTTGATAGATTTTTTGATGACTTTAAACTTGCTTTCTGATGTTCTTCACCATAAGACCTTTCTTTAATATCATGACATTTGTCTGTAGGCCTGGACAAAGACGGACACAACCACGAGATGGGTACAGCGCCCATGCACAACGTGAAAGTCCAGTGGAAGATCGTCTAGTGGCCATTGCACCGTCGGTCCAGCAGAATGCCTCAGCTGCAAGCAGCATAATCTCTGGGAGCGATGACGGCGGCACTGTCAACCAAGGGGCCCAGACAGACGCCGACCCGGCACTTGGAGATATAGGCGACCCTATGGTAGGTGACTCCGACGTGTATCACCCGACCAGGGATTACCCTGGAGCAGGAGCCGGGCGCCGTCCGCCCAGCCTGGTCCCAATGCGTCAGGCGCATATGTCTCCCCCGCCGCTCTCCGCTACCTCACAACTCCCCCGTCAGAGGTCCATGGACTTCCGCCCGAATCAGGCCGACTTCAGTATGCTGGAGAACGACGAAATGTTAGCTGTACGAGCGCTGGATAACGTGGTTTCCGACTTTGAGAGGGATCAGGCCGCGTACTATCTAGGGCCATCAGGACCGTCTCCCTATGGAATAGACAGGGGAAGCCGCTACGGTTCTAGACAGGTACAGTTCTCGCAGAGGTCCCGTCTGAGCAGCTTCTGGGGCTTGTATTAAGTAATGCCAGCCGAGGCCAAAGATAGGATGTTAATAATGGCATTGTTGGGCTACGAATTTGGTATTGTCATTACCACCAACAAAGATTTTTTCCTTGACGTTTGTCACCTATAAGTTGTATATTGTACTTCAAAAGAAAAAAAACCCACTTTTTTTCTATTTTTGGTGTTTGCATTTCTCGCAAAAGCCCTCTGTTGGGTTTCTTTTACACAAAAACAAACATGTATCTCCATTGCGAATAGACATGTTCCCGGTCGCTACAGTTTTGAATTTGTTAAGTAAACGATCCATCACTGAACAGCGTCTAAATTTGTTTGGTCTCAATCAGACATGAATAACTTTTGTATTGTTAGAAAGATTTTGTCTTTCCGGTATGGAACTAAAACCATGCTAAAACATAGCATGGGCGGTAAATCTTTAAAGTAAATAGCCGGCGCTGCAGCTAGACGACGTTCACCGTTTCGGTAAAGCTGGATGCATAATAGCTACGTCACAAAACTTTTTTCAGCTTAAACTTGCAGCTATTCCACGTCCCTCGCAGGCTTATTTTCACAACTGTCATCTGTTAGACCCTTTGCTGTTAGACCCTTGTTAGACACTTAGTCCATTCAATTGCACCCTCTTTCGGAATTTTCATGTATCATTTTCTGGGGTCGTCTTTTTAGGCCCTTGTGATTATTTACCGAAATCTCAAAAGTTCTGTAAGAAAATAGGTAACGACGACGTTAAACGCTCCTGTTACAAACCTTTGAAGATTAAAGTTATCTGTAATATAAGTGAGTATAAAAGTCCAAAACGTTGTCGAAAATGGAAAAGGTGCATCGTATACCCCAGTATCAATAAACCGAAATAGTTCGGCATTTTATACTTCAAAATGCACACGTGCACGCAGCTATAGGATAATATGTACATGTCATTAGGGTTGGTTTGTAGATGAGTCGGCGTTTTGGTCTGTAAATTGTAATATGTATGCCAATAAAATACTGAAATAAGTATCTTTTTTTGTAATAACAGAGGAAATTATGTACGCATTTCCCTGTTTTGTTTTAATTGAAAGGTATTAATGTGGGACTGTATGCACATTGTATATAATGTAATGTATTCGGTAAGAGGGTTCAAGTTTATTTGTTGAGAACTGAAAGATGTTCTGTCTCTGCTCCTCAACAAATTAGGTTTGTCTTTTCTAACGAGGTTTGCCTTTGAGTGCTCTATTTCAATTTGAAAAATGCAATCATCTTAAAAAAAGCTTTTTTTTGGTTGCTTTTCGCACAATCCGATCCTCCCTGCGAATAAACTGGTTCCCATCCCTTCATTATCTACGGTATAATAGGTGGCAGCAAGTCATTTTTTGCAAGTCCAAGTCAAGTCACAAGTCATTGTTTGCAAGTCCAAGTCAAGTCACAAGTCATTAGGTCCAGTCACAAGTCAAGTAACAAGTCATTAGGTCCAGTCACAAGTCAAGTCACAAGTCATTTGGTCTAAAAACAAGTCAAGTCACAAGTATCTTTGTCCAAGAACACGTCAAGTTGCACATTATTTTGTCCAGCTGTAATAAGCTAAAAGAATTAACCTAGCGTGAACTTACGAGTTATTTTAAACATGCCTCCTTAATTCCCCCTTTTCAATGTGTTGCAGTTACTATTCTTGTAGTTTATCACATATCTGTCGGATATTAGCCCTTTGTATACTTTAATAAGTTTACTTTACATTGTAGAAATAAATGTTGAGATGACCGTGAAAAAAAGACATCCTCACTCGATTACATGTAGTATACTAACACTTTATTGTTCAATTTTCATGTATACTAAACGCCTACAAATGGGTTAGGCTATCCGGTATTTTACATGCAATTGACAAAGGCCTGCTTTCTTTTCATGAAAGGTTCCTTTCAAAGTTTGTTCAACCAATACATTAAGCAAGAGACAATTGGTCATTGAAAACTGTAGTTTGTTGTGACAGTCTTATTGAACACTTTTGAAACTAGTGGGAACTATTCATTTTACTGGATTCAGTCACTGAGGTCTATTTTCTGGAATGAAAAAAAAAATAATTAAAAGTATACTAGCTTAATTAAAGTGTATTGGGTCGTCAAGTAGCGTCTGACTTGGGTTGGTAACAAGTCATTTTTTGCAATCCCAAGTCAAGTCACAAGTCATTGTTTGCAAGTCCAAGTCAAGTCACAAGTCAAAGCTGGTATTTACAAGTCAAGTCACAAGTCACAAAAATAGCGACTCGAGTCCGACTCGAGTCCAAGTCACATGACTCGAGTCAGCAACTCATGCCATTATCTAAATTATCTAAGGAGGCAAGAGTCAGTCTATCCTGAGGAAACGGAATTATTTTGGGCAGCAAAATAATTAGAGATTTGAAAAGAACAGTATTCCATAAAAAAGGGAACTTTGGACAGGAATGAGCCTTTTTGGCTTACAAACGAGTTTAAAACGAAATGATAATTTTTGGAAAGATCGTAGAATATAAACATTCACACAATAGCGGTTTCCGTGCAATTTCGTGCAATTAAGGCCCTCAAAAATCGAGCCGTTGAGGCGCTAGTCGTAATTCCAGTCGCACATGTAACATACATAATCAGAAACCCAGCGTGGCACCAGATATTACACAGTGAATTGCCACACGTGAATTGAATTTCATGCGGCGCCAGTTTGGTGCTATGTTGACAGTTCGATTGCTTTATTCACTGCTTGAAACAATATTTAGAAAATGCAAAGTATAGCTATATGTCAGATGTAAACAAACGGTTTCTTCAATATTATCTCCGTAATTTTGTAAACCTTCGAACGAAAGTCACCTTTAATTAAACGAAAACCGATTTGCTCAGCGATGCCTCATTCAAAAGTGAATAACTTCTGCATAATAGAAAGTTAGCAGATTACAAACCATTTTTTGTTCGGGTTGAACTTGAAAACAGCACGGACAGAACATCTTTAATAGGTACAAAGTAATTACTACTGAATTGTATTTTATTTACAAAAATGATGTGCCGTCAAAATGACGATATCATCAAGTCATCCTGGGCAAGAGGTGTTATCTCCGAAAAGCAGAATCAAAAACTGATTATCAAATCTAGATAATCTGCTTACCTTATTTTTTTGTAATCAAGATGTAAGTAAAATAAAAGTAAAAAAAAATTACCAACTGGAATATTTTATATATATATTTTATATTGTAATTAAATTTCCAAAACTACGTTAGTGTTCAGTACTGTTTGTGGGTGTATCACTATAAGTGCCAAAACTATTTAGGTATGTAGACCGCCGTTGTATTAAAAAGGCATAAAATATGCAAAAGGGAAAGCAACTTATTAGATCTTGGCTATTAATTTTCGTGTTTGCATGTGTGACGTGATGATCAAATTTCTGAAAAAGGAAATCATGACAATGTTCAGTTCTTGATTAAAAAAAGTATATTAATGACTATTATTTTTTGCAATCCACTCGATGCGCTCAAACAACTCTATTTTGTCAAGTCCCAACCGCCAACTGATAATGGAATGTTCTCATGAGGGCAGCAACCCTATATGTGTTGTACCCTAGGATCCAGTGGTATAGACCATGTTACATTTGTTTACAAATTGGATGTTGTGGTCACGTGATGCCAACTTTCAGCAAACTGTTCTTTCCTCTGCACTGCATGTTAACAGTGGTGACATAAACTGATTAAATTTAAAATAGCATGCACAATATGTTGGGTTGCCTGTCGTTTACCAGTTGGTATGAAGTCACAGGTAATGTGGTCTATTCTGCATCGGATTTGTAAATTGGAACGATTTTTACGAATCCTGGGCGACATTACAGTCACACATGTTTTTTTAAAACTGTTTCTTCAAACGCCTGTGCACTATGTACATATATATATATCGCAATGTGTGCAAGTCCAAGGGCGGATCTGGGGGGGGGGGCAAAACGATTTTGTCAAAGTGATCAGAAATTGCCTCAGATCGCACCACAGAGCATCTAGAATCCAATTTTTTTCGGGGCCCTTAAGCGGGCCCCGAACCCCACGCCGTAATTTTTGGGACCCACTTTTTTGGGGACCATAATTGTGTTGTGGATCTGCCCTAGTGCAAGTCTGCATAGCCGGAACCCTGATAATCACGCAGTGCAGAGAAGGTCATTTATGTTACATGATATGCATGTGGGTCAGTCTTAAAATGTTCAATGTTATAGCCTACCACTTGTAAAATTAGAAGAAAAAAAACAGATCTAGTGATGGACATTTCATATAGAAAACCCATAGATATTGAAACATGCACAACACATATATCTAGCTTAGTCCATTTCTGAATAGAAACATGCACAACGCATAGGTCTAGCAATATATAGTCCATGTCTGAATAGAACCACTTGGCTACGCCTGGCAAAAACAGTGGCTTAAGCAACCTCGTCCCCAAGTCTTACTTCATTTCAACCTCGTTGCCAATGGTAACCCCTGGCCCTGGGTGGAAAACTTGTTTTCTGTATTTGGAATCGATACCGCAATTGCAAGTAATGAATTGATATCGTGTCCTTTGTTATTTGATTTGCGACATGTAGGCCTATTACGTGTTTTACCGTACATTGTGAATTATAATGTCCACTCCTAAAAAAATAAACCCTTTCCATTTTGCATTATGTTTTCCGAGTTACTTTAAAACTTGTATCATTTATATTCCATGGTGAGATACTTGAACTTCGTTCCAGAATTCGAAATCGGAAATAACAATGGATTTCACAGTTGGTCCAGCTAGTGTAATCAGCATATAGACATACTGATGCCCATGTTGCATCGAATAGTCGTCCCAGTTTCTGGAAATTCGCCTCATGAGGAGATTGGCGTAAATGAAAAAAGCAAGTTCGTTTTATAATCGTTTTTCGCGCTTCGGTCATTCATCTTCAGTTTCCTGCCCAGACATCATACGTCAAAGGGATATTTATCCTTTTGACGTTTTTGTGTTATTTTGACTCTCAAAAATCGAGCCGTTAGGTACTAGTCGTGAAGCCTGCCGCACATGTCCCACCAGTGCATCGCATTCTGCGATGTGCGAGAAATAACATGTATTTATTGGTGCTGTGTGTTATCCATAGCTCCATGGTGTATCATGTGTCACATACGTGTATCGTACATTGAATGGACATGGCTGGAAACACGTATGCGTCTGCCACAATATGTAAGTAAAAAACCGGAATTTGTCGTCTCTTCTCAGGAAACAGTGCGACTTTAGGTTATTAGTTTCCTCTCAACCAGAACTTTGAAATAGGATGAGTACACAATCTAAGACATAAATTATATCGGTGATTTCAGGCCGTAGTGCCCCTTTTAAGGCGAAGTTGGAGGGCAATGATTTGTTTGGATTAAATTAGCCTTTCGCCAAGGCAATCGTTTCCGAGTGGTTGGAATTTTGCTACCCTTGTGGGGTAGCAAAAATCGAGATTATAAGGAAAAACATAAGAAATTCTTGACAAGTTGGAAAAGGCCACGTGGCTTACTATTTAAAATAACGAAGAACACCCACCAGCACATGATATGAAAATCTTCAGTCTAAAATTAAGGCAATTTGGGCCCTTTGAATTTACCGTAATAATGCATGCACCGACACACTAACAAAGGCCTGGGTTAATTTTACCAAAGAAAGGGTGAAAACTGGAACTACCCAAACTTGGGTTGTTCTACAACCAAATGCTTGGGTTATAATTTATGTTAAATTCAACCAACATTTGTAGTCATACAAAACCAAATTAAATTTGGTCTTAAGTTTTGGTTGAATTTAGCAGAAATTCTTACCCAAACAATTGGTTATAGAACAACCCAAGTTTGGGTAGTTCCAGTTTTCACGCTTTCTTTGATAAAATTAACTCAGGCAATTTTTCAGTGCATCATTGGTGGAAATGAAAATGAAAAACCTGAACTTCATGCCAGACTTCTTTGAAGACCATTATAATTTCTTTGAAGTTATTACCCTTTGCGTAGGATATCACGGGGGAACACGCCATCAAATCCTCTTCAATGGCTTTAATTCTAGCTATCGCTATGGCAGGGCTGATCCTTTTCCGCCCAATTGATGGAAGAAAACAGACAAGGAAACGATTACGAGGGAAAAAAAGTGATGACACATTCTTCTCTGTGGATGGTGAGGATTGCAGTTTGGTCCACTCCTCTCCAGTCTCGAATGCACCTGCTCCCTGGACGATTGAGCCAGAAATCCTGGTGGAATTCAACAGCGTAAGGAAACAATAACAGCTAGCGTTATTATGATAATGCGGTTCTATTGATTTGACTCGGTGACCCGCCGTCAAGTAATGCTTGTTGAATGGAATATAATGTATTGGAATTTCCTGTTACCAGTACACGTACTCTATTGTCGATCACATGGTACGGGTTTGGCTTTCTCAATTCTCATAGTAACACAGGTGATACTAAAGAGGATTTCTCGCCATTTATGGTTTGTAGGTTGCAAAGAAAACAAAAATAATCGACAACAGCTGTGAATTGTCACGTAATATAGTGATTTGTTTCAATTATTTTTCCAATTCTGTTTTTTTTTTTATCCCGACGTATCAGGTCAAACAGTGTGTTATAAATGTGATGATTTTTCCTTCTATGGGGCTGTAATAAAAAAACACCCTGATATACATCTGGAAAATGATGTCCAAAGTATGTATTCGACAAACGAAACCTTTTTTAAGCAGTTAAGATGTTACAATTGAAGGAATTGTCAACTGCATTGATGACGAACGCCCAACATAGTACACGTATTTTACTCCCGTGTATTTTGCACTTATTTATAAACAGTACACTTTGTATTCGTATCGAATATTGTGCTGCTTTTTGCTCTGTCAGCACGGCAAAGCAGGAAGAAAACGAAATCGATTATTTTTGCACCAGATTCATTTCAAGGTGGCAGAAGCAGACAGGTGAGCCGTGAGAACGCATGTACTCGTATCCTTGAAAAGCATCAAGGTGTGCTTATGCTCCATATGCGCATGCGCGAACAGGCACTCCCTAAACAATACCTTCCTGTTCAATATAAACACGCGCAGTCTGTCCTGCAGAAAGTGACCTCAACGTTCGTGTGTCACTACAATGTACATGTACATGTACATGTACAGTACATGTAGTATAGGCTATGCATAATGCTCTGTTGCTGCGAGCAAGGCTGCAGGGTTTGAAAGCGTATAGTACGCTGAGCAATTGTGTCATCAGCGATCGGTGCCTAGCGCGAGCGGCGCGCGCTGAGTGGCCCGTCAGACAGATATAGCAAGGCGAGGCTGCATAATTTTGCCTCTCCGGAACCCGTGCGTGTGTGACGTATCCTCCGTTTGGAGAGTGAACGCAGGGAAGAAACTAGCCGTACCTGGATTTTGACCGTAAGCTCATGTGTACAGTTTATGTACAAGTACACGCCTGTGTGTGAGCTCTGAGAGCAAGCGTTGGATGCAGGGAGTGCTGTCTTGATACGGTAGCCCAGCCTGTGATAAACCCGGATAACGTGCCACGAATAATCCCCTTCACTCGAACTACAACCTGCTGTCACGACTTGATAATCTCCTCAATCCGCTACCAGATTGGATTTGTGTTTTTTTTTTATAAGGACATCATCTCTATCGTCTCCATCATCGACTAATTTAAGATGGCTGGGATGTGTTACAACCTTGTTGATGTTGCATTTGTTTGCGTGTTGCTGCTCGGCTCCACTGTTGCGCAGGGAGCAGGTAAGTCCGTTAACAAAATAGTTCAAACCAATTATTTTTATGGCTGCGAAATTTGAAGACTAGATATTTTGATGTTGTTTCTATGGAATGCTTTTTTTCTAGAGTTCCCAGCACAAACATTAACATTTCATTTTTACTTTGATATAGCAGTCAACATGTTTGGGATATATTTTTTCTTATAAAGTAGACCTACTGAAGAATGTTCGCATAGTTCGAATCGAGATTTTTAAATATATTTATTTTACTCCTGCTTTATTACAGTTTAACTCGTAAACTTGTTTGGATGCTTTTTCTGAATCTGTCACAACAAACTTTGATTTGATGTGCGGAAAAATAATTTGAAGTCGGACTGTAGTTATTTCTTATATCTGATATAAATTGTTAAAGGAAATAGATTAAACGAAAATAGGTTTAACATTTGCCAAAGAACCAAAGCGATAAAATAATTTCGCAATTTTTATTGTTTACAGTTTCGCATAAGCAATTTCAAATTCTTCAAATGCATTTTTTTTTCTTTAATAAATTCGTTTTTTTTAACGGACCTTGTGAAGCACGCCTCAGAGACTGCCTCTTAAACGCATTATGATACAGCCACCTGAAGAATAATGTCAACATTCAAGACTGCGCACATTAACACAACACACATACATGGACTCTGCACTCACCATACACCCAGAGCGTCATGTCTAGTCTTCTCCCTACCCCATCTTCTTTCTCATACCCTGTAGGTCGCTTATATTCGCTCCTCTACCGCGTTATTCACATCACGCGTGTCTCCTTCACCTCGCCACGAATTGAAGGTTTTTTTCCCTCTTCCCGTCTTCGCCATGCATAATTATGTCGTTTTGCTTGGATACGGAGCTGAAATGATGTTCAGTAACCACGTCGCAGAGTCGTTATAACTGACCGAAAATACATCACATGCAGAGGACGTCATTCTCCCACAGTGTTCCAGGGTCTAAAAGGGGCGGGGCTCCTAGAAGTAGGATACATTGTACTATTTTTACTCTTTCCAGTTAAAGGACGCACTGAAGGCAAAGAGAACTTTTCTTGAAGACATTTCTGACAGATTATGTCGATTCATTCATACTCTATAATGTGAGATATTGTGAGGGCTGTGGGTGTCATTTTCATTTGCTAAGATCATGAAAGATCGATCGGCGGAAACCAGACTACAGTTTGTGTTTTGGCTATGATCAGGAAGACGAACCCAGGCTGCTCATCGGTCATTGTGTCTCTGTTGTTACGTCGGTGTTTTCACGCTTATACGTTGCCGCTAAATTTTTTTCTTATCGGCGCATGACAGCCACGTTACTGTCTACAGCAGGTGTTTTTGAATGGGCCCGATAGTTCTGACGGAAAGAGGGAGTGAATTATTCTATTCAAGCAAGTTGTATTTTCACCAGCTAGTGGTTACTGATCCTAGCGTGGGATATCCAAATATCAGGGAACTAAAAGGGGATTATTTTGGTGAATTGTCATTCAAAATAGGGTCGCGGGGTTGTGTAATCAATCCGGGTTATGATGAAGAATTATAGCGGGTCCTATTGATGGAGTTGCATGGTATGTTTAGAAAGAGAATGCCAATGGCAAAGATTTATAAAATCTCGTTTGATATGGAAAATATGCCTTTTCCGTGGTCACCGTGAGAGAGTGGAAGGACACTCGGTGTCCGTCAATGTCGAGATATTCAGGACACAGTTTTCACAAGGGGACAGCCATATAAAAAAATACCCTTTTTCAATATTTTGCTCTTAAACGTCGTATTTCTTTTCTGGCAAGCTGCCATAAGCATAACTTACTAAATTCCTTAATTACACTGATTATGCATGCGAAGGCCAGACATTTCAAAAATTGCATTTGTGTGTTCACTAAGAGATGCTAATAATTATGACCGTCCCACGAATGAGCACAGATATGCATTGAACGGAAAGGCAAACAAAATGGCCGAACGAGAATTTCGTTTCACGGGCGCGCCTTAACAGGCGTCCCCTTCCTTTTTGACAAAACACGTAGTAACAGAAGGTAGGGCGTTCAAATAGAATAAACTTCAATTTTCGTTTTCGCTAAGGAACGGGAAACGTTAATCATTAGGTTTGGCTAATTACCACGGCGTTAATGATATGTGATGGGGCCGCACAACGTTAACCTCTCACTAAATCACATCATGAATTCATCGCAACATTATTTCTAAATTGTACTTTTCGCTACAGGCACTTCTTTTGCAATTTTCTGGAAAACCTTTTTCTTCAAATCGACATGACCATCTCTTCGTGAAAATAGTGTGGACTGAGGTGGTGCTGATGTGTGTGTGTGTGTTTGTTTTGTTGGTTTTGAGGTGACTTGCATTCATGATACATTTCCTCAACTGTCCTGTAACACGAAAGTAGAACCGAATCGTGCGTCACGATATAACTATACTGAAATTACATATATAGGCCTATGTAAACAAAGCCATCAATGTCTCGAACCTTTTTGTTTCCTGAGGCATGTGTTGCAGTCAATGTTGATTGAATTTATATTGAAAGGGCTAAAACTTGTATCTCTATAAAAAAAAATTAAAAAAAATTGGCTACTGCTTGGGCCTACCTTGCCCGCAACTCATAATCAACATGATAATAAAGGAAAATCAAGTGTAGGTCTAAATGGTTAAGATTGTCGATTCATACAAAATCTATGTTTTTTTTTATTATGTGTGAAATTATAAACATTTGTCATTATGCTTTGTCACGCAACGTTGATCATTATGATAAACTACTAATTTCACATGTAAATGACACACGAACACCAACGAATCAACAAGTATACTGAGAGTGGCTCTAGTATGTAAAAGACTGATGCAGGTATAGACAATCCATTAAGGCCAAATTATTACACGCTTCAATGGAGAAGCCATCCGTATTGTGCACGCTATTGTATAAAGCAAGTGCCCCGTGACGGATTATCTGAAAGCGCAGCGCTTTCGCCATTGAAGGGGGCCATTCTGATAGAATTGTTAGCGTGCCCGGATTGGTCGATCTATAATACTCGTGAGGATAGAGATTCAGCCTTTCACTTAGGTCAGTTTGCGCATTTTAACATCAGTATTTTATGATTTCGATTCGGGATAAACACAGTCTATAAAGTCTGGCAATGCTAATGGTAACCGAACCCTACATTCTGGAATTGTCCTTGACGATGGAAACCTAGTTTGCACATAATTTACCACGCACAAAATACTGTAAAACGTTGTGCAGCTCCGTTTAAAGTACTTTGTACAAAGAACTAAAACCACAATTTCTTTACTTTCGTTAGTATACTGTTTTTGAACGAACGTGGCAGGTATTCAAAAGTAACATTCGATATTTACACGCAAATATCGGCTGTTAATGCACAAATAGTTTTGCAATCCGAATATTTTAAACGTTGTAAGTCACTGTATAAACAAATATCACTGAATTCTTCCAGTCATTTGCTTTCCTCACACAGCATATTGTGTTGTCCTTAATGACAAGCGACACCATCAATTATAGTTTCGTGTTCAATTCATAGCAAAGTGCCCGAGGACCTTATTAGCATGCAGCAGCCTTAACCACTGTTCCCCATGCTGATGATAGTTTGAACATCGTCCGCCGGGGAAGCGATGCACAGGAATAATATATTTCATTTTAATGTTTAGCTCGAGGATGTCTTGTTTACGAGCTACGAGACCCGTATTTTACAGTCATATAATTATTATTCATTACTAGATTTCGTCACTAAATACTGCAATAGACCCTTTGGAAATATACAATAGATATTCTTTGGAGACGGATTGAGTCTAGAAAATAAATGTAAGTTAATATTTGATTTGCCATTATTGATAGTTCGGAAAACACGTTGGAGGACTCTTTCCACCAAGCCAAGCATGTGTATGCAAAACAAACATTGGGGAACTTGCATTTCTGACTTGTACGGCTTATTTTATAAATCGAGTTGTTATTCAAGGGTGTCCCCGGTTTATATCGTCCTCATTTAAAACCAGTGGATGTGCGTGAGACGAAGGGCGCAGTTTTATGGTAAGAAACCAAAATTGAGACACCGTGTCAACGAAGCTTTTTATTTCCCAATGGTTTCTTCACTATACCTGATCGTACATAGTACATCCTCTGAATAGTGATCGGTCTGTTTAGCCGCTGACAAAAATGCCGCATCCTCATCGATATGTTAGGTATTACTATTCATCTCCTGATTTAAAAACGCGGATGCACCACAGTGTGTATGGGATGGACTGAATAATATACAGGTATTCTTCATTGCCGACGCTTAGTCAAATTTATTTCGTTAACAAGCGTTAGTGCCAATCTCAGTTATGTACAGCAAGCCTTATTGAGTGAAATAACTGTCCGCACCGAATATTAATACACTTACCTTGTGCATGACCTTTCCAGCATGGAGGCAGCGGGGCGTGATGAGACGCAGGTTCAACACACTACTGGGTGTAATATTTAGAAACACTGCACAGACATCTTTATTATTGGATTATTTTGTGGTATTGTACGTAATATGGATATCTGCCTGACCGCTTGTCCCAACAAGACGCGTCGTGAACCCAAATGCTAGATGTGTAGACTCATAATGATATGGTCAGGGCTCAAGTACCGACATTTGTTGGAAACTCAACAACTGAATCGCCAGTTCAGGTAGGCCTACCATTGTGTGAAACATTACTGTGTTTAAATTATATGGACTTTTTAGTCGTTATGAGCGATCCTTACTTAAATGTATTTTCTTACTTATTACAATGAAAGTGTACGGTAAGGTTGGCTACTTGTGAATAATCTACAGAAGTAGGCAACTAAATGGAAATGCTGCTAAAAACGTATATATTTTAGCATTTTCATTTTAAAAACATTCAATAAATATATCAGATTTAATAGTAAGCAATACTTGCTTTACAAATAATTTATTACAACAAAAGAAAAGAAAACAAAACCCCAATGATTCAACAGCTTCGAGAAGGTTCGCCTTTATCCTTGAAAATTAATTGCAACTCGATTTTGGATTTTGATGCATCAGATTGATTAGAAATAAACGCGTGGAGTAAATGCGCATTATGCAAAAGGTTTGTAATTACTTAGAAAGAACATGTACGAAATATATCTCTGCTTCAGTTCTGCTTCTGCCTGTGTCTCGAGTCGAGTCCGAGTCACCAAAATTGCTACTCGAGACGGACTCCTGGGACTCCTGGGATTTCATTTTTTCGTAAAAAAAAAAAAAAACAATTCAAAATCACATTTATTTCCATACTTCTATTCAAAAGGAAAATTAGAACAGCATATTAAACAATATTGGGCAAATGAGTGAAATACATTACAAGAAGTATAAAATCATATGAAATCAACAAATTCCAGTCCTCGAACCGAGTTTTGCACTCGAGTGCTACAACACTGGTCGAAACAATACTGATAATTAGAGACAGCATTACGAATGAATGGAAATTCATCGTTGGCGTTTCTGCCGTGCAACATCCAAAGTCAAGTGTTTCCATGGAAACAGCTTTGACGTCAGAGTCTCCGTGAGAGCTAAAATTTAATGCACAGGACTCAGCTGTGTCAGGGCTGTTGTAGAATTGCACACTCTCCATCAAATTTATATATTTCATTTTACAGCAGACAACTAACCGGAGTAGCGTGGTTTAATGCTTGTTGGTTGATTTAGAGTATACATTTATGCGAATGTATAATTTAGTTCCTGATGGGATTTATTAATTTATTCGATGCATAAAGTTACAGAGAAGCTTGAAAATAAGAAATAACAAGCATTTATTTAACTATGGATGTTGTGTTAAAATGGTTTTTGTTTTTAGTTATATTTGCAAGTATAACAGTAACAGTGATTTTAACTTATCTTGACGATGTATCGAGACGAACGTTTGAACATATTCTTCTCGAAATCAATTTACCTATATCTCAACCTTTAGAATAACTCTACGCATTACTCCTAAAATACCGCTTTTTGTCAAAGATGTCGTGTACTGCCCGATTAAATTAAATTGTTAAGCCATATAGCATAAACACAAGCCTCAGAACAGGATATATACGGTTCGATTTCTCCACAGTATTCTGAGCACCCGTATCCTAATTTTCAGCTCAGGTAACAAGCCAGAAATAGGGTTCGTAGCGGTGAATTTATTACACTGATTGGAGGATTAATAAGTATTAGGGCATATATTATGTCCCCAGAAATCCACACCTAAATATAAATCCACATTTGTTAAAAACCGGCAGCAATTCATCCGTATTGAGACCTGTAGCCCAGTATGCAGATGACCGGTCGACTTTTATACTCATTTCTAAATAGTTGATCAACATGACCCGACAGGCTCAATTGTACTGGGAATAACAGGCATAACCAAACATAGTGCACGTATCGAAATGCGTTGATTTCAATTTTACTGATATTTATTTTAGCTCATTTTATATAGTTTTATTCCTTTTGATCTAGATGCTCATTAAAAAAAAATTAATGCGTTTTTCTTACGTTTGTAAGGGGGTATTAGCGGACAGTATTAATAAATAAGACTGGTTAAAAATGCAATAAAATATTAGCTGTCAGGCCAAAAAAGTCTTCGGTTTCTGGTATAGAGCTTGCCCCAAAAGTGGTGCGGCGACGCGGATTTCTTTTTACTTTTTTTTTTTCTTAAAATGTCGGCTCGTGAACAGTCCGGTCAATTTAGAACAAAATAGAGCCTGACCTAGAACAAGTTGCAATAGAATTTATTTTAACGTTACCACGCTGAGGAAACATCACTTTTTAACGTACTAAAAATCTAATTTTATCGATACCAATTGTTTATCATCCGTAAACAGTCGTATGGAGGGCGTCATGATTTCTTTTGCGTCCGTTACCCGTCAGAAAATCCGTTCACATCACATATGAGACTTCGCGAGACACGACTGATCAGAACAGACGATTTTTCTATGTCTACCAATTATTAAAATTTATGGTAATTTACACTGTCATCAAATACTGTAGGATATTTTCTTTACCATGCCATTGAGATCATTTTTTTTTTTTAAAGTTATAACAATGCGAGGTCTGTTTCATCCAAAGAATCATTTCGTCGGGACTCAAGGCTTTGCTGGAGTAGTGCATTTCACTCTTGACAGTACAAGCAGATGTCTCAATCATTTTTCATATCTCGATCAGGGTCTTCACAATAATATTTAGCTGTTTAAATTGAAAAATCTACTGTTGGCAAATGCGTGACGTACATGCAAAGCTCATGAACAGAACGATATCTGTTTCTCACTCAACCTCACATAAATTTTTGTTTTAATTATGACCAAAGTGTTTTGAGATGTTTTGTTTCATATTTTCATGTACTAACAAATGTACTGTAAGCATCACAACCCGAGCCCTGTACTTCCTGAATGTTCTTAACCAAATCCAACAAATCATTTTCAGGCGCTCAGTCAATAATCTTTAAATAAAAAACTTTCGCTTACTTTCAAAATCGTATTCCATCTGTGTATGATCAAACATGATTTTTAGACATCCCTTTTTGCAAATAATCGTATCTCGTCCGTGGACATATTGCGCACTCAAGTTTAGGCGGAAAATAGTCCACTCTATCCGTAGTGCCCTGTTTAACATTATGACTTGAAACAGACATATCCCCGTCAAAAGTAGCATTTTGAGCCAAGTTAAAAACGTGTACTGCTCTTGATATAAAACTCACTTTAAAATGTATGTAAAAAGCAAAACGCAATTGTATGACACACGTAAAACCCTATTTGTTTTTATTTTCCCGACGCAATGTCGTCTGCTGCACTCGCATGTGGTCATGAATCCTAAATGTTAGCTTATATAGGCATGCAAATCGAAGCAAGTAACCAGACGAATTGTTCGAGGACAAAATGTCCCAAATTTTAATCTAAAAAAAATGCTTGAAAAACACCCTTCCACTCCCTAGAAACAATAAGATTGTTCACATGTTGCTTGTTTATTTATTTGAAAGTGTTTGACGCTTGAATAATAATAATAATAATAATAATTAGTTCTTATACAGCGCATTACATACGAAATCTCAATGCGCTTTACAAAGAAATTACTTCAATACTTATAAAAAGCTAAATATATATTACATATTTAATATAGTCCATCCATTAAAATGTTTAGTTTGAATGTTATTTGAATACATTTAAAAAGCTCATAAAACTACTAATACATCAAAAAGTTAATTAATATATACGGTAAGACCCATAAAAAATGCATTAAAAATCACAATCACCTGGCTGGACGATTACTTAATAAAAATAATAATAATAATAATACGTTTTAATGCTGGCTTAAAAAACTTACTTTCATCCTGGTTTCAATGGTTTCTATTGCAATTTGTTCTAGGTCTTAACTTAAATTGACCGGACCAGACTGCAAAATGTGCCCGACTAAATTTAGTGCAAAAAGTATGGGAGCCAAGAGAGGCCACATAAAGCTTATACTCGATCGTTATCCCATCTAAAACACTTTAAAATTTTGCAGCAGCAGGATTCCAGTCAAACTGCATGGCTTGGGCGACGCGTGCGCATACCAGAAACAGGAGCCTTGTTTTTTTTTCGGCCTTATGGACTTTAAAAAAAAATTAAATATCGCACATTTAACATTTTAAACAGTGTTTTGGATGTAAACAAACGATATGTAACAACAACTGTATTGCGCGCGTACTGAATCACATAGGGAACATTGGATATAGCGTGAAGCTTTGTCCATAGCGCCATGATTATAATACGTATTGGGCGACATCAATCTACTGGTGTTTGCCGCCTAATTATTTCAATGGCAAATGGAAGCCCGACGGCTGTTTTCATATGCTGCTATAGAAACTCAATATCTGGCAGGTATTTTTTCTTTCTTTTTAAAAGCCATTGCGTTATCGGTTACGTCATAGACGTATCTTAAGAAAGTTAAGTTAAATGAATATGCTTAATACTCTTCTGAATCCCTTTGAATTTTTATCGAACCCATTTTTCGAAATGCATTCGAAGATATATCTTGAAATCGGTTTTAAGATATCTTGAAATGCATTTAGAGCTTTCTTTAAATTAATTTCGAGATATCACTTAATGATTTCAAAATATCTTGAAATCGCTTCAGCTTTTGCATGGGTCAATTTCTAAGCACTGTCAGGCATTGGGTCAAAACTTACGAAATGACTAATGACTAATGTGACACAAAAACGGGAACGATTTCAAGAGTAGTACATCAGATTGGTGATAAGATTGATCAGTTTGATGATAAAGGCATGGAATTTGGCGCACAGTCAGAGTATGTCATGGAAAACACATTTGGCTAACAGGGCCGTCGTAGAATTGTCCTTTGAAAAAAATCATTGGAAAACAATACATTTTCAAAATTTTCAAAATGGCTGCCATTGCATATTATTCTATGATTTTTTTCAAAGGCCAAATCTGAGGTGGCCCTATAGCCAGATATCTTTCCCATGACATACTCTGACTGTGTGCCGGATTTCATGCTGTTATCATCAAATGAACAATTACATCATATAATGCACCGATTTGCCTGGCTTACATGAAACTCCAACGTAGAAGCGGTGACAGAACACAAATGTTTCCTTTTGTCTTACACTTCTGGATAGTAGATCACGACGTTTGGCTTTAAGTCCAATACCAAAAATAAACCTTGACCTGTACGTGTTAGCGGACATTATGTATTTTTATTTTCCACATGGCTGTTTGATTATATCACTATAGCGGTTCAGATAATAGTTACTCAGTCTCACAAAACCTTGCCAACATTCACAAATATGTATTATTATATTATTGTTCAAACTTAATTTTGTTATATACCATGCTGCCTTTTTAATGCTTGCTTGGCAACCCGAGCTGAGTATAACCACAATACATTATCAGACGTTGTTACGATCAGTAAATTTAAAATAATTACCGTATAAGGCTAAGATGGAAGATTTAACAGGCACCTGAATGAAAACATGAATTACTCAATACTACAGGCCGTCACGGTAATTAAGATGGTGCATGAGATTGAGACTGCGCGAAAAAGCAGCAGAAACCTTTGAATATAGTCATTCTTATGTTGACAACCTGCGATGTGACAGATATATTTTCAGAGTATTTAATTAATTTAATAATGGTTTATCTAAGTATACAGATACCCTTTAAAACTTGATATCGTTTTGAAGATTGATCTTACTTTACGTGCATGGTTTTAAATTATGATTGATTCGGCAGTCCATACACATGGTGTCAAGTTATCAGGAACCTCCGTGGTCTATACACGAGAATGTCGGATGAGTCCTTATAAAAGGAAACTTGATGCGATCGTATTCTACCTTCAAGTCATATCATATGCTCCAAAGATGGTTTGGAATACTTGTACTATATAGGAAATTGTTTACGAGATATTATTCCCAGGTTATTTTGTACGCGAAACGTGACTTTAAATAATTGCAAAAGCTGTCAGTACAATCATGGACGTAAGCTTGTAATGCCAATGTAATTACCGAAATGACAATGATATATAATGGTTTACAATAATTATTGATGCACAGTTTATTTTGGAGCTTCAGAACAGTAAACCAACAGCGTCATAAACAGAGGTACATATATTTGGCTCTCATAAACAGTGTATCCATACATTAATCATTTGAAAGGACATGTTAATGCAAACTTTGGTGTTGATTATCTAGCCATTTAAAGTGCGGCTATTGCATTCTCACCCATAACCCGCAATGGCCAGGATGCATAGGCCCTATAGGCATTTCCAGCATTCCGTTTTCTCCGTACGCACAGCTATAGCTTCATCACTTAAATTTTTCATGAGGTCTGCGGACATTCTGTCTCTTCTGTGTCTAGGTCAAAGCATACAGAGCAAGAGATGCCTGGGATAACAGGGTCAGTCAAGGAAGATTTGTCTCTTCTTTACAGGGGGTAGAATTGAAGCGGGATATAGTAAACAGCTTTGTCGTTCACGAACTGATCGACCGGTTCATCGAGACACCGAGTTTCGCCGGAGGGACAGGCGGTGAGGCCTCCGTAAGGTTTACGAAACTATAACAGATGAGTTTGTAATCAGTTCCAATTTAGTAAAGAAAGTCGTGGAAGATGTTAGTCTGGGTTAATTGTCCGACTATCAAATAAATACTGCCCTAATTTTTCAAATAACAACACGCAAATTTTGCTTGAGCTTGACGGAGGCCATAAAAGTTGAGACAGTGTGTAGTCCAAGGTTTTCATATGTTGATTTAACTGTTGATTTGGCCGTATATTTAGATGTATCATTAAAGTCTCATCTCCCAAGTAATTTTACCATAAAAGTATAACAATCTTAACTGAACTGTGTATACCTTAATATTAGAAATTCGGGATTTGTTGAAACCCTGCAGTAAGAGAATTTAATCAGTTGTTGGAGAGCTGAAGAGTAGTGTATCAGGATTGAGAATGAAGCAGTTGACGGAACCTCATCAGACTATGGAACCTCATCAGAGTCCTCATCAGATTTTGATGGAAACCCATCACCTTACAGAGCCTCATTAGATTATGATGGAATCTCATCAGATTATTGAACCTCGTCAGATTATGGAACCTCATCAGAGTCCTCATCAGATTATGATGGAAACCCATCACCTAACAGAGCCTCATTAGATTATGATGGAACTCATCAGATTATTGAACCTCGTCAGATTATGGAACTCATCAGATTATGGAACCTCGTGAGATTATAGAACCTCGTCAGCTTTATGGAACCTCATCAGATTATGATGGCACCTCAACAGATTATAATGGGAGCTCATCAGAAGAAACCTCATCGTGCAGATTGTGTCGTAATTTTCAGTGATATCATGACTGCCTGCAACAAATGTTTGGTATCAGAAAACATGTAATTTATATTGTGATTGCTCGTATAGAGAGTTTATGAAACCATCCATTTTGTACACTCGCTTTCGTTGAAGGTGCCGAGGTAGAACTACATTGGAAGTGCTGAAATCATATAAATGGGAATTTCTCCCTTTCTACATAACTTCGGGTAGCTTCACCTAGATTGAGCCACAAATCGTTTCAGAACCTTTCCCGCTATTGAGAAAGTTCATTACAAGTAACATTGTGGATTTTCCGGGAAAGGTGTTTGACAATGTTTAAAATGAAATTTACACAATTGCAAAAATCAGTTCGGTGTTAAAATGTTGCGGTCCACAACATTTAAGAAAAAAATATAATGGCAACGGGGAAAATGTTGTTTTCGGTAGATTAGAATTTAATTCATCGAAACGTACGGCATGTCCTCTGTCTCCGATGATGACATGTAAAATACGCTGGTAATTACTGCTGGTTGGGTGCCTGCCTCTTCAGCAAGTAGTAACAGGAGGATGCACAGGTCTCCCCGCTGATGTGCTTGATGGGTGTAACCGTGCATGACGGATGAGGGAGACACTGCATCCTTGCCAGCAGATGATTATTACGGTATAGTCTTTCATTTACTGGTAGACAGTGAATTTCCATATACGGGGGTTTTGTATACTGAAACAAATACGGAATAGAGGCCATTGGTATAATAAGGCCTCTGTACACATGACGCCGGGCACGGTCTTCTTTCAAGTCATACGGTCATAGATGGTTATGATGGTAGATTCCCGTACGCCCTTCAACCCTTGCTTCACGTACACCGGAACAGTGTCAAAATAATGCGGAAGGCAATAACATTGTTTGATGATAAAAAAAATATGTTGTTAATGTTGTTTAGGCCTACACCTTTAATTCGTGGGATGCAAATTCCCTCTATATACGAATAACTCGTAAAATGCGTGCCCCAACATCGGGCGAATTTATTAAAATGCAGAAAAAAAAACGCGCTATTAATTTTAGTAAATTAGCCAGGAGCTAAACGAATCGAAAGTCATCCTCAAGCTAGTCTATCGTGACAGTTTTAGATCACTGCACTGCGCCGACTTGTCAAGTTTGTTATTGTGACGCTTGGTGCGAAACGCTAACAGATGGCGTTACCCATAAAAGTGCATAAGCCAGGGTAACGAGTACAGAAGGTTCACAATGCATATTTTGATATTTGCGCTATGTAATCGCAATTTAATTGAGTGTTGTGTATTAAATATTACTTTCTTTTCCACACATTGAAATTTACCCAAGTCCTTCAGAGATTAATCATGTCATCATTTTGAAGATAATACATGCATTGATTGCATGCATAACATCAGAAATCAAGGGATGTTCTGTTACGCCGCCCTATTTTTACAAAGAGAGAAAAAGGGAGAGAATGAATGCATTTTACTACGTAGTGTGAAATGTACAAAATACCGTCTTGTCCTTTTATTTACAATGAAAGCAGCGTACTGGGAATATTGATCAACAATTAAGAGCTCATCGCCGTTCAAAAGGACACAGAAGCCTGTACTCGGTTAGCCGTTAGAAGACGTTTGTAGCCAAATATTATTTCCCTGAGTCTACATTTGGCGAGAATAGTGTGGCATATTAGTGTATATCTGGTCAGAGTATATTCGAAGCACAGTGTTGAACTAGACAGATACCCGGACACTCTTATCTTTTATTTTGAAGAAAATATGGAACCCCAATACATTCCATCAAAATACGGCAGTTGCACATTAATTTTAACTCACCCAATATAACTCACTCAGCAATTAACGCTATGGACATGGGAAAACGTGTAGATCTTTCGCAAGCTAATTAGCTCATTGTCTAAAGCCCAAGTCACTCATAAATTTGATGACATATAATTATCAGTCACGTCGTCCATTAATAAATTAAGGCGTGGGGCTCCATTGCTAGGTCGTTGATGAACAGACGACTGTTTTGTGGATTGACTTTAGCAGTCAATTTCTCCCAAATTAGTAATTTAATACCTTTTCAGAATAGACGAAAATAGAAAGAAAAATTATGTTGTTACGCACTTAATTTCAGAATTAATTGTTGTGATATTTCTCTCATCGCTTTGGAAACACACACAAAAATGAAACTGGGACGTGGCCATTTGCCAACACGTCAGACTGACTGAAGAAACGATGTAGCTCCGTAGAATTTACATTCGTCAAATTGAGGGAAAGAAAATTGCAGACGGAAAGAACATTCTGTTTCTTGCTCGCTCGTGCGACAGCTAATAATACAATTGGGCTCAACTTTGTGTTTAAGTGGGGATAGACCTTCAAACAATGTAATTATCACACATCTGAAGTAATGAGAATTAGCTAGAAAAGGAACAATCACTGTAGATCGTCGTGACCGAGTTCGAGGATTTTGGCCCTGGGCACGGTTCAAGAGTCTCCTCCAACCGCTTACTTTAGAAGTTGTGATATCCCGGTTGCCAGGTGAAATGGATTGTTTCTTGATGAATTTTGATTTTGAGATCGCAGGCACCGTGAACAAAGCGTTTTCTGTGAATAAATTATGTCGATTACCTCTCTAATGACGATATTTAATATAGCTAAATGTTTCACGGGGAAAACAAGTTAACCTCAGATGAATACTCGCGGATGTTTCTCTGGTCGAGACATTTTACACAAGAATTTAAACAGAAAAAGCATCATTTTCTCGTTATTTCTCGTTATTTCAAAAGGACTTGCATGTTTGAGCGCGCCTAAGACGCGGCTCGACTCCTCTCCAAAACATCACTACGCTTCGGTTGCAGCTTATACCGTTGGACTATTTCAGTTGGACAGTACCAAGATCGTGGATTATCCAAAATAGATCCTGCAGGACTGTAGCGTCCATCAAGGAATCTTCGCCCAAGCTCAAAACATCATTTAACTCCATTCACGGTTCTTACCAAATCTTATGGCCAAAGGATATTTCATTATGCAGCATCAGAATAATGGAATAAATTACCTCACAAATAAAGATCAGGACATCCTTGGAACATCTCAAATCTCAACTTAAGACACACTTGTTTACCAGAAGCGCATATTGAGTCTTTTTGTATATCGCGCTGTATATAAGAAATGTTTTTATTATTATTATTTCAACTAAATTAGTAAACCCGTATCTTTAATTTTTTTTTACCAAAGTCACAGCAATTGTTGGCATTGTGTATACGTTTTGGGTAGCTTTCTCTGCAATCTAGCTGAAAATGCACACATTAAAACTGTTCTGAAATAGACCTAACCGTTCTTAATAAGTTCTGAAATACAGAACAATCACAAATAAATGCGTCAAGCCATATAACAGAATTATAATCACGTCCACACAAAATAAGATCCTTAAGGCACTACGTCCTGGTCTAAACCCCACGGTACAACATGTTCCAATTAAACAGCAATATATCTCTTTATGAACGCCCCTGGTCAGAGTCCACGCATACACACACGTGGCCTGCTGCATGCAAGGCAGAATAAATTAAGTTGGGGACAAATCGAGGGCGGTTGGAATAATGGATGCGGGGTATGAGCGCTTGATTGCATTGGAAGGGCAATCTGCAGCGCAGGGCTATTTCAGGGCTTCGGGTTCATCTCCATATCCCAGTTGTTTGTTTGGCCATTCACTTTTAAAATTTGAGCTTAGTTTTCTGTCCTATTAAGGTGATGAAGAGTATTTGAATCGACCACAAGGGATGCACATGGCGAGTGTTTCCCATTGTTTAATCTTTACAATTATAATTGAAATTTACGTTTAATTAAAGACTTTCTTTTGAAAACTCCGTTGACTAATTAGTAATTATCAATTATTTCCAATTTCATAACTTAATAAGATATCATATTAAAAATCAGGCAAATGCTACCCATCGGTATATCATGTTCTAACTCGTTTTGATCCGAAATTTCCTCTTAGTAGTCTAACATAACAATGCAGTCTTCATTATTCATTGTGCTTATATTTTAATGTGCTCATCATGTACAGACGTTCCACGTTGTCTTTATGTGTTAATGATATATCTGCATGTTATCACCCTTAATGATAATTAGAATAATTCAAGGATCCACACGCGACATACACATCAAAAAAGCTGTCTGCCATTGGATTTGTCTCGGTAAATTGAATTTCTAATCAGCAACCCCATTATCTTAATGAAAATCGATAATGTCTCGAGTTTTAGGTAAGTCAGTAACTCCGTAAATGGAATTACTCCGTAGCCTCAATAAATCAATATAGTCTTCACTGTTCGTAAACACTATTTATTTCCTAAACAAAGTGACGACGGACAGAGCATGCTATCCGAAACGTCGAGTCCAAGTTCTCCTCAGAACCACCACAAAGTCACAAAAGACATTAATTTCACGTGTTTCCCCAAACTTATACCTTGGAGATACACTCTGATATTGTTAATGTTTACACTTTCATGCATTTGAACCGTCATTTATGGCATGTATATGTTTTGATATTGCCTCATGATAATTCACATCAACTCGTAATACGTATTTTAGACGTAGCCTAGTGCCCTGTAGTATTGGTCATTTGGCTTTATAGCGGTAAACATAAAAATAACATTTCGACGAGTTTAAAACTAACGTAATAAAACAAAGTGCACATGTTGAATAGACCATGTATTCATTTACCTATCATTTCTGTTCACTATTAAAACGAAATGTGATTAGGAACCCCTCTAAAACTATGGCTTCTTCCATTCTTTTTCTGTTCTTTCTAGTCAGGAGCCCACAACTTTGAGTAGTCTTGTCCTTTATATGGGCAATAAAGATAAAAGGCACGAACCAAAAAAACCCAAAACAAAAACCTTAAGGATAGAAGACAAGATCCAGCTTTGCATAAGGACGCAATATAAGGCGAATGTAAGCAAACGGAGACCCCTTCTATTTCAGATGTGAAACCCGTTGAGTGATTCATCAGATATTACCTGCGTGTTGCATGCTAGCGTATCTCCTCCACAGCTTGATGCATCTTGCATGGCCAAGCAATTTGACCGGCGAGCCTTTTCATCTTCATCGCGCATGAAATTGAATATTTCCAGCTCACGGCCTGCAAAGGGGATCATCCATGTATAGCTAGACACATTGCATCAGTACAATTTACACATTCACTTAAATGCTATTATAGATGGATCATGGAAATGATTCTGGAAAATTGCCCCTGTCAACAACAAACATCATTGTTAACTTCACAATCAACATCATCACCATGAGCAACGCCGTCATCACAACTAATATCACCATCGTTTTGAATATCGTATTTTGACCGATGTCCACTGTAAGCTTGACATTTAAAGGACATCCGCTCACTTTAACAACCAAAACTTTGAGATAAACTGATAGTAATGAACTTACATGTATTTAGATATGACTAAACATCTATATTAATGAAATTTTTTAAATGTAATATGTTAATTATACCGTCCTCTGCTATGTTGAAGAAGACGTATTTTGGTTTATAAGTAGAACTGTACTCGTCTTAAAAATGCGATCGATTTGACTTTTAGACCCCTCGCGTCTATTATTGTAAATCCCGACGAGATCGCTAATGCACCGTGTCAAAACATACGGTGTCCCGTAAGGTCTGAACCCCCGTGGTGAGAGACCTCATGAGCATGTGTCGGCTGGGCGGGTGGGACGATTGAGGCGGAGCCCCGGGCGGCATGATCGCATCACGCGCGCTGGTACCGCCTTGAACTCGGGGTAAAGACTATTTTGGTGTCCATAAAATCTCGTATAGAGTAATGTTATCGCATTATGTGTCATGGGTGTTAAATGATTTACGGCATTACGTATTTTGGTTATTGTCTCGGAGAGACACGGGAAGACTATCTGTATTTATTTGTAAACCGAGGGACGAACAATTGACAATATTTTAACCCTCGAATTATCTAACATTTATTTCGGATGTTTGCATCACAATAAAACATTTTTAGACTTAAGGAATGACGTCGGTCATCTATTTGTGGTTCATTTTTTGTTCCTTCTTATTATTGCTATAATATAAAATAGTGCAAATCTAATATTAATTATTCTTATCAAAGAGTGTAATTTTGTCGTATCGTTGTCCATGCATTATAAAACATTCCCCAAATTATGGCTGTAGCTGTTCAGTCCTTGAGCAGTGTATCTTTTCATTAAGTAAATGACGCACGTAAGATAAATAGACTATATCACGATTGATCGCCAATGCAATCTTCATATCGCACTGTTAACACCTATATAGTAGCACATTTATGACCTCTTAGTAAGAAACAAAATTTACAAATATTTTGTATTACAATAATTGCTTGATCACATTAAGTCATGCTGTGTGAGTACGTGTTGAGACATGCATGCCCACTACAGACTGTATCATAGATTAGTGGACTTAAACTATGCTCCTTATTTAACATCATGAATATCTATAAGGAAGTCTGAAGGGGACTGGCTAGAAGACATTTAAGCAGCTTTTCTTTGCATTCAGTAACACTTCTCATTAAGAAGCTGTGCCGATTGATACTCTTTTTTGTTGTACTTGCTATGATCATTAGTATTTGTTCTTTTTTCCATAACAAGGTCAGGTTCTCCTCCGAGATACTTTGCAGTTCAATTCTTTTGTCCGTCTTTATTCTCATGAAATTGTGGTTTTTGTTGGCATTAGTTTGTACGTTGAGGATGTCTCATTGTAAGCGTTGCCTTTTGAAAGCGTCACTGAAGTAACCCACTTTTTGTCGCAAAGGATTATTTACAGCAATCCCCTTATAAATCCATAATACGTTCTGCCATTTGATTTTTTTTCTCCACAAAGCGGTCTTGTTTGGAAGTTATGACTGTTCAAATTTTGCACCAAAATTTTGAAAGGAGACATTTAAAGAAAAGGCGCCTTGGGAATCTTTCTTGAGTTGATTTTAATTCATCAAAAATAATGTTTGACTATATAGCGCTCCAAGACGAAGATATTGCCTGACTCTGGGGTCCGTCAAAATCGCACTGGGTGGCTCATGATTGGTCAATCATTGGTATATGGTGGTCCGAAGTTTAAAGTTTCCAACCCGATTCGTCGTTTTAAGTTCAGTCATACAATTTAATTTGAGAAGGTTTTTAAGGTTGTTTTGTTTGGTTTTCCATACATGGACTTCCTAATTAACATTCTTCTCTTTCATTTTCTAAAGCAAAGAAATGCGTCAGTTTATTTTGTATTAGCTTTTTAGTGCATAGAAGATGTAGAAATATTGACATCAACACAACTGATATGCATTTTAGAATAATGACGTGGCGTTTAGAATGTATGGACCAAGAGCCTTTCCCGCTGTGTCGCAATGTTCCGTCGCGTATAGACCACGGGCCCTCTACATTACACGACGTTATCGTGTTCTGTTAGGCCTGGGGTTTAAGAATCATCATCATCATTGACAAAACAGGGGAAATAGACGCGCTCGTCCGTATATGGGATGCCGCTGTGAAACACACTTCATCGATTTAAAGAGAAACTGTAAGCAGTTTGAATCGCACTTAATACCCCGTTGAGTATCTTTTTTCATCGTAAGTCTAAGCCAAAGTGTTTTCAAAATGCAACAGCAGAAACAAATGACGGTGTAAGCTCTTATACTCTTGCAAATTTCATGCTGATGCAGATAATGTTGATTTGCAAATTAATATGCTGAGCATAAAATCAGCTGAGTACCATCCACAAGCTATTTACATAGCGATGATTGCGTAATACATATAGCTTGATTGGTGACTCGATCCTTCTATTCTTGCCATGCAAGTAACTTCTGTACTTTCTAATTTCTGTGCAATCAATTTAATTGGTCTGCAGTTTTGTAACTCTTGAATACTTTAAGGAAAGGCTTTTTTCACGTTGCCTGACGTATGTATTTTTACGGTCATAATGAGTTCCGTGTCAGCAGCAGATCGGGGAAGGGAGTGCCCCCCCCCCGTTTAGCTGCTGACTAATGTTTACTAAAATGCAGCTTTATTTTTTTGGAAGGGAGGCTCTTGCAATGTCCTGGAGGCATATAAAAGTAATTTGAAATGATTCATAACTCGAGAAAAAGCTAGATTAGAGGATACATTATTTCCGTCGATTTTCACTAGAAACGCTGTATTGTGTACCATTCAAGACGGTAAATTAAGATTTTGTTTCTAAGTCTGCAGCTTGAAAATATTTGTCACTTGTGAAATGAATCTGTACTGAAAATAAATATATTTGATTTGTTTATCCCTCAATTTTTAACAGCATCATTCTGTATATATATCAGAGACTTAGTTTTGAATTTGTTTAACCAACTTATGTTATCCATTTGCCAGATGTGAGTATTCAAAATTGAGTAATTGAGTGTTATTTTATTTAGTTTATTTTGTTACTTTTCAAAAATAGTCTGTTTGTCTTTGTAAATATGATTTTCCATGATATGTGATGTAAATGTTTGAATGTTATCTGTGTGATGTACGTGTTTTCGATACAGGATATATGATGTTAATGTTTGAAATAATCGTGTGATGTATGTATTTTGATGCTGAATGATGTGAATAAATGGAGTCTTAGAACTCCACTTAAACGGGAAAAAAATGGTCAAACAAAATGGAATGCTAAAGTTCCTAAGTTTATTCTCAAATTGCCTTAGAATGCAAGAGAAAGCATTGTAGATTTCACAGTTTTCCCGGGGGCATGCCCAAGGACCCCCACAGCATGGCGTGCCTTCGACGCGCCTTCACTCACCCCCCCCCCTTCATATCAACCCCCTCGTTTCATGAAAGCTAGTTCCGCCCAAGCATGCTATGGAAAATGGACAACGATAAACATTGTACGTCGAGTTATTTGTTTTAGACCTTTAGCTTTTTGACACACTTTTCTTTAAACAATGTGTTTCGTTATGGGCTGCAGTATGAGGCCGACAAGTGTGGGTTGCTCAGATATGCTGCTGACATATTTTCCTCATGTTTAAAAAACTATCTGAAGCAAACAACCACCACTTTTGTTTTACATGCGTTTATTCTTATCCATCGTTCTTTACACTCAACTATGTATAAGAGAACATGGAAACAAGCGTGCGTGTTATGAAAACAAGTAGCAATGATATGCTTATCATTTGTCAATTTTCTTTCATATTTGACATATTACGTTAGTTTTTTTTCTTAGACTGCCTCCTTTATAACGTTGCTGTATATTGAATACCTGCTTCAAAATGAACACATGACTTGCACAGTTTCCGAAGATGGGAAATTTTGTTTCGCGTGGGAAAATGGCTTCGTGTTTACAAACTACAAATATCTGCTGAAATCTGAAGATAATTGTTCAATCATCTTTTTCTTTTCACTTTGATTTGTAGCTACTATTATAAAGAGGGTGTCGTCAGGTTTTTGAGCAATGATTATTATGTTTTGCCAAAACGTTGATTTACATCTTCTAACTCCCTCTATCATGTCCGTGTTCAAAGTACATCTGGCCGAATGCGCCGCACTGTTATCATTATCCAATGACTCATCATTCTGAAGTATTTGATGTATTAGGCCTATACCGTTTCCCAGCAGGTCCTGCACAGTGAACAATAAAGTACAGATGCATACACATTCTCCCTTTTGACTGAAACAAGTTACTGGATTATTTTGTTAGAACATCAATCACTACAAGGTTTTCAAAAACAGAGTCACAGATTTTATACGACAAAGGGACCGTAGCTCATTCCATATTGACTAAAGACTGCTCCAACCTTCTTGTGGTTCTATACATGGATCCTATTGGATATGTCGCAAGATAAAGGACTTTGCATTGCGGCTGTGACGAATTTGCCCTCCGGTCGAGCTTTAGCATGTTGAGAATATCAGGAGCGTTGAAGCCTAGAAGACATGCATATTAGAATACACATCAGAAAGGGACTGGAGAGTTCACGATAATAGGGCCATGATTAAAGCCCACTGTATAGATTTATTAGTGTAGCTAAATCATCTTTAATTTATACCCTTAATACCAAATTTGCGAATCATCTATTTGGCGTTAGAATCTGTGCCTCATTTTTTTTTTATTGTGCTTAATGATTTGAAGTTCCTGTTTGTAATTCGTCGTAAACGTACCATAGAATTGTTTCTGCACTATAATTTCATGGCACGATATAATATAAGTTGCATGGATGTCTCCATTATTTACAAACATCTATGATTGCACTGGGAAACTAAAACAATAGACATGACGTGAAAATAATTATACCAATTGCAATCGTTGCTATCAACACTAAAAATCAGGAATTTTCAACATTTGAATCAAACTTGCATTAACTAGTTGTTAAACCCCGAATGATTGTTACAATTACACGGGATCTACAAGGTACCGAGGTTTGGAGTTAAAGGGCACATCGTCCTGAAATCGACGCATTTCTTATGGTTTAAATACATTTTTTGCTCATGCTATGTCAAAGGTCTGGTAGGTTAAACCTAATTTCACAGTGTTCCTGAGAAAAGACGGGATAAAACTCGGTTGTTTATTTCTGACTTAGCGTACGTTTTGTGGCATACGCATACGTACTTCCAGCCGTAAATATAAGTCTTCTGCATGCCCCCAGCTTCTGTGTCCATGATATAATGTCAGACAATTCAATGTACGAAAATATACGGTACACGTCGTATGTGTGACGCAGAATGCGATGTACTGATGGAACATGAACGACTGGAATCACGAGTAGCACCCAAACTGGAGATCAATTTTTGAGAGTCAAAATGTTGACCTCCGAACTTCGTTCTCTCAAGAATAACACAAAAACTGGCCACTAAAGGATGGATGTGTGGACGTTTACATCCTACATTAATGTTCTTTCCATTGAACACTATTTCATTTTTAAAACGCGTTTTGGAGCCCAATTGGCGCTTACTAGGACGTAGTGTCCCTTTAAGCCGTATAGGATTCCATTGCCACGTGTCCCTATTTTCTTACGGTATACATTATCTTTATGGAATCACTTATTGCAACTCATCGCATATCCTTTTCCGTAATCGATCTGCATGGAAAAGTAATATCATATAGAACCTATTTATAGCGCACACGCCCGTGTGCTGTGAATCGTGTAATCCTGCAGGAATTCATTGCAGTCTGGTAAAATGGTCACTCTATCTTAAATCCTTCAGCGATACCTTTGGAATTGATTGCGCACATGCTTGATCGCCGTTCCATATGGTAAAGGGATTGATAAACCATCTTGTCTATCCTGCGCTGTTCCCTTTGTAGCTTCTGGACGATGGTATCGAGCAGGGTACATGAGCAACATTTTAATTAACGTTTTCAACCAGAAACGTACAACGGAACACATTCCTTCATTGTTGCACCCCCCCTGATGTTAACTGTTAATTAAAAATGGCACTGTCCTTTGTCCACATTAAATACTAATCAAAGGATAAACATCTAATCTACGACGATGTGCGTTATTGCACAAAATGTGCATGCGCTGCGCCTCATTTCCCAATTCTCCTTTAAAATTTTTATTTTCGGTTATAAAAAAAAGTTTCTTGTGTTTGGCATACTACTTTATATTTTGGATTTTTGAAATCTTCTACGCACGCACAGAAAACGCCAAGCAATACAATAATCGACTCCCCCTCTGTTTTGAATGGAGACGGAAACATAGACATTTCTTGTAAAAAAAAAAATTGGAGGGAAATCAAATTCCGACTTTCCGGAGAAATATTTAGAGGCTCGGTGTTCGATGTTACCTAAACACTTATGTGGATTTGTTTTGGTTTCAGCCACAGAAGAGGGTGATCTGCGACTTATCGGAGGTACCCACGCTTTTCAAGGCTACCTGCAGGTGCGTTCTAATGGGAGCTGGGGCACCGTGTGCGGTGATGAGCAGTGGGATGAGAACGACGCGCGAGTCGTTTGCAGACAAATCGGTATGTGTGCATGGATGCGCTCAGCTCTATAGCTCCATGGTCCAAGGCAATCCAAATACAGGCCTCGGCTTCAGGCTCCCTTTCCATGTGCTAAATCGACGACCCAATATCTTTGAAATTCTTAATATCATATCATTGAACAAAGAAATTAAATGGAGCGGGGTTTCAAACATGCGACCTGCGGATAACCGTTCCGGTGCTTTCTAACTGAGGTATCCAGTCCTATCCTATGTTGGCGGTTCCCCATTCAGTCAGTGTCTTTGTTCAAGTATGGTAACTTGTTGAAGTGTTACCATGTACTAATTAAGGTGTGTGATGTGAAATGCCAAAAGGAATTTCCCGTAAGGGATAAGAAAGTGAAATTGTGATTTGATAAGAAAGTGTATTAAAGCACAAGTATTGTTAAGGTACAGTATACATTAGCAATTTTGCCCCAAAAGGTATTTAATTAAGGCAAAATCAGGTATTGTCCTATGTGAGTGACCCGATTAAATTAGCCATACTTTTATCTATATTCGTAAAAAAGCTTAAACTTCAATGTAACCGTTATTGATAACGTTTGATTAATGTCTAATGTTACTCCTGCTTGTTATACTCTTACTTGTCCTTGTGTTTTGTCGCTATTCGTCACATGCATTGTAATCGTCTGTCCAAAGGTTAGGAACGAAAGCTAATGCTTCACCCTCTACCTAACGTTGTTCCATTATGTATGTTGCTGATTCATACAAAGTAGATTCATTTCTTGTTATATATACATGTAATTATACAATTAAGTTTTAGACTATGTAAGAAACAACGTTGAATAAAATTCTAGCAATTGATTGATTGCATTTAATTGACTATGTTTCTGATTCTAAAACGTAATGAATAAAATGTTTTTAAAAATGTATTTTCATGTTTCCGATTCGTTTTCCTTTTGTTACAGGCGCCTTTGGTGGTGTCATGTCTCCGAACAGCACTCACAGTTTTAGCCAAGTCGACGGTAACAGCGCCGTGCACATGGCAATGGTCAAGTGCGACGGCACGGAAAAGAGGCTAGATGGATGTTCGTTTTCCAACGATACCTCGTCATGTACGCATGCGCTCGATGTCAAGATGGACTGCGTCAGTAAGTTCATTGGTGGAGGTGGTGGAGAAAACAACATGCAATCTAAATACACACGAGTTAAGTTTGACTACAAAATAGCAGTCAACCTAGCTGTAGTCAGTAGTCAGCTGAGTTTGACTGCTTTCTATAGTCAAATCTAACTAGGTGTTTTACAGTGTACTTGTGCAAAACGTGTTACCCCCCACCCCCCCAAAAAACCCCACAACGAAACAAACAAAACAAAACAACACCAGGCTGCACTGAAAAGCCTTTTTCTTACGTTAGAGGTCATTCCAAATGGAGAAAACAAGTACGTTACAGTCCAGTTGATCCCATTAGCATGCAGGCCTATGTCGAGTGAACCCGGTACCCCGCTCCTGTCGAGAGGCCCACAGCTACGAACGCCAATAGCTTGATATAAAGTGTACTTCACTGGAACACCACCTCGTCCCGTGCTGTTCACAGGGTCGCTCATACACAGTGTTGTAGTCGAGTCCTCCTCATCCGAGTCCGAGTCCGAGTCCGAGTCCTTGAGCAAAGGACTCGAGTCCGAGTCCGAGTCCTTGTCAATTTTTGATGTCCGAGTCCGAGTCCGAGTCCGAGTCCTTGAAAAAAGGACTCGAGTCCGGACTCGAGTCCGAGTCCCGAGTCCGAGTCCTACAACACTGGTTAGTAATATTGAACAAAAAGTCCAACGCATCGGCAAGCAACTGAATAACTGATGAATCGATTTCTTTGGTGGGCAATTGGCTAGGTTAGGTTGAAATGAATCAATTGATCATTGATCAATCGGCAAGTTATTTTTGCGAGCGGCAGAACTGCGGAATTCGGTTCCACAGCAAAACCAAATCAAGGTGAAAGACATAAAATAATTGAAATAAAACACCTAAAAAAGACCCGATTTTGCCGGACTCGAGCCGGACTCGAAGCCGAGTCCTCGAGTCCTTGGGGTCCGAGTCCGAGTCCTTGAGCAAAGGACTCGAGTCCAAGTCCGAGTCCTTGAAAAAAGGACTCGAGTCCGGACTCGAGTCCGAGTCCCGAGTCCGAGTCCTACAACACTGCTCATACACACTCGACCCTGTCTCTAATATTTGGGGACAGAGTTGATAAGAAAAAAAAAGACGAATCGGAAACGTGGGCGGGTGGTACCGGCAAGCTGAAATAGCTTTTTTTTTCTTCTTTCTTTTAAGAAAAAGTGAATTTTCATTTAAAATTATTTTATTTGACCCACCAACCCACATTTTGAAAATTTTAAATTGCCCATTAAAGTGTATAGCCAAAACACAATGGAGAATCCGTGTTTGTGGAAGAAGTCTTGTGTTTGATCATGCGTGACAAATTTGTGCGAAGAGGGAACGCTCTTCAATAAAAAGTTGCTTTAAGGCACACTCGTAATCCAAAATTAATAGAATACAAATGAACAATTTACCGACGGGAACAGCAGGCCTATTCAGAATATAAACCATGCGAAGGGGCCCAACTCTTGAGGCTGAGAAAATGGTTAAAATTAATTGAAAAGTGTACAGTTCTGTCAGTTCTGCTGAACATCATAGATTTTAAATAAAATTGTGATCAGTGTGCTAAAAAATAAAAAAAGAACTACAAAATTTATGAAGTCTTCATTTTAATAATCCTCCTTTGGTTTAAAATAATAATAATAATAACGGGTTCTTACTTTCAACTAAAATCAAAGCACTTTACATTAAATAGGCCAATTAAACATACCGTCACCGACACCACGAAGTAACACCCATCTACATACCAGTAAAAACTAGCAATCGGAGAAAACGGCAACTAAAGTTGAACGCCTTCTAAAACAACACTTTGCGTCAAAACGACAGCGTATTTTCAGTTGGGTTTCTCGTTGTGGACACTTGATGAATTGAATTTATTAAATCTACTGTTTTTCACCCGTTTGTGTATTAAATAAACAAGAAATAAGAGAAAAAAGATGAGTTTTAGTTCGTGAAACCGAAAAGGCTGCGAAACGGTAATTTTTCGTTTTCACGAAGTAACACTCTTCAATGTATTCAACACGAGGAAAGTGCAACTTCAGGTCAACGCGCGCGCTCATACAACTTATTACAAGAAGAGTGTTACTTCGTCAAAACGTTTTTGCTCACTTATGAGCAGAGTGCGCGTCATGCATTGCAATGGTAAATGGAACTAGAGTGTTACTTCACGAAAACGAAAATTGTCACTTTTGCGCAAAAGTTGCCATGGATACTTAGCGTAATTATTAAAGTAAAGCTCTTGAAGCTTTGAAACTTCGTGCAATGGTAGGCCTTGATGAATAATGTTTAAAAATCCAAAAAAACTGAAAATCGAAAAAAAATATGGTTTAACACGGTAGAGTGTTACTTCGTGTTGTCGGTGATTACCAAATACAATCTTAGCTCCTCGGCATATACAGCTCGATGCAGCCTGTTGGGCGCAAGGAAGCTTATTCAATCAATAAGCACCTCTGCCCTAACTCACAGGTACCCATTTACTCCTGGGTGGAGATAAGCAATGAGTGACAAAGTGCCTTGCCCAAGGGCACACGCACCATGACCCCGGGCTGGACTCGAACCCACAACCTGCAGCTTTACCCGCAGACCACGAACCCAATGCCCTTAACCACGAGGATACAGCACTCCACAAAAATAATATTCTAGTGTTATTGTACGGTACATTCTGTGAGCCTTATGTTCATACTGTAATGAGATTCTTCACCTGCTCTTCCGCTTCTCACCAATCAAAGTTCCTGGCTATAAAGCCTGTGTGACGAGCGAACCTGGCAACGGCGAGCCTCCCCTGTCTGGCCGGACCCATACCCAGGATGGTATGAGCACCAGCAAGTGCGCCCGCCTTTGTCGCCAGGACGGGTATCACTACGCAGGCGTGGACCCGGGCAACTGCCTGTGCGGCTCGGCGGGCGATGACTTCCAGCGGTACGGAGTTGCGCCCAACACGGAGTGTATGACCGATTGTGGAGGCGAAGCATCGCAGGCTTGCGGAGCTAAAGGGCACTTGGCTGTCCACGAGGGTAAGCCATGCATGTACCGCGAGTATAACTGACGTAATGACTAGATAACACGAAGAAGTGAAGCAAATCAATCGTTTGGGTACCTCAATATGCCCGCCTCTTTGACAAACATTGATTTAAAATGACCTGCTCCCCGTTGCGTTGTAAGTCTATAGACGTCCATCAATTATTGTTCATTTCTTTACAAAATGTCAAAAACTAAAGTTAACAATGAGGTGAAAAAAAGTTCTCGAAACCATCTTTTTTAAAAGAGTACGCAACGCAGCTTTGTGATGTACGTACTTACCTTCATGAGGAAAACGCACGCGCATTTACTGGAGATAAAAATAATGTCAACGTTCGTGGGCTTGTGGCATCAAGTTAATCTGATTAAGAGTCGTGATAATTCGCCCCTGATAGTTATGTTTTGGTCCTCAAAGATGGCGCCCTAGTGACTTCAGCATAGTTCCATACACTATATGGTCGGTATGCCTATTCTAAAGGCAATATATCTGAGCAATTCTGAGGGCGCTTTAAACGACGTCATTTTTTAGACACGATACAACGTTTTGTTCTTTTGGTAACCGGTAAATGGCGTCGTTACAGTGTCGCAACAAATTCATTTAGAAACCTTTATAAGCCAAATTTCCAAACCAAATGAAAATACTCTGAAGTTGTTTCCTATTTTTAGAACTGATATCCGTGAATTGAAAGATAGACCTTTATTTAGCCGGACTCTCTTAAGTCAGGAATCTAAAATCTCCTGAAGCCGAAACCGGAGAGAGCGTGTAGATTTGGAAAATCTTTACAGAGAGAACACTCTTCTCCTACTAAGCATCCATAGAGGGCGCTGTTGGATAGGGGTGCAGACCAGTAAATAGGCCCAAAAGTGCCTTTACTCGGGCCAAATCACGATTTGTATGCCCTCATGTTTTGCTATTGGAGTACTTTGTGGGCTTTAAGCGTAAAAAGGTTTGTAAAAAATATTAGTGGAAGCCTTGTACAGGACTATGAGCTCGTATCTCTGTGAAATTCGGATGGAGTTGGGCCCTAAAATTGCTCTATTTTGAAATGGAGCTCGGGCATTTTTCTTCAAAATGGCTATGGGCCACGTCATTTAGGGGTGATCATATTTGGATAGAATTTTCTCCCAAAAGTCATCGGATTACCACTCAAACATTGAACAGCGCATGAAAGATAATGAAATAAGACTTTCTGATCATTGAGAGTTATGAGTATTTTAAATAATTTTTGGAAGTGCGCGTAATTATCACCGAGGTCTACGTCTATGGGAGTCGATTTACTGATCTGCACCCATAGATTAATCTCAAGCGCCCTCATCAATTACACACATGTCATGGATAAAGCACTAAAAAAAATCTCTGCATGCCACAGTAATTGTTGGAAGTTGCAGCGGGAGCTTGAAGGCACGTGAAGGGGTTATCGCTTCCCCTGAATTCCCGGACTCCTACCCACTGGATGGCCGCACCTGCCAATGGATCGTCGACGTTTCGGAGAACGGTGACACTGCAGTACAGTTCCCTGTGTTCAAGGTTGCCGATGGAGACGAGATCCGTAAGTTTGGTACTCATTACATGATTCAGTCTTAGTTTTCTTGTCGGTCTCAAGTTTATCACAAGTCAAGTCATAACAGAGGTCTAAACACGAGACCGTCGGGAGTAATACGGGATGGAAGTGAAGAATGTCTCTTTATATAGTTCAGCTTGTCACAGTTTGTCACGTGGCCTGAAACAGAATGACTTGTGGTGAATTTTGAGGACTTGACTTCACATGCATCCAAGGTAAAACATGCTGATAATATACATGTATATACGTTCTTTTTTAAGACAAGAACACGTACGTTAATTGTAATACATTTTGGGATAATATTTGGTATTCAGTGATCGAATTATGATAACAATTTTTTTCGTTGTGAGCATTGTACTTGTCACAGCTCTAAATGCATTTTCCCAAGAGAGGCAATCGGGTATCAGGAGTCAGCTAGACTTAAATCAAGTACTTATTACTAGTTTTTTCAGTTGCGCAATAAACTAAGCTACTGAAACAACATGTAATAAATTAGCTTTCGTTTGTCAGGAGTTCATCCCCTGGAAAAAGAACTTGTCTTGTGATTGACCTCTGATGAACTCAATGACACTCTGCAATATTATTGTCCTCGAACTTTAATTTATTTTTCACCAGAAATCTCTACTAACGGTGGGAAGAATTGGACGGCGTTCAAGGGCATGGACTACAACCAAGACAGTCCACCCTTTGTAGCTTCCTTCGATGAGAACGAACTTAGAGTCAAATTTGTCATTACTGGGTCCCAGTCACGAGACAACCACGTATCATTCGTGCTGACGTTCCAAGGTAATATCTTTCTGGCCGTTTTCCAAAGAGAAGGTATTAAAAAAAGTACTTTTCAGATTAATCGCCGATCCCTTTATTTTCATGCAGTTGATCGTCAGACTTTCATTGTTCCCGCGCGTTCTACAAGAAAAAAAATATATGATCGGAAGCCTATAGTAAACAAGTACCAAGTGGTACAACCCACGGCGGCCGGGTAGCAGCGAGGCCGGGTAACGTGTGGAGACGGCTATAAATATACGGCACCGTCCGTGCACCCGGGCCCTACCGGTACCTCGAGAGTACAGAAAACGGAAAGGAATGGGGCGTGATCTAATGTGCAAAAAGTATGCAAATTAGACGCATGTGCAACAGTGGTTGCAAAAACTGGTCTTCGAATGCAAAGCTGTAATGCTTGAGTTGTACAAATACAATTATGGCCGAGTAAAGTGTCCACTAACCAAGGTGACCGTTTTAGCCGAATTTCGGCTTAATTTGACAGAATTTTCCGTAAAAAACGAGTTTGACAGGAAATTTGACAGAATGGATTTTTTGGCAGATTTCTGGCAGAGTTCTGCAAAAATGGTTGTTTGACAGAAAAACGTAAATTTGTAAAAAATGGTACATTTGTTTAAAAAAGCCTCAATCTTTTCAAACAAACCCTTGCATAATGGGACAGGTTGCCTGGTCTAGGTGCTTAGGTTCACATGGAACCTTCGTCGTGACACAACCGTGTTTTGCCTGCGTGAAATTAAAGCAATTTCATGACGTCTTTATGTGACTATAGATTGTTTATTATGGGATTTTAACCCTAATTAAGGCAATATTGCAGCATCTGTATGTGATTTTATTCGTTTGTAGTGTATTTCGAGTGATTCTAGGGAATTTGGCAGATGTTTGATGAATCTGGCAGATTTTTAAAGTGCATTTAGCAGAATTTGGGCATGACCTTTCGGTCACTCTGCCACCAACCAGCCAATCCACCCATACCCACCCATGCCCACACCCATACCCACCCACCCACACACCTACCAACCCACACACCTACCAACCCACACACCTGCCAACCCACACGCCTGCCAACCCACACGCCTACCAACCCACACGCCTACCAACCCACACGCCTACTAACCCACACACCTAGTACCAACCAGCCAACATAAAAAGCAGCTCAAGCCCACGGCGTGTTTCACACCGCCGTGGGAAAAGACAGTGATATTCACAGAAACACCTTCCAACTCCATCACACTATGCATCGCTAAAGAAACGACGTTTTGAAACGCTCATTTTAATTGCCACTGCACTCTGTGGCAGTTTCAGTTCATTCAAACTGGTGTAAATTCTGAACGAGCATAAAATAATATTGGTCGTCTTCAGCGGATAACATGCAGTTAGAGACTAGCTTTTGAAACTTAGCCATTGTTATTTGTTTTAAGAAAGATTCCGTATGATTTGAACGAATTACGGGCAAAATAACAATGATTACATTTAATTGAACATTGTAATTGTAAATACGTTTCCTTGTGTTTACTTCGTAGACAACACAACATGTGACGTCGTAGAGTTCGCAAATGGCTATCTAGACGTCGTTGAGGGCGTTGCCTACAGACCCGGCGACAAAGTAAAGGTTCTATGTGATTGGATGTATGTGACTGAGTGGACGTATACCACGTGTAATGAAGACGGATTCTGGCGCAGACCACCAGAGTGTAAAGGTAAGAATTACATTAAACAACGGTTAGCAAGTTTTGCACTGGTAGCAGCTGGCAGACAAACAGGGAAATCTCGAGGTTAAAATCAGCTGACCCACTTTAGTAGACCATTAAGATCGTTGACAATGTAACTCAAATTGCAGTAAGACTGTAATAGCGAGGCCTATACAGGTTGAGTAAAAAAAATCCGAAACCCAAATGTCGGGACCATTGTTTTAGTGAAATTCTTTATGTAGCACTTTCAAAAACTAGGATATGAAAGCCCCATTCATAAGCTTTCTTTTAGTACAAGAATCATTCAAATCATTCATGTACTTTGCAAGCGACGGAATTTTAAACACAACCACTGTTTAAAGGTTCTGTCCAGTGTCCACGGATCACACAAAAGTTCAGCGTTCTTTCAGCAAAACGAAAACAAATCACACAGGGATGTGTATTAATTGTTTTTGTTTTGCTGAAAGAACGCACGCCGTTTTTGTGATCCGTGGACAGAATTTTGAAACGGTGGTTGTGTTTAAAATTTCGTAACTACAAAAGTACATAAGTGATTTAAATGATTTTTGTACTAAAAGAAAACTTACGAATGGGGCTTTCATATCCTAGATTTTGAAAGTGCTACATGCAGAGCTCCAATAAAACAATAGTCCCGACATTTGGGGTTCGTTTTGTTTTACTCATCCTGTATATCAAGCCTTGGTAAGAAAAGGAGAAAGTCTCTCTTAATTCGTATGAAATGCCTCTTGTCAAATACAATGCTTTATTCATTTTTATTGTCTGTCATGTGTGATAACTATATTGGTTTACACACCTTTGGTGATTATTTCGGGCACTATTTTTCCCATCTATTTTTAGAATCAATGTTCTCCATTAGTTTTTATTAATTTATGGTTTGTCATTGTTTTCATTGTTCACAGAAGCGCCACCTGTTGGTCCCTCCCTCGCCTTCACACAGACGTATCTGTTCATGAGTAAGTTGGAATTTATAATGATATGCATTTAACACAGAGATGACTTTTATTAGTTGTGCCTATTAATGTTGAATTGGATGTTATGGCGAATAATTGATATGTCGGGGGCACTTAGAATATAATTATAATCAATTCTCGTTTCGATCAGGAACCAACGCCAATTTCTTAGGATGAAGGTTAACTGTTGATTATTATACTCCATTACACTGTAAACAACATCTAGCCCAGATGGCTAGAAAGGCCTCGTCAAAATGGTGTCTCTGTCGACTTATTTTGAAATCCATTGACCATTTAAACTTAGTCCAAACTAGAATTATTTAGTTAATTGACTAATTTTTATTTGGCTTTTCACGCTGACTGAACCGACCAAGATAGAAGAGCGACTTGATAGTTTAGTTGGAAGTGAATTGACAAAGTAAATTAGTCTAACAACTAAGTTTTCTGGTTTGTTTTAATTGAAGGCTATAAAAGGACATTAAGTGTTGATTTTAATTATTACATTTAACGATACTTTTCGTTGTCCTTTAAAGCACTTGTCACAGCTTTAAAGAGTTCAAATTTTGCAAATTTAAAACGTTAAAAATTATAAAACACATGAATTTTAATGAATTAAACTACATTTCGCAAGTTTTAAAAACAACCTAAGTTTCAAAATTGAAAAAAAAGATTTTACTTTACCTTTTGTCGAATGCAATTTTTTTTACACTTTACCCTTTGTCGAAACAAAAGGTTGAACCATTTTTTACCTTTAAAACTAACATAGGAAAGTAAGTGGAAAGCTCTCAGGATGAAGGATGACGAGATTGTGCAAGTGATGCTTCCTACCATTATGATGTAGGCCTATTCGTTTTGTTCATCATCGTCCTCATTTGCCGTTGTGCAGACTGGTAAACTAAAGGAGTCCTGAAAAAGGCTTGTCAGATCGAAACAAAAACGCGCATTTTGTGCATCGTTTTGACACGTGACCACAAAATGCGAATGCTCACAAACAAATAGTTGCTTCTCTGACCTGCGCAAGCTCATAGGCAACAGTAAATACATGTAGTCTGATGCCACCAAGCATTGGGAGTGTGCCATTGAAATGGTGCTATTTCAGGCTTCTCTGCCACATTTTCTTACAGTGTTGGCAGTCATGGGCGCCTTAGGACTGATCTTCTTCATGGTTATCTGTGGAGTGCTTTGCGTTGGCCGGAAAAAGAAGAAAGAGGGGTGAGTGATGTAGATAATACGGTACCCCAAGATATTGATGTCTCCACCAACGCTTTGTTTACCAACGCTGCTGTGTTATGACAAACACAAAAATGACTGATGAAATTTAAACATAGAAGTTGAGTTTACGTCAGAAACGCTGCAGTCCTTATTTTATTAAGCCATATTTTGTTTCATAATTGACACTGATTTATCTGCATATGTAGGCATATATAGGCATGCACGAACATCAGAATGGATCAAGAATAAAATTAATTCATTTTAAATCCATTACACTAGATTAGCCCCCGTTATCGCCCTAAATCCACCGAGTCTCATTTGGACGCTGTGTGATTAACTTGTGTTTTTTTTAGCCTAAACCGGGATTGTTCTTGAATGGTTTAATTTGAAGTAACAACACCATACGTAGCAAGATGTGTGGCAGAGGGAACCTCCTCCCTTTTTTTGTGTTGGTCATTGTGTAACCAGAATATCAGGAACTCTTTAGAGATATCTAGGGGGCATGTTAGGAAACAATATTATAGAGTGTGTAGAGGGACATGGGGACCCCTCTGCCACAAATCGTGCAGGGTATATTATCCCGTTTCCAATTTCTGAGCATGCGCGCTGGTAGTCACATTGGTCAACACACTCTTGACGCAAGCCAGCAATGCACTTTTTATATTGTACGACCAACACACCATTGTTCACTTCATTCGTTGCACACAGAGTGTGGCTTCTTCTTCTTGACTCGTGCAGTTTTGGCTGCCCATTTGCAAGTTTTGTAACCATACCAGTTAGCTGTACAGGGCGACCTCAAAGAAATGCAACCACCCTGAAACATTTGCCTTTTTTTCAAAAACGTGATTTGTGAATTTTTATGTTTTTGATATCAGATTAAAGCTGAGAGCTTTTTCTTTCAAATACTGAGAAAAAAATTGGGTTGCCGAAAAAATGCCAATTATGTATTTATGTAACTTAACTCCTGTTAAGTCCATTTCAATGGCATTAGCACAGTTAAGGGATTTACACTGTACCTATTTGTGCAGAAAATGCTTGTGGCGCATTGTGTTCTATGTTCTTAGACAAACAACACGGCATATATGACGAGTACAAATGAATTTTATGGAAATACCTTATATTTTCCACCTGAGCAGCTATCTTATCCTTTTTAGTTCCATTTTAAACATTTTCAGCATCATAAATTAGAGAAATTGCACAAATGAAAGGCAATTGCACAGTGGGCTCACAGTAACATGTTTCACTGTTTGAAGCACCTTTGGAAACGATGAAAAAATCACTTCTTTTACGGAACCGGCATTTTCTCTGCAACCCAATGGGCTGTTTTCATGATTTCTCGGTACTTGAAAGAAAAAGCTCTCAGCTTCAGTCTGGTATCCAAAACATAAAACATCACCGATCACGTTTTTCAAAAAGGCAACTGTTTCAGGGTTGCATTGGTTTTTGGTCACACTGTATATAATTACACTATCAATTTTCTTCGTTTGTTTACGATTTCTTTTTGCTTCTCGCCACTGACCGTGTATTTAGGACCTACAGGGTTAATACAGGACCAGAGTATGTGTGAAACATGGACGCAATTTTAGGTAAAACTAACCAGTTTAAAACGATTTTGGGCTACAGGAATTCTTTTAATACCATGTCAGTGCTAACAAAAGCTGGGAAAAAAAATCCCCTATTTGGTTTTACCATTTTGTTCTCGTAGAAATACTGTTCTAACAGCACTCTCCGCACGGGGTCACGCACACGCAAGATTTATAGCGGTGGCGGTTTTTCCGGTTTTTCTTTTCTTTTCGAAAGATGATCAGCGCCAAATATTGCCCAAGAGAAATTTGAATGCTTGGGGCAAGTTCGTGTAAGAACTATTGTTGACCAATGGTTAACCATAGTTAGACTAAAGTTAGCCCGAACTCTGTCTAGTCGACGGTGGTTGACTACGCCAGTCGACTATTTGGGAACCAGCCTACCGCGGCTGGTCGCGCAACGATTTATAGCTGGTTATCCATAGTGCTGAGAAGACCAACTAAATCAACAAAAATGGCGGAAAACGAAACTGTGAGCGCTAAATGTCATTTTCATTGCACAGTTTTTCCATGTTAGTTTACGATTATGTCACTTCTGTCACCATTGTACAATAATATTGGCGATTATGTAAGATGTCCTAAACTTTGCACAATCATTATTATCTGTGTAAATAAAGAGAATAATTGTGCAACCGCCATAAAGAGAATAATTGTGCAACCGCCATTTTCTGACGGTCGTTGATATGACAATAGTTCGACTAGAGTCGTTCGCTCTTCAACTTCAGTGCGCCATGCGCTAGGTACGTCACGAACCAACCACAAGTTAACCACTGGTCCTTGCTCGAACTTGCCCTTGGTTTGCCAGATCTCATGAAGATGTGAGACAATCAGATCAGAAAAGATCAGCATGCGAACATCTTGTTACAATTCACACTTGGCTCCCCTCGCCCATTGCTTTTAACTTCATATTAAACCTGACCGCATAGGGCTAGATGTTGTTATTGTTTGATAAGCGCCGCCGCGAGAGGGCGTTATCACGACCAACCAATATCATCCCCGAACCGTCAGTAGCAACGTCTAGGCAAATTCCTAAAATCTACCTTTGAAAAAATGGGGGAAACTAGTGCGCATACGCGACTTCTGCAGGCAATTAAGGTCAAAGATACTAGAGAGGGGAAGATAGGACAGTCCGCTTAAAAAAGTGAATCAGGAAATACCTGCTCAAAGGTCACGATGGGGAAGGGCGCCTCGCACGGCAGGTAGGTAAAAACTAGATTTTCCGCATGCACTCAACGTGAGAAACTTAGTTAAAATCATGCATATATGTAACATTTTAAAGCAGATTATTCTCTGATTAATAGCACCACCCCAGTGCTTCATAAGAAATGCCTAAAAGGGCCATTTGTTACAAACAGTATTATGCTAATGCGCTTGTGAACAGGTTGAGATTTTTTATGTGAGCAATTTATGCACTTTGCATCATGTTTGTTATTGTTGATGGCTCCACAAGATTTTTTGCAAAGTAAGTCATATATTTGTTAATTTTTTGTTAAATTAATAATTTAAATTAATTAAATCATTAATCTATTAATGTTTTTTATTCTAAAAGGAATTATACATTTTTTTAAAGCCTGCGCTGTAATGTAAAGCATTAAAAAATAATATGTATTATTATTACCGTCAAAATTAGTGGATTTAAATATTATTATTATTAAATATTGACGACTTTATTTTTATTTTTCAAGAATATACATGTATGCATTTTTTTAAAGTGTACGGCGCTTGTAATGTAATGGAAAGTAAAGCATTTATAAAATAATGTTAATTATTATGATTGCGTCAAAACTTGAAAAAGTCTAAGGGGATCAAAATTATTCTATTTACGTTATGAGCAACGGGTTATAGAGGAAATGATTTATTCATATTTAATAATACAAATAAATGCTTACTTGTTTTTCAAGGCTAAAAGCTTGAAGCTGGTCTCCATATTTGAACAACTTCAGGCAATTAAGCAATCGCCGCTAGAGTCCTTATTGATTGCTTACCCGGTCCCCTCCCCGCTCCCGCCCCCTCCCTCCCCCAACCCCCCCCCCCAAACTTCTCTGATAAGCATTGCTAATTTTCAACGTAACTATTTTTATTGACACTACTTAAATTCCCCTTCTGGTTATTTTATTCGTTCATTAGTTTATTCCTTCCTTTTTTTTAAAAAATTCATTTCTCCGTGTATTCGTCTTTTGAACGTTTTCCCCCCCTTCATTAATGAAAAAACCGCTGGTATTTTACACCCAATGTCCTATAATTCACTTGTGTTAATTCACCTTAGCGTCATGCGCGTTTACCTACCTGCTGTAAGCGGCGCCCTTCCCCATAGCCCAATTTGATGACGTCATCGTGTTTCATAGGTCAACGTACAAATAGATACCCAGTGTCATTATCTTCCCTTCTCTTTGTATCTTTGTTATGTCCATTTTCAGTCCCACACATACTACACACAACAAAAGAGCTGACCAGTGAAATTGCTCAAAAGTCCTGCTGCATCTTTTATATTACTGGAAGAAATTTGATAGTTTGCTTCGGAACTACTTTGAGTTTTTTTTAAATGCGTGCTGCATATACATGTACATGTACTCTTTATTAGGTCAAACAGGTGCGCGCGCATTACACAACCAATACGAATTGGCCTAGACGTTGTTACTGACGGTTCGTGGATGATATTGGTCGGTCGTGATAACGCCCTCTCGCGGCGGCGGGTTATCGTGTATCAAACCATAACATAGTCTAGCCCCTAGACTACTGACCGTACGGAGGTTGAGTAGCATAACACCATGGTGGCTTCACGGATTTTGTAAGCGGGCACATATAATTCAAAAGATAAACAAAAGCAGTGGTCCGATTGCTTTGCATGATTCACACGCTGTTATTATGCATGTCTTTTTCATGCTGTAATGATAACCATATTATTCATTTATAATTAACATCTAACCTTTCATGTTTCAGTTTTGATTGCATAACAAAATAAATATCATAAACCCCACCTGTCGTGCTTGATGCCTACCCACAGCTTAGGGGAGTTAGCAGATCAGTAGATAATTATGGAATTTCTTTTCTACAACAAAATGATGTAGTATTTAAAAGCACCACAGCATAAAAATCGAGACCATTTCATAAAGATATATCTTACCAGTGTTGTTCGCAAGTACATTTCCATATGAGTACGTGTAGAACGTTCCGTATGAGTACGAGCGTGGATTTCAATGTGTAAACAAGTTCTTATGGGTTTTTGCTGTCAAGGTAGTAATTAGACAAAGCGGGAATGCCTCCCCCAAAGTACAAATTGTTTTCTTTTTCCCGTGCATGTAGTCCAGCGGGAATGTAACGGGTACGAGTACGAGCGCCGCTAATTGAATTTCTGGCGAGTACTATTACGAGTACATTCTCATGACTCAGAGAAAGTACGATAAAATTGTACTCGAGTGCAAGTATGAGTATAAGTACGAGTACACACTGCAATACACAGAACAAGCCGCACAACACAAAACAAACACCACCTCCCTAAACTACACGCAACGGGATGCTTCGCAAAACAGTACGTTACATCCAATAACAGAACGAAGCACATCACAAAATGACGCTTCTCAACAGGATCCTTTCCACATTTGTTAATACCCTTCAAATTATAACTAAGGCCCCCAAAAAACAGTTCTGCTTCAGGTTACTTTACCTACCCTATTTTGACAGCCCCTATACCCTATTTTTTATTTATTTATTTATGTATTTTTTTTGGGGGGGGGGAATGAGGAGAAAAACCCAAAATCATCAATTACTACTTTTTTACCCTTGACTACACGCAGACACCTCCATATGATCGCACACAAAACAAATTTCCCTACCTACCTACCCTCTTTTCAAATGCCATGTAATAGGAAGCAGAAGTATTTTTGGGCCTAATCATGACGGTATCCACAAAGTCGACATTTTACTTTAAAACGTCAGAATCTAATGAAACTATTGGGACACAACAGGTTTTATCTGAGCATATATAAAAACTACCACTACATTACACCCTACCTTTCTGATCTGATCGAAATGCCAAAAAGTGTGCTCTCTAAATTCCAAAGAGTGAAAATTCACTCCATTCGAGTGAAGATTCACTCCCACAGTCGGAAACTAGGGACTAGACGCTTTAAAGCAAAATTTCTTCAATCGTAACGATCGAGTTTTCACTCGAGCTTCGACTGAAGTGGTTGATTTTTCAGACTATTTCAATCGAAAATGAGAGTGATTTTCACTCAGAAACGTTTAGTCCCTAAATTCACTCTTTGGAATTTAGAGAGTGACTGACACAGAAAGAGGTACGTTGTACTCATTGTGCATAACTACACTGACGTTAAGAGGGCAATATCCAGCACATAAATATTGTTTACACATTGCCTTCAAAAATTTGGCAAACTCCGCTTAATATCTTGCAAGCCCAAAATACCACCGATTGCTCATAAACTCCTCGAATAATGGCCTGAAAGCATTAAGTTGGTGTCTACGTTTAACCCAGATATATAATGACATAGTGCATGATCAACGAATAAGTTTCAAATGGGGTATAATGATATTAATCCAAGCATGGTGCTCCGTGATCGAAGTCGGGAACTTTTCACGCAGACGAAACCTAAAAGTTGTCATTTGTGTCCGCAGATATACGGGTATCTCTAGGCAGGAGTCAGCCGAGCCAACTAAGGCAGAGAATGAGTATCACATTGACATGCATGAGGGCTCCGATATGGACATGCAACAAGTAGACGGTCAAGAAGAGCAGGCTATCCCTCTGGCATCCGGTGCGATGGACGATTAGCTGTGATGACGTCCAGGTACTAGATCTCATCACGCGGCGGCCACCTTGGCGTCCAATTAGCGCACATTTGCATGGTTCAAAACGAGGCTTTCATCCCATCTTAGGCTGGTGTCATTGATCTCATGATCTGCACAGTAGCGCTATGAGAGAAAGATGGCCGCTGGGTGCGAGAACTTCATCGGGTAAATCGTCTTTCGGATCAGCGCAAGAGGGGGCTATGCTTATCAGCACTATCATATAATAATAGGCTGCGTTTGAATTAGTTGGCTACGGCTTGAAATAACAGACAAGTCTATGGGAAGTGGCTGCAGCCGCCTCCATAGGCACGTGTGTAATCTCCAGGCGTAGCCAAGTAATTCGGACACAGCCCTAGTTTTTCTAATCAACAACAATTAATGATCATTCTTGGAAGGCCATTTCTCATGTCTTTGATTTCAAATGAAGTAAGAGATAAATAATGCATGGTTGCCGACATGACACTGCTGTTGGACTTTTCAACCATTAGCAAATGTTACTTCTTTCCGAATCAATGACAAATAATGAAACGTGAGACAAAATGGACTCAAATAAGCCCCATCTTGTGCCGATGGTATAGATCAGTGCTGCAGCGCCTTGTTATTTCAAGAAGAAAATGTAAAATGTGTGGCCTCGCTATTCCAGTTTTTGCTTTTGGAGTTTCCAAAGTATATTTCCTTCGCAGTCGTGTATAAAGATAAATTCGAGCAACGTTCCTGTCCATTAATGTACAAGTGGTTGTGCTGTACGAGTGTTATATGAGACTTTTTGTCAAGTGGAGTAATTTTACAATGAAAATTAAAACACCTGAAATTACTTTACTGGGCGCAATCGATAAACTAATACTTCATGTAAGTGCATACACAGACAATGCATTTTGACACAATTCTTTAGGGAATTGTCTACTGTTATGACAAACACATACATCTACGTCATGGTGAATTAAATATAAGAACTGCAAATAATTTCTCATGAGGTTCGAGATTATATACACAATTGCTAACATCAACAGGAGAAGCGTCTTCTACAAGACTACAGAGTTAATCAGAGTAACGGAAACGTCTTGTAACAAGACTGTTTCTCGTGAGAGTTGTGGTTATGTCACTCAGTTCCAGTTATAAACTTTTGACACAAGGCTATTCTTGAGACTTGTGGCCGCAGTCACTCAAAAAATCATTTCGTTCAGATGCGTTTCTGAGCATTATAGGCCTAATCAAACATTTTTGGACAGTATTTTTGTAGAAGAAAAACCAAATTGAATTTGAACCTTTTACAAATTCATTTCTTTATTCTGAGGAAATTGGACTCAAGATGCATTATAGTTGAAGGTCAGCCGAAAAAATAGAATAGTGCGCATTGTGACAAAGAGATTTTCCTGTAAGTGTACGCGTGTATTTTTTTTTTTTAAATTCTGTGCAGTGTAGAAAATGCTATTCTAACAATCGTGTTAAAATGCTACACTCGTTATGCATGCTCGTGAGCATTGCACCAGTAACAGTTTACACGCGTGATGTTAATATTGTAAATTACCTGTACCTTAAAAATTATGAGGAATGTATTAAGACTGTTTTTTTATCGTCTGCATTATTTTTATTACCCCTAAAATTAAAAACAATAAAACCCGGTCATTCTCCTTGAAGGAGGCGTTTCGTGACTAGCAGTGTTGGTGAGCAAATACTGTTTATTTTATGGTGCTCCTTTTATACAAAACCCTCTACATGTATTTAGTATTAGTCCAACCCCGTTTCGGTTAACAATTGTAGACTGAGTACAGTGATGGTCCACTACAGATATCTGTGTTAGATCAAGTGTGATTTGTAAATGATGTCTTAACGAGATCAACCCGTAGGAGTCATTATAAGGTGAGCGATTTTCTTATTTTAATTGTTACTAAGAATGTTGCCTCTTATTTTTCAAATATATGTTGAATTTACTTGAATTCAACTTCATAACGTAATAAGTGTTACCAAACATGTTAAAGTCATTGCTAATAGTATACGCAAGTCTTGTTAAATTTGAGAGGTCAGTGAACCAGAATACTCAATCAGTATTGTTGCAAAACTGATACCTCGTGATGAAAATCATCAAAACTAAAACAATACCTTTTGTGAATTATTGGCGTCGTGTGAAAATGTTATCGAAGTAGTTGATGCATAGTTGCAACTAAAGTGTCAAGACAATAGGAGTGTTACCACGCATGGTGGACACACATACTGGAACACAACAAGATCAATATAAACCTCTGTCCCATGGTGTCGAGCAGTACGCTCCCTCTACCTGCTCTCTCGCCCTGGTATTGCATAATTGCATGTTCAAAAATCTTGCACATGCAAATTAGGTACGAAATAAGCTGGTGCCTAGCCATGCTAATCAGTGTGGTTTTGTATACAGTTTCAGGGTTACAGACGGGATCGATTCCTATGTCGCAGTGTGCAGTGGCGCACCCAAGATTTTTTTTTTGGGGGGAGGGGCTCACATTTTTTTTTCAATTGTTTTTCTACTTTTTTGCCTTTTTTTTTGGGGGGGGGGGATTATTTTGACGTTGGTGGCACCACTTACCCCTATTAAACTACTCGAAAATAGGCCACATACATATCACCAAGGTCAACTCGTGGTACTAAAAAAATAAAAATTGACAACTTCTTGGGGGGGGGGGGGCTCAAGCCCCGACCCCCCCCCCCGGGGGCGCCACTGGTGGTGTGAGATCCAAAAACACGATTTTTGTCTCTCAGTTATAATGTTATTATACTGGATGTCTTTGCCCATCCAGTATGCAGTTTTACACTTTATATTATTATAGGCAAAATGGAGATGGGAGGATTTTGTTTAGGTAGAGTATACTTTATAATTTACATTGAACGTTAAAACACGTAATACGAGGTAGAAAATGAATTAAGCCTTCGGAACGAGGTTTGATCAGTGTTGGTTCAGAAGCTCCGATGACCTTTGAAGTCCATTGTGTGGACATTTTAGGAACACCTATTGACTTTTTTTAATGCATGGCCTATAGCTATAGTATTTATATGATCTTGCTTAAAGTATTATGTAAAGCAAACTTGTTTAATTCAAGAAATTAATTCAAACATATGTGTATGTACATGAAATCATGAATGTATAATTAAAGTTGTATATTAGGAATACGTTTTCTGAGAAAATTTATTGAGGCAGTAATTATGCTGTACATACTGGACTTGTTGATGTGGATTATTATAGATACAAGCCTTTTGTAGTCAGTCGTGCTTCTCTTCTTCTTTTTCACTGAATTGCGAGGCACAAATAAACTTTCTGTTGTAAAATTGATACTAGTTTCATTTTTTAAAACAATTGATGAAGTCGTAACTTATAAAAGATTAATTGCATTACGTTTTTGCGTTGTGTGACAACATTACTTGCGGTGCCATTGTATAATATTTTTCTGTATTTTCTATTTTAAATCGTTTTTACTATAGGCATTATTGTCAAGCAAAAAAGGCCAAATACGCATGTGTTGCATTTGCATATTCCTATGAGAAACTTAACAAATCTGTGTCAAGATTACTGTGGCCGTTTTCTATATCATGCTTTAACGCCCATCACCAAGTACATGTACTATTGCCAAAGTATACAACAGTATAATACAGCCTGAAAGTTTACCACTGGTGGCGCGCTTCTGGAACCCTTAAATAGGACATTTAGAGTGGAAAAAATCTACAATTTGCAATTATTTTTGGTGCATTGATTTCTTAAGAAAATCGCCCCCCCCCAAAAAAAAAATGCCTTCTTAAAATTATTACTATAGCATATAAAGTTATGGAAACTGATAAATGACGTGAAAGAGTAATATCGTTCCATAAATTGACCTCTCATTTCCGAAAATCTAAAATTCATGCGGACTAGTGCAAATCGGTGTACTCGTACAGAGATGAACATTTATGAAATCATTTTGTGGCGGTCATTAAGTGAAAACTGAATCTTTTTGAAGAAACTGAAATGACTCATTAGCATTAGCATTTTCTATCAAAAATTAAAGCAATAGAAAGGGCAACCAGTGTAAAATGCCCGTAGGTGGGCCGCGCGAGGGTTCCAGAATCTCGTCACGTGACCTTTTACTTTCAGGCTCTATTATGTAGACGGATTTGGCATAATATTTAATAATTTAAATACTTTGTTCGTTGCAGTAATTCTGTTTAATTGAAGAATAATAATTATCGATCGTGGGTGTTTAGACACATAGCAATGTTGAAATAATAACGATGTAGAGCCCCAAAATCTTATCGAGAAACAACATAAACTCTACTCGTTTGGGCTAAAAATTGTGATTTTTCGCAATTTGTGCATCAATGATTTAAATATCAAAATAGTGATAATGAGCCTTAGATAATTTATTCGATTAAATTTGTGTTTGTCTCAGTAAAAAGTTAATAATTGTAGACCATAGCGTGCAAATACCGCAGGTTCGTCTTGCACCGGGAATTAAAATGATGTGATAGTGGGTACAAGAAGAAGCCACTTGACAGTTTTACGTACTAATAATGAAGTAATTCTTAAGATGCACCGTCGATTTTTTTTTTAACTTGTACATTTTATTTTAACTACAAACTGTTTCTATTTTGGGAGTTTGTTTGCGCACAAATAGTTCCTACATTATCGATAAATTAGGTGGCAGGAACCAGTCCATCCCGCAAGAAATAACTGGGTTATTTTCGGCTAGCAAGAAATTCAAAATTTGCAATTATTCCATAACTGAATGTGGTCCATTTATTTTTTACGTCCAATGTCTCATTCAAAAGTGAATAGTTTTTGTATCGCTAGAAAAATATCATTTTGTTGAACCGTTTAGGGGTGAACTCCAAGATAGCACAGACGGTACATCATTGAAAGAGTCGGGAATAAAGAGACGGGTGTAAAGTGTGATAAAAAAGAAGGGGTTTGATTAATTCATACTTCAGTGTGTTTGAAATTGATATTCAACTTATTGGTATCGGTAACATTTCGGTATTAGTGATATATTTAGAAGAAATCGTGTGACGCCCACATGGAAGGTATCAGTTAAAATAGAAACTTACTGGACGTGCCCAAGAAATTGTTTCTGTCACGATAGGTCTGTTACACTGAACAATATTTAAGACAAAGGCCTATTGTCGAACATCAGAATAACGTTTGCTTATAAATAATATCACATTTGTGCATTAGCCCCTTCATTGTTCACCATTAATTTATCATTTGCCGTATTCTTGAGATTGCCGTTTTAGATGATGTCCGACGAATCTGCTTTATTTTCTCTGCACTCTTGAATGGGAAGACGCCGGATTCTTTTAAATGGCATGATTGACCTTATATTGAAAAAAGAAGAAATAGAGGCAATTACAAGGACAAGGGCATCAGGGTGTCCTCTATCCAAACATATTAAGTTCATTAATTCTGATTAATATTTAAAGAAGGGTGTACTTTATTTTGAGACAAACATTTGCTTGTTTTGCATCTTGTGTACTATAATTTTAAAGAAATGTTACAGGGTTCGCCCCCACATTCGATTGGCCGACTCGTGAATCAGTCTGTTAACGGTATCACTGTCTCGTGTTCATTGATAGTCGGGTACTGAGTATCTGGTTAGGCAGGGAATGTTGACTGTTATTGGCCCTTTTTCTAGGCCCCAGACAATGTCAAATGGGTCATGACGTTTTGCAAGGGTAATGGTATAAATAACATCTGGTGTAATGCTTATTTGGAGGCGGTAGAGTCGTATTTGATACCAATAGTGTATGTACTGTATTGTGAAGAGTTTAGTAGAAACAAAATACTCATACTGCACTGTATTCTAGAAAAGGCCTACGGTGCCTTATAAGCATTCCTTTTCTTTTCGACAAAATAATGAGCGAAATCATTTGATATACACGGGTTTCTAAACAAATAAAATGCTGCTGTTAAGCTTGTGGTTTATAGCCTGGTCGAATCGTAAGAAGTAGTAGGGCCTACAGCCCTATATAGATGTAGTTAACTACTACAAATTCTGAAAGTACAGTGTCTAGTATATGGCCAGGTTACTCGCTGTCATTTGACGCAGTGTTGCTTTTGGTAATGGTATTCTGACGTGATGTTTGAATTTCAATTAAATGGTGTAACTTGTGTGTGGATATTTTGTGTGGAATTTACGTCATTTATCTATTGTTGGATATGTGAAAACAGTTCCAATCAACTCTGTGTTGTGAAGTGTCTCTTCCCCACCTGTTATGCGCTCTAATAGCCCGAACTTAACTCTGCCCGTTACCTTCGCGTTCCATTTTTTTTTTACCAAGGCATGAGAGTGCAAACACTGCAGGACGGTCCGATTTTTATAAAAACTATATACATTCTGCTGTTTTGTGTCATTATGGTTACCTATATATCAGTGTTCTGTGTCGGCGATTCAAACCTGCATCCGAATCAACTGTCTAGAGCTAGGTCCAAGGGCGGATCCAGAACACAATTTTTTTTGGATTCTAGATGATCTGTGGTGCGATCTGAGGCAATTTCTGACCACTTTAACCATTTTTTTTTTGAGGAAAAGATGGTGGTGTACTCAATGCCTGCCTTTATTGCGATGTCACTACATAAAAAAAAAATTGGTTTCGTTTGGGGGGGGGGGGGATGGCCCCCTTTGGCCCCCCCTGGATCCGCCCTTGGCTAGGTCTAGGTCCACGCCCAGTAGAAATACGCGGTTACGCGCTGACAATAGACGTCGCCGTAGCTCTGGAAGCCCGTTTCGAAAAAGAAAATGTTGCGCGCTGACAATAGACGTCGCCGTAGCTCTGGAAGCCCGTTTCGAAAAAGAAAATGTTGCAACCTGACGCCATTTCAGCGGTTTGTGTACCATGGAGAGTCGAGAAAATTTTCTATTTCCTAACAAAATTGGAAATGTTTATTCTCAGTCCCAGATTCACGTCTTATCATCATTTTTGCAATGAATGACCTTTATTGAGATGATAGGCCCTATATGAAGAAAAAAAGTGGCGTCAGGTTGCAACATTTTTTCATCCCGTTTCGGACACAGCCTGAGGCACCTGCTGGACGTGACGTTGGCAGCCATGATTAATGCATGGCCTTATGGGATACTTACCCAAGTAACCGGTTCGGCGAGTCAGTTACTTGGGCCAGGCTCGAGTAAGCGCGAGAAGTCACGTGAGAGGGTAAATCGAACGCTGTCGCGCTTGCACGAGTAAGCGCGGGGGAAGTAATCGACCGCAATCACTATACGACCTGTTCAATTCCTAAACATCAATGTTCAATTTCTAAACACTAATCCATCAATATTGCTAACATGTTTAGTATTTAAACATATTTACAAACTGATAGCAAGAATGTGTTGTAAGAAGTGTTTAATTTTGAGAGAAATCGCTTGATGGCGTCTACACCAGGATGCTGCGCATGGCTCTGAATGTCTCCTGGAGAGACCACATCAGGAACATCGACCTTTATGGAGGCCTTCCACACATCTCAGACAAGATCAGGGAGAGGAGGATGGCTCTGGCAGGCGATTGCATCCACCGCCCGGAGCTAGCAGCCCACAACACCATCCTGTGGGACCCGACTCATGGAACTGCCAGGAGGGGGCGGAGACGAGCCACGTACATCGATACGCTGCGACGGGATGTTGGTCTCACTGACACAGGGGCCCGACCCTAATGCTGGAGAGGGATGAATGGAGGGCCGCGATCAAGTCCCGAGTTGGTGTAGGCTAGGCTGCACCCTCGCATCGCATCGCATCGCATCGCATTGCAGGGTACACTTCCTGGTGTTATTTCAAATATTGACCTCACGATGTTTAGCCTGAACTCTGTTCGATGTGACCTTCGCATTCCATTGTTTTCCCACCATGACATGAGAGTGCAAACACTGCACGACAGTCCAATTTTGTCTGTAACTATGCAACTGGGATGTTTGAATCTATGAAAAAAAGACCCGGTTACGTGTAAGTCATAATTTCATAGGACACCGCGACCGCACGACAGCGCAGCACGAACATGTTTTTTTTTTTCAGTAAAAACGTTTAGTATACATATTGATTGCCTATAATTATGTTGTCTTTATCCTGTGTTGTAGTTAGTTTGCTCCTGCTCCTAATTATTAACACGCGCATGAAACTCTTATTTTTGACAGCCTACATTTCACCACGGCGACTGGCGCGGCGTGGACACAATTCACCAGGTGTTCCATGAATATTTCATCGATTTTGTGTGTGCACTCGATACATTTAAATATACTGTAATCGTTCATCGATCGGCATTCACCGTGAGAAAGCAGCTCTGTTAACCGTTTCGTTTTTCAACTACAGACATTATACAACGTGGACTACCGGTCGTCATGTTACCGTGTCAAAAGGAATATTAAAAAGTATCAATTACCAACGAGAATAATGATGAAAAACGACCCTACAAGTGATTCGTCCGAACTGCGGAATATTGTATAATATTCCAATGAGAGACTCTCGTCACATTGGAATTAAGGCTGTAGCTTGTTACGACATCCGATGACAGCTCGAAATGACAACTGTGTGCACTGTGATTGAATGAACATCATAATGCATCGCATTGTTCACTTGGAATTGTGCCTTTTTGTCGACTGTATTTTTCTTCTTCTCTGCCAAGTTCCGCCGATGAAAGGTATGCATTAGGCCTAAAGCTATAGGGTTACTGTTACACGTTATCTTTAATTTTACACAATTGGAAGTTCACAAAGTGCCCAAGGGGTTGATCCGTTTGGATATTGGGATACGGGACACGTGTATACGGCTAAAAAATAAATCGCCTGTTAAATCGCCATTTGGCGTTATTTTATCGGGCACATAGTCAGCAATGTCCATTATATTGAGATATCTAGATTCAATTTGTCTGGACGCACAGCCTGCATGGTCCCCGTTGGCATGGTATGCGTATATACGGGATACGTATGCGGCTCCGGAAACAAACAACTAGTTGGTGAGTAATGTGCATTTCACATCACAATATTAAGATATAATTGTGGATTTGGTGAAAATAACCACATACAATGGCGATATAAGCTACTTTTCCAAGCTGCATACGTATCCGTACAACAGCGCCATTTCTATAAATGTTCCCCACTCGTATATAATTCTATATACGTAAGCGTTGCGCGATCGTTGCCGCCCAGACGGGCACACCCTTCTCATTGTAACCCCTTAACTTTATTCCATCACGACCCTGATCTCACCCTTTCCCACAAGCCCACACCGTTCCACCTCCCGCCCCTCATCCAACCCTGCCGCACTATTCATCAACCCCTCCTCTGTCCCCGTCGTATCCCCAGCCCACACATCCCTCACCTAATAGAGAACATCCCCGCTTCCCCAAACTCGCATCCTTCCCCTTACTCTATTAACTCCTACCACAGCCCGCCAACGCCATTCAACGATGCTGTTACACGCTACCTTACGCTGGTTTGTGTAGTCCTTTTCGCAATGGCGTATCCAGAGGCAGGGCGGATGGGGGGAGGGGGGGGGACATTGCTATCCCCGGCGGATTTTTTTGAAAAATATGGGTTTTTTTCAGCAATTGTTTCAATAAAAAGTTAGAGAGTTCTGACATCAATCCCGCCCCCCCCCCAAAAAAAAAACGCTCAAAAATTGCGCCGTGAAATGGGCATATAATTTGCAGTATGCATGTAATTTGCATTAGGTCAATTTGCAAACTGACCTAATGGTCAAAACTGACAATTAGGTCAGTTTTGAAGAGCAGTCAGAGCACCCCCATTTTGAAGATGGGTACCAGCCCCCCCCCCCATTTTTGATTTGAAAACATGTCTTTTCGGCGCGGATGTGCGGTTGCCCCCCCCTGACATCCAAAGCTGGATACGCTACTGCCTCTTCGTACCTACTTACTCACCGTAGACTTGCTTAAGTTCAACCTTGGCCCAAAAGTCTAAAATAGATTGACTCCGTTTCGTGAATAAATGGGCTAAATCCGGCCCATTGTGCAGGCCACGCATGAAATGACTTCCAGTTGTAGACATTTTGAATCGACTGAATATAATTGTGTGCGCTCTTAGACAAATCTACTAGTTTTGTTTGTCTTGTTTAATTTGCCCTCTCCTAGCAGCTCAAAATCCGAGGGAAGGATCAATAAGACTTGGGCGAGGTATCCTTGTCTTGTTTATTTTGTCTTCTCCTAGAAGCTCAAAAACCAAGGGAAGGTTCAGTAAGGCTTAGGCGAGGTATCCTTGTCTTGTATACTTTGTCTTCTCCTAACGGCTCAAAGTCCGAGGGAAGGTTCAGTAAGGCTTAGGCGAGGTATCATTGTCTTGTGTACTTTGTCTTCTCCTAACAGCTCAAATTCCTATAGGGAATGTTCAGTAAGGCTTAGGCGAGGTATCATTGTCTTGTGTACTTTGTCTTCTCCTAGCAGCTCAAAGTCCTATAGGGAATGTTCAGTAAGGCTTAGGCGAGGTATCATTGTCTTGTGTACTTTGTCTTCTCCTAGCAGCTCAAAGTCCAATAGGGAAGGTTCAGTAAGGCTTAGGCGAGGTGTCCATGTCTTGTATACTTTGTCTTCTCCTAACAGCTCAAATTCCTATAGGGAATGTTCAGTAAGGATTAGGCGAGGTATCCTTGTCTTGTGTACTTTGTCTTCTCCTAACAGCTCAAATTCCTATATAGGGAATGTTCAGTAAGGATTAGGCGAGGTATCCTTGTCTTGTGTACTTTGTCTTCTCCTAGCAGCTCAAAAACCAAGGGAAGGTTCAGTAAGGCTTAGGCGAGGTATCCTTGTCTTGTAGACTTTGTCTTCTCCTAACAGCTCAAATTCCTATAGGGAATGTTCAGTAAGGATTAGGCGAGGTATCCTTGTCTTGTGTACTTTGTCTTCTCCTAACAGCTCAAATTCCTATATAGGGAATGTTCAGTAAGGATTAGGCGAGGTATCCTTGTCTTGTGTACTTTGTCTTCTACTAGCAGCTCAAAAACCAAGGGAAGGTTCAGTAAGGCTTAGGCGAGGTATCCTTGTCTTGTATACTTTGTCTTCTCCTAACGGCTCAAAGTCCGAGGGAAGGTTCAGTAAGGCTTAGGCGAGGTATCCTTGTCTTGTTTACTTTGTCTTCTCCTAGCAGCTCAAAAACCAAGGGAAGGTTCAGTAAGGCTTAGGCGAGGTATCCTTGTCTTGTATAATTTGTCTTCTCCTAGCAGCTCAAAAACCAAGGGAAGGTTCAGTATGGCTTAGGCGAGGTGTCCTTGTCTTAGGGAAGGTTCAGTAAGGCTTAGGCGAGGTATCCTTGTCTTAGGGAAGGTTCAGTAAGGCTTAGGCGAGGTATCCTTGTCTTAGGGAAGGTTCAGTAAGGCTTAGGCGAGGTATCCTTGTCTTGTATACTTTGTCTTCTCCTAACGGCTCAAAGTCCGAGGGAAGGTTCAGTAAGGCTTAGGCGAGGTATCCTTGTCTTGTATACTTGTCTTCTCCTAACGGCTCAAAGTCCGAGGGAAGGTTCAGTAAGGCTTAGGCGAGGTATCATTGTCTTGTGTACTTTGTCTTCTCCTAACGGCTCAAAGTCCGAGGGAAGGTTCAGTAAGGCTTAGGCGAGGTATCCTTGTCTTGTATACTTTGTCTTCTCCTAACGGCTCAAAGTCCGAAGGAAGGTTCAGTAAGGCTTAGGCGAGGTATCCTTGTCTTAGGGAAGGATCAGTAAGGCTTAGGCGAGGTATCCTTGTCTTAGGGAAGGATCAGTAAGGCTTATAGGCGAGGTATCCATGTCTTACTTTCTTTGTCTTCTTCTAACAGCTCAAAGTCCTATAGGGAATGTTCAGTAAGGATTCGGCGAGGTATCCTTGTCTTGTTTACTTTGACTTCTCCTAGCAGCTCAAAGTATAATAGGGAAGATTCAGTATGATTTAGTCGAAGTATCCTCGTCTTGTTTACTTTGTCTTCTCTTAACAGCTCAAAGTCCGAGGGAAGGTTCAGTAAGGCTAAGGCGAGGTATCAACAGTCAGAGCGGCTACGTGGAGATCTTTCATAGCGGTCAGTGGGGAAGGGTGTGTGACACGGCCTGGGACCACAACGACGCCCACGTAGTTTGCAAGCAACAAGGTGACTTTATTTCTAACGGTACACTAGCTTTTAAACGTTAGTTAATTGAAATTTGGTTGCCTATAAAACCAAATAAACTTTAAGTATCATGGCAAGTTATGGCCTCCGCATTGCCCAAATGAGCCAGGGTGTGATGTCATTCAGGGCAGAGCGACGGTGTACTAATATATGTCAGCTTTTCCTCATTTTCTTGGAGTAACTTCCTTTTTTTACTTATAAATCACGTTTAACAGCTTGTTTGGAAAAAAAGCAGTGGCCAATATTTTCCTAAACTTTTGTTTTTGGGTAATTCTGAAGGAATAATTTTTGTACTAATGCACTTTTGACAAGGAATTCCTTGTGCGATGAGGGCAGGATTGCGCCCTCTGACATGCATTGAATGTATTTTTTAGTTTTGATGTTTTTTTAATGTAATTTAAACCAAACATATTTTTATATGAACTTCATCTTATATACATGTACATGTACATGTATATGTTTTTTAACCACTGTTACCATTATTTTTTGAATAGTTTAGTCTTTTATTTTTGTATATTTAATCAAATCTAAGCAGATGATTTTAATTTATTGTCTTAATCAAGTACATGTGCATCATACATTTTGTTGTTAACAAGATGTTTAATATAGGTCTGGGTCGGTCGTAATTCGTAGTGTTGTCTTTTGGGTGCAATATTAAGTAATTGAAAATTTTTGATGGTTTGAAATTTAAGATATCGTGTATTAAGCCTAGGTATATATATGTATTTCCTCACTTTGTATATGTGCTTTTAATAACTGGAAAATGCTTTGTCGGCTTTTATATGAACTGTTGATTTTTATACTCTGTATATGTAGGCCTATAGGAGGTACAATGCATAAGACATATTTTGGGACCGCAATGGAAATAAGTTTTATAAACTTCATTTTTGCGTTGTCCCCGCTTTTTTCACTGCATGGGGATTTTGTAGGTTTTTGATATATTTTGATGTGTTTTGTTAAATCTTAACTTATTTTCAAACTGAATCATCATTGTGTGGAAATTGCAAATAAATCAAATCAAATAAATGATCCATGAACTTCAGACAATTACAAGCGGTAATTAAAAACCAACTGACTCAGGCTCCCTCCTGTAAATTGCGAGTGATAGGCCTATTCATGACTTTAGTACAAACCTAAGAAAGTGCGAATACGGAATACAGGAAACTAGACTGACGCATGAAAACAAAAGCTACATTATCTTGTATTTACATCTATATTCCTATCGTTTGCATTACCCATCTTTGAGATGTGTGCATTTTTGTTCAACAGAGAAATGCATTAGTAGACTTCTTGTGCATTCATTGTAAATGTATCAACATAGCAAAACGCAACTCATAGATAGCTGCTGAATGCATGATTGATACAATCTCTAAACATTTGAATTATGAAGTTGGGACCTGAATCTTGGCTCATTAAACAATTTGAGGTTTATATCAATTCAGTTTATTTTCTTTGAAGTCCAGATTTACAGCAAGCTAACCAATAGTGTGAACTTTGCTCATGAAGTTGACCAGTAACTAGTCTACAGCCTTTATGTTGTGGATTTGAAGGTTTATTCAATCGATGCCTCAGTCCGGTCCGTCATGTTGTCGACCAGATCAACCAACGTGCCTCGTTGTAGACCCAATTTGTAGGCCTATATAGTAAAATCAGTTCTTGTCTTACAATTCTTTTCAGGTTATAATGGGGCGAAATTCCCTGCCACGGACTTCACGGAGCTGCCTAACCCCGGGCTTCCATTAGTCCTTGACAACTTGCAGTGCACCGGACGAGAGACAGCATTGGCTGACTGCAATAAGGGAGAGTGGGGCCCGGTGGAGAATGGGTGCCAGACTGCTAGAGTAGAATGTATGTCTTATGGTGAGAACAGGAAATACATGTACATTTTCTTTGCCTCTTTTGTTATCAGTTTCATCCTGCTGTTTCGTGGCTGGGCCTACAATGATTGAACTACCTAGTACATGTAATAAGGGAATAAATGTGTGCTCGAGAGGTTTTTATCACTCTGTTTAATACCGCTTAGAGTCTGGGTGCTGATAATTACCCGAGCCGGAGGCGAGGGTAATTATCAGCACCCAGACTCTAAGCGGTATTAGACAGAGTGATAAATACCGACCGAGCACATATTTATTCCCATTCATAAATAAGTTATCCGTAAAAAAAATATCAAATAATTTGTTCAAAAAATCCCGATTTTGTTCAACAAGTTCACTTCATGCTTTTTGAAACATCCCTCTAGCAAAATAATGGAGTGTTCAGCTGGCGATTAAGATGTAAACAACCCTTTTATGGAGATTGACGCGCGCGTAGCATGTTCTGCGCGATGTCACGCAGAACGCACCTGGGGCGTTGCGTTTTGAATTTAGAACTATAAAATTCTGACTCGCATGTAGTGTTGCGCATGCCTACGTGAGGATTGTGAACGTTCAACCAATGAAACGGTAAGAGGCACTGGATTTTTAGGAGTCCACATTTTGTTGTGACACTGGAAAAGTGTTTAAAGCTATAGTCCATCATTTGTAATTTGTGCATTTTGTTCGTTTGAAGCAACAAAAGAGTTCAAAATCTAATGAAGGATACTGAGCAACTAACCTGATAAAGTTTCAGCTAAGCTTCAGCTGTACATTCCGAGAAAAAACAGCATTCTAAGATCTCAATTTCAAATCCAAAGTTACTGAATCATGTTTTGAATTGTTTTGAATTGCAGCTATACGCGACGTCGCGCACTGATCCGACGAATTATAACAACCGCGCGCGCGTGTGCGTCGTTCCAATACTTGTGCGCGCTGCGCTGAATAACAAAACGAACTACTAATTTAAATTTTCCTACGGTGCTTCTTAAGAATCACCGTTGGAAAGGCCTTCTTTTGTTGATTACTTCAAAATGACAGCTTCCCAGAAAGAATAATTTCACAGGGAGTTTAGTCCCCTTACTATCTTTCAACCAAGTTTGTTTTTCAACAATAATTACGCCAGTTACTTTTCGGATGGCTGCAAATGATGGACTATAGCTTTAAGACCAGCTAGCCATGTCTTTATCATCCGTTTAAGACCGGCCACGTGACGGGCTCTCGACCAATAGGAATAGCTAAACTGTCTGAGGTATTTATGAATGATTGCCAGGACATTTTCCCTACACTATGTATGCGACACAATTATTATTTACTGCAAGCGAGCAGTGTGTTGCAAACGCATATCTTGTGACGTTGATGTGTATATCCATGACGCAACGGTGGTAGGCATACACGTTGTTGCAAAAACTCGAAACGTATTCTCTCTTTTGGATCAAAAGCAATGCTGCACCTGCATGATAAGGACTCTTTCGCGACCTGTGTTGTTAATAAAGTACTAATTTATATAGCAAAAGCTTTCCAGTGACCCGACCTTCTCGATCCCAAAAAAACATCGTCAGTTCTCTTTGAAATTTTTCCTTTGCAGCGGCTCAGTACATCGGTTGTTTTGCAGACGACATCAACCGTCTGCTGTCGGACTATTCCCGGCTGTGCGAGCAAGGCAAGCACGATCCCCGCTGCGCTGGCTGTGACCACACCAACACAGCATGCGACAGCTCCATCATGACCGTTGAGATCTGCATCGAGATTTGCTGCACGGATAACGACTTTGTCTATGCGGGCGTAGAGGCTGGAGATGAGTGCTACTGCGGAGACGCTGCTGCTGACTACAACAGGATCGGACGGCTGCCGGAGGTCCTGTGCAATACGCAGTGCTCCGGAAATCCGGAGCAGTCGTGTGGGTCGGATTACAAGATAGACGTCTACGACTGTAGTAAGTTTTATGTCAAAGTTGAAGACAATAATAGTTACTTCCCTTTTTTAATTGAATCACTTTGACCCTATAACCTTCTCTGATCTTTTTAAAATACACCGGGGGAGGGTTGGGGTGGGGGTTGGGGGGTTCATCAACAAATGAGTTACAATTGATCGTATCCTTATAAATTGTGATACAATCGATCTTCAAGTTGTTACATGGGCGTCGCGGGGGGGGGGGGAGGGCAAGGGGCCCCACTGGAAAACGAAAAAAAAGGACAAAGAAAAAAAAGGAAAAAGAGGTGCGAAGCCATATTGCTTTTAATTTGATGGGGGGGGGGGGCTAAGGTAAATGCTCCCCTGCTCACGCTCGAATAAATTGATAAATTGAGAATATATGGAAAAAAGTTAAGAAAATTTGCTTTCCCCCCCCCCCCCGGAAAAAACCTGGCGACGCCCATGAGTTGTTAACACCCAAGTAGTAGGTTTTTGGGAATTAACAAAGGCACATCCCAGTCACTTATATTTTCCATTTAAAGTGAGCCATTGTTAGATTGGGTTGCATGGATTGGTCTCATAGCGGGATGGGTTTAAAGCGTATATTGGCTATAAACCGAATTTACCCCAATGCGGCTCTTCAAGCCCCAGTTACACATTCACGGTTTGGTGCTACCGATATCCACGATTTGAAACTCGTGATAAACCGCGCGCGAGTATTCACGCACATTGTAAATACGCATGCGTAGTAGACTTTGACCCTATAACCTTCTCTGATCTTTTTAAAATACACCGGGGGAGGGTTGGGGTGGGGGTGGGGGGGGGTTCATCAACAAATGAGTTACAATTGATCGTATCCTTATAAATTGTGATACAATCGATCTTCAAGTTGTTACATGGGCGAAGAATAAACCGGGAGTACCGTATTCATCCTTAGTCGGTATTACTATACCTCATACATATTCATGATCGAGAGCTGAACGTTCACTGGTCAATTCACCATCACGTGCCAGATGTTATTCTTGCTGTTTACCAAACGCGCGCGCGAGTATTCACGCACATTGTAAATACGCATGCGTAGTAGACTGTCGCATGGGTTACCCGTGCGACAGTCTACTGCGCATGCGCTTTACAGAGCAATCGAGGAACTGTCGCACGGGTGCAGTACGCACGCGCGAACATCGCACAGGAGAGATGCATGGTTGCACGGTTCGCGTAAATGTTAATTTCCAGAGCTCAATAATGCCGTACTGGAAAAAATGTATAGACCGTGTAAAGATGTCTCGTGTACAAAAGAAAGTTGTACACATTGCAAACAACTGTATTTACAACTGTAGTAACTGTATTATATTGCAAACGAACCGAACTAGTAATTGAAGTTGAATCTTTTGGTAAGCTGTACAAGTTTCCCCGAATTTTGTTTTAGGTGCATAATAATAAAACAAAATTCGGCAACTGATGTATGAGGTATAGTAAAACAAATATAACATGGTTTATTTCGGGTGGACAGTCGATATTAGCTCCCCTCGGTATTGGAAGTTGACCAACTAGTTCCCTCGGCTTCGCCTCGGGAACTAGTTGGTCAACTTCCAATACCTCGGGCGGAAGCGAATATCGACTGTCCACCCTCAAACCATGTTATATTTGTATACTGTCCTGAAGGGGATACGGAAGTTTTAAACTGTTCCAAACTCCCGAAGTGAATCGTTATGAAAATCAATCCGCAGTGCAACCGTGGGACATCCGTAGGACAACCGTACAGATTCGTAGTGTTATTCGTGGCTATCTGTACATATTCTTAAAGATTCGTAGCTCATTCATGGTAGAAATCTTTACGAATTTGCTACGAATGTCGTGCGGATTTGCCCGGATATGCTAGGATTCTGCTCAGGTTGTACTTCGAATATGTGTGCTTTATTCGTAGAAGAACCTTGGTCATCCGTGGCTCAATCGCAGACAGCCGTAACGGTTATTAAACGTCATTATTTTTTTAGTAATACCGTCGATATTTTTCAACAATCCGTCCATATTCTTGACAAACCGTGGTGTATTCGTAAAGAAACCGTAGGACAGTCGTGGCCATCTTTCCTGAAACTGCGTGCATTCTCCTGCGTGATTTCTCCTTGAAACTCGACGGTTCACCGTGATCGATTGATTCTTGGTTAAACCGTGGATATTCGTAGCTCCAAGCCCTAAATGTGTGACTGGGGCTTAAGTTTTCATAGAGAAATGGGTTCCGTAATATGTTTGTAGTATTGATCCATATGAAGGCCTACAGCCAGCGGCATAGCTGGGGGGTTCGGGGGACACGAACGCCCCCCATAAAAAGTTCTCCCCCACTCGCCACCCCCCACCCAACTAAAAAGTTGGCATCCAGATAAAAGCACAGCAATATGAGATTATGAGTTACCATGATTAGCTGTAAAGACAAAATCCCTTTTCCGCGATTTTTTTGCGATTTTTTTCACCAAAACTCTTTTGTTTTCGCGAGTGGCTGTTTATTGTAAGTCACTTGGAAGCGAATAGCGGTAGTTATTATCTAATATAGCCATTAACGTTTTGAAAAGCGCCCCCGTGGGAATGTGTTGTCCACCCCGCCCCCCCCCCCCAATTGTTTTTACGGAGGGCGGGTGTCCGGTGAAAAAAACCTGTCTATCTTTCAGCATGGATGACATTTTTGGGCGCCCCTCCATTTTATGCATTGTAACCTCAAGCCCCCACCCCCCTTAAATGAGAACCCTGGCTACGCCGCTGTGTACAGCCAAACAACAATTACATTATTTTGGAGAGAGATAATAGTTTTTGCCCCTGGATCATTGCACATGTCGGCCCTATATATAGATTTGGGCGGTTTCATATTTGTTCTAGTGTGTTCCTCATACATGTACATACATGTACACATTTCCCCGCAATCCGCATACTTTATGATATTGAGTATTGCACATCATTTAATCTACTGGGTTACCAAAATCAATAGTAAATCTAAAAATTCCGTAGAACAATTAAGTATTTGGAGACAATAAATGCATGTGGCCCTGTATCGTTATCAATTGGTTAAATTAATGGCGCGGCTCGTGCTACGTATACAAGGTCATTTTACCATCTGTTGTGACTGCTTTTTAGTTCTAAACAAAGGTATTGATGTCACAATTCCTATAACTCTCGCTATGGAGAATATTGTTTTTTGATATCAAAATGTAGTAAAATGAGGTTGATTTTACTTCCCTAAGGTCGTGTTCGGAAAGACTAAATGATTATGGCAAGACTTGGATTTTAATTTCCCACGGGATAAATGTAATCCTCTGATCTACTTTAATTCGGATACAGAAAATAATCATTCTCACAAAATATCAGAGTTGTAACGAGTCACTGTTATTTGTGACTCGAGTCGAGTCGAGTCATTTTAAAGAAGTGACTCGAGTCGAGTCGAGTCACTTTAAAGAAGTGACTCGAGTCGAGTCGAGTCATTAGGTCAAAAGGTCGAGTCGAGTCGAGTCGAGTCAAATATTTAGCTCGAGTCAATTCGAGTCACGAATATTTGAACAGTATATACCACAATTTATAAAAGGAGGCCATAAGTTTAGCCAGCGTTCGAATCCAATAGCTTGATAAGAAATTGCCCAAAGCCAATGATGAAACAGTGAATTAGAAAATGTGTTTAACAATCTGGTTCCTGGATAGTATTTCGTGCGTTCTAGAACCATGAGGTGGGAGTCTGTGACACGTTGTATATTTATACATGACTGCTATTCGCAAAGCGAAGTGAGCATAATTTTGCACCGTAAGTCATTGCAAATACTTTTCGCAAAGTTGGAACTAGAGTCTTATTAGCCTTTGCTCGAGTCGAGTCGAGTCTTCCGATGAGGGACTCGAGTCGAGTCGAGTCACCAAAAATTGTGACTCGAGTCGGACTCGAGTCGAGTCATCGACTCGAGTCATTACAACTCTGCAAAATATACACAGGTTCATAATAGTACGGCAGCCCAGAGCATTTTGGTCAAACGAACAAGGTACCAATATCCGAGCACAGAAACATTTATTGTGCAACCTAACATATTCAAATATAACCAGGTTTTATTGATGCCTTGGTAGTTTTATAAAATTACGTCTTAAGAATGATTTTAGGTTAGACAAATTAATTTTAAGAAAAGAGTGGAGGGGGCGTGGCCGCCACCCCCTCCATGTGCATTTTCGTCCATATCGTCACAATGTGTTTGTTTTTAATCGTGCCAAGTTTCTCTGACATGTTAACTGATGCATTTTAGTTGTTTTGAAACCAATTTTAAGAAAATAGAGCTCCCATTCATAATTGAACAACTTGTCCCATTGATAATGTGCACACATGCACATAAGCACGGTAGTGCGGATGAGAGTGGCAGATCGAATTCATTTGAAACGAAAATAAAACAAGTTGTTGTTATGCCTTAATTGGTAGTTTTAGAAAATTACAATGTAACCGGTTTTAGGTTAGACAAATTAACTTAAGAGTGGTGCAAAAAGAGTGGAGGGGCGTGGCCGCCACCACCTCCATTTGTGCCTACATTTGTATATTGTCACAATGCATGTTTTGATCGTACCAAGTTTCTCTGACATGTTTGCTATACATTATAAAGGGTTGAATTGAAAGTTAATTACACTACAGATGTCCAGTGGTCATTTTATTATACAACTTTATAAGTAATTACAACACACAGGTAGCAGGAGATGACTAGTGAAAGTGGTTTTGGGACTTGAGTCTGAAGATGGAATTGAATCTTAATGAGCAGTATTGACTGTTAAAGTCAAATATCTTAAACAGTTGTTTACTTTGAGATAAAACAATTCGTATGGTTCTTCATACAATACAATAATGATCCGATATGGGAAAAAAATTCATAATTGACAGAGGTCATGGCTTTTGTATACATTGATAGCTATTTATTCGACTACTGCTAGTATTTAACTTGGGGATTTTTTTTCTCCAAAAACCACTTCTAAATGCAGGTGTTTTGTACGCAGGGCATTTCATCTCTGACCTCTGGTGCGTTTCAAGATGTCAATGAACTTAATGCCCAAGGTATTTAGTGATATCATGGGGGTAGAAATACATCAATGGTGATATTAACCATGGAGCTAGGTATTAACTATGTAAACCCTACTTGTTCACGACCCACATCTATACTTCTAGTCTATTTGCCATGATATGAGTTTCCACATATATGGACAGTTCATGTCTGACCTCTGGTGACCTTTGAGAGGTCAGTGAACTTTGTATACCCACTTTTAATTACTTCAAAATGCGACCTTTTCTTGTCATGAATTTAGACCCCAAAGACAATTTTCTCACAACCTCTGATCTCCACCTCCCCCTTTTTTTAATGCCAAAGCAGGTGCAAATGAATATTTACAACAGGCGCATCGGACAAACGTCGCACTCTGACGGTGACCAGTGGGATTGGTAAAGAGTTAAAACGTGATTTACCCAAGTCGATCTGGATACAACTGGGTTTAATAGTGAAAACTGCCATGTTCCATTATAAAATGTGTCACAATCAAGGGCGGATCCAGGGGGGGGGCCAAAGGGGGCCATGGCCCCCCCCCAAAACGAAACCAATTTTTTTTTTATGTGACATCGCAATAAAGGCAGGCAATGAGTACACCACCATCTTTTCCTCAAAAAACATTGGTTAAAGTGGTCAGAAATTGCCTCAGATCGCACCACAGAGCATCTAGAATCCAAATTTTTTTCGGGGCCCTTAAGCGGGCCCCGAACCCCACGCCGTAATTTTTTTTACCCACTTTTTTGGGGGACCAAAATTTTTGTTGGCCCCCCCGAAAATTGTGTTCTGGATCCGCCCTTGGTTACAATGTGCTCAATAATTTTGTACAAAACATTTGAACTGAACTGCCCTGCACTGCTGCCCATTAAGATTCAATTCCATCTTCAGCCCAATCCCCAAAGCTGTTACTGTTCTATGACTAGTCATCTCCTGCTAGTCCTGTGTGTTTCAATGTAATTACCGGTACTAAAACAAAAAAGACCACCGGACATATGTAGTACATATGTGAACTTTCAATTAAACCTCTCAAAATATTTAGTTGCCATGGTCATCTTAAGTCGGCACTCTCATGCGCACTGTCATGGACATTAAACATGATCATGGAAAACTTAACATTAGGCCTCCCTGATTTGGAAAATGGACATTTGGCGACGAAGGTGTGCCCTTTTTTCATAAAATTGGTTTCAAAGCAACTGAAATACATCAGTAAATATGTCAGAGAAACTTGGCACGATTAAAAACAAACACATTGTGACGATATGGACGAAAATGCACATGGAGGGGGTGGCGGCCACGCCCCCTCACTCTTTTCTTAAGTTAATTTGTCTAACCTAGAATCATTCTTAAGATGTTATTTTCTAAAACTACCAATGCATCAATAAAATCTGGTTTTATTTTCATAAACTTAAATTTGTAATGCATCTGGGAAGTTTCAATTCGATCTGTTAGTAGCTACTCTCATGGGCACTTCCATGCACATGTGCATACGTGTACATTATCAATGGGAAAAGTTAGAAAATGGACATTTGGCAAAGATGGTATTCCCCAATTTCATACAACTGGTGTCAAAATAACTGCAAGACATTAGCACACCTGTCAGAGAAGTTTGGCATGATTTAAAAATTGCATTGCGACGATATAAGCGAAATGTACACGGAGGGGTGGCGGCCACGCCCCCCTTCTCGCTTTTGCCCCACTCTTAAGTTAATTAATCTGACCTGAAATCACTCTTACGCTACATTTTCATTTTCTACAAGTGCTAAGGCATCAATATAAACTAGTTTCATTTTCTTCTTAATCATCGCGTTGCAACTGTATCAGCGAAAAAGAAAATGAGGGGGTGACGGCCACGCCCCTACTCTGTCCACTTTGGGTGTGTCTGGCGGGCCCTATGCAGCAGACAATTTGTCTGGCAATGGATATTTTATACCTAGTAGGGTGTAATTGTTCATTTAAACTTGGTTTTATGTGGTACCTCTAATGTTTGATCCAGCCCATTATTTGCCCCCTTCTTTTGGGCCCCAGGGGCCAAATGCCGAGCAGGGGGTTCCCGGCAGACATCCATATCTGAATATGTTAGGTTGCACAATAAATGTTTCTGTGCTCGGATATTGGTACCTTGTTCGTTTGACCAAAATGCTCTGGGCTGCCGTACTATAACTATATTCGATGAATTGATACGGAAAATTCGTGGAGGTTTCGGAGATAATCATACGGTGGTGAATTGTGGCTTATAGGCGGAGCATAATGGTCAGGACACACTATGTAAAGAGATGTAGCTATAAACGACCTGCGTGGTTGGTGACACACATTATGTATTACAGGGTTAGTAATAAAAACGAAACCCAAATGTCGGGACCATTGTGTTTAGTGAAGTTGTACTTGTAGCACTTCCAAAATCTAGGATACAAAAACCCAATTCGTAAGCTTTCTTTTAGTACAAGAATCATTCAAATCACTCATGTACCGTTTCAAGTTATGGAATTTTAATCACAACCACTGCTCTAAAGTTCTGTCCGTGGATAACAAAAAGGTAAGTATTATTTCAGCAAAACGAAAACAAATCACATAGGGATGTGTGTGAATTGTTTTCGTTTTGCTGGAAGAACGCACACCTTTTTTTTGTGACCCGTGGACAGAACTTGAAAACTAAAAAAAAAAAAAGCTTATGATTTTTTTTGGAAAATGCAACATGCAGAACTTCACTATAACAATAGTCCCGACATTTGGGTTTCGTTTCTGTTTTACTCACCCTGTATGTGCGCACCCTAAGGGAATACCAGAAGAGGGCTTTAAATTGTCAGTGTACATGTGATCAGAGTCTTAAATGTTTGAGTTTTAAAAAAGTGGACTGTGCAATAAACTGTTGCTAAATCTTCACCTTGCAATGTTTCATACCCTGGTAGGCTCTGGTTGCGAGGCCCCAACTGTGGACAAACCCAACCTTAAAACTTTCCCAACAATGTTGAAAACCACACTATACAAGACTGGGGAAATGCTGACCTTCTACTGCACGCCCGGATATCAGCTAAGTGGGAATGCAACCATCTCATGCCAACCCGGGGGGCCATGGAGCGCTCCCGTACCTGATTGTGTGGGTCAGTTGTCATTTTATCTCCGACTTCTTTACGAAAGTCACACAAAATGATCAAAATTTTAATTCGGAAATTAAACTTTCGTTTTTCGTTTGCGTAACGAATGTTTTCTCCCACTATACACGTTTTGAGAATTTTTTGATATTCTAACATTATGATGTCCTCTACAAAGTCATGATTACCAAATATCAAGACAAACAATTGATTCGTTCGTTCAATACGCTAATTAGACAAAGTGGCGAATGTGCGACTACTTTTTTCGTTTTGACGAGGTGACGATTCTCTATTCGTCAATAGTTTCGTTGATTTTACACGTGTGCTGTTTTTAGATTTATGTAGCCTCTACAATTTGCGTTTCGACAAAGTGCCGAATCTGCAATCTAAAATGTACAAGTAGCATTTTTGTAATGACGAAGTGACAAATATCTTAAGTAATTAATGTCAAACTAAAAAGCTTTTATGAAATTGGGAAATGTATTTTGGCTATTCAACTATGTTCTATCTCATCAGTTTATATATTTTTCCGTTTTATAAACTCCGACACCAAACTTCTTTATGTAAAGACATTTAACTCATATCTGCTACGTGGAACCCCAGGCTAGGCTAACCTCAACCAACTTAAGCACCGATAGAGTCGGGGAGCTCTTGGTAAACCTCTCGGGTCATAGGCAATAGACCATTTAATAGATCATGCAACGTTACCCAATTACAGGCAACAATATCGCATGCCTAGCTAATGATCTTCCAACCTAATCAAAACCCAAGTACGTGAGATACACACAACCCAGACGCTACATAATCCCCTGCACTTAAATGTTTTACAACATAGCAAAATAACACAGCAATTCTGCGTCAGTAATTACCTAATACCATCCGGCACAGCTCTTCCCCGCTTCGTTGGAACATGTCCGCTTTAGCTCAGCCAGGCCTGTACCTCTCGTCCCGGACGGAGTTTGTACGGTCCAATAGAGTAACCCTCTCCATAAAGCTTGAATGTTGACCCCTGGTGGCGCGCCACCAATTTTATAAACTCCGACTTTTATCCGCTAAGCGTATAAAAGTTTATAAAATTATTTTTGGTACTTGATTTCTTAAGAAAATCGCCCTCGAAAAAGGTCTTTGTAAAATTGTTACTATGATCTCAATTTTTGGAAACTGAAAAATCGCTTGACGTGCAAAGAGAAATATTGTGCCAAAAATTGACCTCACACTTTCGAAAATCTAAATTACATATGGAAAAGTGGAACTCGGAGCACTCGTACAAGGATGAAAATTTATGAAGTAATTTTGTGGCGGCCATTGGGTAAAACTTAAACTTAAATTGGAGACTAATTCTCATTTACAAATAGATCTTAAATGACCGTTGATAAGAGCTGTATTAGCAAGCCCGACTAAATCTAGAATCCCTCGGATGTAGGTGGGTAAATATCCGCGTCGTTATCATTTTTGTTCACACGAAAGTACGCGATGTAAAAACAAACGCGATCGAAAAAAGGCAATCCAGGTACGAAAATTGGGATGTGAATGGTCGTAAGTAAAATTCGTTATTATCCATCTCCAACTGATTTGTCATCATTTTTCTTGTGGAATGCCAAGATGAAATTCCAACATGAATGTTTCAGGGGTGATTACGGTTAAAAATCATTCTATACAAAATTGTAGCAAGAGAAAGGGCAACCCCGTGTAAAATGCCCTTAGAATTAGAAGGGGTCGCGGAGGGGTCCTAAAGTTTGAAGACAAAATGGCGTACTTTCAGTTTTTATTGAGCCTGCGTTGCTTGACTGTCTCAAAACTCTGACGTGCGATGTTTCCTCATCAACGGCCGTCGTGGCGTGAATTTAGGTTTGTATGAAACACGGACTTATTGGTAGTATTGCGCATGCATAAACGAAGATAATTAGGAGGTGTCCGGTCACGCGAGAGGGTTAAACCCGATTTTTTCCCTCCTTTTTTGACTATGTTTTTGAAGACGCCATCCAGCTCCTTTCATTGTTCTTCAGCCGGAAAAAAAAATGAAATAATTTCTTTTCTCATATAAAAGCATCGATTGTATACAATTAAATGAATTCTTTGTCTTTGTCCTTCAGAAACAACGTCAACGGAAATACCAGCCGGTAAGTCTTTATGCAATCTACCCTTGCAGCGCAGACAAGACAAAACAGTTCATTAGTGGGTTCATTACAACATTAATTACATCAAATACATTTCAAGTCCACCATAACACTGTGTTGTATTTTGTCAGCTAAACAAAGGGCAAGTTCGAGCAAGGACCAGTGGTTAACTAGTGGTTGGTTTGTGACGTACCTAGCGCATGCGCACTGAAATCAAGCGCGAACGACTCTCGTCGAAATATTGTCGTGTCAACGACCGTCAAAATTGGAGGTCGCACAATTATTCAACACTTGTTGTTTCTCTTTATTTACACAAATAATAGTGATTGTGTATAGTTTAGGACATCTTACATAATCGCCAATATTTTTGTACAATGGTGACACTGTGATGTGACATAAACATGGAAAAACTATGGAATGAAAATGAAATTTAGCGCTCACAGTTTCGTTTTCCGCCATTTTTGTTGATATAGTTGGTCCCCTCTGCACTATGTTATTGAAATTGCTATTGATAACCAGCTATAAATCGTTGCACGTCCAGCCGCGGTAGGCTGGTTTCAAATAGTCGACTATAGGGAGTCAACCACCGTCGACTAGACAGAGTTCGGGCCAACTTTAGTCTACCTATATGGTTAACCGTTGGTCAACAATAGTTCTTGTGCGAACTTGCCCAAAGATGACGATGTTCCATTTGTATTCCCAATAGTTGGCGATCCTTGTTCATATCCGACGACCACGCCGCAAAATGGCCAGTACCTACCCGAAGAAGTGGAGTATCAGCCTGGTTCTACAGTCCAACTCTCCTGCAACAGCGGTTATCTAACTGCGGGTAATCCCACACTGACCTGCCAAAGCGATGGGACTTGGACAACTGAAAATCATGCATGCCCAGGTAATTGAATGAATCTCAGCAGCGGTTGAGGCCTGCTTTGCTTTGGCTAAGATATATTTTTCTTTAAGCAGGCGGGGCATCAATTGATAATGCCCATGGCATTTAAGTATAGCGATAAAAGGAACACACACTTGATTACAAAATTAATAATGTTTTAAAGACTCGGAAAATTGTAAATTGGTCAATTTAATGTTCGTTTAATTATTGAATTCAGGACATGATACTTTGTGCATGCGGTGAGCAACCTTAACATCTCACCCGCAGATTTTGTCTGTTGATTGGTGTTGATTCGTTATAATTGCCATTCGTCTCGGGAAAACTGAACGCGCCTTTGACTACACCACGCGAATTTGTATAAGACAGGGATTTTCTATCAATTGGGTTTATATTATAATGCTTTATGTTATGCGTGTTACAAGTGGTGTAATTTTCAAAATCAAACTTGTTATATAATTTACGTCAATCCGATGAAAACTTTAATTAAATATAACGAAATAGGACAAAGAGTATTACCTGTATTTTTATCTAAATCTGTCAAGTAAACCACCTTTTGTTTATCGTAGCCGTTGACTGTGGTCCCTTACCAGCGTTCCAACATGCCATCCCTTCCACTTCATTGACGACATACGAAACCACGGTGACGTTCACCTGCGAGGCTGGGTACCAGTTGTCTGGTGATGTCACCGGCAAGACGTGTGACGCTTCAGGTGGTTGGGCCGGCGAAGACCCGCAGTGCGCAGGTATCATGGTCTCAATGCTTTTGCTTACTTTCTCCACGAGGTGGTCCGTTCATGAAGCCAGCTCCTCCGTAGTCTTGTATTTTCCATGAAGCTTGCAAAAGTAGACAAAACAGGATTTTTCTGCCTCTATACAGGGCGTCTCATAATATAGGTAACCCACAAACAATGATCATGCATGAAGATGATTGTTATCATAACTAAGCGGTCCATGGACATCTTGAATGCATTCCTCTGGTCATTCCTCTGGTCAGTTCTATTGTTTAAAAAATCCTTCTTGTGACATTTCTTGGGGAAAACACACATCCACACATAATATACGTAGGTTCAAAGGACATTTAACTTTAAGAAAACACCAGTGGGGTAGCAAGGTCATACTGATTGGGGGAGGTAGACACGAAGCGGCACTCGCCTCATCCTTGCTTGTGTGGGTGGGTGTGGGTGCGTGTACAAACACTGCCTTGTGGGGTACCAGAACAATGGGAGGTACCCCACAAGGAATGCCCACCGACTTGCGGGGTACCGTTTTGGTACCCCACAAGTTTTTCACGAAATAGATATATGGATTTTACTCAAAAACTAGGAATTTCCAAGGTGGGTTGATCAGTCGCAAATGGAAGAGTTTTAGAAAAGGGATATTAAGTCAGAATTTCAACCCAGGAAATTAACTATGGTTAAGCTAAGAGCATTTTGACATAAGTGTGCCCGAGAACAAAGGAAGTACCCCACTTTGCCTATGTAAGCGTGAGTAAATGTGTGTGTGTGTGTGTGTGTGGGGGGGGGGGGGCCCCTCTTCTTATGGGGCGCTCTTTAAAGCGGACGATGATAACTATCGGGCAATAGGTTGCGCTTTTCACGGCGCTCGGGGCGCCATTTAGCTTTCTTTTTTTAGGAATCACCCTGAATTGAGAACACTGTCGAATAAAACAAGACAAACAAAGGCCCACATCAGCTGTAAAGTAACATCCACCATTTGAATGTGTCGAAGTTTCATAAAATGGACCGTTTTGGGGGGTTTGTTACTTTAGCAGAAATCTTTCCACTCATAAGGTTGGTGTGAATTGGTGCTGGGAAAGAAATACGAAAAAAAATGCTGGTCGTTTCCGACCGTCAATTTGTTGCTGGCTTGGAAAAAACGACACAAACTAGCGCACCTGAGCGGACGCATGAACTCAATATTCCGCGGACGCTAACGAGTGTTGTGTATAAACAGGGGTCCGCTCATAAGTCCGACGCGTCGTACTTATGGTGCGTCGCGACGCCTCATAAGTCCGACAAAATCGCATCCCCCAACCAAATTAAGGCCCATATGTCCGATTAAATTAAATTTAATTCTATTTCTGTCCATAAGTCCGACGCCTCATAAGCCCGACGCCTCACAAGTCCGACGCCTCATAAGTCCGACAACCAGTATTAATAAATACAAACATTGCGTAAAATATCAGATGTTAGCGCCTCTTTTTGTTAAATTTAGCGATAATTGACATGATGGGCTGTACCTGACCACTCCCCCTCCGGATTTACGCCCGTAGCATCAACCCTTGCGCCAAAACTGCGCGCTGGCGGACTGATGTGCGGCCAGTTAGTTCATGCTGTGCACAGTGTATGCGCCGTTCGTAAGTAGACACATGCCGGTAGCGGACTTAAAAGTCGTAATTTTTTTTTAAATATCGTTCCTGCCTTGTCGGACAAATGAACCTTTTCTGGTGCCGATCCATAGCTCCGACGCCTCATAGGTCCGACGTCGGACTTATGAGGCGTCGGACTTATGAGGCGTCGGACCTATGAGGCGGAATGTTATGCCTCATAAGTCCGACGCCTCATAAGTCTGAAATTTCGGACTTACGAGGCGTCGGACGTACGATACGGCTCCTATAAAAAAGCCGTTTTCACAGCGATTGTTCGGTACGCACTGTCGTTAATACTGAGATATCATTCTTTTTTTTATTGAGAACAAAAGCATACCAGTGGCTACGATTTTACGCTATTAAATACTTACAATGATGTAAGTAGGCTATGTCATAATACTTACTTAATGTTTTTGAATGTTTGCAAATTGTGTATATCACCTTTTAGGGCCTAATTTGACTAGATACGGTGCATATAGTTAGCCTGGGATTCAAACATTTCTTTTGGAGCACGGTTATGCAGCTTTCCGATCATCATTGTTTGATCCTCCCTTTTTGAACATGTACCATTCGTAGAGTTTTCCTGAAGTTTGTGTCCTTACGTCTCAGGTGGATCTACGTGTGGTTCGCCGCCGTTCCCTTCACGCGGTCTGCTCATACCGTTCAAGCCCGTGTATCAGCCCGATGAAACCGTCAAGTTCTCCTGCTTTGCCGGCTTTGAAGTAGATGGCGCTACTAATGCTACTTGTCGGAATGATGGCACGTGGAGCGACAGTGTACCAACATGTCAAAGTGATTATGAAAAAAAGAATAAGCGCTGATGTTCATTTGTCAATACACATTTGTCAGATTTATGAAAATACACTTTTAAGTATTTTAACCATTGCATTCGCATCAGATCGCAAAGGATAAGGCCTATTTTATTTTTGTATAGTTAAGAAATAACGTTGTTATCATATAAAACATCCTAACGAGGAGATTTATTAACTGTAAAGGCAAATATAAGTCAAGAGATTCCAATTATATCGAGTTGCGAAGGAGAGGTTTGATAGAATCTAGGGCATATTCGATAACATGTGTCTATAGTATACATGCTTGAAGCGATATTCGCATAGGTAGGCTTACATCAATTTGTGGCAAACAATTTTTCGCAGTCAACGTAGCAAAATCTGTAGGCCTATAGAAACGGGCATTGTTGGAATGCGCCGCACTCATAGCTGGGGATTCTTAACACTCATCAGCCCGCCTACCCTTCATATTCCTCTATTATATGAGTCCTAACCATAGGTCCTAACTAAGAATAGGCCTATAATGTGTCAGTGAAATTCAATCATACTGGCTTCTGGATAATATAATCTTCCCACTTTTACGGCTACTGTTCATTTACTTGTGTCATTTCCAGTGATAGACTGCGGTCCCCTACCCGTATACCAGTTTGTGACACCCGTTACCACAGCAACGGTATTTGCAACCTCCGTGACCTTCCGATGTGACGACAACTACCACTTCGCGAACGGTGCAACGCCATTCAAGACGTGTGACGCAGACGGCCAGTGGGTAGGCATCGATCCCGTTTGTGAATGTGAGTTCTAACCCCAATGGGCCGAGATTTTACTGGATGTGTTCTGTAAGTCTCAATTGTGGTTATTTGGAGGATTACTGTCATGCTTATGCATAATCATTCTTAACATGTCACATACTTTCAATGATTACGTTTATTTTTTTTCAGTAACTACGTGCCCGCCCCTGGCAAAATATTCCAAAGCTATTCAGAGCACCGATGTAACGGTTGTTAATACCGTGGTGACGTTTACCTGCGAAACTGGAAACGAACTGCAGGACTCAGAGCCTATTCCCACTAAAACGTGCACCAGCGAAGGAGTGTGGGAAGGTCCGGATCCAGTCTGTCGACGTAGGTATCAGGGTCTTTAACTGGTTAAGAACTGATGATGGGAAATGCGCTCAACTTTAGGGTATAATGGTAGCCATTTCGGATCGTCACTGTGTCCTCATAATTATTCGGTTACTTATATGCTTTAGAAAACGTTATTTAAGTAAGGATATGCAGGTAGAATCTCCAAAATATACTCTTCGAAAAATAAAAATAAGAAGAAAATACCCAAATAAGGGAATAAATATATTACACGGCAGGTATTAACGATTTATGCAAATTAGGCACCCTTTCCAAAATAATTTTAGTTGTCACCCCTTTTAAATATCTTCTTTAGGGAATCTATCTTTATAAGAATCTATCTGCCAAGTTTGGTACTTTGGACCAGTCGTTCACGATTCCGACCATATGCCACCTGACTAGAATTCGGGCCCAATTCAAAACATGATTCTGCAACTTTTGATTTGAAATCAAGATCCTAGAATATTATTTTCTTGGCATATACAGCATTCACTGAGCTAAAACTTCATCAGGTTAGTTGTTAAGAACCTTTTTCAATTTTTTTTTTAATAGATTTTGAGCACTTTTGTTGCTTCAAACTAAAACAATGCACAAATGACAAATGATACACATGTATACCTTTAAGTTCTTGTTCCATAATATTTGCCAACACAGATTGAATTCGTCTCAGCAGCTATTGCCCAAAGACAGCAAACGCGCTGTGTAATTTCGTCTTATTTGTAGGTTACGAAGAATACACGAGGGATTTGTAATTTAAGAATTCACGAGGCGCGTGTAAAATTGCAAGTCAGTCTCAAATGAAGTCTTCAGCAGTCACTAGTCAAGGTCTCACGTCGTGGGTGACCGAGAATGACCAATGACCTTTGACACAGTTCATTTGCATAGTTGGAATTTTCTGGGCTAATTTATCTCTGAATATTAATAATTCAGAATTTACATGTTATTTTGATTGTCATAATGTCATTTACATATTGGCTGCAGTGTCGCAGGTAAGCATGACAAAATCTCATGCTTATAATTTGCTGATTATTATAATGAATACATTAATGTTAAATTCAGTTGTAAACTGTGGACCGCCAGATGAAGCGCCACCTGGTGTCGTCGTCAACGCAACGGATTACACATTTGACAGTACTGTGACGTACTCGTGTAACAACTCGGACCAAATTATCCTGGGGAACGCCACACTTTATTGCCTTAGCAACGGGAATTGGTCATCTGACTTGCCAACTTGTGGTGAGTGTGTAAATAATCACCTGATGTAGTCACATGATCAGGCACTAGCCACATTCCTAACAACAAGACAAATTTAAGGGAGCTTCGAAAAATTCCTTCCACTAAATATCAATTTAGAACGAGTCTAAAGTTCGCTAATTGTCAACACGGATCTGTTAAGAACTTCATTAATATTATTTTCAACGAAGGCGCGGCCGGGGGGGGGGGCAACACTGATGGCCTTTTTTTGATGAGATATAAAATAAACATTTCATGAAGATTTTTCTTTGATTTGTTTTTATCTCACAGCAAATGGAACCATTTTTACAACAGCTGGTAAGTTACCATAGACTATAACACACCATAAAAGTAACATAGAGCATGTGCATGAAAGGGATTGCAGTTTGGTTTGAGTTTAATATGTTGGTTTTATTAGATTAATGATTGGTTGGTGTATAATTGGTCCATGCATGGGTCTAGTTTGTTTCTTTTCCTTTAGTTATGGACATAAAAACCCAGCAGTGTTCAATCAATAATGAGTTTTACTTATTGAAATGTCTTGTATCTAAATTAAATCCTTGTACTGTTCTTTATACAGGCGTTTCAAAGGGTGCAGGCAGCAGTAAGTTTCATAATTTCTCAAATTTTCAAATTAAATCCATATCCAATTACCATGGGCACTATCATACAGGCATGCAACTGGGGAATCACAAAAAAAGAGAGGAAAATCAAATATTTCCCAGACTTTGTACAGTATTTTTATATTTTCAATGGCACACATGGGAGGTAAAAAAAAAGAGGAAATCAGCTGATCAGCTGAAAAGTTGCATGCCTGATCATAAGGTTAAGGAAGTAGACATACAGGGCGAGTCGAAAAAAGGAAACCCAAATGGCAGGACTTCATTTAAAAAACAGTGGTCCCGACATGTAGGTTTCCATTTTTTTTTACTTGCCCTGAACACCTATGCAATGTTCATGTTTACAAGCATGACGGCGCGATTTTGCAATCATTTCGAAAAAAATCAACGGGTAGTTAGCATTAGTTTGTGCTGAAATCTAAACCCCAGTTTTTACGATGGAAGAGTGTTCATTTCGTTTTGGTATAAACGTTTTGTAAATTCTATATAAATCGTATCCCTGTCTATAAAAGTCTCTACCATGCAGACGAATCCACAGCCCAGGAACTCTGTGTCATGTCAGTTAAACCAATATGTTGTCACAATTGCTCATCTCTCCGTTTCTTCCAGATCCCGGCACAACTATTCCATTTTTCATCTGGATAGTTCTACTTCTTCTCGTCGTTTGTTTGATTCTTCTCATAGCTTCATACATCGTCTACAGAGTGTAAGTTTGGAGAGTTCATTCAGCTTTCTTGAGTAGTATTACGATAATGATTCAGAGCTACTTTTAACAGTCATAATTGAGATGTAAGGCCCATATATATCGAGGATCACTGACATTTTGAGCGGTCGTTTGAAACTCGTAGTCCCTTTCTCGTCATCTGTTCGGGGCCGTATTATAAGTCCGACGCCCTATAGGTCCGACGCCTCATAAGTTACGGGAAAAGGTTCAATTGTCCGACAAGGCAAGAACGAGATTATAAAAAAATAATACGACATTTTAAGTCCGGGAGGTTATCTACTTACGAACGGCGCACTGTGCAAAGCAGGAACTAACTGACCGCAGATCAGTCCGCGAGCGCGGAGGTTTTGGTGGTAAATTCCGGGGGGGGGGGGACAGTTGGTGTATCCCTTAATGACAATTATCGCTAACTTTAACAAAAAGAGGCGCTAACATTATGACATTTTACGCAATGTTTGTATTAATAAATAATGGCTGTTGGATTTATGAGGCGTCGGACTTATGGGCCTTTTTTTGGTTGGGGGATGCGATTTTGTCGGACTTATAAGGCGTCGGACCCATGAGGCGTCGGAATATGAGGCGTCGGACTTAGGAGCGGACCCCATCTGTTCAATCCATAGTGCACCTCCAACATACCACCACGACTATAAAATAAGACTGTACCACTATGATGATGGAAAGCATGAAGCCATAAGCATTTTGTGCTTTATCCTGATCGCAGTGCAGATAAGCTTTTAAAATAGGTTTTCCCGGCTATTTTTAAAAACATACACGTATTCAAATTTGTCCAGCAACATCAACTTAGTGCACTTCCAACGTATAATTTCGTCATTTGTCGGACAATTTCAAATTTAGTCCAGACAAATGAGCACACAGAGTATTTGATTTCACCCGGACATGGGCGGATCCAGGAATATTTGCCGGGGGGGGGGGTTCATCAGCAAATCAATGCTGAAATGTAGACATGTTTACACTGTAGGCATTGGTTTGGTAAAACCGTGCGATTTTTTTCTCGAATGTTAGAGTTGGTGAATTTCAATTTGTTTTTTTTTAATAGCCTTTTAAACCTACTTTAGTGAAACCTAAATTTAATAGCCTACTTTTCAAACCAATGCTGGACTGCTATCTCGGGTTCATCGCGTGCAAGGCGCTAAACAGTTTTTCGCTTCTGCAACCGTTTTTACGAAACTTTATGCAATGGTGTGCTTATAAATCTAGGCCATAATTCATTGTGTACGTTGTGCAACATACGCTACGCAATATTTCCGTTATGACATACTTCACGAATGTTTCACAATGCGTAAGTCCTTGCGTAATTTATTGCGCAGCCACTGAAAATGGCAAATCGTGAAATGGCAAACTGAAAGTGGCAAATCGTGATCGTCCGATGCTCAACTTAAAGGTTCAATGCAAGACACTCACAGCTGTATTTGAAGTATATACATTCCTCTTATACCGGTGACATAATACAGTTGTTGCACGATTTCGAAAAAAAACTCTGACAAAATAGCGGGCGGTGGTGTTTCTTCGTCAACTGTGACCTATATAAGAAAAATTATACACAAACAGCCGTGCGGTCGTAAATACGCTTATGTTTAAATTATTTAAAACGTTGCACAGCTACACCAAGTTTCGTGAAATCGATTGTAAGTTTATTGCTCAGGGGCGCAACAAATGTTCTGCTCAGATCCTGTATGCATGGCGTAAGCTACGCACTCTTTCGTGAAATCGGCTGCAGGTCATGATCATGACAATTCATGACAAGATGAAAACAGTTTAATCTACGAAAACGCTGAATGAGTCTACTTCTATTTCATTTTCATTAATGCTACAGGCACACAAGATCGTACAAGAAATACAAGAAAGAGAATTCGGATAGTGGTTTGCCCAGCCGAGGTACTCAAGGCGTACCACTGCACGGGATCGCGATTAGCGATCCACATCAACTCGTTCATGACAACTACGCGATGAGCCAAGATGAGGAAGGCGATACTGGTGTTGCATCCAACGAGTCCGACCTGCAAGACGTTTCGCTGGGATCGGAGTCGAACTATCGGTATCTGGGCAATGCATATGCGGAGTCCCTACACAGCGGGTCCGTGCAGCCGAGCGGTACTAACGACTCCGGAATGTACCCATCGGATCCCGAGAGCAACTCGTTGGGTACGGACGTTGCTGGAGGCGCAGGAGCTGCGCACGGGGAACGAGCAGGGGATGATCGTGACGGCGATAAGCACGAAGTTGCAGAAAAGAAGGATAAGGACTTTATTGACGATATGCTGGATTCGGCAAAGGATAAACTTGACAATTGTGTAGTCCAATAAGCAGAATCTCCTGCCCTTTTAAAGTATTTGTTATTGATATCTGAAGCTATAATTGCCGGTTAAGATTAATTAAGGTATCCCGAACACAATTTGTACATATTTGGAAGTATCTTTCGTTACATGGTACACAGAGATAAAAAAAGTGGTTTGATGTTCTTTTTATTCTTCCTGCGAATTATGTATTCAATCATTTGGACTGTTGAAATGAACTTGGCTTCGCATAATAATTTTACTGCTTATAATATCGATTAATAATTTTGTTAGGCGTTGGGCTATGAGCCAAACACCTTTTGTTATACTACGAATTTACTATATCATTCTTCTCTGCAAATTCGTTTCAAGAGCTGTTTATCAGCATGAAAACTGATATCAACTTCAATTTGAATGTATGCACAACCAACTGAAGATAAATACAAATGCAATGACGTTATCATGTATAAAATTACAAGCACTTAACGATTTCTAGATTTCTAGATTAAAAAATCAACCGCTAGAGACATAACCAAGATTTTTTGCTTCAAATAGCACAGTTAACATTTCTCTCTCGAGCTTT